>JARJCQ010000019.1:0-1395646 GCA_029281465.1 Mycena epipterygia
CGACTCCTACGTGATGGCAGAAGCGACATTGAAGAGATTACAAATCAGTTTAATAAACTCTTTCTCAGTCTTGTTGCCACTCGAAACACAGAGCCGGCGGGACTACACAAACAACTGCTGGAGTTGCAGGAGCAGCAAGCTAGTACCAGTTGAGAGTTGGCTACTACCAGTGAGGCGTTGGAGTGGGCACAGAATGATGTTGAGAGTAACCGAGAGTTGATTGAGCAAAAGGATGTGCAGATTGCAGCATATAAAGCATTGCTTGCACAGTCTAGTCAGTAGATACAAAGATTCTAGAGATACAAGGATTCTTAAATTATGCGAAATGGAAAAACCTTGATCGTTCATGGTGTATTCACATTTTTTTGCCTTTCAGTCAAAATGAACTCCCCCACATCTAGCATAACTATTGAACTAGTGCTCAGCTTTGCAGGCCCAATGTATACAGCTGTGATCTTGTAAAGCAAAGGGATATAGTCAAGATATTTTTAGATTGAGGTTGACCAAAAGTTTTGTCAAGCCAGGTATTTCTTGTATGGGCTTTGTCTGGTCTATCCCTTCTTCTGTTGTGCGACATTTGTGTTCTACCAAAATAACCCTAACACTCCACGCATTGCTCACATCCTAAGCCACAGTTAGCGTGAGTTGGGTAAACCGACTGCGACACACCTTGATTGTGCTCCAGCTCGCAATCACTGTCCGTTTCGTCATTCGACTCTTCTCCCTCGGCGCTTCCGCTTCCCACCTTGATATCCTCCTCGCCTCCGCTCCCGTCCTCTATCTCTTCATCGTCAGCACGGTGGTGTTCGCTCAATTGCTGCATTAGCTGCGCATGCGTGATAGCGATGTCCGCCTGCTGCCGTTCCAACTGCTCCAGTGCCGTTTGAATCTCGGACTCGCGCGCCTGCCTCAGCTGGTGTATCTTGCGGCACTTTCCCTCGCGGATCTCGGCCTCTACTTCCCGTGATGTGGCCCACCTCTTGCCTTTGCTGTTGTTTCTCGAGGCGCGCGTCGTTTCTTGTCCCGGTCACCGTCCTTGTCGTGGCCGCCGCTGCCGCCGGCCCCGCCGCTGCATCCGGGACCAGACGCGCTGGACATGGGAGATGGAGATGGGGGTAGGAGAGAAGAAGCGGTTGACGTGGCACGTCACGGGTGAAGCGGTGATAACACGTAAGTGTCCGGATTACTCGGGCCGTTGGCTTTGTCGGCTTTT
This sequence comes from Mycena epipterygia, assembly GCA_029281465.1. Taxonomy (NCBI): domain Eukaryota; kingdom Fungi; phylum Basidiomycota; class Agaricomycetes; order Agaricales; family Mycenaceae; genus Mycena; species Mycena epipterygia. Next base: position 1,214 of record JARJCQ010000019.1, read on the forward strand.
GGAATTTCAACTCCGAATATTTCATTTTGTTGATGTATTCTTCGTGGGATTTCGACTTTGCGTTGATCTGTCACGTATCATGTGATCTGCATTTTCGGACCTCCGGACTCTATCTGCGATAGCCAGATCGGAGTTCCATCGGAACCCAATTGGAACCTCCCTAACCACGCGTATTGTGGCAGTTTGTTTCCTTGTGGAGAGACGCTGGGGGTTGCGTGGGGTGATCCAGACGGGGGGTTGAGTTACAAAATGAAATATTATTATTGTATTGACTGAGAGAACGCTGCGGGCAGGATAAGACTGTCTATGCGTGCATTCCATTGTTGGATGTTACAATATCACACTGTTGAGGCTGCATGGTACAACTTCTGTTTGATAAAGCAGGTAAGGCCGACGAGCGGCACAGCCCGCTACCTGTCCACAATGCGCTAAATTTCCAAGGTGGACCGAAACTTTATTAGGGCATCACAAAAAGATTAGATTCCGACGTGATTAAACTGCAAATTCAAGTAAACTATGGGCTAAGGAGCGTAACACGAGTTGTATTAGTATACTGAATGAAAATTCAATGAGTGTGATATGATTTGGAAGACTTTTTCAAGGAGACAACTTGATGATTACTGGGCCCCGCCGCTGCGCTTCGACTTTTTGCTGGGCCTTGCCGACGACCTGGACCCAAAATTGTTAAACGCGCCGTCGATGGTATCATCCCTGACCCTCTTCTGTGGGCTCGCGGCAGGGCATAGTCCCGAACTTGGGGTATCGTAGGAATAGGTGGGTTCCATGGTTTCCCGTCACCACGGTCGAGGATCTTGAGCTTGTCGACCAGAAGGTGGTATATCTGATGAACTGGTCAGAGAAATAGGACATTGACGAACAAGTGAGACGCACCTTTCTATCAGGCAGTGGATCTCCCTTGTCCATCTTCAGGTTCTTGCATGAACTGCATAAGCAGTTTCATTGATTCCTTTCGGATCAAGAAAATCATTCAGAAACGGTGATTCAGACTCGTCTTCAGTATCCGAATCAGAGTCAGAGGCAGGATTGGGACCTTCTGAATGGTCAGAATTATTTTCCTCACCCGGAGTCGAGCTGACAGCATTTTTTGAGAAGTAACATTCCAGACTTGGGTCCTCTTTGTTAATGAAATTTTCAAATGATGTCCAATAAAAATTGCGATATGAATGACTTCATTTTTGAAGTATTTTTTTTTCGCTCGAGTGGTTGTGTCCTCCTCATGGGGGTTGAATTCACCCAACTTCTTAACCGCAAGTTCAAGCATGGAAAATGCAATGTGAGTTTTCAATTGGGATTGTGTTGTGTAGTCAGTTATATAATATAGGATACCTTTTGCAGATGTACTGGAACCGACAAATTTTATGTCCATATTGCTACGAAGGGCAATCATTGTGGCATTGAAATTATTCACAAGACTGTTCAAACATCGCAACTGAATCTCCCTCGTCCCCAGGTCTATGCAGCTTTCAGCTCGGAAGTTATCTTCATGTAGGTCGAAGCGGCAGGTTTCGGCTCAGGTGGCCCACACCGATATTTGAAGTCAGATGGATCAAGTAAATGTTTCTTAATATCCAGGTTCAAACCACCTTCAACCCAGACAGGCATGTGGCAATGGAGGGTTCTGCGACCCTGTGCTTCTACACAACCGTAGTACACCTTGACAACTCCGATAATGCCACCTTGAAGATTTTTGTTATCTGGGTCGTATCCAAGTAAAGTTGAAATAAATGCTTCCATGTATAAATTAAAAAACCGTACGGCAATAGCTGGGTTTTTTGCAATAAGAACAGATTGTTCACAACAGCTAGGAACATTCTCAGGCAGTAATGCATCAATATCAATATCATCTCCGGCTAGGAATTTTACAATTGGGTTATAAACATCGACTGGATTGATTGTTATGTAGAAACTTGGAAGGCCCTCCTTGATCATAAGCCCTCGAATTTCATTCCTCATTGCAACACGAGTGGCAAAAGAGCCAGGAACTGAGGAAGCAATACCATTTACCTGTTTCAGTAAATTGAGAACTTTGCGCTCTTCTTCATTCTTAGGTGTGGAGGATCCTCCATTTGCTACGCGTTCGGATACTTGTTGAACAAATTCCGGGGCCACAGAGGCAAATGTGAAGCAATAGACGCAAAATTTGAGTGCTTAACCTTCAAACCCGTGTGGAGAAGCATTTCATGGCATTGTAGTATATTGAAAGCAGTGAAAATAAACGATGGATGCACTTGGAATCTTGAATCAGCCAGGTTCAGAAGGTGTTTTACATGACGCTTCAAGAAAAGTGGGGCGAGCCGCTTCGAGTCATTGGGGCCTCCAATACCATAAGGAAAGAGCGTAGGGTATATCAGCGGAAACAGCAGGCTTGGGTTAGGGTTAGGGTTAGGGAAATATTTGACCACAGTGGGACCTCCATCCCACTTTATAATAGTATTGTACATCCTCAGTATTTTTATTTCAGGCCCATGTAAGCTGCTATAATTTTTTTGTTTTGTTTACAACCAGTTTTGGACATGTTTACGACTTTTACGACTGTCATGTCACAAGTTTTATGACTTGCGGTAACACATTTTGTGACTTACCAGTCACATTTTACTGACTTGCAACTTGCTTTGTGGCTTCCCTCATCAACATATGGTCAGTTTACTGGAGACTTTAGAGGGGAATGTTTCGCAGAAGAATGGAGGTACATTCCAATTGTACTACTGCTTAAATACAAAATCAAGATATATATAACTTGAAGTAGCATAAGTAGCTATAAGACCATATGCAACTGTAAGTATTAGAGAAACAAATGCAATAACTCGGTAGATGAAGGAAACAAATATGAAGGCATGGTAAATGAAACGACCGCGCACTGTGTCCATAAATAGTTACAGTGCCGCATCGGGAGATGCCGGCGGACTTTGGTTTGCTATTACAACAGTCCCCCTCAAACCGAACGAAGTCCGAGGGTGGCAGCGAAGTGTTTTGCCTTCGCACTGGGAAGGGCTTTGATAAGGGTGTCGGCCACCATATCTTGAGTAGGGCAGTACACCAGTCGGATCAAGTTATTTTTTGATAACATAGCAGATGAAGTGATAGCGAATATCAATGTGCTTGGTCCGCGTGTGAAATTGGCCTATGTTGGAATAGGCAAGAGCGATGGCGGACTGATTGTCGCCATGAAGGGTGATGGGGTGCTCGATCGGGCGGAATAATTCGCTGATGAATTGATGGAGCCAGATGGCCTCCTTCGCGGCATGGGTCATCGCGACGTATTCAGCTTCTGTTGTCGAGAGCAAAACAAGTTCCTGTTTCTTGGAGCTCCAAGACACAGCACCACCATCAATAATGAGTGTATAGCCTGAGATTGCTCGCCTATGCTCCTGTGACATCCCATCAGCATCTGAATATCCCTCCAATCCATGCTTCCCTGCGCCATAAGTAAGGTGCCAGTCCTTTGTGTCTTGAAGGTAGCGGAAAACATGTTTGAGCACTTCCCAATGAGTCGGCCCGGTGAAATGGTGCACTTGAGTGCAGCCTATGCTAGGACTGATATAGAGTGATGCAAAACACCAAACCAACCAACCAACACACACACAACACACAGTGCGGACTTGAGTTCAGGTCTACGCCGCAGTATACGACTAAGATTGAATCAAGACTATTGATATTGGACGAATCGAACTTCAGAGTCTGTCTAGGACTTGTGGGAGGCAACAATAGTTGATAAACAACTGAAATGGGCTACCGAGTTACCGAAGCAACGGGGTTTATATGGGTTTTATGTGTTCCTAGGAACAGGCTTTACTCCCTAGGATGCTACTGCAATCACTGAGAGTGGGTATAGGGGACTGCGACCACACCGATTCGTGGAGTTCCAACAGACAGCCTGTGTGCACAAACGACAGGTACCTTTTAGACGGTATTGCGATGCTACCAATTCGTAGAATGCCAACAATAGACCTTGGCTCTCAGGCACTGAGGTACCTTTGTACTGCGACCGCACCAATTTGTATCATTCCATCAATAGACCTTGGTATACAAACCAAGGTACCTTTAGGGTACTGCGACCGCACCAATTCGTACAATTCCAACAGCAGACCTCAGTATACAAACCGAGGTACCTTTGCACTAGCAGCTGCAGCTACAAGTGAGCTTGGTACTTAAAGTTTTCGAAGGTAGCCAACAATCAAAGGTCTTATATTGAACAGGTACAGAATAGATGAGATGTTTTACATCAACAAATCTCTGCGGCCAATCCAAGAGTCTACCAATGCCTTGACAAGCAATGCTGCGACCAAAGTCTAGGCAATACTGGGGTGTGATATGCTCCTGAACCGCAGGATTTAGCTGGGGTTTTATACTACTTTGAGAATACATGACAGTGAGATATGAGTAAGCAGAAATAATACAAAATGAGTAACTGAGTAGGGAGTATTGGAAAATTTGGAGAACAACTGATTGTCATCCTCCTGCTCCCCCTCAAACAGTAGATTGTCTGGTATGGGTGTCATCCCTGTCGAGTTTAACACTCCGTTCCACAGCAATGCTATGCTTGCCTTCAAAATAAATCCTATGCCCACTGCTGACTTCATCAAATCCGACCCAACGACCAACTTTTGCACACCAATCAAGCTTGCTGCCCTTTGGATCGTGAACCCACACCTTCACGCCAAACTCTGGTAGCCGTGAGAGGTCGGGTTTCCTCTTGTAAACCATCTCGAAAGGTGTCTTGTTGTTGAGTGCACGAGTCGAGGTGTGGTTCTTTAAATAGATCACGTGATTGACCGCCTCTCCCCATAGGAATTTCTGCAGTCCACTGGCATGTAGCATGGCACAAACACGCTCCAATACGGTGTGATTGAGCCGTTCCGCGATGCCGTTGTGTTCCAGTGTGTCGTGCACGGTGAAACTGCGCTCCGTTCCATTTTTGGCAAGGTGCAAGTCAAATTTGTCTCCCCAAAATTCTCCTCCACGATCAGAGTGAAGTTTCTTGATCTTGACATTGAACTGTGTCAAGAGCCACGCTTCGAAGGCCTGATACGAGTCGAAAGTCTCATCCTTCGTGCGCTGTATATAACCGGGACCAGCGAGTATGATCATCCATGAAACTGGCATAGTACTCACGGTGATTGATAGTCATTGATGCAGGTCCCCAGACATCGGAGTGAATCATATCGCCCATCGCAGCAGCACACGTCTCCTTCCGAAATTTTGCGACCGGTTTGCGGCTCAATTTGGCATACTCACACGAATCACAGGATTTTATTTCTGTGGATCCGTCGAGCTTGATGCCGGTAACCAAGCCATCTTTGACAAGACATTTGGCAGCGTCCGGCATGATGTGACCCATCCGACGATGGAGCTCATCAATCGAGACAATCTCGATTGCACTTGCAGCGATAACTCTATTTTCTGCACTTGGGGTACATTCAATACGGTAAGTTTACATGTTTACATTTGAATACCACGTCTCTGCCTAATACAAGACTGAGGTACGGCCGAGGCCGCCCACGACGGGTCGTTTATGCATATTCCGTATATCCGTATATCTCTCCATTTTCTCCCCGGTGTAATCTCTCTGTTAGTCGTCTATCATCGCGCCATCATCATCGCCATCTTCATCTTCTTCGGCCGCAGGATTCGGTTTCTTCGCCATTTCGCGCTGGAAATCACCCCAGATTCTTCTGGCGAGGCGTATGCAAGCAGTATGCCAGTCTGCTGTGAGGTGGTGAGAACAGGCGTACGTTGGATAGCTTGTCAGACGCGGGGATGTTGGGCATCACGTGCTCGAATGTGGGGATGTGCCCTAAGTAGAACGTGGAATAATGGAGCGGCCATATAACTGTGTCGTCGGAGAAAAGCGACTTAGCTATTGAGAGGAGGCTAACGCGGTCAGCCTCCTCTATCTCCTTCTCAGCAAGCTTGTTGTTGGTCCTTTGGAAGACGTCGGTGGCTGCCTTGGACCTCCATTCGGCGTAGTGTACGCATTCGACGAATATATGGTGTTGGTCGTCAACCGTATCACACCCGTAATGACATTGTGGGCTTGGAAGCTTCCCGCGACTGTAGAGAACATCGGCGGTCGCGAGTTGTCCGGAGCGGGCGTATAGTTGGACGACCGCGGAGTACGCTGAGTAGGCGTGGGTGTAGGAGTACTCGGGCGGGGATTTTGAGTCATAGAGGGATATGGACATTCGCTGCTGATGGCCGGCAGCGAGGGCCTTGCTAGTAGCGGCGATCAGGGCCTTGTCAACATAATTACGGATGTTGGATTTGATCCATCCGTCGTCGGTGGTGTGGAAGGTGAAATCATCCATGAAGAACGTTGGGATCGGTGCGGTTGGGAGGCGTTGGAGGTGGTGCTATGCGGAGGAGGCGTAGTGGTCAGCTTCGAAGTTCAGGCGTGCAGGAAGGGATACTTCGTCGGAATGACCGGGGGTGTACGCGATCTTCAACGGGTTTTGTGATACCAGCGCCAGGATTGAGTTGGCGTATTCCTCTGGATCTCAGGGAATAGAGGGTGTTTCCGTTGGGGCAATGGACTGCGGGGAGGTGGGTTTGGAAAGTGGAAAGTATGTGCGAAAGGGAAACCTCGCCTGATATGATGCCGTTGATATCGGTGCGTTTCAGGGCGAGCTTGGGTGACATCGAAGACATGGCCTTTTGGGCGACGATCCATCCGTAAGGGATACGGCCGGCGTGTAACGCGAAGTGGCGTGAGAGGCCGTCGGCATCCAGAGGATTGGCGCATTTGTTGATTCCGCAGGTCCAGTCTGCAAGTGTGATGCAGGCGAGAGTTCTGTAGCTGGGAATGACGTGGTTAAGGTTGCGATGGAGACCGTCAATGGCGATTCCGTCGTTGATACACGCGATGGACGGGAAGTCGAGGCCGTGGAGGTCTATGGGGAGCGTCAATATGTCCGTGCTCGGGGAGAACAGCATCCCTGATTCGGTGTGCACTTTCATCTTGATGCGGGTATCGAGGTCTTCGGCGTCTATCCGCTTGATAGGTTGCAGCGATAGCAGCGCTCTGGCCTTTGATACAATGTTTTGCTTCACAATCTTGCGTAGCAGTGTGATGGGTGGGCGGTGGAGGAACTTGGGGAAAGTGAAATCGTCGATGAAGTTCTTGAGTTCTTCGTAGCGGGATTTGGGGTCGTCGATCTTTGCGCGGAGAAAGTCTAGCTCATTGTACGTGAGTTTGACAGTGTGCACAGAGATGGTGAGTGGATCAACTCCCATAACGTCAGTGACGAAGTCGAAGTCGGCCTTATCTCCGAGTTTCTCCCTGGTCATTTTGGACGGCTCGAGGAGCCATCCGTACGTGTATTGGAACCGTTCCATAGCGAGGGTGTTCCGGCGCAAAGAGAGCAAAGAACAGGAGAAAATATAGGAGTCGTCAGTGGCTTCAGTCATGGCGATTGTTGTGTGAAGGCGATCATCGGGGAGGTGAGGGTCGGCCTTCTGGGCGCTGCCAGTGGTGACGATGAGTGCGTCGGGGTCGGACTTCATCAGGTCATTGAGGTAGTGATGTCCGAGGCTGGTAGTCAGCGTGGATTTAACGGGCGACAGGGATCCACCTTGTTTGGTGACTCCAGTGATGGTTATGGGTGCAGTGACGCCGTGGGTGGTACGAATGAAGCATCTGGTGTCGGTCTGGGCTGCGCGATCGAGGTCTATGATGGCTGAGGGCAGGCCATAGGCTTCAACGGCGTCGTACATCCCCTGGGGTGCTAGATAGTCAAAACCCTTCATTTGGTCGCATTTTAGAGCAAAAACTTCCACCTTATGTCGCTTCGCCCAGCATTTGACGCCGGCGAGGTAGCTATTGAGGTCGCGGGTTTGCACGCCTTGCTGCGTTGCGACTTGGGTATCGGGAAGGACGCGGGTCTTTGCTAAATATGGCACTAGATTAAAGTTGAGCCACGACATGGGGGAGTTGGCAAGAAAGTTTGAAAGGAGCAAACCGTGCCAATTGGAGAGGTTGGTGCAGAGGCCCCGCTTGTGGAACATTGTCAGCCACATGTCCTTGAGGTCCCTGGGGAATCGAGCGTTCATAACAATGTAATTGTGTAGTTTGAGAACGATCTCGAGGGCGCGATCTGGGAGACTCTTGATGAGCCATTTCTCCCATTGGTCTCTGCCGGGAGCGGGGCATGGTGTTCCTTTGCGGAGAAGGGCGCGGAAATTGGCGAGGGAGGTGTGGCGTGGCCAGATGAAGGGGTCGTCCATGATGCGTTGTCGGACGGCGAGTACAGATTTCGTCGTGAGCCACGGCTTCGGCATGTTGGGGGGAGGGTTGTGGTGATAGAGATTCGACCAGTAGTCGCGGGAGATTTCTTTAACGGCGCTGGGGTCGCTAACGAGTTTTTCAGAGTGCGGATCATTTACGGTGATGGGTAGTTCGATAAACTCTCCTGGATTTACGAGACGCTTCGTGGAGCCACTCTTGAGGGCAGTGGTGATGCGGTAGCGGTTGCGCCGCTCCTTGCGTTCGCGTATCTCTGTGGAGTGTTCAGCGAAGAGTTGTTGGTTGAGCTTACGCTTGGCGGCAAGAGCGTGTTGGAGGAAAGTTTGGTCGGTTGGTCCCTGTGCGTCGAACGAGTATACGAGCGAGTTGTAGGCCGAACGCGCACCGTGGGTCATATCCGGTGCATTGGCATCGCGTATGGTACGTATGGCACCGCCGAGGAACCGTAAGCGCGCCACGGTCCTTTCTATTTTGGGGGACACGACTAGAGCGTCAGATTTTCGAGTGTATCATGGGACTCGCCCGTAGGAGCTCTCTACGGATGGGATGAGAATGTGAGTGAAGGATTCGTATACGTGGAGGAAAGACTCGTCGTCGGTGATGGCGATATCCTCGAGGGTTGAATCATTGAGCCTTGAGGTTATTTCGGTGCGGAAATCGTCGTGGCGATGTTTCTCCATTCGGGATGGGTATTTGATGCGCGCCTTATTGAGCACCGCGTTGAATGCAGGAAAGACGGTGCCGCCCGTTCCGGATGGTGGGGTGTATACAATCTTGGCCACCACAGCGCAATGATTCGTGTGGGGAACAAAGTCTTTGAACTGATCAGCGACGGCTATTTCTGCATCGAGGTAGGAACGCTTAGAAGTGATGACGCGGTCGATTATGTTTCCCGTGTTGGTCTCGTCGTTAGCGCGGCTGGTCCAGTCAAAGTTTCTGTTTCGATTGGGGTAGTTGGGCCAAATGTTGTGACCGTTTACGCGTTCGAGGAAGTGTAGGAATTGAGAGCGCGCTTCCGCGCCGCCGGACCTCCTTTCTGCCGTCGAGACAGTTGTGTTCAGGTCGCCGCCAAGGGTCCAAGAGGTAGTGGTGTTGCAGCATAGGTTGCCGAGTTCCGGCCAGAAATTGCAGGATTCTGGAAGACCTGGATCCCACGGTGCGTATGCGCCTATTACCCGATGTATGAAATCTTGGCCGTTGTTTGTCTGTAGGACAACATCAACAGCGACAACTCGTCCACGAAGGGCAGTAGACGTAATTTGGATTCGCTGGGCGATTTGAATGCTCTTGCGTATGCCGACGGCAAGACCCCATTTGCGCATTTGATGGTTGTTATCAGCTTGTACGCCGGGTTCTTCAAATATGTTATAGTCGCTATTGGGGAGATTGGGGCCGGTTTTAGTGTCGGTTTTGCTCTCAGTGAGGACAAAGGAATGGGGGTTACGAGCGCCGATGGCGATGTTGATGTGATGGAGTTTAACAGATTGCATTAATCCATTTGCGTTCAACGCGTACATCGAAAATGCGCTGGCAGCGGCGGCTGTTTGAATGAGAGAAGCAAGAAAAAGTATCGCGTTCTTCGGAACGGGTGGTACATGCTGAGGAATACATATGCTATCTGTAAAAGGTACATGGCGGCTCGCTATTCTCGAAGGTCCATCAGACCGCCTTCCAAAACAAAAACAGCGGGTCCCGTCAGGGCCCTTGGTATAGCGTGCGCGTAGACTCGGAGTCATCATTTGGTGCTCTTCAGGTTCGAAGCGAGCCGACAACGGGTGAATCGAGCGCGATGACGTACGGTTCTACGGACATGTCTACGTCGTTGTCTGGGCCGCCCGTGAGATACTCGGCGACTTGCTGCTCCGAGTTCTCCGCAGACAGACGCGGGGGCGTATTCGGGTTCGTCCGGGTCACGACGAGTAATGCTGGGAGGGGAGGAGGGTGCGAAGGAGAAGGTGGCGGGGGCCGTGGAGGGGGCTGCGGGGCGGCGTGGGGTGGGGGAGGGAGGGAGTGGGGGAGGGGGGTTTGCGGGGGGTGGGGGAGGGGTAAAGGGCGGTGGGGCGGCTATGGCGGGTTGGTGGGCGTATAGGCCATCAAGCTTGCTCTGGATGAGCTTGCGTTCGGCGTTGAGGCGTAATACTTCGGCGCGGGCCTCTTCTTTTTCCTGGTCATCTATGGGCCAGGAGAACATCTGTCGTGCCAATGTTAGCGAGGTGTCGATGCGCGCGAGGGAGGACGAGAGGTGAGTTTCCTGCTGGAGGAGCAAGAAGCCGCGCCCCAGGTCTTCCTGGCGATTGGCGAGGGTTTGGGCGAGATTGGAGACAGAGGTGACATTGGCGTCAATGGCTACCAGGCGAGCTTTGGTGTCAGCGTCGCGGGCGCTGGCGTCGTGCTCGCTGGTTTCGATGCGGCGGGTGAGCGCAGTGACGACACCGGTTACTTTCTCAGCACCCTCTATGAGCGCCGCGTTGGGGTCGACCTTCCAGGCTGCGGACGTATTAAGGCGGAAGAGAAGCTGGGGGGTGCAGAGGTGGTAGTGAGAACCCAGTTCGGCATCGAAGCGTTTGGAGTCGAGGAGTACGGCGGCGGGTGGCAGCCCAGTCGCGCATGGACAGCACGATATGGTCGCGTTCTCCAGGCGGAGTGCGGGTGGCAGCGAGAAGGGATTCCCCGTCGCGCTCGAAGCCGGCAAACCATCCTAAAATGTTTTGCAGCGCAGACGGGTCGATGCCGTAGGTGCCCCCGACGACGATCTCGAAGGTTGTACTCTACCTCAATCTGGCGCACGCGGTGGAGCTGAATCTGTCGTCCGTCGTAGACCAGCTGGCGTATGTCGGCGGCTCTGTCGACGTCGTGAGGATAGGCGAAGGTGACGATGGCGCCAGCGCCGTATTTGAAGCCGTGAAACGGTCTGGAGACCAGCAGTATCGAACAGGGAGCGGATTTGAGGAGACTACCTTCTCTGCTTTTCTCTTGGCCTCAGTGCTTTCATCCGGCGTGCCATCGAAGACGTCTGCGAGGCGGATCCACATCCGTTTGTCCCTTCCCTCGGCTTGAGGTGCCCAGCGTACTTCCCAGCCTGTGTGGTCGAGCGCGGGGATCCATTGGGCAAGAAGGTCGGTGCGGGGCTCGGCTTTGGGGTCGGGGGAGACGAGGGAGGGGTCGAGGGTGAGGGTAGCAGCTGGTGGAGACTTCGCGGAGGCTGAACGGAGATACCACAACGGGGATATCCTTGACGGCGTCTGTCATCGCCATGATGTCGGCAACCTTGGCGCGGACAATCGGAACCGGGTCGATCTTCTCGCCGGGGCTAAATACACCGCGCACGATTAAGAAATTGCCGGTGGGGATCGCGAGGCAGGAGTTCGGGTCGTGCTTGTAAGGAGGGACGGGGGTGGAGGGGGCGGGTCTACCACGGAAAGGAGGGGGAGTTTTGGGTGCGGGGGGGGCCATGTTTTATAGGTAAGGAAGGGAGTGGGTATGATCTTTGGGAGGTCGGTAATCTACGCGGGGACAAGAAAGAATGCCGGAAAAAACAAGAAGATGTGAAAATAACAAGAAGGGGCGCTAAAAAAATTTCCCGGGGGCGGATTGCAAGATATTTTAGGTAGATGGGGGTAAACGAGAGGGGCGGAGAGGGCTAGCTAATTTTCGGAGGCAGGCAGGTAGCGGAAGGGGCGGTACGGTAGGTCGGGGCTGACGGTGGTGGTGGTTGTTGTTGTTGTTGTTGTTGTTGTTGTAGTTCCATTCCTCTTGTTGATTACCCCCAGAATCTTCCTCTTTTTATCGAAAATCCTGCAGAAGTTGTTGCTGTTCTACCATAAATAAGTTTGGTATAAAACGCTGGTAATAAGAATTTTGCACGGCTTACAGGAATAATCAAAAAGTATGAAATATGCCGAAGCCGGATCAGGGGCGAATCAGATCGGATCGGATCGGCTTCCAAAACAGGCAACTAGGAATCAGAATGAGTCATTTGGGCTGCACGGTAAGAGAAGTAGGAAGAATAACTTGGAATGAGTCACAATGAGTCATAAGGAGTCATAATGAGTCGAGATGAGTCGCAATGAGTCATAACGAGTCATAAAGAGTCGAGATGAGTCAATTTGACTCAGGACAGGAAGGGAGCTAAGCCAAAAAATAACTCACACAAAGGGTATAAAAGGACGGTGAATCTGTAGGGACAATAGCAATAATCCCCCCCACTTTCCACTGTAGTAACTATAACAATTAATTTTATTCGCATCCTTATTCATTTGCTTGAGCTTTTAAATTATTTTCAAGACTTTATAAGCCAGTCTCAATACTTCGCACGTCAGACAGCTGCACCCGCCTTATGCACTTCTAATTTAGCTAAAGTTAAGAAGGCTTAGAATAAATATTCTGACCTTGTCAACTCGCTGAATTAAAATCTCCACCGCCGAACCGACAGAACCGACAGAGCCGACAGTACTGAATTCCAGTTAAATCTTAGTAAAGGAATTCTTTGGGTCAACTGAACGCTTGGGTGTAATTCTCCGAACTAACATCTGTTCTGAGATCCCCAAGGAAAACAAAATTTCCACTCAACATCGCGGAATAGTGTCGCAAAGCCAGCATCAATGATTTTGCTGATGGATACCAACGTGAGTCCTAATTTTCGCACGTACAGAACTCCTTTCAGGAGCACGCTGGCAGTGCTGTTGCCATTCGGAATACTGATCCGCATGTTGCCTTGTCCAATAGCCTGGAACGACCCATTGTTGGCTGCCCTGATGGATTTCAGTGGAATGGAGGTATAGTTGATGAATTGATGCTGGTACAGGGACATATGGTGTGAAGCCCCTGAGTCGTAAAGCTCCATTTCAACGTCGGGAGTGCCCTCCTCATTGGCGGGCATTGCCGTATCAAAGGACGAGGTAATATTTTCCTCTGTGAAGTCCTGTTGATTGCTGACAGATATTTGGCCCAATCTTCAACGTCCTCCATGAATCCACAGTAACCATCTTCAACTTCTTTTCAAATTCCTCTGACACCTTCTTCCATAGCTCTGCAGCCGTTTTTGGCGTCCTTGACGCGCAGGAACAGCGGGTCAGGAATAGAACTTGTGATGGCCTGCTTCACAATGGCCTGGCCAGACTTCCAGGTTTTCATGTCCTTGTCGAAGGCCTCCAGTACGGCGGTATCTGCTGTCGTTGGAGGTGTAGCAGGTATCAGAGCGACGGGTGCAATGTGAGTGTCGAGTAAGTGGTCTGCCAGTCCAGCAGCATTGGCGGCGTAACTGAAGCGATTTTTGTAGATGCTCCAGTTGCTGCCATTGGCTTCGCATTTCGGGATGCGCAAGAAATAGTCGCTGAGTTTCGAGTTGGGGGTGGACATAGTGTACAAAGAAAAGTTTGTTGAGGTAGTAGATGTTTGTGGAGAATTTAGATTCGGGCGGGGCCCATAACCTATTGAACAGGAGACTTTAGAGGGGAATGTTTCGCAGAAGAAACTGAGATACACTCCAATTGTACTACTGCTTAAATACAAAATCAAGATATATATAACTTGAAGTAGCATAAGTAGCTATAAGACCATATGCGACTGTAAGTACAATTACAGGTAAGTATTAGAGAAACAAATGCAATAACTCGGTAGATGAAGGAAACAAATATGAAGGCGCGGTAAATGAAACGACCGCGCACTGTGTCCATAAATAGTTACAGTGCTGCATCGGGAGATCCCGGCATACTTCGGTTTGCTATTACAACATTTCCTTCTGGTTATGCTCTCAGTATTTATGCGGTGATCCAAACTGCCTCCAGCCCCTCTGCCACAACCGCACAAGCTTGGACCTGATCATATACATGCTCCCTGAGCCAATCTAGTGCGTCATGCTCCAAGTTCACCAGGCTTTATAATGTAATCAAATTTAAACAATAGCAATAGCAAGGCATTCAAATGGCTTGCTCGCCTGGATGATGGGGCATTTATATTATCTGAAGATTATTCCTTGAGCCATCAGGTGGGGAATCGGAAATTGAAGGTGTATCAACAACTACTGGTCTCTGGCTTCAGCTCCCACCGACGGTCCCTATTTATCCCGAATCTTTGGAGGGAACCCTTATTTATAGCGACAGCTCCCTTACTGATGACAGCTGTGTTAAACAGGCAAGCACAATGGACTGAAGTCAACAGTGAAAAACTCTATTCATGAGTGAGAGTATGTGGACTAGCTACTTGCCTGAAGTAAACAGTGAGAAACTGAAGACCGAGACTCCAGGCTACAAGCAATGGATGGAAGATACGAGATGGTGGTAGTCGGTGTGTAAGCGTAAAGAAGATAAATAAAAATGTCGTCTTAAATAAATAGTGAAAGATCCCAATGCCTATCAATCAGCTACTGATGGACGTTGTGTGAGGATAGCCATCCTTACAAAAGGGTAAGCCACCATGCCAATTCCTTACTGTATTCTCATCCCTCATTCCAGAAGCTCGGGCAGACACTGCAAATGCACTGGATGAAGCAAAGATGGCATATAGCCAAGTGCTTGATGCCATGTCCTTGACCCACAGCAAACCTACGTTGATGATTGACCTGGATGAAAGCTTGGAGAAGATGGCAGATGAGGGAGCAGTGCCAGGAGGAACAGAGACTGCACTTGAGGATCCACCTGTGGATACTGCAGCTGCAGCAGGAAGCAGACATACATTGAGTTGGACTTAGTGCCATTGTCGACATAGAGGAGGAAGCCGTAGTGAGTTACAATGTGTACAGCTTGACCCCACAAGCTTACAGGTTCCCACAGGTTGATCAGAGTGCTCTTGAGCTCCAAGCAGATGCCTATATGGATGATCTTGCCATGAGAGTAGAGGCTAAAGCTCAAAGCTGACCTGTATCCCCAATGTGTGAGATACCTGTCAAGCAAGAAGATATTCTGTACAGCATCCTGCAAGCTGTCAAGACCAAGGAAACCAGAGGAGTGATTGAGGTCTTGGATTCTTCAGATGAAGAACCCATGGACATTGATAATAGTGTTGAATGTGGAAGCTCAGATGGAAGCCGAAAAGGCTGGATGGGTCTCAGATGGGTCTCAGATGGGAGGCGAAAAGCCCAGATCCATTGCGGGAGTAGCTACCTATATAGGTACAAGAACAATAGAGTGGGTAAAGACAATAAGAACAATAAGGAGAAGATCAATATCAGTGAAGACAATAAGTTCTGAACAATAAGATGAAAGATGAATATTGCCACAATAAGATCTGTATCAATAAGGAGTCATGTGATCGTCCGAACCAAACACCAGAGTTCAACAAATAGAGGGCCAGAGCAGACCACGGATCAGTGCTAATTGAATCAGAGCGAGTTAAAGACTGATAAATATAGACATAGCCATTCCTGGGCTTGAAGCTGAGGACGTGGACAACAAGGGTGATATGGTCTTGGACCTCAATAACTTCATCCCGAACCAGCCTGTAGATAATGACAACTCCATCCTGACTGAGCAGGCAAAGCCCAAGAATAAGGCTCCCACAATTGCTAGTCTGACCACAGAAGAGAGTGCTCTTCAGCTTCAAATAGATGACCTGAAGGCTGGTCTGCAAGATGATATGCTCAAAGAGGTCTTGCAGCAGGCTATATGACAGGCCATGATCTTGTGTGAGCTCCAGATGCAGGAGGTTCAAGAAAAGAAAGTGAAGTTGCACACCAAGTGAAAGGCCAAAAAAAACAAGGCAAAAGAAGGTTTGTCGTGTCAATTCATTTGCGTCGAGCTTGCTCATGAAAATTTCATCAGAGAGTGGTGAAGGGAATAGCGATGTGGCCTTGGCTGAGGATGGCAATGCCGCTGTGGTCAAGGAGGATGGTGGTGATGATAAAGAGAGTCACAATATTGTACAACGCTGGACAGATTCAATGTCAGAAGAACAAAAGTAGGTGAAACAAGGACTGTCCAATGGTATACAACTTCTTACTACCCATTTATATTGTGTCCAGAACTAGGACAGACACATCTGGATAACTACCTCAACAACAGCCACCCAATCCCATTTGGCTTTTGATGCCTGATGAAGCTGGTCCCTGAATTCCTGCCACACTGTTCTTACATCTCCTGTGACCTCACTCTCCAGATCTTGACCAACCACATCAAGAGTAATGGGTGCATTTTCCATTCTTTCAAGACAGCCAGCCAAAAGGTGTTCTGCGATAACAACAGCAAGTCTGTTGTCAATGGGGTACCATTTGGAAATGGACAGCTGCACACCAATGCTTTGAAAGGGGCCTTGTTGTGTGGTTGCTACATTGACGAGATATTGCTTGAATTTATTTTCTACAAGGTTGTGGAAGGAAGCCCAGTCATATAACCCCCGACTGAAAGCCATTGAGCAGCTTCTGGGAGGGAGATCCTTTGCATGTGTGCCCTGCTTCTGTGCCACTGCCAGTGTGCATGACCGTGCCACCATGCCGTCGCTGTCTGCCTGCCCTGCTCCATTTGTGCCCCCACGTCCACAAACATGGTGCTGGCGGTTTTCCTCTCTCTGCCCCACTCCCTTGGCCACTTGTGTTCCCCTGTGCCACCACTGTATGCGCAGTCTCCAGCCCCCTGTCCCTGCACATGTGCATTTGCAAACAACATCGGCACCAGCGTCTCTGCACCCTGCCCGCTGTGGAGCTCCCACATGCGCTACACCATGCACAACGCACCATCTCCCATCCAAGCCTTATTTGCAATCTTGCTTTGACACCCAATCCTGATTCATACATCCCATTTTAGGACAAATCGCGTCTCCACTTCGAATTATCGTATTTGCACTACGACCTTGGACAACGGGCACCCGCGGACTGTCATCACCTTTCATCACGTCACGACCACGCCGCCAGCAAAGACTCGGACCCATAATCCAGGAACTCGGACTTTGAACCACTCGATAGCTGCCAAACTCGGTTCGCATTCCCAACGCGAAATAAGCTATCGGTCCTGCTACACTTGAAACAACGGTTCCGCTCAGCTCCCCCTGCATTTACGGTACCGAGGACCAGGCAGGAAAGGTATGTAGGAACGTAGGACAGGAGTCAGTCAATAAACGGTGGACTTCCCCCGCTACCTAGCTCACCCCTTGGTACCACACACCATCTCAATAATCAATTGGCCACACACACCACACACACATTTGCCCACAGCATCTCATCGACTAACACCCTTCTTTTGCAGCTTAAGAAGCCTGCATGAACTCACTCTCTCCGACACACACACACACTCTTATCAATCGCACACCTTCCTTCACGAGCCCAGCGCCCTGTAGAAATGGGAACACGATAAAGGACTTTGGCAAATCGTCTACAGTGACCTCCGGTTACGAGTGAGCATTACTGCATGCCTAAACGAAGAACGCAGTCGACGTCGGGGAATTTCTGCGGACACAGCCCCTTGGCTTGTACCGGTTCACCAACTATGAACATTCATTCGGGGAAATTCGAAGTGAGGCAACAGCAGGATCTCTGTATAGTGATGAGTAGCAGATCAGTGGATTGCTAGCTTGGAGACGGTATATTTTTCACCCACACCTATTTTTACTGATCAATTCGAATCACCACCTCGAATAAACATTCCCTTACGACAAGTCGCGCATTCCTGTCCTACCAACCAACTACTATCCATCCTTAACACCCCTTTGGACGAACCAGCTGCCAATTGAGGAATAACTCCACATAGCAGCCCGCAGTCCGCATCACACCGCTTGCTGTGCTCAGCGAGTTCGTTCGAGCTCGGCACTCCCCCAAGGTTGCAGTGCTCCTCATTAGCCTTCAGAACTCCGCATGCTTGCTGCATAGCAAGTGGGGGCAAGGTGGAGTGGCTGTGCCACTGCTCAGGGCATTCCCTCATTGCCCCACTCGTCCCACTCTCGTGCCACCGGTTGCAGACCCTGCTCTCACGTTTGGACTCGTTTCAATCACACTCACCCCACCTAGCATCTCTGCGTTCCCACCTTGCAGAGTTCATGCGGCCTACTCTTTATTTAATGTTGTTAACTGCTTACAAATATAAATGTTGTGAAAATAAATTGTGAGAGTGCCAATAAGAAAATGAAGTAAATTCAAATGTGTGTGTGCATTGGGCATATCTATTTGTATTCTACTCCATGCAGGGACGCTTTGTGGCGTGAGCTGATTCATTTCCATATTTGAACCCAGAGTCCTAAGCATTCTGACCCTTAAGCCACTATTCTTCATACCAACGTCCTTGCACACCAGCCTCCTTCTGTCACTTGCCACCCTCTGGGAATGGGCTTAGTTGGCCTTGATTAAACTTAAGCATGTTCTTGCAGGTGGTGTTTTTGCATTGGAGCTTGACACAATCTTCTTCAAACACCTTCTTCTCCCATGACCGCAAAACAAGGCAGTCAGGCACTGAAGGGGGAGAGGATGGCCGTACAGGTGTTGAATTGGGTGTGTCCAGCAATAACAGTAGATGCACCCGGGCATATACATGATAATGTCGGTGTGTGCTCCCAGGTCATAGTGCGAAGCCAGAAGGTGGGCAAATCTTTTGGAGTGCAATGAGATAAAAAAGGACCCAACCATCTCCTGGATGAAAGTATTCGCCTCTGCAGGGATGAACTTGTTGACAATGAATCCGACAGCATGTTGGAATCCCGATCTGAGGTATGGCAGTCAGTTGTGGAATAGGCCAGCATGAGAGAGACGCA
This sequence comes from Mycena epipterygia, assembly GCA_029281465.1. Lineage (NCBI taxonomy): Eukaryota > Fungi > Basidiomycota > Agaricomycetes > Agaricales > Mycenaceae > Mycena > Mycena epipterygia. The sequence goes on from JARJCQ010000019.1 coordinate 20,142, forward strand.
CCGGTCAAAACAAACTACTTACTAGATCCCAGCTGTCACCAGTGTTGAGGGCACCACAAGCCAATAATCACCTGAGGTGTCAACACAGAAACTCCTGCAGGAACGGAACGGAATGTGATGGAGGCATCTGACCAGTTAATCAACGGATTAAAGTGGTGGAGCCAATTGTATCCAAGAACCAAGTTGCAAGGTGAATCAAGACGGGTGACATAGGATGGAAACCAGATGAGCAGCTGGATCTGCTGGGTGATGGATGATCAAAGAAGAGCCATTGAGATACCAGAGTTTCACCGGAGCAACCTCAAACGGATCAAATGTGTTTGATTCGCAGATGATATGAAACAATGCAACAATCCGGAATCAACAAAGGTGCGGCGAAGGTGGGAGTTGAATCCCGTGGCTATTCTTGGAACATCGGAAGGGATTATGGTTGAGCATATATCCCGACCGGAAGATATAAAGTCCGGACAGAAAAGAGATACATGTAAATTGAGATAAAGTCTATTAGTAGAGAGCGGCATTGAGATGGACCTTGGGGAACACCGTAGAGTCAACGCAACTCGGATCGGGTGTTGAGGTATCTGAGCTGCTGGTTATTTTTTTGACTCAGAGTTATCAACCAAAGTCGCTTTCCCTTGGGTGTTCTCTGGGCACTTCCGGCAGTTGGCCACTGTGATGCGGACTGCGGTACTGCGAAGTGAGTTATATTTCACTTGCAAACAGCTTGATCGTCCTCTGAGGGGCTAGTATCGTCGAATTCAAGCGTGAGGTATAGGGGGAGAAAGACGCATTTGTTGTGTAATGATAGTGTGTTCGAACGTGAGGTTCGAGGTTAGCGAAAGAGAGGTTTAAAGAGAGTACTTGCGCGAGCCAGCAATTCCACTAATCTGCCGCTTGCCTAATCCAAAGGGGCTTCTATCGTTCCTTTACTGCGTTCCCCTCGATGCTCTGACCACGGTTTCGGGAGCGTGAAGATATCCTTCGACGTCGACTATATCCTGCGTTCGGTGTGTAGCGTGCGCGATCGTCGCCAGGGTCTGTTGTAGATGCTTTGCTAGTGCTTTATCGTCGTTCCCACTTCTACAGGGTGCTGCGACTCGTGAAGGAAGGTCTGCTGGCGATAAAACCGGAGTGTATGTGTGTGTGTGCCGGCTCAGGGTGAGACAACGGCGAGGGAGGGGCGATGAAACGTCCGAAGGACAAGTGTGTGTGTGTGGTCAATTAGATTGAGTGAGGTTTTTACAAGAGTGTGTGTGTGTGAGGGACCGGGTGGGGTGTAAAACCTGTATTGACTGACTACTGCCCAGAACTACGTCTCCCTTTTATACCTTGAAAATGTCTGATACATCGGGCCTCATGCCCAAGGATCCCCTGTGGCTGCAACATGAGGCGGTGAAATGGTGCCGCAGGTGTGAACGAGGTCTTCTGGTGAGCGAAAGTGGTCGTTCGCTGGTGAACGGTATGTTCGCTGGTGTGAATGGGAAGAGCGGGTGAGCAATGGTGGTTGTTCACTGGTGAGGGGTATGTGCGAGAGGTGTAAACGGGAGATTCTGGTGGTGAAGGGTAGAGGCGATTCCTGGAGCTGTAGTTTGGTGGTGAACGGAATGTGCGAGAGGCGGAGTCATGTAGAGCATGCTAGGTTGGTGGTGGACATGGTTGGGGACGAGGTGAACAGGGCGTGCGGAGCGTCTAGCGAACTCCCGATCCCGTAAGGTGGTATCCGAATATGGACGCGCAGATATCGTTCAGCGTGTAGATTCCGTGCATCTCTTGTCACATTCGCTGGGCCAGGTGTAGGGCGTTCACAACACCCACACTGCGATGTGTCCGGCACCTCCGCAGTACATGCAGAGTCCCACTGGGTGCACACTGTTATTTACGGTGCCCGTAAATGATCTGGAAGTGGTCAGGAAATAGTTTATTTACGCATTAAATTCCTATTATTTATGGTGTCCAGAAATGTTAGGGAAATTAATTATATCCGTAATCACACGGCAAATACCCAAATTTCCAGCCACTGGAAGTTAGCTCAAACCACTAAGTATCAGATTAGGTATCTGGTAGGCTGAAACCAGAATGGAAAGCCCACAAATCCCCTCTTCCGAGATTTTTCCTATTGGCTCGGCATTTTCCAGCCAATGGGAAAAATCTCGGAGGATCAGAGACGTGGGGTTTCCGGTCTGATTTCAGTCTGTAGGATATCTAATTGGATTCTTACTCGGTCCGAGCTAACTTATGGTGGCCGGAAATGTGGCTAATTGCCGTGTGAATCTTTCCTGATCATTTCCGGGCCCCAGAAATAATCTATACCCGGACTATTTTCCAAATATCCGGCACCTCTGCAGTACATGCAGAGTCCAGCCTTCATCCGCTGTTCTCGTTCCTCTGACTTGATCTTCCCACTTTTGTTGAGTTTGTCGGCGTAGGGCTTCGCTGTTTTCGGTGAAGAAGCCAGAGTCGATTTGGAAGATTTGCTTTTGACGGCAGTAGTTGAAATGGAAGTGTTCTTGCTGCTGGAGGCCTTGTTTCCGCCCTTCTGACCACCTGACTGGTTGCCGGAGCCCCCAAAGCCGGATGGCGAAGGACCGGAGCCATGACCAGAGCCGGACCCTGAACCCCTATCGCATTCCCATTCCTGTTGGTTCTCAGACTTGCGCTTCCAGTATCGAGCATTGACAGTCTGGGCTACATGCTTAACACCGAGTAAGGTGTTGACATAGCTGTGATGGACCATGTCATCCTTGATGCAACACAGCAACCCTTCATAGAATTGATGCCAGAGTGGACTATTGCCCCACTGAGTGAGCAACACGAGCTGATCAAACTCAACAATGTAAGTAGCAATCTGATCGGAATTTTTCATATGACATAACCACTGCATCCCCGATGGGATCATGAGGTCCAAAGTTGTCTTGAAGCTCCTGAATGTGTTGAAGTTCCTTCTGGGAGTTCCCTTCACACTATCGGCAGAATAGCTCAGTTGGATACCTTCGGGTTAGAGCATCTCACATGTAATGAGAAGGTCCCAGGTTCAATCCCCGGTTCAGCCATTTTCCCAACAGAATGAAGCAAGGAAAATTTCCGTCCCAAGCTGGAATGTAACCGGAGTTTGTATCGTAGAGGTTGGGCTCAAACCACTGCTGAGCAGTGCCCCGGTACGACATGATGTAAAGAATCTTGTCGTCATCTGTGACGAAGTCCTGAGCTCAAAATAAAGATAACATTGGGTGAGGAAAGACCGGAGTTTGGAGGGATTGAAGCCATCAAACAAGTCCGGGTTCCGGTTCAAACGGCTAGAGCGAGGGGCCAACTGATTGGTGGAGTAAATATGGATCACATCATGGAAAGACCGAATGGTATCCACGAGGAGTTGTTCATGAGGTTGAGCAGGACCTCGAGAGCCCGGAGGACCAGGAGGGCCTCTGCCTGGAGGGCCTCCACCACTGCCTCCACCACCGCCACCACTGGGATCGCTGGAGGGATCCTCTTCCAGAGTACCTGGAGGTGTCACAGTCAAGCTTTGAGCATCCACTCTTAAGAAGAGGGATTGGTGTGTAGACTCAAAAAATGATGGAATAAAAGGTTAAACTACAACAGCAATGTACTACTGTATTTATACTGTACAATGAACCATGTGAAGTAAACTAAATATATTAACTACAATAGCCTGTATGCACGTGTGTAACTGTGCCTGTCATGATCTGTCTATACTTATTAAAGGAACATATGCAACACGTCCTATTGTTCAAGAACCTTCCTTCTATAAATAGATCCTACGTGTCATCCTCTGTCCCGTGTCCTTCAGCACTTATGTGCGCATCTATGTACTCATGACATCCTTGGCACGTGCGCTTGAGTACAGTAGGCATTGGAGCAATTAGATTGGCGTTGAATCGTGACAGGAGGAGGAGCAGGATTTTCACCTAGAGCCAGAGCCAGAGCAGGAGCGTGAGGTCCTGCATTGTCAGCATGTTCCAAATGTTCGGAATCCTCGTCCTCATCCTCTTTGTCTTCTGCAGCTTTAACGATAGGATAGGGAATAGGTCCGGGAAAAGTAGCCATGCGACCACGTGGATGGGGTGATACTGGGTAAATAGTTGGATTCTCCGGTGTCCGAGGATTGGTGACAAGACCTGGGACATTGACCGGAGTCGAGGTAGCCAGAGCCAGCGCTGAGCGCTGTCGAGTAGTGATGGAAACAGCTGCCGGGTTTGGGTAAGGGCCTGAAAAGGACATTGGAATGTCAACCATTGTATATGTGGAGGTGAGAGCAGAACAATCTGAGAATAGAGCCGTGATTCCTGACGATCACGTTGCTGTCGTTCTTGAATAACTGCAGCAGGAATATACATGGAGCGGGAAGAGGACATAACCAGTCCAGGTGGGCGAGTTTGATTATACTGTTATATACCGAGCCGAAGGGGGACTGTAACTGAACTCTCAGATGAGAGTGAAGGTGTTTGGAGTGAATACTGGAACCAGAGTTCAGAGTACGACAAGGTTAGTGCACAATCACCAACACAATAAGGTAAGGGTGTGTGAACTACCTGGGCTGCCAAGACGGAGTGCAGAATATGTTGGAATCAGTGATTGGACTGTGACATTCTCGCACCTTTAGTCAGTTACTTAATGGACTTATTTCAATGCTGTAGTTATTCCTGTGCACACAGCCATACTGCTGTATGCATTCTTATCAACACAGCCTTACTGCTGTATATATTCCTATGCACACAGCCTTACTGCTGTTGTGCTGTTGTGCTGTTGTGCTCTTACAGCCTTACTGCTGTATGCACTGCTTCTAGGCTATACATCTTAAACATATATAAGTAGGCTAGTATCAACCTGGGTCTTGAGCTTCTCACTGTTGACTTCAGTCCATTGTGCTTGCCTGATTAACAGGTTATGGGCCCCGGCCTTTGATTGTCTATCATCTGAGATTCTCCTCCTTCCTCTGCCCCTCCGCATTTTTGCGATCCTTCTGCCCTTATAGCGTGTGTGTGTGCTCTTTGTAGATAGGAGCACCAACTGTTGGGACAAGTCCTCTTTGAGGGATAGTCTTTGATCCACCAGAAAATATCCAGGTAGTCATCCCTGTGATTCTGGGGTTAGGCCCTAAGTGCCTTACAACTGGGTGTTCAGTAGTCTTAGACTTTTTCTTACCTACTTTTTGCTACATCCAGGACTCTTTCATTACCTACCTCTTCTTCACACACACACTCTCCAGGGCATCGTTGCATTATGCCGGACACAGACACCATTTCCAGCCCTGTCCTCTCCAAGGAGACAGTGTATTCGGAGTGGAAGAGTGATACTAAAGCCTACTTGCGTTGCAAGGAGGTGTTTGGCTGTTGTACCAATACAAACAAAGATGCATCGGCCAAAGAGAAGTGTGCTGGCATTCTGTGGGGCATGTTGTCTGCAGATGTCAAGCCCCTTGTCAAGCAGCATGAGGACGATCCTAAAGCACTATGGGATGCCTTGGAGTCAATCTTTGCTCCAAGGAAGGCTGGAGCTCGCTTCAATGCCTACAAGACACTCACCTCCATCCATCTTAGGGAGGAAGAGTCACTCTTGTCTCTCACTGGTAGTGTCTCAGCCGCTATGCGGCTTCTCAAAGAGTCCAGAACAACAGATTTCTCTCTTGAGAATGCTGATGAGGAACTACAAGCAGTGGTTCTTCTCATGGCCCTTCCTGATGAAGGACAGTATGCTGTTCTTAAAGCACCATTTGAGCAGTCTCCAGATGACCTCAAGGTGTCAAACATTGAGCAGGCCTATGCCAATCATCAGGCATTTAGGACTGCTCACCAGGAAGGGGACACCAGCCAGATTAGCCCACTCTCTGGCCTTGCAATGGCCACTGTTTCCACTCCGCCCTCATCATCCTCTGCTGCTCTTGCAGCTGCACCCCCAGCAAAGAAAATCTGTCCTGCCTGTGAAAAGCAAGGCCATACCTTCTTCCAATGCTTCAAAGTGTTGGAAATGTTTGGAAAGACAGTTTCTGGCAAAGGTGCAGCAGCAACGTCCCAAGTTGCTTCTAATGCAAGTGTTCTCTCCCATTCAAATGCATCCTTTGCTGACAAGAGATGGAATTCAGACTCAGGGGCCACTTTGCACATGACTCACATGACTCACATGACTCACTACTGTGAGCATCTGTTGAACACCCGTCCACACAGAATTCCAATTCAAGTCGCAAATGGAGTTGTAGTCTATTCTGAATTGGTGGGGGAGATACTGCTTAGGCCACTTATACACGGATGTAGTAGCCGGCCTATTATCCTCACAAATGTCCTATATGTTCCCTTGTTGTCTCATAATCTCATCTCTACTACCTATTTGTCTCGCATTCATGGCTATTCTATTGTCATGAAAGGATCCACCATCTGCTTCAATCGAGGTGGAGTCCTGCTGTTTGAAGTGGACATTGATGAGAGGAACCAGGCAGTTGTGAGAGAGGTCATAGTTTCATCTTCTGTTTCAGCTCTGGCCACAACGACCTTGCCTCTTGATCTTGACCTGCTGCATCGTCGGCTAGGCCATCACTCTGATACTCAGAGGATCTTGAGCAAGAATCTGGTCACTGGTGCGAAGATCACTTCAAACCAGAAGCCAGATCCGATTTGTGAGCCTTGTCTTGCAGGCAAGCTGAATGCGGCTCCGTTCCGTTCCACTGGACATCGTTCTGCAGCTCCTCTTGATCTCATACACTCTGATCTGAAGGAATACAAGGTCTGGACCCGAGAGGGTTACAGATACCGTGTTCTCTTCATTGATGATCATACAAGCTTCAAAATGGCATTCCATATGAGGCGCAAGAGTGGTACTTTCAATGCATTCAAGGTGTTCAAAGCTTATGCTGAGAATCACTTTGAACGCAAGATCAAGGCGCTGCAGGAAGACGAAGGTGGTGAGTACATGTCCAACGAGTTCAGGGACTACTTGCTCTCTGAGGGCATTGTGTGCCGTCATTCAACACGGAACAGACCGCAGCAGAATGGAACAGCAGAGCGTGCTAACCGCACTGTTGATGAGCATGTCACGGCTATGCTACATGAAGCCAATCTGCCTCCATCGTTCAAGGCAATGGCTGTTGATTCTTACATCCATGTGGCCAACATGCATCCAACGCGTCATATTCCGGAGAACACCACTGGGGCTGCCTTGCCTATGTGCCTGTGCAGTATGATAAGAGGGACACCTCAGGATGCCATTTCCAGAGGTGCATTTTTATGGGCTATATCCTACGGAGTACAAGGGATGGTCCTTCTACAATCCTGTGACCCAAAAGATGGTCATTGCAGAGCATGCTGTCTTTGACGAGCGCTACTTTCCTGGGAACAAGCCTCAACTGATGAAGCTCTGTCCCAAAGATCCTCCATCTCCATTCATCAATCTCCCTCCTGCTCCGGCCAAGCCATTGTTTGTGTCTTATGATGATGATGATGATTCTGGTGCTCATCCAGCACCTCCTGCAGCAATTCCCAATCATGCCTCTCCTCCTGCCTCCGAGCCGTCTACCCGCCCTCCTTCACCTGCTCCAGCTCCTGAGCAACCTCCTTCACCCCAGCAGCAGTCACCTCCTCCTTCACCCATTGGAGTTGCTGCACGTCGCCGCTTCCATGGACAAGCCACAGAGCATCGACCTGCGGGGGAGTGGTGGAAGCTGCCTAAAGATTCTCCAGCCTACAAGAACCACAGAGATCCTCCTGCTGCTGTGCCTTCTGATTCAGAAAGTGATGACGAGTTGCTTCTGAAACCAGGCAGTGTTCTCATTGTTGCGCATCAAGGCAATCCTGCCAGTCGTAAGCTGCGGAAAGCCAATGTTACTTCTGTACAGTTTGCTCAATCTGCTGTTCAGTCTGGCAATCCTCACTCCTATCATGAGGCACTCCAGCGAGCAGATGCGCGTCTTTGGCAGGATGCAGCAGTCTCAGAGATCAACTCTCTTCTAGAGAACTGCACTTGGGATGTTGTGGATGCACCTCCTGGTGTCAAGCCAATTCGCTCTCAGGGGGTCTTTGTGATCAAGCACAGGTCCGATGGCTCCATTGAGCGTTACAAGGCCCGACTCGTTGCTGACGGTCGTGGTCAACGACATGGCATGGATTACAACGAAATCTTCTCCCCTACCTTCAAATTTGCTACCCTCCGCACCATCCTGGCTCTTGCAGCTCAGCACGATCTCAAGCTTCGTTCTATTGACTTCTCCTCTGCCTACCTGAATGGAGATCTGGACGAGGATGTCTATATGACTCAGCCAGAAGGATTTCCTCAGGGAGAGTGTGGCCAGCTTCTCAAACTGCGCAAGTCCATCTATGGACTGAAGCAGGCTGGCAGGCAGTGGAACAAGAAGCTGAATGCGAAGCTCCTCTCTATGGGCTTCTCTTGTCTCCAGTCCGATCGCTCGTGCTACATCTACTCCAATGACACGGTGCGCATCGTTCTCCCCATCTACATTGATGACGGCATGATCTGTGCAAAGGATGATGCTGAAATTGACAAAGTGATTGCTCAGCTTGGCTCTTCATTCAAGGTCAAGGATCTTGGTCCCACAGAATGGCTGTTGGGTATTAAGATTGAGCGTGACTCTGCCACTGGAGATATCCATATTTCGCAGCGCCAGTATGCTGTGAACATGCTTGAGCAGTACAATATGTCGGATTGCAAGCCGGTCAGCACTCCTATGCTTCCTGGTGTCACATTGACCAAGGACATGGGTGCCAAGACGGAAGAGGAAGCCAAGCAATACCGTAGCATTTACTTGTCTGCTGTTGGCTCTCTGATGTATTTGGCTACCCAAACTCGCCCGGATATCTCCTACACTGTTGGAGTGCTTGCACGCTTCAATAGTAATCCGGGAGAAGCTCACTGGAAGGCTGTAAAGCATCTATTCCGCTACATCAAAGGGAGTCTTGACTTCCGGATCACCTACTCCAAATCCTCTCCTTCACCTCATCGCTTTGTTACATACACCGATGCAGATCATGGTGGCTGTCCAGACACTGGCAAAAGCACTGGAGGGTATCTGGTGATGATGGCTGGCGGTCCAGTGAGCTGGAGGAGCAAGCTGCAGACCACAGTCTCTCTTTCCACCACTGAAGCTGAATACATTGCTGGTGTGGATGCTGGAAAGGAGATCAAGTGGATGCGGAATCTGCTATTTGAACTAGGTTACAGAGTGTCTGGTGCATCTCCACTTCTCATGGACAACCAGTCTGCTATTCAGGTGTCCAAGAATCCTGAACACCATGGTCGTATGAAACACCTTGACCTAGCTCATTACTGGCTTAGAGATGAAGTGGCCAAGGGTTCCATTGGAGTTGAATATGTCCCTACTGAAGAACAGTTAGCAGACATTCTGACCAAGGCACTTCCTCGTCCTACTGTGGCTCATTTGCGATCCAAGATAGGATTGCGGGGGAGATAGGCGAGACTGGTCTCGTCCCGGGGGAGTGCTGGAATCAGTGATTGGACTGTGACATTCTCGCACCTTTAGTCAGTTACTTAATGGACTTATTTCAATGCTGTAGTTATTCCTGTGCACACAGCCATACTGCTGTATGCATTCTTATCAACACAGCCTTACTGCTGTATATATTCCTATGCACACAGTCTTACTGCTGTTGTGCTGTTGTGCTGTTGTGCTCTTACAGCCTTACTGCTGTATGCACTGCTTCTAGGCTATACATCTTAAACATATATAAGTAGGCTAGTATCAACCTGGGTCTTGAGTTTCTCACTGTTGACTTCAGTCCATTGTGCTTGCCTGATTAACAGAATAGAGGTTCAGAGGACCGGAGTTGAGCAGAGGTCAGAACGACTCAGAGCAAAGCAGAGTGCAAAGCAATGTCAATAATCAAACTGTAAGTATCGCAACTTTTATAGTAAGGTACATTATTGTAATCCTAAATAAAGTAAAGAAGTGTTAAAACAATAAACATGATATATAAATAAATTAGAAGTTGAAAAGTCAAAGTTAAAACAATAGCAGAGAATTTAAATGGGAGTAAACCTTCATTGTGTAAAAAACCTGGAGAGCCAGGGTGCCGTTGACCATGTCTGCTATCAGAGATCCGGAGGAGCAGAGGAGCGGAGGTCAGCTGCATGGATATAACAAACATAATGTTAAACAGGCAAGCACAATGGACTGAAGTCAACAGTGAGAAACTGAGGACTCAGGCCTACACTAGCCTACTTATATATGTGCTAGAACAATAAGCAACAGTAGAACAATATATATACAGAAGTGCGTATAACATCCTGTTAAACCAGAGATTAGCTCAATCTATGGTTGACTTCTCACTGCTCAATAAGACAGGTTTTAAGTCGGCTGTGTCAGGCCTCAATGAGGACGAGATCCTCATTAAGGAGACATGTAAGACTGCCAAGAAAGATTGGGTCCGCAAACAGTTGTCAGTGAAAGCTGCCACCATAGAAGAGGTGAAGGACAAACAGGATTTGCTGGCTCACTCAAAACCCAAATCAGCCAGTCACATGCTGGAACAGGTCATCTTCACTCATGGAAATATCACACTGCACCACCTCACATGAGGTTATCCTTCCTCGAAGAAGAAAAAGGAAAGGAAGGGATTATATTCAAGTGGAGCCACAAAAGAGCTATGAATAGGCAAAGGTGTACCAGATGGGGAGCCCCCCAACAAGATGTTGGCTCTGAATCTAATTCCTCCACCACAAGGCTTGATCCCTATCCAACTCTTGAAGAAATATGCTCACCCAAATCAGGTCAGTCATCATCTATCGGCATTTCAGTCCTAGCTATGCAGGGATGGATTGGGGACACCAAAGGGAACTCTATCAGGCTATGCTTGGATATGTGTACAGATATAACTGATTTCTGAAGAACTGTACAAGTCTTCAAAGCACCGTCCCCCTGTCAAACAAGGAATGAAGATGAGACTTGGAGAAAGATGTGTGACTTTTAAGCCTTTCGCGTTGAGTGTTGAACTCCGACTCTGACAGCACAGCTGACTGGAAACAGAGAATATTATAAAGAGAGAAAATAAAAAACAAATACTAAAGACAAGCAAGTACAAAAAAAAATATGGTGTCTGAACAAGTGTCCATGCAACGAGTGTCCATGCAATGATTGCTAGATGCCATCAACCAGAACTGGCTCCACGCTGGGAATGGGCCCCTTCAGTCCTTAGGATTCTTAGGAATTCGGAGCTCCAGTGAATAAAAGTTCCAATGGTCAAATTTGCCTATAGGTACCATCAACGTCGTCCATTGAGCATCTTTTCCACTTTGGAGATTCCATTGATTTTCACCGTGTGTTTGGCTTCGCCACCCTTGTTGAACACCTGAAAAACATATGCATGCCTCTTGTTGATTCCAATGGTGTCTGTCGAACAGGATCTGCTTGGAGCTATGAGGAAGATATAAAATATCTTCCTCGCAGACAGTTTTGCCATTATCCGTAAAGTATTTGCACTTGGAGAATGGTGTAGGGGGGGGGGGGGGGGGGGGGACAACTGGGGCGGCTGCGTCGGACAACGGCATGGTGGGGGGGGGGGGGGGGGGGACGGCTGCGTCATTGTACAACGGCATAACGGGAACATCTTCAGTTTTCTGTTTTTTTGACACGGGGCTCTTCAATGTCAGGTGAGGTGCTGTCACTGGTGAAGTGTCTCTTGAGGCCTGAGGCTGGTTCTGGCGATAAGCCTGGGACAAATGCGCGGGATGGGGATGGAATAGGTGCATCAGCCATGGGTGGCCATCTTATAAAGAGCTCACTCATCCCTTTCAGGGTCAAGTACCCTAGCATGAAAAGCTTCCTTGCCAGCATCGTTGACCGTAACATTCTCATCCAACCTTGTGACCAATGGTAAACTCGGTACTCTTACTCCACTTGAGTTGGGTTTTCATCTTGGCCCAGCGGTATTTGCACTCGGTCTTGCCAGAAAGGAAGTCAAAAGATATGCCTTCGAAGTACTGCCAGGCCAGGTGAGGATCGTCCCTGGGCCTACTGTTGCAACAAGAACGAAGCGGAGCAAGTTCTTGTTGTCCTAAAAAACAGATCACGGAGAGGTTTGCTTGTAAAGACCATGCGTGAGAGAAAGCAAGCATTGTCTTTGGGTATCTGGACCATAGTCATTATACGGACAGGGAGCTGGGTGAGCTCAATGATGCTCAGGTTTGCGGTGGACACCAGACCGATTAAATCCTCAAACATGGTTGCCTCCAGTTCCAATTTCACTTTATGAAATATCTCGAAACGGTGCACTTGAGTGCGGCCTATGCTAGGACTGATATAGAGTGATGCAAAACACCAAACCAACCAACCAACACACACACAACACACAGTGCGGACTTGAGTTCAGGTCTACGCCGCAGTATACGACTAAGATTGAACCAACACTATTGATATTTGGACGAATCGAACTTCAGAGTCTGTCTAGGACTTGTGGGAGGCAACAATAGTTAACTGAAATGGGCTACCGAGTTACCGAAGCAACGGGGTTTATATGGGTTTTATACATTGTGATTTGTGCTTCAGGGGAGCCTTCCTAGGAAGACTTGTTCCGTGTTTATAGTTGTCATTACTGTTCCTAGGAAGGTTCTCCTTCCTAGGAGGCTTATATGTACCTTCGTTGAATGTCCCTAGGAAGGATCTTCTTCCTAGGAAGCCGTTTATACAATGGTAGTTCATACAGTATACTGTTCCTAGGAAGCAATTGCCTTCCTAGGTTCGTAATACAAGTTCCAAACCCCTGTTGTCTATCTCGGGCTTTGGTATATCTCCTGGGTATGGTGTCTAACTCTGCCACGCAATCCGCCCCTACATATAGGTTGTGGACTGAATCAGACGGTGCTTCCTAGGATATGACAGCGATCCCGACTCCCATTTGGGAAGAGCCAAGAATCCCAGACCTCTCGTATCATTAATACTCAATCAGCAGCTCGGAGCTAATTGTATATCACCAAACAGGGTTCCTAGGAAGGGTGACTGTTCCCTTATAGGTGTTCCTAGGAAGGTAAGCCGTTCCTAGGAGCGACAAAATAGCTGGTTTACACACCTAGGCGCAGACCCGCCGTCTCATCTCCCCTTCACTAAATCTTGACTGTCCTCAGTCAATCGTCACACCATTCGCTTCGATGTTTAGTGGTCTCAGAATGATAGCTTCTCAAGACGTTCAAATTATTTTTGTATTTTTGGGTGCCCTCTATTGACATACAACACTTCATAAATCCGCCCAACCTGTTAGGGTTTTGAACCCTATTCGGTAACTTCCGTGATTATTTATTGCAATTTGCAATAATCACCTTGGCAGTGTGTGGACGTGTTAGTGATCATGTCCATTGGACCACACATCAATAGTATTTAAGAAGTAAATAATGTATGTAAACGGGGAGCTGAACCCTTTACTTGTAACCACTACATACGTGTCAATACGATCATCAGGGACCATGCCGACTCACTTGCAAGTTGTTCAGCCTCAAGGATCCCAACAGATCCTTACACTTTTTTGAGTCTCACGACCCAACTTTGTATCACTGCGATCAAGACGATCGCGTAGATAATCTCTCATCTCTTTTCAATGGGAAAGAAAGAAGATAAACAGTTTCGAAAAAGGGACTTGCCGTCCGAGCGAGCCCAGCAGGCTGAGTTCGTCAGTGAGCTCGTGATGGATCCCGATCCACCGATGGTCATGGTACCATCCTCCCAGATGATTAGAGCACCTGAATACCCATCGGTGGTCACCGATGACAGAGGATCTCCGAGATCGAGCGTGATCAATGGAGATCCATTGAGAAATCAGATTGGTGGTGATCACCACCATGACAGCAGACGCAATGTCCAGCGAGCACAGAGTAATAGTGCTGCAGACAGAGCGTCAGTGAATGCTCAATTGTCCTCGAACCTGCCTCAGGACCTTGCCAAAAGGATCTACAATCGTGGATCGGCCAATGCGAGCAGTTGGCAGTGTACTACTGTGCATTCGGTCACAGCCGAAGACGAGAGCTTCCATGCCCAGCAGCGCTGTGATGCGGACTGCGGGGTTGCTATGTGGAGTTTTTCCTCAATTGGCAGCTGGTTCGTCCAAAGGGGTGTTAAGGATGGATAGTAGTTGGTTGGTAGGACAGGAATGCGCAATTTGTTGTAAGGGAGTGTTTTATTCGAGGTGGTGATTCAAATTGATCAGTAAAAAATAGGTGTGGGTGAAAAATATACCGTCTCCAAGCTAGCAATCCGCTGATCTGCTACTTGTCACTATCCAGAGATCCTGCTGTCGCCTCACTTCGAATTTCCCCTAATGAATGTTCGTAGTTGGTGAACCAGTACAAGCCAAGGGGCTGTGTCCGCAGAAATTCCTGGTTGCCAGAGCCCCCGGAGCCGGATGGTGAAGGACCAGAGCCGTGACCGGAACCGGACCCTGAACCCCTATCGCGTTCCTGTTCCCGTTGCTTTTTAGCCTCGTGCTTCCAGTACCGAGCATCGACAGTCCGAGCTACATGTTTAACACCGAGCAAGGTGTTGACATAGCTGTGATGGACCATGTCATCCTTGATGCGGCGCGGCAACCCTTCGTAGAATTGATGCTGGAGTGGACTATCGCCCCACTGAGTGAGCGATGCGAGTTGATCAAACTCAACAATGTAAGTAGCGATCCGATCGGAATTTTTCATACGACATAACCGGATGGCATCCTCTGCATCCCCGATGGGATCATGAGGTCCGAAATTGTCTTGAAGCTCCTGAATGAAGCGGGAAAAATTTCCGTCCCATGCCAGAACGAAACCGGAGTTCGTATCGTAGAGGTTGGGCTCAAACCACTGCTGAGCAGTGCCCCGGAGGTACGACATGATGTAGAAAATCTTGTCATCGTCTGTGGAAAAGTCCTGAGCTCTCTCCGCGAAATGAAGATAGCATTGGGTGAGGAAAGACCGGAGTTTGGAGGAATCGGAGCCGTCAAACAAATCCGGATTCCGGAGGTTCGAACGGCTAGAGCGAGGGGCCGACTGATTGGTGGAGTAAATTTGGATTGCATCACGGAAGGATCGGAGCGTATCCAAGAGTAATTGCTCGTGGGAGTTAGGCGGAGTTCCCGGAGGGTCCGGAGATTGTGGTTGAGCAGGGCCTTGAGGTCCCGGAGGACCTGGAGGGCCTGGAGGGCCTCCGCCCGGAGGGCCATCACCACCTGGAGGTCCACTACCTCCACCACCACTACCACCACCACCACTTGGTTCGCCCGATGGATCCTCGTCCGGAATACCCGGAGGAGGAGCAGGGTTTTCGCCGGGTCCCGGAGCTGGAGCAGGAGCATGTGACCTTGCTTCATGAGCACTTTCCGAATGATCGGAATCCTCATCCTCATCGTCAGCTTCAACTTTGACTATAGGATAAGGAATAGACCCGGGGGGATAAGTTCCCCTGATAATGCGTGGATGGGGTGATACTGGATAAAAAGTCGGATTCTCCGGTGTCCGAGGATTGGTGACTAGACCTGGGACATTAACCGGAGTCGAGGTTGCCGGTGCCGGCGCCGATCGCCGTCTAGTAGTGATGGAGACGGATGCCGGATTCGGGTAAGGACCCGAAAAGGTCGTGGGAATGTCCGCCATCGTATGTGTAGGAGGCGAAAGCGGAACAATCTGAGAGTAAAGCCGTGATTCCCGACGATCGCGTCGCTGCCGTTCTTGGATAACTGCAGCTGGAATGTACGCGGAGTCGGAAGAGGACATAACCAGTCCAGGTAGGTGAGTTTGATTATACTGTTATATACCGAGCCGAAAGGAGACTGTATCCGAACTCTTGGATGAGAGTAATGATCGCCGGAGTTAATGCCGGAGCTGGAGTTCGGAATTACGACAAGGTTAGAACGCAATCACCACAGTAAGGTAAGGGTGAGCGAACTACCTGAGCTGGCAAGACAAAGTTATGGACGGAGTTCGGAGGACCGGAGTTGAACGGAGGTCGGAACGACTCAGAGCAAAGCAGAGTGCAAAGCAACGTCAATAATCAAACTGAAGTGCATGAACATAAGTATCGTAACTTTTATAGTAAAGTCCGTTATTGTAATCCTAAATGAAGTAATGAAGCGTTAAGACAATAAATGTGATATATAAATAGAAAAGAAGATAAGAAGTCAAAGTTAAACAATAACGAAGAAGTGAGAATAACAGATAAACGGGAAATGCTCAGTAATCCTTCATTGCGTAGAAAACCCGATATACCGAAGTTCCGCCGACCAAGTCTGATGTCCGAGGTCCGGAGTCCGGAGTTCGGAGTTGCGGAGTAGCGGAGTAGCGGAGGAACGGAGTTAGATGCACGGATATAACACTTCCGGACCATCGTCCATTTTCGAACACCGCCCAGAACACCGGCCTCAACTCCTGATCTCGTAAAAATTACCTCTGTCCATGCGCTTCGCTCACCCAGCAAGAAGGGATGCATGCCTTCCAACTCCCAGAATCACTTAGGGATTACTGACCCCCGAGAAACGTCCATCCCAATATACGAAGGTGGCAACGTTGCAAACCGTTCCCCTGACCCCGCCTCTCGAACCGAGGTCCAATTGACCCCCACGTACCACGCACCCCGCCTAGACGGCGAATGGAGGTGTAATGTAATATCTAATACTCAGATACGATTGATACAATTCTGTGAATATATTCAATTAATTCTGAACACACAAATGCGTTCCAAAGCACTTAAGGAGCCACCTGAACCAGAACTACCCATGCAAACTCCGGCCTCTACATCGCGCATGACAGTGTATGAGACCAAAACACCACCTATACTTACAACCAATTGTTTTCTTATGCCCTTCCAGATCCAGGACAGGACTTACGACTGAATCAAACTGCTGCGCAGATAACCTATGACCACCAGCAGGACTGGAGTGAGTTAGAAGAGGATGATGAATGCATATTCTACCCAGTAAGCCTGCATAACCCCCAAGGGGCGGAATTTCAGTCTTTTACAATGTACAAGTGGGTAGACAAGAAGATCCGCCCTGTTTCTACAACGTTCTCGCCTGACTACGAGATTAGACGGCGAATCCCGGAAGATCCCCTCCAATCCCTGCCGATCCTAACTGCTACTCCACCGCCTTTCACGCCTACCCAGAGGCTAGACTATGAGCGTCTCAAAATACTCGACATTAACAGTGACGGCTTTCTCACAAGTGAAGAAGAGCAGCTATTCATATGAGTCATGGAGTTAAATCAGCTAGCACTCGCCTTTGAGGATACTGAACGTGGCACCTTTAGGGACAATTATTTTACGCCATATAAGATCGCTACCGTCCCCCATGTTCCATGGGAATATAAAAATATCCCGATTCCACCGGGGATTTTACAGAAGGTCATTGACGTCCTAAAGTTAAAAATGGAGGCAGGTGTCTATGAAATGTGTCAGTCATCATATAGGTCTCGATGGTTCTGTGTCCTTAAGAAAAATGGAAAATTACGGATAGTACATGACTTACAACCGTTAAACAAGATTTCTGTCCGTGATGCAGGCATGTTACCCATTGTCAACGACTTTGTAGAAGGTTTTGCAGGGCGACAGTGTTATACAGTCTTCAATCTATATTGGGGGTTTGATGTGAGAAAAATGGAACCCGAGAGCAGGGATATGACTGCCTTCATGACACCTTTAGGCCTATTACGAATCACCTCCATGCCTACGGGATACACAAACTCACCAGCAGAATTTCAGAAATGCATGGTATTTATTCTCCATGAAGATATTCCACACATTGCTAATATATTTATCGATGACCTTCCTATCAAAGGACCTAAAACCATGTATCCCGACGCACATGGGGAACCCGAACGACTCACCGAGAACCCCGGGATCAGACACTTCATTTGGGAACATGCTCAGGATGTCCACCGAATCATGCATAAAGTGAAATGCGCGGGTGCCACCTTTTCAGCAACGAAAGTTCAGTGCTGCCGACGACAAGCATTAATTGTGGGGCAAACCTGCATGCCAGAGGGGCGAACACCTGACACCAAGAAAGTCTCAGCAATTCTCGATTGGCCCGTTTTAAATACACCTCTGGAAGTACGGCGATTTCTGGGTTTGTGCGGGACGGTACAAATCTGGATCAAGAACTATTCTCTGCTTGTCCGACCACTCACCGAGTTATACAGGAAAAACTGCGATTTTCTGTGGGATGAGCGACAAGAATGGGCTTTTTCTCGAATCAAACAACTCGTCGCGAATGCCCCAGCATTACGACCTATTAACTATGAATCAGAAGAGCAAGTAATATTATCAGTAGACTCAAGTCGGGAGGCTGCAGGAATGATACTCTCACAGAATGATGACCAAGGATGGAGATGCCCAGCTCAATACGGATCTATACCAATGAGCGAGTGCGAGGCTCGATATTCCCAGCCAAAATTAGAACTATTTGGGTTGTATCGTGCCTTGCGACACTGGTGATTATACATAATAGAAGTAAAGAATCTTACGGTAGAAGTGGATGCCAAATACATCCAGGGACTCCTAAATAATCCCGATTTGCAACCCGACGCAGCAGTAAATCGCTGGATCCAGGGAATACTAATGTTCCATTTTGCATTAATTCATATACCTGCTACCAAGTTCCAAGGCCCAGATGCTCTGTCTAGACGCCGACCAGCAGAAGGTGAAGAGGTGGCTAGTGATGATGATGGATGGTTGGATGAGATCGCACTATTTACAACAGGGATGTCAGCACCCGAAATAGAAAAAGAAGACCTCATACCAGCAGTTTATTTGGCACGACGAGAACAAGAACAACTCTTGAAAGATATATTCCGATCCTTACTACACTCGAAGCCCCCAAATTTTCTAGTTCACAGAAACACCGGTGTTTTATCAGCAAAGCAACACGATACTTGGTTAGAGGAGGCAAACTGTTTCGCAGGAATCCCTCAGGACCCCCGTTGGTTGTAGTTTTGGAGCCAGAAAAGAGGTTACATATACTCTCGCGAGCACATGATGACCTTGGTCACCGAGGGGTACAAGCTGTGTGGGAGGTATTGAAGTTACGCTTTTTCTGGTCACGACTGTACGGAGATATTCAACACCATATCGCGTCCTGTCATCGGTGTCAGATCCGGAGCACGAAGAAACTGGAGATTCCACTTACAGTGTCCACCCCGGTTGCAGTCTTCCAGACGGTGTACATTGATATTATGATGATGCCGTTAGCTGATGATTTTAGAATGATCGTCGCGGCTCGGGATGATTTATCCGGAGCCTGCGAAGCTCAGGCGCTCAAGACAAAAACAGCTGATGACCTAGCCAATTTCTTTTGGACATACCTATATTGTCGCTACGGTTGCCCACGTAAAGTCATTACCGACAACGGCTCCAAGGTAAAAGCAGGATTTCAGAGACTCATGAAAACCATGGGAGTACCACATGTACGCATTTCAGCCTACAATAAGCATGCGTCCGGGGTAGTAGAACAAGGACACTATACCCTAAGAGAAGCTCTAGTCAAATCATGCGGAGGAAATCTCAGCCTTTGGCCGGAGAAACTCGCAGCCGCACTATTGGCAGATCGTGTCACGGTGAGCCGTGTTACCGGGTTTTCCCCATTCCAACTACTCTATGCAACCGACCCCATATTACCTTTTGACCTTACCGAGGCCACGTTCCTCGTCCACGGATTTAGGAAGGGAATGACGACTGCGGAACCACTTACCTTGCGCATTAAGCAGCTATCAAAGCATGACCGAGATATCAAGAAAGCCTCGGAAAGTTTGAGAAAAGCCCGTTTCAGATCAAAAGCACAATTCGAGAAACGCTTCCTCAAGAAATTACAGAAAGATGAATATAGGAAAGGGGAATTAGTACTGGTACGAAATGTGAGCATTGAAACTGAAGTAAGCGCAAAGAAGAAGACAGACAATAAATATTTTGGCCCATACGAGGTCGAGCGAAAGAATAGAGGAGGGGCATATATTCTTAAAGAACTGGATGGCTCTTTATTCAGAAGGAATCCCACTGCAGCCTTCCGACTCCTACCATATATCACGCGCGATCACTGGCTCATGAGACTCGGTGGACGCGATAATGAAGATGAATCGGAGGAAGAATCAGATCCGGTCAGTGATGATGAGGAACTTTTTGATTCCCCAGACGAGGACTAATAAGGAAACCTTCCAAAGATTGGCGCAACAGAAGTTGCGGCTCAATCAAATTGGTCACACACAGAATTTCAGGGTCCCCAAGATTCAACACAGCAGAGATCTAAAACTGCGCCGCAATAAAAGCCTTCATATTACGCAGCTACGTGTCTCTTTTCCACATCCTCTACGTCTTTCCCCTTCTTCTTTTATCCTCCCTCACTACTATTTTAACCGAAAACATGGCGACTCGTCCCTCACTAGGGCTCATTGAGCAGATTCAAGTCCACACCGAAACCGTGGTTGTTGAAGATCCACCCGAGGTTCGCCCTAGCACTAGTCTTTCTGAATACATGACGATCCTCGCGGTATGTCATCACAATTGTTTCACTACAAGTACTAACAAAAACAATGTCTTCTCATGACCATCATGACCACTCATAGGAGGAAGACTCAATTGCTGAGCATTGCCTTCGCCAAAGCATTGGGCACCTCCGCAACATGCGCACTATTCGTTTTGAACTTCCTGCTTATCATAAACACAACACTCCCTTTGACGCTCGTCAGGACTCCATTATCATTCCCCACCCTGAAATTCCGCACCAATGCCACGTCGCACCTCTTGCTCCTCGCGGGAGAAGACACCTGGGAGCTATCCAGTTCAAGCATCCCAGTGCCTTCATCGTACACCACCCATCGACAAACACCGTTCCTTTCACCCTTGTCAGCACCATGATCCCTGTACCCCGCAGCCAGTACACATACCTGCACCCCAGGTTCCCCGACACCACGTTGGACAGCCAGAATGCTCTTGCAGCCCTGATCGCACACAACCGACGCCGCAGCAAGTATCTCCCTGTGAAAACAGAACAACGTGAGCTGGCACTTATCAAGAAACAGCCAGGGCGGCTTCCCGCCTTTGTCATGTCCAGCGCACCATGGGAACAACTCACACCTGGAACCCTCGTCGAGTATGGAGCGACGCGATGGAGGGATTTATACACTTTGGGTCAGGGATGACACGCAACAAAAGACGTGGGTACGCACTGATGGGAAAGGGCCCACACCCGGTCTAGGGTACAATTTCAAGGAACTCGGCCAGCTTCTTGTGGGATGCTGCCTTGGCAGACGTGCTCCCCTTTCGTTACGTCCGCTTCCCACGGACTAAACAAATTCCATACGCCACTTACAAAAAGCTGTTTTGAAATCTACGTACACTCTTTATGTTTACCTTATCAAATCAAGGAATTTGTTGTTGTCTTGCACCTAAATGACTGAGGACAGTCAAAAATTAATCAGTCCGCCGCGGATGTGCTACACATAAACGGTTTGCTAGAAAGGTGCAGCCAACACCGATTAACCATCTACCAAGATATATGGGAAAACATACAAAGTTACAACCAGAGTCATATGGAGTCATAAGCAGAGGGGAATGAGCAGGGAGCGAGTGGAGTCATTATGAGTCAGAATCTTCAAACAAGTCGGGACGAGTTGGAATGAGTCAGAATGAGTCGGGATAAGTCATACCCAGTCAGAACCAGTCAAACTATCTCTGACTCATACTTACTATGAGTCATGCCTGAGTAGTATATAAGTAGCATCGTTTTCAGTAGATAGTTAGTTTATTTCCCCCACTTAAACTACCACAATACATTTCTTTCGCATCTTTACATGTGTGTTGAAATTTATAAGTGCTATTCAGCAATTGTATCTTGACATACAACCGATTGCCCAAGACATTGCTCTACCGATCTTGCAGCCCGTCACCGAAACCGCTAAGCCGATATAAATAACCGTTACCGTTCCGCCGTTACCGCCGAGTCCGCATTCAGCATTCACCGCCAAATCCTTAGAAAGGGAATTCTTATGGAATCCGAACACATAAAGGTTTCCTTCGAATAAAGCTATTTCCAAGGACTTTATAAGGAACTAAATTTCCGCTCTACAGCGGACATCAAGTTGGCTTGGCGGAAGTGAGGGCGTGCCTTCTCTCCAGGGTAACCGAGCGTCTTTAATGCAGCTCCCAGGTTATCTGATGTGAGCAGTCTCGAGGCCTCCATCCGGTGAGCTTGTATCAATGCCTCTTGATGGTCGGTGACTCTCGAATACAGGGTCATGGTGGAAGTGATGCTGGCGAGCAACAGGATCAGGCTCCAAGAAATGGGGGCTTTCTCCATCACATGGTAGACTTCCCCGGGCCCGCCGTCGTCGGAATGGATGAGCATCTGCGTGTACATAATACGTCTTCCAATGAATTCAGGTGGCATCTCCAGTTCATGCCCTTTCTGCCGGAAGCTCTGCTTCTCGTAGACTCGGTTCATCTTGCGTTGCCAAGTAGTCCCCAAGTACAACTCTTTGATTGCTTGCAGGTACAGAATCCAGTGGGTCCGCATCAAAGTTTGCTGCGTTCCGGGTAAAGTCGAGTACCACAGTTGTACCGGCGAACCTTCGACTAACCTGCTTGCCCAGCCAATATCCCAGCCCTTGTGGGATGTCCCCCTGTAACGCAGCCTTCTGTGCCACGTCCCAGAAGTACTTGATTGCTGTGTCGCGGTTCCCATCCCAGGACGGTAAGTCAGCTTGCTTGAGCTTGACCTCAATAGTCGGGACCGCCGTGCCGTATGGCGGTAGAGGATGATTAGGATCAGGAGGACCGTTGCCCCCCCCTCCTCCACCTGGAGGCCCAGGTGGTCCGGGATCCCCCGGTGCACCTGGGGGTCCCCTAGGGCCTTGCGGTCCGTCGCGACCAGGGGTGCCGTGAGGACCAGGACCGCCTCCATGTCCACCTCCATGACCGCCTCCACCGCCTCCGCCTCCGCCTCCACCGCCGCCTCCTCCGCCGCTTCCGCCACCGCCTCGTCCTCCTCCGCCTCCGCCTCCGGGTCCTGGACTCTGAGGTCCATGAGGAGGAGAATTCCGAGGAGGGGGTCTAGGCGATCCGGGTGGCTTCGGAGGCGACAAATGGCTTGCTGGCCTTCCGGGCTTCGGTGGAGTCATAGTTCGAAGGGTTCGCAGAGCAGGAGGGACGTACAGGCGTGGTGGCCACTGACAACGCGAAGCTTTCGGCGTGTGGCGTGGAGCTCTCTGGCTGCGTCTGCGTCGAGGGCTGGAGGGGAGACGGAGGTAACGGGACTCGAAAGGGGTCGGATGGGCGAGGTCGCCAAGGAGGCACAGACTGGTATCCTACTGTAGGGATTGAAGTCCTGTCGTCCCCAGCAATCGACTTATCCCCAAACGTTTCGCGATATTTGTCTCCTTGAGAGCCCATGGGCCCCGCGAGCAGTCGATCCAAGACGTTCGGCTCATGGAGGGCGTCCGGTACGTTTCCTACAGAAAGAAAGCTTTGCTGGCCTGCCATCTGGTCCAGAAACGCCGTTGATGATTTGAATTGCATAGGGGGACCCAACAGCGTTGTTCCTAGCTCTGGAGTAGCTAATAGGCTTGGAGGCTTCAGGGGGCTTGGGTGCGAACGGGCCTGTATTTGGTCCAGCATTGCTTGCTGCGCTGGAGCGGGGCTGAAGGCCGTGCAGTTCACTGTCAAATCTTCTTCCTCATAATGCTCTCTTCCCGTCCACGAAGACCTTTCCCGTGGCTGCCGTCGAGTGACGTTAGGGGCATCGCCCAGGTATCCGTCCTGCATACCGGGCGACAATCGGCTGGTACTAGCTTCACGTTGGGGCGACGTGACGCTGGTACAAGGAATCCCAGTCTGAGGTGAGCACCTTTAACCGCAGATGCGCGGAATTTAAATCCTCTTTATGGTGAGGGTAGTAGGTGACAATATGCCTTAGTTTCTGTTCTTCCGAGTTCAACGAGTTGATGCCTTCAATGATGCTGGACATAGTCGACGTTGGCGAAGCTACCCTCAAATTTCCCTCGCTGAATTCGGTGAGATACTTGTCAAAGAAACGCCTGCCTAATGCCAATCTTGCGCGCAGGAGATCCCACGCGACGCGAATCTGTTGTGCGTCGCTCGCGCCATGAAGTATTGGCAGCAACGCCCCGCCTGGATCTATTCTGAAGTACCGATCGCGACCGGGAACGAGCCGCGCTGTTTCCTGCAAAAACCATTGCAGCCCTTCGGCTACATTTGTCAATTTATTTAGCAAGTTTGGGGACAGACTGTATCTATAGCTGTCCGGCGGTCGCTCCTCCCCATCATTGTGGATTTCCCGGTCGTCTATCGTTACCTTCCCGACTAGAATCGCTATGCCCTGACTGAGAGCTTCTTCATCATCTTCCAGAGCTTCATCTTCTTTGTAAAATTCCCGTCGCAACATTTCGCAGGTCAGCACTATAGTAGGCGCTCCTCCCGAGGCTTTGGACGTTTCGCCTCCCGGCTCATCGCTTCGGGTGGATACATCTGCCATCAGGGACTGGAGATCGCTGCTATCGGAAGCGTGTTCGGGTATCGGGGATAAGACTGCACGGGGATGGATGAAAGATGAGGATTGTCTGCGGCCGCTGTTCGAAGCCGCAGGGGCTACACGAGGTGCCCGTGGAACAGATGGGGTAGGAGGAGTCGTAGCCGGAATTCGCGGGGGTCGAGGGCGGAAATCGTCGTAAGAGGAGGGAGTGGATGCCCCCGCACTCCGTTCTGGAGTGACAGGCAAGGAAGCAGTAGGGAACACCGTCCTTGTCGTAGCAGGGGGAGGGACTCTGGTACCGAATGCAAAACTGGAGCTTGTAACCGGTGGGGCGAGTCCTGACACGAGGTGTGAACCGCGTCTCCAGATGAGGTGAGGCGAAGAGTCTCTCCGCCTGCCGGTGGGCTCCTGCGAGCCCGAAAGTGAGTTTTCTCGTAGTCGGCCGGCCAGGTTGTGGGTGGTTCCCAATGTGTCCACCTTTGTGGGACTCTTCGGGAGACACCTTTCAAATACTTATATTGTTGAGTAACCACCTATTGAACGGCTGGCGAACCGGGCGCGAATAGCGCGAGAGTACCTAATTGGTGTGATAAGACCACTCAGAGATCTGAGAGTTGTCGTGGACTTCCTCAACACTCAGACCCCTAGTCTCGAGCGGACTTCCGCTCGAGATGTGGAGTTAAAAGAGGAGTGGCGACGGAAGGAGTTAGTAACTGAACAGAGAGTATTGAACTCACCTTGTCGCGATAGGGCCGCTATGCGTACTAGCCGTTAAGAGGGCCTAGCAAGCAGAGAGGCTTTTGGTGCGAACTGTTGGAGGTAGAAAAGGTAACTCTATTCGGGCCGAAGGGCCGTATCTTATCTACGTCACATGATATCTAAAATAAGATGGTAACTATAAATATGTAAGTAGGATCGCGCATGAAGCGCGATCCGCGAGGACGTTAGAAGAACTAGAACAAGTAAAAAGGCATGCATATTGAATACCACAACTCCCGGTTGAACGGGAGTTTAGGATGGTTGGCCCGTTACAGTTTCAGCTACGAATCATGGCGGCATAACTGGCCGTCTCTCCAAATTTCCAATACTCTCTACTCAGTTACTCATTTCGTATTATTCCTGTTTACATATCTCACTGTCATGTATTCTCAAAGTAGTATAAAACCCCAGCTAGATCCTGCGGTTCAGGAGCATATCACGCCCCAGTATTGCCTAGACTTTGGTCGCAGCATTGCTTGTCAAGGCATTGGTAGACTCTTGGATTGACCACAGAGATTTGTTGATATAAAACATCTCATCTCTTCTGTATCTGTTCAATATAAGACCTTTGATTGTTGGCTACCTTCGAAAACTTTAAGTACCAAGCTCGCTTGTAGCTGCAGCTGCTAGTGCAAAGGTACCTCGGTTTGTATACTGAGGTCTGCTGTTGGAACTCCACGAATTGGTGTGGTCGCAGTACCCTAAAGGTACCTTGGTTTTTATACCAAGGTCTATTGTTGGAATCGTACGAATTGGTGCGGTCACAGTACAAAGGTACCTCAGTGCCTGAGAGCCAAGGTCTATTGTTGGCATTCTAGGTAGCATTGCAATACCGTCTAAAAGGTACCTGTCGTTTGTACACACAGGTTGTCTGTTGGAACTCCACAAATCGGTGTGGTCACAGTCCCCTATACCCATTCTTAGTGATTGCAGTAGCATCCTAGGGAGTAAAGCCCATTCCTAGGACCACATAAAACCCATAAAACCCGTTGCTTCGGTAACTCGGTAGCCCATTTCAGTTGTTTATCAACTATTGTTGCCTCCCACAAGTCCTAGACAGACTCTGAAGTTCGATTCGTCCAAATATCAATAGTGTTGATTCAATCTTAGTTGTATACTGCGGCGTAGACCTGAACTCAAGTCTGCACTGTGTGTTGTGTGTGTGTTGGTTGGTTGGTTTGGTGTTTTGCATCACTCTATATCAGTCCTAGCATAGGCCACACTCGAGTGCACCGTTTCAGCGCTACCGGATGGACATGGCGCTGCCAAAGGACATCCCGACGCTGTGCGCGAAGGGGACGGGCAATGAGACGCGCCCCGACAATGTCTTCTGCAGCCATGACTTCTTGGATTTCTTCACTTCCTGCAATGCTTATCCTCTCCGGGTTCCAGGCACGACTGACCACTACCCGATCATCAGCGAGATAGATCTTGTCCCGCTGGTGAAGACGGTGGAGGAGCAGTGGAACTGGAGGGCAGGGGATTGGGTGGAGCTGCGGAAGATGCTAGCGGAGGAGTTGGCGGCGCTGGGAGTGGTGGATGGGTACGCGAGTGTGGAGGAGGTTGTGGCAGCCATCGACGCCCTGGACACCGTTATCTGGAGATGCGTTGCAAAGCATATCCCCCACAGCAAGATGTGCCCGCATTCCAAGCGCTGGTGGGAGAAGTCATTCATGGACCAGAAGAAGGAACGCAACAAGCTTGCGTGAAAATCATACCGGAAGCGCGATCTTCCCTTCCATCCAGTCCACGAGGAGTACCGTCGCTTGCAGAATGACTTCTCTGCATTACTCAAAAGGGCCAGGGAGAAGCACTGGCTCGACTGGATAGACGGCATAGGGGAGGAGGACGTGTGGCTGGCGGGGAAGATGATGGGGGGTGAGTCCTCGGATGGAGGCAGGACAAGGGTGCCGGACCTGCGGAGGAAGAGGAATGGGCGGGCGGATGAGATGGCGGTGACAAATGAGCGGAAGAGTGCGTGGATGGTGGAGGAGTTCTACCCCGGTCGCAGGGCCAGTGCCACAGACCCGGATGCTGACACAGTCTACCCGACACCGTTGTGGGACTACGAGCCGATATCGGAGGGGCAGCTTCATCAAGTCATCCAGAAAATGAAACCCTGGAAGGGTACATGCTCCGGCACCTTCCCCAACTGCGTCTAAAAATTCTGCGCTGCTCTTTTGGTCCCGAGGCTGCACAAGATTTACCGCGCCCTCGACGTCCACAAGTTTGAGCCACCGGACTGGTAACACACGGAGACAATTGTTGCTCGCAAGCCGGGGAAGGCTGCCTATTCACTGGTGAATGCCCACCGCCCACTCATCCTGTTGCATGGACATGCGCACCTTCGCAACGCGGAGAAGACGTTGCAAGTCGCAACCAACGCCAAATTCTATGGGATGCTGCCAGCGAACCATTACGGGGGTAGAGCGGGGAGGACGGGGGTCGATATGGTGCAGGGGCTGGTGAAGAAGATAAAGCACATGTGGAGGAACGGCAAGGTGGCGACCCTGCTGCTTTGGGACGTGAAGGGGGCGTTCCCAAGCGCAATGCTGTCGAGGGTTGTCCACAATATGCGCATGGCAGGAGTTCCACAGGAGCATACAGAATGGATGATGCGCCGTTTCATGGGGCGCACCACGTGGTTACTCTTTGACGATTACACCTCGGAGCCATTCAATATCATTGACGGGCTGGATCAAGGGGACCCCCAATCTGTCATCTGCTACCTCTTCTACAATGCTCCG
This sequence comes from Mycena epipterygia, assembly GCA_029281465.1. Taxonomy (NCBI): domain Eukaryota; kingdom Fungi; phylum Basidiomycota; class Agaricomycetes; order Agaricales; family Mycenaceae; genus Mycena; species Mycena epipterygia. The sequence continues at coordinate 48,115 of JARJCQ010000019.1, forward strand.
CTTGCTCAGATCGACGACAATTCAGGCATTTACATTGACAATTACCATCTGCTGGCGATAGGAAAGGACCTGAGGGCAACAAGCCAGGTGATTGCGGATGTGGTGACAAAGGAGGGAGGGGTGAACGAGTGGGGGGAGATGCATAATAGTGTGTTTGGTCCCGCGAAGGACCAGGCCTGCCATTTCTCGACGTGGAGGCGACTAGTGGTGCAGCCATTTGGACAGAAGAGCAAGTGGTTACCCAAAGAACGCCCGAACATCGTCATCAATGGACTTGTGGTGAAACCCTTCAAGGCGGTGAAATTGGTGGGAATCTGGCTTGACAAGGGCCTGACGTTCAAGGTTCATGGGTCTGCTGCGCTTGCCAGAGGACACAAGTGGCTTGTGAACTTCCGCCGCCTAGCACGCGTCTCGGGGGGTGTGGGAGCGACATACGTGCATCGCCTGTACCTCACCATCTGTGTCCCGCGGATGTTCTATGGGGCAGAAATCTTCTTGGCACCAACGTGTCAGCATGTTATTGGCGCGAACAGGAAGAAAGACTCACGAGGCATTGTCAAGAAGCTGGGTTCCATCCAGCTGCACGCCGCGAGACTTATAGTAGGCGGCATGCACTCCTCCCCGGGAGACCTGCTCGATGCACACGCCGACCTCCCTCCCATCCACCTCGCGATTGATCGGCATCTCCAGAAGGCGGCCTTGCGATATGCGACTTTGCCTGAGACGCACCCTCTCCACGCCGCCATTAAGGACGTCGAGAGGAAAGGACACGTCAAGAGGCACCCCTCACCCCTCCACTTCTTGATGAACGCGTATAAACGAGTGCGGCAGAGCATGGTGGAGACGATACCAGCAGTGAGGAGGAATGCAGAGTGGGTGGCGCTGGTGGATGTGCGCATGGCCTCCTCCAAGGAGGAGGCCAAGGAGAAGGCGCCAGGGGAATCCGCAAGAGTGACGCTGTTTTCGGATGGCTCACTCATTGATGGGATGGTAGGCGCGTCGGGGGTGCTGTGTGTGGACGGGGTGGTGAAGCGGGTGAAGGGAGTGCGGCTGGGGTCAGCGAAGGAGTACGGGGTGTACGAGGCTGAGGGGGTTGGGGAGGTGTTAGCAGTGGAATGCTTGATTGAAGAGGCTGACGAACAGGTTGAGGGGAACGTACCTCTGGGGTTGGACAACACGGCGGCGATCAACACCACTCAGAGCTCGAAACCTAGGGTGGGACGGCATATCTGGGACATCTTCCACAGGAGACTACGACGTGCGACGCGGATCCATCCAGCCTTACGACTGCGCATCAACTGGACACCTGGCCACGTAGGAATACCTGGGAACGAAGCTGCGGATGTGGCGGCTAAACACGCGGCACAGAGGGGTAGCTTCGGAAGAGCCCTTGGGGTTCTGAAGAGGCTGCCCTTCAGCAGGTCCGCGCTGGCCCTCACCCACGAGAGACTCTTGCAGACAGTTGCGAAGAAACAGTTTACGCGATCGCCCCAGTTCGCCCGCATCAAAGATGTGGATGGATCGGCGCCTTCGGCTAAATTTCGTAAGCTTGCCGCGACTCTCCCAAGAAAACATGCCTCTCTCCTCTTCCAACTTCGCTCCCATACATGTCCCACTCGCTCGCCACCTCTATCGTCTGAAGAAATCCCCCTCCCTGGTCTGCGCCTGCTGCGGTCTTTACGACAAAACCGTGGATCACTTCCTTCACCTCTGCACAGCGCACGACAATGCTAGACGCACGTTCTATGCATCCAACCGCCTTGCCCATCACACCAAACATCTCCTCTCCGACCCCATGATCCTCCCTGACCTTTTTGAGTTTATTCAACGCACGCGCCGCTTTCACTCTGTGTTCGGGGACTTCAAAGCCCTGGAACGACCCGACGAGACATAGATTTCTTCCAGCTCTGTTTCCTTTTTCTCTTTATCTCATGCTATTTCACCTTCATCACATCATCTAGTTTCCTCTAGAGGCTACGGCCATACACTCTTATACCCTGCGAATTTACTTCGCTTCGCCGCCATCTTGTCATGGTCTGGCAAGTTTTCGAGCCTGAACAATTCCTAGTCACCCAATTATTGGTCCCGATACGTTACTTACAATACAAATAGATAGCTTTGTATCTACCATATGTCTTAGACACACAGGATATAAAACAAAGATACAAAAAAAAAAAAAAAAAAAGGCCTACTACAGCAAGAAGCCCAGCATCGCTCACCTCCATGTCTTCGGCGCCATCGCATACGCGAAATATGTCCCCATCGAGACCGCTGGCGGCAAGCTGAATCCTCGGTCACGGAATTGGTGATGGTCAGCCATAACGGGACAGTCAGTTATCGACTTTACGATCCCGTGACTCACCAGTTCAGCAACGCGTGCAACGTGATATTCGAGGAGAGGGCATTGGTCGCTGCCTCCAGCAGGGGGAGATGTGGTTGATGCTGGAGGCACAATGAGCCGATTCCACCACGCGCTATCGCTGCTGATGACTCAGCTGAGTCTATTCCTGACCTCGTTCCTGCCGCTCACCTCGACACTGCTCCTGCCGCTATTGTACCCCCTCGTTGTTCCACTCGTGTGCATATTCTGACAGCTGCCATCACTGCCTCCGCAGAGTCTCAAGCTCGTGAGGCCGCTGCTAAGGCATCTGGAGAGGTCTGGGCAACTTTGCCAACCCAGCCGCACCGCAAAGCCCAGCAACCCCATACTCAGGCAAATGCCGCATCAACAATGGCATTCCCTTGTTGCAGGTCCCAGCGAGCTATCGGGAGGCTATGCAGCACCCGGAAGTTTGGAGGGCGCCGATGGAGAAGGAATATACCATGCTCGTGGATCGTGCAGCTTGGGAGTTGGTGGAACTCCCCGCTGGCGCGAATCTCATTGATTGCAAGTGGGCTTCACTCTCAAATATGACACGGGTGGGGCGGTAATAAAGTGGAAGGCACGTCTCGTGGCAAAAGGTTTTCAGCAAATCTCGGGTGTGGATTTCTTCAAGACATACGCGGGTGTGGTACGCTACGAGTCACTGCGGATGTTGTGGGCAATCTGCGTAGACCAGCCAGGGTGGAAGATGTGGTCGATGGACGTGGTGAGCACGTACCTGAACAGCCCGATGAGCGAGGTGGTGTACATGCGGCAGCTGGAGGGGTTTGTGGTGGAGGGCACAGAGGACAAGGTCTGCTTGATGAAGCTTTCATTGTACGGGATGATGCAGTTGGGGCGCAATTGGGCTGAACACCTCGATCAGTCCTTCGTTGGTCTTGGATGGATTCACTCGTGTGCTGATCCTTCTATTCATATCAGGACTTCAGCAGCTGGAACCTCCATCGCGGGCATGTACACGGATGACATTGATGGCATCTCATCCAATGCCGTGGCTGCCGCTGAAGCCCAGCACGGAATCAAGTCCGCGTATGAAGTCACCAACATTCCCTGCACCGCGACCTCACTTGGCATGACCATCGAATACGACGAGGATGTTGGTACCATTTCGGTCTCCTCCTGTCCCTACCTCGAATGCATTCTTGAGCGCTACGGCATGGCCGACTGCAACCCCAAATCCACGCTGCCGCCTGTTGGGTCACAGCTTTCGTCATCACAGGCTCCAGCATCCGACGAAGACCACACATTCATGGCCGACAAACCATATCATGAAGCCGTTGGATCGCTCCAGCATGCAGCCAACACAATGCGGCCCGACATCGCGTTCAGCGTTAACCGCCTTGCTGTGTTCGTCCAGAATCCCGGTCCTGCCCATTGGCGAGCAGTGCAGCACTTCCTTGCATACCTTAAAGGCACACTTGCGTACAAGATCACATACCGGCGCAGGGGCGGGAGCGGTATCAAGCCCATTGGTTGGGTTGATGCTGACTATGGGGGAGACCTGGACACGTGGCGGTCGACGTCGGGAGAGGTTTTTATGATGAGTGGAGGGCCAGTGTTGTGGTCGTCGAAGTGCCAGGCGACGGTGGCATTGTCGACGACGGAGGTGGAGTATGTGGCGTTGACAAGGAGCGCGAAGCAGGCAGTGTGGACGTACAGCTTCTTGGAGGAGCTGCAGCTTCCACAGGAGCAACCTGCAGAGCTGCGCGGGGACAACATGGGAGCGGTGGCACTTGCACGGGACACCAAGGGACATGCGCGCGTCAAGCACATTGACATTCGGGAGCACTACATCCGTGAGCGCGTAGCTGCCAATGACATCATCATCACCCATACCCCATCTGCTGCCAATGTTGCTGATATCTTCACTAAGTCCCTTCCACACGACGCTCATCTTGCCTGTGTTCGTGCACTCGGGCTGACAGAGTAGGAGGACCCAGGAGCGGGCGGTTTTCATGCGAGGGGGAGTTTCCTTTCCCCCATACCGCTCATACCATGGTCAATTTTATTGTTTCTTACTGTATCTTACTGATTACTATACTGTCCGCGAGCAGGGGAAGTGTTGAAGTAGTGGCTCGGCTGGCCATATAGTTGGCAGTCAGGTGCGAGCCCGACTGCGTAGACCAATCCCTCTTGATTCCGTAACCACCAATTTACCCCTGACTACCGATCGTCTCTTATATATCTCCTACTTATTGGGATGTACCTCAGTTGTTCACTCTGACATGCCCAACTGAGGTATGTCTCCGTCCTTTACCTATTCTTCTCTTACTTACTTTATCACCTAGCTATATTGTTTAACAGGTACTAAATACAGTTGTTCACTCTGACGTGCCCAACTGAGCTATATTGTTTAACAACATATTTTACTTACATCACTGTAGACATCCAACTTACTGTACATTGTCTACATATATGAGTGGAAGGAATCACCTACACAGAGGGAGTCGAAATGTGGTGGCAGCCATGTGTACAGTTCGGGACAGTCAAAGACATCAACTGAAACTTATTTTCTTCAAAAATTCCAAGACTTTGGCAATAAATAGATCTCATCTAGTAGTTCTTTCCCAAATATTTTCAGATTTTTCTGACAAGCCGTTCGGCCGGAAATCACATGACAAGTTCAACAGGTATCAACATATGGCCAACTTCCCCAGTTCTGCTTCAATCTGGACGAAAGTAGGCTCATTTTAAAGCTCTCATTCAGGAGAGTGTTCTGACCGAGTTTGAAAATAAATTCACGAGCCGTTTGGGAGAAATTCGGGATACAAAAGTCACATGGTGTCACACATGACCAAAGTCCGATGTTCACCCGGATTCTTGCGTGAATCTATTCCTGTTCTGACCTGCATATACCCGATAGATGGAACGATAGGTGCCGCCTACGAAATGCCTGCCCCCAAGAAGAAGAGAACCAATATCTCTGGCCTCAGAAACCAGGGATCCAATAGATCCTCACCAGCTGTCTCTGCACCTTCTACTGCCCCTCCATCTCCTGGTCCAGAGCCTGCAGGAGCCTTATTTGGAGCTACGCTGGATCAGAGCGGCTCAGAGACTGCCACAGATGATGAAGAGCAGTGCACCATGTTTGACAGTCTTCGCAACGACTGGGAAGCTGAGGAGAGGGCACTAACTAATTCAGACATCGATTCAGAGCTGGATTCTGATGAAGACTGGGACATGGATGAAGAAGAGGGGCTGGAAAGCATGAAAGAACTTGCTCGAAAGGTTGATCCAACCGACGATGGAGAGTGGCTGCCCCCAAAACAGGTCCGAGAGAATCAGCAAAAGAAAGGTGAGTGTGTTGAACTTCACCCATTTATTTTTTCAACCCTTCGAATGCAGAGCATCCAAAAGTGTACCACAGTTATTCCCATGTCAAACCCAGATCCCTCCAAGCGAGGAAAGACTCAAAAGATGACAAAACGGAATGGAGAGGCAAAGGGTCTGCAAACAATTCTCAAGGAGCGTGGATACAAAAATTTAAAGCTCAGGGCAAAATGCCGCCCAGTGTGCCCAATTGAGAATCAAGAGTGCTGCATGGCTCGTTGGCTGAGCCACCAAGATGACTTCAAGAACCAGGTATCCATGCTTGAGGAACTAGTCAAGAGACGGGGCCATGAAATCATTTTCCTCCCCAAATTTCATTGTGAATTGAACCCAATTGAGATGGTATGTGTAATTTCATTTATTCATGGCATCTGCTGACATCTCCTCCAGTATTGGGGTTGGGTCAAATATCGCTTCCGAGAGGAGGACAAGCCTAAATTTGAGGATGCAAAGCAAGCAGCTACAGTGGACCCCCAGTCCTTGATCCACCCTCACTCTTTGATCCAATCCCATCAAACGGTGTTGAGGAGCCGCAATATTGCATGTAGCCTTCAGATATCTTGTACAGTTATCCGGGCACTATATAAGGATATTATTCTCAAATTTGGGCCCCATCGGCCTCGTGGTGCCTCGCCGGCATACAGATTTGCAGCCAGAATGAGGTAAAAATGGTGATGTGGACTTTTTGTCTGCCTCGTTGCAACCCATTGGTCCATTATTTTAGCTACTTTGAGTGCATAGGGCAATTCTATGGCATCGAGGCTACCTTTTTGTCTCTTAGTGCCAACAATTTGGTATGGAAATGAGGCCGCAAGAAGCATCTCGAGACAGGCGGGACAAAAGCGTGACATGAAAATTTACATTGTTGCTCGCGTCCTTCCCCTGCCTTTCCAGAACACCCTATTGCCCCCGTCGAACCCGCCAAGATGGCCAAGGCACTCTCCGAAGCTGTTAAGGCCCAGAAAGGTGCAAAAAAGAAAGAGGAGAAGATGAAGAGAGCTATTGAAGCTTGGCGTCAGAACGAGCTCAAGCCAAAGGACAAACAACTTAGTGGACACGACTTGGCGGTGCAGTACGGTGTCAATAAAGATACATTGCGCCGACAAGCTGCGGGAGGTGCGTCAATACGCGACTTTAACGCGATGAAACAAAATCTTACCCCGGCTGAGGAACGCGTCCTCGTCGATCACGTCTTGATCTCTGCCGATTGTGGATTCCCGATGACCCACCAATCCGTCACCTCCCACACGAACAGCATCATAAAGAGCCGAGGCGGCAACAAGATTGACCCAGAATCAAATTGGAGCGACCGTTTTGCAACGAGACATCACAACGAGCTTCAGACTCATTGGGCAAAGCCATTGGATCGGCAGAGGGCACAGAGCCTGAATGAGACAGCTGTAAAGGAATGGTTTGAGCTCGTCAAGGAGCACATACCTGACAAGGATATTCGGCCGGAGGACATCTACGGGATGGATGAAAGCGGCTTTGTCACGTCGGATACAGGGAGGCAGAAGGTCTTCGGGCGTCGCGGAGCGAAAATGCAGCACAAACAAGGAGGGGCAGACCGTGAAACGGTGACAGCGCTTGTAACAATCTGCGCAGATGGGACGGTATTGACTCCGACACTTATCTTCAAGGGGAAAAACTTCCAGAAGAAGTGGGGTGAGAACAATCGAGCGCACACATCGTAAGTCACACACCTTGAGGTCTCCGACACAGCTGACACAAGCTTTACGACCCGTGCCTTCGGCACAGCCGACTCGCTGCGCTCACGTCTGTCCCTTCGGCAGGTCGACAACTTGTTGGGGCTCCACCCCAAACCCCGGGGGGGCTTTGCATCTCAGTAGGAAAGTGTAAATCAAATATGAAAATTTTATTAACAGGATACAATAAAGTAATGATAACTACTGAGCATTGATAAACTGTTAAATGCATGCAAATGTGTTTAATCATGTATATATAGTCCAGAACTTGTAATCGGATTACCCGATTACAATGGCCTTTTGGCTCAGTTGGTTCTGCTGTTAGTTTTGGGCACAGGATTTAACAGTACTGTTATATACCGAGCCAAAGGGGAACCGGAGGGATCCTGTGGAGAACCGAAACCGGAAGAGGTCCGGAGTTCGGAACAGGGCCGGAGGTGAATGTCGGCTATTTTCGCAAGCACCACAGCTCGGAAGGGTGTGCGACCACTGGACTGCCAAGCCGGGACGAAATGGAAAAGTTCCACTACCGGAGATCGGCCAGATGATGATCGGATCAAAGATGATATATGAACCGTAACGGCCGAAGGTTGGTCGGAAGTGAAGTCAAAGTACAAAAATAGACATCCGGAGGTTTGACATAGCTCCGGAGTCAAGATGGAGTGAAGATGAAGTATAAAAATAGACATCTGGAGGTTTGACATAACTCCGGAGTCGAGACGGAAGTGACGATGAAGGAGAGGACTCAGTCCATGAAGGGAAACATGGAATAACATTAATTTTCCAGCTGAAGTACAAGACATATCTAAGGACATATTTATACTAAAGTCCGTTATTGTAATCCTAAATCTGGATAAGTAATGTGACCGATGCGTAGACAATAAGTCACTATCCAAATGAGGAACGAGAAGAGAAGAGAAGTCCGAAACAATAAGAGGACTTCGGATAAACGGATAAACGGGAAAATAGCTAATAATAGATCATGACATAATATACTGGAAGGTCGGAGATGGACCCGGAAGGTCGGAAACAGAGTTCAGCAGGAATGGGACTGGAAGTGGGAAAACTGAAGTTTGGCGGATAGTCCGAGATGGTCCGGATGGACCCGAAAGTCCAGAGTTTCGGAGTTTCGGAGTTTCAGAGTTCGGAGTTCGGAGTTCGGCTGGAGTCGGAGTGCATGGATATAACAGATAAATATACTGTGCATCATTCATGAAATTGATAGGGCTTCATAAGAAGACTTACAAACAAATTAAAGCAGCACCTCTGGGCATACAATATTTTTTGTGACGGTCTTGCTTGAACAGCACCCGAATCAACTGGCTGGATGTGCACCTAGAGAGTGCAACGTAAAGCTGTCCATGAGCAAACACATCTGTGCGCAGGTCCAGGCCAACATGGTCCACAGACTGGCCCTGGGCTTTGTTTATTGTCATTGAAAATTCCAGACAAACAGGGAGTTGGCTGGTCACTCGCGAGTGCTTCTGTTTGGGCTGCTGAGGCTCTTCCCATCCAGGAGCATTGGGGGCTCAGAGTAACCATTTTTCCCACCCCTCTACATATTTTATATCTCACATAGTACTGAAAATGCAACCATGACCCAATCCAACCTCGTTTCATAGCCAAGGAAAGCTGCTCTGCAGAGGGAATAATTGTGATGCAGGCATTGCAAATGAATGCCTTATTCATAACCATTGAGCTATACACCAAAATCCACATTGAAAAAGGTCTGCACCATTTATTCTCAGTGGCTGAATGGGAAACATCCCAGAGGATTTACTGTAAGCTCCAGTCTGAAAATTACCGAGAATTTCATTTTCTATTGCCCCATCCCCAATATACTGTGAACATCCTGCCAATCAACAGTAGAAGGCCGTTTTTTTACCATCCTGTACTGTCTAAAGGTCCTGGAAACAAAAAGATAGCCACTTTTATGGCGGCCTGTACCCATAGTGCCCTCACAGATTGATGGTCAGAGATTTTTATTCACTCTGGATTTTGAAAGCTGTTCTGCTTTCTAATGAAGAGCACCACAGTGAGGATAGACCATATTCATCCACCCGAGGCTGATATGCTAAATATCGGCTTCTACTACAGGCCAGAAATATATTGGTAGATTTCAGGATCAGGCTGCTGCTGTTGGCCAGAGTTGTTGGGCTACCCTATCTGAGCAGGAGCAGGGTTTTTAGGCATCTGTTGACAGGAATGCAGTGTTTTGAGTAGCCCTAGGTGGTTGTGGATCACGAAGATGTGAGGGCCCAGCTACAGCATTCACTCAATTGCCAGGGTCAAATTGGGGGAATTGAGCAAAATGTTCCTGAACTTCTGCAGAGACTCAGGAAGCCAAGCATGGTTGGGTCTATACCTAGGGACAGGTGTAGGATTACATTTCAGAGAATCCTGTAGTTGAGCCAAATATTAATGTTCCTGTGCTGTAGCCAAACTGTTTAGAGTTAACTGCTGTGCTGTATTTCCCTGCTGAAAATTCAAATCTGCTATAAAGGCTTGTGCTGCATGGAGAAATAAAAAAAGAAACACTGGTTGAACATTTCAAGTTTTTCACTGGAAATATTGGTGAAGAACCTCCTTCATTTTTCACCCATCTTTCACCGAAAAAAGAGGTGAAAAATTCAAGCTTTTTTCACTACTTTTTTGACCGGAAACCAAGGTGTAAAATTTGAAATAAAGTTAGTGATTTTATTTGCAAGAGGAACAGCCATAATTCATGCACGTTCACACCTGAAAATGATGGTGAAAAATTCAAAACTTTGTTCACAACAATTTTCGCCACAAAAACCACAATAAAATGTGTGAGTAATGTTAGGTGAAAATTCGTGTAAAACTTGAAACCCAGGATCTAGGTTTTCAATCCTTTCTCACCATCTTTTTTTTCCACTTTTTCAGTGGAAAATGAGGTGAAAAAGCTATGTTATTTTTTTCACATTTTTCAATGTAAATACAAGTGAAAATGTCAAAATATTTTCCTGCCATTTCCCGCCAGCAATCAAGGTGAAAAATGTGAAATAGGGTTCAAGACTTTTCTTCAGACATTTTCAGAGAAAAAGCACAGAAAACAGCTTTTGAATTGGTCACTGGAGGATACAGAGAGTTTTCAAAGAAAAATTTGGGTGTAAAAGGGCTACCGGAGTGCTGAAGACTTTGAGGCTAAGATGGTGTAAAATTCCAAACATCTACAGCAGGTAGCTGAGGCTTTTAATCCATGAAGCCCTGAGCCAAGTCAAAACACCTGTCAGCTACTTCAAAGTCCCACGGATATAATATCTGTGGCCAAACTGAGCCAAATCACAACTTTTCCTCCCCAGCGAGGCAACAGTGGCATGGATTTCTGGTCTGTGACTTGTTTCGCACTCACACAGATCCACCAAGCCTTGAGCCAAGCCACAACATCTGTCAGTCTCTGCAAAGTCCCATGGATATAATATCCGTGGTCAAACTGAGCCAAAATCATGACTTTTGCGGGGATTTCCTCTCCGGCGAGGCATAAGTGGCATGGATTTCTGGTCTGTGACTTGTTTCACACTCACACAGATCCACCAAGCCTTGAGCCAGGCCAAAACACCCATCAGCCTCTTCAAAGTCCCACGGATATAATATCCATGGCCAAACTGAGCCAAAATCACGACTTTTGCGGGCATTTCCTCTCTGGCGAGTCAACAGTGGAATGGATTTTGGGTCCGTGACCCGGTTCACACTCACGCAGATCTACCAAGCCTTGAACCAAGCCACAACATCTGTCAGCCCCTTCAAAGTCCCACGGATATAATATCCATGGCCAAACTGAGCCAAAATCACGACTTTTGCAGGCATTTCCTCCCCAGCGATGCAACGGGGTCATGGATCTCCGGTCCGTGACTTGTTTCACACTTACACAGATCCACCACGCCTGGAGCCAAGGCGAAACACCTGTCGGCCTCTTCAAACTTCCACGGATATAATATCTGTGGCCAAATTGAGCCAAAATCACGAGCATTTCCTCTCCACCAAGGCAACGGGGGCATTGATTTCTGGTCTGTGGCTTGCTTCACACCCACACAGATCCACCAAGCCTTGAGCCAGGTCGAAACACCTGTCAGCCACTTCAAAGTCCCACGGATATAATATCTGTGGTCAAACTGAGCCAAAATCATGACTTTTGCAGGCATTTCCTCTCCAGCAAGACAACAGTGGCAAGGATGTCTGGTCTGTGACTTGTTTCACACTCACGCGGATCCACCAAGCCTTAAGCCAAGCCAAAACACCCATCAGTCTCTTCAAAGTCCCACGGATATAATATCCGTGGCCAAACTGAGTCAAAATCATGACTTTTGTGGGCATTTCCTCTCCGCCAGGGCAACGGGGGCATGGATTTCTGGTCTGTGACTTGTTTCACACTCACACGGATTTACCAAGGTTTGAGGCAAGCCACAAAATCTGTCCGCCTCTTCAAAGTCCCACGGATATAATATCCGTGGCCAAACTCAGCCACAATCACGACTTTTCCTCCCCGGCGAGACAACAGTGGCATGGATTTCGAGTCTGTGACTTGTTTCACACCCACACAGATCCAAAAAGCCTTAAGCTAGGTGAAAACACCTGCCAGCCACTTCAAAGTTGCATGGATATAATATCCATGGTCAAACTGAGCCAAAATCACGACTTTTGTGGGCATTCCTCTCTGGTGATGCAACGGGGGCATGGATTTCTGCTCTGCGACTTGTTCCGAGATCATAGACATCCCCACACCTCAAGCCCAGCAAAAACACCCATCACCTCTTCAAAGTCCCACAGATATAACATCTGCAGGCAAACCGGGCCGAAATCACGACTTTCCCAGCGATGTGCTCTCCAGACCAATGGATGGATGCCAGATAAGTGTACAGCCCCATGGCAGATAAATGCCCAGCTGCTCAATTCAATCCGTAAACCTGACGGAGAGTGAATGCCCAACTGAATAGTGTTTTAGCAAGTGGCCAGGGCAAATTGTGTTTGTCCATGGATATTATATCTGTTGATACACATACAGCGCGTCTGAGAGTGCGAGCTGATAAAACAAATACCAGCCTCACAACTCCAAGTATGGTCAATATATTATGTCTGTGCGAGTAGGCCAAACCATGCTCAGTGCTCGTATGGGTGCGAACAGCGGTGAAGGCAGGAATGCAGGGATACAACAAGTTCACGTGACAGTGAGCAGTGGTGGGGACGACGAGAAAGCAAAACGAGACTAATAGGAGGTGTATGACAAGAGACAAGATGAGAGTGGAGACAGAGGCGGACATGAACAACGACAAAGACTCAATGCAGCGGCATACAAAAGGTGGGATCAAAACGGGTATGATCAATTCTGTCTGTAAGGAGAATACAAGTGCTGTATATAGTGAAAAGGTGAAACAATAAAGGGGGGAATGAATTATAATGAGTACAAGGCTGTATGTCTCAGTGCTACGTTGTCGGAGAAATCGCTAATAAATGAGGAAATATCACCAATAGGGGCAAAAACAATATATTCAGACAACAGGGTTTGGAAATCCAGGGAAACTATGAGAACACCGTGAGGTATGACAAAAATCAATAGAATGTGAAGGACACTTGGAACGAGCATGTTGAGAGAATCTAAGGAGACAGATGTGGTGGTGTTTGTATCGAAGATTATCGGCCTTGACCGGACCAATTCCATGATCAGCGAGCAGTGCTGCTCATCACCGTGCGACATTGAAGTGGCCAATGGGTGTTTTGGCTTGGGTCAAGGCTTGGTGGATTTGTGTGAGGGTGAAACAAGTCACAGACCAGAAATCCATGCCACTTTTGCCTCGCCGGAGAGGAAATGCCCGCAAAAGTCATGATTTTGGCTTAGTTTGACCACGGATATTATATCTGTGGGACTTTGAAGAGGCTGACCGAGGTTGTGGCTTGCCTCAAGGCTTGGTGGATCCGTGTGAGGGTGAAACAAGTCACAGACCAGAAATCCATGCCCCCGTTGCCCTGGCGGAGAGGAAATGCCCACAAAAGTCATGATTTTGGCTCAGTTTGACCACAGATATTATATCCGTGGGACTTTGAAGAGGCTGATGGGTGATTTGGCCTGGCTCAAGACTTGATGGATCCGTGTGAGTGTGAAACAGGTCACAGACTAGAAATCCATGCCACTCTTGCCTCGCCGGAGAGGAAATGCCCGCAAAAGTCATGATTTTGGCTCAGTTTGACCATGGATCTTATATCCGTGGGACTTTGAAGAGGCTGACAGATGTTGTGGCCAGCCTCAGGGCTTGGTGGATCCGTGTGAGTGTGAAACAAGTCACAGACCAGAAATCCATGCCCCCGTTGCCCTGGCAGAGAGGAAATGCCCGCAAAAGTCATGATTTTGGCTCAATCTGGCCACGGATATTATATCCGTGGGACTTTGAAGAGGCTGACAGATGTTGTGGCTTGGCTCAAGGCTTTGTGCATTCGTGTGGGTGTGAAACAGGTCACAGACCAGAAATCCATGCCACTCTTGCCTCGCCGGAGAGGAAATGCCTGCAAAAGTCATGATTTTGGCTCAGTTTGACCACGGATCTTATATCCGTGGGACTTTGAGGAGGCTGACAGATGTTGTGGCTTGGCTCAGGGCTTGGTGCATCCGTGTGAGTATGAAACAGGTCACAGACTAGAAATCCATGCCACTCTTGCCTCGCCGGAGAGGAAATGCCCGCAAAAGTCATGATTTTGGCTCAGTTTGACCACGGATATTATATCCGTGGGACTTTGAAGAGACTGATGGGTGTTTTGGCTTAGCTCAAGGCTTGGTGGATTCGTGTGAGTGTGAAACAAGTCACAGACCAGAAATCCATCCCCCTGTTGCCTCGGCAGAGAGGAAATGCCCGCAAAAGTCATGATTTTGGCTCAATCTGGCCACGGATATTATATCCGTGGGACTTTGAAGAGGCTGACAGATGTTGTGGCTTGGCTCAAGGCTTTGTGCATTCGTGTGGGTGTGAAACAGGTCACAGACCAGAAATCCATGCCACTCTTGCCTCGCCGGAGAGGAAATGCCTGCAAAAGTCATGATTTTGGCTCAGTTTGACCACGGATATTATATCTGTGGGACTTTGAAGAGACTGATGGGTGTTTTGGCTTAGCTCAAGGCTTGGTGGATTCGTGTGAGTGTGAAACAAGTCACAGACCAGAAATCCATGCCCCTGTTGCCTCGCCAGAGAGGAAATGCCCGCAAAAGTCATGATTTTGGCTCAGTTTGGCCATGGATATTATATCCGTGGGACTTTGAAGAGGCTGATGGGTGATTTAGCCTGGCTCAAGGCTTGGTGCATTCGTGTGAGTGTGAAACAGGTCACAGACCAGAAATCCATGCCACTCTTGCCTTGCCGGAGAAGAAATGCCCGCAAAAGTCATGATTTTGGCTCAGTTTGACCACGGATATTATATCCATGGGACTTTGCAGAGACTGACAGATGTTGTGGCTTGGCTCAAGGCTTGGTGGATCTGTGTGAGTGCGAAACAAGTCACAGACCAGAAATCCATGCCACTGTTGCCTCGCTGGGGAGGAAAAGTTGTGATTTGGCTCAGTTTGGCCACAGATATTATATCCGTGGGACTTTGAAGTAGCTGACAGGTGTTTTGGCTTGGCTCAGGGCTTCATGGATTAAAAGCCTCAACTACCTGCTGTAGATGTTTGGAATTTTACACCATCTTAGCCTCAAAGTCTTCAGCACTCCGGTAGCCCTTTTACACCCAAATTTTTCTTTGAAAACTCTCTGTATCTTCCAGTCACCAATTCAAAAGCTGTTTTCTGTGCTTTTTCTCTGAAAATGTCTGAAGAAAAGTCTTGAACCCTATTTCACATTTTTCACCTTGATTGCTGGCGGGAAATGGCAGGAAAATATTTTGACATTTTCACTTGTATTTACACTGAAAAATGTGAAAAAAATAACATAGCTTTTTCACCTCATTTTCCACTGAAAAAGTGGAAAAAAAGATGGTGAGAAAGGATTGAAAACCTAGATCCTGGGTTTCAAGTTTTACACGAATTTTCACCTAACATTACTTACACATTTTATTGTGGTTTTTGTGGCGAAAATTGTTGTGAACAAAGTTTTGAATTTTTCACCATCATTTTCAGGTGTGAACATGCATGAATTATGGCTGTTCCTCTTGCAAATAAAATCACTAACTTTATTTCAAATTTTACACCTTGGTTTCCGGTCAAAAAAGTAGTGAAAAAAGCTTGAATTTTTCACCTCTTTTTTCGGTGAAAGATGGGTGAAAAATGAAGGAGGTTTTTCACCAATATTTCCAGTGAAAAACTTGAAATGTTCAACCAGTGAAAAGAAAAGAAATCATTTTACCACAGATAAGATCAGAAACAGGAGATAGGGGCCAAACAGCAAGTATATAATAAATGTCGCTAATACAGAGCCAATTAGAGGAGAGAAATAGAAAAGAGAAGAATAGGAATTACTGGAGGCTTAATAGGGAGTGAGAGGAAGGCAAGAAGGAAAGCTAGTTATCTGAGCTCAAGCCTCAAGGACCACTCGCGATTGATTCGATGTTTGCAGACTTAATCTGTTAACTGGAATCCAGACCGATTTACACTACTCACGGCAGGCAACCGTGAGAAATGCCAGCACCCGTGTCTTCGCCGCAGAGACGCCCGCACACTTCAAATTCTGAGCCGTGGGACCCGGGGCAACATCTCGACAGCCGGCAGCAACATCTCGACAGCATCACGTGAATTTTCAGGTGACTTTCCACATGACTTTCTGTCAAAGGCTGTGCTCATCGTGCTTTCATGTATAGGATGTGAAAGGTTTTGTATGTCCGAGAATGGCTGGACAGACAGCGAAATCGCGCTCTGGTGGTTAATAAAAGATTTTGATGCACAGACAAAAGAGAAAGCCGGGGGATGCACCCGAGTGTTGCTTCTTGACGGCCACAGCTCTCATCATTCCCCTGTGTTCTTGAAGTACGCCGAGGAGAACAACATCATCGTTCTCGGCTATCCTCCCCATTGCACCCACGCCCTTCAAGGTCTTGATGTCGTGTGCTTTGCATGTCACAAACGAATCTGGAACGAAGAGTTGAGGAACTTTGAGGAGGTCAATCAGCGGAAAGTGGGAAAAGGAGACTTCACCGGAGTTTGGGGGGCAGCTTTTCTATGCGCGTTCACTCCTCCCACCGTCAAAGCTGCATTTCGGGTCCCCGGCATCTATCCATTTAATCCCACCATGATAAAACCCAAGCAGATGAAGCCCGCGGAAGTGACATCGGTCAAAGGAGCATTCCCTCTCCTCCAACCGAGCCCCGTTCGTGCTGTGATGGCTGCGTTTCGTCATCAGCGCCCAACGGCATTTGATGTAGATCCCGAGACTCATGCACCAGTTGCAGGGGGAAGCGGCATTATTCCAGGGACTCCTACTCGTTGCCGCCACATCAGAGATGAAGATATCGACCCAGATCTGTTCACACCTTCGAAGAGGATGCGGCTGATGACCGGCGCACTTGTTGGCACAGTCTCTGGAAGCTTCCTCGTGTCCTCTTCTCGGGTCACCTCGGCGGCCTCCATTCCTGCCCCAGTCCTCGAAAGACCACCAACTCTGCCCGAAGATTGGGGGAATTTAGCTAATGCCGACGACGCAATGGAGGGATGGACACGTACACAGCTCCTTGCGTATGCAAAGCGCGCAAACAGCAACCTCCGTGATGCACGCACACACATCACGGCACGTGATGGTATCATCGAGGCATCGCGCGCAACAATGGTCGTCCAAAACTTGTTCGTGGAGAAGCAGAGCGTGGCTCTGAATGCGAAGGAAACCAAAAGTAAGACAAAGAGAGTGAAACTGTCGATGGAGGGACGCGGACGGCACCTCACGGGAGCTGAATGGATGGGGAAACTTGCTGAGATGGAGCGTTTGAAGGCAGAGGAAGCAGCTGAGAAGGAGAAGCAAGAGCAGGAGCGGGATGCAGCGAAGAAGATGAAGGAGAGTCTCCAACAACAGTGGGAGAAAATCAAGGACGACCACGAGAAGGCGGTGGAAGCCTGGAAGACAGAGTGTGAGAGACTGACCGGACAGGGTGTGAAGAAAAAAAACCACCCTAAGAAACCCACTCGGCCTCTAAAACCGAAGGCCCCAGCAGTGCAGGAGGTCCCAGGGGAGTCCGATGGCGAAGATTCGGGGTCGGGGGACGAGTAGAGCGGCCAGAGTGACTTGATGTCACAGGGTGGATCAAGGACCGAATCGGTGCCAAAAGCGACCGCAGAAGTATTCAGTAAAATAATGTACTTATAACATATCATAGCCAGCCCAGATTTGGTGGGTATAGTCTTTCGATACTAATCAATGATATGGTCAACTCATAATAATATAATTCAGCTTGTTGTCATCGTACGAAACAGATTTCAAACTACTGGATCAAGGACCGGGGGTCCACTGTATCAAGTATCTGGATGCATGTACAGCGGAAATCATCCGGCGCTTTATCAATCGGACATGGAGATGGATGGATGCCTATCAGTCTGGCTTGACTGGGGCTGCTGCAGCGTGGGCAGCCAGACGTCAGAGTGCCAATCGCTATGCTTCCAAGCATGCCGCAGAAGCTTTAGATGCATCGGCAGCGTCGGCAGGGAGTAGGTAGTTCACCGGAGGCCAAAAGGGGTACACACAATTTCGTTCGGACCGGCCAAAATTTTGGCCAAACGCAATCCCTCGTCAAAAAATTCAGGAAAATCATATATAGGCTTATTTTAGGGTGCTGAATCTGAATCTGAAGTCCGTTTTTTAATTGAAACAAAACTCCGGCCACTAGCCGAGTTGATGTCTTTGACTGTCCCGAACTGTACTTGGAATTGGATGCATCACCCGATGCCCCAATGCAGATGTCCACCCAAGAGGTTCCGAGATCTTGAATCGGTGGGACTGATGAACACACGTGATTTTGTGATTGGCGAGACGTTCCCCTTTTGGAGTCAGCACGCAAAATTGCTCGATAACTTGAATAACAGACTACAAACTCGTTGTAAACCGAAATTAAATTGAGGAACATTGGTAATCTACTTTAGAACGACAGCTCCTTCGAACATTTCGGGCATTTGAGCCGTGTGTTGATCTTAAATGTCGAAGAAAGCCCGCGCGGAATGGGCTGAGGAGTTGGCAACTCCTTAGGGCCAAACAAGTGTTCACTTTGAAGGAGGGAGCCATTGGGAAGGTATTTCAGTGTACAACTTTCATTTATACGCGTGGATGGGGTATTATGGACAGTATTTACACCGGAATTCGGGTTCTGGCATTCGCTCACGGTGCACGAGTATGGTCGGTTTTAGTGGATGTAGAGGAAATGGGAGTAGCAAGCCCGAGCCCAAGTCGTTGGGGCTAAGAAACCGTGTGTGCGACGCGTCGCGCGTTCGGATAGTGACAGCTGAGTGGTGTGTTTGTTGTCAGCCAAACATCCCGATTTGGGGGGGGTGTCACAATTCGATTCCAATCTTATCGTTCCAACGATTCTTAAGAGCACGTGCCACGGCTGTCAGGGATATATAGACGCCAAGGGAGACGCTGAAGGGATCACGGGACATGACGTATAGGATGACGATGAAGTGACGTAGGGGTATTTATAAGAACATGCATCTTCACGACGGTTCACATGTCTCTTTAATTTAACTTGACAGTTCATGACAGATGCGTAGTTTACACGCACAAGTCGGTTATTGTAGTTAGTATTATTAGTTTACTTCACACGGTTCGATAAACACTATAAGTACAGTAGTATATTCACTGTTGTAGTTTAACCTTTTATTCCATTACCTTCGGGACACTACACTCGCACTACCCAATCCGCTCTCATCTTACCGAGAGTCGGACGCGAAGTCTTGACTGTAACATAATAAAAGGTTAACAATCATACCCTCGTACTGCCCCTATTCCCCACCCACCTCTACCCTCTACCTCTTTCTGCTGTCGCAGCAGTCTTACCTCTATTTGAATCCCTTCCCACCCCAACAACCTCACGTCGTCCACACCGACGTTAAACAATTGCAGCGCCCATCGTGCGCGGTTCACTCGAACAGACAGACACTAGGCCCCGGGAAACGTTGAGACCGTCCCCAGCCACATAGTAGTCGCAGGAGCACTAGCTTAACCTTCGGGGAGGGCTATCTCGTTATCGCGGGGAGTGTCGTAGAAGACCCCGGATAATTCTGTCAGCAACAAACCGCCTCGACCTCACCAACGCCTTTGTGGCACCACCGACCCCGCCCGACCCTTGTGGTCGTGAATCCTACCACCCTGTATAGGGACCACACCCCCAGCTCCGACTCTTCCAGGTCGGACCACTACCTTTCCGCCCCCGAAATCCATCACCCCGCACCCCTCCAACCCATTCTCTATCCATCGGCCTTCGCGTCGATAACCCGACACCGACAACACCGACCCCAGACACCCGTGCCACATATGTCGCGCCATGCATCCCCATACCAACCACCCCGACTAGGTCATCAGGGCCAAAGATTGAACTCGTGGGACGCGAATTCACCGCCCCGCCCACTCCCCCAAACCCCGGCTCCTATGGAGCAAGAATACCAGGGACCGCCCTACAGGCCCCCTTCCCCGTACCACCCACCTGCACAATACATGCAGGCACCACCACAAGCCTCGGGATCCTCGCGGATCACTCTGGCCAAAACCCCGTCGCTTTTTAGCGGCGAAGACAAATCCAAGTGGGACTCTTGGTACGAAGCCCTGGACAACTACGTCTGGGCATATTCCTCGGAGTTCAACACCGAGAAGAAAAAGATCGCCTTCACGGTGTCCCTTTTGGGGAAAGAAGGCGGAGGACAGTGCCCCGCATCCGATTGGGTGCGGAACTGGAGGAAGAGAGCCCGGAACCAGCCGGGCTACGACTACACCTGCGTCTTCGAGGATTTCCTCGCGGCGCTTTCCGAAACCTTTGCGGACGGCAACCAGAAGCAGATGGCGCACATGCGCCTGACCACCACCCGACAGGGGCAGACGCCCCTGAAGGAATTCATTCAGCAATGGGAGCTGAATGCGGAGGAGGCCGGGTACGACCTGGCGGAGTGGTCACGAGCGAGGTGAGGAAGCAGCTCACCCAAGGGCTGATGAACCCCCCGGACACCTACCAGGAGCTCAGAAGGAGGCTGATCATGGTCAGCCGGAACATGGAGCGCGCCGCGCTTCAGAAGGCCCGGGAGGCCTCGATGTGGTGGACAAAGGCGCCACCCAGGGTCACCCCCACCGCGGCAACAACGCCGCAGAAGACATCCCCGCCCCCGGGTTATAAGGGGACAGCGCCGAACCTGGCGCAGAAGGTCACGCCGGGGAACCCGGCGCCGATGGACGTGGATGCACAGAAGGCGAAAGGCACGCCTTTCCTGTGCTACAACTGTGGCAAGGACGGCCACATGAAGAGGGATTGCCCCGAGCCCCGAAAGGGGAAATTTAATATCCGATCTGTCAAGATCGAGGAGTGCTCCGAGGAGGAGCTGAAGGAATTCGCGGCCCAGCTCCGCGAGAAGGGTTTTTAAAAGGGGTCCCCTTGCGGCCAAAAGCGGCACCCCTAGTTTCGGTTTCTGCTCCCGCCCTGGTGGCGAACAAATATGTACAATTACCAGAAATTAGTAATATAGAGATCGCATCCGATGCAGCAAGCTCGGATGATTCTGATGACATGTATACGGACGAAAACAGTAGCTTACGAAAAGATGTACACGAGTTCCTAGTAGCTAGCTTAGAAAATAAACAAAAAATGTATGCTACGGAACGGAAGAATCGGTTACGTAATTTAAAGAACAAGAAAATGGACACAGAGAATAAATGCTGGAGCGCATTTAAGACTCAACTCAAAAAGGCCCCTGGAACCCAAACCAGCGAGAAAAATAGCGAGACGAAAAAGGGTGACGATGTCACGAGGGCTCAATCCTTACCTAAGGAGGAAGCGCCCAAGAAAGAGATACCGGTCGGCTTGACTGGACTCAAAGCGGCCAAGTGGTTATCCCACAAGGCAATTGAGGAGAAGAAGAAGGGTCTACTCAAAGAAGAAATGAGGACGATCCAGAAGGAGAGGAGGCATCATGAGATGCTGGTACCTGTGGTTCTTACCACGTTGGACACCGGGAAGACGCGCGCTGTCAAAGCACTTCTCGATAACGGTTGCACAGCCACGTGCATCGATCGAGATTATGCCAAGGCAGAAGGTTTCGAGCTCCACGAGCTCGACATGCACATCGTCGCCCGAAATGCCGACGGAACCGGAAACGCCAAAGGAAAGATCACTCATTACGTTGAGTTGATCATGGCGATAGGACCACATCAGGAGAAGCAACGCTTCCTGGTGACAGGGCTGGGGAAAGCCCGGATCTTCATTGGGTACGATTGGCTATTCAAGCACAATCCCCTGATCGACTGGAGAGCACAGAAGATAGTGTTCAGCCGGTGTCCTGCTGAGTGCAACATGAAAGGCACAGAGTTCGGCAGAGGAGATAAGTTCAGCAATGAGCTTGAGGAGGGCGAGTCACTTTTACTAGTTGACTTCGCGGAGGCAATCGACTTGCGGTTGAAAGGAACCCAGGCACAACAGTTCGCAGAAGAAGCGAACAAGCAGAAGGAGCAGATGACGGAGGACAAGATCCCTGAGCAATACCGGGAATATGTCAAAGTCTTCGCGAAGGAGTCCTTTGACTCGCTACCAGAGAAGAGACCGTGGGATCACGCGATCGAACTCAAACCGGACGCGAAAGCGGTGGATTGCAAAATCTATCCTTTATCGGTGATGGAGCGAGAGAAGCTAGACGACTTCCTAGAAGAGAACTTGAAGAGCGGAAGGATCCGCCCTAGCAAATCGCCGATGGCTTCGGTGTTCTTCTTTATCAAGAAGAAAGATGGCAGCCTGCGACCGGTTCAAGATTACCGAAAGCTTAACGAGATGACGATTAAGAATCGCTATCCCCTGCCGTTGATATCGGAGTTGGTAGCCAAACTTCGGGGAGCGCGCTTCTTTACGAAGCTAGATATACGATGGGGCTACAACAACGTCCGCATCAAAGAAGGAGACGAATGGAAGGGAGTGTTCCAGACCAACCGAGGGCTGTTCGAGCCCTGGTGATGTTCTTCGGGCTGACAAACTCGCCCGCGACATTCCAGACGATGATGAACGACATCCTCAGAGATCTTATCAACGAGGGAAAAGTAATTGTCTATCTGGACGACATCTTGATCTTCACGGAGGATCTGGAAGAACATCGCAAGATCACGAAGCGGGTCTTGGCGACACTGGAGGAGCACCGGCTATTCTTGAAGCCGGAGAAGTGCGAGTTCGAACGCACAGAGATCGAGTATTTGGGCGTGATCATATTGCACAACTCGATGAAGATGGATCCTGCAAAGATAAAGGGGATCATGGAGTGGCCCGAACCGAAGAACCTGAAGCAAACACAGGCGTTCCTCGGGTTCGTGAATTTCTACCGGAGATTCGTCCGGGGATATTCGGAGGTGGCCAAGCCGCTCACACGGCTGACAGGAAAGGAAGGATGGTCGTGGGGCTCGGAACAGAAAGTCGCGTTCCAGAAGCTCAAGGATCGGATCGCAGAAGACGCGGTTCTCACCTTGCCCACGGATCATGGGAAATACCGGCTGGAGGCCGATGCGTCGGAAGGAGTGACAGGAGCAGTGCTCGAGCAAGAGCAGGAGGGCGTTTGGCGCCCGGTTGCGTTCCAGTCACATGGACTGGACGAGACGGAGCGGAATTATGAGATCTATGACAAAGAGATGCTCGCGATAATGCTTGTGTTAGCCGAATGGAGGCAGTTCTTAATTGGAACAATATCGGACCGTTACCGGTCAGCAACGGATTCGACGCCATACAGGTGTGGGTCGACACGTTCTCGAAGATGATGCACTGCAAAGCGACCAGCATGCAACAGACATCGGAGGGAACCGCTAAATTAACGAGGGATCAGGTGATTAGATATCACAGAGTGCCAAGGAAGATTATCTCGGATAGAGATCCGAGGTATGTATCGGGGTTCATGAAGGAACTGAACCGGCTCATGGGGGTAGAAATGAACCCCAGCACGGCGTTCCACCCGATCACGGATGGGCAGACGGAGAGGATGAATCAGGAGATTGAAAAATATCTCCGGATCTTTATTAATTACTGGCAATCAGACTGGTCCGATTGGTTGGCAACGGCCGAGTTCACTCACAACGATAAGGTCAGCTCGTCGACGAGCATGTCACCGTTCTTCGTGAACACGGGAATGCACCCCTGGAAGGGGATAGAAAATGCAGTCGAGTCGCGCAATGAAGCCGCGAACGACTTGGCAGAAAAAATGAAAAAGATCCGCGACGAAGCGGCAGCTGCGCTGGAAAAAACCCAGAAAAGAATGAAAAAATACTATGATGCGAAGTGCAGAGATGCGCCGGAGTTCAAGGTCGGCGGTAAGGTTTATCTCGAAGGAAAGAACATTGAGACCGATCGGCCGACGGGGAAGTTTGAGGACAGAAGGATAGGTCCTTATGAGATCCTGGAGAAGGTCGGCGCGTCGGCATACAAGCTTCGGCTGCCGGAGACGGACAAGTCACATCCGGTCTTCAACGAGAGCTTGCTTACGCCATACGAGGAGCCGCCGGCACACCGGAGGGAGGAGAGGCCGCTGCCTAAGATTATTAACGGCGCGGAGGAGTACGAAGTAGAGGAGATCCTCAAGCACCGCAAGCGGGGCAGAGGATATCAGTATCTTATTAAGTGGAAGAATTATCCACTCGGAGAGAGGACGTGGGAGCCGACGAGGCACCTGATGAACGCAAAGAAGCTCTTGGACAGATATAATGTCGAGCACAAGATTGCGGTTCGGTCGGTATTAGCCGAATTGGACAGAATGAACGATGCCGAGAAGAAGGCGCTGGCTGCGCATTTACGAGAAAAGGGCATCATGCCACCAAAAACAGAGGAGTCCGGAAACTCGACGAAGAAACAGACGGTCCCAGTCTTTAAAATGGGATCATGGGATTATTTAATCAAGCGCTACCAGGCAAAAGAAGTAGATCGCGCTTACCATGAACGAAAAATATTCGACCCAGTCACGGGTCGCTTTAACATATTGGAGAAGTTTCCCACTCTCCCAGGGGTCGAGGAATACACACGTTCCACATCAGTCGACGAGGACGTCGACCCTAGGGGGGGGGTAATGTCACGATTCGATTCCAATCTTATCGTTCCAACGATTCTTAAGAGCACGTGCCACGGCTGTCAGGGACATATAGACGCCAAGTGGGAGTGGGCAGCGATCGACTTTTGATGGGCCGATTAGTAAGCGTACAGCCACCGTCAAATGCGCCGAGCTCCCAAATTTCCTTCATTCGTTGCTCTGACCATGTACAGTATATCTAGGGCCTCCGAATATTCTAATATACTATAATACATGCATCCCTGTGCTCAAACTATTTTATTTTGTACACTATTCCTCCATATCCACATCCTCCTCATCGACCCAATCCTCTATAATTACAGGCTCGACCACCACCGTACCAGGTTCCGCATCAGCCTCAGGATCATGAGGGAGAGGGTACTTATTGATGTTGGGAAGGTAGACCCTCAAAGCTGCCTTGAGAGCATCCACCTTTGCTGGCTTCCGCACATACCGGCTGTTAGGTAAAATATCAGGAACCCCGCGCAGCCGGAGTGCGTTGAGCTGCAAATGGATTTTTGCAATGGTAAGGTCATCGATATGAGTCCTCTTGACGATGGGAAGTCGGCGAAGCTCCCGTCGAGTTTCCAAGGCCTTCCGTGCCGCTGCAATTGCCTTGTTCTTGTGCATTTCTGCTGTTTTGACACGGAAGTCAACAATCTCTTGTCGTCGTTGAGCCTCTGCTCCACTTGCGTCTACTCTCCTTGCCTCCCGCATGATGTAGGCGTGGTCGTCGTCCGTTAAAACCGCATCCATAAATGCCTGGGTATCATTTCTTCGGTACATCGCAAGCGAGTTGTACCGATGAAGTGTCAGGGAGAGGGGTCTTTGGTGATTTCTTAGGCCCCGATTTGCCGGTAGCCATGTGCGGAGTGCGAGAAACAGGTGTAGATTTGACCGAGGGATAGGATGGGCTGGTGCGAGGTCTAGAATGGCCAGATTAAATCTTAACCTTCCCCATACACTCACAGACTATAGAAAGACATGCACTCACAAGATTGAGGCCCCACATCCAGTGTTATGGGCTACCGACACGCGGAAGAGAGGACATCGAATCGCTAACGCGTGGTGTCACACAATTGTCACGCATTTAGTCACGATTGGCGCGAATTTAATCTGGCGGCCTCCAGGCAGCTCTCCGTCCTCAACTCAATATGGGGTGTTAAACTAGATGTATATATCTATCTTTTGACCGAAGGAATTTTTTCTGGTCTATTTCCTTTGTCTTCTATTAGTCTGGTGCTAAATCAGTTTTTCTCGCACTCAAAATCCCTTCGGTCAAAAGATAGCCGCTCTGAATCGGGGTGATCTGGCTGCCTAGATTTTGCGGCATGGCGGCAACAGCAGCCCACAGGCAGCTCGGCATCTCGGTCTTGCGATTTGGCGGGCGAACCCCATCAATCAATATGTACAAAGAGATCACTGATTTAACCATCGCTGCCCACTCCCACGCCAAGGGAGACGCTGAAGGGATCACGGGACATGACGTATAGGATGACGATGAAGTGACGTAGGGGTATTTATAAGAACATGCATCTTCACGACGGTTCACATGTCTCTTTAATTTAACTTGACAGTTCATGACAGATGTGTAGTTTACACGCACAAGTCGGTTATTGTAGTTAGTATTATTAGTTTACTTCACACGGTTCGATAAACACTATAAGTACAGTAGTATATTCACTGTTGTAGTTTAACCTTTTATTCCATTACCTTCGGGACACTACACTCGCACTACCCAATCCGCTCTCATCTTACCGAGAGTCGGACGCGAAGTCTTGACTGTAACAGGGGGGGGTCAATCACGTGTGTTGATGGGTCCGGCTGATTCAAGATCTCGGAACCTCTTGTGTCCACCGCTGTTTTTGATACTGATTTTGATTTCCATCCAAGTCTCTCCGGCAAACCGTAGCCGATACAGTTTCTAGACAAATTCAAGACCAGCCGATACATTTTAGATGGTTCGATACCCGCGATATCCCCCAAGACGGGGTTTTCCCTGGGAGCTTGATTGCTCACCGGCGGCATCCTTTTTAACCGCGGGGCATCATCAACTTAGACCAATTCCCCCATATTTGCATCATCATATTCTCCCATATCATACCTGTAGTTTCATCACTCTCAGTAATTTGGTACACTTGCCCTATGCGAGCTATGTACACAAGTATTCACTCTACCTGGCCTTGAAACATGATTCGGCAGTCTTTCCATCGATCCATTTGCCGTCTGGAGCTCCAAAGATACAACATGAGATACCGGCATTACGTCTAAACAACTTGGCAGGAATCATTGAAGAAACTGCGACAGATACTCCTTGCACAACCCTACAGCCTCGTCGAGTTTATCCACGTGGGTGCCGACGCCTTGGGCGCTATCGTCTTTCCCCCCAGCCTGCACAATATTTTTTGAGAACGGACAACAAGGTAACCATTTTGCGAAATCACCTTGCCCCCTAGCACCTCACTGACTTTCGTTGCCCAAGCGCGTGCATCCGCTCCTTTACCTTTCATCGAGGGAGGAACGTAGTTGACGTGCGCCACTTTGCTACTACCATGGTCCGCACTGAACACATATACAGCTTTCCCTAATTTCTTTCCCTGAGAGACGACACTTTGAAGAATCTGGTCGAAAGTGACGGACGTAGACAAAACGGTGAGGAGCGCATGCATACCTTTGCATTTGCATCGACATCGAGGATCGCAACATACACCTCGGAGTGTTCGTCCTCTTTGAAGTGTTGCAAAATCTTGTCGACCGCCTGCATTTCTTGATCAATACTACTTCTGGTTAGCAGCATATCGCCTCACCTCCTTGTTGGCTACGGCTTCCCTTTCTTTGATTTGCTTGTCGAATGCTTTACGAACCGCGCCCAAACGTTCTTTCAGTTCTGACTTGCGAACAACTGATATATCTGCTTGGCCGAGTTCCTGTCCAGCCCGAGTGTTTCAGACTTCCGACAGAGACAAATGTGTAGGACATACGACACTGAGAGCCTTCAATCCAGAATCCTTCTCTTGTCCTGTTAAGAGTTCCAATTGATCAAGCCTGTCTTTCAGGGCTTGCGCTACACGTGTGACATCTTGTGCTTCGTGTCCAGTTACTGCAGTGATGCGACGGATGCCTTTGGCAATGCCAGATTCTTCGATAATGACAAAGTCTTTGATATCCCCCGTTTTTGCAACATGGCTGGGGGGAATGGTTAGATAAAAAAGCCAAACAAAGAAAAAGGACACGGACGTTCCACCACAGAACTCGACGCTCGTGTTGCGCCACTTCGGGTTTAGTATATCCTGTGCAATTACGTCGATATCATACTCTAGCGTAACAACGCGGACAGGATCGGGGTATGATTCGCCAAAGACCGCTCTCAAGCCTGGAATCTTGTGGGCGGTCTGCAGATCGAGCTCCTTGCTATAGACCTTTACATTCTTTCGGATCCAATCGATGCTCATCGACTCGATTTTCGTAATCTCTGGCAAGGCAATCTGGGCCTTGTGCGAAAAGTCGAACCGAAGTTTGGTTGGCGCAACTAAGGAACCCTTCTGGTCGATGTGGTCTCCGAGTACCTCCCGAAGACAGAAGTTGAGGATGTGGGTTGCGGTGTGGTTGTTGCGTAATGGCCACCGCCGGAGCTGGAGGAAAATTAGCAAGATGGAGTGAGGTGGACAGCGAGCGCGCATCACCTCGTCATACGATGACACCACTTTGCTTCCAATCGTTAAATGACCGTATTTGAGGTGCCCGATGTGCAGAACATAGCCATTGTAGATTTGAACATTCGTGACCTCAAAGTCTGCAACACCGTCAATCACGATGTTTCCCGTGTCGTATTCTTGGCCCCCAGACTCTGCATAGAAACTTGTTCTATCGAGAATCAGGCCGAAGGGAGTGTTCTCCGGGATGTCAGCAGTTGATTCCACGAAGGTCTTGTTGTGGAATATTGACTTGACAGTGGCCGTGATATTGCCAAGCGCTAAACGAGGTACAGTCGCATCGGACCAGGTAAAGGAGCATACGCAAAGCTTACCAAATTTAGGTGTATCATCTGTTTTGGGTACGCTGTTATTTTTCTCTAGGGCGGCGATGTCGTGAACGTCAAGTTTGACCGTATCCGTAGTGTCCCGCTTGAGAGAAGCTTTGCTGGCCTCCTTGGACCAAGCCTGAGCGGCGTCAAACTCGGCGTCATTGATTCCCAAGCCTAACTCTTCAGCCATCAAACGCGTCAAGTCCACAGGGAAACCGAACGTGTCATATAAACGCCAAACATCTTTGCCGTTGAGTTCTTGAACACCTTGCTCCTTGGCGCGAGTTGCAAACTGGTCAAATAGTTTCTCCCCGCGGTCCAATGTTCTTGAAAAGGATTCCTCTTCCTCATCCAGGATTTCTTTGAGGTCGTCCACTCTTTTCGTTATTTCCGGGAAAATGTCGCCCTGGGACCAAGCAAATTGACCCAACATGCGGAAACACAATACGCATAGAACTGACCATATTTTCAACCAGGACAGGCATGAGAGAGGAAAAGAAGGATCCGATCGTAACGCCGAGTTTCTTGCGTGCATATCGAGCGCCTCGGCGCAATATGCGCCGGAGAACGTAGCCGCGACCGACATTGTTTGGCACTCCCCCATCGCTCAATGCAAATGTCAATGTGCGAACATGGTCCGCGACGACGCGGTACGCAGTGTCAATACCATCAACATCGTCCGCGCCGAAGCGGCCTTGGTAGGGTCGTACTCCGGTGAGTTCTTGGATTTTTTGGAAAATAGGAGTGAAGACGTCCGTATCGTAATTCGATCGTTTGTCTTGTACGATGGAGACCAAGCGCTCAAAACCCATCCCGGTGTCGACGTGTTTGGATGGTAGGGATTTCAGAGAGCCATCCTCCTCCCGGTTGAATTGAATAAACACGTTGTTCCAAATCTCTAGCACGTCTGGGTCATCTTGGTTGACAAGGTGAGCAGCATTTCGACCGCCTATACGATCAAAATGTATTTCACTAAAAAAGAAATTGAGAGGCCGGATCACAGAGACGTTCGACCCCCGACTAACCTGCAGGGACCGCATGGCCCAGTGGCACCCATTTCTAGGAGCGGGTAAGGCATGTCGATGGACTGGAGCATAGTCACTTACCCCAGAAATTATCCTTGGCATTTCCCGGGAGGATATGATCTTCGGGCACGCCCTGGGCAAGCCAGTACTCTTTGGCTTCCACATCAGGGTCCAACTTGTTCTTGGTATCGCCCTCGAAATACGTGACATAGAGACGATCCTTGGGAAGTTTGTAGACCTCGGTCAAAAGCTCCCACGAGTATGCGATTGCCTCTTTCTGTGTGTTCAGTGAGCCAAGAAGCTTAGATATGTGCGAACCGACCGACCTTGAAGTAATCGCCAAACGACCAATTGCCCAACATCTCGAAGAAAGTATGATGATACGAGTCTTTGCCGACATCGTCGAGATCTGGACAATGCCAATGAGACGGATGGCAGAAACCTAGGCGAGGGGACTACCGTTGTGCTTTCCTCCGGCGCGGATGCATTTCTGGGTATTGAAGGCGCGCTTCAGCTTGGACATGTCCGAATGAGGATCGACTGTGCCGAGAAATATTGATTTATACTGGGAGAATATGATATATCGGACAGCGACAATGGAAAGGGAGGCCTGCCTGATTCATCCCGGCATTGGCGAACAGTAAAGTAGGGTCGTCGTACGGGATTGTGGGGGAAGACGGGACATATGTGTGGCCCTTTGACTTGAAAAAGTTGAAGAATTCCTGGCGGACCTTGGAGGCAGGCCAGTGGGAAGTGGCCATGGTTGGGATCCTAGATAGACGAAGAGTTGCAAGTGAATTTGGACGCATACTCACGTGAAGTATTGACTCACGCAGCTCTCAAGTTGACTCGACTGCAATTATGCCTCGAATACCGGCAAAGCTTCTCCAGCTGCTCGCCCATCCTCCCCGCCTGCCGTCCGTCATCGCCGCGCGCCCTTGCCGAGCCGGGACCGTCCTCCAAAACACACCGCTGCGACTGTCTCGCCCCCAATTTTCACCTCTTTTCGTACCCCCAATATACTCCCCGTCGCCAGTTCTCGCATCGCTTCAGCAGCTTCGGTACGCCAAGCTAGGTCACGAATATCAGCCCTCTCAGCGAGTGAGGAAGCGGAGACACGGTTTCCTCAGCCGTAAACGATCTGCGGGAGGTAGAAAAATTATCGCGCGCCGACGCGCCAAGGGCCGAAAATACATTACCCACTGAGGCTGCAGGTGCGTATCTCTTTATCTTGTGTGGTCCGTACTTACAGATGGAAAATAGAGGACATGACTGATTGCTCTACATACAAAATGAAAAAAAGCATGTACATAGAAGGAACGCGTCCTATAATCAACTACTTGTTGATAGCTACATCCCCCAGCGCCCGGCGGGACTCTAGTCGTCGAATTCCCTCAAAAAGTTTGTTGGCCGCCTCGCCCGACTCTTCAGTTTGCTCAGAGCCCGCCCACAATGGAAATGGAATGGCCAAATTCGCGGGCGGTGCCAGGGGAAGGTACGATTGAGGTGGGGAGAGCGGTGCCGATGGAGTGAATAGGAAGCCACGTTCGATCGAGAGCAGAAGTTCTGAAATAGGTGTCTTGCTGGACGCAACGTTGTCTCTTTCCACCTTTGGCGGAGTGGTCGCCTCTGCTAGCTCAGAGGGGTCGAGAGGAGCTTCAGTAACGGTTACTCGAGCTTGCTCTTCGCCATTTGGCTTCTCCGACTGGAGAGTTTCCTGTCTTGGGAGACTGCCGATATCATCTCCTTCCCTATCAGATGTGTTATCTTCTTTGTTGACCTCTGCAGTATCCTGAGGTGTGATGACCGTTGACGTGCTCGCATGTGGCGATGTTGGTTCATCTGGAGCTGGTGTAACGGTCGCCGGGGGGGCTGGCTGCTGTTCTCCTTTACTTGTAGGAACTTGTGCCTTACGAGGGGCAGTTTTACCCCGCAGGGGCCTTGGTACGGTCGGAACCGGCACTCGACGCTCGATAGTTTTGGCCCGAGAAATCTGGGACAGAGTCGGTTGCGTCAAGCTACGCTGCTTCGTCGGGTCCCTGCTTTTTGGTTTTGCCATCACTTTGTTCGCAGGAGCGCCATCTTTATTGGGGGCAGCCCGCGGTATCGGAGGTTTGGAAGCCTGTACCAGCGCAGGCGTCGCTGCAGATGCCTGTCGCATCGCCGGGGTTGAAACCGAATTATCGATGCGAGGGCGGGCTCGAATCGCCTTTTCTGCGTCTAGTTTTAACTGGGCCTCGGATATAGGTACTCTTCGTGCCACAACAGAAGTAGTTTGTGCGGGCTGGCGAACTTCATCCGGCTGGAGACGACGGGCGGCATGATTAGATACGGGGATTGGTCGCTCTCGCTCGGGAGCACCAGGTTTGGCGTCTGGTACCACAGGACGAACCGCAGCGGACATGGAAACAACGCGCTTTCGGTCAATTGCAGACGTGGGTCGAGCTACACTGGCCGGTCGAGAGGTTTGGATGGCCTCGGGCAGCTTCGGTGGCGCCATGTTTGCCTTTACCCGACTACGGGGTGGTTTCTCGTTAATCGTACCCGAAGCGCCGACGTCGAGGGCAACAGCTGGGGAGGAGGCGGAGCGTGCATGAGTTTGAGGGCGCCGAGAGGCAGGACCCCGCACAGCTGAAGTTGATGATGAGAGTTGGGATGATTTAGAGTGTGCGAGAGGATGGGAAGGTTTTAGCGCTTTGCTCTGGATATCCAAATACTTCCGCGTTGTGGGCGTGAGAGGCATCGTGAAACTGGCATTCTTTTTAGCCGACTCGATTGCCATTGAAGAAGGCTACGCACCTTTCTAATCTGCTAGGAAGGAGCAGCTTATACGCCTCGAAAACCTTTCTGCTAACTTTTCTGACATCTGCATTTGCATCTCTGGCCGTAGTACGGATGATGACTTCAATCTCCTTCGCCCGAGCGTCCTTCTCCAAGTCTGGAGGGTTAAAACAGTTCATGCATGCCAACGTGGATTCCACAATCGTCAGTCGCAATGAAACAGACTTGTCGGTGATTGACTGCATCAAGTGGGAGAGAATATTCGGTAGATGGGTTGCCTCGATGACGCTGAGGATGCAAGTTCGTGCCCGAGCGACAGTGACCTTGCTCGTACGACTGGACAGAACGAGCAGAACGGGAAAGAAGTGGGCGAGGAGGGGATCAAAAGCCACTCCCAAGCAAGAAGCGACTACTGCAACGAGGTCAATTGCTACACCGGACAGGCGGCTCCGTTCAGAGCTCATGGCACTGATCAGCGGCCTAGAAATTGACCGGATAGCCACCACAAGATCGGCTGGAGCGTACGAATCCATGTCGTTGCATGCCGTTGTCAGAGCAGTGACGCTGCGAGCTATGGTGTCCCAGGTTTCCTCTGTCTCGGGGAGAAAGATATTGGCGCGAATGACATCGAACCGGTCCTGGAAGAGGACATCAGAGCCTAAATTTGTCTAGGGAACTGTCAGTAAGGAAAGGGTGGAGAATGGGCGAGCCACCTTTTTCGAGGATGCCATGAAAGTTGTGGCAAGAGTTGGTTGAACTCGCTTACGTAACACGCCTGACCGCGTTCACAGAGTCACGCCTGTGACGCTTCGTGTTGCCAATCAACTGCAACGGGAAGCGGGAACAGGCTCTCTTCCGTTAATCATGTCCGACTTGGAGGACGCGGCATTCAACTCTCCCGAGGATTCATATCCACAGCAGCCCAGACCCGAGGACCGTGGCAAGCATCGAAACGACTCGGAACAAGAGGAGGAAGAAGACGATGACCGTGAAGAAGAAGATGATGAGGAACAAGAGGACGACGAGGACGATGACGAGTCACCTCGGAAGAGAAAGAAGGCTCGTTCTGCCATCACAGCGAGTCCAGTACATTAATTCCCTACATCCCACAGCGTCGGCACAAGAAAGACGCCGCAGCGAAATTTTTGGACTTGGCTGCTGTGAGCGACGACGACGACGATGGATACGATGACGACGACGACGACGGACCAGGTTTGCCCTTTCCTTCCTTCTTCTTTGTGCCGTGTTGTTCATCTTGCACATTAGAAGGATTTATTGATGATCCCGACGACGCTGAGGATGCCTCTCGACGTCACTATGCGCCCCTCCAAAATACACGCAAGTTCGACGAGGATGACCAAAGCCCCGAGCAAATTGCGCAAGCCCTCAATCAACGATACATTAATCAAAGGGCCCTTCCGTACTCCGGAGACATGAACGAGGTCCCCCAGAGACTCCTCATGCCTTCTGTTCACGATGCCAGCTTATGGCAGGTTCGAGTCAAGGCCAGTTTTATATTGTTTCGTCACTTTGAGTACTAACTTCTCCTTATAGATTGGGCGAGAACGAGACCTTGTTTTCAGCTTGATGCGCAAAGCCATCGATGTGGAGTACAGCGCCCGGCCGCTCGCCATTCTCTCTGCCTTTCAGCGAGATTCACTTCCGGGCATGATATACGTCGAGGCTCGCAGCTCGCAGCAGGTTAGCCAGGCTTGCAACGGCTTGGTCGGAGTGTATCTATCTCGTGGCATTCAACTCGTGCCTATCGAGGAAATGGCCAGCCTCCTGCAAATTAAAAAGCAGGATCTGACCGTAACTCCTAATAGTTGGGTGCGCATCAAGCGGGGGACGTATCAAGGCGACTTAGCTCAGGTGGTGGACATCACAGAAACAGGAGAATATGTCGGTGTCAAGTTCATACCGAGAATCGATCTGAACCCAAGGGATGATGGATCGTTGGAGGGTCCAACCGGAAAGAAAAGAAAGAAGACGAATCTCGCCGGGTCCGGTACAACGCGGCCACCCCAAAGACTTTTCAACTACGAGGAGGTCGTGGGCGTATGGGGCCGGAAGAACGTCGTGAAGCGGAACCAGGCCTATGTCTTCCAAAATGAGACCTACAAGGACGGGTTCATTGAGAAGGACCTCAAGTTGAGCCAACTCATGTTGGAGGATGTGAATCCCACGTTGGACGAGATCACGCAGTTTGCCAGACGGCAGGAAGGCGGCGAAAGCGGTGAAACCGTGGTGGATCTTTCTATTATCGCCGAGGCGTCAAGGAAAGCAGCAATTTCGGTCTTACAACCAGGCGACCACATTGAAGTCTTTGAAGGGGAGCAAAGTGGGGTCCATGGGGTTGTTGAAGAAATCAATCAGGACGTCGTGACGATTACGGCGGTTGGGGTGGATTTTGACGGTCAAAAGGTGGACCTACCTGCGAGAAGCGTCCGGAAACGATTCAAGGCGGGGGACCATGTGAAGGTGATGACGGGACAGAATGCTGACGAGACTGGGTTGGTGGTTTCTGTCTCCGATAATGTGGTGACATTCCTGTCCGACATGTCGATGCAGGAGGTCATTATTTTCCTCCTCGTAGTTCGTCGTTCGTTATTGAAGTCGTTCTCTAGGTTTCCGTCTTTTCTAAAGATCTCCGTGAGGCCGCCGAAGTTGGCTCAGGAACTAATATCGTCGGAAATTATGAACTCCATGATCTGGTTCAACTCGAGTAGGTTCATTTGGTTTGCCAAGGATTTGCTGCTTACGTATTGTATTCCTCAGTCTTCAGACCGTTGGAGTGATATTCAAAACAGAACGAGATTCGTTCCGTGTCCTCGATCAGAATGGGCAAGTTCGTCTCGTCCAACCACATCAAATATCCATGCGTCGTGATTCTCATCGTGCTGTCGCGACGGACTCGGAGGGGCATGAGTTGCGTATCAACGACAATATGAAAGAAACTGAAGGAGAGGTGTGTTATCCACTGTGCACCTCTGATCCCCGTTTCTCATGTCCTTTCTGCAGGGTCGGAAAGGTCGTGTCCTCCATATCCACCAAGCCTTCTTTACCTTCCTGCACAACCGCGACATCATCGAGAACGGGGGAGTTTTTGTTACGCGAGCGCGCTCTTTGGTCTCTCTTGCACCAAAAGGCAATCTTGCTAAAGGCCCCGGAGCGTCGATAGATCTTTCCAAAATGAATCCTGCACTTGTTCCGCCAACGGGTGGCATGGTGGGGTCCGGCAATATGGGGCGAGGTCCGAGGGACAGACTTATCGGTGTGACGGTGACAATCGTGAAAGGTCCCTACAAAGGCTATGTTGGGGCGATTAAAGATACGAACGGGCCCATCGCACGGGTGGAACTGCATACTGGAAACAAAGTTGTTGCCGTGGACAAAGAGAAGCTAAAACGACGTCTGTGGGTGCTGTTCATTTTTCTCAGATTCTACGTCGCTCAACATTGCTCGGTATGTAAGGGAGACTGGGAAGCTTGTTGATTTGGAAGGGTATCATCCTGGCGGCGGGTTTGGTGGACCACGTGACAACTCTGCTGCTCCACCACAACATCGGTATCAGTCGGATTTTGGGGCCAACCAGAACGTACCTTATACTGGCCAGACGGGACCGACGCCAGCCTGGGGAGGCGGGCGTACGCCGGCTTGGGACTCTGCGCGCACACCTGCATGGAATACGTCTTCGAGAACTCCCAATCCGTATGGACAAGGGGCAGATGGGAAGACTCCGGCGTGGAGTACGAGCTCCAAGACGCCTAATCCATATGCATCTGGCGGCAGGACGCCAGCGTGGAATACCAACTCATCGAGCACGCCGAACCCTTACGCTACAGCTGATTCTGGTTCAGGTGGCTGGGGCGGAGCGACTCCCGGTCGGCCAGCTTGGGGTGGAGCAACGCCTGGAAGACCTGCACTTGCCTCCTCCAGGCCCGAAGCTGGCTGGGGATCCCCTCCTCGTCCTTGGGCCGACGCTACTTGGGTACGTTTCCTAACAGTGATTTTGTGCCATTTTCTTCATGATAGCTTCAGAACGCACCAACACCCGCCGCCGCCGCCACTCCTGGGTTCAACGGTGCCCCGACACCCGCCAGCGCCCCCACTCCTGGTGGTTATCTAGCTGCTAGTACCCCGGCCGGTGCGTTCTCCTTGGCCGCCGGGGGTGGAATGTCGGCACCTACACCAGGAGCCATGTCAGCACCTACGCCGGGCGCTTCTTACCCTTCGTACAATCCATTCCAGCTGCCAATCGAATATGGTATTGTCCATCTCGTCTACACCTTTTCTAGTGCGCTCACCCAGAAACAGAACCACCAGAAACCTGGCTCTTGGACCCAGCCTTTAGGACCTATATTAATCGTATAAAGGTACGGGTCCAAGGTACCCGGACAGTGCACCCGCAGTACCTCGACGGGGAATACGAGGGACAAGAGGCGCAGGTGGTCGCTGCGACCCCAACTGGTCCTCAGTTTGACCAGACCGCAATGTTGGTGTTCGAGAACGGCACAACCCGGACAGGATTTTTGGTTAAATATTTACTTCCGGTCGAGCCACGGTTCGAGGGCGAAGAGGTACTGGTGCTCGAGGACCCAAAGCACAAAGGGATCGTGGTGAAGCTGAGAGAGGCTCCCGATGCCGACTCGAGGCGGCCTGTGACCGTTTCGCCAATCAAAAGTACCGACGTATTTGAGCTGATGAAGGATAGGCTGGCTTTGCTTCGGCCAGAAGAAGGATAGATCATATATTTCACGTAGCTCTGTGCATTGTATTCTGTAATTTGACGGGGAGGAATGAGCTACTTAGGTTTCTCATAAATTTTGAATAAATTCGACACGTAACGCGACACGATGTGTTGTTTGTGCTGCACGCCGACGGCTTGGGGACCAAATACAAACTTGGTACTCTAAATTCCTCCAACACACAGGATATCATGGTGGGTAAAGCTTGGTCTGGCCCATTTTCCTACTTATCCATTTGCAGCCGTCTGCCGTCGCCTCAGAGTCCGTGCCGATTGAGACTGCGCACGAGGACATGATAGTGCGTTGCCAGCATTTCTTGTCACCTTCGCTATTCAACGCAGAAACAGCATGACGCGCAGCTGGACTACTACGGGAAACGCCTGGCGACGTGTTCCTCCGACCGCACTGTGAAGGTTTTCGACGTCGTTGAAGGGGATACGCAAAAGATTGGCAAGTCATTGACTGGGTACGTGGATGCAGCGATTCTCGCCGGCCGCTAGTAAACCATTCAATTCGACAGACACACCGGCCCCGTCTGGCAGGTCGCGTGGGCGCACCCCAAGTTTGGGCACATCCTGGCCTCTTGCTCATACGACGGCAAAGTGCTCATCTGGAAGGAGCAACAGTCGCCGTCTTCCGCTGCCAATACCAACACTTGGACCAAGATACGCGAGCACACCTTACACACCGCGTCTGTCAACTCTGTCTCGTGGGCCCCGCATGAGCTTGGCGCCATTCTTGCCTGCGCGTCTTCTGACGGCAAGCTTTCCGTCCTCACCTTCAAAAGTACGTCCGTCTCGGTTCCTAATATCTCTCAAGGTCTTGATGGTACCCAGACGACGACCAATGGCTCGCCGATATCTTTCCTGGGCACGCCATCGGCTGTAATGCAGTTTCATGGGCCCCCGCCGCGCCCCCCGGCAGCCTTATCACGCCCGCTCCTCACCACCTCCAATCCATCCCCTCAGCCTTGCCTCCCGCCCCGGCGCCTCCTGCGAAGCGCTTTGCCAGTGCGGGGTGTGACAACCTTGTGCGAATCTGGGGATACCGTGAAGACCAGCAAGCCTGGGTCGAGGAGGACGTTCTCGAAGGTCACACCGACTGGGTGCGGGATGTCGCCTGGGCGCCGAGCGTCGGTCTCTCCCGCAGCTACATTGCAACGGCTTCGCAAGATCGTACGGTCTGTGTTTGGGTGCGGGATGCGCCCGGAGGACAGTGGGTCAGGAGTGTTCTTGACCCTTCCTCTGCAGGTGGAGAGGGCTCGGCTACGGGAGGGAAATTCCCTGATGTCGTGTGGAGGGTTTCATGGAGTCTTGCTGGCAACCTCCTCGCAGTTAGCTGTGGGGACGGAAAGGTCACACTTTGGAAAGAGAACTTGAGAGGCGTGTGGGAATGCGTGAGCGATATGAATAGTTGAACACATTTCGCGAAATCACACTTCGTATACAACCGTGTCTAGATCTGGTGTGTGGTATATACATCGAAGTGGAATACTCGAGTCAAACAGCATGTTGCGCCGCCGCCGCGAATTTGGCGAGCACGCTCCGCACCTCCGAC
Source organism: Mycena epipterygia (assembly GCA_029281465.1). NCBI lineage: Eukaryota > Fungi > Basidiomycota > Agaricomycetes > Agaricales > Mycenaceae > Mycena > Mycena epipterygia. The sequence goes on from JARJCQ010000019.1 coordinate 86,866, forward strand.
GCCCTGAAGCCCCCCGTCGTGTATACAACCTTACTGACTTGGAACCCATTGAACTGACTCGCAGCGCATATGGTGTAAGCGCCCATATTGTCAAACCCGAGCCAGTCGCCAACGCGCAGTGCGCGCGGCAGCTCTGTCGTCGGGCACACACAGTCGATCGAGTCGCACGTCGGACCCCACACGCTGCTGGTATGCAGGGGCTCCGTGGCCGCCACATGGAACGAGCCACCCATGGACAAGACGTGCGGCCGCACGGTCTGGTGGTCGAAGAGGATGCAGTTGAATGCGCCGTATACGCCGTCATTGATGTAGTCTGAAAACGATGTCATACTTAGTGTTTGAGGTGACGACGGCGCAAGGCCACGCACACATGACTGACGGCTGCTCGGGAGCACCGGCAGGGGCTTCGTCCAACGGCGCTCGGCGAGCAATGATGTTGACCGCGAGGCTGAAGGCGCTCGAGACATAGAACCTGCCTGGTTCTGCGATGATTTTTATCCCGCTGCGATCGGGGAAATAGGCGTCGATCGCATCCGTTAAAAAGGATGCCGCCTGCTCAAAGAGCGCGTCCTCGAAGCCGCCGCCGACGTCGAGGAGCGTGAACTGATACCCCGCATCGGCACCCATATCGAACGCCGTGCGCGCGCGCCCGACGGCATCGGTGTACACCGACGGGTCGTAGCACCCGCTGCCGACATGGAAGCTGACCCCAATGACGGTGAGGCCGAGCTCCTTGGCCTTTGCGAGCAAACCGGGTACGGTTGCGAGCGGGGCCCCGAATTTGATGCCAAGCTGGCAGAGACTCTTGGTGTCGTCGGTGAGAATGCGGACGACGAGCTGGGCACGGGGGTGTGCACGGGCTATTTTGTAGAGCTCGTCGGCATTATCGAACGTCATCATGTCGACACCCATCTTAGCCGCATTGCGGACGAAAGAAACAGCCTTGCAAGGGTTGGCGAAGATGACGCGGGATGGATGGACGCCGACAATGTCGAGCACTTGTGATATCTCGCCGTTCGAGGCGCAGTCGAAGCCCGACCCCAATGCCGCGAGAACGCGGAGGACGTACGGGTCGGGGTTGCATTTAACGGCTGGGAGAGCCGTGTCAGATGCGAAAAGACAACTGGGAGGAGCGACTCACCATAAAAGGGTTGGATTTGAGGGAGAGCCGTGCGCCAGCGGAGATGCTGCCTGTATACCTGGGCAAGATCTGCGACAAAAAAGGCGTTATCTGCGTCGGGGTCGTGGCTGGCGGCTGCATTCAGTATGCCGTTCCGGAGATGGACATCGGGGTGTCCGTGGAGGAGAGGCGGAAGCTCCGGGAAGATGTTGTCGTCGGAGCAGGTCAGGTCATGGTAAAATTGCTCCAAGGGCGACGAAGGTCGGGACTCGGACGAGACAAAGTCAAGCGGATTGCTGTGGGGTAGGACAAGGACTTGGGACATTCGTTTGCGGGGTGGGGTCCCCACGGACGACTGTGGGGGAGTTGCAGCTGGATCCAGTGGTATACCGAGCCACCGCCGCGGTCAAGAGGGCCGGGCGGAGAGGACGGCAGGTGCAGGAGGAAGGACAAAAGCGACTCGTGATCAGCGCAAAATAAAAACAGAACGCGAGATATCCGAGGTGGCCTTGTGGGGCCCAATCCAGGATGTCCGCCGATGTCCAATCCACCGAAAAACAGTTGAGCAAAGGAGTAAATTCGGCAACTCCCTGTCTCTCCACACCACGGCACAGCCACAAATCGCTTACAAATCATATTCCAAATCAACTCTTTCACGCAGGAACTCCCAACGCCTTGCTCCGCTCCCCCGACGGTATGCCTCTGTTCCTCTGCGACACCCGCGAGCCGCATGCCAGCCCGCCATCCTCCAGTTTGAACGGCGCAGAGAGTCCATTTTCGACCTGGATGCGGTCGCGGCGAGCTGGATGAACCCGCTGACACACGCTTTTTTTCCAGGTACCATGTCTCTCGTTGTCCCCGAGGCCCACCAGCAATTCCAGGTCCGTCAGTCCCCACGCCGCCGCCGCTCGCCCGCTCACCCCCCACACAGCACATCCTGCGTCTGCTCAACACCAATGTCGACGGAAAGCGGAAAATCATGTACGCGCTGACGGAGATCAAGGGTGTCGGGCGCAGGTACTCCAACCTCGTCTGCAAAAAGGCCGATGTCGATCTCAACAAGCGGTGCGTAGCAATGGCATGTATTGTGCGCTCGTCGCTGACAACATCTGTTCCAGTGCCGGCGACCTCAACTCGGACGAGCTCGAGCGGATCGTCACGATCATCCAAAACCCCACCCAGTTCAAGATTCCCACGTGGTTCCTGAACAGACAAAAGGACATTGTCGACGGCAAAAACTCGCAGATTCTGTCCAACGGTGTCGACTCGAAGCTCCGTGACGACCTCGAGCGGCTCAAGAAGATCCGCGCCCACCGTGGTCTGCGGCACTACTGGGGTCTGCGGGTGCGTGGCCAGCACACCAAGACGACGGGTGAGCCAGCCTGCGTGTGTCTCCTTGCTCTGTTTCTCATGTCGTGCGCCCAGGTCGTCGTGGCAAGACCGTTGGTGTGTCCAAGAAGCGCAATTGAGTTATATACATTATGTTGCGACTATGATGAGTATGCGAACTATGTTGTCCCGCCGGAGGTTGTGCAGAGGTCAAGTTGACGTCTACGTGGTCTTTTTTGTCCAAGTTGCAAGAAATCCTCTCGAGGGTCGCGTTGGTAGACCGAGTGGTTTTTCCTTCCAAGTCGACGTCGGTAGACCCCGAGTTTTGGAGAAAGGTCGCATATTCGGGGTCTACCAAGTCCAATCCCCAGTGGTGTAACCCTGGGTGTTTTTTTTTTTTGGCGACATTCCTCCAAGGGCAGAGCATATACGCGTTGCCCCCGAAATTCTTCCAAGTCAAATGCCTATCGGCCGCGGTATACCCAGTATACCCTCGCTGTTTGGTGGTATAGATCATTGAGAACGACTGTATTCTCAATCGCTCGGCACAAAGTCTGGTTAACGAGACTGCATTTTTTTCTCTAAAGTTTAGAGGCTATACCAGCACGTTGGTATACCTTGGCGAAATTCTTTAAAGTCCAATGCCTATATCAACGCGTTGGTATACCCCGAGCGCATTTTTTTTGGGAAATTCTCCCACGTCCACTGCCTATACAATACGTTGGTACAAGGTCCTAATTTCTCATGGTATACCCGACGGGCAATTTTTCGCAAAATTCTTCTTCGAAATCCAGGAGCCCATACCAGCTCGTTGGTATAAATTCTTCTCTCAAGTCCAGTGCCTATAATAACGCGTTGGTATACTGGGTGCATTTTTTTTGGCGACATTCATTCAAGTCCACGAACGCGTTTCTCGAAATTTCTGGGTCGTAGTAGTCACATGACCACGCTTAAAGAGCGCGTCTCCCTTCAACCATGTCGCTGAACACCATGTCCTTTCCCGTCCGCCATCCGTGGTTCGACAAGCCCTCGCTCAAGCGCAAACACCCCGCCGAAGACCCCTCCTGTCCGACTCCGAAGCGACGCCGCGCAAACACCCTCGAGCGCGGATTCGCAAGCCTCAGCCTCGACGCCGTCATGCACGCCGTCGACGCGCCCATTATCCCCGTCGTCGAAGAGCCTCCGTTGCCCCGCCCCGTCACCCCCACCATCCCAGAGATCACCATGAAAACTTCCTCTTGGTACGAGCCAGAACCAGATCGTGCGTGTCTTTGACTTGCAGCACCCGGAACTCCATCTCACTCGCTCAGGCATCGTCATAACCGACCTCAATTCCTATTCTGACGACGAGCAGGACGCGGACGCGGACACAGACACCCTGCTCATTTCGCCCGCGCTCATCGAGCGTCTCAAGACCCGTCCGCGCGAATCGACCCTTCCTGTGCACCCACAGCCGCCCACCCAGGCCCTCGTTCTATTCCGCCCGCTTTCTTCGCAGATACCACCATCACCACCCCCAAAATTCGACAAGGACGACGACAGCGACGCGATGGACGTGGAACCATAACATGTTACAGAGATACATTGTACATACGCACTTTGGCATCATGCGCCCGACGGACCGGCACCAAACTGAATCATCTCTTCCGTTCTCCGCTGCATTTCTGCATCAGAACCGTACATGTCCTGCGCAAAGGTCAAGTGACGGTGTCGCGCGTGGGCGTGGGGATGCGGGACGTGGTGCATCTGCGGATGCATTGGCGCAGCGTAGGGCGAGCTGAGTGTGATTGGATTCGTTCCGTGTGAATGCTGCGCGTACAGAACGGGCGAGTGCTGGTGCAGATGCCCCTGGTGTTGCTGCTGGTGGCCCTGGTGCTGGTGCTGGTGCTGCTGTTGTTGTTGTTGCTGTTGGTGTTGCTGCTGTTGTTGCTGCTGCTGCTGTTGTTGCTGTTGCTGCTGCTGGGGTGAGAGCTGCATCGGCATCTCACGATAGGCCATGTTCATCATAGCCATGGAATCCGGGTGGATGAAGCTCTCGGGCTGCATGGCCATGGGCTGGATCGTTTCCCCCTCGTCGTCCTCCATCTCCTCGTCGTTGTCGGGGACGGCCGACGGCCCGGGCTCGTCGCCGGTGGGCGACCGTTGCGCCGCTATTTCCTCCGCGGTGAGAAACCGACCACCTGGGCCGCGAGGACGGCGCATCGCGTGTTTGTGCCGCGACTCGTGCAGGTACGGCTACCAGGCGATGAGTTGGGTGCGTCGGGACGGGGAAAGGGGTACCTTGCGCTGCCTGGAGAGACGGTGAAGCTCCTCGAGACGGGCGCGCGCGACGCGCCGCTTGAGGATGCGAAAATACTGCTTTGCATTGACGTAGAGAGGCTCCTCGTCAACATGAGGGATGAAGAGGTCGTCGTTCTGAAAGTAGTAGGGCTGATAGCTCGGCGAAAGATCACCCTCGTTGTTCATTGGCGGAGAGACAAGCCTTCACAACAAACACCAACAAACCACCTCCATGTAAGTAGGCTCTCTATAGCTTTCTACAAGCTTTCTACGTGATTTTCTGAAGACAGTCGTTCAGGATCACCTAGCTCTAGACCTTTATGGAGACAAAACTCAAGTCACTCAAGGTCGCTGAGCTCAAGGACCTACTTGCAAAGGCGGCCCAGCCCCCGCCCCCAAAGGCAACAAAATCGGACCTCATTGCCCGCATCCTCGCCAGCAAAGAGGCCACCCAAGTTTACAATGCCCGCTTTGGCCCCAAGGACGACCTCCTGGCACCCCCAGAAGAGTGCGTCCCTCTCCCTCTTGAACCGAAACCGCGTTCTGAACCTTGTCCAGTCTCGACTGGGATGTCGACCAGGTAAACGCGCCAGAGACACCCGTCGAACAGTCCGTAAGTCGCATCCGTGTCCAAAGAAGGGGCACCGAACTGAGACGCGTCCAGAAGCCACCTCCCGCGTCCGTGTCCGCGTCTGCGCCGACACTGACACCGAAACCCGAGCCTGCAAAGGCCACGGCCACGGCTGCACCGGCGGCCGTCGCCGCCGCGCCCGCAGGCAACGCCGACGAGGAGCTCGAGAAGCGCAGGAAGCGTGCAGAACGGTTCGGCGTCCCGCTCCTCGAGGCACGACCGCCAGTCGCCACCGCCAAGAAAGCTGCTGCTGCTGCTCCTGCTGCTGCTGCAGCGCCCGCCAAGCAGCCAGATGTAGGTCGTTTTCCCGTGGTGGCACGCACGGCTGCTGACGCGCCACCAGAACCCGGAAAAGCTCAACGCGCGGGCAGCGCGCTTTGGGGGGCAGAAGCGGCCCGCGCCCGTCGAGGAGGTGGATGCGGAGGAGCAGGAGCGGCGGAGAAAGCGGGCGGAGCGGTTTGGGACGGGGCCCAAAGCATAGATGTTTGTTGTAATTCTTGTACCTTTGCAGCCGACTGCCATGAAGAGACAGAATGTATACGGCGCGACTTACACGCTCCTCACCGAGCCCGCCCTATCGGACCGCCTCGCCCGCCTCGCCAACGCGCAGGCCCTGGGCTCGACGGATGCGGTATCGCTGCAGCCGTGCCTCACCCCGAGCGAGCGCAGCCAGGACCGCTTCGTTGTCGCCGACTGGGAGCTCGTCGACGGGATGTGGAAGTTCCAGGCTGTGTGCGACGGCCACGCAGGCCACGACACGGTCGACCACGTCGTCGCCACCCTGCCCAACGCGATCCAGGACGCGCTCGTCGCGGGCCTTGCAGCGGGGCCGCCACTCGACGTGCCCCACATCCTGCGCACCGCGATCGCAGACCTAGATGCCAAGATAGGCCAGGATTTCCTCGACCTGTTTCCCGGCGGGCCAGAGGGCCTCTCCGACGACGAGATCGACGCGCTCATCAACGATAACGGTCCCAACTCGGCCAAGGCCCTGCGCTGCATGCGCGGGTCCACCGTGCTCGTCGCGCTCATCGGTCCTGCCCTCGACGTGTGGGTCGCGAGTCTCGGGGACTGCCAGGCTGGTGCGCGCCGTCTCTCTGGGCGATGCTTGTGCTGACTGACCTAGTGCTCGGGGCGAGGCAGGCGTCGGGCGAGTGGTCCGCGTCGGTGCTGAGTGCCAACCACAACGGCGCGGACGCGGGCGAGGCCGCGCGGGTCCGCAGCGAGCACCCCGGCGAGGGCGAGTGCATGCTGAGGGACCGTGTCCTCGGGGCCATCGCGGTAACGCGGGGTAGATAATATTCGCGTTCGCTGCTATTTTGAGTCTAACAGAGTATACATCTAGCTGTGGGGGACTGGCTGTTCAAGCTGCCGACCATCTACACCACCCGCGTCTTCATGCACGCAAAGCCGGGCTTCCAGTTCTCCTCCAAGATCCCCGACTTTCTTGCCCGCAACATCTCGCCGCCCTACATGTCCGCCCAGAGCGACGTCCAGCACGTCCACCTCCCGGACCTGGGTGCAACCGAGGTGTTCCTCGTGCTCGCGTCCGACGGGCTCATTGACCTGTCCGGCGACACGTACGGCTACGACCACCGCGACCCCACGATTGGCGGCAAAAAGTGGGTCGAGGTGCTGGGCCGCAGCGAGCGCGCGGGGAACGGGGCGCTCTACTTGCTGCGCGATGCCATGGGTGGGGACGAAGACGCGGTCTCGTCGCTGCTCACGGTAGAGTCGGCGGAGCGGTGGATGGACGACACGACGATTCTCTTTACCCGACTGCAGTAGTACTTAGTCACGCTTGGTAATCGCTTTTCCTCTCTCGCTCCCGCCGCCATGTCCGCGCCAGAGCTCTTCACCTGCCTATCATGCACCATCGCCTTTCTGTCCGCAGAGGACCAGCGTCCGTTCCTCGTCTCTCCCCGTCGCGTCCATTGACCCCTTTGCAGGAACCCACTACCGCTCCGACCACCATAGATACAATATGAAGCGTCGCGTGGCCTCTCTGCCCCCGGTCAGCGCAGAGCTGTTCAACAAAAAGGTCTTGGACAGGCGGATAGAGACCGCAGTCATGTCGTCGGCCAAGGGTTCTTATTGCGAACCCTGCAAGTGCGTCCTCGCTTTTTTACCCGCTTTCCTTGTTCCCTGACCCTGCTTCATTAGTAAGACCTACACGACTGAGAACGCGTATCGCTCCCACATCAACTCGAAGAAACACAAAGACATCGAGGCCAAGGCAAAACTCGTCCCGCCTCCAGTTGTACCCGACGAAGTCCCTTCCGCGCCCGTGGTGTCCGACGAAGTACCGTCCGCGGCCGTGGAGGCAGAGGTCCTCGAGCCGATCCCCGAACAGCCCAAAGTCGTCTCTTTGTTCGTAGACGGCGACGCTTCCGACAGCGAAATCAACCAAACCATCGACGAAAAGATTGCAGCAGCCCGCGCACGTCTTTCGCCCAACACCTGCCTCTTTTGTCCCAACGAGAGCCCGCTTCTAGACGACAACCTCACCCACATGTCCACCGCCCACTCATTCTTCATCCCGGACGCCGAGTACCTGATCGACATCCAAGGCCTCATATCCTACCTCGGAGAGAAGATCGCGGTGGGAAACGTCTGCATCTACTGTAACGGCAAGGGGAAGGAGTTCAGAACCTTGGAGGCCACCCGGAAGCACATGCTCGACAAGAGTCATTGCAAAATTGCATACGACTCGGAGACCGATCGCCTCGAGATCTCCGACTTTTACGACTTTACCAGCTCGTACCCGACCGAGCCCAAGAAGAAGACGAAAAAAGCACCGGAAGCTGTAGACGAGGAGTGGGAGGATCTGGATGACGACGGAGAGCCGGTCGACGAGGTCATAGAAGAGGAGGATGAGGACTCGGACGACTCGGACGACCTCCTCGACAATCAAATCACGTACGGCGACTCTAATCTCGAACTCATCCTGCCTTCAGGTGCACGCATAGGACATCGGAACCTGCGTCGCTTCTATCCTCAAACATTCCCTGGCGCAAGACGAGGCAAACCCGAGGACCCGGAGTCGGGCGCCGCTCTCGTTCGCAGGTTGCTCGCCGACAAAAACTCGGCTTTGGTTCCGCGAAAAGGTGGCTACGGAGCATATGGTTCCGGGACCGAGGTCGTAAAGGCCCGGAATCGTGGGGAGGCAAGAGAAGCTGGCCGTCATGTTCGGGAGTTTAGAGATCAGAAGCGGCGGGAGGACTTCAAGACGAGGGTCGGTTTCATCAACAATTCGCAGAAACACTTCAGAGATCCTTGTGAGTACTCTTTGCGACCATGTTGGCTCTTTCTGACGCCTCTCATCAGTGCTGCAATAAACTTAGTATGGCTCGACTTTTCGTGTAGAGTTTACAATAGATTTTTTTTTGGCATCAGGTCATAAAGTGGTCGTGTGCACGCTAAATATGAGTGCATAGATGTGAGATTATGGGTATGACAAGGTATATGGGCGTGCAGTGCAGTAGACAAAAATGCAAAACGAGAGAAATAACAGTCGACAATTAGAATAGATATGCAGCAGGAACGACACCCTCTTGCCCGGTTTTGACATCGCGGGCATACCACCATCTAAAAAAGAAGTCAGTCCAACGTCAAACCGCACCAGAAACGAGTAAACATACGCAGGATCCCGGTCGTCTAAAACCTCTACAGCGGATCCGGCAGATATGGGTAGTTCACCGTCCCCAGTGCCATCGAACGAATATCGAGCCTGAGCTGGTCTGCTCATCTCCTCGGTCATGACGCCGCCGATGGCGTCGGATGGTGTCTCTGCACGCATATAATTACTCGCGTCTGGCGCGAAAGGATCTTGGTCAGGAGTTGGTGAACGGGTATCGAGGTGCTTGTCTTCTTTGGCGTTGAAATTGCCAAAGGGACTCGCGCCCATGATCGTTGTTCGGGTCGCCGCATTAATATGCTCGAGGAGGGAGGACGGACGGTGATGGGTTGAATCGTCGTCGTCCTCTTCCGCAGCCTCGAACTTATTCAGCTTGTCGTCCCGGCGTGAGAACAACGTCCAGAGAATTCCAACCAAAGCCAAAAGGAATACCACGCCTGCAGCGATGGCGATGGAGATCAGGATGACCACCCCGGTCGCCAAAAATCCTGCATGTTCTCATTTAGACCCGCACAAAAGAAAACAAGGCACAGAAAAACTTACGACGCTGCGTGAAGCTAAAGTTGGCGAAAGAACGGAACAGCGACGACACAGTCCCCGATGATCCAGTCGAAGAAGTTGAGACAATATAAGGGAAAAAGCTTTGCCCGTCGAACAGAGCAGAAGACGCGTTGCCAAACGACGAGTCTGCCAGCGATCCAGAGATCATGAGCATTCTATCGGATTGTATTATGCTATTGGCGGTGTGGGTATCTTGCAGAGGAACCATGGTAAGCTGGGCGACAGTTGTGTTGCTTTCCAGTGTAGAGCCTAAATCGAAGTAAGAACAGGAGCGTTTTGGGAAGCGAATGAACGTACTCAGAGCAGTCCATGTCAGACCGTTCCAGAAGGACAGGAACGACGACGACGCGTCGCTGGATCTGGTTCTGCGTTAGCGTCGGCATACAATAGCACATAACAATAACTACCTTCCCGCAGCAAAGATACTACTCGTATTGCCAGCGTTGACTTCCACGGCAGTAACGGGACCAGGGAAATCCGAGCCCGACCCTACAGATGCCCAGGTAGTGTTAGAAAACGTGAATTGCGCTACATTGGCCGCAGTGTTGTCGGACAACGCGATGGAACCGGCAGCAATTAGGTATTCTTGGTTACTCTAGCCTTTGGAATGAGAAATCAGTCCTATAAACGTATATGGACAAACTTACGCCAGCATATGCCACCGATGCGATTTCTCCCTGTATCCCACTCCCAAGGGCATTCCACTGCTTGGAGGTCGTATCGAGGCTGCAAACAGCCTGACAACGCAAGGATCCTGCCTGCGCGAAGGACCCCGCCACGATGATCGTATTCGCCTTGGACGACGACATGGATATCGAACGAACAACAACACCCGAGCCCGAACTGCCCTGCAATGCTTGGATGTTGGAAGTGTCCCATTCTTGCGCGGAAAGGTCATAGATGGCGAAACCATTAGCACTCATCCCAGTGATCGTGAACTGGCCGCCAACGTAGAGAAGATCTCCAACAACCAGTAAAGTTCGAACGGTTCCGTTCACCTGGGCACCTTTCAACCCTGTGCTGGTAGCGGCATCTGCGTCGTAAAGGGCTACGCCTTGCGACTCCGTAGAGGAATCCGCCGATGGGAAGAAGGAAAAGTTGCCGCCAACTACAGCGACCTGAACGGAAGACGAACTATTGGTCCAGAAGGCGCCTGCCAGAACGGCGGGAGCTGGGGCGGGAAGCGAGGCGGGAAGAGGTGTAAGGGTGGGAGCCTGGCGAGAAAACAGCACAGGGAACTTGACACGCGACAGCCATGCCGCGGCGCGAGGGATGGGATGGGATCTCTTGCGCGACGCCGCGGTAGAATTTTGGCTCGTGCCGGAGGCGACATCGGCTTCCAGAGCAATACCAAGTGGGGTGATTGCTGGTACATCGCTGGCGCTGTTCTGGAGCATAACCAGGCCGGAAGCGCCAAACTTCTGAGACGCGGCGACATTCCCTGCAACAAACTGCGATCCCGTCGAGGTGCCGTTGACGACCAATGACATGCTTCCAACGACGAAGCCACCGCTATTGACCCACTCGCCGGTGGCGACATCCCATGCCGCAAAACCAGCAGCATCTGCACCGGAAGCACCCGAAGAGGTCAGCAAATTTGTAAAGTTGCCTGCTACCTGTAGCTGCCCGTCGACCAAACTCAGACTCGAAACGCCCCCATTGACACCCCCGTCCAGACTCGCCCATTGGTTTGTCTGAACGTTATAAGACGCAATATTGTGGAGTTTGCCACTCATGGTGGCAGATTTGGTGTCGGTAAAGGATCCTCCAACGAAAAGGGTGTCGCCATCAAGGACGAACGAAGTGACGGGGCCGTTCAGCCCGTTCCCCGTCAATGTCAAAAGCGCCCCGCTCTTGAATGACACCACATTTCCGGAATTGGCAGCACTGCCGGAAGTCAATGTAAAGTTGCCCCCAAGGAATATGATCGAGGAAGGATGGTGGGCAACTGCAACGACGGCGGTGGTCGATGACGATGTTAGAGAAGAGCTTCCTCCAACCGCGCTAAACATGCTAAAGCCGATGGTATCCAACGCGGTTTCAGTCGTGTTTGCTAGCGTCGCTGTTCCGTCAATGGTCGCCGTAGCGGTGAGGGGCCACTCGAAAAACCCGAACCCATCCCGAGTAGCGCCTGTCCCCGTGGATGAACCGTTGGCAGACCCGCCACTGGTTGCATTGACCGAATCAAGGACCAGCTCGATTCTATCCGCAATCAATTGCCACTTTCCTCCTTGGCCTTGGCCGACGGGGTTGTCCGCCAGGGTCATGGTTATTATGGTGATAAAATCGGGAGACGTCGGTAAAATTGGGCCGGTGTAGATGACGGTCGAGCTGTCCTCCGTGTTTTGCTGCGAAATTGTAGTCACCGAAGGCTGCAGGTTGTTACCTGGGAAAACGATGACCTTGACGGAGGTGCGCAGGGCACAATCCTGCAACTGTGTGCATCCAGGTATGAGCATGCGCATCGTGTAGTCTCCGGACGCGGACACGTAGGGGTTCCAGGTAAAGGTGGGACCGTTGTCCGCGGAGGTTCCTACATCGACATTGGATACCAAAACATTCTGGATGGTCCCAGGTATGCCTGTCCCTGCCGTTTCCTCATCCCAAATACCGGTACGGGTGGTGTTTGAAGGACTAGGCGCAAAACACGATAGGCCATTGTCAGTGTCGACAGCGGATGCAAGGGCACCGGCGGAAAGGAATTGTAGAATGTGCAAGCCCGCACCGGCCCCTGTGAACTCTGTGAGCTGAATTAGGGCACCCGTTATTGACTTGGGGCCACTAAACAGGAAGTCCTGGTAAAGAAGGGAGGAGTCGGTGAGGAGGGGGCAGGGATCCGAGCAAGTGCGGTTCTGATTCGTGGTCGGATCCACGTAGGTCAAAGTCTGGACCGTATTATCTGGAATGGTTGTTACGCTGAAGGGATTATTTTAGCAACACAGGACAGGCGACACAAGAGACACGAACACGAATCCAGTGGTTCCGTGATTGGGTTGGAATGTGTTTCCGAGGCGGATGCCGCTGGCGGTCATGAATGATAACGTCCGTACGGTGATGGTTGCGGTGTTTCCGTCCGGACCAAACCAGCTGTTCCCGGGACCATCTGCTCCCGCAGGACAGAGGATGTCGGACACGGTGGTGAAACCGGCGTCATTCGAGGATGGTGCTGATATGGACGAGGCGTTGATAGGGATGGGGACGAGAGAGGAGGAGAAGGGCGTAGCTCCTGCAGAGAACGGTACATTGGGGTTATTTGTGCCGTTGAGAGCTGTCGAGCCGTTTCCGACAAACGAAGTAATGAAGGAGCCTGCGAAAAACAGGCTGCTGTCGGAGGAGTTGGATGTGATGGAGAGCACTCGTCCCTCCGCACCGGCGAGACCCTTGAAGGGGGGCGGAGACCAGGAGGCAGCCTTGGGATCCCAGACGGCAACGGAGGTTCCAGGGGAAGTAAAACTGCCTCCCACCCAAAGCTTGGTATTCTTGGTGTCACAGTACACGGCGTCGATCACGCCATTTGGGCCACTTGAGCCGAGTGCAGCGAATGCGCCAGAAGAAGGGGTGTACGATGCGATGTTTGTGGCAGAGGTACCGGCGATAGAGGAGAAGGAGCCCGCAAAGTAGAACACATCGTCGAGTGCGCAGCCGGCAGATATGCGGCCTCCGGGGTTGGATGAGGCGAGGCGGTCGAGGGAGCCGTTGTTGGATCGGGCAAAAAGAGTCGAGGTGGATGGATCGAAGGCGACGGTCGCGTGGAACAAATCGAGGCCTGCAAACGCGCCTGCGAGGCCGACCTTGCCCATCCTGTCGAAGTCGACGAGGGGCAGGGAGGCATGGACGAGGGTGGCGAGGAGGATGGGGCAAAGGAGGGGCAGCACCATCGCGGTGAAGAGCGTTGTGGACGAGTCCAACCTTTTCATCAACAAACAACCACGTGCAAATGTAATGAAAAACTAAAACAGAGTAACAAAACATATTATTCTAATTCGATTTCGATTGCAGCTTTAGCTTCGCGTCGAGCTTCTCCTCTGGACTCATTTCCCGCGGCTTGCTCCATGCAACCCCCATTCCGACCGGATTCCCGTACGGCGAGACGTGATTAAAGTCCCTGTCAATGCGGTCAGTCGTCAAACCAGAGGTCTGCACAAGAGGGACGCACTCGGGGTTGCGGGAACGGTAGATGGGAGGCCGCTCCGCGGACCTTACCAGCTGTCTCCCTTGCAGGAGAACGGCCTCCTTGGCGGCACGCGTAGATGCGATGTCGAGCCAACTCTCCGACTTGGTTGCGTGGGGGGTTATCAGCCAAGGCATATCGTTGTCGGCGGGTGCTCCGAGATATTCGTAGAAGAGTGCAGCGCCGATGGTGCAGACGAGAGTCTTGCGCCAGATGGGTCCGCTGAATCCTGGATCATGTCAGAGGCCGGAAACGAAACAGGAGGCCACAAAGAACCCACCTTCTTTGGGATACACGGTATCGTCCTGCTCGTGGTGGTGGTGGTCATCGTGGCCGTGGGCCGCCGACGACGAGGGCCTGCTCCGGACGACGAGGGCGTGTCGGGGACGGGCGAGATGAGTCGCGGTCCTGAGCATCTTGTTTGTTTGGCTGGCCCACCGGGATGCAACATTTGAACGCGCTGCAACGCCTAATTAGCTCTCCTTAATTAGTTGCTAACTCTCTACTAGCTAGCAATAGCTCTATTATCAACTTCACTTGTCGTTGACTAGGATGGAAATCGATTATAGGCGTGGGATACGTCCAGTGACAGTCGCTAGCAGTCGGCGCTTCCCCTAACTCTCTCCTTGTACCCAACTACCATCATCTCAATGTGTATGCACCGTTACATTCCTCGTCCTCGTCCTCACCTCCCGCAGCGACCCGCCCATCTCACCCCCGCCAGTCCTCTGTTGACCAGCAGACGTCCCAGCAGCTCGAGGGCAAGTTGCTCAACAGACCCGACAAGGCCGCCCTAATCGAGCGCAACATCCTTAAAGGCAGGTCAACCACTCCTTAACTCTCGATGCCCTCTGACCTCTCGTCAGACGACAAAGGCCTTGCTCCTTCTCTCGTGGCCGCCAAGGAGAAGCTACAGAGGTCCCAGCTCGAGGCACCTATCCCGTTGACCACCGTTTCCCCTGCTGATTGCGCTCCCAAGGACCAACTCGCCAACGCGATCGCTGCGCGCCCACCCCGTGAGGAACTCGAGAAGAGCGGTATATTGAAAGGCGCGTATTCGCAACATTGTCCCGCATCCTGACAACCAACAACCGCTTCCAGGCCCCGAGGAAGAACAAGCCCCAGCTTCCGCTTGATTACCTGTCGAATATGTAGCAAACTGTATATCGTGTCTCGCAACCTGTACTTTTGTTTCAATCCCCGCGTGGTGCCCGGATCTTTCCACTCTTCAGTCTTTCGCGCATATGCGCCGCCGCTCGGACAGTGCCCGCTCCCCCTGCCCACCCCCTCCGCCGCAGCCATCCCACGAGCGACGGCGTCAGTCCGGCCGTGAGCCCGACGCGCACGGGCAGGAAAACCGTCTTGTGGACTGTGTACGCCAGCAACAGCATCGCATACAGGCCCTCGTATCCCGCGTGCGCCGGAGCCGGGTCCAGCTCATCCAACCCGGGCTCTGGTGGTTTAGAGCGAACCATCCCCATCACAAAGTCTTTTGCAGACGTTGAAACGCGCTCCACATACTCTGCGCCGATGAGATTGATGAGGCCAAATGCCACCCCGAAATCGAGGACGGACAGGACGAGATAGACGCCGAGCGCGTACCACCCGTACGACTTGAAGATATGCTTCAGCCGCTCGTAGCGGGTCGCATCTGGGGGCAGGGAAAAGGATTCCGGAGGTGGGGGTGATGATGCTGTGAGACGAGCAGGAAAGTGATTGAAGAGGCGAGAGCTATTAGAGGCGCGGGGAGCGTAGGTGAGAGGCAATTGGCTGGGTCGTAGAGGTCGGAAGGTAGGAAGGAGGGTCTGCGCCCGGAGAAGGGGTAATCTAGCAAGAAAACGGCGAACCATTGTGGTGAGTGAGGAGAGAAATTCTTGGTCATGTGAGCCCTTTCGTTTTTCTGCCATGACATCTCCTTTTGAGGGTCCCGAAAAACTGCTCGAAATTTGGTTTGCGCCTTCGGCGACGCATCTCGATGACTCTGCGTCTCCTAGATCCGGATTGCGCAAGGTCGATTCCTCTGTGTGGGAAAAAATGCTCGACATCGTCCAGTGCAAGGTCCTCAGCATCGTTCACGGAGATGAGATGGATGCATACCTCCTGAGGTCCGCGTTTTCTCCTCCGCAATACGACAGATGGATCTCATTGAGATCGACAGCGAATCTTCATTTTTTGTCTCCCCCCACCGCCTCATCCTCAAGACGTGCGGAACGACCCTTAATCTCTTGGGTCTTCCCCGTATCCTCGAAATCGCAGCGACGCAGGCAAATTTGCCGTGTGTACATCGCTGTTTCTACTCGCGAAAGTCGTTCATGTTTCCGGAGCGCCAACTTGGCCCTCATCGCGACTGGAAACATGAAGTCGAATTTCTAGACAGCATCTTTCCAAATGGCGCTGCGTACACCGTCGGAAAAGTCAACGGGGATCACTGGCTGCTTTACATGACCGGCCCCGCCAATGCAGGGGCTATCCCCTCTCCCTCCTCCGTAATCGACAAACACCTCCTTCCCGATTACACCATCGAGATTTTAATGAGTGATCTTGCTCCGGCGGCTCGGCAGCCCTTCTTTCCCACTCCGGGGCCAGACGATGCGCCTTCCATCGACGCCCAAACCCTTTCCGCTTCTCTGGGTATTTCCGATATATTCCCTTCCCACTTGACGACTTTGGATGCATACTCGTTTTCCCCATGCGGCTACTCCGCCAACGCGCTCATTAAATGGGGAAGCGATCCAGTCTCCCGAGTCGACGCTGCCAGCTCGGGGGAGGGATACTACACTATTCATGTAACTCCCGAGGAGGGCTGGTCCTATGCCAGCTTCGAATGCAATGTCCCGCTCCCGCCATCGCGTTCGTCTCCCCAGGACCTAAAGATAATTCCCGATCTTCCTTCACTCATCCGACGCGTGGTCGACATATTCCAGCCAGGCCGGCTCAGCCTCACCCTCTTCATTTCTAGCGAGGACAACGAGAACGATCAAGGGGAGAGCGCCATCGAGGCTGCACAGCGATCTTTTAAAACCGCTTTGATTCCCCCAATTGTCAATGACAGCCTATCTGTCAGAACTGGTGCCCCAGAGTATAAACGCACGGACAAGATCAACTACGAATTCGGGGGGTACGACTTGGCATTCGCGAGTTTCGAGTTGAGGCGGTGATCGTAGAAAAGAGGGCCTCGTTTCCTACCCATGTGTATGCGGAAGCCAAATTTGCACCATATCTTCGATCCTCTGAACTAACGCGATGGGCGTGGCCAACTGCGTCCGATGTATGGACTATGGTACGATCACCGCGCGCCATCACTGTTCAAAGATACCCAACAGGCTCTTCTTCTGCGTCACCTTTCGACGCGTGGTTAGGTGAGTGGTTATCTTCAACCAGGGTCAATCCTACATTGATTTTTTTTTCTCAGTGACCCCCTTTGAGTAACTTCTTCTCCGGTCAACACGTCAAGCCAATCAACAGCGTCTAATACTTGTCATGGAAGCCGTTTTCTCTCTGCAAGCCAGCGACGGCACAGCACCTTGGTCAGTTCTTTATTGATGGCCTTGCCTTATTGCAGCCAATCGAACACCGCTCCATGTGATATCTCAGGTCTCCGTACGTTCCCTGTCATTCTTCTTGCCTTGGTTACAAACGCAGTTTGATTACATCAGCTTCAGATTTTCCGACTGGTTGGCGAAATGCGGTACATGCCGTGTGTGCAATTGACCATTTAATGTCGAGCACTCTGCCTGCGCCTTTCTATGATGAATATCGTTTCGTTGCCTGCTGCTAGCTCCTCTGAACACCTTCTGGCCCTGGCTGAAGTCAGCCATTTTGGAACAACGGACATGGGCCATCCAGGCGAGGGGCCTTGGACTTTCCGGATACTGCCGGAGCCGTTTCTTACGGCGGAATTAAAGCGCATCGCTTGTCCTCAGTCTACTCGCAAAGTCGATAGCCTGACCTTTCAGCCATGTTCACCCCATGTATATCAGAACCAAGACCGTTTTGTCGTAGAAGAGTGGATCTTGCCTGGGGGGACCTGGCAATTTAACAGTGTATTCGACGGTAAATCTCCATACTGAATTACCACTTGTTGGTCGATAATTGGGGCGCGATATTTTCAGGACATGTAAACCATCACACTGTTGACTACGTTTCCCGAACCCTTCCTCGAACTCTCAAGGAGCGCCTCGGTGCCGCTCTTCGAGATTCTGGCAATCGTCAGACTCTCCCGCCGGATCGCATCAGCCAAATCTTGCGGGATTCAGTTGTGCAGCTTGACGATTCGATCTCGTCTAATTTTTTAGATTTTTTCCCTCGGGACCTGAGACGTCTCGGTCGCATGTCAGATAGAGAGGTCCAAAATGTATTTCAACGAGATACAACTGGTCGAAGCCGCAGTGCGGCTGCTCGGTGCCTCGGTGGAACAACCCTGGTTCTCAGGTACAAGCATATCCTACGGTCTCCTGAGAATCTAAATAAACACCGTTTCTTTAGTCTGACTGATCCAAACGAAAAAAATGTGTGGGTAGCGAATCTCGGAGGTAAAGTTGCCATTACCCTTCTGAGAAACCCGTGGGATAACAATTCTTAGGTGCAGTCGTCTTTTTACGGTGGTAGTTGTTGCGCACATCTAACCTTTTCGTTCCGACAAAGACTGCCACGCAGGTCAATGAATGCTAAGGTTGTTCTTATTGTTTAATCATTCATACCTCTATTCAGTGCTGGGACTCCGTCATCGTAGCGGGGCGTGGACGGGCACGTTAATAAACCACATTCATGCCGGACATGATCACAGGGAGGTACAGCGAATAAGAGCAGAACATCCCAAAGAACCAGACTCTGTAACGAATGGCCGAGTTCTAGGCTTTTTGGAACCCACCAGAGGTGTTTTTGATCCGTCTTTTGTCTTATCTTGTCTAATTTTTCGGAAGCTATTGGGGACAGTTTTCTCAAATTCCCCTCTCTCTATACCTCGCGCATTTTTTCGAACCTTGACCAGGACTGGATATCCCAAGGAACCCTCAGACAGTGCGCATCTCGGATATACACCGTTTGTTTGCTGTTGGTTAAACTAGACTGCTTGACTGACCGCCGAAGTTAGCCGCCATATGTGTCGAATGTCCCGGACGTATACCATCTTGACCTTCCGAGTCGGCCGTGGTTTCTAATTCTCTGTTCCGACGGTCTGGCTTCAGCCGAAGCTTATGATGGCATGGACGTCTCCACGATGACTAGGACCTGGACAGAATTCATGGGCCAGATATTGGACTCACAGTCACCTGCTGTCAATACCGCACTATCTCTCCTCAGAGCCGCCATAGGAGGCCAAGACGAACACAAAGTCTCGCGAAATATCACGGTTGAGATGCCGGATGAAAGGTGGATGGACGATATTAGCATTTCGGTCCAACGTTTTCACCACCATCGATAATTTATGACTTCGGAACGCCGGGCCATATGCATGGCCTGGGTGCTGAATATAAAACGTTCGCGATGATCATTGGTAGACACCGCCTCTGGCCGAACGTGGCTCCCGTTCCACAATGGTTAACTCCGGCCCACGCTATTCGCATGCTATTGTGGGAAACCAAGTGTCGCGCCGTTTCTCGTTAAAGTTATAATTTACGCGCCAATAAACCATTCGGTCAACCGACACTCCGCATGGCTACTGACACCCACCATGGTCATGCTTTCCAAATAATTTCGCCACGGTTTCCGTTCCGCCACTCTGTGTGCCCCGGCGTCGAATGTCGCGACTTGCTATTTTTAACCTTGACCTCTTCTTTCTATAAAAATGGTTCACCTCTTGGACATGCATGATACAGCCGAATCATATGGCCATTCTGGTGTCGTTCTCCACATGCTGGCCCTATATCTTTGGAACGTTTCCTTGGAAAACTAATAGACCTGGGAATACATAAGAGCTGCATTCCATCTGTGGTCAACGTGAACTGGTCCCCACTTCCTCAGTTCTCTCATACCCTCGTCTTCCACCACCATGTTCATCTCCGTTTTTCTGCTTGCCCCGATGCTCGCAACATCGACCCTTGCCGTACCCTACGTCAAGCGGGCAACGGCTTTCTTCAACCCGAACGCTAATGGCGGATCCATGCTCGATGACGGTTTGTATATAGCTTGTCGATTTTTTGACGTGCAATTTACCCAATTTAGCGGATGGTGGTTTTGGAGGTTCTGATCTTGGAGAACCTCTCAACGTAAGTGACTTGTTCTTTCCCAGACAACTTGTACCTATTCGCTCCCCCTCCCCAGGTCATCATCTCTGGTTTGAGCTCTCCTGCCGTCCTCACAGACGATGGATTCCTCAACTTCGCAAGGGCGATTGGATTGTACGGATTACTCGTTTATTTGATTTAGCTGCATTCCTCACATTACGTATAGTTCTACCGAATGCTTGGGGATACATTTGGGTACGTTTGTCATACTTCAATTCCCAAAAGCAATCTAATGCACCGCAGGCGGTCCTCAGTCGGCTAATTTGGCAAATTTCCTTCTCTGTTCGCTAAAGAGTTACGATTCTGATACTTGCCTAAAGGGCGATGGAAACGGCTATGTCAACCAGACGGTGCGCTTGACTTTAATACACGCGCATGCAATTTACCCTGAATTTACAGGTTGAATTGAGACAAGACTATGGGGACCCTAACTTGGGAACTTGCCTGGAGAGTCTGATAGGAGGAAACCACCTACGGTATGACGCGGACAGCTTCCCTGACATCGGCAACCAACACCCATACAGCGTGTTCCGTCAGAATGGTCCCCAGGCTGACTCTGGCGCCCTGTTCTTGGCGTAAGTGCCCCCTGGTGTTGTGCCAAATTTTCCGCTCATAAAAAATACAGTGTTTCCAAGGAAGAAGTACGTTTGACTGGTTAAAGTCTAAGCGGGCTCGATGACGAACTCCGGAAATAGAACGTAGCAGAAGGGCATACCATAGTCCCCAACGGCTACAACATTGGCAAGTGCCCTCCATTACCTTAGTAACGATACCAGACTGATAAGAGTGATCAGGTCGTGACTTGCTCGCCGCAAATGCCACAGGGAGCACCTCCTTCGGCGGTGTGAGTTATTCCACCACTGTGGAAACCCTAACTGGCCTGCTTGCTGCCGGGGCTACTGAGTGAGTTGCTACGTCAACAGGTTCTCATTGTAACTTGCTGATACCCGTTTAGTGTCAACCATGGTAGGTCGTCTTTGAACAGTCAATTGTGTTGCTGATGCCCGGATTTTAGGCATCGCCACCGATGGAATTACGAAACTGCTTACGGTCACTATTGTCTGAACGCTCTACGGTGTACCCAACCTCTTTCTACTACCCGACTATCTTTCATTTTTTGGAACAAGTCACGAGCCATGTGTTTGTGTGTATGAAATAAAATACAATGTGGATCGATCGGATTGAGTAGTCCAGTGCGTATGTGCTGTCAAGAATCCAAGTCAATCAATGCACCGTCGAACAACTCGTTCTCGGTAGTGGCCATATCCTGGCCCTGCAAAATCACCTCTTCCTCGTCATCGCCGCTGCGGGGTTCTAAACACTTTAGTTCCCATTCCAAGTCTTCCTGCTGTACTTCTTCGCGAGTGCGCCGTGTTACCCGTGCCAGGATATAATCGAGCTGCAGGAAATTATCGTCATCGGCGGCAAACTTTCGGTGTTTTCGGCAAGCGATGTGCTGCGTTTAGTTGGAGGTAAGATCTAGTAGTAGTGAAAGTATTCAATGCACGGACTTTTGTAAAATCTTCAAACTTCATGCGACAGCATTCACAGTACCCAGGCTTGCTGCCTTCTTCCCTCTTGGGAAGCCGTATGGTGTTCGTACTGCGGCTCTTCTTGAGCATAGGGCGCCTGTCTGGTACACCGATGGGCGGACCCATGTCGCCGCTCTTGAGCTTTGCAGAAGGGAACTTGCGCGACGTTATAACCTCCTGGCGTCCACGTAAAGATGGGGGCAGCGTTGAAGTCTTGAAGGAGAGACCAGCCGTGGATGTCGTGCCTGTCGTCGAGGTGATGCCGACGCTGTTCCCAGAAGCAGCTGTGTATCCTCCAGGGAAGTATCCCGACGCTGCATCGTCGCCATCGAGATCGACCAATTGCTGCTCATCCAGAGCGCGACGATGCATATTGTTCATCGAGGCCGACCGTCTGAGGTCGCGGGTCTGATTACCTGCGAGCAGACGCGCCTCAGCCTTGCGTTTCATCACCTCGACGCGCAACACCTTGTCTTGCTCCCTCTCCTCGCGCTGGCCCGCTTGCTGCATCTCCAAACGCTGGGTCTTTTCCCATCGCTTCTTTTCTTTTTCATCGAACGGCAGGAACGGGCCTCTTGCCTGTGGATGACAATGCAGGACAGGCCAAGGAATCTTTGCATTCCCCGCGTCGCGACCCTTTGGAATGAGGTATTCCTGCACCGCGATGGTCGCCAACTCTTGGCGGATGTCCTCTACCATCATGAAATACGTTCCACGATTGAAGTATTTATAGTCGTGTCTCTTCTGAGTCGGGTCGCGTTCGCTCGTTCCATTGATACGCTCCGATTGCAACAGACGAGAAAGGGAGCGTTGGGACGGCACCGCGGGGGAAGGTGCGGCAGTGGATGCCGGTGCTGGTGCAGTCTCGAGACAGCGATCGACCACGCTCTGGAGCTTAGGAATGCTCCATATTTTGGTATTCTCGAAGCTCTTTGCCTTTGACACGAGATCGTACGCAGGCGGTGCTAGGTCATCGGCGGCTCTACGACACGACGCGTGGGATGAGCAGTGAGTTGGCTGGGGGAGGACGAAACTCACTGTCCCCTGAGCTTGATAGGGCTCTTGAGCCTGTTTCGAGGAATGTCGTTCTCTTTGTTGGCGGAAGGTATTGGGGGAGGTTCCGATGGGGCGGGCTGGTCTGTGATGAGATGTGTGATGTTGTTAGAGAAAAAGTCTTCAATGGACTAGGATGGGGAGTAGCATGAGTAGGGAGCGATAGGGCTTTAAACGACACGTACGCCGCCCAGCTGGCGTATCTTTGCTTGGGCAAGCTTGACGGTGGACACGTTGTCGGGATGGATGTTGTCGGTGTCAAAATAAAACTTCCAGCCGGGAAAAGCGCGCCGGTACTTTTCCTTGAACTCTATCCGCTGCTGCTCGCGCTCTGCGTGGCGACGGGCCTTTTCCTTGTCGAGTTCCTTCTCGCGGTGGCCGGCTGCCGAGGCCACTGCTTTGAGACGCTTTGGGGCGAGCTCTTGGGAGTGGTCGGGGGAGCGAGGGCGCTTTGAGCCCGAGAGGGACCTGTTCTGCTTGATAGGAGGGTGTGTGCGGCGGAGGGTAGCCATGGGCGGAGGCAAGAGAAGGATAGTGGTGGCCTGCAAGAGAAGGCAACAGCGTCACCTGATCGTGTTGGCCAAATAAGCAAGTCCAAATAAACAGTCCTCCGGCCTCCCGCCATGTCAAACTATGGGACCACTCGCCACCACCCCGCCGCAGCCGCGCCCAAGGACCGCGCAACAGACTACCACACAACCCTCTTCCGTCGCCTCAGCTGGGAGGGTACCGTACCCTTGGAAATTCGCGTCGACCCCAATGAGCTCCCTGCAAACTCGGACCGCGGCCTGGAATGCTACTTCATGCAGGCGCCTCGCGTCAGCTATCTCCCTCTGCTCATGCCCGAGATCCGCCGCTTCTTAATGGACGTCGTCTTTGACGAGGCCGCCGCAAAGGTGCTCAAGGAGGAGGAATGGTGGTTCGAGTGCGACGACGGCACCCTGCTCAAGTGGTTAGTCTGGCCCTCCTCCTCGTCTCCCTGACCCACAGTCGTCCAGGCACTGGCCAATCGGCCTTATCTACGACAACCACTCCATCCTGGCTACCATCCGCGCAGGCTCGGCTCTCTCGTCCACGATGGCGACTCCTTTGCGTCTCATATTGCACCTCGCCTCGCCTCCGACCGACAAGCTGCTGCTCTCCCCCAGCGCCGAGTCCTGCAAGCAGGCATTTATGGGCCAGCTGAAGGAGGCCGACTTCATCCGTTGGGGCAACACCAAACGCATAACCGGCCTCCGGAAAGTCGACCAGGATGGTCTATGGGAGGGCATTAAAGAACGTGAGCTCCTGCTGCTGCTGTTAGCAGCGCCGCAGTTAACGCAAGGATGTCGCAGACAACTTTGACGACTACTGGCGCGTGGCTTCCAAAGTGACGCCTACAACATCTCCAAATCGCCCCCAGTCCCCGGGGCCTCCACCTTCCTCGGTGTCGATGCATGGGCGACCGCCATCCGCTGATCCCAGCGGGCCCTCCGAGCGCGACGGCGCGTATAATGTGCGCAGCGTGCCTGTAAGAGTCTATCTGCCAGACGGGCCTGTAATTCAAGACCTAGTTCCGCCCATTCTTGAAGATGGTGCGTCCCCTTGGTCCGATGCACTGAATGGCTGACAGACTCGCCGGTAGGCACACCACATACCCTTTCTCACTATCTGTCTACGCACGTCCCCCTTCTTTTCCCGCCTCGACCGCCTGCCCCGCCTCCATCACGGAGCAATCCTCATCCCCATGCACCGTCAGTTCCTGAACTCGCCTATCCTCTCATACAAGGTGTTTTGACACCTCCCGAGTCGGAAATGGCGTGGCTAGGTGCTTGTCTCGCGGGTGCAGACGGATGGCTCAATATATGTGTGGGTATCAGTAGGAAGTAGTGTACATGGGATTTGTAAGATAACGTCGAGCTATCGACCAATCTAGATATCGAATTTGACAATTTGCTCGCCGCCGCCGCGCTCAATCTTGACGAGCCGCTTCGCGACGCATGCATAGAGTACGCGGGTGGTGCTCTGGCCACCGAGGACGACCCCCGCGCCGCCGCTGGTGCTCGCTTTGGCGGCTAGCGCTTCCTTGACTTTGTTGAGCGGCATGGAAAATTGGGGTCCGGTATCGAGAAGCGCGAGGAGCAGGTGGGCGGTGAGGATCTGCTGTGGCGTGGGCGCGGTGGGCACGGGAGCCGCCAGAGAGGAAATGGTCGTGGAAGGCGAGGCGGGCGTGGGCGTCAGCGCGGCGATGCTCTGGAGATGGGCGCTGTGATGGCATGTGAGCAACGGGACGAGGTGAGCAGTGGACACTTACATCGTCTCCTTTGCGCGCGGCGGCTTGCTCCCGGTTCCGGTGCCAGTCGTGTCGAAGGGGTGGCCGGGCATGATGAGATCGCCCACGGAAGACCATATTTTCATCTGGCATAGACGCATGAGAGGAGCCCGGTAGCAAGGATACAAGCAGACATACGACGATGCGCTCGACTTCGGTGTTGACGCGCACTTTGCCTTTTTTCGGCGTGTCGACCGCGGGAGACAAGGGCGGGGTCACCTCGCGTTTGGGGAGCACGGCGGTCTTATCGTCGTCGTCTTCTTCTTGGTCCGGGTCGACACTTTCCTCATCTTCTTGCTCGGGTTGGTCGACACTTTCCTCCCGGCTTTCTTCCACGTCGTCTTCGGGGTCATCCACCAGGCTTGGGCGCTCCTGCATGCGCGACGGCGCGACCGGAGAGGAGACAGAGACGTCCGCGAGGTCGACGTGCTCGTCCATGAGGTTTTCCGTGAAACGGAGGGTGCGGGCGGCCGCTGCGGGAGTGTGGAACGTCTCATCGAGTTTGGAAGACGACTGCACGGGGGTGGATGGCGGCTCTGGGGCACCTGGCTTGGGGCGCAGCACGCGTTTGCGGGGCTCTGGCGCGGCCTCTTTCTTAGGACCAGGGTCAGTACGTTCGGCGCAATAAACACACGCGGCAGCTTACGCGTTGCTTGAGGTCGGCGAGCCTGGCTTGGAGATCGTGCACGCGCTGCTCCTCCTGGTCTGCGAGCGGCTTGAGCTCCGAGGGCTGGATCTGGGACAGATGAGCTAGAACACGCGAGAAAGACACGCAGAAAACGTACCTGTTCGAGAGTGGCGGTCAAGGTGCGGATGCTGTCGCGGGTAGCGGCGAGCTGGTCGAGGATGGCGACGACCTGGGCGTAGGCGCGAGGCATGGGCCGGATCGCATTGTAGCGGTCAATATAGGTGAATGCTGCTTGGGCGTAGACCTCTGGCTCCTGCTTTCGACGCGGGGCCGGTCCCTGGAACTCGACGCGGGCGAGCTGGGGGGTAAAGAGGCCGAGCTCGGCGGGCTCGATGTCGCGGATGAGGTCGCCGAGGGGGGTGTTGAGGACGGCATTGGTGAAGGGAGATGGGGGGAGGGAGCAAGAGGCGGCGACGCGTATCGCCTGCGAGTTGGTAGCTAGACGATCTAAATGCTGCATTGATTATATAATAAATAAATATTCGGGGTCAATTAGAATTCAGCTTCGTTCGGCGCTCGGTGCTCGACGATGTGGGAGCCCCTGCCGCTCATCGTCTACGGCTACGCGGTCCATCCTCTCTCCCCGTCCCGCCGCGACACCCGCTTCTCGGCCCGCAACAGGCTCTCCACCGTCACAGAGTCGTCTTCTACAGACGACCATCTCGTCCACCGCGATGTCGTCTCCCTCGAGGTCGGCGACGAGGTCTATGCTTTCGAAAAGTACACCCCGCGCGCAAAGGAGGTCGAGGGAATTTGGTACAGAGGGTCCGTCGCCCCATTTTCGTCCCGACTGCTGCTCACCAGCGCTACAGCTATGTCGTCTGCACCACCCGCCGGCCACCAGTAACCTGGGCCCTCGCCTCCGACCCATCCTCGTCTACCGTTGTAAAACCCCCAGCAAAGACGGAGGAACCCCACCAGGTCTTCATCGGCATCTTCCCCGCCTCCCACATCTACGTCCGCGACGAGTTTTCCGATGCAGAAGGCCGGCTGCCAGACCTCGCAACAACGCTCAATGGCGTAGTCCACGGCTACGTCTCGTCCAGCAACGGCTGGGCCTCCGGGAACGCCTCCCATGGTACCGCGAGCCCCGGCAGCTCCTTCGTCCAGTGGAGCAACAACAAGGCCGGCTCGACCATGAGCAGTCTGAGGGAAGAAGACGAAGAGCACGATCTTTCCGCCTCCAGAAAGTCCTTTCGCACCGGTCCCCTCCCAGATCTAGCAAAGTCCATCCGCACAGGAATCCCCGTATACCCCGCCAGTCTCCACTCGTCCTCCGTGCGCTCCTCGTCTCCAGCCGACTCCCAGGTCATGAAGCCGCTCCCTCCGCGTCCATCCCTCAAGTCAGGCGATGATACCGCGTCCGGTGTCGCCCAGCCCATCATCGACGAAATCGCGTCGGCCTTGCGCGAATGGCACACCCTCATGTTCCAGTACCTCGCGGGACGCGACTATAAACTCTTCCATATCGTCCGCGAGCACATCGAGGCACTTCATCTCGGCCGTCGACAACTGCTGGCCCAGACACTCAATGCAGAGGAAACCGTCAACATGCGGCGCGACTGCGTGACCCGTCTCGTCAGCGGCAACATCGTCCAGGGTCTGGACGTAATTGTCCGGCATCCGACATGGGGTGCTCTGGTGACTGTCGACGTCGAAGGCGAGATTGAACCGCGGAGCTGGGTCAGCGCCGTCCGAATGTATTCCATGCAGACGTCCCTCGCATACCTCAACGTCGCGTATCCCGAAACTATACCCTACACCCTGGGCTCCAATACCGACTACATGGCAGCCGGTCCGCTGCCCACCCCTGCCCACTCCGCCTTTCCCGAATCCTCCTTTCACAAGCCCCGTTCTCTGTCTCTGGGTAGCCCTGCGGATCCCACCCGACCAGCCACCGCCAAGTTCTACCACATCTATCTCGATCTCCGTGCATTTGTCGCGTCACCCTGTGCGCCCGGCGAAACCGCCGAGCTCTTCTTCTCCCTCTACAAGCGCTCCGGACAGTTTGTCACCGAGGAATTCTGCGCCATTCTCAACCACAACGGTGTCCTCGCCCGCGACCCCACCAAGCGCATCCGCACGTTGTTTATCGATCTCGCACTCTCGGACGTGCAGGACCCGATCTACCTCGTGTGTCGCATCGTACGGAGTGGCGCGCTGAAGCTTGGCAACGGCGTCATCCCGCCAGGCGAGTCTGGTCGGCGAGGTTCCGAGGGTTTCGGCGGTCGCTCCGACCAGGGGTGGTCGGATTCGAGTGGGAGGCCAGGCAGCGCGAACGGCATGAGTGATGTGCCGTTACAGTTCCGCCGTCCGTTTGGCTGCGCGGTACTGGAGCTGACCCAGCTCGCACGAATGGCCGCTGAGGATGCGGACGTCACGCCTGCGCGGGAGCACCCAATGCCCATCTTCACGCCCACGAACGAGGCCTCCTTTTCCATGATACACCAAAACATTATCAGCAAGAATGTCAAGGAGTACGAGAAAACACCCAGGTAAGCTTGTGCTCCATGATTACTCCACAGGGTACTTATTATTTTCTCAGGGCAGACATGATGGCGGTCACGATAAAAATATTCCGTGGTGATGCGCCCACCATCGTCCGTGAAAATACGTCTCTCCTACAAGACACCCCTCACACCCTTCGACTCGGCTTTCCCGATGTGGTCTTTCCGGGCGACGTGCGGAACGAGCTGTACATTAAGTTGTGGTCTGGGGAGTTTTCCTCGGGCAACGCGAACTCTGGTCGCTTGAGCGTTGCCCAATTCGCGCGCGGCCAAATGGGTCCGCCGTCAAACAACGTCCAAGTGACCGTCGAGGTCCGCGATCAAGACGGGCGGTGCGTCGAGTCGGTCATCTCGCAAGGTAGCGGCGAGCCCCTCATGACGCAGTTCCACTCCATGGTCTTCCAGCGCTGCAACGAGCCCACCTTCGGAGAGCTGATTAAAGTGCAGCTGCCGCCGCAGGGGATTCCACAGTGGCACCTCTTCTTCACTTTCCGGAACCGCTCGGGGAGGGAGCGCAACAGTACGCGCGCAAGCACAGACAACCCCGAGCGGCCGTTTGCATTTGCGTTCCAGCCACTCTTCCCCGACAAACGGGCTTTTGTCGAGGACGGAAGCCACACGCTCCTGTTATATCGTGCGGACAAGATCTCGCAAATAACACCGGATATCTACCTCACCGCGCCATCTTGGCTGGCGGCAAGCCAGAAACCCGAGCAGCTGCTGATCCCTCCCGAGATGCAGCGGCTGGCTCCGCCGATCCGAGACACACTAACCCTCCGCTCGTCGCTATGTTCGACCAAGTTCACGCAGAATCCTGTGCTGCTCAGCTTGTTGAGCTGGGACAAGCTTGCAGACCGAGAGCTGCTTTCCACCGTGCTGACCAAATTCACCTTCGTTGGCGAGGGCGAGATTGTCAAGTTCCTCAGGGACATCTTCGATTCGCTGTTTGGAATACTGGTATCGCAGAACAATCAGTCCGGCGAAATGGACGAGTTGGTGTTCAACGCGCTCGTCACCGTTCTCGGCATCGTTCAAGATCGTCGTTTCAGCAATTTCCAGCCGGTGTTGGACGTGTATATCGAACAGCACTTCAGCTGTGCCGCCGCGTCGTCGCACATGATACACTCCATGACGCGACTCCTTGCTAACCCTACTTCGACAGAAAGCGCCTCGCCTTTGCGCGCGGCGCTCAAGGTCTGGCACTACATTTTCAAGTTTATTGCGCGGTCTCGGGAGTTGCAGAAAGCGAAGGAGATTGGCATGGGCGGGGGTGCTACCGCCGACCATCTTGAAACGACCTTCAAGCGAGAATTACGCTCGCATCTGGCGGAAGTCACCCGTATGATGGCCTCCACCTCTCCGCCTTCCATCATTGGAACACAGACCATCGCTCTCCAGCACTTCACCTCCATCCTCCCCGAGCTGTCCAAGATATTCTCCACCGTCGAGCTGGTCTCCATTGCTACCAGTTTCGCAAACGCCGTAACCGTGGGCAAGGGGAAGATTGTAATATGGAAGCTTATTATGTATCTTCAAATCGTCAAGGGATTCCTCTTTGACAATTCCGAGTCGCGTCCGCTACTGGTCGAGGCCGTTGTGATCTGGATCAAGCCTCACTTTGGGCGCTACGACGAATATCACTCCAATGACTCCGAGAGTGCCAGGGACGCGGCGCGCGTGAGCTGGCTCGAGAGCATCCGGCTTTGTGTTACCATTGTCGCTGTGATGCTCGACAAACTGCAACAGAATCTGGTGTCTCCTGCGATCGTCGCAGACCGGAATCGGTTCCGCAAGGAGCAAGACAACGTCGAGAACCTGTTGTCGCTTCTGCCCAGGTTCGTTCCTCTTCCACTTTGATGCATAAACTTACCCTCCAGTATAGATTGTTGGATTCCTATAGAGAGTTCCAAAGCCCTGCATCTCGAAAGGCTATGGATCGTACCCGATCATCACTGCCCCTCAAGACCACTATCCCTGTGACATTCCCCGAGTCGTATCCGTTTTCGCTCGTTGCCCAGCTGCCCGATGGCCCCCGGAGTACCACCACACCAAGTACTCCCGATACTGACAATGTTTTCAATCCCGGCCTGGGTGAAACCGCGACCGTTTTCCTAGTCCTCATTCTATCGTCGTCCACGAAACATATCCTGA
Source organism: Mycena epipterygia (assembly GCA_029281465.1). NCBI lineage: Eukaryota > Fungi > Basidiomycota > Agaricomycetes > Agaricales > Mycenaceae > Mycena > Mycena epipterygia. The sequence continues at coordinate 117,061 of JARJCQ010000019.1, forward strand.
ATTTCCTGGCATTAAGTCTCGACATTGAGGGGCGAGACCGATTCGTCGCGCTTCTGTCCCAGTTCTTCAAGGTTGCCACTTCGATCCTGGAGAACGATGCGTTTCCGAAAACGTGGCTCAACATCAATGTTCTGGCGCACAAGGTTCTGGTCAAGATAATGGAGCCTATTGCCGCTATCATGGAGAAGGAATTTATTCCTCCGCAAGAGGATCAGGCCCAGTTCAATGCTCAGCTCTGGAGGGAGGGATTTTACATGTTCCTCAAGTTGTTGTCTTCCGATCAACTGGTCATTGAAGAATTCAGTCCCCAGGCAAGAAAGATCTTTTTCGGTTTCGCTCAATTAGGTTGCTTACGTCATGTATAGAAATGTCGTGCTGTCTGGCGCTTGGCGGGCGACATTCGAGGTGACGGCGCGTCCATCCTACTCACCTTATGGCAAGCCCTCGGTTGGGCCGAACACCCTACCACCACCGGGGAGCCGGCCACGCGTTACGGCGTACGCATTTTGCAACTCTCAACCTTTTCCACCCATTCATAATCTGATTCAGGGCTACCAAGTTTACCTCCATTCCCTGGTTGGACAAGTAGTTAACCTGTGTTTGAGCCACCATGACCAGCTGCGCAACAACGCGGTTCAGATGCTCTTCAGCATGATTGTGTCTGAATACCACCAATCGCAGAATTTCGATGAGATTGAAAACGAATTGGTGACGCGTCTCGACTCGCTGTTCATGTCGGATAGCAAGGGAGATGATATCTCTCGGGCCTTCTTCATCGGGCACCTGCGGCATCTCTTCTACTCTTCCGAAGTTGACGAAAGCTTGAGGGAGAGGGTATCAATCTTCCTTGATTCTGTCGATCTCTTCCTCGAACTCTTGCTCAGTGTGCGCGCACTCCCGGAAGGCGACGAATATGCGGATGACCGTGTCATTGCTACGGCACGTACCTTCTCGATGATCTTGGTCTTTATCCTGATTCTTTTTTTTTAGCTTCGTTTGATGAACTTCATCCGCAGGATAGGTCGCGACGAGATATATATCAAATATGTCCATCAACTTGTCAACGTGAGTGCTTTGGCAATACCAGAAAAACCGCATGTCGCCTAAACGAACCCAGATGCACTTGCAATCCCAGAATTACGTCGAGGCTGCGCTGACTCTGAAATTGCACTCTGACCTACATGAGTGGGACCTCAACTCATTTTTGGGACCGATGGAAGATTTGGGCCTGCCTCAGCAATCTCAATTCCATCGCAAGGAGACTCTTTGTCTGCTGATTCTGGACTATTTAGGTAAGCGCTCACGTAAGCACAAGAGCCTTGATGTTCAGGCTTTTTAGGCAAAGGGAAGGCTTGGGAGAGCGCCATCGATATTTGCAAGGAGCTGGCCTTCCAGCATTCAGAAGTGACCTTCAATTAGTAGGTTTTTCAGGTTTATCGACTTGATCACCTGTTGAAGTCGTCTCTAGTGGTAGACTTTCCGAGATTCTCAGACATCAAGCAGCTCTTCTTGAGCATATCGTCACCGATCAGCGGTATTATTCGGACTACTATAGAGTAACCTTCTATGGCAATTTCCCAGGCGCCATCCGAGACAAACGGTTCATTGTGCGTAACTATCCTGGCGGGCCTAACAACATTCAACTCATTATTACCCCAGTACCGAGGCTATGAATGGGAAAAGTTTGGAGCGTTCTGCGAGCGAATGCTCAGCAAGCATCCTGGTGCTCAATTGCTGAAGACCCCGGGCGATCCGCCAGTAGATATTCGGTTCGGCCATGACCAGTACATTCAGTGCACTGCAGTTACACCAGAGCCAAATCGCACGATGCCTATCTTCACGAATCCGGATGTTCCTCTGCCCGTTCGTACATACTACGAACACAGGTGAGCTATCCATCTGGGGTCGCGATCATTTTATTCAACGGTGCTCTAGTGCCATCAATCTGTTCAGCTCATCGCGCCAGATCAAGAAGATCACCCGTTCCGGCATGGAAGAAATATGGGTCGAAAAAACCTATTTCACTACGGAAGAGGCCTTTCCGACTGTCCTACGGCGTTCTGAAGTTGTTGCCCTCGAAATAGTGGAAATCTCACCGGTCGAGAATGCACTCAGCGAAGTGGAATTGAAAACCAAGGAACTGGCTGCTTTAAATCTGAAGTACCAAGCTCTTGCCAAGACTGCGCAACCTGTCTCGACCAATGCATTGGCGATGTGTTTGAATAGCGCAGTTGATGCACCACTGAACACCGGTGTATCTGCGTACCGACAAACCTTCTTTGAGCCCGAATACATTGCCCGCAATCCTGAGCGGGCAGAGTTGGTTGAGAAACTGAGGGCCGCGATTGACGAACAGGTGAGGGTTTTTTTAAAAAAAACTTCCTACTGGCTAGTGTTGACCTGGTGATAGGTTGTTGTCATCGACCATTGCATGAAGCTCCATGGACACCTCTGTCCACCGGAGTTCGTACCTTTCCACGAAACCCTTGAAAAATTCTTCAAGAAGAACTTCCGGGACGAGATTCGACGACTTGGTCTAGATACGATAACAGAGCCGATCTCGCCTTCCCTTGGACCTCGTTTGGCATCGCAATATCCGCCTTCGGGGTACGAGCAGTCGATGAAGCGAAGCATGTCGACGGTTTCCACGACTCGTCCTCGGGTGCCTTTTTTCATCCCTCCGCTGCAACTTGGTCGACCGGTCATGAGCCCTCCACCAATGTCGCCGCGATCCCCTCTCGGTCCTCCAGAGCCTCCTGCTAAGCAGACGACGCCCCTCCAACGGCATCTTGCGCACTTGGCTCGTCACGGAATAAATGGGGTGTCCTCTGCTCCTGGCGACACCGGGGGGAGCGATTCTCTGTCAGCAGAGTCTCCTCACAACTCTTTTGTCAACGTTGGCAACGGGGTGCACGCGGTACCGGGTGCCAAGATGTCCGGCGCGTCTGTGGCAACGTCGAAAAGCTTCACCTCGTTTGGTTCGCTCAAGGAACGGTTTTCACGATTTGGTAGCTTGAACTTTGGCCGGCGCGGTGCAACTACTTCGTGATGTTATCTATGTTTATATAGGTTTTTGGATTTTTCTCACTGTAGCGCGCTAGATTTCCGTAGTTTTCTTTAATCCGTTCGCACTGTTCATCATCAACTTTGGAGGCTTGTATACAAATTCTACAGATTGGAAGTGTTACAAAATGGCAAATACAGATAAAAATAAGATCCAGCAAAGAAAGAAAAACCAAAGAAGTCGAACTCAGAAAGGCATGCTTATCAGCTCTCCCTGTCTAATGTATCCCTCGTATCCATAGTCATTTCCGCCGGCCTCCTCGTACTCTGGAATATCAAAGGCGGGCTCGGGGTCTTTCAGAGGGAACGAGTGATCAGAAACCCAACTCCCAGAGCTCGAGTCGCTCTCGTGTTTTATTACGCCTGGGCCGTATGGGAATGTGGGCGACAATGGTGACTGAAGAGCGTCGTCGTACTGGTGGGAAGGCATGAAAAGGAGCCCTTCCGGCGCGTCGTCTTTTGCGACGAGATTCAGATCAACGTGAGACGGGACATGCGCCTGGAGCTGAAGAACGTCCGAGGCCAATTCTGCGGGAAGGGAGGTCGTAGAGTCGGTCGGCGAGGAGGTGTAGATGGACTATTGTTATGCCAAGTAAGTAAAGCGCGGTGAAATCCAAAACGAAAAGCGACTGACGTATTTTGACATGATCTTCTCCAACGCCTGGCCCAAAAGGATCCATTCGAAAACCTTGAGATCCTTCTCGATATTGCGCGGCTTCGGATCCGGAAAGTCCATGATACGCTGGAAGAACGCTTCAGACCCGGGTTTATGCTTGGAAACCGTTGTTGGTCTCAATCCCTCGAGATTGCGCCGAATTCGATTCTTCTCCTCGACAGGGAAATCGTCGTTGGTGAGGCGCTCCAGGAGGTAGATAATGTCGACTGAAGTGACGTAGCACGTCTCGGTCTCTTCCCGGTAGATGCACGAGATGACGCTGTCGGCCTCGGAATACTCTTCCTGCTGGACCGACTCGCAGGATAAAATGACGCGACGACCATCCTGTATTTTCTGAAAGCGGACCAGACGTCGACCGGCCTGAAGCTCCGCGTCGTTCCAACCACTGCACAGAGAATCCAGAGGGGTGACCACCTCTAACAGGGGAGTGTGAACGTACAAGTTTTCGTCTACTTCCCCCGGTGCGTGGTGGCGTGCACGCATCAGCGACTGATCCTTTATGCACCTCCGCACCTCCCTCTTCCGTGGGCGAGTTTTCGACCGAGGAACGCGGTCCGAAAGAGAAGGAGAAGGCATCGAAAAGTGGGGACTGGGTGTGGGAAGGTGTGTAGCGGCGCGGCGTCTTCCCATGAGAAGGGAACGGTCCACGCCCGGATCCTGGCTCTGCTTTGTGCGCGAAGAACCGTATTCCCAGTACGAGAATCCGCCAACGGGAACGGATTCCAAGATGGTATTGTCGCCATTCAACGCCTGGACGGTGATAAGGACTTTTGTGTCGGCCGTCGATAGGTGGCCAAGAGCGGGAGCGGCGGCGTCTAATTGCCATCTACCATAGTCGATTCCGCCCAGCTCGCGTACTGCGGTCGAGACTGCCTTATTGCCGACGACCAGGCGGACGTGAATCGGTTCTGAGGATTCGCTGTGGAAGTGGATCCGGACGGTGATGGGTGCGCCTTCCTCTCCCTCGTTGGGGTTAAAGTCCATAATTTGGATCATGGATGGACGAGCAACTGCGAGGTGTGGGAGCGTGTCTGCGAGGGATGGGAGCGGAAGCGCGTCTGCGAGGGATGGAAACATGGCGGGGTCTGGAGGGGTGAAGTGGCCCAGAGATGAGGAGCTCATTTTTAGCGGCAAAGACTTGAGGAAATTGCGGGTCAGAGGGCTGTTGAACGGCGGGAATAGGATAAACTCACGGGGCAGATGGGGGGAGGAGGAGAAGAGGCAAATGACTTACAGGGCGGCGAGGCAGGGTTCCGCGGTGGCTGACGAGTGTGCTTCCGCCTTGTCAGCCGCCGCCCCTATCTCGCGGAGAACGGAGGCACAAGCGTGACAAAGGAGCCCTGCACCGGTAACCTGGTCGGTTACCTGTTTGGGGGGAACAAGATCGCATTCCATTGTTGCAACTCATGGTGCGATTGGACAAAGGAAGCCTATCCAAAAAGAATATGGAAGAGTCCCCAAAAAGGCTGATCGAATATCGAGTGTACCTGATCGGCGTTATAGCTAACTAACTATATTAGGTGTGCAAACAAAGAAAACCTTGAATCACGTTTGAGGGCACGACGCGTGTCTGGGCTCCCACCGACCCTTGGCCTCTTTCTCGTCGTCGATCCACAGCCGAACCACCGGGGGAACATGGCCTTCGGCGGAGAGCACCCGCTCGCAGCTCGTGCATCGGTCAATGAATATCCCCTCATACGCGCACATCAGGTTCTGCGGTGGGCAGTCAGAACGCCGGCCCAGTCGAAAATCACCTTGAACAACATACCATTAAGCTCTGGAACGAAACGCGCGGGTGCGACTGCAGCATCCGCGCAATCTGCTGCGAAAGGCTCTGATACACGAGAAAATCGGACTGAGAATGGGGGGATTTCTGAAACGAAGTTGAAAGGTGTTGTGATCATTATTTTTGCGCCACATACCTTTTCTCTGGGTCCAAATGCAGTTACGCTCTCCGTGACCAGCACAGGGTCGCCCTGAGCGTATCCCAGGGTGACGTAGCACACTAGAACATCCCGGATGGTAAAACGTACAACCGCAGGATTACCCAGTTGCGTCGAGCCCCGGATTCGCGTCCAGATGTGGAGCTTGCACGAATGCGTTTGATTGAATTCCCGGATATAATCGGGTAGCTCGTCAGCGCGAAGGTTCGGAGGTTCATCGCTCGCCGCCGGGAACAGCGAGGTGCTGCGCTTGTCATATGGAATATACGGCTGCGGAGACTCTACGGGAGACGGCGGACGTCTGATGATGTCCTTGAGAGACACGGACAACGAGCACAAACGAAAGCCTGCCTTCGTTTACGCATTTCTCGTCTCCCATTTCTGCTCAGATCCGACCTGTCTGCCTTTTCGCTGTTTGTTGCCGTGCGCAGGGCTTCTTGGACTGAATCCGAGCGAATGGTGTCGGTAAGCTCTTTCAATTCCTGAAAGTCCTTGCGGATGGAGAGGGATGAGAACGGCATGGACGACTTGAGAAGCAACGGCGGAGCATTTCTGAGGAGCTGTAGGCGGGATTGTATGTCTGAAAGGGAGCTGATCATTGAAGACAGGCGATCGACCGTCTCGGTTGAAACGCGCTCGACGTCCATGGTAAGAAGCAAGAGCGCCACGGTCATGTGACTCGTCCAAATCAATATTCTGATTCACTGTCAGCTTTGAAAGTCTAGCAACGCGACCCCCGTCTTTTTTGCGAGAAATTCCGACAAGTCGCGAGCGTTTACATTGGTACCCCCTGTAGACCTCGGTGATTTCTTTGTTGTCCCGGGGTTTTTTTTTGTTCGAAATTCTTATAAGTCTCGGGTCTACTTGGCCAACGAGTCGGTAGACCCCCTTTTTTGGGAAATTCTGCCAAGTCCAAGGGTCTACCGCGTTGGTATAGCCCCCTATAGACCCTGATCTTTTTTGGTTCGAAATTCTGCCAAGCCCCGAGTTGGTAGACTCCCCACCTTTTTTTTTCGAGAAATTGTGCCATTCTGCGTCTGAAAAGGGAGCTGAGCATTGAAGACAAACGTCCATTGAAACGCGCTCCACGTCGATGGCAAGAACCTTGAACATGAGCCGCCACGGCCACGTGACTCGTCCAAATCAATTCATCCAACTTCCTTTTGAATAATGGACCCTGAGCCTGCAGGCAACAAGCGCTCAATGGATGATTCGCATTCTTCGTCACCGCTCCAATGAAGTCATCGCCGTCTCGCTATATAACCTGCGCATGCAGCGATGGACCACCCAACTCGAACGATGTCCGACTCTGACAAAGACCCAGTACGCGTCGCCGCAGGCCTCAAAGCCACCCTTCACAGAGACAACGTTTCCGACGAAGCAAAGCAGCATGCAGAAGAGCGTCTCAAGGAAATGGGCGCCCTTGACACCGACGCTCCTTCTGACGAGCCCTTGAACAAACGCGCTCTCGGTAAGAGCTCTTTTCGGGTACCACAGCAGTATACTCACTTTACTTCAGGCGGATACAAAGCCACTTTGACCAGTTTGTGTGTCCTCTCGCATTCTCCTAGTTATCCTGACGTTCTTCTTTCAGACGAGGCAACTTCGGACAAAGCCAAGGCCCACTCCCGTGAAATTTTGGAAGCAGCTGAATATGGCGATGATGCGGAAGAAAATTATACGACGGATGAGCATCAAGTACGTGTTCTCGCCGGGTACAAGGCAGCACTGAACAGTATGTGTGTGTCGCTCCATACTGCGTCGATATTCATGTTCAGCAGATCCTCGTGTCTCCGAGGAAGCCAAGCAACACGCACGCGAATATCTGAAAGAGCACGACTCGTAGTATCGTAAAATGTGCTCCATAACTTGAAAATGTTGAAAATGCGTAATACACTCGGTCTACATTGACCGGCCGAGCTCATCCACTCGCTTGAGCAGTGTGTCTACCCTCCCCTCAAGTCCGCCAACATTCCCTTTCACTACGCCCCGGTTCTCCTCTAAGCTCTTCTCGATCGTCTTGACCGCGCCTTCGAGCTCACCCAGCGCCTCCCGCATCTTGCGCTGATCCTCTTCCAACCCTTCCAACGTGCTTTCGAACTGGCCTGCCGACGTGTGCAGGGCAGACAAGGTACGCAGGCGAGTAAGAATATGGGGAATGTGAGGAAGGGACGGGCCAAGCCGTGAAAGTAATGGTAAAATTTGATCTTGTATTTGGGAAGGCGGAGCGCCATTCGACTGAGAAGGATGGCGGCGGTGCGAGTGTTGCGACGCGGATGCGCGGTCCAGATCTGAGAGCAGCAACTTCAATCGCCGGGAAATGGAGTCAATATGTCTGGGTTGAGTTAACAGAGTCAATTGGGCATTTAGCCGCGTGACGAGAGGCAGCAAGGGCGGCGGCAAGGGCGACGACTTTCGGGAGTGTTATCATTGATCAAATGGGAAGGGAAATGCAAACACACCTCATCGAGGGCAGCGGTAGATGATCCGACGAGCTTTTCGAGTTCTCCAACGCGTCGGTCCATTTCGACAACACTGCGCACATTGGGCTTTCCATTGTCGTCCGGTGTAGACGCGCTGGCCGATTTCTGGGGCTTGACGTCTAGCTCTTTCTCATCGTCCTGACTGAGAATGACGCCGACCAATCTGCCTCGACCCTCCTTTCCTTTGCGAAGCTTGTCCAGTCTGCCGCGTACGTCCACCAGACCGCGTATCAGTTCTCCAGGATCCACACTATCCTCTTCCCGCTCCTTGAACAACAGCGGATTGGCGGGATCAGCGAGTTCGGTCTCGAGAGACGTCAGCTCTGCCTGCAACGCGCGTAGTCTTTGTGAGAGTGGTATAGGGCGCGAGGTTGACGGCTCGATTGGGGAGGTGGGATCGGTAGGCGACGGCGGGTACGCATAGTGTGTACGGGGTCGATCTGGGACGTCGGCGTCAGAATGTGCATGAATGGGATGGACATGGCGGCCAGACCTCGTCGTTTCTCTGCCTTTCTGAACTTTTTGCTCGCCTCATCATGTTGCATAAGATTGGTCGAGTCGAGTTCGTCCTTTGACGCGCCTGCATCGAATGTCCGGGCGCCCCTTATCGCCGAGCGCGAAGGAGCAGCGTCGTCGTCGCTACCTGCGTCTGCTTTCTGGAAAGGGAAAAGGTGTAAATAGCGGGAATTGTATTGGAAATTGATTTGGCAGCACTGACAGTGGAAGGCAAGGGATCGTCCGTCTCGTAGACATCTTGGGCGGTGTCCTGGAAAGGATTTTAGCACGGGAAGATGAGTGGAGGCAGAGACGACACGGACAATGTCAGGGAGGGTCGAGTATTTTGCAGAGTTCATGATGGGTGCTGCTGTTTGGCTACGACCATGGTTCTCGTCCTCATAATTGGAGACCTGCACATTCCCCACCGGACTCATGATCTCCCCAACAAGTTCAAGAAGCTGCTAGTCCCCGGCAAAATACAGCAGATCCTGTGCACCGGAAACGTATGCGACAAGGAGACCTACGAGTATCTGCGCACCATTTCCCCCGACGTTAATGTTGTCAAAGGAGACTATGACGAGGTGCGCAACCCCGGGAGGCCATCTGCCACCCTCATTCCAACGCAACCCCAACCAGAGTTCGACCTTTCCGTCGTCGATAACCGTCGTGCACACCCCCATCAAGATCGGCGTCATTCACGGACACCAGAGCGTCCCTGTGGGCGACCTCGACTCGCTCAGTGCGATTGCGCGCCAGATGGACGTCGACGTCCTCATATCCGGCCACACCCACACGTAAAGCGCGCCTTCGCTCATGTTCCTTTCCTCGGCTGACGTGTTGCGCAGCTTCCAAGCCCGCGAGCACGACAACAAATTCTTCGTCAACCCGGGCTCGGCCACCGGCGCGTGGACGGGTGCTTTCAACGGGTACATCCTCTACGCGACTTTCTCTCGAACGCGCTAACCCTGTAGCCAAGCGATCCCACCCCGTCCTTTGCGCTAATGGACATCCAGGGCCCTGTGGTTGTCACGTATGTCTACCAGCTCATCGAGGGCGAGGTGCGCGTGGAGAAGATCGAGTGGAGAAAGCCGGACGATGCCATCCCCGCGAGGAGTGCTCCGCCACCGATTTCCAGTCCACCTCCGGGCAGCCCTCAACCTGCCGGAGTGTGGTGAACGTGGATTTAGATATTTGTGAGTCTGCTTTTTACGTCGTCTCGGGCTCCTCTGACCGTACGTTCCAGGTATATACATCACTGTAATTCTGGTTCGCGTCGTGCCTACTACTGGAGTCCTTTGTCAAGTCGCATGCTTTCCCCAGAAGTTTGAACGCACTGTGTGGTGGATTCTACGCACAGAATCACCGCCAATGTTTCGCCAAACTTTTCATATGAGCGGGCGGTACTCTGGGTGAGTGAGTGGACTCGTCCCTGGTTGTTACCAAAAGGAACACATAAGTATTGTTCCTTTCATACTCATTGCACTCCTCGTGTCGAGATCTGATGGAAATTATTCTTACTGACACCGCCCAATTTAGGAATACTTGGGATAACTCTTTTTTTTTGCTGTCTCTTTCCTCTGGACCTCATTGGCAGCATGATTCCACTACCTATAGGAATACGATCACATGGGTCCAGGGACCCGCGCGCTCTGGAATGAAAGTCGCCTAAAGCGGACCAGAGCGGTTGTTTGGCTTAGACAAACAATTCTTTGTATGTGTCACACCGGTCCGCTCACTAGGCTCCAAGCTCGCGCCTCTGTGCCATCCGGTACCACGAAATCGAGCATCGCGTACGTCTTGGGACGGGCGCCATCGCAATTAACTCGAGGAGATGAGCGTCAGGCAGGACGGACTCCTGCAACATATATATGGAAGTACTTTCCTTACTCGCGGTCTTCCATCCGACGGTTCGTGGCTTTTACTTTATAGTCGGTTTTCTCTTCCACAAAGGCCGCCATGGGTACAGCGGCTATCCTAGTTCTATCGAAAAAGTATCATCACCCGGACATTGCTCGCGGTTATCCCCCAACATTAATATTAATATTGCTCTTGCCGCCATGATTTGGATGGGCAGTCTGGTGTTGGTTGGGCGGTGGGGTTTCAATTAATAGATTCAGATTGTGTTCGACATTTTCTATGCTGTAGCGAGAATGCAATAAACTCAATTAGTCCGAAAGGACAGTCACGAGACGGCGGGTCCTTCCCACCAAATCGTCGCGACTCTTAGCGCTGAGTCCACTCCTTTTTCTTTTCAAACCATGGATACTTGGGAACGTTGTTTGGATGCAATAGAAGCGTCGGGAGCCGTTGAGTTGGATGCGTCGCCCAAGGTCTCCTAATATTTGAGTCCCCAACTCCCTCAAACACTTTACACGACCAACCTACGCGCTAGCTGCTGGCACTGCTCTCCACTACGCGGGTGGTGCGCGTCAACCTGTCGTGGCTTGACGACGCATTGGGTAGCGAGCTGCTGCGCGAGGTCACGGTGGCGCGGCGGCGCGACCGTGCTCGCATGTCGCCTTCTACTCTCCCGCCGCTCTGCTTGTCGCCCTGCCGTCGCAAGCCATGCCACACTGCTAACCCAGCAGTAGTGCAGCCCACTCATCACCCCACGGTGACGCACTTCGCGCAAAAAGGCAAGCCGGATCCGTACGCGCTCTCGCCGTGCTCTTGCACTGTCTCAAGATGTGCCTGCCGTACCGCTCCTCGCGCCCCCGCGATTATACTGCTCCTCCTCTACCACCACCCATGCCTGCTGCACTGCTGCACTGCCACACAATCCCTCCCCTGCGCTACATGTGCCCGCCGCGCCGCTAAAACAATCGCTACACAAATTACTACTGCTACCCCCTACCCCTACTGCCACTGCTACTGCTACACGATTGCTACCGCTACACGCGCCTGCCGCGCCGCTATACAGTCGCTACACAACCACTGCTGCCATTCTAGGCTACCGCCACATGCGCCCACTCCACTGCTACACAATCGCTACCCCCTAACACTACACAAACTTGAATGCTACCCCACTGCCGCTATACGTGCCTGCCGCGCCGCTACTGTTACCCGAGCTACCACGCACGATACACCCGCCGCAGCACTTTCCTACTGCTACACGCGCCCGCCGTGCTGCTTTCTGCTGCTTCCACTTATCACTTCCTCGACTGTACCCCGCTGATCACCTGCTTAGATACACCTGCCGTGATCTACCCGGTCAAAATTCAAGAACACTAAGGTCGTTACAGTCGTGGTATGTCTTAACTCATATTGATCATGTACTGATGTTGCTGACCCACTTTCAATCAGCGTAACCCCCCCCCCCCCTTTGCCCATCCCACCGCTGCTGCTGTAAAACATGCATTTCGGTTTTGTTGCTTCACCCTCGGTTTGCCTATGTATGCGGTGAGTAAAATTGGTTCAATCAAATAATCTCGCGGCTTCGTTTCTTCTTCCTAGATTTGGGGTGATCCACCTTGGAGAGCTGGATGCGTATTCCCTTCACCTATCAATCCTATCTCATGCTTCTTGCATGAACTTGAACACACACACAATGCGGGAACAGGGTTTTGCCCTGGCAGATATCCTTGGTGTGAAAAAATAAAGTAGGCTGTAGGGGATACACCTTCATGACACTTTGGCCGAGTGGTTAAGGCGACACCCTGCTATATGACTAAAGTTTGGTTAGTCTGCATCCAGGTGTTGGAGTTTCTCCGCGTGTGTTCGAATCGCACAGGTGTCGATGCGTTTTTGCTGTTCGAATCGCACAGTTGTCGAACTGCTTTTTGCCTGCTACATCAAGATCCTGCGCAACAAGCTCGGACTGATTGTTCGAATCGCACGAGTGTGCTATGTTTTTGCTTACTTAGTACATGCCGATCGTGCAACAGACTCTCCGCGTGTGTTCGAATCGCACAGGTGTCGGTATGTTTTTGCCTACTATATGACGATCCTGCTCAACACACTCAGACCTATTCAAATTGCACAGGTGTCGTTTCTTTTTCTACGAACATGAATCGCGTTTCCGCGCCTACAAAGTTGAAATTCCCTCCTTCGCCGCGGCGAACTAACTTTATTACCCGCACTCGCATGGACGATAAGGCTGCACCTCTCCTTCCATGACCGACAAGTCGACGCCCGCCGTTCGCGTCCCCACCAACGCCAGCTATGTTCTGGTCTGTCACGGCGGCGCCGGTACGATGTCTAGAACGGGCTCCACGCCGGAGCAGCGCGCAGCGTACAAGGCCGGAATATGCGCCGCGCTAGAGGCGGGCTACAAGATTCTCAGCGAGGGCGGTAAAGGCCACGAATCAAGTCTTCTTTTCCTATTCTCATTGCCGCAGGTGAGGCCATGGACGCGGTCACCGCTGCAGTGTCTTCAATGGAGGGTACGGAGCTTTTCCCACCGTTCCTCGCGCCCCTCACGCGTCACAGACTGCCCTCTATTCAACTCCGGTAAGCCTTCGCGGCGGCCGCGTGCTAAAGCCTAACATCCGTCAGGCAAGGGCGCCGTGTTCAACATAGGCGGAAAGGTGGGTGTCATTTAAATACACGAGACAGCATATCGACATACATACGCAGAACGAACTGGAGGCCTCGTTGATGCTGTCCAAGCCCCCGGCGTCGCACCCTGAAATCTCACCCTCGCGGCGCGGTGTCGGGATGACACTCCTCACGCACGTCCGCAACCCGAGCGCGCTCGCCCGCGCGCTCTATCTTGCGCCGGACCTCCTCCCGCACACGTTCATCTCCGGCGCGACGGCAGAGTCCCTCGCAGAGTCTCTCGGCGAAGAGCTCGTCGACGAGTCGTACTTTTACACCCAAAAGCGGTGGATCGAGCACCGCCGCGGCCTCGGCCTTCCCGACGGGCCCTTCCCGTACCCTGACCCCGACGCCTCGGACGAAAAGGCTGGGCTCCCGCTGCTCGACCTGCAGCCCACGGGCACCGTCGGCGCAGTCGCGCTCGATGTGCGCGGGTGCATCGCGGCGCTCACGTCGACGGGCGGCCGTACGAACAAGCTCATCGGGCGTGTGGGCGACACACCGCACATGGGCTCTGGTTTCTGGGCGGAGGAGTGGCCGGCCGCGGCGGGCTGGGTGCAGAAGGCCTGGAGCAAGATGTGGGGTCTTCCTGCCCAGCATGCGTTGGGCGTTTCGGGGACGGGCGACGGCGACGTGCGTCTCCACCTTACTAGTCGATTGTGCCGCGCTCAACTGCTTTTAGTATTTTATCCGGTGCGCGACGGGCGTGACTATCGCGCATCGCGTCAAGTATCTCGGAGAATCATTGCAAAAGGCGACCGAGTACGCGGTCGAGGAGCTGCGCCAGCACGGGGGGATTGGCGGGGTCATCGCGCTGGACAATGCGGGAAATGGTACGCCACACCCGCTTTACCCGACCGGTGACTGACTTTCCCCCCCCCCCACAGTTGCGATGCCTTTGAATTGCCCGGGAATGTACCGTGGGGTCATCAGGGAGGACGGCGTCCCGCTAACAGCCATTTTCGACGACGATGTTCTCGAATGAGTAGAATTACAATTATCCAGCATAGTAGTACTATAACGTCGCTTTGTGCATTGCGCTTTTCAGTCGCTGTTTGAGGGGGCTGCCATCGCGTGGTGGTTTCTCCTCTACCGTCGACACTGGACTCGCCGAGCGGATCTGTGGAGTGATCTCGACCTCGCCTTCTGGTACAGGCTCTATTGTTTCTGTGACGAGAGCTACGCGCGTCCATCGTCTGAAGCGGGTGTACTGGACGAGTGTCAGGAGAGAGTCGGGGAGCAGAGGAGATGCCAACCTTGCCCATCCCGCCTTTGGCACTCGGCTTCTCCCACTTATTGTCTCCGTATACCCAGCCGTCTTCATCTGTGACGAGCTCTTCTTCCTCTTCCTCGGAATCAGGAGCCACCTTGTCCTCGGACTCATCGGCGGGCGGCTGAGGCGTCGGTTGGCCGCTAGATTCGCGCATCTTGACGGCGGCCTTCATGAGGAGACCCGGATTCTCCTCCTTCTCGCTCGGGAGAGGCTTCTCGACGCGACTAAGTCCCGTAGCGCCCTCTTTGCGGACGATCACGCGCCATTCGTGCTCCTCCCAGGTCCATCTTGCGCAACGCTTGGCGCGGCCCTTTCCGTCCGGACTGGGGATGTACAGGGTGGTGTCGTCTGGGAGGACGAACGCGTTGGGCGGAGCGACGGCATTCTGGGACTTTGAGCACCAGGAGGGCCGCTCGGCGGGGAGCAGGGCGGCGGTCCAGTCGAGCCCCATCCACCATCTCTGGTTCTCGTAGACGGTAAAAAGGAAGCGGAGGGACTTTGTTGGGGTCGGGGCAGCCACGGCGGCGGCGGAGAGGGCCGACTGGGATGCCAAGGGCAAGGGCTGCCCGGTAATGGCTGCGTACAGCCGGTAAACCGCCCAGCGGAACCAGGCGCTGCGCCACAGCGAGTTGCGCAGTGCAATGGCCCACGGGGCGCGCCAGGCGAGCATCCCAGTTCCGCCAATAGCAACTAGGACGCGTAGGCGCACGAAATGGGTGAGGAGCAAATAAGGCACATAGAGCACGAGGGATGAGCGCAAGAGCAATTTTGGAGCGGCCAGACCCGCCGGGAGTGCGGGAAAAGCGGGGACGAGGGACTCGATGACGGTCAGATCTGCGACTGCGGCTTGGAGGGTGTGCTCGGACGCTAACGGTGGGGAAGGACGGGCGCGTGCGGACCAGGCGGAGAATGCGAGGGGGGCTATGCAGCCAAGGGGGAGAAAGTAGCGGAGGGTGGGCTCTGCGAGGAGAACTGCTGCCCACCAGACGGCGATGAGGAGAAAGGCATCGTAGGTCGACGTCCACGCGGGGATCTCGAGCGCGCGTCGCACGAGATGGATCCCCGGCGCTAAAGTGATTAACAGCGCCGTCAAAGGTAATCGGTCCATCAAGACGACGGCGAACAACGACGCGGAGAGCGATGGGAGCGAGGAAGAGGGGAAGAGGCGCGCGAGGGGGATGGAGGAAGGCGGGGTTGCATAAGCAAACTACGCATTCTCAATTACGAATCGATGACAACACCAGCAGACGCGCGTACAATAACCAAAAAAAAACGTGCAGGGAAAATAAATGCAGGCGACGAAATTCGCAGCAATTTTCGTATCTAAGCTGCTACGAAACGAGATCCTTCGTAGAATTCACATAACAAAAAGCAGTGGCTGTGGTTAGTCTCCCCGAGGCAGAACGATAGGCGCAAACTTTCGCAAGCTCAAGATACTAGGATATCCTGAGACACAAAGGTTCAAGGAATTGGTCTACTCTCCAGTTCAAGTACTCTACCTCTCGGAGACTAGCTCTAGTGGGATTCATATCAGTGCAGTGTCGAGGCCACTGGCACTCACCGAGTGTCATCGGCCTTAGTCCTTTCTAGCCCTCGCGTCGCCGGTTCCTTCAAGATCGATCCGTCCAAGTTTTCTTCTCGCTTGGCTTCTTAGAACATCACTTGGCGTCGACGCCGACCTTGTCTTCGGATTTCGGCCGCGTCGTTACCTCGCAACTTGCCCTCCGCTGCCGCGTCTATCGATGACCAGAATAACGGGTCGAGCCAGTTCTAACCTGAACTAGATGAATTCTGTATTCGTCATTATCAGGAAAGCACAAAACGAACCGAATTGCAAATACACTGGTCCGAGGAGGACGAGGAAAGTGCCCTCGACCTGCGGCAAGTGCACTGTCGACGTTGGATTGTCAACACGTTTGATTCTGCAACCCCAACAGCAGCCCTAGTTTCCCCAGTAAAGCCGTGTACTCCGAGTCGATCCTCACGTCCTAGAAGCATATTTGGTCCAGGGCGACACCAGGCGAGATGAATCGCACATCCAACTCGAACGCTGAAGCCGTTCGTAATCTGCTGGTCGCCACGGCGCTGATGGCGGCTCTGCACAAACGCAGACCGAGCCAGTTGTATCGTTGATCAAATACGACATCCGGCCTAAACTGAAGATGACAGAATACGTGGGTGCTCGCAGCTGTAAGAGCCGGCGCATCTGCAGCGTGGAACGCGAGGGGCAGGGGCGGATAGGCCAATGCGAGGGTGCGGAATCAAGCAAACTACGTGCGCGGTCTCTTGTAGCAGCCAAGAACCCGCTCTGGTAGGACCAAACGCGGCCATGGCATCGACATTCAGTCCAGGCCAACACATGGGAAGCACAGCGACCGGAGCGCCGTCAAAACTCTTGATGTACCTTTTGGGGGAAAAAGTGTCGCACCGAACTCAAGAGCAGCAGCCCCCACGAACGCCTCGAATACATCGCCCATTCTAATTGCGCCTGGGACGCTGCTGCGGCCTTTTGTTCTTGGGTGGGACAATATAATTGGAGACCATAGAGGAGAGCGAGATGGCCAAGGTGATTCCCCGAGCACAACAGATCGAAAACATCGTCTGCGATCCGCTTGTTGAGATCGGGCACATGGCGGTGAATGGAGCCCGCTATGGCGACCTCGACGAGGACATCCCCAAGCCACTCGACGCGTTTGTTCTGGCCACTGAAGAACACCGTGCAAAGGAGCTGAGTATCGCTGAAAGCGCCGAGATCGGGTGGGTACTCTGGAGGAAAGGCTGGGTACGCCACCGGGAGAGCCGGCCAGTTTGGACCGTCCAACTGACAGAGCAGTGCACTAGGAGGCGAGTTCAAGGGTAGTCGAATGCGCTCGGGGACAGAATAGCGCAGCGGGTGATCCTGGGGTAGTAGATGTGAAATCAATTGGATGGGGTTTGCCGCCCCATGGCTATAGAGCGAAACGTGGACCCAGCTAGTCTCCCTGAGGCAGAGTAGATCAATTCCTTGAACCTTCGTGCCTCAGGATATCCTTGGCCTCAGGATATCGTCAGATAGGCATCTTGAGCTCGCGAAAGTTTGCGCCGACATCTTTCGTCTGCCTCAGGGAGACTAGACCCAGCGCGGTTGAGCATGGTCTGTCAGCATAGCGTCCCCACTTTTTGCGTGAAATTCTTGCAAGCCCAGAAAGTGAGAAGATTCGAAAGAGAATGTCGACTTCTCTTGGTGAATATTTGCGTAAAGTCCAAAAAGGGACAGCAAGACTCGCTTTGGCCGCGGCCACATGGTTGAACTCGTTCATGCTACGGTCATCTCGCGGCTGGTCACCGCGGCCCTCCTCTCCCTCGCGCGTCTGTTCCCCCCTTTCGACGCGGCGACATCGCATCTTCTGCTACGCTGGGACGCCGTCCACTTTCTGCACATTGCCCGCAGCGGCTATGTCTACGAGCACGAATGGGCGTTTTTCCCCGGGCTCCCCTTCGTCCTGTCCCTCTTCCCCAACTCTCTCCTCGCCCCCACCCTCCTTTCCCTCGCCGTGGCCTGCGACACGTCCTCTACCATGTACGCCCTCTCTCTCCACCACCTCGGCTCTCCGCCTCTCGCCAGGCTCGCCGCCTTTCTCTCCCTCCTTCCCAGTAGCCCCGTCATCCTCTTCTTGGCGCCCTACAACGAGCCCTTCTTCACCTATTTATCCTACAAGGGCATGCTCTACTGCGCGACATCCCGCTACTTTGCCGCCGCCATCGCCTTCACTCTCGCCGCCGCCTTTCGCTCAAATGGCTTTCTCTTGAGCGGCTTCATTATCTGGGGCCTCCTCGTACAGCCTTTCCTAGAGCGCAAACCGGTACGTCTTACTGCATATATGTCTTTCTGTGCTGACTCGTTTAGATATATCCTCGCGCCATCTTCACCTGCGTCGTCCTGTCTGCGCTTCCGTTCACGCCCTTCGTAGCCCACAACTATGCCGCGTATATCGCCTTCTGCACCGTCGCAGAATCGCCCGCGGCCTGGTGCACCCGGTCCCTACCGCTCATCTACGCGCACGTCCAGGAGCACTACTGGAACAGCGGCTTCCTCCTCTACTGGACCCTCCAGCAGCTCCCCAATTTCCTCATCGCCGCCCCCCCGCTCCTCTCCATCTCCGTCTTTAGCATCCATCACCTCCGCCACTGGCTAAAAGCACCCGCCGCCCCGGGCCACGCATTCCTCTCCGCATCCATCACCCCGCACGCCATCCACGCGCTCATTATGTGTGCCATCCTCCTCTTCGCGTCCCACACTCAGATCATCCTCCGCTTGGCTGCGTCCATGCCAATCACTTACTGGGCTGCAGCCTGGCTCCTCGTTGACCACCCAAAGTGGGGTCATGCATGGGTTGTCTGGAGCATCATCTGGGCCGTCCTCTCCGTCCTCCTCTGGGGCGCGTTCCTCCCACCCGCATGATCATGGTAATAAAACATTAATATTCATTGTGTTTTTTTCGTACAAACGATAATTGTATGTTAAGTGCGAAGGGTATGATGCGTGCTGTAAACGTGCAAGAGTTCAATAAAGTACATAGCGAGGTTTCATGCTACAAGGGTAAAGCTATCAAGTTCAGGCCGACGAGGAAGCTGCGGCTGCTGCCGTAGTCTGCGTTCTTTGTAAGTACGAGTGAGCGTAGAAGGAACGACTGCACGCACCAAAACAGAGTCCGTGGCTGCAGGTGCAGGGGTATCGGCTGTTGCCGCTGCCACCGTCGCTTTCGCTTCCGTGGCGTTGGCTGCGTTGGCTTTCGCCTGCGTCGCCTGGGTGTCTTGAGCAGTAGCTGTCGACTGGGTGTCTTGAGCCGCGGCTGTCGACTGGGTGTCTTGAGCAGCGGCTGTCGACTGGGTTTCTTGGACGCTGGCAGTATCCTTGACGCTGGCCTTGACGCTGGTCGCCGACGCCTCAACGCTGGCTGTAGTAGACGCCTCGACGGCGACGGACGACGCAGCAGATGCCGAGGCGGACGCCGACGCCGACGCCGAGCTGGCCGACGCGGACGCGCTGATCGAGATCGCCGCGGCCTTCATGGCCGCCTCAGTAAGGTCCAGGGTGTAGTCCGTCGGGACACTGAACTGCACCAGCTGCAGCCACGGGATCGTGTAGCCGTTCTGTCCAACCCGCACTGTGGCCGCCGCCTGGATGTCCAGTTTGCCGTCCGGGATGATGGCCAACGATGCAATTGCGCCTTGCGTCAACAGCACGTTGTTTATGGTCCCAGAGTTGGCCGTGCCGTGCGCCGGGATCACAAAGTTGTCGATGGCCTCGGAAAAGAATGCAAATGTCTCGTTGAATTCTCCAGCGTTGGATTGCACAAACTCGACCACGAGATCAGTGTCGAGGGGATTTTGCATCTGAAAAACATCGTCAGATAACACCCCTTCAAAAGATAAAATTGCTTGCGTCAAAGTTGATGCTGACGATATTCGTTACAAGGGAGTCCAACGTGATGAAAACGCTGACATGAGTGATCAGGTTGGGTTGGTTGAGCCCTATCGTTTAGATTGAGAACACAGAACTTTCTCCCCCAACCAAGGGGGCTTACCTTGCAGACTCGTCGAAAGAGTCAGACTAGAGAGCGCCGGAGCTAACGAAACAAATGGAGTGCTTTGCAGGTCGCCTTGGATAGTCAAGGGCAAAGCGCTGTTGCCCTGGATAAATGACGTCAAGAAGCTCTGTGCAATGGTGTCGTTGGCGTCCGCAGGCTCGTAGTGGAATTCCGTGGGAACCGTGTTCGCTCCCGGAACGAGATTGAACGTCTGCGCAATCAGGTCAGTCATAAACTGGAGACCTACAGAAAAAGACTGACGTCTATTGCCGCTCTTCCGATCGTCACACCGTTGAAAATGACGGGGAGCGAGATGTCTACCGTATCGAGAGATATGTTGGATGGATTCTGCAGGATCGTAGTGAGCGGGGCAACTACAAATTCGGTTCCTCCAGTGCCACCGCTGCCAGTGACAGACACATTGCCCAGGGAAGCTGTTCCTTCGAACGAAGCGATGCCTGAATTTAAATGTTAAGCTCATTGAAAATAAAAACATTTCAACAAGCACTCGCCTGTTATGGCCGAGTTGACATTGAACGGTATACCGTTGATGGGAACGTCGCCAATGCTCGTCCGCGCAGAAACATTTGCGGTCCCAGACAGAACAAACTCCGTCGAGGGCAACAAAGTGACAGAAGCAAGCAGCAACTCGAATCCGTTGTCAGTCACCGCCGTCAATGGTATGTCTTTGAAAGAGATGACGAGGTCGGCGAGGTTTCCGGTTGAAACACCACCCTGCGCAGGAACCATGGGGAGAACAAGCTATAATACACTCGGTGAGACAAGACATGTACTGCAGGTGTCAAACAAACGTACAGTCGCAATATCGAGACCAAGGTCGCTGATCAAAAGATCTTGTCCAGAAGCCACGACTTGCAAGGAAAATCCGAAGGGATTCCTGTATTGCGCCAGAGTGAAATCGGAGGACGTCAAGGGCGCAAAGGCTTCAGCCTGATTGACTAGGGTCAAAGCCAACTGGTCGAGGGCGATCGATTCGATGATTGTGAACGTTTGACCGGGAAGGATGACTTCGAGTGTCAAGGTCTTGAAGGCGGCACTCAACCAGGCCACCGGTTGACTCGAACCGCTCGGTTGTACTGTATCTCCCTGGACAGTCAAAGTCTGGTTCTCGCCAGCCAAGAAGTTGCTGAATAACACCCCGATGTTTGCAAGATCGGACCCGCTCTGTGGGATAATACGTCCACTGAGGTGGCTATTCGTCGTCGCGCTAGGGGCCAAGAACAAGCCGGAGCCGCTTAAAGCTGCATGGACGATCAATATATGAAGTCAAAGATGGGAAAGATCACTAACGTCCAACCTCGGAACCCATGAAGAAACTCGTGAATCCAACAGTCCCAAGGTCGATACCAAGTTCTGGTTTTATTTGTCAGCAAGACGGATAACAAACAAAAATGGTGCACGAACGAGCAGGAGAAGGAATCCCTGCGTCGGTCTCGATGTGGATTCCGCCCGCAGGGTCGTCAGACGGCAACTGGAAGTTACTGATGGTGACGCCGGGGAGGCCATTGAAGGCCTTGAAGGACACATCCTTTGAAAGCGTGACGTTGTCGAAGATGGTTCCGAGGGCCGTCAGGCGCAGTTTAGGAGTCGAAATAGTCCATGTAAAGTCCGGGTTATGAAGTAGGAACGTCGCGAAATCCGTGAACTTGGCAGAATCGGTGATGGTAAGCCTGCCACTCGTCACGTAGTCCGGAACACCCGTGTTGGCGGCAGCGCAGACTGTATAGAAAGATCAGACGATTAAATCGGGCGATTAAAAGGACTGACCAGGAGGAAGTGTGATCTGAGCAATGTTTTCGCCTTGCCAAACAACACTGGGACAACGTTAGAAAAATGGCCAGGCCAGTGCAGCACAAGCGTACCTGAGTGGTTCCGGGAAAGCAATGAGGGCATCGAGCGGGCCTACGTTCGTCAGAGAACCGCGGAGAGCCAAGTCGAATCCCTCGTCAGAAATGTTGCTACAAACACGTTCAAACAAAGACCGGCAAAGAAAATGAAAATGATTACGTGATGTTGGCTTCGGTGAACGCGAGGACAGCTCCATCGACAAGATGTTGAGCGATGGGACCGGCGACAGCGCCGATGAGGAATAGAGCACTTTGGTCAGTCTGTCGCAAAGAACTAAAATTTGCGGGCACAGAAGAGGGGAAAATAAACGTACAACGACGGGGATAGAGCTTTGCACAAAGGACAGTTGGGTGGCAAAGTCGTCGAGCTTGACACTCGAATTGATTCCCAAATCCACCTTTAGGTTTTTCAGGGTCGCAAGGATAGCGCCGGCGACGTTGAATTGATTCCCGCTGACACAGGTAGGAGCGGAAGTATCCACCGTGGTAGTCACTGCAACCTTGAGGTTGGGGTTATCAACGAGGAATTGGAACAGTGCCACAAGGGGCCCGAGGTCAACGGAATTTTGCTGAGCCAAAATCGACAAGAACTGGACGATCACCAAAGGCTCGAGATTGTACTTCATTGGCAAGAAGCTGGATGTCACCGAGGAGTGGCCGTCGGCGTGGATGGGATTTGACGAGAGGTCAGCATCGATGGTCCCGAGCGTGAGGCCATGGAAAGTCGCCGTCGCGTCGACTGTGAGCAGGTTGATACTCGCCGTGAAGGGATTCGCCAAGGTGAAAGACGCCTGACTGATTCCGGTCTGGACAATGTCCGTTGGGAATTCAATGGTCGCGGACTTGATCAAGGTTTGGTGAATCGCGGGAATGGTCACCGGCTTCAAAAGGATTTCCGACAACGCAGTCTTCAGGGAGCTGATGGGAGTGGAATCTGTGGTTCCAGCGATCACCGAGTCCGAGTCGACACCCTGCAAAAAGTTTTCGAGGAGCTTTTGTCCAGCTGCCACGGCGTCTCCTCCCTGGGGAGAATAGTGGACGTCGATTGGGACGCTCAAATTGCCGGGCGTGATGATCAAGTTACTCTGTGATGGTATGCTCAGAAGTTGAATCGATATTGTATCATACATGAGGAGACGCACAATATCAGCGGAACCAATGGTTTGGTCCTGGAATCCCAGAGAGAAGGATACATCGCCGGTTCCAATGGTCAAATTACTATAACGCGTCGTTGAATGTTATGAAATGAAACAAGATGCTGTAACATACCTCGGGTTGAACAGCGAAGAGTCTACTTTGATCAGCAAATAGTCCGGGAAACCGTGATTCACATCGAGATTCGCCACCGTGACGGGTTTGGTGTTGAGGCCCTGCAGGCCCTCGATATCGGAATCGACCGAGAACGAGATGTCTGTAAGAGATAGCAGACCAACGGCCGTCTGTGCGTCGGCATTGGCGGCTCCAGACAGGTGCAAGGTTTCCGTGCTTCCGACTGTCGTAGCAGCAACAAAGTCGTCAAAGTTGGAATGCTTGTCATCAAAGACGGCGAAAGGAACACTATATAACGCGTCAGACATTTGAGAGCACGCAAACGATGAAAAACAAACCTATCAAAGGTGAGGTGGATGATGCGGGCATCCACATCGGTTTTAGTGGCCGCTTTGGGTAACGCCAACTGCGCGATCGATTCTCCCTTGAACCCAACGGTAATCGTCTGCTCAAGGGCAGTGATGTCGAGGGGGAAGGCGAATGGCAAAGTGAACGCCGCATCCGTGGACGTCGAGGTGGTCAGCGGGTCGTACGCCGTGTCCTCCGTAAACAGTAGCTTCAGCTCGTTCAGGCTGATCGACTTGATGACTTGAAGGGCGCCCTGGTTGGGCAGCACAGCGGCAACCTGGAGCGCTTTGATGCCGTCGTTCAGCCATGTCACCTGGAATGGAGTCAATACAAGATGGAGGGAACGATGGAGTATAACAAACGTCGCTGGGCCCTGCGCTAGCACCTTGGACGACGACATTGCTGTCGAGCCCATGCACAAAGTTGTTGAACACGGACGAAACAACGGCGAGACCTTCAGGGCTGCTTTGCGGCACCAGGCGACCGACGAGGGAGAGGGCAGACGTGCCGCCGGGAGCGAGATTGACGGATCCCGAGGAGACGGGAGCGATCATGGTGCCGTTGACAAAGGTGTCGAAACCCAAGGAGCTCAGCTGAATTCCAACCTGGGACGGGTTGGCTGCCGTAGCCTCGAGGGTGAGGTGAATACCACCAGCAGGGTCATTCGAAGGCAAATCGAACGACTTGATGATGACCCCGCCTTTCAGGCCGTTGAACCCTTGACGTTATATGCATTAACATACCAAGTCGTAGTACGAGACGAATTTTTTTACCTTTGAGGGTCACCTTATAAGCGACGGATATGCCAGAAACTTCGATGCCGAGGGCATTGACTGCAGAGATAATGAGAATGATTACGCCGCCAAAAAAATGAGAACGCACCGGTCAAGTTGTCTCCCGTAATTTGCCAGTCGAAAGTTTCTTCCGTAAGCAAGGTCTGAGCCGCCAATGAGCAACATCAGCAAATATGACAAAAGAGGACCAACCTTGGTGAACGCGGTCAGGTGATCGACGTCCGCAACGGTAAAGGTCGATGTCGTGTCAAGCGTGGCTCCAGTATCGGCGGCGACCTTGAGGGGGTCCATGGTGATGTGCCCGATAGGCTGGCCCTCCCAAATCACAGTCAAGCCATTCCCGCCAAAGCTAATCGCGGCGTCGACTGGGGGAAAACATCAACAGCTTGAAAATCAAATGCGAGGGCCGTGCGTACATGGACCGGCGTTCGTGATCGCTCCCTTCAATTGCGAGGCTGCAAGACATCGTGAGCAAACTGGGAACCGGCGGAGTGGCTGGATGACTTACTGAAAGACTCTTGTTTGGGATCTTGGATCAGCACGGTATCGAGTCTGCGCGGTGTTATCAGCATAGGGCTAGCGGATAACGAGAACTAAACCCACCCCAAGAGCGACCCTCCGACAATCTTTTGGACGATCGGCTGAGCGAGAACGGGAAGAATGAAGTCGAGCGAGCTGTCGGTCTTGGTCGGGAGACTGGTCTGCGTATACTTCAAGGACGTTTGATAGTCGCCAATGGTCACCCCCGCAGTCAGCTCAACGTCGGATTGCAGCTTCTTGAAAGCAGCCTGAACGAACGTGGGAAGGTCGAACCCGCTGCGAAATAGGGTCAGCATGGTGTGCGCGCACGGGTGAAAATGACTTGCGTGAATAGGTTGGCCCGGCGTTCGACGCCACGCTTGATAGGCGACGCGCTGGTGGCGGCAGCAGGAAGGTACGTGATGCCGCCGAGTTGGACGATGCTGTCGAGCGGCGCGACGTCCAGCCCTGCTTCGAGAGCAAGTCTCCGCGTCACGGAGAAGAGGGTCGCCGGGTCAAAGTTCATATTGAGGTCCAAGCTCGGTGACGTGGTGGTGGACTTTCCCGGGTTGGTGAACTTGGTGGACGAAGTGATGGTGCCGAGAGACATGCCAAAGGAAGAGACCGTGGAGGAGATGCTGGTAATTTCCAAAGGCGTAGTGAACGGATTCGCCAGAGAAACCGTGACGTGACTAATGTTGCTGGAGCGTCCGGTGGTTGACAAGATCTCGAGCGCGGCCGTATCGAGCAAGTTGGTTTTCAAGGCCGGCAGGGTCACATCAATGTCGAGTGTCTGCAGCGCGGCGGAAAGCGATACAATGGGGGTAGTTCCCTCAAATCCAGTAATGGACAACTGGACGTCTTGCTTCCCGACGAAATCGTTGAGAGTTTCCAATCCTTGGGGGCTTTTGTTGGCCTGTGACCGCACAAGTATCAGCGCATGAAACCAAGAAAATGTGGGGTCATTACCTGGAAAGTAGACTTTGCGTTGACAGTATTGTTTCCCATGTTAAGAACCAAGTTGGGCAAAAGTGCCGTCCCGATGTTAACATTGTCCCTCAAGAGGTTCAAAGCTGGAAGAAGATGAGTTTCAAGGAGGCTACAGCGACGGCCAAGAGCTTACTCAAGTCGCCCAGAGTGAGCTTCAGGTTGGAGGGGTTGAAAATGGACACTGATGAAATTTTTTAATTCGGTATGGATCCAGCGGCGCAACAACTAACCTTGAATTCCGAGTGTAATTCCGTCGGTCGTACCGCCTTGAACATCAACCGTGTTAATCGTCGTCCTTCCTTTCAAGCCCTGGAGACCTTGAAGCGATGTGGATACATTGACCTTGATCGGGTCGAGCGTGATCTGGCCAATGGACAGGTTGGCGACTGTGTGCGAGTGACCGATGAGACGGAACGGCGCGACGGCCATATTGGTGAGATCCGTGTTGAAGGTGGAGAACGTCGGATGGTCGGAGACGGAGCTGCTCAGGTTCGTGTTGCTAATGTTGATGTCAACCACACCGGACGTGTTCGTCGGACCAAGCACTGCGATGGATGACGTCGACGCTCCGAGGGGCTGCAAAAAAATGGTTAGGCCGTGCAATATAAATTACTGATGGGACCCACAGTCGAAAGACCGGCCACTGTGCTGCCGTCGGCCATGGTAATGTTGAAGTCGTTGGCAATCTCTCCAATGTTTAGCTCGAATCCGAAAGGCAATTCTGTGAACCAGAGTCAGTCAAGTCGCTTAACCTCAATCATCGTCCTCCGCACCGAGTGATGCCTTGACGGTGTTACTGCTTGCGGACGGCGCCCACGGGGTGTCCTCTGAGAAAACCAAGTCGAAATTTCCGATCGTAATGGTCCGAATGGGATCGATGGGTGTGGGCGAAACAAGCGGGACGTTGAGCTTGAGAGCTTGCAGACCGATGCTGAGCCAGGAAACGGTGGAGTTGTCGGCCTGCAGGGTCGATACTCCGGTGGCGATTACTGGCGACACCTCGCTGTTCAAGTAGTTGGTGAACAGTTGCGACACCGCAACTGTACAGGCGTCAGATTTGATTTTTTCTTGCTTAAGTCGGAGGAAATATTACCAAGTTCGGTAGGATCCGTGTGGCTTTTGAGGAACCCATTCAGGGTTATGACATTTGGGCCGGGGCCCTGCAACATGCTATGAGAGCGGGAAAGACTAAACAAGGAATGCAACTCACGATGATCGTGTTCGTGCTGGTTCCGAGACCCAGATCCACGCCTTGGTAGCTGAGCGAGAAGATGACCGTGCCCAAGTTGAGCGAGAAAGGGCTGGAAGACATATGTATGAGTCGGCTGCAGTGTACGCGGTGCACAAGGCGCGTACCTCGGGTTCGTCAAGTTAGTTACGGCAACAAAGTTGATACCGCCCGCAGGGTTGTCGCTGGGGAGCTGGAAGTCCTGGACGGCGACATTGCCAGAGAAGCTCTGGAAACCTGCGCGAGGAGCTGGAGAAATGGTCGCGAATTAATGGGCCAAGACGACGTACCATTGAGAGTGATGAGCTTGTTGAACTTGATTCCTGTGGACGAGTTGGCTGGGGAAAAGACGTCGCGGAGAATAAAGCTGACCTTTTGACACGGGGAACTTGACGGCCTGGACGCGGAGACTGTTGCTTGTGAGGCGCCAAGTGAAATTCTGGTCGGTGATCATGTGGGTTGCGAAAAGACCAAAGGCAGTGGGGTCCGAAATGGTGAACGGGGTTGCTGTCTGGTTGATGGTGGCCCTTTTGTGCTTTGCATGGATGGTGGCGAGTGAGAGCCAGCCGAGGGCGACTTCCTTGGAGCCGTCGTTGGGGACCCACGAGACGTTGACGGGGTCGGGGAAGTCGATGACCGCAGGGATGAATCCGGTGTGTGCGACATTCCCCTGCATTGCGAGATTGAATCTGGGGAGGGGGGAGATGAGGAAAGAGAGACAGAAGGGCGAAGGATATGACGGACGAGTTATTTGTAGGGGAGGTTATGGCTGCGACCTGGATATCAAGGGTACTGCGATTGACGACTAGCTGGGCAATAGCAGTGACGACGGGGAAGAGCAGGATGAACAAAAGCGCGATGCCGAGCGGTATGATAATTAGTTGGGAAATAATAAACCACCGCTTCTTGTAAAATGGCTGCTGGGCTGCTGCTGGTTGACCTGGCTGTCCTGGCTGTCCTGCGGCGGCGGTCGCACCCGCGCCAGTGCCTGGCGCGACACCTGCACCAGTGGTTCGCGTAATTTCTGTCTCTGAAAAACGCGAGGCTCCAGCGGGGGCGGTAGCATGGCCTGGGTGATGGTGGTGAGTGGTATATGCGGCGAAGGAGAGAGAAGAGAGATATTACCTGTGAGGCCAGCATCGGATCCAAGGCTCTCGCGGGATGCACCGTATATGCCGCTGCTACGACGCGCCTGCTGCATGATTGTGGTTTGAGAAGAACCCGGAGAGAATTTTCAAAGCCCGTCCGGCTTTGTAGGCTGCCCAGGATCCGAAGCACATCATACACAAGAAATTGCCAGATCCGTCTGTGTAGATCGTTCCCACTTGAGAATGCGAACCGCATGGCATCACTGATGGTGCCGCGACGGTTCGGGGTCATGGGTGTGGGGAAATCAACAGACACTCGACTAGTATTCCCACCGGCGTCCGTGTGCAGTCCAGTCAAAAAAGATCTGCAGAAAACGTTAGGCAAACGTTAATTCCAAAGCCTTCAAGCCCACTTTCATTGCAAGCCTGTCGACTGATCATCACTGGTTCCTGAGGCAGAGGTTATTTGAACGTCGCGTCGCACGCAGTCTTTATGAAGATTCGACCCCTGAACAGCGTGCAACTTGATGAAACCAAGTTACGGCGCTCCAATTTTTTTCAAAGAAATCAGACATGGCGCGCACCGAGTGATCATCATTCATTCTCTTTGAACGGCGAAGCATATCAAGTCGGCCAGCAGGGTTCCTTGTCAAACGGCGTGTCCTTCGGCGCCCAGTTTGCTTCCGTTCAAAATGTTGATGCTGCCAATTAGCAAGAACCACCGACCCTCCATTCCGCCCGTCTCGACCCTTTTTCCTTCGACAAACCATCTCCTTCCAAAGATCAATATGTTGGTTGCATTCAAGAGATAGTAGAGAGTTCCAGAACCCGGATTAAACGCTCTCTACTAGTAGTAAAGGCTGACGCACCCGGGCCCCGCTTGGCGCGTGCTCACTTCCAATGGAGTTACATCCGCATAGTGGAGTGAAAACTGCGACTAGCGCTGTGCTCGTTCCTCGTTCCGCAATAATATGAATACCTAATATGACAGGAAAAATGGACTTTTCAAATACAAAAAAGGAAGATGGAGCAATCGATACGTCTAACCCAATCAGGGCACCTCTTCGCTGACTTCCCCTTCCTCTTTCGCCTCCTTCGCATCCCTGTTGCGCATCTCCGCATCAGACGGCGGCTCTATATTTTCCGCCGCATTATTCACTTTGCTTGCCCCGCGAGTTCCCGCCGACGCCGACCCAGACGTCGCCTCGCTCGCGCTCGAGTCACGCCGTTTCGACGCCCCACTCGATCGCGTCGACCGTCGCTCGATCCGCTTGCTGTCATCCTGCAACTCGTCGGGGGTGGGCGTGATCTCCGGCAGCGGCACCACCGACTCGGTGGGCGAGCCCTCCTCAGCGAGCGCATTCCCAGCGCCCCGCGGGTTTCGTGTCCGTTTGGCGGGATACGTCGCGTCGCCGTCGTCGACGTCCTTGCGCTTCCGCTTGGCACCAGCACCGCCACCGGCGCGTTTCTTGCGCGGCGAAAACGCCTTTTCCTTGATTTCCCGAGCAGCGACGGCTGCGATGGCACTGACGTTGGATATCGCCGCGGGCCGACTCGGAGGCTCGTCTTCCTCGGCCGCGTCGCGTAATTTCGCGGCGGGGCGCCGCGAACGCACAGACGAGCGGCGCCCCGAGTCAGAGTCGTCAATGCTGATGGGAGGCGTATGGCCAAAGCTCGAGGGCTCGAGCGGTGGCAGTGACAGCGCGAGCCGGCCGAGGGGGTGATACAAGGGGAGCGGGGGCGCCATGGGATATTTTTTGCGTGGGACGAAACTGGTGCGGACAATGATGTTGGTGGTGGTTGCAGAGGCATTTCTGGACGTGGAAGTGGACGCAGAGGTGGATGCGAGGTTGTGGGACAATGCTGAGAGTGTTTTGGCAACGCTCGACGGTCGTTCTGCTGCTGACGGAGACTGATAGGTGTGCATGGGCTTTCGCCTGCGAATGGACGAGACGGGGGGCGCCTTAAATACACTAGTACTGATGTCCATGCTTGTAATACGATGCTGAGAAGACCATTAGACACCAACGCAGATGAGACACACACGGCATGCGCTGCCTACCTATGGTGCACGCGCGTGTGAGAGGTAGTATGTATACTGGGAGCTCTGGGATGGGGGGAGGAGTGGAAGAGAGATAGATGCAGCACGGTGGATGCGCAAGTCGTAGTGGCAGGGACACAGACGGTTTGGGGAAACACGCACGGGCCTTTGGCCGTGCCATTTGCCGTAAATACAGTGTAGCGGCCCGATCATCCTTCTATTACATAATTTACCCCTATCTACATTCGTCCTACAACAGCCTCTGAGAAATCGCAGAAAAGTACCTGGAGAGCGCGTCAGTGTTTGTGTCTAGTTCAAAGAAGCGAGTTTGGCCTACCTTTCGCAGATGGCAGAGAAATAAAATTCATGTCTGTTTGCATCCTTAGTCTTTCTCGTCCGAATTTCCGCCGAGAAAAATGACTTACTCCGAGTTGTGCGGGTGTACCAAGTTGTGTGCAATCTCGTGAGCCAGGGTAAAGTACCTGGCTACGCTGAGAATAGTTGGTGAAACGCGTTTTGAAACGACCTACCACGATATATACGCGGCCCTTCCCCGTCCGGCTCTGACGTCCGCGTCATCTACAGGATCCTGTGTTAGGGAAACAAAAACAGAAATTAGGAACAGTGCTCACGCCATGCTTCATAGTACCGTAGATTAAAGAATATGCTTCCGTTGCGGTTAAAAGCAATAAGCCCGCCGTCGAGATCATAAAAAATATGCAGGCTCGTCAACGGAAGACTAGACGAAAGTCAGTCGGGCGTAAAAGGAGGGGCACGGTTCGCACCTGTACACCTGCGCAAGCACTGTCATTATAGGTACGAATCGATTGAGAGACTCGTATTTCGCCGGCATGAACGTATGTGGTTCTGGCACTTCTGAACAAGACATCAACAAGGAATTTGACATTCAGGTTAACTCGACCACCTTGCGAAAGATAGACCTTGATGTCCCCGATTTCCCCTAGAAATTCAAGGTAAATGCTGGATCCCGATGCTGACCGTGTCCCTCTTACCAACAACAGTAAGATCGCCCACGCGCCCAGAAATATCGCAGTAACCTTCGTTCAGCGATTCCTGAACCTGCTGCATCTGCTCCCTGTTCCTCAGCAGATTACCAGCCTCGGGTCGGCAAGCTTGAATAGCCATGTCTATATTCGATGCTGTCCAAGATATGAGCAGATGACCCAAGGCAGGAATGATTCTTGATCACCTATGTGGCTCAATGGCGTTACCGCCTTCGACGAAGGTCTGGGTGCATTAGGTGCGGGCTCCGGGCGTGTCAAATTAGGTGCGGGCTCCGGGCGTGTCAAATTAGGTGTGGGCTCCGGGCGTGTCAAATTCGGTACAGGAGGCGCAGATGGACCCGACTTGTCACCAGGATGTATTGTGGTGTTGATTTTGCGTTTTAATTGTTGGAAGGAGCCCTTCACACCATTCGAGGGGCGTGACTTTGGCTCGGGAGCCGATACCACTGGCCCGGCGCCCGATTCCTCTGGCAGCGGCATGTTGGTTGTCGTGGTCGTCGGCATCGATGGGGGCAGAGGTGGAGGTGGCTTCGACATGAGCTGGGCGTTCTCAGCTTTCGTCTTCGCCTCTTCGGCCGCTGCTTGACGGAGCGCATTCTGCTGTCTCAGAATTCTGTCCACTACCAATATATGTTAACAAGTTGCTTCGCATGGCATTCCGAGGACATGCCGTTGTATCCTCTTCTCTTGAGAGCCTTCAGGTCCGTCGAGAGGATGGTCATGAACAAAAGCGCATCATTCGTCTTTGGCGACTCAAACAACAGACGATTGAGAGATGTCGCCACCCTGAATAATGAGCGAGATTCAGATCTGTGCAGCCGCGATAATCCATGCGGCTTACTCGTACATATCCACCTGTGCGTTTCCCGCCAGCCTATGTATATCTAAGATGAGGTGCACATGAAAAAAACCCGCCGATGCTTACCACAGCTGGATTGGTCCCGCATCGACTCTCTTTGCAACCGCAGATGCTTCCTGTGTGCGAGCTTTCCGGAGATCCCCAAAATTGAGGGTCTTGGTGACGGAAAGTTTGCCAAAACTCGTAACAATGAAATGTGCCTCCGAGTTGAGCCAATTAAATGTGACCCTGGTTCGGGCATGTGTATGTTCGTGCAGGAACAAAGGAAGCCGCTCCAGAATAAGCGCACGGGTTTCAGCAGCCGTTCGCGAGTCCTTGATTTCCGCGCTGGTCTTGTATTCTTCCTTGACGAGGGAGCTAAGTCTTCGGGAGCCCAAAAGGGCATAGAACCCTTTCGTATAAAGAAATCAGACGTTATCAAGAGCGGATAAAGCGGTTGAAACCTTCCAGAATGTCTTCCTGGGGTGCGGTGAATAAAGAATCACCAAAGTACTGTGAACTTGTTAAACACGGTCACGTATTCCTGACCAAACGAGATAGTTACGGAAAGGGCATTGTTATCATCCGCTATAACAATTTGATCAGGCCTCTTCAAATCGTATTGAAGATCTTTTTCGTCTTCATCTAGATCCCCTGTTCCTCGGCGCAAAGATCCTAGCAGAATGGGGGCTTTCTTCATTTTGGCCAAGGTCCCAGATGAGATTTGCCGATTGTTGACAGCAATATTTCTCAGTTCCGTCAAAAAGCTAAAATGTAATCAGGAATGGTGCATATAAGTTGCAGCATATAACCCACTTGCTTGGGCCGTCCGCTAGCTCGTAAAATCTGTGTGGATCTGCCAAGAGCATCAAGCTGATCTCCTCAATGCTCGGTGAGTGTTTCGTCCCACAAGCACTCAAAAATCCGTTGGCCGCGGTCCCAAAATCAACGAATATGAAGAGTTTGGAATGAAACCCAGCGCTTTCGTTCGAACCGAAGAAGCACTGTATCGGAGGTATCCAGCGTAAAGATGATTCTGCTTCCGCTTTGGAGCCCTTGGACCGAGTTGGGACCATGGAAATTTGCGAGAGCCGCTTCAGTTCCGTGTTGGAGAAGTCTGTAAACGAGTTGGAAAAAATTTGTTACTTAAGAAGAGTTAACAAACCTGAGATGCGCCCCGCCAATACTGTAAACCATTTGCGAGCCTCGACCTCACTTTTGGGAGGTGTTGTCTCCAGTAAATTTACCAGACGTGAGGTGGGTGGGTGTTGTTGAATCTTCAACTTGAGTGCAGCGTCCGGCTGAGGATTTGGTGCGAAGACAAGATATCCAAGTACGGCCCAATCCTGAGTCGCAAAGACCTGCGAAAATTGGGGTGAGCAAACGATGTCAGAGGATATAGAAAATGGGATACATCTTTCGGAGTCCCCATGACCGGCTTTCCTTCCCTCAGAGCAGGGAGATATGGTATCTCATAGAAGTTTGCGGGATTATAATCATTGTAGCGCGCAGTCATATTATCGAGAAGATACTTGAGTGCGATAGCTCGGACCTAAAGTGCTGTCGAAGGTATGCAATTGGCATGCAAAGGTCACAACATACCCTGTCGTCGGGACTAGCGCAAAGACCGACGAGCACGTTCAACGGCGGGTATCTACACTGCAAGTCAGCTAGCCGTTTAAGAAAACTAGGATATCCAATGTACCGAATTAAACCCAATTCGAACAAGAGTTTGGCTGAGAAACAATTAGTCATACTCAATGACAAATGTCCCACAAACCTTGATCCGAGGACGCTCGCCATTTATGTTGCCCCCAATCTATCACAGGTAGACCTAGCTGTCGAAATGTATCGACGGGCTCATACAATTGCTTTGCAAAGTACTGGGTCCGCTTCTGGTCCTTCTCTTGCACTCCGACTTCCTTGGAGAACGCAGCCGTCATTTGCAACTTGGTCCATTCAGCAGCTGTCAAAGACTAAGGGAAAGGGATTGAGCTGTCAATACCGGAGGGGGGAATAAAGATCATTACAGATTTCACGTCGACAAGATATTTCGTCAGTTCAAAGATCGACCATTCGTTGGTTTTGATCATCCTCCAAAATTTTCAATTACTGTCAAGATGCATTCGAGGGAAATATTCACCTGTTGAACACTACTTGCAAATCGACGTGTTTACGAACACCGAGTGCTTGAAGGACTCTCTCGAGAGCCGGTCTGACAGCCGTCCCGGAAGGAAGTATGACAACAGGGAGATCATGGAATAAATCTGCCTTGACGAAATAGGATTCTTCCGGAACCTTGAGTCCGCCAGAAGTCGGGATGCATGCTACGTCCTTCAGAACAGCTGCGATTTGGGTCTTGGCATCATTGGATAAAGAGGGCCACGCGGACGTGAGGACTGTGAGGACACGCTCAGCCCAAGGGGCGGACAACCAGAGATTGAAAGCTACGGGACAGCCGGGTCCCGTAACTGCAGCGCTGCATATATGCCGCAACCAATCCACAACCGAGAGCTCAGTCCAGGGGAATGAGGCTGCGATGGATGCCGAGGGCAAATGCTTGCTGACCACGACGGGAAGCATATGATTGGGAAGCGGACCATCCAACGGGATTAAACTCCTGGGGTGCATGAATGTCTTTATACCGCTGAGTTGTATTATCTGCTCGTCTGAACTTCCTGGTTTCCCTATGATTAAAACCGCGGCACTTAAAAGCTCTGTTCGAATAGACAGCAACTTGGGCGCTTCAGGACCGGAAGTGGGCATTTTGATCCACCAATTCAAGCACGCAATCATGTCGGCCTCAGCCAGCGGGCGAGATCGCAGTTCCGATAAAACATCCTGGAAGGTGATGGGTTTTATCAAGCCCCGCGTCTTCAGTGCTGCAACCATTGGAGCGGCGCCAGCTATTACTTCATCAGGTAGAACCGGAAGTTCCCGGAGAAAGCTGAATGTGGAATCTGGGTATCGCACTGCTGATGCCTGGCGTACTCCCGCCGTCGACATTAGCGGGAAGTCCTGATTTGGTGCACAGGAGAAGAATGCGGCCTCTAAGAGGCTGGAGACGTCCGCCGACGGTGTTGACTGACGAAAAGTGAAAAATCGGAGGGCATGAAGTGACCGGCCCTGAAGCCAGGTTCGCAGTTCCAGGTCTTTTTCTGAAGGTGGCCCTGGTTGGATGGCTCCGTTCCATAGACTTTGCACATCCCCAAGCTCCCGCTCGTAGGCTGTTCGGGCAAGAAAGCCCCCAACCCAAAGCAGTTCTTTGTTCCACACTTGATTATGAATCTTAAATATATGAACAGGGAATCGAGAAGAAAAGTCTTACTAGCGACATTTCTATCCCTAAAAGACAAAGCAAGTCAGCAAAATTCGGGCAGTTGTGACGAATCAAGTACATGAGATCGATTGATTCCCGCTCGACGGTCGGAATGAACCGTGCTGCCATGTGTCCTCCCAGACCAGTTGTTTGGCCGGTGGCATGACCGATGAAGACACGGGCAGATCCCGTCCTGGACAGCTATAAGTATCGGGATATATTCAGGAGGAAATACACACCCTTCAATATCGGCACGCAGCCCTTGGAATATACTACCTGTCGCGAATGGCTGTTGCTCGTCCTCTTTTTTACTTGCGTCATATTCGTCTTTTGCCGTCTAGGTTCAAGGGTCACGTGTGCACATATCCTTCATATTGAAAACCCACATAGATCAGTTCGTACTTGACTTTACTTGGTGGATTTTTCTTCGTTGATCTATATAGCTCCGCTGCGACTTTTTTATCCATGCGGACATCGACCTCGGCAGAAAATATCGACAATGAGACACTGGTCTCGTTCACAGTTAGAGGATCTACAACTTCTTCGGGCGTCGGAGGTAGAGGCGTTGCTACACGCTGTGGAGTACTGCCGCCGAACCAGTTTAAACTGAAAAGACTGAGAGCAGGGGCTTTGACTTGTTTCAACGCCTGAGGCTGCGGTTTTTCAGTGCCAGAAGAATAAACCCAGCGCATGGTATCCGCCTGAATGCGAAGGGCTAAATTACTAGCAGATTAGCGCAGATACTCGCCGAAAGAAATTTCTCACAGGTAGAATTAACGCCTGTTACGTTCATCATTCCCAAGCGACTACGGCTCTGTAGACCTTTCGATACACCCAGTGCCTTGGGTATACCAGAATCTTTTCGCAACCTCACGAGACGCTTATCGTCGAAATAAACGCTAACTTCGGAAAGGTAGGCCATGAACGTTATGGATGACGCGAGGAATCGCGTAAAGTCGAAAGCAACTGGCATGGGGGCAGGTTGTCGCAGAGGCATCTCAAAGGATGTCCAAACTTGACTCGAATCTTCGGATGTTGCTGGCGGCAAAGTGCCACGCCGCGCAAAAAGCTAAAATTGAAAGGTGGTGAAATTATGGTGCACTGTGTTGCGGAGGGCTTAATACCTGATCCTTGTTGTCCTTCCAATAGAACCCCATCCACTGGTCTGCAAAATGGGTCAACACGCGTCGATTTTGAAGGAAGACAGGCGTCAACGGTACCTCCAGACTTGACCATCGGATCATCGGTAACAGAAAACAGACTGTAAAATCCTGCTAGCCTTTAGGACATGTGAGAAACTGCTGGTTATTCAAGACTGACCAACGCCGAATGCACCTATCTTCTCTTCGTCCGGATTTCCTTCCGCTATTGAGAATATATAGGTTTATTGTGGTTCCTTCAGACAAATCACGCACCAATCTTCTTGAGACGGTCCCAGTCTTCTTTCCGAAAAGCCATCCTATAAAGAACGTTCGATTAAACACACGATGCCCGAGTTCTGGCGCACCCATCATTCTTGAAAGTCCATTGGTGGCACTAATGCAATAAATTGGTATGAATTATAAATGTATGCATGCATGTAACGCACTAGGGCGGTCTTCAAATCCGGTAAAGTCTGTCTGGCACCTGATTCATTGAATGGTCCACTGCCAGCGTCCCCATCCCGGTTCAAACCAGCTTGAGTATGAAACCGGATCTCAACCCTCTTAGATTGCGCATCATCCGAGTTTTGGAGCAGCTCCCGAAAGACTGTGAACTCTCCAGAGTAGCGGGCAAGAACTTTATCAATCAGCGCCCGTTGGTTGACCTCTACCGATTCGTCGTAGCCCGCAGCCCACTGTTAAGCACACATGTGAATAACAGAACAGTTGCAAGGCGTCGTACACACTAATGCATCTCTAGCCTGCGCCATTCACAGCTTGTCGACCAGAACTTCAAGGGATTCGTAGATATTAGAGCAGAGATAGTGTATACAGTAGTTGCGCGTCGAAAGCAAAGCAGTGTTATGGTTGCATGACGTCGGCAGTGCGGGCCGATATTCCGCAGCGTGTACGCTTCAAAAAGTGAGTTTTGACCAACCCACTCACGTAAAACCCTTTCACTCTCGATAAACAGTGTATTGCGACTTTACGCGTAGAACGTATAATACAGGGTACATGTACACTTGGATTTGGATTTGGATAGCAATCAAGTACTACGCCGTAGCTGCGGGTCTCCTCGGTCGCGTTACGGTGTCAGAGCTTGGCGTCTTCGCGCCACGTCCACCTCTCCCACGTCCCGACGACGATTCGGTATTGTTTCCTGCGGACCTCCGAGTTCCTCCTCGTGCATTCGAGTTTGAGTTTGCGCCGCCACGCGCTCGTGGTTTGCCGCCTCGGCTGGGGGCACCAGAGGCGGTCTGGCCGGTACTGCGGTCGCCTGCGGTCTCCTTGTTATTCGAAGCGGCTGTCGTGCTGCGTGTTCGTGGTTTGGAG
Source organism: Mycena epipterygia (assembly GCA_029281465.1). Taxonomy (NCBI): domain Eukaryota; kingdom Fungi; phylum Basidiomycota; class Agaricomycetes; order Agaricales; family Mycenaceae; genus Mycena; species Mycena epipterygia. Next base: position 154,904 of record JARJCQ010000019.1, read on the forward strand.
ATCCCGGCGTTCCGCGCGCTAGGTTCAGACGGAGAACGCTTTCGGTTGGACGACGGGAGATCCCTGAGCCATGCTGCGTCGGCCTCGGACATGGAGTAGTCAGAAAGAGGCGGTGTGAGCGGTGTTTGTTGAACCGGAGAAATCGTTGGTGTCAAGGGAAGAACATCGCTGCCAGAAGACGAGGATATCGAGACGGAGGGCATTCTCACTCGCTTTCCCGATTCTCGCGGTTTTCCCACTCGTTCCACAGGAGACGTTGGTTCCTCCTTCTCCTTCTCGACCAGTCGTTGTGCCGCAAATGCCTCGGCCGTTTCGCCGCTCCAGACGTGACCGGCTCTTTCTACCTCGGTGAAACCACCCCAGCCTCTTTTCACGGCATCTTCAATAGACTTTTCTCTCATGAGCGTTTTCCATACTCCTTCCGTGAGTTTCGGGGCAATGTATTCGACAGAAACATTAATGCTGATCTTGGAAGAAGTTGCTGGTCGGTTGATAATCCACGAGCCTCTACCGTTCTTCCCATACCAGTCTGAGAACAAGCTATTAGGTCACGATTGGGAGTAGTCACTAACGAGCTCACCTATCACCTCTAATCGGGGGCACTTGCGCACAAAACGTTTGATCTCGCGCAGAAGCGGCATTGAGGGATCCCCTGGACTTTCTGGATGGCACGTCTGGGTCTGCATCTGATCAAAGTCCAGGAGGTGAGGGAGAACGGATTTTGATTTTAGCACGGGGGAATCTGTGGGCGTTGGCAGCGACGTCGGGGGACTACTGGTAGACGATGGAAGAACCGGGACCGGGGGCTTGCCGGGCGCGTGAATGGGAGTAACGGAAACGGACAGGGTATGCAGACTCGAGAGCGATGCAAAAGTAGACGTGAGACCAATTAACTTTGAAAACGGCGCGTCCAGGCATAGTTGCGTGCGCTATAGTTGGCTGCTCTTAAAATCAAAGATGTTGGTCTGGATAACAATCACAAACCTCCAACTTGGGGGAGCATTCGAGGAGCAACTTGACGTCTGCAATCGAGAACGACCAAAAATCGCATCGGAAGGATGTCATTTGACTTTTTTGCTCTTTAATTCGATCCAAAAATGCGGGAGGTATTGGTTTTAGGGCCACGGCATCGTCGACGGTACCGTCGTATATAGCTACGCCACAGTGCAGGGAAGGCGGTGCTTCCCGCCGGACGATATCAAGAGACAAGAGCGACCCAAGAGGAATGGCATGAAGGGAGTCCAAATGATCCGTCGCCCAAGAGTGGTGGGGTCCCATTTCGGCAATGACTATTCGCAGGGTTTTGAGAGCAGCCGGAAAACAGGTCGGTTTCGTCCAGAGCGTCCGGCTCAATCGGCCTAGCAAGTAAATCAGGACGTGGCTCGGGAGGCCGTACCCTCGTCGCGCTCACCCTGCACCTCGTCGAGAACGAACTCTTCCAAGGCATCGCATCCTTCGAGAATGGAAACAATACCCTTGTCGCTCAACTTGGTCCCGCTCGTCGTGAGCGTCAGCTTCTGTATCTTCCTGCTGGCATCGACTATCTTTTCGCACAGAGAATCATCCAACCAGACAAAGTCGATGTTCAGACACTCCAACAAAGATTCGTCGCCAAGATTGTCCAGGAGCACCGAGAACGCGCGCGCGCCGGCCTGCGAAAGACGGCATAGGTGCAGGGCCGTCAGGGGAAGGCCACTGAGCAGCGGCAGTGAGGGCGCGTCCCACTTTGCGAGGCTGCACCGCGGTGGCAACAGAGGCGGTGGCGCGAAGCCCACGCGCTGCAGGCGCGGGTTGTGCGCGGCGAGCATCTGGAAAGCCGCATGAAGCACCCTGACTTGGAACCTTACAGGAGAGCAAAACAGACCTCGGCCAGGCCGTCGGGCGGCGGGAACGCGCTTTCCCAGACAAGCGCCTCCATGTTGGCGCAGATCTCGAGCAGGCTGGTGAGACGCTCTGCATCAATAGGTCGCAGGACGTCTTCGGGCAACAACGCGGGGTTGTCAGGGAGCGCAGGGTCGGCAATGACGAGCGTCTTGACGGTGGAGGCATATCGGGTGGGGTTGCAAAGCACCGGGTATGCCGCCCCCGCCTTGGAGGCAGACTCTTCGGGGGTAAAGACGCGGGCGTCGTCTTGCAGGGAAACCGTGCTGAAGAGGACGCGGACGGCGGAGGCGTGCAGGCACGACCCGAAGGATGAAAGAAACGGACCCCGCAACGAGGGTGTCAGGACAAGAGCGGTGTCGACGATTTCTGGATCTCTGCGTCAAGCGCATTGGCGCAAGCTGCAAAACGGGGCTTACCGTCGAGCAGTGACAGCGGCAGCGCCTCCAAAGGACGAGACATGTTGTTCATGCTGCTTTCAATTGCGTTGAGACGAACAAGTTCAGGGCAACAACGACACAAACTTGCCAGCACCGCAGGGCTCCACGAACTCGATATCAGCGGCGGGATGGTGGTCAAGAAGGAAGAAAGGATACAGTGTTTACTAGTCGGCTGTCCGCTACGTACATAAGAGGCCGCGCCGACGTGACTTTCGTGACCATAACACTTTCGGCGCGACAAATAATGTATGTAGAACGTGTAGAACAACTCAGGGAGGGCGGAATTAAATGGTGATCCCTTCTATTTCCTGTGGGAGCTAAAATCTCAGATCTCAGAGCGATCCTTAAGGGAATAGATAGGTTTCTGATACTTTCAGCACACGACTAAGGTAGCGGCCATACAAACACTGTCAACGTTCCAAATATGGGCAAATTCCCGAAATAAATGCGCTAGATAATCAGCAATGTACTTGAGGCTTATCCCTTCCATGAATCTATAGATACATATCTTAGGGATGCCCAAATCAAACCCTTAGACAAAATAATGAGAATTGACTGAGGAGTTGTCCTCACAAGGTTCCCATCAATTTTGAGAGCCTTTAGCTGATGGCGACTTAAATCTGTAACTACATTTTCTACACTTGTCCAAATCCTTAGTGAGCGGGCCCAAACGAAAGCCTGCATGTATACCTTGAGATTCATGGAAGGGATAAGTCTCAAATACATTGCTGATTATCTAGCGCATTTATTTCGGGAATTTGCCCATATTTGGAACGTTGACGGTGTTTGTATGGCCGCTACCTTAGTCGTGTCCGTCCCAAGTCCGTGTCTGTAATCGTGCCTCTCGATTTTTATTCAACCGTGGCTTTCTGAGAAAAACCACCGCCTCAGAATGTCGGGATTAGGCCAGCGCTTGGTCTCCGGCGTACAACTCGGTGTGGATTGCATTAAAGATGGATTGGAGGCGGACGTGTCGACTTGAAGTCTTGAATCGCGAGGGTTGTACAATATATTTGACACATTAAACGGTCCTTCTGTCTGTCATGGTTCGTACAATGCATCCTGTTCCAGCAACCTCTGTCAACTATTAAAGGCAAACCAATAAGCACGAGCGGACATGAGAACGGAAAGCGGACCTTCTCGTGCCACCCCAGTAAGACGCTCCCGCTGATGTCGCCCCAGCCTGGCATTGCCATACCTTTGTAGAGATATTTCATGAGGGTGTCCTGGCCGTCCTGAGACAGTTCCTTGATGACGGCGGGGATTTCGGTTGATTTGGTCGTGTTCAGGATCGTCAAGAGCGTTTGGAGGGTGACAGTCTGTGGGCGGCAGTGGGTTGCTGCGCAGACGACAGCGTGCGCGGTGCGCATACCTTTGCCTCTTCTACGTTGGGTCCATAGGGCGCATTCTCCAGGACTATATTGAGCGCCCCTACGATGTCGCTCCTGCGCGCGCGTCAGCGGAGAACCAGAGGGCCACGCGAAGTGATGGTGACCTTGCGAGAGCGCCGCGGACTGCGCCCTGGCGCTGCTTTGCATCGTCCAATACCTGGGCGGGGTCGCGGGGATCTGCGTCGAAGAGCTCTTCCTCCTGGAGCACGTCCTCGTCGTAGGCGTCGATGTCGATTTTGCGGAACGCGGTGTCCATGATGAGGAGGGTATTTGCGACTGTTGTGCTGTGCTCGATTGGGACGCCAACCACCAAACTGCCGAATGTGGAAAGTCTTTCTCCAAAACCTGGGGCCGATCCTCATGCCGCTTTTGCTACAGTAGCATGCTGGGTTTCACGAGAAACCTTGCCAGTGTTCCATGTAATATTCTGGTTTTTCTTCGTACTGAGAAATGGGTGACTAGGTCGGCACCCCAACAAACTTGAAAATCAAATGCCAATGGCTCTATTAAATTCAAACTCAGCAGCCAGGGTATATAAACGCACACTGGCGCCTGATTTCTTTCAGTCGATTCTTTGCTCTTGACTCCCACCATCTTTATCCCTCCACCCTACACCACCCAGAAACTATGGTTGCACTCCAGACCCGCTTCCTCCTCCTCCTCGGCCTCTGTCTCGTCGCTTCCTCCGACGCCGTGTCTCTCCGCCCCGTCGAAGAGGTCACAATTCCCAGTTCCAGTGCCCGCCGTTACTCACTTTGCTCGCCCAGAACGTCCATGTCGCCGAGCCCTCGACCCCTGCACCCGCCCTCCCCGTATCCGCATCCGCACCCCCGCACGTGCTGCGTCAAATCCCGCCGCCTCAGCTTGCAAGTCTCTTTTACCGTTGGAATCGTATCCTCGCTCACACAACCTTATAGAAGCTCGTCAGGCGCGCTGGTCCACCTCCTCCGGTTTCTGTGCCGCGGCCGCTCTCTATCAAGATGGACAAGCGCTCTACACCTGCCTCGCCTGCCCTCCCTGTTACCCTCCCGAAGGCCAAGCGTTCTGAAGCTACCCCGCCTGCCCTCCCTGTTACTCTCCCGAAGGACAAGGATTCTGAAGCTACCCCACATGCCCTCCCCGTTGCCCTCCCGAAGGACAAGCGTTCTGAAGCTGCCCCGCCTGCCCCGCCCGCCCTCCCTGTTACTCTCCCGAAGGACAAGCGTTCTGAAGCTGCCCCGCCTGCCCTCCCCGTTACCCTCCCGAAGGACAAGCGCCCTGAAGCTGCCCCGCCTGCTCCGCCCGCCCCCGCCCCGCCCACGCTCCCTGTCCCTGTCCCTGCCGTAGCCCCGAAGATCCCCAAGCGCGGAGCACCTGCGATCCCCAACCCAGTCGCCATGCTCCCCAAGGCACCGCGGTCCCACGACAATGTTCCTGAGCCGATAGAACATGCTCCCATCGTTCGAGACCCCCGTGATATGCTGGATCCAATCGATAATCCAATGGATACGGTTGTGGACGCCGCCACCGGAAACCGCAACAATAACATAGGCACCCAGGATACCAATATCCCCGACCCGCTCCGCAACAACGACAACCTCGTCCACACCAACTCGGAAGAGCGACCCGGTAGCCAGCGGAACGACTTCACTGTTGGATCCGATCAGCCCAAAGACCAGCTTATCCACGACAACAGTCAGACGAACCAAGACCGCACAACAAAGGACATCAATCTTCTCAACGGCGCTGTACATCAGTACCAGCAGACTAGGGCGGTCCTTCCAGTCGGCGAGCCCCACTCCAATCACACCGAGACCGATCGAGTCATCGATACGCCCGGCGGCACTCCCATCTATCACGAACACAAGACGGAAAAGCGGAAGGACGAACAAGAGGCCGTCGACACACCCGAACCCGCCGATTCTACCGTGACTGTAGACGACGATCTGGAGAAGCGGAACATGCACCACCATTACCACGGGCACGAGCACATCCACTTCCACGGGCACAAGCACGACTAGTTATTTCGCGGCGCATCGTGTACCTGTATTCTGTCTCTTTGTTTTGTATTACTAGCCTTTCGTTTGTGTCTCTTGGGCTTCGGGGTGAATACAAGTGGCTTGGATTCTGAATCTTTTTGTGTGATTTGGCCTCAAGTGAACAAAACCTTTGCCAACGCGCCTTTTTGCATGCTTGTACTGCTCCATACCTGCACGACACGTTTCTTACAACAGCAGACAATTAACCCACTGTCTATTCAATTCCACAAAATGCTGATGAGATAAAAAGAAGGAATGTAATGCGATATATGTAGCACAAGGACGGACGATGCAGCAAAAAATTCGACGAACAAAAAATGCGGGGTATTATAGATTACTCGACGGCAGATCCGAAGAAGTGTAGCGTGCGGGGTGAGGGGTATAGCGTGGATGGAAGAACAAAGTGTCCTAGAATCGCGTAGCAGGGTCCAGAGGCCCTAGGGGACCGTACCGCTGTTCGCCCGTTCCACGCTGTACCGGGGACGTCGCCTGCCGCGGCGGGCTCCGTCCAGGTCCCGTCGGGCCGGTTGGCGTCGTTGGCGAAAAGGCGTTGGGCGGTTGCTGCCCCGCTGGCGACCGCACCAACGGCGCATACCCGTTTCCGCGCACGTTCACCAGCTGCGTCGTCGATCCCGAGTCATCTTGCAGCTGGTACCGCGTCGCATGGGACGACGTCGGGGTCGTTGGTGCGTCGTCAAATCCCATCTCGAGCATGGCCTCGAGCTCGTCGCTGCCGAGCGTCTCCGCCGACTCGAGCGCCTTCTGCGGGACTAGCAGCCCGACAGGCGGCGGTGGGTACTTGACATTGTGTTCGTTGTAGCCCCCGATCTGGAGACCCCAGTGGTCGTCGTCGGACGAGTTGAGGGATAGCGTGTCCGAGCCGTCGTACTGGCTGCGCGAGTCCTGCGCAGAGAGCAGATCGCCTTCGCCGGTAAAGTAGCCCGACGGGTGCGCGCGCTCGAACTCTCTTCTCCGCCGTTCCTCGCGCCGCAGTTTTCTCAGCCGCGAGCGCTCCCAGTCCTCCCACCGCCGCAGTGGGACAGCCTCCCCGACAACACCGTCGCCCGCGCCGTGGCCCTTGTCCTTTTGCTCGCCCTCCACTTTTCTAAAGAGAATAGTTGGTAAAGTGAAAAAAAAAAACGAAAACATCAAACAAACGCACCTCGTCTCTCCCCATGAAAAATCGTCAAAGTGCCAAAACGCGTATACCGGGAGCAGAAAATTCCACACGGGCAGCGCAAACAAATATATCATCATCCAAAATACATAGACGATTTTGCCGGTCGTGAAGAGGATTAGAATCGCGGGTAGACCGAGGACGGCGACGAGGAGGATGACGGGAATCGCCTCCTCGAATGTCTTGGGCGGTGAGAGCGCCGTGCCGACGATGAGAATGTACGTGAGGGCGATGGCGATGGGTAGGACGACCGTGCCGAGAAGATCCATGAACACGACAAATTGCATGCTGAAACAGAATGTCCCGCAGAGGTTGCGCACCAGGACGAGCTCCATGAGATTGTGGATCGTCGAATTGATCCACCGCCGGCGCTGCGAGAGCAGCACAGAGAACGTGTCGGGGACGATTGTGCGACAGCGCGCCTGCGGTAAAAACATCATCTTCCGGTTCGGGAACGTGCGGATAAGAATCGTTGTGAGGAAACGATCCTCCCCGAGCAACAGAAGATTCTTCTGGTGGAGCGTGACGACCTCGCTTTGGCTGTACTCTTTGACGATCTCGGGTTTGATAATGAGCGGAACCCAGTCGTCGCCAGTCGACCTCCGGGCCTTGAGCCTGAACATGGAGAAACATCCGGGAAGACAGGAAACACCACCAAAGACGGATTCAAACGCCTTAGCCAGGTGATGTGAAATAAAATATTCAAACACCTGGATCGCAGTGACCCAGGAGGTCCGCTTGTTGGCTATCCGCGTCTCACCACACACACCCATGATCATCTGGTCGTGGTGCATGCAGTTGACAAGGTGTCGCAGCGATTCGGGGAAGACAGTCGTGTCCGCGTCGACCTGCGTCGCATCAGCGCGCCCATCAGTTGTAAGAAAGAATAGACGTACCATCAGACAGACTTCAAAAAAGTCGGGTGTGACGCCCATCAGGATATGAAGCTTGCGGAAAAGGTCAAAGTCGAGCGGGGTCATGCGGTCGTTATACGTGACGCGGGAAAAGAAATTCATGAGAATAAGTTGGCTGTCGCGTTTGCCGCGATTGCCTGGTTTTCTGTCGGATGCAGCCTCGGCCTCGGTGCCGCACTTGACGACCACGACGGTGGGCGTGCGCCGCCCAGCCACGGCTGCGATGGTACATTAACGCGTGCAACATGTTCGAGCAAAACCACTCACTGTAATGGCCGGCATACACCATGGCGCGGTTCTGCGCCTTGGAACCCGATCCAACGGACTCGTAGCTCATGGGGATGGGCTCCCCAAAGCGCGGGTCGGCGTCCAGCAGGCTGACACATAAGTCGGGGGTGCTGCGCTTCTCGCCGGCGCCGGTGATCATACCGTCTGCGACGACGAACATGAGCTTACGCGCGTCCGAGTAGGTGGTCTTGGATATCGCATCCAAGGTCGTCCTGATGGAATCCTCGCCCTCCGAGTAGCACGTCACGAGGCAGACGGCAAAGAGCTCGGCGCCGATCTGGGCGAGACTCATGATGGGGGAAGAGTCGGAGTTGACGAGGGTGCGGCTGGAGGCGGAGGCGAGGGACTGGGAGGGCTTGAAGGGACCCTGCTTTGCGAGCTTTCTGGAGGCGTTGGCCCACGGCGCGGTGCCGTTCTTGTTATCGACCGAGACGTTGGCACCCTCGGGCATGACAGCGGGGCTGATGGCGGAGCGGTCGAGGGTCTTGCTGTCGGGGTTGCCTGCGAGACGTTTGGACAGGCACCATTTGAAAATGATGGCCATGACGAAGCGGATGAGGACGAGACTGAGAATGACGCCGAGGCCGAGGTAGAGGACGAGGGAAGTGATGAAGCAGCCGGGGGTGATCTTATCGATGTTCCCGGCGTAATAACGCTCCTGGAGACAAGGAATGACGGGCTTGAGGGCGGCACGGGACGAGAAGAGGCGGGTGCCATCCTTTCCGCTGGCGGTGTTTGAGCTGGAGAGGAGGGTGCGGAGGGCGGCGTCGACGGCGTCGGAGGGGACGGGGGACGGGTGGATGAGCATGTAGGTGGTCATGTTTAGAACGGCGCCGTCGAGGACGATGTAGTTGGCGAGCTCGCCGACCTGGTCCCAAGAGTAACCGACAACGAAGCCTGTTTTTATCAAGCCAAGGGCGGAGAAGGTGGAGGGGAGTGAGGCGTTGCCGAGCTGGCAGGGGGTGGTGACGGAGCAGGGGGGGTCGACGGCTGCACGGGCGGTGAGGCCGGCGCACTTTGGAAAGTCGGAGGCTGCTCGATCAAAGTATTGGGTGATGTCCTGGCCGGGGACCTTTGCGAGGGCGGTGAAGGAGAAATTGGCGGACTTTGCGGCGGTGATGTTGTAGACGAGGCCCTGGACACCGAGGGTGCCTGGCTGGGAGCCGACACGGACGAAATTGCTGCTGGTTGCCTGGGCGTTTGTGCAGAGGACCCTCTGGAAGCCGACGGTGATGAATGCGATGGCTGCACAATGAAAGGCGATGATGATGCAGAGGGCCAACTTCTCTCGCCAGGCATGGCGGACGGTCTTGTCCCGCATGCCCCCCAGGCTGCTGAGGAGCATGTCGGGGACCCAGAAGGTGAGGACGGCGGTCGCGATGCGCCAGGCATCCGGGCCATCGGAGTTGGACTGCTGGGCTGCACCCGGAGAGGTACCGGGGGGATTTATGAGGGGTACGGCTGCAACTCCACGCTCTGGCCGGGTGAGGGTCTTTGCCCTGCGCATTGTTGGGCCAGAATGGACTATGGGCGCACGGTTGGTCGGAATCGGGACGTCGGTAAATTTAAAGTCATTTTGCGTTTGAAATCGAATGGCCATAAAGAGCGAGGGTGAACGAGGGAGGGTGGGGGAGGAGGAGAAGGACGCCGAGGACGACGCGAACGATGTCGAGGGCGCAGGAGGAGAGTGATCGCAGAAAGGTGGAGCTGGGAAAGTGGGAGGTGTAAAATGACACAGCAACCGTCACCCCGTCACACGTCACGACTCGCTCCTGACAGCAGCAAAATCGGCTAGTCGAAGTTGCCTAATTTCTCTAACAAAATCTGCAGGACCCAAAAAGCCACCCAAATCGGCACTCACGAATTTCAATGTATAGAGAAAAAATATTACCGTACTATTTGACCCAATGGGTCTGAATTTGCACAATGGGTCAGAATTTCGTTTTTCCCTCTCCCCCCTGTTCCTCTATGCCCCCGGTTTTCGCCGGCAATGTTATATCTACTATTCGTCTATAACTAAGCAAAATAGCTAAGGGATCCGAGGCAGAGGAGATATTGAGAAAGAGTTGCCGGCGCATCAAGTCGGGTCCATTTTCGGACACTGTTCATGTTCCGAGCTCAGTGCGCTCCCCCCACTTCCAGGAAAATTTGAGGTACATTATGTATTCAATAGAACACTTTTTACCTCTTTCAATTTCTTTGCCGGAGTGGGGCTGGCGTGTACTGCGCGGAGGGATGGCGCGCGTGACAAATTCAATCTCCGATCAAAGGCATTTATGTTGTGACATTTCGTGACCATATGCGTCTCCACTGCTAGTACACGCCAGGCCCGCCCCGGTATAAAAATGTAAAGTGGTAGGAAGTGTTTTATTGAATACATAATGTATCTCAAATTTTCCTGGGAGCGGGGGGAGCGCACTGAGCTCAGAACAAGAGCAGTGTCCGAAAATGGACCCGACTTGATGCGCCGGCAACTCTTTCTCAATATCTCCTCTGCCTCAGATCCCTTAGCTATTTTGCATAGTTATAGACGAATAGTAGATATAACATTGCCGGCGAAAACCGGGGGCATAGAGGAACAGGGGGGAGAGGGAAAAACGAAATTCTGACCCATTGTGCAAATTCAGACCCATTGGGTCAAATAGTAGATAGGGACAGTCAAATGATATCCTAAAGCTCTCCAGTCGATCGCGTGATCTCAAGCTGGAAAAGGTAGACTAGAGACTAGTTGTAACGAGCTAGTGACTAGGTAGTAAGGACAGATGGTAGCGAAATAAAGCGAGGTGAGAATCGAAAGTGGTTTGCTAATGAAATTGACAACCTCTGACTTTCACGCGTCTCCTGGAAGGGCTCTCTCGGCAACACCTCGGAACGAAAGAAAATCTTTGATGATCCTGAAGAGAGTTCTGGAACAAGACATTGTCAATTTCAGTATCGGGACCTCGGAGAGAGAATATGAAGCTCAAGAACACTATGGCTTCCAAAGCTCGCCGAAAGCGCGAATCTGAGCTGACCGAACGCCCAACGGGAGTTATACGAGGGGGAAATTAAAATACACGCATGGATAGATTGAATGAGCTGTCCCACCCCCAGCGGTTGAAGTGACCAGGCTGAACAAATTCACGATAAAGGAGATTAAAGTCCAAAAGTGGGAGGACGCCAAATAGAGGAAGGTAACTGTCCCAACACATCGTTCGGAACAATCTCTGACTTATTATGAAATCAAGTGGAGAGTGCGCGCCCAGTGGGATAGCAGCTGAACGACCTCTTGGTAGAAGAAGTCTAGCGTCAAGTTCCACCGGGAGCATTCACGTTCAGTAACCAAAGAAATAGGATGCCGGGGGACTTGAATTCGGTCTTGCATGTTTCTAAGTCTTGAGAGTCACAGCACTCGAAGCCAAGTTTCTTGAAGAGAAGTGTGACCGCTACCAGTTCCAGTATCATGCATCCAGCTCAAAGATGGTTGAAACAGCCTTGGAATTTTGTCAACGGCCAGCATAGTGCACAGGATCCAAGTCTCAGAGGTGGCGAGAGTAGAGAAAGATCGAGTCGTCAGAGCGCTCCTCCGTAATCTTGTCTACGCTACGCTACAGCGCTCATACGGTGTGAGGACTATGAAAAGTAAGCGAGAACACGATCGAATAAGACGGCGTGTCTTGTTTGCCAACAACGGAATCCTTCATTTCCATGTCTCTTCTCATTCTCAAGCCACCGGTGGAGTTCACGTCTTCGTACGCATCGACATCGGCCTCCGCATCCTCGGCATCGTTCGCGTCGTCCTCCGCGTCCTTCTCCTCGTCTTCGGCGTCATTCTCCACGTCGTTTTCTTCCTTAGCGTCCCTCCAGGTCCCCCAGCTTCCCCAGCTTCCTCCACCGCCCCAATCTCCCCCTCACCCTCGCCCCTGCTTGCCTCTCTCGCATCCCAGCACCATGCCAGCGCGTACAACACCGCAAAATATGGCCCCCAGGGCTCCCCTCTCCGCTATATCCCGCTCTCCGTCCACCTCCCCGACCACGTTCGCGAGCTCCAGGAACGCCAGCGTATCGCCTCTGCTGCAGACCCATGGTGGCCCTGCGACACCCCCCTCGAGCCCCCACCGCTCCTCCTAGGACCCTGCGGCATGCCAACGCTCGACTCCCCCGCCCTGCGCGACCAGCTCGAGGCCGCAATGCAGGACCATCTCGCACCGAGCACCCCGGCTCCCGTGCCCCTCAAAACCTCGTCCACCCACCCCATAAAGTCCGTTCTGTTTCTCGCTTCATTCCTTAAATTGTCGTGCTGACGGCCACAGCATCTCTGCTATCATTCCCTTTGAACTCATCCCGCTCATCTCCTCGCATATGCAGTTGTCCGCGGGGCCCACACTCTTCGACATCCCCCCGTCGTTCGCCCTCGACCGCCTCATCACGCAGCAGCACGACCACACCATTCCCCACATCCCGCCCCCGCCCCCACCCACTACCCAGATGGTCGTCACCCAGCTACGCACCCGTGCAACTGTCGGTGAAGCTCTCAAGGCCGCCATCAACACCGCCGTGGCCCCTGCCCTCCCCACTGCGCACTCCAACTCTTCCACCCTCGAGCTCTCCCTAACCGTCACGGTAGCACTCGACGAAAAAGCCGCCCCGGAGCCCGCCTTTACAATTGGCAATATCTTCCTCTCCTCCTGTCCGGGGAAAAAAGGTCTGCTTCTATTTCTCCATCTCGCTCCACTGATGCCGAACAACCCCTAGTTCGCCTCCAGGGCCCCGTCAAAGGCCGCAGCGGCGTCTGCCGGGACCTCCATGCGGACATGCGGCGAATGAAGGACCTCGGCGTGGGCTGCATTGTCTGCTGCCTCGACGACGCCGAGCTCGAGTTTCTCGGTGCTCCTTGGTGTTTGTACGAGCGCGCCGCAAAAGCCGTCGGCATCTCCGTCCTCCGGTATGCCCTACTCTTTTGTCCTGCGCGCGTCTGACCGCGACCCAGGATACCCACCCCGGAAGGGCTTGCCCCGCCGTCGCCGGCGTCGCTCGACGCGCACCTAACACACATTATCAACGCGTACACGCTGCGCGGCGTGCCCATTCTTGTGCACTGCCGCGGCGGCGTCGGGCGCGCGGGCGTCGTCGCGTGCTGCTGGATGCTCAAGCTCGGGCTCTGTGGGTGGCTGAGCGGCGACGGGCCTGTGCTGGCATGCGGGGTGCAGTCGGACACGGTGCAGCTGGTCGAACGCGTGATTGGAATCGCGCGGCGGCGGCGGAGTATCAAGGCGGTGGAGACGTACGAGCAGGTCAAGTTTCTGGTCGACTTTGTCGAGTATCTGCGGGGGAAGGAGAGGGTCTGAATGCATTCTACTCTATTATTATTATTTTCATTGTTTTGCTCGGGAACTGCCGCCACCCAAAATAAATTTGGTCAAAGCGTTATATATGTCGACGTTTAGCTTCTCCCTGGGGCCCAGCTCGCGGTTTGCGCCACGGACGGGGACGGTGAGTCTGCAGCGCCATGGGACCAGCATCGCTCTCAGCACACCGGGGCTCATGGTGGCCACGTCGCGGGGGGTCGTGCAGCATCTGTCGCGCGACCAGTACAAGCGCAGCCCGAGTCTGCGCTGGATCCAGCTGCCATTCGAGACATTGTGCGTGCATATCAGGCACCTCGACCCGGCTCATCGTCTTGCAGTCTAGAGAGCTCTCCGCCGGTCCCCACCCTCCAACCCGGCCCTAACCCCCTCCACACCTTCCTCGGCTTCCCCCCCGCTGACCACCTCCTCGTTCTCTCTCTCCGCGACCCCCACGACCCGCGAGATACCCCTGCGAACGGAAACGACTATGTCACCGCGTCCACCGCCCGCGGTGTCAGAAAAGTCGGTGTATTTAAATAAAAATCTCTGTCTCTCATCGCATCGACACCCATCGCCCAGGTCTCCCCGGCCCAGTGGCGTGCATATGTGCGTGCGTGTGCACCCGATGTCGTCCTCGCGCTTCCCGACATCCCGCACACTCCCCCGCCGTTCTCCCAGAAGCGTATCACCAAGAGCATCACCCGCGGCGCCGTCTGGCTCGCCCACCTCCTCGCACCCGCCCCCGAGCCGCCGCTGAACATCCTCGTCCACATGGCCGGTGGCCTCAGCGCTCCCGCACGCCACGCGTTCGCCGAAAGTCTCGTCGAGACACTTCACGGCCAGGAGGCCGCGGCCGTCGCACCGCACACCTGTCTCGACCACGGCGTCGTGGGCTACGTCCTCGACCTGCTGCCGCTGCGTCGTGCGATGGACGCGTCCGCAGATCCGGTGCACGCCCCCGCACGTCGCGCGGAGGAGACGATTGCCCTCTTCAAGGCCTCGCTTGCACCCACCGCGCCCGCCAAACTGCGCGTCGTCAATTCTGCCGCGTCGCCCCACGAAATTCTCCGTCTCGTACGGAGCGTCGGCATCGACATGTTCGACGCCAAGTGGGCGCAGGATGCCGCGCATGTCGGCGTCGCATTGGACTTTACTTTTCCTGTTGCCGCTGTGCGGAACACTGGGAAGCAACGCGACCTGGGGCACAACCTCTACCGCACACAGTACGCTCACGACTTTTCGCGGTTCGCAGAGTCTGTCGCAGACTGCCCCTGTTGCGCATGCTCGCCTGTGACGTCGGCCACCGTCATCTCGCACAGCGTACTCGACGTGCACGCGCCGGGACCTGCGCCACTCTCGCCATACACACGCGCGTACGTGCACCATCTGCTGCATACGCACGAAATGGGCGCACACGCGCTACTGACCACGCATAATCTTGCGGTCCTCGACGCGTTCTTTGCGGGCGTGCGGGGCGTGCTGCAGCGTGGGGAGGATTTTGGTATGCATGTGGACCGCTTCGTCGCCGAGCACGATGAGGGACTGGCGGTGGTGGAGGAGGCACGGGCGATGTGGAAGGACGTGGACGTCGCGCGGGGCAAGGGGCGGCTGGCGCGAGAGCGCGCCGAGGAAGAGACGGATTCGTAGTAGTATGTATGTACAAACTGGAAAACACTACTCTTGTTGTTTGTTTCCCTCCATGTCCCTGGTCAAAGCGAAGCTCAAGTCCGCGCGCGAGGCGCTGGGCAAGAAGCAGTACGCCGCTGCCAAGGACGCCGCCGAGCAGGCTCTCGCGTTCGACCCCGCCAACTACAACGCGTGGGTGTCCATGTCTTCGAGCGTGTGCGCCTCATAAATAAATTGCGCCTCCCAGAAACGTCTTTCTTGGTCTCGCGCTGCTCGAGCTCGGCGACCATGCGCAGAGCGAGCAAGTGATTCGTCTTCCAGCTCATTCGCGGGCGTAACTGACGCGGCTCAAGGCATATCGGCGCGCAATCGATGCCAGTCCAGAGCAGCTGCTCGCCTGGCAGGTGCGCGGGCCACCCGCTGTGCTTTGGCTGCACCTCATCCACCCACTTTTCAGGGCATCTCTAAATTCTACGAGCGCACGGAGCAGTGGGACAAGTATGTAGAGACAGTGCGGCATCTGCTGGACCTCTTCGCGCAGCTGTAGGCCTCGTCTCGCCCGCCGCATCTTCTCGCGCTGACAGTCTGCAGAAACGACGCGACGAAATGCGTAGAGGCCCTCGAAAAGCTCATTGAGTGCCGGCGGGAGAGAGGGAGTCGTGCACAGGCAGGTGCGCACACATATCTCCCGACTCGCATCTAACATGCCCCGTAGCTCGTCGAAGCGCTGTCGCTCCTGCTCCCCGATTCTCCCGTATACACTGTTCTGTCCACCCTGCCCGTTCCGGACCACACCAGCCCATCGGCGACGCCCGCCTACCAGACGCAGTCGGCGGTACACACCAACCTCCCTGTCCTCGAAGAGATCATAGACATCGTCGAACATGACGAGGAGGACGCATACACCAAAGAGGTCGCCAAGCGTCGCACCCGCCTCGGCGCCGCCAGCCCCGAGCAGCTGCGGAAAGAGGTCGGCGTGGAGGTCTGGGGCCCGTCACAGGTGCGCGCATCCTACCCATGAATCTATAATCTCTGACACGCCTCGCAGCTCCCGAAGCTCTATGACGACGTCCTCAACCACCCCAACACCCCCGATGAACTGCGCCGCGCGACGGACGCGAAGCTCCTGCGGTACAAGCAGCGCTATCTGTATGCCCTGCCGCCTGACCGCAAGCTTGCGATCTCGCGTGAAGTCGATAGCCTAGTGGCTGGGACGATCACTCTGGGCATCCCGGACGAGCTGGCGTGGATGCTCTGCCTCGACGGGCAAGACTGCATCGACATGGGTTGGTCTTCGTCCTGTTTGCGTCGCGGTTATTCATTTACGTGGTTTAGAAAATTACAACATCCCCCTCTTGCGGCAGTTCATGGACTTGTTCCCGTCTCTGCCGCTCACATCCTTGCTCACGGCCTACTTTCTGTACATGGATATCCCCTTGGTTGAAGACGACGAAAACGAGGCACCCGCCCCGGCCGTGGAGCAGATTGGCGACCCTTTCGATATGATGCTGGTTGGTGGCTCCCACATTCGCCGCGACGCGTTGCCTTATCCGCCTTGCAGGATGCATACACAACAATCTCAGACTCGATCACCGCCAACCAGATATTAGCTGGTGTCTACTTGCAGGAATGCGACTACCAGAATTCAGTTGCTGTGGCCGAAAATGGGCTGTCCCTCGTCGCACGAGCTGAAGCAGACCGAGGGAAATCATTCCCCAGGTTCGTGGTGCACTTCAACCAAAGGCCCTCGCTAACTATCTTATGCAGCACTCGTCTTGGTTTCAAAGTAGTGCTCGCAACGTCACTAGTCCACCTCTTCCCACCTAAGCATCATCCGCGGGCCCTCTCTGTCATCGATGAAGTCTTGTCACAAGCACCAAGCAATACCGCGGCCCTCATGGGCCGGGCATATATTCTGCAGCACGATAAGCGGTGGGGGGACGCCGCAGAGTTGTTTGCCAGCGTAAGCAATCTGCTCCCGGGTGATTTGCAGCTGGGCATCCGCGCCAAGGAGGAGGAGGCGTGGTGCCAGAGTCAGGCCGGCGAGCTCGAACAGGGTATCGAAGGCCTAGAAGATGTACTGGCCGTTTTGACGGAACTGGAAGACTCGGACGTGGACTGCGCGCGATGCCTGTGGCGGATTGGAAAGTCCTACTGGGATATCGGCGGTGAGCATCGTCCCAAGTTCATGGCGGTTGACTTAGGATGAGCAGACGAGAAGCGTGATGAAGCATATCGAT
The DNA here is from genome assembly GCA_029281465.1 of Mycena epipterygia. Lineage (NCBI taxonomy): Eukaryota > Fungi > Basidiomycota > Agaricomycetes > Agaricales > Mycenaceae > Mycena > Mycena epipterygia. Next base: position 172,206 of record JARJCQ010000019.1, read on the forward strand.
ATTTCATTCTGTCTCTCAAACGCAATCCTTCGTATGCGCCTGCCTTTACCTCCCTTGGAATCTACTACTCGGAATTTGTATCCCCCCGAGACCCAACCCGTGCGTCCAAGTGCTTCCAAAAGGCATTTGAACTCGATGCCCGCGAGGGTGACGCCGCTCGGAGACTCGCAGATGGCTTTGCGGAAGAACGGGAATGGGACCTGGTTGAAGTCGTCGCCCGCAGAACTATCGAAGGCGAAGGCGGGTTAGATGCCGGACTCAAATCAGACGGGGCCGTCGGGAGATTCCTACCAACCAATGCGTGGGCCTGGAAAGCCGTCGGTGTCGTTGAGCTTGTACGTTTCAATGCCAAAATATTTGTTTGTTTTGTGACATCTCAATCATTTGCAGGCACGTGCAAACTATCCGCCTGCGATCCAAGCGTTGCAAATAACGCTCAGGGCTGAACCGGACGACCAGGTGTCCTGGCTTCGACTTGGTGAAGCATACAGCAGAGCTGGGCGGCACGCTGCAGCGATAAAAGCTCTTGCCCGTGCGCAGGAACTTGATCCTGAAGATTGGATGTGTAGCTTCTTCCTCGGCGACGTTCAACGGCAGATCGGTCAATTCCAGGACGCTGTAAATGCATTCCAGTCCATTTTGGCTCACCGGCCGTCGGAAGTGGGGGTGTTGGTGTCCCTTGGGCAGACGTACTTAGATTTAGGTCGCTCCGAGTTCTCCGATGGCTTTGCCGCGCGCGCAGAGCAGTCATTTATTACCTCTGTGCGGATAGCGCTCCGGACAATGGAGGAAAGTCCCGGGTTCCGGAGTGTTTCGTGGAAGACAGCGGCAGACGCCGTATTCTTCTTGTCCCGTCGATCCACTTTTATCGACGAGGACGGTGTGCGGGCTGCGCTTGTTGACGTAGTGTCGCTTCTCTCTCAAGAACCCGGAGGGCGGTTGGCGGGTGTCATCGCTGCGCCTCTTTTCAACGAGGACTCGGTTCTTGGCGGAAACAAGGCATTGGAGGTGGCAGCATCTGCCTACGACTACCGCATTACCCTCGGTTCTTCCGAAAGCGTAGCTCGTGCCAGCGCTTGGTACGACCTTGGAATGTCGCTGCAACGTTTGGCCACGAAGCAAGCTTCCATTGAGATACGCCAACAAACGGAAGCAAAAGCAGTAGAGTGTTTAACCGAAGCCGTTCGGGAGGATCCTGGCAATGACACCTACTGGGTTGCTTTGGGGGATGCCAATTTTTTGTCACGAGCAAAAACGGCCCAGCACGCCTATATCAAAGCACTGGAGATTGACTCGAAGGTAATATAGTTTTTGCTCGCGTGTTCTCCCGACTAACCTCTGTCGCAAGAATGCTCAAACTTGGACCAATCTGGGTCTGCTGTATTTACATGAGCAAGATCTGGAACTTGCGAACCAAGCGCTGTTTCGAGCGCAAACGCTTGATCCCGAGTGTACGACTGCTTGGGTCGGCCAGGCGTTGGTCGCTACTGCAAATGGCCACCATTCGGACTCGACAACGCTGTTTGAGCACGCAGTGACTTTGGCTTCCGCTGTCGTAAGTGTTTCACAATCGCAGATTTCGTAAACAAACCTGAATTTCATTCTCTAGCCCGAGGCAGATCTGGAATTTGCCTCTCGGACATTCACACGACTTACCGCCACGCCCCACGCTACCGCACCATCTGCTGCGGATGCTCTTTTACCAGTTTTCTTCGTGCTAGACCGGTACTGCCGAGGTCGCCCCGACGATGCTTGTGCCCTCCATCTATTCGGTTTGGTCTGCGAAAGCCTCGGTCAATCCGAATTCGCCGTAGAGCTCATCGGGCGTGCGATAACTATCTTGGAGGCAGAGTATGAGGAAACCGAGGACTCTACGGTTGAAAAGCACTTCACGATTGCAAACTCAAACATGGCACGCTTGCGGTTGTCTTTGAAGGACTACGAGGGTGCCATTGAATCCTTTGAAAGTGCTTTAGGACTCCTCGCCGAGGATGCCAAAGAATCTACGGCCCACACCATGCGGGCCCAAGCTCAGTTTGGCATGGGACTCGCCAACTTCAAGTTGGGCGATCTAGATGCGGCCTTGAGTCTTTTCGAAGCTGCCTTCGAAACAGCCGGCGACAATCCTGTGGTTCGGGGGCATGTTACCGTTCTCCTCGCTCAAACAATGTGGGCCATCGGGACGGAGGACTTCAAGGAGACTGCAAAGGCGCAACTTTTGGATTGGTTTGTCGTCTCCCTCCGGTTTTCGTCTAGATGGTTACTTACTGGTTTTCAAGTATCGCTGCCGATTCCGAGAATCTGGCCGCTATCAACGCCCTCGCCGGTATGGGTATATTGACCGACGATGACGGTTTAGTGGACGCTGCGCTTGCGGACCTCCTGTCGCTGCCGCTCGATAGAAGACTCGAACTCGATCCGCAGCGAGACGTCAACTACTTGCTCACGAAACACCATATTGGGCAGGTACGTCTCACAGTTATTCCAGATGTTTTCGTCAGCAACCAATCTTTGGCATCAGGGGAACGCTGAAAAGGCATTATCTGTGGCCCAAGGAGCACTGTTTGCGGAGCCAGGTCGCTGCGATGTCCTCAATGAGCTTGCAACTTTGAGCATACAACGAGGAAACCACACCTCTGCTCTTGCGCTCCTGTCTGCGTCGAACAGGGATTCAAATTCTCTGGACAGGGCTCGTACATCTCTTGCACTGCAAGCTGTTACCGAGTCCCTCAACGGGGACGAGTCGAAGATCGCCAAGAGACAAGCTCAAAAAGCTGTATTTCTGTCGCCATGGGCAGTGCGTAATTGGGAGGCATTGGCTTATGTGGGGGCGAGTTGATTAATAATATTATTGTGTACATTTCTATGCATTCATAAGTTTACCGCCGTATATTTCACTGTGATCCCATTAACGCCACGAGGTAAATGCGGCGCGCCATGCCGTTGTCCTTCTCGGTGACGGATTTCAACCACCATTTCAGCCGTTTGACCTGTTCCGCGCTGTCTAAACCGCGGGTAATACTAGTCGCCAGCCAATGAGCACAATTCGGACAACGCATGCAAAGTGCACTCACATTCCTCTTTCATTCAGGGCCTGCGCGAGGTCTTGCGGAGACAAGCCGACGAGGCCCTCCGTGAGCAACAGGGTGTCGTCCTTCTCAATGAATGTTAAATGGTTGCGTATGCGCCGTACGCGCAAAAAGTCTATCCCGCTGGTCGAAAGCCGCAGGAGCCTGAGAAACAGGGTAGTGTCAATCGCTCCAGCCCCGGGAAAGAATCATGGACGCACCCACAGATGGCCTTGGGGACGTCCTCACCGGACAACGAATTGAGGGGTATCTCGCCGCTGTCTGCGGCGCGGGTGAGTGACCCCAAGACGAGGCCGTAGGTCGCTGTGAACTGCAGCGCCTTGTCTATCGCCTTGTCCTGTATCCGTTCCCGCTGCGAGGGAAGGATGCACGTGGAGGGGAGCATCGACGGTGCGTAGAGCACAATCAACGGAATGATCTCCTCCAGGATGAGGGCAGTGAGCACGAACGGCACCAATCTAGGTGGGTTTGAATGGGAGGGTTTCAACGGGTTCGGGGAGCGGGCACCTCTTCATGTCCGCGCTCTGAGTGTGGAGCATTCTGTGCTCCCATCTCTCTAGCGGCGCGCCGCCGTCCTTAATCCGCCGCTTTATGTCGCGCGTGATTTTGGAGCGAGTGTGTATGAGCTTGACGCCGCGGAAGTAGAATTTCTGGGGAAACAGTGTCAAGCGTAGACACAAAAACACCAACACCGACGCACGGCGAGCTGAATAGCCTTGTGTAGCGTGCTTCTGGCCCATCCCGCCTCCGGGGGTGGCGGCTCCAAGATGCCGTGGGACTCTGCATCTGCGATGTCCCGCACAGTCGTTTCTTTGAGGCTCTTGAGCGACAGTGGCTCAACTGTCTGGACTGTCGGCGGAGGCGTCCGCGAGACTTGAGTGGAGGGTGGTGGGGTAGGAGGGATTTTCTGCGGCTTTATTGGCCCTGGTCGGAGCTGAACGTGGGGTTTCCGGGCATCTGCGGGAGGGGGGACGGGCTTCTTTGAGGGTGTGGGCTGGGTGGGCAGGGTCTGCACGCGACGCGATAATATTAATACGGGTCTCCGTAACGGCGAATAGCCATTTGGGAGGCGGCTGGAAGGATTTCAGCGACGAGCAGAGACGGGAGAAGAGACTGACCAGGCCCGCGCGCGAATCATGTCAAGTAACAACTTTGCAAGAAAATAATGGCTACGTGTTTGGATCCAGGGTCGACGTGGGGCCGACCAAACAACGCCCCAAATTGAGTTTCTGCAATGAGCCAGCTACTCCGCACCGTCCAGCGCCTCCCAGTACCAACCGCCCAGCTTACCTATCTCGAGTCCCTCGCGTCTGCCGCCCAGCGCGCCGCGACCTCGGTCCTCTGCTCCAGCATCCTCGCGGGCCACTCGAGCGAAAGCGACGACTTTTCTGATGTCCCCGTTTGGCTGGGGCAGGGTTCGTATGGACGGGGCCACGAGCAGGCGGTCCTCCAGAAACTCGGTCTCGAACCCCTCGCGAAGGGCGGACGGGTGTGTCTTGAGTCCTAAGCCCGCACCCCGCATCATCCATTTTTTCTTTCTTTTCAATCACAGGTCTCGTCTGTAGAGCTCTCTGCACAGAGGATCCCCGTTACCGTCAACATCAACGCGCCGACCCCCGAGCTTAGCGACCTCTCCGCCAAACTGGCTGAGCTGCAAGAACTGCACTGTTTCTCCATGCGGCCTACGTCTGGCAGCGAAGTTTTCTTCTCCCTACTCGGGAAGAATGCGAGCGGCGGCTGGGGAGGACTGGTGGGAATTGGTATATGGTCCGATGATTGATACACAGAAAGCATAAAATGTACAATGCTAAATATACACGACTTACGGCCTCCTTCGCATTTCTGTTTGCCCATTCATGCTCATTCCCACCATACGCTCTACGACAGCCTGCCGGTATCAGCAAACGTGCAAGAAGCTAGAGTGCGGAGACAGTACCTGAGCCTCGTCCCAGTTTAATGGCTCGTCCTCCTCCTCCTCCGGCTTGGCGCTATCGAGGGTCCCCCCGCCGGGACCGAGCCCCCAACCGCCTTTAACCGCGAGTTTATGGCTGTCGATATCCGGACTCCTAGTACGAATGTCAGCAGTCGACCACGCAAATAACAGAAAGTGAAACCTCAGAGCTTCCAAGAACTCCCGCTCGCGTTCCCGTTCGTTCAAGCCCTGGGCAACGCGCGGGGTCTCGTCGCCGAATATATCCTCGTCCCCGTCCTCGGTGACTTTGATCCCGACTAGATTCATCGACTTTTGGGCGATCCTGCCTCGCCGATCGCGAGGGAGACCACCAGAGAGGAAACTTGGCGCGCGCGCAGGACTGATGGGTGTCGCGGTTGCCTTTGCATCGAATTGCGGCCGCGGAGACCGCACTGCGCGCAGCAAATCTGCGATGGCTGCTTCGCTGGCCGACGGTTGTGGGGGAGCAGAGGTAAGGGATATCGGCGGCGGCCGTTGGCGGCTTTGCGATGTTAAGACGAGGAGCCTGTCGAAAGATGAGCGTCGGCGCAGGAACATATGCAGCGAGGCGAGCGTACATTTGTTGGAGCCGTGGTTGTGTTGCTGTCTCCTGGGCATTCTCCTGCCGATTCACTATGCAGACCCGTAGGCGCGACGAGAGTGGGACGATGACTTTGTCGCGAAAAGAGCGCAGTGCGACGGTGCGGACGTCGATGTAGTTGGTGGCCAGTTGCAGAGAGCCGTTCAAGACGGAAGAAATGTTGCCTTTGCTTGTTTGGCGGGGTGACGAGGGGCGATGGGGCTTGCTGCGGTAAAGGGTTGACAGGATAGGCTCGGTGTGCAGCGGGAGCAAGACCTGGAACGGGTTCAGAAACGAAAGAGCAGAAGGAAGAGGCGGTACCCCTTCAACATAGGTGAGGACCTGGTCCCAGAAAAATGACCAGACGTCGACGACACGTCGGATGAGAGACTCGTCATCTGCCCCGGCCAGCTTGGCGTTGAGGGTGACCATGCCGGAAGAAATAAGCTCTGCGGCATCGTGCTCGAGGGCGGCAATGGCCTTTGAGGGCGACGAGGAGACGACAGAGGATATGTGGCGCTTGACGAGCACATTGAGATCTTCGATGGGTATTCGGAGGGGCTCGCCATTGAAGAGGGGCAGAACGTGGACATGGAGGGCGCCCCAAGGGTCGGCGGAGGAGGTTGAAGCAAGGCTGACCTGAGCCATGCTGCCTGGGGCGGGGAGGGCCAGGGAGGTAACCGAGGGTGCCTGGGAGAGGCCCGGGGCGAGTCCAGCTGGGAGATGGGCGAGATTACCTAGACGATGCATCTCACGCGAGACTTGGGTGGGCCATGAGCACAGACCGACGCCCCCCGAGTGGACGGCGTACCGAGCTTCGAGTCATACGTGCGGCCGTACGAGGCCTTGGAGGGGGAGGTGTGCGCCTTGCTGGCGCCCAGGGAGGAGGAGGCCATGAAGGCGGGCGAGGCGGCGGGCGCAAAGAGAGAAAGTGGCGTTGTTTGGCTACGCCCTCGATGTATTCTCTTCCTCGACGCGCATTCCGGTCCCTGCACACGACTGCTCGGCCGTTTCTCGTCCTCGGCATCGAGTCGTCTGCAGATGACACCTGCGCGGCCATTGTTGACGCGTCGCGGCGGATCTGGTCGAATGTGGTGGTCAAGCAGCACGATCTGCACGAGAAGAACGGCGGAATCGAACCCCGCCTCGCGTTCCTCGCCCACCAGCGCAACATGGTACGCCTCCGTCCGTCTCTGTCCTCTCCGCTCATTTCTTCCTCCAGCCTGTTGCGGTCCGCAAGGCCCTCACCGACGCAAACATCGGAATGGCAGACGTGGACGGCATCGCATTCACTAGAGGCCCAGGGCTTTCCGGCTGTCTCAGTGTCGCGTTGAATGCCGCCAAGACCCTCGCTGCTGCCCACAACAAGCCCCTCGTCGGCGTTCACCACATGGTTAGCAGTCACCGCTATTCTGGTCTCAACTCTGCCCGTTGACCGCACCAGCAAGCCCACGCGCTCACAGCACATCTCACCGTGTCTCCACCGCCCCAGTTTCCCTTTCTCACTCTCCTCGTCTCCGGCGGCCACACCATGATCGTCCTCGCCACCTCTCTCGTCGACTTTCGCATCCTCGCAACTACCGTGGACAAGAGTGTCGGGAGCGTAATCGACCGCGTCGTTACCCTCCTCCAGATCAAATGGACTGACCTGGGGCCCGGTCCGGGCCTCGAGAAATACTGCGCAGAGCAGGTGCCCGACGAGCCGGGGTCCGCCTACGACCCGCCCACCCCAATGCGCGGGCAGCTTGCCTTCTCATTCTCCGGCCTGCACTCCTGGGTCGAGCGCACCATGATTGCGGAGGGAGGTGTGCAACATGTCAATAAGCGCGCCCTCGCCCGCGCATTCCAGACCGCGGCATTTGCCCAGCTTGAAACTAAGCTGCTTCTCGCACTCAGGTGGTGCACGGAGAACGGTCATGTCATCCACAACGTCGTCGTGAGCGGTGGAGTGGCGAGCAACATGTTTCTTCGAGAACGGTGTGGTCCATTTCTCGCGACGCGAGACGTGCTGTTAATTTCTGTCCAGGCTGAAAATCTGCTTGCGGGCATTCGACCCCATGGAACTCGTCTTCCCCGAACCCGCCCTATGCACCGGTAAGATTCATTTGCCTTCCACCGACGGGTCCCTCCAATTTTTATAGACAATGCTGTCATGGTCGCATGGGCCTCCATGCACCGGTTCCTTGCACACGATCACGACGATTACTCGATCGGGCCGCTGCCGACTTGGAGCATAGAGGACATACAGAACCCGCCGCCGGACCTTGTTGTCTGATATAATTACTATACATAATACTTTCCCAGTCGGAGGTGAGATCCATTATATCATTAATATTCGTGGACAATCCGGGGGAACCAGTCCGTCTTCGGGCTGACGATGAAGCTACGGGGTCGTCCCGCGATATCCAGCGTTTTTTCACGCTTGTACGGGACCGTTCTTGAGTGGGTCGTTTCTGCGTCGTGGCTCGACTTGGTGGCGAAACACTTGGACTGCTGCAGTTTTATCTGGTCTGCCTGTTGAGTCCGAGTCACTCTCGTCACCCAGCGCCTTCCCCTTCCCCTTCACACCTGCCGTTCGGTCTAGACCGTCGAGATAATCATCTACAAGAGGGGGTGGACCTGCTGCAAAATTGTGGCCGGGATCCCATCCGCATGTTGCTTTCTAATTCCGGCGTCGTCTTCTTTTTCTGGTCAGAGACGGCATCACTCTTGAGGGGCGGCTTTCTCGTCCCCTCGATCCCGGAGTTGGCGAGCGCGACCAACTGCTGTGGGCACACCTCCACGCGGAACTCGAGGAGCTCGTCCGTCGACACGTGGCTGCGCGCATTCACGACCTTCACGAGCAGGGGATGTGTATCCGAGACCGCTACGTCCGGCGTACCTTTGTTAACGAATGCCGCAGCGAAGCCCACACTGGAGTCGATGAAGCCCAAAGACGCGCGCACGAGAGAGGTGGGCGTGCCCACAGATTCAGCGGGTAGGGGTTGTAGTGGCACGCTGATTGCGGGATTCTCAACCCCTGCTTGGATGAGATTTTCCCGCTCTTTGTCGTCCAGCAGGGCGGCGCGGGGCAGAAAGTGCTTCACCGTTGCTTGTCAGAGCACAGTGCGGAAGCGCTTTATGATGACCGAGCGGTGACCCCATTCCTAAACAACATTTAGCAGGCGAATGAACAACGAGGCGGGGATCGCACTGAAAAGTTTTCTTCAACGAAGCCGCCTAGGGCAGGAATGTCGATCTCGCAGTTGTCGCGTATTGTACGGCCACCGGTATTTTTTTGGTTACGAATGGGAGCTGCCTGTGTACATATACATTATTCTTCAAATCATCCGCACCCAATTGCGAATTATGGGTTTTCCGCCAAATATCAGAGCTAGAACAGCGATTATAGCGGATTGAGGTTCTGTTTGATCCTACCGTCGCAGTCATTCGTAATTATAGCGTCTATTAGACACTCTTGGTTAAGACCCGCCAATTCTGCTTCTGCTTCGCCAGGCGCCTACTATAATTTCAGAATATTGTTCTGCCTGCACATAATTACCGCTATTTGCCTCCAACCACTGCATTCCAAAGTGGCCTAGCATGATTTTCATGGGTTGTGAAAGCGGATGAGACCCCGACTTTCCGACCTTGCTTTCGCACTACTGTACCGGTCTGTATGGTAGCAACCGCGCCGGAGGCGTTACGAAAATTTTAGGTTGTGGTCTAGCAACCGAGCCTGAGTTAGGCGTTATTTTGGCCAACTTAGGCAACCCTGAACAATGACATCCTCAAATGGCAGCCGTGCAGGCCACTGCACACCGTGGACAATGCAGCCTCATTTCTCATTTAAGGACCTATTTACTTGCTTGTACTGGTGCTGAAGCAATTCTTTTCCCTCTAACTCTGACATGGCTTCGTCGAAACCTTCTGGACCCAAACTGCCACTCGGGATTCTTAGAGACCTCGACACTTGTGCTAGACATTTGTTTAAGCTTCTAAAACACTTGCCGACATCGCTTCCACTTGATCCTCCTGATGAGGATTCCACTTACCAGTTCTACCTCAATCCTCAGGATCTTCGAAAATATTTGGGCATACAACGATAACAGTGTCTCATGGAATGCAGGGAATTTAGCAGATGAAACCTTTGACACTTTGTAATTTAACGAGAATTTTTTGGCATTTTTTGACGGCCTTTGCGGGCGGAAAAAATTGAAACTAAAACCTGTCTCAAGCGTAGCAACCGGCCCTCCGTTACGCGTTACGAAGTGGTATTTAGGCAACATTTTACGCTCACCGTTACGCGTTACGTTGCTACCATACAAACCGGTACAGTAAGGATGGAGGCACAGCTTGATAAAATCTGGAAAGCACATAGTAACCATTTGGGTACCGACCTTGACTTTGGGGCGCTGTCTGCCATCGAAAACAAAGAGAGGTAATATTGGCCGTTCGGCTGCAGCGCATGAGTGCGTAGGGCGCGTGAGACGAGGTAAGAGGTCCGTACCGAATGCACAAAGTCAAAAAAATAACGTGCAGAGCTGAGGGTTATCCCCGAGATCGCACCTCCGGTATGTTTTCGAGTAACTTGGTGGAACCAAAGGCTGACATCAATGCCCACTCTTAGAGTGCGCGCCTGACGTTCAATGAGTCGGGTTGGTGGGATTGAACCAAAACACCCGCCTCCCCGAGATATTCTTCTCAAAACCGTCGATGACCGCCAAGGAGCTAAGGGACCGGGATTCGCCTGAAGCATGGATCAAATCCCAAAGGCCGGCATCGACGAAAGCGCGAGAGAATAGTCGGCCCAGTCGGGCTTTGGTCGGGCTGATGTCAGCAGTCACTGACACGTGTGCGTGACATAGCGCGTCTCCCTCGCTTTTTCCCAACTCGTGGTGGGACTTTGCATTGCCTATCTTCCGCTACCTCCACCGTCTCCAACACAGCTCGCCTAACGTCTGCGCGCGCCTGACTCTTGGACGGCTAGTATGCCTGCTTTCCAATCCCTCAACTTGAAGAGGAAATCGGATGATCACAGTCAAGACGCGAGTCGAAAGCGTATTGCATTAGACGCGGACTCTGAGGAGCATTATTGGGTCGTCCAGTGGCGCAACTTTCAGGCAAAGAAACACAAAACATGGGACGGCGACGTAAGTTTGAACCTTTCCGCCGCCCTATATACTCACAAATTTATTCCAAAGGGTGTTCTCGTGGTTAGCGGCTTCAAGAGCACGCTCTACGACTCCGAAGGAAAGACAATCTCCTCCGGAAAGCGGGATCCGCCTTATGTGGAGGGCAGAAACTTAGTCGTCGGCGGGAAAGATATAGAGCTGGACCGTGCCATTACACGTACAGAATATCTCTCAGGGACGTGTTTCGGGGATTCAACGCCGTATTCATCTGTTCAAGTCGTCGGCTCTTCGACCAGCAAACCGACGGCGCTGTCCAAGCAATTCGTTCCATTAAAGATCAAAACATCAACAACATCTCGTCCTCAGGCTTCGACCAGTGTTCCAGACAGAAGAGTCGTTCCTCTACAGCCTGTGGATCTACTCTCCTCTGTCATCGGTAACAAGTCTCCAAAGAAAGCCCTGCCTACTATCAAAGTAGAGGACTCGTATTGGACAGCAAATTGGTATGTCAAGTTTAGCTTGAAGACATTTTCTCTCTTGAACGCGTGGAACGTCGTAGGCGTAAATCGGGTCAAAATAAGAAACACAAGACATGGGATGGCGACGCTTTCGTCTCCAAGGTGGGGGAGAAATTAATCATGATAACCGAGGAAGGCAAAATGTACGTGTTCATTTTGGCCTAGCCACGTTTACCGCTTACGCATTCTAGTATGGGTACCACTCCTTGGAAGGGAGACCCTTTATACGCTGGTTACAAATTGTATATTGGTGGCAAAGAAGTGGAGCTTGATTGCCAAGTGTCACTTGAAGACCTTCCATCTGGCGGCTACGGGGACGACAAAAGCGCGGTCCCTGCTCCAAACCCTGCAGGTGTTGCTGAAACTACTATTGGCTCCCCTGCGATCGGCCCCAAGACTTTTGTGGCGCCGACTTCGTTCTATGGACCTCAGGCACCTTCCAAAGTGAAACCCAAAGGGCCGATGTGAGTGTATTATGGCAGTTGCCGTTTATTGTATTGAATCACAGTGCAGACACGATCCCACAGCCGAAGGAGCGGTGGTCATGAAAGCGCCGACCAAAGAGCATATTAAAAGATTCAATAAAAAGTGCTCACATCAATCACTGCGTTCAACGACCAATCTCAATCATTCTCCAGGGGCTTACCGGTCGTCGCTGTGGTGTTGGATCCCATTCTTGCCCCTCGAATGAGACCCCATCAAATCGAAGGCAAGTGTTGCTTTAACAATTGTTTCTTTTTATCTTACTTTCCGAGTTCTTAGGCGTGAAATTCTTGTACGAATGCGTGATGGGATTGAGAAAGCACGAAGGACAGGGTTGCATTCTCGCAGATGAAATGTGAATACGCCGATCATTTGTAAAACCGTCCCTGACGTTGTTTTTGGTTAGGGGTCTCGGAAAGACGCTTCAAACAATCAGTTTGATATGGACTCTCCTCAGTGAGCATTTAACTCCTGTGTCGCCGGCTTTCATAAGCGTTGCCACAGGACAAAATCCTTACGCCGGTAATGGCCCAATCGTCAGCAAAGTACTCATAGTTTGCCCCGTTTCTCTGGTCAACGTGGGTGTATTCCTACTCTGCTAGGAATGTACACACTGAAGCGAATGGACCCAGAATTGGAAAGTCGAGTTTCACAAGTGGCTCGGTCGCGACCGCTTGGGGGTGGTTACTTGTGACAAGGACAAGAATGTCATAAAAACATTCCAATATGCGTAAGCGCTAGTTCAAAACTTCATACCATGAATGATCAACCTCATTCAGTAAAACCCAACATGTGCTGATAATCGGCTATGAACGGCTCCGGACAGTTATGCAAGTAAACATGAAAATTTAGTTGCGATTACTGACTTGACGTCGGTGTTTCAGTGACCAATTGGCGTTCTGCGTGTAAGTTTAACATGACCTCTTGTCGGTTCAATGCTGATATGCACAGGCCTCCGATTGGTCTCATTGTGTGCGACGAAGGTGATTAGCGTCTACTCCTTTCAAGAGACGGTTCTGACCTACGATAGGACATCGACTCAAATCTGCAAATAATAAAACGACGACTATGTTCGATGCCTTGCGAACAGCTCGGAGAATTATTCTTTCCGGTACTCCGATTCAGAACGATTTGAGCGAGTTCCACGCAATGGTAATTACATTCTTTCAAGCACAACATGCCTGCCATTCATTTTTTACCGTTAGGCCGACTTTTGTAATCCTGGGCTACTGGGTTCGTACTGTTATTGGCGTACATCGGAATACTTATGAACTCATCACAGACAATTACGCCACGTTTCGTCGAGTTTATGAAGTTCCAATTCTCAATAGTCGCGCACCAGACAGTTCTGCCAAGGAGCGGGAAGTAGGCGAAGCTCGTTCTGCCCAGGTGCGTGTATCAAAGGAGTAGAAAAAGATGGTGAATTCACCGTGCATATTAGCTGCTGACCATCGCAAGGAGTTTCGTTCTCCGTCGAGACGCTACGCTTCTACAAAACTATCTGCCCCCCAAACGTAAGAGGACAGCTAACGTGAGATTTCCCTACAGTTAACATGCCGCCGCAGATGAATACGCTGTTTTCATAACCCCCACCCGCTTACAGTTGTCTATATTCTCGAAAATTCTCAACCCGGATAAACTAGACGACTTAGCCCAAAGTTCCACAGCAGAATCGCTCGCTTTAATCAACATGCTCACAAAAGTTAGCAACAGCCCTATACTGCTCAAAGCAACTGCAGATAAAGAGAAAGCTGCCGGAACGGACGTCCGTAATGCTATCAAACGCGCTGGAGTAGAGGATGCTTTGAAGTTGCTACCCGACAATGCTCAAATCGAGGACATGTCTTTAAGCGGTATTGATTTACCTTTCATGATCGAAAAATCCCTCACCTGGATCTACCATCAGGCAAGCTCACCGCCCTTTCCAAGCTACTCAAAGTCATATATCAGGTCGGTTGAAAACCATTAACGAGCCTCCTATTAACTTTTACTGGCAGAGCACGGAGGAAAAATGTGTTCTCGTTTCCCACTACACATCAACACTCAACATTCTGGAAGCATATTGCAAGAAAAAGAATTATTCCTACTACCGCCTGGACGGGTTGGTCCACTTTCTAGTAAAACTGTCTTAAACCTGACCGATAATACTCCTATGCAAGACAAACACCAGCAGCTAAACGACAAGAATACGTGAATTCCTTCAACAAGTCCACTCAAAGAAGTAGTTGTAAGGGTTCTGTTCTGGTCGCACTATTCAATTGTTCTTACTTTTTTTCAGTTGTATTCCTTTTAAGCTCGAAAGCGGGTCAGAACGTTTTCTATCACCATCACATCATTCCTCATAGTTTGCCACAGGCGGTGTGGGCATCAACCTCATAGGTGGGCAACTTTTGGCTGGTTTGTGCTTGCCGGTTTACTCTGCGCCACTCCAGGAGCATCAAGATTATGTCTCATTGACTCCGACTGGAATCCAAGGTGCGTAGATTTCCGCTGGTCGAACTGCCTTTATTGACGGGTATATACAGCCACGATCTACAGTCAATGGCCAGGTGTCATCGGTGAGTTCGTCGCCATCTCGGTCGGCACTCTCTCACACGTTTTGCAGAGATGGGCAAAAGCGACCTGTATACATATACCGCTTTTTGACTGCAGGGGCGATCGATGGTACGGGTTGCAATCCATTAACACGTCAAACTCATGAGATTTCTAGAAAAAATCTACCAAAGACAAGTTACGAAACTAGGATTGAGCAACTGTATGCTGTTTTTTTTTTGTCATTTCTGTGCTTGCCCTAACGTGTCCTCTCCGCAGCGCTCATGGGAAGTTCTGTAGGTTTGCTCGGGATTTGTGCACTCAAAACCTGACCATTTTAGACGTCCAGTGCCTCATCAAAGAGTGATTCTTTCAGCAGAAAAGATGTGTGTTCCCTGCGTCCTCGGCCAGCCATTCCAGCTAACACTGAAGTAGCTTCGAGATATATTTCGGATACATCCCGACACGGCTTGCAATACTCACGATCTCCTTGAATGTCCATGCGATGGGACAGTGACTGTAGACACTAAAGAAGATGTCACTGACGAAGCCTCTATCGAAAGTGACAGCGACTCGGAGAAGAAGGGCTTTGTCAATGCGTCACAGATACGGCCTGAGGAAATGAACAAGATAGAAAAAGCAGTCAGTCCATCGCCAAAATTCGGGGAAGCATGCTAATGCCTAATCAGTATCTGGAAAAGAAACGGGCCGGCCTGGCAGCTTTAGGACAGTGGAAACACATCAACTGCCTTTTACCGACTGCCCGAGACGACATCCAGGATCATATTCTGCATAAACTTGTGTTCCTGCCCGAGCAGGAGAAGAGGGCGGCAAGCAAACCTCAGTCACAGTTATTGGCTGCTCTGGACGCCGCGGCTGCGATGAGTGTTCTGACAGTTGCCGACATCCCTGGGGGCTCAGTTTCGTTTCTGTTCGAGAAGAGTTCCACAGTAGAATTAGAAGAAGCTTCATAGATCGCACTCAGCTCGGAGTAGACTACAGTAAGATAATGTATTATTATATGCAATTTTTTTTGCGAAGGCACCTACTTTGCCATGAGTCGTCGTGAAACCCGTTCTCTAAAACTCGGATGCCTTCGGATGCGTCTTGAAAAGTTCTCCGTGATTCACTTGCCTACTGATAGCAGGGCTTGAGCTCTGTTGGACGAGCCCAGTAACCGATCTCTCGTATGAAGAGAAATCGTTTATGAGAAATCGTTTATGAATGATTTCCCTTCATACGAGAGATCGGTTACTGCGCTAGTATGTATTGTATTGTGTGTAGTTCGGGAACAGCCGGCATTTCTGATCCGCGCGAGTGAAAGATAGGAGCCTGAGCAAATTGAGAAAGCGCCGCGAGTGAAAAAATGGTCAAAGACATTGTTAAAATTCGTAAAAAGGTACAGCAGAAGCTCCCTGGACCGTCAGTGGAGAACAGGTCAAAGAGAAAGTATTTTTTGGGTATTTAGTAAAGAGGTTGGTAGATGAAGGCTGAGCGGGACATCTGTCAACTGGATCAGAGATCTTCAGTTTCAGACCTCCCCCAAAGCCGCCACAAGGAGTCGAAAACACAACAGGGGAGAAACGACGGGTAGGATTGGGCGAAAAGACGCTGCAAGCAGCGAGGATGAAATGTCGGAAGAGATGGGAACCGGAAGGAATGGAGGCATGTTGAAGCCTACAAGTGTTTGAGAGTGAGGCTAGAACCGCCCATAAACAGGTGAGCCGTCTATGACGGTCGCTATGACTTTGGTGTCGAGCACCCGGTCCATTGGGACTGTCATGATATCCTGGGACAATATGACAAAGTCGGCTCGCTTTCCGGATTCAAGGGAACCGAGAGTAGACTCTGTGAAGGAGGCGTATGCAGGATCAATTGTCATCCCTGATGAAGAAATTAAATATTGTGTCTGAATAGCCGGCAATGACTCACCTCGCAGAGCTTCTTGGCGGCTTAAACGCTCCTCTGGGAACCTACCGCAGTATGTAAATCAACCAGAAAATAAATAAAAACGAGTCATATCTACCATCCACCGGGACCATGAGGGGACTTTCCATCCGGAGAAAGCCGCGTGATGGCGGCATAGAAACCAGAGAGTGGATTGGGCGACTCTACAGGAAAATCAGAGCCGAGCGCAATTTTTGCACCGCTATCGACAAGGGACCGGAAGGCATAAAGGTTCTTCACGCGTTCTGGACCCTAAACATAGTGAAAATAAGTCTTGCGTGGGATTTGGTCGAGGCTTACCAATCGGTCTTGTGCATACCACATATCGCTGATTCTGAAGGATCGGAAGTAAGGCCCGAACCGTCGTAGACCAATAATACGAGGACTCACGCATGGGTCGGTTGAACACTGGCAATAACTGCAAATGTTCGATCGTTAAACTCGCGCAACTCTTCAGATCAAAACACGTATGTACCACCAAGCCTTCCTAGCCGTTCTCTATCAGCCTGGGTTATGATTTGGGCGTGTTCAAGACGCGGTCGGGAAGCGCTGATATTGATTCCCTTTAACGAAGCCTCAAACGCATCCAGGACGATGCCGTTCGCACGATCGCCGATAGCATGCACGTTCTAAAAGACAGGTCCACACCAGCTGCAAGAAGGGTGACAACACTGACCACTTGCCATCCATCTCGTAGAAAGAGAGGAATGAAATGGTGAAGCACTTCCGAGGATATGCGCATGACTCCGTTCGTCTCCGGGTTGTCAGCATATGGCTCATATAGCTGCAAGACGGATGAGTCTTCGGGAACAAATAAGAGAAGCAATGTACCGCTGCACCACCGGTTCGGAGAGCACCTGCGTGACACTGGTGAGTTTTCCTAATTATTTTTTGCAAAGAAACCTACCATCAGCGAAAATCTTGACACTAAAACGGAGAAAGTTGAGGGTCAAAAAAAAAACGGGAAGAATATTCGCCCTGACCTGCGTGCGTTGAGCCTCCCGTTAGCCGCATTGATAATCGGCTTCGTTTTATTTCCCCAGTATTCTCCATTCTCGTCAAAGAATGTCATGCCGTATATCCGAATCTGTTTGTAAATGGACCTCAACTATAAAGCGAATGTGGAACAAACAAAGATCTTACAGGCAATTTGTTAAGCTCCGCCTGCCTGCGCGCTGAATTAGACCCTCCGCGTGCATTCTCGAGACTCTGAAATGCACCTTGCAAAAAGTTTGAGCGACATGGGATTCAGGCCCGCATCGTGAACCGAAGTCAGACCAAATGCTACCACATCTTGAACGGCAACGGAGAACCGTCTCTCGAGATCGGCCTCAGTCAGCTCTGGCTGAAAGATAATATCTTGAGCATTGTCCAAAAACATTCCTGTAAATATCATCAGAGTCTAATCAGGTGCTACAAGGAAAGGGCGGCACCGTTGGGTTGACCAGCATCGTCGCGGAAAATGATCCCGCCTTCGACAAGATCGGGAAATGGCTGGCTGGATTCCATTACTTTGGATGATACCCATAGAGCGTGACAGTCTTTGCTCTGTAAAACAATAGGTCGACCTCGCAAGACAGGATCGGATTCTAGATCAGCCTGCGAACATGAACTTACTCAGAAGATTGAAGATGAACGGAACATGAACCACAAACAGCCGTCGGCCACCTAGCTGTTGGCCAAACCGTGTGATCCCAGCCTCCGCCTAATACGTAAATGCTCTTGTTGGCTTGGATGTCGGGGTTGGCAAGAATATATTTCTTCACTCGAGCGACAGTTTCTAAATGAGATTGAGAACAGGTGCTGTACAGAACTTGCACGGCATACCCTGAATGTTTTTAGTGCCTTCCAAGGCTAACTGCCGACTGGCTCCGTACTCCAACAGATGCCCATGGGCGTCTAATATGAGGAATCCAAATCAGAATACATGGTTGCCGTCGGTGTACTGGGAACGAACCGCTCAGGCCCGGTACAACAATTGATCCCGGAGGAATATACCGAATTTGCAGCTCTGAATGCGAAGCGCCTTCAATTCTGTTGTTCCAAAGGAGCTGGACCTCCGCTAAAGAATAGGAAGTGAACAAGTGGGCTACCAAGCAACTCGGATGACGCACCCAGTGTACCGGTATTTAGAATATAACCCTTTTCGACGAGGATGCATTGTGTTTGAGCATTGTGAGCGTCAACCGTGTAAACCTTGGAGGGCTCGCTCGAACACAGCACATACGGAGCCGAATAATCGAGCGACCCGCTGTAAGCACCGAAAGAAGATAAATTCGAGGCGAAAAACAACAGTGCTGAAAGCCCCAAAGCCCCAAGGAAAACATAGAGTGTGGTTGGAACCTTGGACGGCGCAGGTGGGAGAGGCTGTCCTTTGGCTTGGCCCGCTTTTTCATTATGGGAGTCTGTGAAGGAACTTTCAGCAGACACAGGGCGCTGCCGCAACGACATCTGGAAGGAATACAAGTTATGGAGGCCCGGGGGAAATGGGGGGAGGAAGTATAGCGATGCAAGGCTTAAATAGCTCTCTCGTTGTCGTTTGGATGGGGTTGAGAATCCATCTTCAGATGCCTGCCACAGTTACACGAGGCGGCGCTTCAAATTGTAACAGGCGCCCAATATTAGGCGCCGATAGCGTCTGGCAACCAGGACCGGACATGGAAGGATCAGGTATATGGGGAACAAGCCCGGACACGCCTGCAACGGAATATCCTCTGACAGCCCTTGACAAGAATTTCCATGCGGTTTTCCGAAAGTTCCCAGTTCGTAGGCGCTCGTTAACGTTAGGCGCTCGTACTGACGTCACATGGCTCAAATATGCGGAAACGTGTCAGTCAGATACCACAACACACTACTCGTTCGCGTCCACGATGCCTACTATAGGCCAGCTCGTGCGCGAGAGGACACAGGCTCTTACAGGCTCTATCAGCTCCCACAGAATTATCCTCTATGCAATTTTTTCCTTCTTCGCTGTATCTGCGGCAATCGCAAACGCCCTCAGGAATTACAGCAACTTCTATTCAGTGGCTATATATCTTTCAAAAAGCAGCCGCAGCGTTCTTGTGAGCTCCGGAGATCCTGCCTTGTCCGTTCTATTCAAACGCTTCCCAGATATTGGCCAATTTCGGTTTCCTGGTCGCGTTGTTAGTGGCCCATGTTGTTCAGAAAATCTTCTTTGGGGCCCTCCGACCGAGCGAGATTGAGGTTCGTCTCCATTCAACAGTTACAACCTTTCCCTTGTTGATGTTCTTGTTTCCCCCCCAGAGACTATACGACCGTCTTTGGTTCTTCATAACCGAGTCCCTCCTGGCATTTACGATTTTCCGGGATGAGTTCGACACAACTTTCGTTGTCATGTTTGGGTTCTTGCTTTTCGTCAAATCATTCCACTGGATTGCGGCCGACCGAATCGAATGGGTTCGTCTCCATCGCGTAGCTACGATAATTTACTGACCGGAGAGATTCAAGATGGATCAAAGACCGTATCCAGGACCCTCGCTCCTTTTTCATGTCCGGATGACAGCTCTTTTTTGCATATTGTGGGCCACCGACTTGCTTCTCTTTATGATTGCTGTGGACAGCACCGTGTCGAACGGCATAGGTGGCATGGTATTGTTCGCCAGCGAGGTTAGTGGGTTCCGACATGGCAAGTCATATTCTGATCGATAATAGTACGGTATTCTCATGGCCACTGTCGCGAACACGGTCTGCAAGTATCTTCTCTGCGCTTATGAACTTCGCCGCGCCGGTCAAAGAGGAGGTGAAAATGCTCCCCCTTGGGAAAACAAGAGCATGTGGGTATTTTATATCGAGCTGGCGACTGGCAAGTCCATTTCCATTTCAGATATTCATCTTGACCTCACAAATACCATCTGCACAGATTTCCTGAAGCTGACAACTTATCTTGTCTTCTTCACTATCATCATGACCTTCTATGGGATACCGCTGAACATCCTGAGGGACGTCTATGTCACCGGTCGCTCCTTAATTACTCGCCTCCGATCTCTTCATCGCTACCAAACGGCGACCCGTAACATGGATCAGCGATATCCTAATGCAACTGAGGAAGAAATGACTGCCATGAGTGATCACACCTGTATCATCTGCCGTGAAGAGATGGTATTGCCCCGTCCGGCGGAAGATCCCGCAGCAGCCCCCGCCCCTGTCGACGGGCCTAACACCACCCCCAAAAAGTTACCGTGTGGGCACATTTTCCACTTCAATTGTCTTCGTTCTTGGCTCGAACGCCAACAAAGTTGCCCTACCTGGTAAGAAGTTTCCTGTTCATGGCAAGTGGGCTTGTAGACTCAACTACCGTCTCTAGTCGTCGCAATGTTCTTGAAGCAACACCACAGCCTGTCGGTGCAGCCGCTCAGCCGCAACTCCCTGGCGCTCCGCCTCAAGCACCAAACCCTGTTGGCCAAGGAGCTCAGAACCCGGGCGCAAACAATCCGTTGGGCTTGGTGGGTCGGTTATTTGCTCCTCCAGGGCAACCGGGCCCTGGTCAGCCTGTGCACGCTCAAATCCCACAACACATAAATATGGCCCAAAACCCCCCAAATGGCGTCGGGAATGCTGGACTTGTCATTGAATATCATATCCAGTATCAGGTCCCACGCCAGCCAGCTCAACAAGCGCCACAATTTCAAGGGTTTCCAGGTCCAGCGGGCATGTGGCAGCCATGGCCTCAAGCTGCCCAAGGGCCTCCCAATGACCCTCCAAATCCCACTCCCGTCGCAGATACCACCCCTCCTATTCCTGTTCCAACGGCTGTGGAAGCGCAGCAAGGACAGCCTACACCAACCCCCACTACAGAAGCTCCTCAAGCTGGTTCAACTGCGAGGGAAGCGGCAGCATTAGCGGCATTGCGCCGACATAATAGTGGGCAGACGACAACCTCACCAACTCCAACCACCCCTTCTTCGACGTCGCAACCCACAGAAGCCAGCTCCCAAACTTCGGCATCTGACTCCTCGACGGCTGCTCCAAATCGGCGTATAGATATCCCTACACTGATTCCGATGTACGATTACACTGCCTTCGGAACTAATCCGACCCAGTCATTCGCACCGCACACCCGACCTCCATTGGCAGGTTCTCGTACTTCACAACCAGCGCCGACTGCCACGCACTCCGGAGCTTTCAGGCCCCGTCCGAGTACACGAGGTTCCCCACCTGATTCCCGCTACCCGCAGCGTCCGCCGATATCGCAACTACCGCCGACTTTGACAGATGAGCAATTAGCGCTCATGGATAGCGTTACGAGAGAAGCAATTGACGAGCGGCTCAGGGTGTTGGAGGGAGTATCAGGAGCGGTTTACCGCTGCATCGACGATCTGATGCGGATGCGTAGCGCCTTGCCGGTTTCGACCCCGCTTAATCACGTCTCTGGTCAGCCGACGAATTCTGGGCCTGCTACACAGAACCAGACTTCAGAGGAAACCGCAGTCGCAGCTGCAGTCCCCATCCCTGACAGCCCTACTTCCACTGTGGCAGATATAACTCCCGACGCAGATGCAACTCCCGAGGCGTAGGATTTTGCGTACTATTGTGAGGCTTTACGTAGAAATCACACCGAATGTAACAAAACATGAATTGGTTAGATCACGTTGAGAAGCGCATTTAGTCTCTTCTTGACCATATCCGAGTCTACTGTAGACTTGTCGACGACGCTGTAAAACATTTTGAATATATTCCCTGGTTTTTGGGAGTCTTTGGGAAGATCGTTGAGAATCTTTTTAAGTTGAATGTCGATGTCCGTTTCAGAAAGAAGAGGCGGGAGGAATCGTGAAATAAGGTTCGCTTCGAGTATTTCTTTTTCTGCCAAATCTGGGCGCGCTGCGGCGTACTGGGCAGCAGCCTCAGTCTGCAAGCACGAATTCTGATTATGCGTACATGAATGGCTGGATCTTTCCGACGTACTCTTCGCAGGGCTGCCTTTCTCAAGATGGAAATAATAGTGGACGAGGCCACTTGGGTATTAATAGCCTTGTCCGCAGAGTATACTTCCGCGAGGACTCCCTAAAAACACATCTAGTTGAAGATGATGGGAAGCACAAACAGAACATACGCGCAAGGTGGTAGAGGACACGGTGTCTTTGCTCTTTTATACCGTCATTATAACCATCATCATCGCGGCTCGATTTTCCTACCTTCATGGCAGCTTTAACAGCAGCCACCAATTCTGCTCGAACATCTGGTGCCTTGAAATTAGAACATGTATATTAATACAAGAGCGTCACGACATACCGGGAGTGGACTGAACGACGCTGTATGAACGATATAGTCGCAGAGTTGTAGCCCTACAGAGGGAACGAATTGAAGACGTCGCCATTAGCCAAAAATCGACGGTTGCCCGGCCCGGGACTATGTGGTAAAGTTTGGCAGCGCTAGAAACGAAGCGGTCATGTGAGAAAGCGAGCTTGCGCGCGATATGGATTTGCCAGCTTCAGGAGAATTCCTTCAATCTATCCGGACATCGTCCAAGGCGCTCCGTGAGGCCGCCAACATCTCGGTGGGTGTTTGTTCTCCAATTCTACAAAACCGCTGGCTGTTTCCAAAAAACCCACTTCGATACCGTCGTCCGGGTTAAACCCTGGAAGGCTTGCTTCTACTTTTATCAGCCTTCATCTCCCATTTCTGATCTATCCCGCCTCAACCAGATCGAGGAACAATCGATTAAACGCCTGTTGCTCTCCCCTGCGTTTACGTCCTCGTTCAAACGAGTTTCTGCCTCTCATGGACTCGCTATGCCATTGAAATTCCCTTCTTCTGGCGCGGAGCTCAACCTACTCAGTATTCTTTGCCTATTGAACTTTGGTTCTGGGTATCGAGAACCTCTCCATGCGCAGACAGGTCATGGCGCATGGGACTGCATGAAGGCATTCGTCTTTTCACTATACATCACCTCCTCCACGGACGGAGATGACCTGTTGTCCGCCCGAGGCATGCAGAATATCAGCGAAGGCAGGGTGGCTGAATTGATGAGGGTCAGCGTCCACACTGAGAAGCCGCACGAAACTCTTGCGCATGTCACCGTTGGAGAACTGCGTGGACCTATGTATGATTTCGTCAAGTTGGTAACCCGGGTGTTGAACGAAACTGGGGAGATTCTGGTCAACACGGGGTATCCTGATCTTGGAATGTTTGTTCTAGAGGCATTGAAGGATGGGAGGAAGGCAAGGTCGGACACAAACCATCATGCAGATGTGGAGTTTATTCTGGAACGGGTGCGTTTTGTGATAATTCGGGAAACGCTCTGAAAACTGAATGTGTTCTAGCTTGTTCGTGCCTTCCCCGCTTTCCGGGACATGGCTGTGGTTGACGGTCAACGTCTGCCTATTAACCCCCTTCATCACCCCTTTAGTTGATCTTTGGTTGCTTCAGGTATCTTTTGTTTCAAGAAGGCCCTGTTCCTGATTCACGCCATCTCTGTTCGATTCGGCTCTGCAGACCCTTCACCGTTTCCGGTTCCCTCGACTTCGCACATGCCAGTGTTCAGTGACAACGTATTGCCATCGTTGCTCATTCACCTGGGTGTGATCGATATCTCTGGATCGCCCAACTTATCGTTGCTCTTTCCGCATGCTGGTTCACCGGAGCAGTTGGCGACTCTCCTTGCAACAGCCGCGCCCGGCACTGGTGATGCCAAACCATTGCCGAAAGATGGTCCTGTCCTCGCAACTAATCAAGCCTATATTCTTCGGGCAGCGGCGATCGATGCCTGCGAGCTGATTACCGAAGTAGCACATACGCTACACGAGCCTTCTTTGGAATGGCTGAGGGACATGCAGCTTCCCTCGTTAGACATGTGGATTTGGGCGGTGGCGAAGGACAGGACGGATTATCGGCAGCTGGAGCGGTTTGTTCTGCGGGACACCGTCTTTTTTTGAAGTCTTGGCGGGTACGGTTTGGCGATTGTAACCAATCAACCAATGAGGATAGTCACTACGTTGTATGAAGAGACACGTTTGCCAGTTAGTGATGGTATCAGAGGACCTAAACGATGATTAAATCGTCTGGGAAACTGTGTTGAAAGAGGTCAAGTCAAACCAGCAATACGCATCACGATTTTAGTCCAAGCCTTATAAAGTCGCCGAGCAGCGCCGAGCTTACGACTCCACACATCAGGCTTCAGGTTTTTGCATGGAATCGCCCATGGCCGACACCTTCTCAACCCCTCCTACCTCTCCCTTGCCCCCTGATCCCAAAATCGCCCCGTCCTTGTCCAGACGAATCAGTCGCCCAACATCCCTCCATCTCGAAAAGTCAGCAAATTCAGAATGGAATCCAGACATCGTTCTAGACGACACCTCGCCCGTCGCCAAGAAATCAGCCAATGGTAATCGAACACTCGAGCCCCCCGACATGCTGCGTGACAATACAGTAACACCCACATCCTCTGTGCCCAGCGCGGCTGCGCCCCATCTTCAGCGCCACCATGTCCACCAGCAGCCTATGCACTCTCCCTGCTTCGTCCATTCGCATCTCGACAAAGGCGCATCGCTCACCGATTGGCTGCGCACCAGACAGAATGGCATCAACGAAACGCTCAGCTCTGCTGGGAGTAGAAGCTCTCTGTCTTCGGCTGGTTACAGTCTCTCGTCATCAAGCTCGGGCACCAACTCGGTCATCGATTCCCCCGATGAGGATGATTTTTCGACGAGCCTGACAAAACAACTCGCGGAGACGGCCGTGGGTGTACGGGAGATGAGCAAACAACTTGGTTAGTTGTTCACCTGGGGGTGGTTATAATCCTCTTATCGTATCTTCCAGGTCGTGCTCGCGTCCGATCCAACATTCAGAATGTTTTGATTATCACCAAGGCCAGGGACAATAGGCTGATCCAGCTTACCCGTGAACTTGCCCTTTACCTGATGCTCAAGCCACGGCACGGACAGAGTCGGGGACTGGTGGTGTACGTTTTACATTTCGATGTCTGAGTGTCGCTTAATTCCTCCCAGCTACGTTGATAACCAATTGCGCAATTCAAAAAGATTTGACGCGGAGGGGATCGAGCGCGACCACCCAGAGCTCTTCGTTCCCGTTCCCAGCCGCCGGACGTCTAGCACCACCTCTCTCGCTGCTGTGCCTTCTTACAAAGAAGAATTCAACGCGAAAGAAACGGGACAACTGAGGTACTGGACGAGTGACATGTGCAGTCAGAGTCCTCACCTCTTTGATTTTGTTGTGACGGTATGCACCCCAATTTGCATAACATAGATCTAGTGTTCATAGAATTTTCAGCTCGGCGGAGATGGCACAGTTCTATTCACTTCATGGCTTTTCCAACGCATTGTACCTCCTGTCCTCCCGTTCGCGTTGGGCTCTCTAGGCTTCCTTACCAATTTCGACTTCGCAGACCATCAGCCGGTGATGGATTCTGCCCTCGACTCAGGTATACGCGTCAACCTACGAATGCGATTCACCTGCACAGTCTACCGTGCAATCGTGAACGAGAAAGGCAAAGGGCGTCAAGCCGTGAAGAAGGGCCAAACCGGAGAAATCATGATGAAAAATGTTGAACAGGGTGGTTGGGAGGCTTTGGAAGGTGGATGGTCTGGGGGCCCTGTTCCGGAAGGCACCAAAACCGCCAAGGACAAATCTATTATGTGCTTCTCGACCAGGGCTGTGGAAACATTCGAGGTTCTCAATGACCTCGTGGTTGACCGAGGACCAAGTCCCTACGTCAGCCAGCTGGAACTTTTTGGTCTGCATTTGGCACACGTCCCCGTCTTTTGTAGAGTTAATTCTTCCGTGCAGGCGACGAGCACCACATGACAACTGTCCAAGCAGATGGACTCACTGTCTCTACACCCACGGGATCGACTGCATACTCGGTATGTTTTCCGTCGTCTTCCTTGTAGTCGATCTGAACTCTTTTAACTAGTTATCTGCTGGAGGCTCGCTTGTTCATCCAGAGATACCAGCGCTTTTAATCACCCCAATATGCCCCCATACACTGTCTTTCCGTCCGATGTTGTTGCCAGACAGCATGGAACTTCGTATCTGCGTTCCCTTCAACTCCCGCAGCACAGCTTGGGCATCCTTCGATGGCCGTGGGCGTGTGGAACTTAAACGCAAGTTCATTTCTCTGGTATTAGTTCTTGGACTTACGATACATCGCAGAGGGCGACCACATCAAAGTTACAGCGTCGAAGTTTCCCTTCCCCACCGTTTGTGCGGATAATCAATCTACGGACTGGTTCCAAGCGATATCGCGCACGTTGAAATGGAACGAGCGCGAGCGTCAGAAATCGTTCGTGGTGGTGGAGGAAGACGGGCCAGCTAAGCCAAAGCGAAGTAAGCATGCGCATGCTGCCTCAGAGCAGCGGGTTGCCGAGAAGCCGGAAGCTGTAGAGGAGCTTGAGATTGAGGATGAGGAAGAGGATGAAGTTTCGGACGAAGAGGAAGAAGACAAGTTCGATATCGACGACTCTTCACCAGAGGCCGCAGCCGCAGCGTCTGCATTGGTAACTCACCAGACAGCAAAAGAAGAGGCCCTCGGTCGGGAGAAAGCACAAGAACTAATTGCAGATGACCGCCTGCACAGACTCGCTGCTTCTGCACTGAGAAAGGAACGGAGCCGTTCAGCAAAATCACGTTCCCGCTCTCGATCTGCAGGTACACGAGTCGCTGTAAATCGCCAGTCTTCCCCTCGGCATGTCGAATTCGATCTCGGCAGGTCGTCGTCGGCCGATTCTGGCGTAGTGGACGATCAAGACGGTACCCGCGACCATATAAACGCTCCCCGTTCAATGAGCGGAAAGAGCCGGATTCCCAAAGACAGAGACTTGGACGTCGACAGTGTCAAGACTCCCACTGTTGCAAATCTGGTGTATGGACGCGGCCGTGGACATTCTCGCAGTCGTTCCGCTGAAAATGGACACCGCGCGTTTGCCGTATGGGGCCATGATGAGAGCGACAGCAATGCAAGCGACAGCGACACATAAACTTAACTTTTGACGAGCACCAATAGATGCGAGGTTTGGTGGGGCTACGGATCAATGTTCATGCATTTCACGGAATATATATGTATCAAGTGTATAGCCAGCAACTAATTGCTGCAGGTTTAGAATTAAAAACAATGACTCGGAGGAAAGGCGAACTGTGGACCTCGAGGTTGCCAATTCAAAGTCGTCGCGCCGGTAGTAGCAAGCAATCAGTTGATGTCGAGTCGCGTTGAGGTTGCGTTGAGGGGTGTCAACCAATTTTCCTTTTTTTAGCAACGAGCTTTGAGCGCTGAGCGTGGGGAAGATGACACGGTGGCGTGATTCGCGGCTTTCTGTTCAACGGTGGCAGTGGCGCAAGTTCTTGACAAGTTCTTGAAGTCCTGAACAACCAGCTGTGGCCATACTTGATTTCGTCGGCCCACGAGTCATCAACGACACACAGTAACGACCCACAACTGTGCTGCCCACCCTTGCCTCCGGGCCATGGCGCGTTTGACCAAGAACTTGGAGTCGCAGGGGCTGTCTACTTCGCGGATTAGTCGCCTCCTACGGCCATTGCACACCAAGTGTACCGCTCTGGCCACTCTTCATCCTACGCCGCTCGCGAGACATTACGGTTCCAAACCCTCTTCAGCAGAATTCCACCCTCTCGACATCCTTCCACCTCCCGACAGTTTTCGCTCGTATCATATTGAGCATCGCCCAATAGCGGCTGCCATCTACTCGGTCCGAGACTGCTTCCGAGAGATTGTGCTCAAGACGAAGACCGCTGAAGTACATGGGTCCCCGTCAAGGGTTACGCGTCTAGCAGACCTATGTTCAATCATTGTGGGCGAAAACATGCAGGGCGAGGAGGAGTTAGGAGCCGATCCCGAAGCGGACTCGGAACAGCTTGCTGAAATGGAAAATCTTTATGAGATTATTCCAGTTCAGTACCGGAGGTTTGCCTTTTCATTTGACTATGCAGCGCCGTTGCTAATGCTACCTAGGTCTGCTTTGTTGGCCCACGCGCTTGACATCGTGCTGCGTTGCTCACGCCATTTCACACTTTTAAGCATTCTCCTCGACGTATCACTCCAGCACGATCTATATCACGAGTCGTGTGTCCTTCTGCACCGGCTGTTGCAAGCATCCGTATCTCCTGCCTCAGGGATGGGTTCTGTTTTGTGTCTGTGCCACCCAGCGCATTCCAACTATCTTGTCGACCTCTTTCAAAAATGGAAAGGAGCTGGTCGCCCGACCAGCGTTTTGATCCGGATTCTAACAGAGATTCTGGTCAAAACCGCGCGCCCGGAATTGTGGCGCTGCAGAGCTCTGGCCAGGCTCGCACGCGAACTACACAACCAAGACTTCCATTCACTTCTAGATATGGTTGGCCATTTAGTCCAAATGTCGCCACCTGAAAGTGCCAGGCGCAAACTCGGAGCATGTGGTTCAGACCTGGAAAAAATATCTCTCACAGATCAGCTGAATAGATGGTTGAACCATTCTTCTTCATCTTTCATGTCTCATTCACCAGACTTGACATCAATCCTCGAGTTCCTCGAACGATGCCGCCAATCTGGAGTCCACCAAAATGCCGACGCCCTAGCTGCTACTGTTGTTTGCTGGGCCACTCATTATCTTTCCGTGACCACGCCGAGCATCGACACGCATTCATCTATTTCTCGCTTATTGGGAGAGGTAGTATCGCCCACTGTCACGATGTACAATCTCCTCGTTGAGAAGAGTTTCGGGATTAAGGAGGCATCCATGATAGCCAGACTTCAAGATAGCAAGGACGTTCTACAGGCCTATGCCTCCTGTTTACGTTCAGAAAATCTTCTGCTTCT
Source organism: Mycena epipterygia (assembly GCA_029281465.1). Taxonomy (NCBI): domain Eukaryota; kingdom Fungi; phylum Basidiomycota; class Agaricomycetes; order Agaricales; family Mycenaceae; genus Mycena; species Mycena epipterygia. The sequence continues at coordinate 201,204 of JARJCQ010000019.1, forward strand.
GGAGGCATCCCTGTGGGCATGCATACTTCGGTTCGTCGAGACATCGATGGACTTTCTGGTGCAATGTGGTACCCGGAAGGACGTCAGTCTTTATCGAGAAGAGTTGATGGATTTGGTCGACGATGCTGAACGTCGATGCTTTGGGAGCGGACTGCACGTTGTAGGCGCATTCCCATGCTCTGAGGCCACAGAAACCGGGTGGAGATGGGAGGAAATTCCCGGGTGTTGGGTCGAATGCCACTTGCCCGCCAGGAAAAAAGCAAAGCATCACTCCAAAGTCGAACATCGGTATAGCCGTGGTTTCGCTTCCAACCCACGCTCTTCCCTGCAAAACGTGAACAGGACAGTCGTCCACCATCCCCTACCCAGTTCACTTGATCTATCTTTCAAGTCTCTTGTCTCCAGTGCCCTTTCTAATCGCACACAACTCCATGGACACTCAGTGTCGAGACAAACCTCTGGTGCCCGAACCCCCACGCCCCACGACCGTGGAATTGAACCGACACTCCTACGCACATGTCAGATGCGCGAAAATTTCGACGTTCCTGCGCCGTCCGACGACGCCTTGGATCTTTTTGCATACACTGAAATTCCACCTATTTCCTATATAAACTAAGCACGCTTTGCACTGTCTCATCGTTTTCACATACACACTGTATTCAAATGTAATTTTTTCTAAGTAGCGGTCACTGGTCAGACTCGTCAGGAAACGAAGAAAACAAAAACGAAACGTGGGTGACCTGCGGCGGAAAAGTAAAAAGTGGCAGAGGCCGAGTGCTAAGCAGAAGAGTAGCGCCAAAATAAAGAGCGGTCATTGCGTCTAGGCGACGATCATGTTTGCGGTTGTTGTACTAAGCCTTCGCTCCGCCTCTCTCCAAGAAACTGTGCTTCAGCCTTCAGCCTATCTGTGCCCATCGCTCGCTCGTGGATCCTTTCGAACCCATAAATGTCATCTAAAGAGGCGAAGCCGCTTTCGCTAGCTGCCACACTGCGAGACCTTGCCCTTCTACGCGCGCAGTCGGGTCTGGATCTCGTCTCCCTTCTCCCCGCTCCTCAAACTCAAACTCCGTTGACACCCGACACGACCGACTCGACAGTTGAGCGGTCTCACGAGTTTGTACAACAAGCACGGACGGCCATCAGGATACATAACCGCGGAGACGTAGAGAATGTCGGATCAGGCGTCGAAGCCATACGCGTGAAGGTTGAAGAGCTATCGAAAGGGCTACAATGAGTTGTAAGCCGGTCCAGAGTTTTTTTAGCTCTCTTTCATTTTTCATTTATTCAGGATAGCTTTGATTTGTGTAATAATAAAAGCAAGGTATCAATAAAGGATTTGCTATAATCTTGGCCCTGTCGCGTCTCATCTCGGCATTCGTTTTTGCATCCATCACTCGTGCAAAGCCTAGAAACCTGAACCCCGCCTCTCATACGCCGCTTTCACAACACCATCTCTGATATTTCTCAACGCGCATGTCCACCATCATGTTGAATCTCGGCCAGTTATATATATTAGCGGTGTCCACCATGACTGCTAGCAATGGATTCTATCATCCACCTCCTCCACTCCATCCAGTCCACCCGATTGGCCGCAGGTTTGTGATACCGTCGTCGTCTGTACGTTCGCTGAAGCCTGAGGTTGAAACCAGTCGGATCTGCCACAATCCTCGTGTACGACCACCGTATGTCACTTCTTTCCTTTAGAACTGCGGTCTTATCGGCGCAGTCATAACTATTGATCAAGAGGTGAGAGTTGAATGAAGTTGAATTAGTAGTTGGGTTTATGAATTCAACTTACACCATTAGATTGATCTTGTCTGGGTGGATATTGCATTACTCCACATCTGCTGCCACTCACGTTCGATCAGAGAAAAGACTGGTCCTTTCTTAAAGGCGTCTTTATATTTGTGAGAGCACTTGTCTTATTTCCATTCCCATTGGTCACACTTCGTGGAGCAGCACCGTTATCTGGGCATTGTATGTGTTATGTGAGGAGTATTTTCTTCATTTCTGGTCATGTTCTCATCCATTTCACCCTAGAATCGAGCTTTTCGGTGAGAAGCAGTCTGAAACAGTTCCTTGGGTTGTCTGAAAATCCGCTATCCAGTCACTCTAAGCACCAATGTTTCCGATGAAGTGAGCACCTTCTCTTGTCCACACTTCTCTGCTTATTGTGCAATCAATAGCTTTAGATGTAGAATTTAATACCCAAGCTAACGTCGATTTTACTCACTGCACTTGCATCCATAGATGTAGGTTTCGAATATTGCTCTAGTTTCGGCTCTGATGCTGCTATAGGCACATTCTGGTTTCATTGGGAAATGTGGGGTTATACTGTGGTGCGTTTGTACGTCGTCTTCTAGCGTTGCGTTCATGTGCTTTCCAGGTTGTGCTTGCATCCGAGCGTGAGGAGTCTGGTCAGCCATTATGATGATATGCTTATCACTTCCCAGTTGTGCTTCTACTCTGGATATCGGTGCTATACAACAGAAAAAAACACATCCTCGGATTCCTTGAGGTGCTTTTTGTAGCAGAATTAATTTCAGTCGTCGTAATTCTCGCCAAATCGTTTGCTCGTCTTCAAAGTAGCCATTGCGTTATGCGTTTTTCTATTTCACTGATACTCGACCAGTTACGGCCAATCTTATACCTGGACTTAACTTTTGCTCTCTGGTCCACGAACCAGAGTTCTTCTACTGGTACTGGCTTCCTGTGCTCGTGTACAACTCAGTATGATTATCCTTATTCACCTGGATTTCGTATATTCACGCTTACTTGTTCATTCTAGGCTATCCTAGCTCTGTTCATTGTCAAAGGAATCGAGACCGGTCGCGCCTCGCGCGTCCCGCACATCAGCTTGTTACATGACGTGTACCGGCGAAGCTTCGTCAATTTCCTAGCGTTAGTCTTTGATTCGCAAGAAGACGCGGGCCTAAAGAACTTAATTTCGTTGGCCAGGATCTTCGTTGCGTATTTGCTGTGCTGCGTCTTGTGGATAACGTCCGATGTGAGACGTTGGCAGTCAGCGTATTTTCAGCGCACGGTTGCTGATTATTGTTGGATTTGCTCTGTCATTTTCAATCACCAATTCAACTCGCTTATTGATCAACATTCGGCACGCCTACTTTTCGCGAGAGGAGGTTGATTTGGACAGACCAATTGTTCCAGCAATATTCGCTAATTGAACACCGCGGGAAGAGTGGCTATTTGAACTAAGGGAGATGCGGCTGTCAGGGAGATAAGCTGTAGACTGTAGTAAATGTGACAATGAAAATGTGGCCGGCGGCGGATCGACAATCATCGTCGCTTCGTCGCTTAGTTGACACGTGCAGAAAAAAGGCCAGCTTTTGAAAAGCAGGGTTTATCTGCAACCACCAAGACGCCATGGCAGGCTCTGCCCTCTTCGTCTTGCGAGTCCTTTCGCCGGCTCTGGTTTGCCTATCCACCCTGTCCCTCCTTCCCGCCACTCCCCCCCCACCCACCTCCCCGTCCGCCATAACACGTGTTGTGGTGCCGAATATTATTCCTCGTCGTGCTCTCATCTTATGCCTGCTTTCTCTTTCTGCCCTCACCTTCCTGCTGGATGGATTTGTGCTGTTAATTTATGCTGTTATCGACAAAACGTGGCCCCAGAGCACCGGGATTGAGTACAATGCAGTCTTAGGCCTGGTCGCCTTCGCCGGTCTTGCCTCGCTCGGTGCCTACAAAGACATCCGAGGCGTCGATGTCTGGTCCATGAAACGAATCAAATTGGCCATCGCCACTTCGTCCGCCATAGATCTTGCGCTTGTGGTTCTGATTGCAAAGACGATACGATTTAATGGAGGATGTGAGTTTGATCTATTTAGATTTGGCTTGATAACACGCAGCTTACTGTCTACCAGCACGTTTTCCGCTAACTCATACATCGATCGGGATTCTCTTCCCGTCGTTCCGGGTCCTTGCGGGCGCAGTTTTAGTGGCAGCACTGTCTTCGCCCAGGATCGTCTACAAGGCGGTATCTCGGGATGGGGATAACGAGGACTCCATTGCAACCGATGCTTCATCGCTTCTTCCTCCGCCGTCGACTGGCCTCTCGCCTTTGTCGGCTTTGCCGAGCGATTCAACCAAGTACGGAACCTTCAGGACGCCCCGTTCTGGCTTGGCCCAGTCAAATCCGGCCACTAGGGTTGCTAGTCCCCTTCGTCCCGAGGCCGTTGACACCAAGGTAGGCCCTAATATCCACATCTTTGTGTATTCTGAATTGTGCCCCAGTCGAGCGAGAAGCCAGACATTAACCTGGACCCTTCCTGGGGCGAGATATGGCAACGGATTTCCCGTCTAGCTCCCTATCTCTGGCCTTCCAAGAGTCGCTCGCTCCAGCTGCTAGTTGTAAGTCATCAATTCTTTCCGTTCGGTCTCGAGTTGATCATGTATGTTAGCTGTTATGTATCGTGCTGATCCTCGTCGGGCGTGTGGTTAACGCTAGCATGCCGTTTGCTCTTGGAGAAATCATTCTGATATTCGAAGGAGGTTCCGACCGGTCGATATGGCCCGTTCTGTTCCTCTATGTCTTGCTACGATTTTTGCAAGGCAGCGGAGGGTTGGCTGCGCTTCGCGATGTAGGTTTCAAAACCCATCGTATGGTTTTCATTTCTGAAAGACCTCTAGTGCCTCTGGACTCCCGTAATGCAATATTCCGACCGCGGTAAGTATCTTTTAATTACTTGGGAAAATTGTGCCGAGTCCCTTTTCACTAGAAATGTCTCAACTTGCGTTTGACCATTTACTTCAACTTTCTTTCTCCTTCCACACCCACCGCAAAACTGGGGAAATTCTCCGTGTTTTAGACCGGGGGGCTGCGATAAACCATACTTTAGAGGTGATACTTGCATCACCCTGACTGTGCCGAGATTGACGGTCTTGAAGCATATATTGTTCACCATCGCTCCTACTTTCATCGACATTGCCATCGCCCTGGTGGTTTTTTGCATTAAATTTGAATGGACGCTGGCACTAGTTGTTTTCATCGTCATGTTTGCCTATGGTAATAAATCCTGCCTTCGCCCATCCCAATGTCCTAACATGTCCTTAGTCGCTGTCAGCATTATCATAACCCGATGGCGAACCAAGATACGTCGGGAAATGAATGAGCGTGATGTGGTGCGTTGCGCCGATCTTTCCACATTGTTGAACTATATCAATCGAGACCAGGTGACTCGTGCCATCCACGCCGACGTTCTCCTCAACTACGGTTTGTTACACCCCATTAACTATCCTGAATAAACTAAGGCATTCGGCTAGAAACCGTCAAGTATTTCGGTGGCGAGGAACACGAAGGCGAGCGGTATAGACAAGCCGTTGGCCAATATCAAGAGTTGGAGCATAAAGTGATATGTTGGTATCAGCAAGCCCTTCTGGTGATAGTGCCACTCATATCTTGTTCAGTTTCACTCAACTTTTTGAATCTGGTGCAAAACTTCATTATCGTAAGTCGCCTACATACGGAGAGCTAGACATCTCACATTCTACCCGCAGAGCATCGGACTTCTCGTCGGATCGATGATTGTTGCTCTCCGCGTCACCAAAGGACAATCAGCGCCCAGCGATTTTGTTATCTTCATCAGTACGCTCCTGGCCTACTATTCACTCGTCGTTACTAATGTCTCTTCATGAAGCCTATCTTGCCCAGGTACGCCGACGGTCTAATTGTCGCCCTTCCTGGCTGATGTCCCTTTCAAAAGTTGTATGGGCCTCTGAATCAGCTTGGTTTTATGTATCGTACGATCAATCAGTCGCTGGTGGACACCGAGAAGCTGCTGAAGTTGCTCAATGAGCCGACGGAAGTCAATGACAGAGACAACGCTACGACCCTCGTAGTCGACGCTGGGGAAATTGAGTTCGGTACGTGGAGTGTATTCCCACTTTTTCACGCTGAATTCTGGTGCTAGACAACGTTACCTTTTCGTACGACAAGCGCACCACTGCGCTCAACGGCGTCTCTTTCAAAGTACCAAAGGGCTCCTCTGTCGCTCTCGTGGGAGAGAGTGGAGGAGGGAAAAGCACAATCCTTCGGTTGCTCTATAGATTCTATGATCTCCCGGAAGGCGGAGGACGTATTTTGATTGATGGACAGGATATTCGGCAAGTCTCTACCAACTATACATTATCAAACCCTAATAGCCTCATTCAGGGATGTCACACAAAAGTCGTTGCGTAGCGCAATTGGCGTTGTGCCTCAGGATTCTGTATTATTCAACTCGAGCATTGGTTACAACATCGGGTAAAGTCGATCAACTTTGAGGTTTGGTAGATTTTTCAAACAGATTTTTTTACCAGGTACGGCAAGTTCGGGTCATCCCTTGAAGAGATCGAAGAGGCTGCCAAGTCTGCTCAGATGCACGAGCGAATTGTGACATTCCCGGACGGCAAGTTCGCGTTTCGATGCATTGTGTTCGACCTAACGATCTCTGTCTAGGTTATGACACTAAGGTTGGTCAAAATTTAATTACATTTTCGTAGTTGACCGGTATGTATTAGGTTGGAGAGAGGGGCGTTCGCTTGAGTGGCGGGGAGAAACAGAGAGTCGCAATAGCTCGGTACGAACGTCTCCGTTAGAGAGAGAGGCAGAACGTTGAACTGTCACGTCTAGGACTCTTCTGAAAAATCCTCCCATTCTACTTCTGGACGAGGCGACTAGGCGAGTGGATCTGACAGGCTGAACTCATCATCATCGTCATCTCATACTCGGCTGCTAGCGCTCTGGACACTTCGACCGAAAAGGACATCCAGAAAGCTCTTCAAAACCTTGTACAGGGAAGATCGTCACTATCCATCGCTCACCGTCTCTCAGTAAGCGCGCGCTTTCCATTTACTAGCCAAATTCTCATTGTTTCTAGACAATTGCCTCCGCCGACGTGTCCGTTATACCACTTGCTGCGATTTTTGAGTGTTACTAAGTCGTTATTTTACAGTATCCTAGTCCTCAAGGATGGACAAATTGTCGAGCAGGGGAATCACACCGAGCTATTAGCTTTGGGCGGTGTTTTCGCCTCGATGTGGGCGGATCAAATCTCCACGTCGGGCGGTTTGCCGACACCGGTGGCTGCTGTGAACGACCCATTGCCAGAGACCGAGATTTCAGGCTACTCAGTCGAGCCAGAGCTCCCTGAGGAAGTCGCTGACATGGTTGCGGAGGAAGCTGTTCTGTCAGTTACGGACAGTGCATTGGCAGACGGCGTTCCTGAGGAAACGACCCTGGATTCTCCCGAACCGGACGTAGTTGACACTACCCAGCTGGACGAGCCCGAGGCAAAGGGCGCGGACGATCCTGCTCCACCCCCCGTCCAAGTCGCTCCCGAACCCGCTGCTCCCATTGCGTTCCCCGTTACCGAGCCTATGGTTTCATCTCCGACATCTCCCCTGGCCGCCGAGCCATTTACGTTCCCCGTCTCTGACGATACGGCCGCACCACAGGAACCTGAGACACCTACGTCTGTTCAGGTCCCTGGGGTCACATTCGAACCTGGTTTGGCCTCGCCAACCACGTCCCCGGATCCCGATGCTGAACCCAAGAGGAAGCGAATCTCTTCCCAGAACTTTCAACGGCTCGCGCGCAGAATTTCGCTTACGACCCGTCGGCAGGGAACATCAACCTCATCCATAACATCTATCATTCCTGGACTCAAGCGGGACAAGCCATCTGGAGACGACAGCAGCTTACGAGGGGAGGGCAGTGGTCGGAACTCCATCGACAGCCCGACTACCAGCCTTTCTGGTGATAAAGACAAGGGCAAAGGTAAGAAGAAGGACAAGAAAGACAAGCGGAAGAGCAGTAGCTAAATGCACTTCCCTTTTACGATTTCACGACCCCATGCATGCTTTTAATGACTCCCATCGACGCACCGTTGCATTCGCCATAGCTATCGTAGTTAGTTAGTTACTCCGCACTTTTCCTAATCAATTCCATTCACTGCGCCCCTTATCTAGCAACCGGCCGGCCGGCGGCGGACGGAGCGGAGTTTGAAAGCGGATTGATATAAAAGCCAGACAGGTGTCACGGGGTTGTCCTTTCCTTCTTTCCCCAACCACCATCGTTCGAGGGTTCCGGTTCGGTTTCGTCTCGTCTTGTGTAACAGGATCCCAGGTTCCCCTATTGTATTAAAGAGATGTCGGCAAAGGTCTATGTTGGGTTCGTCTCGTATCGGCCGCGGCCTCATCGACTCGTGTTGTGTGTTAACATATGTATAGCAATTTGAGTTGGAACACGACGGATGATACGTTGCGCAATGTCAGTGTGATTCTGGGGTTTTCCCTGGCTATCTGAATCGTCTCTGTGTGACACCGTCTGAATGCATGCACACCTGTAGGCTTTTTCCGATTTTGGACAAGTCCTTGATGTGCGCTATCTTATCATAAATGCTTGTGGGCAAACAGCTGATCCTACTGTAGTCGATTGTCATGCGCGACCGCGACAGTAAGTCTTCTCTGTATTGGCACCGGGGATTTGTGCTTAGAACCTGAAAACAGCCGGGCGTTCTCGCGGTTTTGGATTCGTTACTTTCGGATCCTCCCAGGAAGCTGAGGCGGCCATCGCCCAGTTGAACGAGCAGGATCTCGATGGCAGACGCATCAAGGTCAATCTCGCCAATGCCCGTGGCGGAGGCGGCGGAGGAGGCGGAGGCTACGGCGGAGGAGGAGGAGGCTACGGTGGAGGAGGAGGAAGCTACGGTTCGTACATGCGTCGCGGTATTGAGTTGTTTTACTGACACGCGTGCAGGTGGTGGCGGAGGTTACCAGGGCGGAGGCGGAGGGTACCAGGGCGGAGGCGGCGGGTACCAGGGCGGCGGAGGCTACCAAGGCGGCGGCCAAGGTAAGGTCACGGAGCCAACCGCCCCACTTATGCTCACATTTTACCAGGCGGCTACGGCGGCTCCGGAGGCGGGTACCAGGGGTACTAAGCGTACCCGCTTGCCCCTTGCTCTTTCCCAAACCCCTTTCCTTTACCCATCCCATTTCCTTCGCCCACCAGCATCCACACTGTCCTTCACACTTCGCGTCGTTTAGCTTCGTTTCTCGGTCATGTTGGCGACTCAAATCACACCGACTTGTACTAGTACTTGATATGCTTCCATGATGGTGTTCAAATGTATTACTGTGGTGCAATTTCTACGTATTATCTTCCCAAAAAAGTTGTCCCTGTCTTTAGCTACTCTTGCGTAGTAAGTATTGAACGAGAAAGGTGAGGACGGGCTTAAAATAGCAAACAGCAAGCAAGCGCTTGTCGTACAGAGCTGTGTATGTCGCTAGAACGATTTGGACAGCTATTCAGTGGGTCTGGTGCGCGTCAACAGACTAAAAGAAGCACGTTTTAGCGCCGAGTCCGAAAGAGGATGGAGTATAAAAGAGACTGGTCTGTTTTTTTGCCATCAAAATCCCCTCTTTCCTACCACATCTTCTGTTTGAGTTTTTCTCTTCGGTCAGATTTTTTTGTATTGGGATGTCGAAGGTTTATGTTGGGTCCGTGTTGTCTTCCCTGTCTGGTTTCCCTCACTGATCTTGTCGGATCTCCAGCAACTTGAGCTGGAACACGAACGATGATTCGTTGAAGAATGTGAGCTTGCCGTTGGATTTCATCGATCTCGAAGCTTATCCCTCCTCAGGCCTTTTCCGAATTTGGCGAGGTCGTTGATGTGCGCTGATGGTTCAAGTGATTAGTGGAATGTATGCTGACGACCCATAAACCCTGCAGTCCATCGTCATGAAGGACAGGGAAAGTCAGTCTTGTTTTGCAATCGATGGCAGCGGATAGCTTACTTTTCACGATCAGCCGGCCGCTCGCGTGGCTTCGGATTCGTGACGTTCAACTCGTCTCAAGAAGCAGATGCTGCCATCAACGGCCTCAACGACCAAGATCTCGATGGCAGACGTCTCAAGGTCAACCTCGCCAATGCGAGAGGGGGCGGTGGCGGCGGCGGAGGTTTGTTCTTCCTTGATCTCGTGTCATATGTGGAAACTGAGCTCGCGTGATAGGCTACTCTGGCGGCGGAGGAGGTGGCGGAGGCTACGGAGGTGGTGGCGGAGGGTATCAAGGCGGGGGCGGAGGTTACCAGGGTGGAGGAGGAGGCTACCAGGGTGGAGGCGGCGGCGGCGGATACGGCGGTTAGTCGACCACTATTCAATCCCTTTCTCTGTTTACTCACCCCATGCTCAGGTGCTTACTAGACTGCGGACGCTCGGACACTCATCACTTGTCGTTTCTGTCGTTGTCTCGGCCCCAAATAGGAATCCGGCTTGTACTAGTACTTGATATGGCTGTAGTTCGTTGGTTGTGTCTTGAACAAATGTATCATTGCGTGAATATACGAAACAAAAACAACTGAGGGTAGAGTTGAGGCTAAACGCGGCGGAGGAGGATTCATGACTGAGGGTTGAGCGTCGGGCGTCGGTTGTGGAGTCGGCGTCGCGTCACGATAACAGGTCACAATCACGGCGGCCACGGTGACTCGTTTTTTGACGCTGGAAGACGCTGCAGCGCTCAACCAAGCCGTGCCATGGACTGGAGCTTTGACACGAGAACTTTGCGAGTAGGCGCGCGCTTGGACTGCTGTGGCGTGCTGTGCGTCTTTGTGCTTTGACCCGGCGGCTTGGGCCGGCTGGCTCTTGGAGCAATTGATGGTTTCTTGGCCACTGCGAGCACTCTGGACCACTGCAGCAGGTATATAAGGAGGAACGAGACGGCTTTGAGGGAGCACTTGGGACAAAGAGCAAATTGTCACCTGACCCGTGGGACCCATTGGCGCCCACAGCACGTTTGGACCTATTTGGACCCACAGCATCTCTCGTCCTTTCCCTGCTGCTTGCCGTTTGCCACCGTTCCGCCGGTCAATCTTTTGCATCCTCCCCTCTCCTCCTCCCCCTCCTTCTTTATACTCCGCCATGGCGGGTCCCGTTCGCACCCCCCCGGGGAAAAAAGCTGTCCAGCCCCCACGCCCTCCAAATGCCTGGATATTGTACCGTGCCGAAAAATCAAAGGAAATCGGTCGAAAGGCGCAATCCGACGTGTCAAAGGAGATTTCTGCCATGTGGAAGGCGGAAGCCCCTCACGTACGCGCAGAATATGAGCGACGCGCCGACCTGAAAAAGGCGGAGCATCACGCCATGTACCCAGAATACCGCTTTCAGCCCGTCAAAAGGGAAGAAAAGGAGCGGCTGCGCGAGGAAAAAAAACAGGAGAAGGAGCGGCGGAAGGAGGCCCAGCGGCGTGGACGCGCCAATCCTCTTCCGCCTGCGCCTGTAACCCAGCCATCGCGTCACTACGCGCCAAACCCCATGCTCGACCCCCTAGCACCCTACTACCAGGCTGAGCAGCGATCTGGTCCTTATGGACCTAGTCCCCCCATCTCAGCCGCCAACTCCCCCAGCGACAGCAGCACTTCCGACATTCCTCAAAGTCGCGTCGAGGGTTCCTCCACTTCGCCGTCAGCGCACGCGTCTCCTTATCCGCAGACTCCCTCGAGTGTCTATGGATCCCCAGCGATACCTCCGTCGTCCTATGGGACGTCGTTTAATGACTCCCAGTCCCCCGAACCGGAGCCATCTCGAAGCGTCGATGTTTCTGAATCTGTTCAGTGGAAGGATCCCCAGGGTCCCCAGCGGCCATCACTTCTTACGCCGAGTGGCGATTGGTTGAATGGCTTCGGCGACCAGGAGCAATCCCGCCCGCAGGTCAGTTTACGACCAACACATCCTCATTACATGGCTGACTGACGATTCTCACAGGAATTCCTTTCCTTCGATCTGCCCAACCAGCAGATGCAGTCTTGGACTGGCCACGATTCTTCCGGCTACGATGACATCCAAGCTATCCTCTCTGCCACGGGGGATCCCTCCATATTCCAGCTCTCCAATTTCGACCCCAATGCTCTCTTAGAACACCCCACGGGGCAGTTGGAGGTGTCACTGGGACATATGGTCTTCCCGGGGTTCGATGACCCCATCCCCAACCTATCGGACTTCTCCTCTTACTACGTCCCCCAGCCTTACCCGGCTGATATCGACTCTAGCGAGTTTGGGGGCAACCTGGCCTCTCTTTTCCCTACTATGGAAATGAATGCGCCGACACCTCACGACTTTGGCGGAAATTACAATGCCGACGATTTCCTCAACTTTGACGACAACTCTTCAGACGCTTCTTCGTCTCGACCGGCACCTGCCGTCGAACAGCGCTCGGAGGACACCAACCGGCCTTATGCCCCCCCTTCTGGTGCAGCGCTCTCATCGACACGGCGTGTTGGCGGCAGTTGGACGAAACCTCCTCCCTTCGTGTCAGGCTCGCCCATCGAACAAAGCCCGACACGGTCAACCTGGGGGGTTCACGCATAATTTATCCCCGAAATCCCGACGACACCTCTGCATATCTTCTCTTTTATCTTGCATTATTCCTGCACATTGCTATTCCACATATAGAATCCCGCTACTCGCTTTCTTTTGCTTTCGATCGTGCTTCCTCCCCGGTTCCTGCGCCTTCCCCAACCGTCCTCGCATCATCCTCGCTCTGTCGAATCCCGTCCTGCTATCCAATCATCCAAAATCGCTCACGTCGCACTTGCTCTGAATTATTATTCCGTCTTATTTTCTTTGGGATTATCTCACCATCTTGTTTTCCATGTCCTCATGCTCGCTGTACCACTACTATTTCCTGCATCTCCCCACATCAATAAATCTAAATCCGCAATTATTTTATTGCCCCTTTTGTATTACTGTACGTGTTGTACTACTACCTGTTACAATGGATACACGTGCGAAATGGAGTCCATGTCGGGCGAACAATGGAGAGATGTACATGTGTGATGCGAGTGTCGCAGGGGCGCGGAAGCTAATCTGTTTCTCTGTGTTTGGATCAGATGGCATAGCCCTGACATCGGTTGTGACTTCCTCCTGGGACTGGATGCTCAAAACCGAACATACTACTCCTGCTCCACAAACTTTAGCTGATCTTAGCAGAAATGCGTCCGTTATTTCCAACAGCAGCACCGACTCGGAACAGGAATTAACACCTCCTCGCCCCCGTCCTATACGCACCTTCTCTGCTCCCCGCTCTCGCAGTCCGCAATCCCCCACTACACGCGGGGCGTCTAGGCCGCCTCCGTCATATCTATCCCGCGAGCTTGGATACGCAGAATCCTCCCCAGCCCCTCCGCCCTTGCCGAATGGGAGACCAGCCTCGAGGCCTCCCGGTAGACCTTCACTCCAGGACTTTCAATTTGGCACGACCCTCGGCGAAGGCTCATATTCCACTGTGAATACGCCGATTTTCTGTGCCCGGTGTATTCGTACTAATCTGTTGTTTCGAGGTGAAACTTGGGACCTCTCGCATTGATGGAAAGCAGTATGCAATTAAGGTCATAACTAAAAGCCATTTGATTCGAGCGCATAAAGTCGAAACAGCTGCTGCAGAGCGAAAGGCTTTACTCCGACTGCAAGGCCACCCCGGCATCGTCTCCTTGTTCCACGCGTTCCAGGACGAATGGAGTCTGTGTATGCGCTAACCTGTGCTCCTAGTCGCTATCGCCTGAAGCATTCTCTCCTAGATTTCGTAATCGATCTTGCAACAAACGGAGAGATGCAGTCGTTGATCTCTCGGCTGGGATCTCTATCCACAAGATGTGTGCAATATTATGCTGCACAAATCGCCGACGCCATGGAATATATGCATTCCAAGGACGTCATCCATCGGTGGGATCCTTCTCGATGATCCTCATTTCAATTCCTAATTGTACGCGCAGTGATCTGAAGCCCGAAAACCTTCTTCTAGATGGTGCTTTCCGGATAAAGATCACGGACTTTGGAACCGGAAAGGTTTTGGAGAACGGCGGTGAGGATAATTATGCGCCGCGAAACTGTCACACTGATCAGCAATAGAGCAACGTGCAACGACCTTCGTTGGTACAGCGCAATATCAGGCTCCGGAGTTGTTAGAGCTGAAGGAAACTACAAAGAGGTCAGCGCTATATGTCCCTGGGTTCTTGTGATACTGATTCCCAGGGCTAGCTCCGATTACTGGGCCTTTGGCTGTGTCATATACCAAATGATGGCTGGACGTTTTGCTTTCAGTGACCGTTCAGACTACCTTACGTGGCAGAAGGTTAAGAAAGTAGAATACGAATTTCCGGGCGGCTTTGATGATCAGGCCAAGGACTTGGTGCAGAGGTTGCTAGTGAGTACAACAACTTGGACCGTATTTCTTGCAAAGCAAACACGTTCTCTTCCAAGGTCCACGACCCTCTGGAACGCTTGGGTGCAGGCCCTCCAGGAAGTTCCAACGATCCGAGTGCTTTGAAGGCGCATCTATTTTTTGCATCCATTGCTTGGAAATCTTTGTGGACAGATGCCGCTCCTCCAATCGAACCTGGTCTTGTCAAGAAGCAACACCCGCTTGCCCAGGGGCACGATAGAAACTGGGACGACGTGGGAGCTGCTTGGGACGAGCTTGTGGGTAACGACGAGCCTGTGGGCGACGACAGTGACGGGATCGAATGGTCGTCAGATGCAGAAGGTCCTCAACGGCGAAATGGGCGCGGGAACGGCACACCCAACCCGCACACAATGGACATTGGACCGAAGGATGAAATCAAGCTATCAGCATTTCCATTAGTGCACGATTCAGCGCGATCTAGATCTGTCTCGAATGATCCGTCGCGGGATGACTCTTCCTCGTCTTCACCCGGGAGTTCCTCTGGAAATGCAGTCGACGGACTTCGTGACTCGATGGAGCGTCTCGGGATCCGTTCGTCTGGTCGCAATTCTCCGGATGGACCTGCCCGCCGAGACGCCATCCGATTAGAGATCGAACGAGGTCGAGATAGAGCTCCAACACCCCTGCGCAATAATGAGCCTGATCCTCCAGATTTGTTAGTCTTGGCTTATTTTGGAGCGCTGCAACTTAAACCCATCCCGCTGTAGTGCAACCGTTTTGAAACTCCTGGAGGGGGAAATAATCGTATTTGACTCGCCCGTAGAATCTCGTACTCCCCGGCGGCGTGCAAGCCGAATTCTTCCAATATCTGGACCTCCTGTCAAAGCGAAACGGCGCCACTTGGTCCTCACCACTCGACGCTTGTTCTGCCTTAAACCAAGCATGTCGATCAAGTCAGAACTCGTTCTCCGATCGTCCGACAAGGAGAAGGGGAAAGATTCCCGGGGTGTCGTCTCTAGCGCCGAACTTCGAGGAGACAAAGAATTCATAGTAATGACTGTAAGATTCTGCCCTTCTCGTCTTCGCTTGCAATAACTCCCATGATGTAGTCGCCAAAACCATTCATATACGGAGTTTCATACCCATTCTCTGCTTCTGCTTGGGTGGAGAAAATCAAGAATTCCCTCCCAACTGAAGAGCCCTTGCAATCTCGGGCATGATGCCCGTTACAGCGCCTAATTTATGTGGTTTATGAGGTTTATTCACGCTGGGGATCTGTCGCCTTTTATTTTAGGGCGTAGTGCACTGACATCCGTCTTTTTATTACATGTAATAGCCGCGTAAACTGTCTTACTTTTTATACTCTTTAAAGGGTACTTTTTAAAGCAAATCAGCCCGGAGGCAGTAAATGCGCGTCGACAGCAACGCTTTCGACGACGTTTGGTTCCGCGTCCTCTCCAGACGTCGCAATAGGGGTTCTTGGCATCACCATGAGACCTGTAGACGGTTAGATAGCGAATTGGTTCATCGAAAGAGAGAAGTACCTGTGCGCGCAGCTTCGAGTATACCAAACGGCTTGACCAGGTTCAAGAAAGCCTCCACTCTGGCCGTCTTTGCCGTCAACTCGACGATAACGCTGTGCTCGCTCACATCCACGATTTTTGCACCAAACTGTGACGCCAGGACATTGATAGATTGAAGGTGCTGGTGTTTGATACGGAGTGCTTCAGAAGGGGTCAGCGGGATCTGAGAAGATTCCGGTTCCTCCAAATGAGCACTGCGTTCGATGTTGTGGACCAAGACCGTCTCGCGCTCCAGTTTGGAAGCTGCAGGCGTCCGGCGCGGTTCATGGGAAGGACCACCCTGCAGTTGCTCCTCAAGATATTCTGGGCCGAGAATAGACACCTTGACCAAAAGAAGTTCCCGGGAAATTGTGCGTGTATTGGTGTAGTCGAGAACAACCCACACAGGCACCTGAAATCACATTAACAACGTAAATCAAATGGACGGGTAGCTACCCACCAGATCCTCGAGCTGTCTGCGAGCTTGTTCGACGACACCATCTTGCCCGCTGAGCACGATACACATGCGACTCAAGTCGCGAATTTCCGTCTTGCACACCACCAGGGAGTCAATATTGAACCCTCTCCCAGCAAGGATTCCAGAAACGCGGGAGAGGACCCCAGGCTCGTTTTGAACCAGACAATTGAGGACGTGCCTAACGAAGAAGAAAAAAAGTTAGCATTGTTTATGGAGATGACAGTGGGTGGTAAACCAACTTTTTGAAAGGCTGCAGACTTGGTGGTGGAGTATTGTAAAGGATGTTGGTGACAGCTTCCTCTGCAGACCGCGAACGAGGGAGATCCATGGTGGGAAGCGGGGGTGGCCTGGTGCGATGAGCTTGCTTGTAGTCGAGGGCGGATGTCGAGTCATCTATGGGTTTGGGGGGCTGAGGAGGGCGGGGAGTCTCGCCATCGTTTCTCAGGCGCGTCGTGGACGTAAGGAAACGCGAATGTATCGGCCTTGCAGCCGCACGGGCGCGCAGGGAAAACATGGGAGACGCGAACCACAAAAAGTGAGTCAAGTCCACTCGGCAATTATTCGCTGACATAATGTATTCTAATGAGTTGGCCTAGACTCTCGCTGCTGTATTCAACAGTACTGTCCGTGCTAACTCTACATATTCAACACCGGTATCCCGTTCGTTTCCGCTCTCCTGGATCTTCTCCCAATGTGAAAGTCCACCCTCAATGAGGGTCCATGCTTCTTCCTCGGAATGTTCGTCTACCCAGCGAACATATTCTGCCTCCTGCCACCCGTGCAGGCTGTGGGGTAAAGGAACAGGTGAACGGACCAGAATATGGTGAAGAACGATCAAGGGTGGTAACCCCGCAGTGTGTTTTGGCGAGGCCAGTTGCGCATTGTCGAGGAATAACAACGGTCTGACCAACCGTCAGAGAGATGGTAGAAAACAGATATGAGACGAACCGCATGGCTCGTAGTATCCGATAATCATCTCCAACGGTCTCAAGACTTCCCCCGCGTTTGCTTTGAGCATTTTCCACCAAGAACGCGCTCAACGCGAATTCGAGCTCCGTCATATCGCTCGTGAGTTGCAGCTTACCACTCTCGCCAAGAGGTTTGGCAATTGATACATGGAGGACGAATGTCCTGATGACAAACTTGACGATCGAGATGACCCTTTGCGGCCCTCGGTGAGATGGAACGTAGACAAAAAGCGCAAATCAACCAACCATTCTCGACCAGCCTCCCCTACGCTGAATTTGCTCAATATTTCAGCCTTGATGAAGGACAACTTGTCGACAAGGTCCTTCATATAGAAACTTGCCCCGCTCATACCAGCCATCGGATCGGCAGGTTTGCTAAAATCAATGCGATGCAATTTTGCTATGATCGCACCGAGCTCCCGTCGAATAGCAATAAGTACGGGATCGACCAAACGCTGGTAGGCTTGGTTGATATTCTGTAGACGTTGATTAATTTTTAAGGTGGCAAGAACGAAGTCAAGCTCACCTGAATGCTCGGCTTGATGGCAAGGACCACATTTTCTGTATGCTCATCGCCTAATTTGTCGAGGCGGGACCAGCAGTGGTACAGGCACGATGCCAGTTGCCCATTGGAAACCTGCTGCGGTGTAGCAGAAGGCCCCATTAATGTGACCGCCGGCCGGTCTCTGCTTATCTGAATACCAGTTGTTATTATTAGGTTTACACCGAGATGTGTCGCTCACCAAGCCATCTACTCGCGATAATAACATATCTAGACTGGTGCCTACATTCTTGGCGACCGATCTGACCAATAGCGGGTCGAATCTCGCCGAATCCAACTCGTTTGCGACGGTCCGCGCGATGTTAATACCCTCGTTCATCCCAGGCGGACTCCGTGTCCCTCCGGAGAAGGCTTGCGCAACAGCCTCGTTGAATTTATTCGAAGACCGTGCGACGTATAGGGATTCAAAATTGGACAGAGCGCGTAAAATCAGAACAGTCTCTGGACTGCAGATTGATAGATAAGCTAGGGAAAACCTAAACGTAACAATGCGCGCCTTTGATAAGTTTGGCCGTAGATAGTGTCCGTATGCACAGCGATTTTGGCAAAGAATTGATGGAAAAGACGGAGAAGACGAGGATATCCGGTGCTGAGAGTTTGCTGCAGAAAGGTGGAGCCTATGAAGCCCTTTAGTTTGGGCAACAGCCAGAAGGAACGTGGGGTACCTCTCGCTGAATCCCGGGTATGCTTCTCTAATGACTTCCCAAGCGCCGTCCAGAATGTCGCGCTGGGTTTATTTTCAAGAAGCTGAAGAAATGAGTAAGGATCTTTCTCGACAGTTCTAGCTGGACAGATTGGTTTGACCTTCATAGCCTCATCGAGAAACACCACTTGAGAAATAGTGTCTCTTTTCATTTTCAGGACTTTTTCCAGGGTATACACCTATCGCGGATACAATTTATCAGTTATTGAACGCCACAGAACGAGGCATCGCGGAGAATAGCCGGAGATGGTTAACCAAGTGGTGGCGCCGACTCGTGGCCGTTGCTTGCGGTTCGGCGAACCCTCCTTCGAAGCGCCCAGACAAAAAAAAACTCACCTTGACACAACAATCTGCCATTTCTTCCACCATGTTTTCTAACCGGGCCCACAACGCGGCGGTCCATTGTGGAGCTGTATAGGTTGTAGGCTCAGTTCTCACGCGTGACTTGTACGATGTGGGCGATTGAGGAGAATTTGGCGCCGGATCTGTCCAACTGTGAGTCAATAACGCTCTGTGGCGCAGAAGGACGGAATAAACGCTGAGAAACAGGGATAAGATATTTTCTACCTTTAGACGATGCGTCTCTTGATATTTTCGAGAGGTCAAATGCGCTCCGGATGCGCTCTTCCACAGCTTGGGAAAGATCCAAGATCAGACTTTGAACAAGCTCGGGAAGAACTCTCAGATTAAACGCCGTTTGAAGGGATGATGCCAGCAAAGATTGATTCTACAGTTGAAATCAGTATTATTGGCAGCAGAAAGCGGGTTACGACAGACCAGAGTGGTGAGCCCCGTTAGTACCATATTTTCCATCTCGCTCGTCACCTTGGTACGAGCGTCTTCAATGAATGGAACGTGGGCCGAAACTGCATTAATTGAACGCAAAGGAACCCCAGCTCCAAATGTTTCGGAATATGCCATTCCCTCCGTATCTGTATGGGCGCTCTTGACGGGATCGTTTTCGGTGGCAGACACCGATGGCGGAGGCCCATCCAGTAACGCCACTAGCTAATCTAAATTAAAGATATGAGACGGTAAACGCTGGGCATACCAAGTTCTGCAATGCTAAGCGCCGCCTTGGCTATAGTCCGCTCCTTCTCATCTTCGGGATCCTGTCCGAGGAGATTGAGCTGGCTCTCCGATTTGGTCGGGGGAGTACCCGGATTCTCATTGCTGTTAATATCCATTTCGGTCATCTGGTTTTGCAGCCGGCGGGCGAGAACAACAAATCGTGAAGTTCGACGGAGAACATCAGATGCCTGCTGTAGCTTCTGCAGACGAGCAACGTTTGTGTGCAGAGACTCGTATGGAACGCGGACTTTGAGACGGAGTCTGTGGATAATTGGTCGCAAATAGAGGACAGCTGAAGGCGACGTACTTGTCGAGTGATGAATCTAGGTCGGCAAGCCCCGAACGTACCGAGGTCAGTGACCCGGCGAGAGAATTCGCGCTTGCTGCTTGTGCCAAAAGTTCCTCGTGGTGACTGTTCACCTGGAATGCGGTTGGATGGCGGACAGGGGACGGGCGCGTTACTGACCACGGACTTGATTTGTTTGGAGACATCCTCTACTCCAAAATTCAGCTTTGATATTGCAACGGAGATATCCTCCTTTGCAGAGGGCTCAAAAGTGGATTTGGCGGGTGTTTTTGGGTTTAGTTCCGCGGCAGGAGGATACGGTTCACCGGCAAGGATGGCATTCGCGTACTCGTTTGGGTCAAAGTCTGAGTTTGCAAAGACCGAATAATCTGGGCAGAATGTGAGCCAGAACAGCGGAGAATGTGGGCGTCGTACCGGACATTGCGAGTTGACTGTTTGGCAGTGGCGTGGCGGGCAAATAGCGCGTCCCCCGTACGGCTCGCTGCTGAGTCGCCGCGGCTAAACTCGTCCTTCTGAACAGGCGTCTATACCGTGGCTACGACAAGGCAGTAAGAATGGATCTTATCCTTGCTCCGCCTCCGGATGCTGTGTTCCGGGGTGACGTCACCATGGGAGCTTTCCATTATCCCATCTCTTAGCGCTCGTCGGTCTCTTTTAACTCCATCAGCCCCCCCGTATCTTTCTCCACCCCTCAACAATTTACAGCATGTCCTACAGCCATTATCAGCAAAATGTCCCAGGATGGGGCACAAACCAGGTACCGTCTATCTTGGTCAAGCCTCGTGGTGGCTAAACCAACCTCTGGTTCAATAGTTCCAGTTTGGCCAGCCGCCACCACCGTCCTTTCAGCCCCAACCCAATTGTAGGTCAAGCCTCGCATCAGGTGGCGCGTTTCTCACGTTCTGCTCTTATAAGGGGAAGGAATGGACTACTACAACGCACATGCTGTTAACCCTGATTCGTGAGCATCCTTTCTGAGGCGGCCATGCACAGCAACAGCGCCTTTTCTGGCTCTGATACCTACCGCGATCCCAACAGGTCTTTGTATGACCATGCCTGGAACCGCGTCCGTCAGTACTCTGGGTCGACGGTCGAACAAGGTGTAGGGATGCATGAAGCCAAGCATTGGCATCGACGCGCATATGGTGGCCTTGTCAGTTTTTCCTTTTCACTATACCAGTCAGGAAGTTGAATGCGCATTAGGGTGAACTGGACCAGATGCAGCCTGCCGAGATCGGCCATGCGGCCGCGTATGAAGCCTATCGCACCTGGATCCACAACAGTTCAATATACGAGCCACTCAGCGGCGATGTTGAAAGGCAAAGGGAGGGCCTTATCGGTCTCGCGGTGGCAGAAGGTAATACGCACGCTCGACTTGGGATTTCAAACTAACCGAACTTGAATACAGCCTCGCGTTTACTCCAGTTCTCGAACCGTTCCATGGATAACTACGCTCGCACGGCGGCTTCTGAATCAGCCGCAGCTACCGCATCCATAATCTTCTATCATGTTAGTTGGCCTCTTGAAGCCGCTTTATTTCCTTTCTAACTTTATCAGAACCGAGACAGAGATGGTGGTGAACATCGCCGTTCTCGTTCTCGATCTCGGACCCGCCGCGGTTCGTTTTCGGGTTCGTACGACGACTCATACGCGTCAGACCCCTACACGTCAGACCCCTACGCGTCTGACCGCTCAGCTATGTCATCGAACTATCCAAGGCAACGCTCCCACTCCCGGCACCGGTCACATTCTACCTCTTCCCGCCACTCGCCCATGATGCAATTTCCGGGAACTCAGATGGCTGGGTCCATGGCATCGAACGTCGCCCCAATCCCGATCCCGTCTGGCGTTCCCGGAGGGTACTCTTCGTCCGCCACTTACGGGACACCCTATGGCGGAGGGGTTCCAATGCAAATCCATGGACAGAACTCTCCATACAGCTCCAACGCTGGGATGCCCATGGCTGTCAGCCAGTCGTACGGTGCGGCCCCCATGGTCCTTCCTATGGGCCACCGTCAACGCAGCACGTCCATGTCAGTCCCTTACACCCAAGTGCAGTATCCTCAGGTGCAATACGCACAGGGGGGCCAGTACATGATTCCACGGTCGATGGGGGCTGCGCAACCGCAGACAATCATCCTCACTGGGTCTGGTCATAGGAAACACCGTAAGAAGAGCAAGAGGTCAAGGAGCATCGACAGATACACGTCAAGCAGGTACTAATATCATAGCCTGAAGGATGCGAACGTTGAAGAAGAAAAAAGTCAAGTGTCTTAATATGTTAATTTGTACTGCACAACCTTGTACTTTATGTATCTGTCCCTCAGTCGTCCAAATATTTAATATCTCTTGTATCAATACTCTGCAGACGCCCTCGGTCATGTTTGCCCGTAGTGCAACATCCTTAGCAGCACGGCCCGCGCAAAGATGCCTGACGATCTCAAGCGCTTCCGACGGTATATCCGATCTGATGTAAGGATCGGCGGCATGGTACGTTGCTTTGCTTCCCAGTTCCCGTGTCCGACTACACATATACCAGTTGAACAGCAACCATCTGGTAAATCCGGGATTCAATCCGACCGTGACCGACTCCTAGTTACTGGTCTACCATTACCAGGATACACCGTCAGCGGCGGTGCCTCTGCCTGTGTATAAAGTCAGAATGAAAACCAATGTCGCCCCTCAAGATAGGCTGGTCCTGTCTCAGATTATATCCACTTTCTGACACGGCAGGTCCGGTCATCCTTCGAATTGACTCTGCCTTTACGACCTCTCACGACTTTTACGACTAAAACCTCCACAACATGTCTTTTCGTGTCCCATCTCGCACATTTTGTAGGTTATTTTGGAGTTTCTTACCAGGGGTCCTTCACATCTTCCAGGTTGTTGCATTCCTGTCAGATTCGGCGTTATCGTAGGTGCCAATTGACCTAACGTTGGCCTTGATCAATTAAAATTCCACTAGGTCATCGGGATTCTTGGACTCGCCGGCGGCGGCATCATCGCCGTTGGAGGAGTCATCCAAGCTGGCCGTTCCTGTGAGGGTTTTGCCACTCTTTCCATTTTAATTTTATGACCGATGCATTTACCAGCTGGGAACAAGTTGGCGTACATTATACAAATCGCCGTTTATGCTCTTCTAGCGATCCTCTCGGTATTTGGGTATGGTCGCCGCATTCTTCATCCGGATCGCTTTTCATCGTTCTGTTTTCTAGTATAATCGGGGCAATATTTAAAAAACGAGGACTGATACGAATCTACTTTGCAATACTCACCGTACATGTACTGTTCAGTATCGCGTCGGGGGTGTTCTCGCTTTATCGTTTCTTCCAAGACGCGCCGGACGACGTTACCAAGTGCATCAACAATTCGACAGACGAGGGCGTCATCAAGGCTTGCGATAAAGGCATGTCGGTAATGAAGGGGGTTCTGGTTGCAGTGTTCATTTTCGTATGGTTGATTGAAATCTGTGGGTTGGAGTCCTTCATGTCCACCCTGTACTCATACGCATCATCGCAGGGGGTTGCATCATCGTCAACAACTACTCCAAACAGTTGGGCGAAGAGCAAGTTATGGCGCAGAAAGCAAAGGACTTCGAGGCTAGCCGACCCAAGTGGTGACCTCTGATGTGATATCCTTCGCGTATTATACTGTATACCCCTAGATGTTTCATTCCAATCTCACACACTGAACCAGAAACCAAATAGCGCTCAAAAGACTTTCCGTACGCGATCGGTGTAAACAATTCCCACACGAGTACATTAGCACAGTGACAGTTGGCCCACGATCGCACAGCACGTCTTGTTTTTAAGTTAAAGAAATACATATAGCGATGTAGCAGTATGTGGTATAATCTACAGTGGGGCAAGCAACGCCCAGCTGAAGTAGCAGAATTTGCAAATAGGAATACATACACAGCGTTGGTCAACCCCATCAAAAGAAGGAAAAAGTAACAACAACAGAGGGATAGTGTGGACAGCCAAAAACGGCAAAAAGCTTTTTGGAGACATGGTGGTTTCACCGTACCATGCGTTTGGGGGCCTCAACCATGCTTACGTCGTCGGTCTTCTCGGAGCGAGCGTCCGAGTCGTTGGAAGGGTGCCCGCGCACCTCGAGCGGTACCCCGGTGTCATCGTCTTCTTGAACGTTCCCCGTAAGCTTGCGACTGGAATTGGTTCAGTCAGAATGAAAGGATGTTAACGATGGGACCACGCACATCCAGAAGGGTATCATTCCGCCTGGGGGAACAACCCACTCCTCCGACATATCAAGGTTGGGGGGGACGATACGACCGTTGGTGAGACGGGTGATGACCCACGGTATGCCATTCAGAACGAGGTAAGAGAGGATACCAGCAATAACACCATACGCAATACTAGAAAATGATCAATAACACAGCCGATGGGATAATTCGGCCCGCGCACTTGTATGAAAGCGGAATAATAATGAGTGTGAGGAACGCTGGCACAGCGTCCCCGATATAATCCCAGTTGATATCGCGTACGCTATTGCAGCCAGTGAGAAATATGCGTGAGTATGTAGTAGCGAGGTGACATACTTGCGAATCATAAGAGAGCCCACAATAATGAGGGCTCCCCCGGTTGCCCACGACGGGATCGAAGCAAAGATGGGAGCAAAGAAAACTGAGACGAAGAAGCAGAGGCCGGTGACCATTGCTGTGATGCCAGTCTTCCCACCCTCTGCAAAATTGCACGCACGTTTGAGCGAGTGTTTTCGAGAAGATCAAGAATCCTACATACCACTGATGCCCGTCGCGCTCTCAATAAAGGCTGTTACAGGACTTGTGCCCAGCAATGCGCCCATACTAATGCTAAAAGCATCGACGCAGTATGCGATGGTGGAGTTTTCGAAATCCAGTGTGACAGGATCCCGCAACCCCGCAAATTTGGCCATCGAGTATAGTGTGCCAGTGGTATCTATGGAAACATCAGATAAAAGATCGGCATACGGGCTAGAACATACCGAGAATATCAACGTAGAGGAAGGTGACAAGGGCATACCATACTTTGCCCTTTCCATAATGGTACTAGGTTGACGGGGTTTAGTAAAATAAAGAACGGAACTGAGATATGGTCGACTTACATCGATTGCGTTCCCAACCTTCTGGAGACGATGGAACGTAACGACCTGCTTGAAGTAGTCAAAAAGGGCATCGCCCGCGTCCGTATGGGGGAAGTAGGTGACCGCCGTGGGGCGAGGCCATGAAACGATGGAGGTGAGGGCGATACCAATCAAAATAGCGCCCCGCACACGGTAGAGCATGAGGAGAACGGTCAATATCCTGAATCATATGAATATACGCAGCTGGGAAAACAGGACAACGCGTACCCTCCGAGAAAAACGCCAAGCCACATGGTGGGGCTTCGTAGCACGCCGTGAGAGCAATAGCCTGGAAGACCGTTCATCATGTCTTCGGGGAGACAGCCGCCCAAGCCGACGAAATTCGTAGTATCACCCCCGATGACACCGAGGCCGCCGGAAGCTGGTTCACGATAAGGAGGAAGAAGCCAACAGAAAGCGATGGACTCACACAACCCAATGAATCTAGTCATATATTTGAGCACAGGGAACTGAGGAAATATATGACACTTACGCAATAAAAAGACCGATACCAGCGCCCACCGCTAGCACCAAGGACTGCGATTTTTTTGTTAGCAAGTGATGTAAACTGAAACTGCGAGCCTCAGCACCTGGGGCATAATGCGAACAAGCCACTGCCGGAGGCCGAGAAGTGACAGAATGAAGAAAATCCACCTGTGCGAATGTGAGCAGATGCGGATGGACAAAAATAGGTGGCAGACCCTTCGAGGAAGACGGCGCTCAGGGCCTCACGATATGTGATGATGCCGGACCCATGGAAGCCGACGATGGAATAGGCAAACTAGAACATTTCAATAAGCAGAGTTCTATGATGATCAAACGGAAGGACATGCATAGGCATTCAAACCAAGACCTGGAGCCATGCCCACGGGAAGGTTGGCCAAGAGCCCCATGAGGAACGAAGCGAGGGCAGAGATGGCGGCCGTGGAGGTGATGAGGTCGTTTCGCACATCGTTGACACAGGCATCATAGACTGGGTTGGAAAGGGTGGGGCAGAAGTCGTCCGTTGGACATTCGCAGGTACCCCCTGAATCCGAGAGGATTGCGGCATTCACCGAAATCTGCAGCTCGAGTTAGAAAGGCGTATACGCTCTGGAGAAAGTACGCAGCTATGTAGGCCATGGCTTGACCAGAAAAGCGATTAGTATGCTGTGGGGCTCGGAGTTGTAAGCCATACCTGCCCATGTTGTCAGCCCAGCGCGGATTTCTGTGGTGAATCTTCGCCGAGTCAGGAAAGCGCGCACAATCGCGAGGATAGGTAGTATACCTCGAGCCAATTCGTTCCTTGGGATGCCCACAGCCTTCGAGACGAAACCACCGCCCGACGAATGAGTCCGCCGCCTAGAAAGACATGAGCAAAGAACAGCGACTAGAGACGGGCACGGACATGGGCATTGAGGAGGTCAAAGACGTAGACCATCTGGGCTAATGCGGTAGATGTCTACGAAGTGGAAGTGGCATCCGTTATCTATACGGTTTTTGCCTGAGAAGATGCGATCACCCGCGGATTGCCGTACAATATTACTGTAGGCTCGATCGGGCGGTGTTTCCCGGAAGCAAACATATGAAGCATTCTTCTCGCAACGGATGAATGGCAGACAGGATATTCGGATTCTCAGCGGGAACGGTAAAGAAACATACGCCCTTGAAGAATCGAGGGAAACAGTTTTTTTCGGGGACGTGGCTTCGATTACCCCGCAATTGTAAACAACAGTACATTCATTCATTTCACGGGCAGGAAATTACATGCATCAGGCGTAGCACAAGACACGATACGACTGCGCACCATCGTCAAACACGAGGCAGAACGGACAGAGGACTCGCACCTTGACGTTTTTCTCGCCGCCATCGTATGGGATATACGCACCTGGTCCATCGATGTCAGCGGAGAACAGGTTAAAGAATTAGTCAGCTCACCGTCCAGTTTCTCGCTAGCCTTGCCAGGATGAACAGCACCGTTGTGAGGCGCCTCAGCGATATACAGCGGCGTGCCGTCGGCCTCTCGGCCACCCTCCACGGGCTGGTAACCAAGACTAGATACATTCAGCGGCCCGCTGGCATCGACCCAGCGAAGGCCGTTCATGTCGCCGACGAGGATTTCGTAGGTTCCGAGCTGGCGGTTTGAATATTCGAATGAACAGGTCAATTTTTGCAAACCATATATACCTGAATCTCCTCGTGCTTGTATCCAATCACAGCGCCTTTTTGAAAGGCGTCAGACGCCTTGCCAACTTCTATCAAATGCTGAGGATCAGAGAAGCACTTAATGGAAGCTTGGAGAGGACTGACGGATTCCGCCCTGGCGTACAAATTAGAACAGGGATTTTCTGCCAAGCAATTGACAAACCTCATAGAATGCTCTGCAGATGTACAACATCCAAGAGTGCTCTTTGCCGACCGCTATGGCTCCCTGAGGGATGTTCTTGCCGTGGTTGAGGACCCACGTAGCGGGAGACCGAGGCCCGTATTGCTTGTACTGTGCGGTGCGAGCCTCGGCGTCATGGATCCAGTTCTGTAGAGACCATGTTTGCGCCTTTTTCTGCAAAATCGGTCGGCATTCTGGCGAGTGAGATGTTGTAAATTAATCACTTCTTCTTCGCTCTTTTCGTGGCCTTTGTACGCAGCATACCCACCTGCAAGCAAGGCTGCCCCGGCGAGCAGCCCGCCACCGATCTGGGAATGTGAGATATGAAATCCAGGGACTAAGGAGCCAGACGACTGACCTCGAGCTCTTTCTTCCGGTTATCATCCAGATCGTACCAATGTTTCTGACGTTCCTCGTGGTGGACTTCGACGGATTGGCCCGAAGGAGGAGCTCCGGGGGTCTCTTGAACGTTGTGGTGCTTTTCGGAGTCGGAGTGATGTCCATGGTGCTGCTGGGACTGGTGGTAGTTGGAATCGCCAGTATCGTGATCGTCGAGGCGTCCCCACAAAGCGGGAGTTAGAGACGGAGTCCAATCGGACTAAGAACGCTCATCGTAGGGACCACAAAGGCGAGAAGATGGCGACATACCTGAGATGTGTGGGGCTGTATAATTTTGTATCTGTGGCCTAAGTAGGAACGGTCAGGATAGGTCCACGAAACAGACACTGGTAAGACCTTCATATTCGACTACGGAACCTGCAGAGTAAGGCGTCCCGGGTTCCCAAAATTGCATATTGAATACTTTGTAAGGCGAGAGGTGGGGTGGTGGTTCAGAAGGCACAGGTGAACGTTCGATTTATATGTACACAGCGACCGACATTGCGTCATACTGAGGGGCTGGATCTTGGGACGGAGCTTGGCAGATACGTATGGATCGATGGATACGCCAAGAAGACAGACGATTGAAGAAAGTTGGTTACAAGAGGATGTAGGGAGCCAAAGTTACACGGAATTTCATCGATAGGCACCACGGAGCTCCAACCGCAATTCTAGCGAAGCTACGCCTACGTGCGCCGTGTTTCGTGAGGGCAAACATCAAAGCTCACCGTCGGACTCTGTTCGCCTTGAACACAATTGAACGCAAATTGAACGTGTTGCGGCCGCCAAGTCACGCGATCGCATTCCCGCCTTCTCCACCACCCTCTCCGACCATGTCTGGCGCAGCTACTGCCGGTGCTACTTCTAAGCTGACCCGCTTCATGAACCACCCAGCGGGTAATTCATGTCTCAAAGCAGTTGAAATACACCCTGAGCTCTTCCTCCAGGACCCAAAACCGTATTCTTTTGGGCACCACTAATGAAATGGTGTCTTGTCGCCGCCGGTGTCAAGGACATGACTAGACCCGTAGAAAATCTCAGTCTTGCTCAGAACGTTGGTACGTATAGCGCATGCTTTCAGCGGCTGGCCGCTGAACATTTTCTAGCACTCGCGGCGACGGGAGCTATCTGGGTGCGATACTCCTTGGTCATCATCCCTGTCAACTACAGTCTTGCAGCGGTACGCGTGCCATTTGGTCTGCGGATAGAACACTGATGCTGCAAAAGGTCAACTTTTTCGTTGGTCTCTCTGGAGTGACTCAAGTCGGCCGCATAGTCAAGTAAGAAACTCTCATTCTGTTGCGCAAACGAGATAATGGAACAACTCCTCATAGCTACAAATATAATACAAAACCCGCGGTTGCAAAGACCTCGTAATAGATATAGAGGATGCTTCGTGTTCCTAGCAATACACATGTACATGTCCAAAATTATCGCGTCTTGGTATTTGCCTTTCGTTTCTGTCTCCCGGATTCGGGTTCAGAGTTGCCTTCCCCCATAATGCCTTTCGCCACCTCCCACCAACCGCTCTCCTTGACGGCGTTACCAGCCGCTTCCATGATATTTCCAAACACATCCTGAACTCCCCCGTCGTTCGCTGCCCCTTCGTTCTCTTGGAACTGCCATTCTCGATGACGTTCGAACGAATCCCAGGGCTTGGGCTTTCTCAGTCTTGTTCTGGGCTTTTTCGCCTGCTTCGCCGACTGAGACCGTGTGCGCGGCCCACCCGCAGCGTTCCGCCCATCGCCATTGATCAAATTGAGAATCAAGCTCCCGACACCCGCAGCGATACCACGACCTGCCAAGGCGTTTCCATCCTGTTGAAGGAACAGCCAGCTGGAAGCCGCGACTATACCACCAACAATGGTGCCCCACTTCATGAACCACAAGCTAGTGCGGAACATCCAGCTGGTGGTACGATAGAGGCTAACGATAGCGAGATAGGATGTCAAGAGGGCAATGAGAGGCGGTAACACTGTCTGTGCGTCCCATTGCAATGGATGGGTCGCCAGGAGAGAAAGAAAGAGCGCGTAAAGGGCCGTGCAGAGTGCAAGCAAATGCGAGAGGAGGGTAATGAGAAAGGAATAGATGGGTGCCGGTAGACTGTCGGACAGATAGGCTAGTAAAGGGTCGAGAAAGGCGGGCAGGGGCAGGTCTGCGGGCGTAACGTCCATCGCGGTTCCAGCTAACGTTTGTGCGTGTTATGCACAGGCCCCTTCTGCGGTCGATTCCGGCGGGCGGCTGTTTCTGCCAGGCCTTATTTCAATTCAATACGTGTTTGGAAGATCTTTCCCGGACGTGATGGGAGCGCTCGGCTGCCATGCAACAGCATAAATTAACGTCAGTCTGGGCCAATCGGAGGACTACGGCATCATCCGAATCGAACGGCAGTTTAAGCTGGGTCACGTTTTTGGCACAGCCACCAAGGCTATAAGAACACGGTCTGTTTACTCGATCATCACCCCTCTCTCTCATCCCACCTTACTTCCAACCTTCATCCCGTCTGTCCCCTCCGGCCCGCACCCACCTGATCTTCCATCTATCTGCCATGGCTATGAAAAGAAAGTTTGCCGAGGATTCCGACGACGCTTCCCTCGATGGGCCCAATGTAAACATCCAACAACCCATTTTAGGCATTGCTGATATTTCCGTTTCAGAACGCGAAGCAGCTAAAACTCATTCCATTCCCCAATTATCAGGCGGACGAGGATTGCTACATGTCTGAGGCTCAACCTATCTCATACGGTGCACACTCTCGCCTTTCCTCAAACGTCAGCTCCGCGTCTTCAAACTTGGATTCACCGTCCAGCGTGTCTCGTAGGTCTCTTTTCGCGCTCAAAATTCCCACGCTTATCTTTGGCAGCAGCGTATCCCACCTTCGACCTTTATCCTCTTCCTTTCTTCGGCGCTGACGGCGCAGTCAATCCAAACTCTCACAACTTTGCTTACTACGCTGCTCAACAACCTCCGTCTCCGTCTGTTGGCCTGCTCCAGCCCTCAAGCGCGTTTGCACATCACGGGTAGGTTACAGTCCCGATATCTCGACTTTTCTCGCGATTTCTTTTCATCGTTTGCTCAACGTGCCTTTTTTTATTGCCTGCATTAGCTCGGGTTGCTCTCAGATACCAAAATTGAAGGTCGCGTGCGCCCCGGGTTTGAATGGCCAACGCACAATGTGGAGCTTCTGCGAACAGTGCGGCGCGATTTCTATGGTCGACGATGGTGCAAGCTCTTGATTCTGGGCGTCTACTCCAACAAATCACCCCAGTGTTTCGTCCTCCACCCCTCATCACGCACTTTCTTCACCACCCGCTTTCCTTGATGCGCTGTCCTTATTACATTCCTTATTTTTTCCCGTACCTTATCCCCTTTCCTTTCTTCTTTGGCGACATCCCCACCGGCTATCACATCGACTTACCCGACTTACCCGACTTCCACTCGTTTCGTTCGACCGGAATACGCCAAAAAAACATCTGCAGACGCCCTCCCCCTCGACCTCTTCTCCCGCCTCTGCGTTCTGCTTGCTCCCACCTAACCGAACAATGCTTCCGTATACGTACACTCGCTGCCTGATGGCCACTGTAACATAAATATTGCTGTACAAAGACGCCCTGAATTGTGTTGAACCAGACGTGTGAAAGAGGTGTCGATTAATGGTTATGCATTGTGTCACTCGGAAACCAAGAGGCCGGCCGCGATTTTGCGGATCAGACGCTTTTCGTCGAGGTCCGCATCAGGCGCATTAATATTTCTGTTACCCTTTCTTTTTCTTTTTGGAATTTCTCTGGACTGTCTAGGAATGCCTCCGTTTCAGCACAGGATTCCGATTCGCATCGCCCCGACCAGCTGCGTGCGCGCTTAGCGCTGTTTGCTCGGCTCCCAACTTTTTTGAAACTTTCAGTTGACGTCTTGACTTTCAGGCAATTACGCATCTCATCACCAGCGCACAGCGGGGCCCATGATCAGGGTATGCGTCGGCTCGGAGTGGTGATGCAGGCTGATGGCGGTCTTCGGGAGCGGGAGTTAATTCCGCCTGGTCGTACAACCTGGATGCGTAAGATGCAAACCATATGAACGTGTTTACAGAAAGGAGTTAAGTTAATCGAAAGTTGGAGTCGCGCTGTTTAACTTCCGAATTCAGCCACGAAAATAACGGTCAAAGCGTAATATCACAAACGATCAATGTACAAACTCCACGTCTCCTTTCTCCCCAGGCTGCGCAGGCACCTATCCTAACGCGCAACCATCATTTGGTTCACCATCCCTCCAGGTCACACGACTGCCAGAGACTGCCAGCGCCTGCCACGCCTTTTTAAAAAAGAACTTTAAGAAGCTGAAAGTAAGTATGTTCGCACCCCGGATCTCATCACATCTATCCCCAGCTTCCCCATCGCTTCCCCATTCTTAGCGTCGCTTATCCATAAATCATTTTTGATGAACCACTTTAAAGAGCGTCTTCCCTCTCCTCCTTTCTTTATCGCTCCCCCCCAGCGACTTTCCAATGTCTTCTGAAAAAGTAGACCAGGAAAAGGCCACAGCCTCCTTCGAGGAGCAGAGGCAAATCGACTTGGTCAACAATACCAACGCAAGGCATGTTGCCCACCGTCTTCTCTCTTCTTGATCGCGTAGCTCACGTTCGTTTAATTTTAACAGGATTCAGAACCCTTTGCACGGCATTCCTCACGACCGGCTGCTCGCACAAGTCGAAGAGTTCACCAGGGAGAAGGGCTTTGACGACCTCTTACCCCTTTTCCAGAAGGGCGCTCTGTTGGCTCAGAACCCCAGCAAATTCGAATCCATCGCCGAGTTGGACGATGATGACAAGGCAATCATCAGACGCGAAATAACGCGTAGGTGATACGTTATTTGCGTTTTTCATTTTCTTGAACGATTTCTAGATAAATGGCACCAACCTCAGGCCTTGTGTAAATGAACTGGTTTTCCTCCGTCTGTTCACCGCTCACAGCTTCGATCAGATTTGACTGTTATCTTGTGTTCTGTTGCCGGTACGTTCTCGTTATCCCTTTCGCTGTGGTGATATTTATTTATAAACGTGTTACAGCCGCTGTACAGGGTGTGTAGTTTGTTATTCCTCCCGAGTGTCTTATACTGATTTTTTCACAGGGTTTGTACTTTCAATTACCGCTGGACGGCATTTCTGATACCTGACAGTTGGGATCAAACTGGTTCGAACGGCGCCAATTTGTCTTTTCCTCAAGAGCAAGTCTTATCCTTCTCCTAGTCATCACAACGTCTTACACTATTTTCATTCTAGGGTTTGTGCTTTGGATCACCCCTATCATACACTCTGAAACCTTCGTCATCAAGTTTGGCATCGATGACAGCGGCACCGGTCCGGTGGCCGAAAGAAACCAGTGGATCGTCGGTGTAATCAACTCGGCCCCATACATCTCTTGCGCGTTGCTTGGGTAGGTGTTGCTGTTCTCTGCCTTCCGCAGAACTCACACATTCACGAAGATGCTGGCTCACGGATCCTCTCAACAATTATCTCGGCCGTCGCGGGGCTATTTTCATTTGCGCCATTTTCTGTACATTGTCCGTCATCGGATCCGGCCTTGCGCAAACCTGGCCGCAACTTTTTGTGAGTGCCTTTCACGGATTCGTCGCTTCTCAGACCTGACTGTCATATCAAGGTTTGCCGACTGCTTCTCGGCATAGGGATGGGCGCCAAGGCTTCTACGGTTCCTGTGAGTGTTGGATGCTTAAATTTAGTTTATGCTAAACTATGTGTTTTTAGGTGTATGCCGCCGAGAACACTCCCGCCTCAATCCGTGGCGGCCTGGTGATGTCTTGGCAACTTTGGGCAAGTATCCAATACCATTCCCGACTGATCAAGTGTTGATCACGAAACTTTGCAGACGGCATTCGGCATATTCCTCGGGTTCTCTGCCAATCTCATTCTGTACAGAGTCGGACCTCTTGCCTGGAGACTGCAACTCGGTTCAGCGTTCATCCCTGCGGTCCCTCTATTGATTGGTGTCTACTTTTGCCCGGGTAGGCTCTCCTCTTCGTCATCCTTCATCGTTTAACATACTCGTACAGAATCTCCGCGGTGGCTGATGAAAAAAGGACGTTACCAAGACGCGTTTACGTCCTTCAAGCGACTGAGGAACAGCGAGCTGCAAGCTGCTCGTGATCTTTACTATGTTCACCGTCAACTGATGGAGGAGTTTGCTGTTTTGCGTGGTTCCACCTACATCACGAGATTCATCGAGCTGTTCACTGTCCCTCGTGTCCGCCGTGCAACTCTTGCGTCCTTCGTCGTCATGATCGCTCAACAGGTAAATGAACATTCTCCGTTGATGATCTGTTTGTTGACGACCGTCTTTTTAGATGTGTGGTATGGACATACATCACTTTGTTTAAAGAACCGTTTCTGACTGCCAGTTTCTTTTGTTTTCAATTAGGAAGTAAGTTCTCCACCTTATTTCGACTGTAATTTATTCTTACGATTGTTCCAGTTAACATCATTGTGCGTACCGTTCTACGCCAAATTGCCTTCGCGTGTATCTTGTGCTCAATATCGTCCAGGCGTTCTACTCCTCGACTATTTTTACCCAAGCCAACTACTCTGAAAAAGCTGCGCTTCTTGCGTCGTGGGGTTTCGGCGCAGTTAACTTCGTCTTTGCGTTCCCCGCAGTTTGGGTATGTTCACGCACCTACTCTCGACGGATACGCACTCATCCTCGCGGCTACTCTAGACAATCGATACTGTTGGTTCTTCCTTGAACATTCTGCATGGTTACTAACGTCCAGGTAGTTCGGTCGCCGGAACCTTTTGCTGTTCACTTTCCCGAACATGGCTTGGTCGTTGTTAACAGCAGGTCTCTGCTTCCTAATTCCGGAATCCAATAGCGCCCGAATCCCCCTCATCGCGCTGTTCATCTTCATCTTTGCGGGTGAGTTTCAACCATGCATGAATGATGACACGTTCTCAATCCTGCGCAGCCTTCTACAGCCCTGGTGAAGGGCCGGTGCCGTTCGCATACTCGGCGGAAGTTTTCCCTCTAACTCACCGTGAGATGGGAATGGTGTGTTTCGTCTTGGCTAAATAGAGGCGTTCACTAATTGCGCGATAGTCTTTTGCCGTGGCGACATGCTTCTTCTTCGCCGCTGTGCTGAGTGTTACCTTCCCCCGTATTCTGCACTCCTTCGGCTCCGTTGGAGGTTCGCATTATTTCTTCTGCGCTCAGTATTTTCAACTCATTATCCAAACAGCCTTCGGATTTTATGCTGGGCTCAACGTCGTAGCATTCGTCATGATTTTCTTCCTCCTGCCTGAAACCAAGCAGCGTACTTTGGAAGAATTGGATCACGTCTTCGCCGTTCCGACCTCGAAACATATGAGCTACCAGCTCAACACCGCCATGCCTTACTTTTTCAAGCGATGGGTGTTGTTCAACGTTCGTATCTCTTGTTTCCCTTGAGCTGCTTGTCCTGATCTGTGATACTAGAAAAATGCGACTATGCCCGAGCTTTATAACTTCGAGGAGGTCGAGTCGATCACAGTTTTCGAGAAGGGTGCTGGCCATTGATTTAGATGACTGGGTTTATATGACTATTATGAATTGAATGCCTTTAGCAGCTTTGTATTAGCTGAACGACGTTACGTTTCTGATTTATTTCTGATTGAGAATATGGATAATCGCACATGTTGAATCTTGAGAAGTCTTTGTTTGGCACGGGCCTCGCAACCAAATCCCTTAACCGCACACCATGACTACGTCCCTCCTCCAATACGAGGCTCCTTGTGAGGATTCGCGCATACTTCTTGTGCGAATAATTGTAACGATTCATCAAAGGGCCCGTCCAGAGTTTGGACTGGTGCAAATCCGCAGCACCAGGCCAGCAGCTGCGACCACGATCCGCCTTTCGCCTCGGTATTGCATCATTCACCGAAAACTACCAGAATCGTATAGCCATCGCCGGACTGCAGGATGAGCGCGTCCTCGTTGAGGATGATTACACCGATTACCCCGATTTTGTGACCCTCTGTGAAACGCACCACGGCTATCCCGCGACAAGTTTGCAATGGCAACCCGCATCCGCCGCGACACATCCTTGGTCCCAGAAGTCTCCATCAACAGAGCTGCTCGCAACAACTGGGGATGCACTACGGGTGTGGGAGTATACGAGTGACGCACCTCCACCAGCGTCTGGCTATGTCGGTCGCCAGACAACTGCGGGGTCCCATACTCTGTCACTGAAGACGGCACTGTCTGGGGTACTTGCCTTGTCCATCCCCTGTTCTTATTTTTTCTAACCACCCGTTGCCAGCAATCCAAAGTGCAAAGCCAGTCTACCGGTGCTCCATTAACAAACTTTTCGTGGAACGAGAAGGCTCCCAGTTTAATCGTAACCTCTTCGATCGATACGACGTGTACTGTTTGGAATATCGACACCTCGTCCGCAATCACCCAGCTTATTGCTCATGACCGCGAAGTGTATGATGTGGCTTGGTTACCTGGGTCTACAGATATATTCGTCTCCGTCGGCGCGGACGGGTCCTTACGAGCGTTCGACTTACGGAGTCTCGAGCATTCCACGATCCTCTATGAAACCCCTGCGCCCAAGAACCTTCCTCCGCCGTCTGCCTCTCCCTCTGCGTCCGCCCGGCCACCAACATCTCCCTTGCTTCGGATAGCGTTCAATCCCTCCGACTCGAATTATATGTCTACCTTCCACATGGACGGATCCGACATCCAAATATTGGACATGCGAAGTCCGGGTTCTCCGGTCATGGAACTTCGCGGGCATCATGCAGCAATAAACGGCCTCGGATGGGGCTCTGCCGAGCATCCTCTACTGGCGACGGCTGGTGAGTGTCACATTTTATTGACGGACATTAGACATTAAAGAATAACGTTATGGCAGGCGATGACTGCCAACTGCTCTTGTGGGATCTAGCCAGCTATACACAAGGGGCAGCGTCCCCGCGGAGTGCTGGATCGCGCCTGAACTCACCTAGGCCGGATGTGAAAAAGCGGATCGTAACGGAGCCCGTGATGGCGTACACTGCACCCAGTCAAATTACGAACCTCGCCTGGTCGCCGCCCATCCAGGGACTGACAATGAACACTGGGCACTCGACGGTGACGGGGGAATGGGTGGCCATTGCCTGCGGTAAATCGATTCGGGCTCTGAAGGTGTAGCGGGATGTATGTAGTTAGTTTGTATTCTTATCTGCCGAATGCCTTGGCGCGACACCTATCGTATCGGGGGCGGTGCCCAATGGGTGACCGCATGCAGCCGACGCGCACTTTTTTGATGTGAGCACATGGAGTGCACCGATTATCTCGTGCCTGGTCCGTAAATTCCAAGTGGATCCAGATGGAACATTCCTTTAAAGACCAGGTCGCCGAACCGTCGTAGCTCCACTCTCCGGACTCAACCTTCTCGAGATCAATGGCCACTGTTGCCCCCACCGCGACGTCGGAACCGACCCCCACCTATGACGGTTCCTCAGCCATTGCCCAGGAGCCGGTCCAGCGCAAAGGCTCGCGCTCCACCGCGTCTTTCAACGAAAAAGAGGCCCATCCTGTCGCCGACCATGAAATGATGTTGGCAAAGGACACTGAGGATGTCGAGGCTGCCCGCACCCGCCGGCAGAACTTGTACCACAAGGTGGGTTGATTCCGTGTTGTTTGCCAGTCGTGTGCCATGCTAAAAAATATGCGTAGGGCCGACCATTCATCTTGGTCGGGCTTGCTCTCCTCATTCTTGCGTGGTGGATCAGCTCTACCATCCTGAAGGCTACCCGTCACCGGTGGATCGTCCAGACCCTCTTCGCATGGTTCTTCATCTTGTACGCCTTTCTATTCTACTTCACTTTACCGGAGCGTGAAGCTAATCTATTACTGCAGGGTAATCGCCTTCCGGTTCATTCCTGCCTCCGTGGTTTCGAAGCCTGTCAGCGCAATCTGGATGCCGTTAGTCCAGGATCCGTGGTACAGGGTTTCCTACCCCATTCGTCTTACCATCGGCTGGTTGTGCCTCCTCGGTATTGTCTTGGGCTCGGCGTTCGGTACGCGATTTTTTCAAGTCAACACAGTGCCAGCGCTAACTTTGTTATCCAGGTTTTCCTCTTGAAGCGGTTCGTGTGCTTCCGCGGTGTGTCTGACGATTGCTGATTGGCTTCCAGAACACTAAGTACGGAGACCGTGCCATCTCTGTCCTTGGTCTGCTCATCTTTCAATGCGGCTTCTACCTGTCGTCGAGGAACCGGTCGGCCATTCCCTGGCCCACTGTCATCGTCGGCCTGTTCATTCAACAGGCCATTGCGCTCTTCGTGCTCAAGTCGGGCGCTGGCTTCTCCATCTTCAAATGGATCGCTACTCTCGCCTCTGACTTTTTGGCAGAAGCCCTCGTCGGCGCGGCCTTTTTCTTTGATGCTGAAACCGTCACCAAGCATTGGTTCTTCGTCAACACTTTGGCTTCGATCATCTTTTTCGTCGCGTTTGTGCAGGTGCATATAGCTTTTTTCCCCAAAAAGAAATCAACAACTGACGATTTTAACCCAGATGTGCTACTATCTCGGCGTGATGCAATGGATCATCAAGAATTTTGCCTGGCTCTTCTTCAAGCTCCTGAACGTATCTGGTGCCGAGGCAGTCGTTGCAGCTTCATCCCCATGGATTGGCCAGGGAGAGTCTGCCTGTCTTGTTCGCCCCTACGTTGATCTCATGACCGAATCCGAAATCCACTTGACCATGACTTCCGGGTTCTCCACCATTGCTGGTTCCGTGCTTTCCGCATACATCAGCCTCGGTGTCCCTCCCCAAAATCTCGTCACTTCTTCGGTCATGAGTATTCCCGCCTCGATCGCCATCAGCAAGATGCGCTTGCCCGAAGAGGATGAGCCTGTTACTCGCGGGCAGGTCGTTGTTGACCGTGGCGAGGACAAAAAGGGAGCTCCCGTAAGTCCTCCGCATCTATCCATAACCAGGTATAGACATTTTGCAGGCCAATGCTCTTCACGCGTTCAGTCAGGGTGCCGTCTTTGGTCTCATTGTCGCCGGACAGATCCTGTAAGCAATTCCGTATTGTGTTTTTGTTCTCAATTAATCCTGCAATTAGCACGAACGTGCTTACTGTGCTATCTCTGGTCGCTATGATTAACGGTCTGCTCACATGGATTGGCCGTGGTTTCGGCATCCATGCCTTGACGCTGCAGTTGGTCCTCGGATACGTATTCTACCCCGTCACATTCTTCTTGGGTGTGCCTCGCGCGGAGATTCTGCCCGTTGCGCGACTCCTGGCTACCAAGCTCGTTGCCAACGAGTTTGCGGCGTACCTGGATCTCCAGGCGTTGATGAAGACCGACGCTGCCCTGTCTCCTCGTGCCTACACCATCGCATCGTACTCTCTGTGCGGGTTTGCCAACCTTGGTTCCGTTGGAATCCAGATTGGTGTACTGGGTGCCCTCGCTCCCTCGCGCGGTAAAGTTATTGCAAAACTCGCCATTTCCGCAATGATTTGTGGTTTCTTGTCGACCCTTCAAACTGCGGGCATCGCGTACGTCGTGTGTTTGTTCCGACGGATGCAGTCATTGCTCACTAACCCTCCTGCAGTGGTATGCTCGTTTGAAGTATATACCGTATTATTGTGGAGTTGTGTAGCCAGGTTGTAATAGACTCCTTAATGAACGTTAATGAACGCAGAGAATGAGACTCAGTCCGGAGGATGTGGCAGATTAATTAAATGAGGATGATGTCAGCTTCATGGCTTTGTCGTTCACCATCCTCCTCGCAATCCTTTCTCTGTCTAGTCTTGCATGGGCTGACGCGCCGCGGCCTCTTGTGCTCTGGCATGGCTTAGGTCCGTTCCGATATCTCGTCTTACGCGCTTCACCAACTGTTTGGGGCGGGCAGGGGACTCTGCTACTTCCCCGGGAATGCTACGATTCGCGGAGGAAATCAAAACTGTCCATCCCGGCATATTCATCCACTCAATTTACATAGATGAAGATCTCGACAAGGACAGGCGTGCTGGCTTCGTGCGTCGAGCTTAGTTGTTTATTCGACTATGGCTGCTGATGCCATGCAAGTACGGAAATGTCAATGAACAGGTGCAGCTTGTGTCGGAGCAGATATCCGCCATTCCGGAACTGGAGAACGGCTTCGACGCTATTGGCTTCTCTCAAGGTTATTCTACAATTTTGCGACTGCATTCAGCTGACGCTCTGCTCAAGGTGGCCAATTCCTGCGCGCATACGTCGAGCGTTACAATTTGCCACCGGTTCATAATCTGTTGTGTTTTGGTTCGCAGCACACAGGGATCTCAGACATCCCCGTGTGTGGCCCGCGCGACTTCCTCTGCCAAATCGCTCGGCGTGCTACGAAGAGCGCGGTTTATGGCTCATGGGCTCAAGAGAACCTTGTCCAGGTCCGTGACTGTCCTTGTGGAACTTTGTATTCGAGCTTAGCAGAATTTTAGGCCCAGTACTTCCGCGATCCCGCAAACTTGGAAGCCTACTACGCCTCCAACCACTTCCTTACCTCCATTAACAACGAAGTGGCCGAGTCTCGAAACGAAACCTATGCCCGAAACTTGGCGTCGCTGAACAAACTCGTTCTTATCATATTCACCGAGGACAAGACGGTTGTGCCCAAGGAGAGTGCCTGGTTTGGATCAGAGGTCGTCGATGACGAGCTAGCTCCTGATGGCCAGCAACGAGTTTTAACTGAAGGACGGACGTTAGTGCCAATGCGCGGGCAGCCGTTGTATCGAGAAGACTGGATTGGGCTGCGGGAGTTGGATGAACGGGGAGGCGTGGAGTTTGCGGAATGCGAGGGAGAGCATATGCAGATCGGTGACTGCTGGGAGGAACTGGTCAGAGAGTTCGTTGGGTCCAGAGCATAAAGATTTGCACGACGTGTAAAATAGAGTTCGGAGTGGCGCGGAACGGAACGGATAATTGTTTGCTTGCCTTTTTCGGACGAATCCGACATCTTGAGCTTGTACTCGGCGATGGAACAACCTTATGCTCAGCCGCAGCCTGTGCCCCGTCTGAGGCTCTCCAGGCAGCCGCTGGCAGCGGTGGCAGACCGCCCTCCATCTCCGGAGGAGCCTCACGCGGGCCCGTCGCGTCCCCGGGATCCACCAGTTGTCAACGGAAACCCAGTCAGAGACGAAGACGAAGATCACCTGCCTACGCCCAAGGGATACCCCAGCTCTAATGCCTCACCTCCTGTGGAGGCCGCTGCGCGGCTCCGTGCACTATTATCCCGCATGCCAAATCAATCCAAAACTCCGGTGGTGGCTCGTCCTGTATCGCCGTCCGAGGTAGAATCCGACTTTGATCCTCCCCGATTCAGTCCAACGACCCCCAGCGTGGTCAAGGAGAGTCTCAAGGACATCTTCTCTCGCGCCCTACGCGACCCGGGGGACACGCCGGTCAAGGGCAGGCCACGACGAAACAGTATCGACACGAGCGAGGTCGAGGCTAGCCCGAGGGTCCGAGAGAGAGCAAAAAACAAGGGAAAACGAAAGAGCCTGAGCGATGAGGAAGCAGATAAACCGCATAGTGCGTACATCCCCACGACCTTCTACCATATTGTATCTCACGCCGCACTTTTTATCTGCGTTCCAGGGTCTTCACTGCGCTCTGAGGCGTCCTTCAGAAGCTCACAAGCAACGACATATGACAATCTGCGCGAAAGGCTCGACAATGCACACACACCGCTCAAAAATCAGGTTCCCCCCACCCCACTTTACGACCGTACGTCCTCGCAGAACATGGTCCACCTTGTTTCTGATTCCTGCAATAGATTCCAGTGCAGATCCCACCTCGGATATGGCCAGTTTTCTACGCGATCTGAATTCTTCAAGAGCAACACCGCCTGCTGCGACCAGCACTCCTCCACACTCGATGGAGATGTCTACGGACTCCAAATATCAGACTAGTAGGCCCCAAGCTGCACGCAAGGACACCTCTCTTATGCTACCCCGCAGATTTGATGGAACAAGACTCTGAAATGCAGCATATGATGAAGGATTTGAGCAGCTATGAAGGGCATTCAGGATCGAGCCGACCCAGTAAGCCTGAATGAGACAAAGACGAAACGGGATCTGACCACCAAGCCATTTAGTATCATTTCCGCCTTCTCGAGGGAAACCCGCGCGCCCAGGGTCCTCGCATACTCTATCTCACAGGCTATCTCATAACGGCACTCCTAATGGCGCATCACGACCTGGTAAGGCTCGTACATAAATTATTTTCGCAGCTGGCACTAATGACTTCTTAGTTTCCCAGACGAGTGCCCACTCAGGGGATAGTAAGATTTCCGGACATTCCTCTTTTTTTTTTTTTCATGGTTTTTTATAGGCCAGCACGATCTGCCAGATCACATTCACGAACTAGAAAGGGAGTGGAACAAACCCCATCCCAAGGCGCCTCTTAGGCCTGGTATTGACAGACACCAGTCGCACGGTGTTACCAACGGCCGGAGCCATTCGCCAACGGTAACCGTGAATGGACACGCGCGGGTCCGAACACGGAGCGCAGGTTCCGTTCACAGTGACAGTGTTTCTTCCAAAGGAACCTCTATCAGTAGTTCGCAATCAGACTGTGAGCATAGTCCGCTTGGAAATCTATTTATTTATATATCTATGTCAACAGATAAGGAACGAATGCTCGAACTGGAAAAGGAGCGCAATGCCGAAAGAGAACATGCGTGGAACAAGCCACAAGCAGCACGTTCTATCTCTTCTCTGAGTGTTCATTCACCCGTGGAGCGAAGCCGCAAACTCAGTCAGCCTTCCCGTCCCGGCTCCTCCCAGTCTTTGCTATCCCCTGCGATTTCGCGCCGTCATTCAACCTCAACCTCTTCTTCCCACACGAGTTCAGATGAAGAAGAGGAGATTAAACATGTAATTGAACATGAACGCGAACGCAATTGGGGTGCCCCAATCCCGCGCTGGCACCAGCATCCGTTACCGGGCCATCACAGTCATGTTCGGGCTACATCGCCTTTGCCACCTTCGCCTTCGGCCTCCACCTCGAATCTGCGCTCCACAGATCGTGTCCGTGCAGAGAGTCTCCGAACTCGGGGAACCGTAAAGGGAGATTCTCCGGTTCACCGCAATGAGCTGCATCGTCCTACCGTAACCACGTCCAAGAGTGTCGCCAGTGCGACCCCTGGTGCTCAGGCGAGACCAAAATCTCTTCTGGGTTCTACTTCCCGACCCCGTCCTATGAGCTATCCCGCGCGGCCCAATTCTCCGTTGCCACCTCCTGTCGAGGCGAAATCCAAATCCACGATACCGACATCTGCCTCGTTGATACGCAGGCCACTCTCCCAGCCCCGTTCTCCTGAACGCGATCGTGGACATTCAAGGATCCCTTCATCCCCGTCTCCAAGCCCAGGAAATAGGCCTGCAAGTCGAACTTCAATGATCAGTCATATTCCTGTCAGGTCGCCTGGAAAGACGCAAAGTAAGGCATCGGGAACGATCAATGGGCATAAGAGAATACCAGCGGAATCACAGAGCTCAGATGCGCTCTCGCTGCCTGAGGTTCCAAAAACATCAAAAGCAGAGAGCACGGACGAAGGCCAGAACGGTGATCCATTCGCAGGTATCGTGCATCTTATTATTTCCTACCTTCGTTGTTCTGACTACGTACAGAAACCGACGAGGAGGATCATCTCTCGGAGGATAGGACACCCACTGTTGATACTATCGTCCCACCTGCTGAGATGCCGGAACCGGCCTTGTCGAATTCATCTCAAGCAGTGTCGAGTGACGAGGAGCTATTCCAGAAGGCCCTTAATCTTGCCCCCCCTCCCTCCCCTCCCCCATCCCCACCGACACCTACAACTACAGCTCCCCCTCTCCCGGAGCCTGAGGCGGCGTCGGCAATAAGGTTGGGCTTATTATCAACACCTCCGAGGCGTCCATCATTTCATAGCTCGCGGCTGGAATTCCAGACCCCTTCACCTCCCCACGGACTCCCAGATCTCCCAGGGCCACCGTCATCTTCAGACGAAGAAACG
This sequence comes from Mycena epipterygia, assembly GCA_029281465.1. Lineage (NCBI taxonomy): Eukaryota > Fungi > Basidiomycota > Agaricomycetes > Agaricales > Mycenaceae > Mycena > Mycena epipterygia. The sequence goes on from JARJCQ010000019.1 coordinate 244,911, forward strand.
GAAACAGAACGATCAGTTGCGACGCCACTTCGTTCCAACGATGCGTCTGATTTGACATCCACGAAAACGCCCAGGCCTCCTGGAGCTTGGTCATCCACGCCAGCCCCGGTCGCGAGATCGCATTCTTTGCCGATCCCAGAGCAGGATGAAAGTGATTCTCAATACGAGAGCGGTCTGGTGACACCCGTCGCTTCGTTATCGCGGGCTTCGTCTTTCCCTGCGCAGACCCCGAAACCACCCGGTGGCTGGGTGGCCACCCCCACCCCACGTAAAAGCATACTCAAAGTCAGGTTTAATCCACAACCCGCAGAACTCGAGTTGTCTGCCACTGAAGACTTTTCATCTGCCAATGGCCATCCTGAAGAATCTACGACCGGCTTGGCTACACCTGTCGAGGAGCAAGAAGAATCCTTTCGGGTTCACACTCCGGAGTTGCCAACTGCGCCTGTATCACCCTCGAGAAGTCCACGCAGGTCACCCACTATCCGCGTTGTTGACGAATACGGCCGCCCTGACAAGTCGAAGCCTATCAAAAGTCCTAAGAATCGGAATAAAAATCCGGTCCGCATCGTTGATGCCATGGGACGCGAGGTGCAAACCGCCGAGGAACCCGTTAACTTGGAGTCGTGTGGTGATCTCCCGCTTAATCACAATGAAGCCCTGCGCGTAGTTCGTGAGGGTGTCAGTGATCTAGTTCAAGGGCTCGAAGAGATTGACATGTACTGCGATCTCTTTATTTCTTTTCATCGTGACTCATACTTTTTGTAGTTCGAGTGACTTTGTTTTGTTGGATGACGATCATCTCAGAAAACTGGATAACGCTTCGCGTGCTGCCAGGGATGCCAGAGATGATTTGAAGCAAGCATATCACAATGATAGGAGCGCCCAATTGCGAGCCAGCATGCAGCGCAGCAAGAGCAGTTCTGAGGTGAGAATCCAGTTTTCCATTTGATCTTTCCCCTAAATGTGTCTATCAGATGGCTCGAGAGGTTGATTCCTCTCATTTATCGTCGCCACGGATTTGGCGCTGGACCTTTATTATCTTAATTCAAGCGTTATTGATTTTCTTGTTTTATCGGTGGGTCCATTCTCATTTCCCAGCCCGCCTTTTCACCTGATATTCTTTCTTTAGGATCCAGAAGAAGAGCACGAAAGAGCTCTTCCTCACGACATATTATGACCCCTTCTATCCAGATCTACATCTATACGGCATTAAATACGACTACGTCTCCCTTCCCCGCACTCCGCCAGCCTTGGCCTCCTTATCGTATACTTTGCGTCAGGAAGGCCTCAAAGCTTTTGTTGTCAATATCTTTGACACAGCTGTTATTCTTTTTACTGATTTGCGGGCGGATACATGGAGACGATGGGGAGCGGAGGATATGCAATCTATGCGGTGGCCCCCGACCTGATTATGATATCTTATCTTGTTGTATTTTTGTGGGAAGGAGGATGGATTTGTTATATTTTATACGTATGACGCGCTGCATTTCAAAATCTGGGTTCTGCATCTCAATTTTTTTTTTAACGACGATCCTCCTGCTTTGCGGCTACCAATTTGACGCGACAGGACGCGACGCGTCACTCAAATGACACGTGACGGTTACGTTCTCTGCTAACACTATAGTAACAGTTTGAATGAGCTCTCCTCCGACTCTTCTCTCCACGGTGCAGACATTCAAGGCTCATGCCCTCCCCACAAATGCCGCCCATCCATTCTCTACTTCGGCCGAGAAGTCATGCACTATGCTTGCTACTCTGATTCAAACAGCGGGGCAGTTGTCCAGTTCGCTCGATTCGTACCTGGCCATGCCTTTGACAAACCCGAAGCTTGTGTCTCTACTCCGACAGCAAGCATCTATTTCTCAGACCCTTCATCTCGTTAGGAATTTATCTTTGTTGAGGTATCCCCACTGAATGCTTGGTTGGCTAGTCGAACCAAAATATCCAGCAAACCATAGATGCTCTACGGAAACGATCGGGCACAAACTATGGCGAGGACATTCCGATGGATCCTCAGGCCATTGTAGGCTGGTGCCTCGAGCGCCTGGAATCCTGGGCTAAATCTGCCGGAATGGAGACCTACAGGGAGGATGGGCGTGAAGCGGGCATGCTTCTCGCAGGGACCGTCCTCGTGATGGAGCTGGATCTTTCCGTAAATCGCGAAGATCCTCTCACTCCTAAACTCGATGTCGCCAGTGTTAAGACCTCGTATGCCATTCCGAACTCTGATTCTGGCGTCACGTCCAATACAGACGGATCTATTTCACTTGACGCATTCCTGGCCGGAAGCATACAGAGGTTCTGCACTGAGCTGAAAAAACCAGAAGAGGCCCGCGATCCTCGCGAGGTTGCGAAACTTGGTGTCGCTGTACTAGATCAACTACGTTACCTCGTAATGCTTGATCGGTTGGCCGCCAAAAAAGACGACGGAGGGGTGAGATGGTTTGTGGACATTGATCAGTTGTGTTCCATCCTCGAGACCTTTTCAAAGAGTGAGGCAGAAGCAGTGGCATCGTGCGTGTTTCCTTAGGAAAATTCAGGCGGATTGACCCAAAAAGCCATCAGGTCTCTCGCTGCGGAACGCGCACCTCTGGACATCTATCTATTGAGGTCTCATACTCTCCCTCTACCCTACCTTGTCTCTCCCTCTATTACCTTTTTGGTCTACGTTTCCCCTCAGGTGTATTTATCCCTCAAGACTTCTTCACCAGTCCCCCCATCCGAATCTAATCTTCCCAAGCTTGACATTCCATTCAACCACCTCCGATCGTATCTTTCCACGCATCGCAAGGGCGCGACAATGGCAACCCTGCTATTATCTCCACTGTCAGACTCCCAATTGTTCCCCGCATCTTTGTCTATGCCCAGCATAATATCTCGACCCACGTTTCCCCTCGTTCCGTCGGGATCAGAACTGGAACATGTCTTTCCCCAGACGGCAGAACTGACGAACGACGCCCAACACGTCTGGATCCTCGATTTTACCCAGGGCGGGGAGTTTCCGGGCGTCGTCGTTAGCCAGTCGAGGCTGCGCGAAATAGAACTCGTGGTCAATCCCCTCAGCGGCATGGATGCCATGAACCCGGTCATGATGTCTTTTGGCACCGGAAGCTGGGTGGCCTTATTGCTTAATCCGTCAAATCCAGTCTCTTCCGAGAGGTATACGGCGCTATACGTGAGTGCTTGCTTCAATTCACACTCGACTACATCTTGACGGGTATGCGGTAGCGGTCTCCAACCTTGATACATCCGCCTTTGCAATTGCGTTTAACTCTTCCAGAAGAACCCGGTTTCTTGCTAGGAAAAGTCCCCGTACATAGCATGAAGGAGGTCTGGGGTGTTCTGGAAGTGTGTATTATCCTTCGTCAGTGTCTTGTTCTCACATCTCGAAAAGGTGGTACGCGAGCAATGCTGGCTCAACGAAATCCTGCTCGGATGCCATTGGACGACAGAGGGCATCACTATGGACGCCGATGATTTGCCCATGGACGAGAGTGATGCGACCGAGAACGAGTTGCAAGCGGTTCTAAGCGGTGAGCCCTTACTGAGGCGACCGACCGACCATCGCTAATTATAAGCAGGGTCTTTAATTCCCCGCAAAATCCCTGTCAATGTGTCTTTACCACAACGGCCAGACCCACTCTTTGACCCTGGGCTAGAGTCGATGACCATGCCGCATGTGGACCGCCGCACGCGCATATTAATGACTTGCCCCGAGCGTCCACCGATCTCTGGTGTAGTCGAGATCACGGTTGCATATGACGAAATGCGTCCTCGCGGGGTGAGCGTCGAGTTGAGCGGCGCAATGGGTTGCGACATGAAACCCGACAGTCTCGAGGAGATCTCTCGGCGGGGAGGAACCCTAGGGTTGTCTGGCAGGGTGTGGGCAAACTCACGGGGCATGTCGTAGGATATTGATATTCGGAAATCACTCATGTGTAGACCGCGCAATGAGTGATTGAGATGATATGGGACGACAGGTAAAAAAATGTCTACTCCTCCGGCACCTCAATCTCTCCCGAGTTGATGTCGTCAATGATATCGTGGGGGGGCCGGCCGTCGATCGTGCAGCCTACGCTCTGGGCGGTGCCGAGGATCTCCTTGACGCAACCAGCCAGATCCTTTGCGAGGGATTTGGACTTCATGGTGCGGGCAATGTCGAAGATTTCATCGAGCGCAATGTTTCCAGAGTGCTTGATGTTCTTCTCCTTCTTCCGGTCCCGTGGGGGCTCTATAAGAGAGCGGTCAGCGCGCAAACAACGAGAGGGACGAGACGGAAGCGCGGACCCTTGAGTGCCCGGATGACGAGGGAAGAGGCAGAAGGAACAATGGACACAGCAGCTTGCCGATTTTGGATTGTTAGCTGCACGGTGACGCGCAGACCCTTCCAGGCGGAGGTGGCTTTGGCAATGTCTTCACCGACCTTCTTCGGTGACTGGCGGGCGGACTGTCAAGGAAAGCAGGGCTGGACGCGATGGGTTCTCACCAGACCAAGAGGACCAATTTTGGGGGCCAAAGCGGACGAGGCGCCGACTTCACCACCGGTGGCACGGAGGTAGATGATTTTTATCTCATTGGGGTCCTGGGAGAGATGAGAGGCAGCGCGGGGCAGGGCGGCGGCGTACTCACGAGCTTGGGGGCCATGGCACTTTTTTGGAGGATGGAGGCTCTGGAGGCGTAGAACTGAGTAGTTGTCCCACGGATGTGACAGTCACGGCTGCTGCTTGGCGTTGTTGTGCTGCAGCCCCGGGTGCGCGTGGCGGTGCTCTCCTGTCTCAAACACGGAGAAAGAAAAAGACGCTCTCTTCCCGAACAACTCGGCAATGGCTGCATGGAGGAGCTTCCTCTCGATTTCGCCGCCGTCCACATCGACAGTCTGGTATTGCTCATAGGTACTCTTTCTCCCCGCCGACCCCCCAATTTTCCATTCATTCCCTTTCAGCGGACATGCTCGAACGTCTCATGGCACATAACGACCTTATACCCCTGCTTCCGTGCGCGCGCCTTCTTCTCCGCACTAGCCCGTATTCATCCTCTTCCAGTGAGAGCCTCACACGCTTCCATTCCCGCTCCGCACCAGGCATCACCGTCCTGGACTATCTGCGACGCATAGTCCGGTTCACAAACGTCGAGGTACGCCCATCTCGTCCCCGCCGCATGCCCCAGCTCATGGCGCGCCGAGAAGAAATCGTGTCTTCTCATCACCCTGCACTACATCGATCAAATCTGTGCCCGGATGCCACTGTTCACGCTCTCCTCGCTCACTTGCCATCGCTTCATCATCGCGTCCATCACAGTCTCGAGCAAGGGCCTATGTGACACCTTCTGCACGAACAGCCTCTATGCCAAGGTCGGCGGCATATCAGTCGCAGAGCTCAACGTCCTCGAGAGGGAGTTCCTCGAAAAAATCGACTGGCGCCTGATGGTTAGCAGATTTCTTTTCCCGTCCCACCCGCGCCATCTCCACTCCATCCGGGCTACATCTCCTTTCAGCTGGTCCTCACGGTGCCTTCCCTAGTCCACACGCGACGTGCTCCAGGAATATTACGTGAACCTCGTCAGGACCCATAGCACTGGCCAGTTTTTTATTGTTGGAACACACTCGTCCAGCGGCAGCATCTCGTCTGACAGCGACGTCGAGATGGATACAGCGCAGTCGCGACCCGCGACCCCAGTCGACACGCCTCGCCTTCCAAACCGCGGATCCACCATCTTGATCGACGCTGCCGCTCTCGTAACGGAAGTTAGCCGCCGGCCAACGATTGAGCAAAACATGGCTTTTGCTGCATTACAACAGTCCCAAGATCCAATTGTAGAAACCGATACATAGAACGATGTAAACTCCTTGTATCTTTCAATTTCGGAGCATTAAATAATGTTTGTTATACTACTACTACGCAGCGTACACACCCTACACAATTTTAAAGATTGACATGGGTACAAAAACGGATCGAGACAAAAAGGAAGGAATAGCTGAGCGCAGTAAAGACGCCAGACAGTTACGTTAAAAGAACAAAGCGCTAGCGAAAGCAATGGTGATTTCGTTTGCAGAACAGGCCACTGCAACATAAGCTACTTTACCAGTACATTGCGGACACAAGATTACCAGGCCGGTGCTTTACGAGGCTCGTCCTTCTTCTACCACAAAACAGTCCATGATTGCGCACCGTGCGCTCCTCACTCACCGCCGCAAAGCCGACAGCATCTTTGCCAGAGCAGTGATCTGGGCCTTGGGAACTTTCTTGGGGCCCTCACCCTCCTCTTCGCGCGGCGACCCACTCAGGTCCGTGGTGCTCGTCGCAGCGTCGCGCCGCTGGAACTCAGGCGACTTTTGGGAGGCGGGCGGGCGCTCGGCGATGGTGCCGAGTTGGAGATCTTTAGGTTTACGAGTACGAGGTTGCCTGACGGGAGGAGACCCGAATATGTCTCCTACAGGGTTGGGATACTGCCCGCGCGGCAGCTGATCCAACTCCCACGGAATGCCATTCATGACTAGAGAAAGAAGAAGAAATTAAACGGTGTCAAAAGAGACTGTACGTGAACCTACTCTTGACGTTCTTGGGAATGTTGGGGTGCGTGGGGTGCAGGGCCGAGGCCGAGGGGGGTTGAGGTTTGGTACCGTTGGTACGCCAGCTGCTCGCCGAAACGCTGGTCGCGGTGGTCGAAATGCTGCGCGCGCTCGCGTTGCTGTACCGCGTGAACGCGGACGTAGACGTGCCCGCGCTCGACGTCGTGCTCGTCGAACTGCGCCAGTTGCCAGAAACCATGGAGCTCGCGCTCGACGCCACAGGACGGCCGCTGCGCACCGAGTTGGGGGACACCGCGCGCTCGGACCTCAGGTCCGCGTCATGCGCCCAGTGCTCGCCAGCCGGATGCGGGCTCCGCGACGGGTTGTACGTGTCCCGGCGCTCAAACGACGTGTCGGTGCTAGCCGACACGGGAAGCCGGGCACGACGACCGCGCGGCCAGTCGTCAGCAGGCGCGCTAGGCGCCGACTGCGGCGGAGGTGCGTTCAATCCCATGATGAGGCTCGTGACGTTGCTCGCGGTCGCAGACATCGGCAGGTCGGTGGGCGGGGTCTCCTCCACGGGGGAAACGCGTCCTAGCGCCGCCGCACTGCTCTTGCCGAAACTGAGCTTCCATTTCGACGGTTTCTTGGTGATCGTCGTGGTCGCAGAAGGAGGGGCAGGAGAAGGGGCCGTGATCTTGGGGAGCGGGGGCACAGGCGGGACAGAGCGAGGCGAGCTGAGCAAGCTGACAGGCATCGCGTACATCGAGACGGGCTCGAAGGGGCGACCTCTGGCACTCGAGTTTGTCGAAGACCGAGTTGACTTGTGGGACTTGTGGGACGACGCGCGGGAGGCCCTGCTGATTTCGCGCGCAAGCGACTGCGAAGCAACAGCGAGGGTCTCGAGGGTCTCGTCCTTGGGCGTCGCGGGGGGCTGCGATCCCTTGCCTTTGCGGGCACCCCGCTTGCGGCGCTTGTTGGTCGATGCAGAGCGCGACTCTGTGCCGGCCTCGCTCTCCCGCCCGTCGTTGTCCTGGAACTCGCGGTACTCGCGCTCCTCCTCCTGCTCCTCCATCTCCTGGTCGATGACGGTGGACAGCTCGGATGCCTCGGGCTTCTCGTACGCCGACTCGAACGCTGGTCCAAATGAACCAGCGCGGGACAGCGAGCGGGATTGGATGGCCGGAGTTCGAATGGTCGAGGCCGTCCCAGAAGCCTGTCTTGAAGAAGGACGGTGGGAAATGGGAATCGAGCACGAGATCCGATGACCGTGGGTTAAGGACGCGGTTGAGCCGGCACGATGGTGGCCGGGCGACTGGCTCCCAAGAAGGTCAGGGAGATCCTTGGCCCAGATACCAAAGTCAGCGGCCGAAATTCGCTCCGAGTCGTCCTTGGGGTCATCGAGGACGTTGAACACCTTGTTGGCGAGGTGCTCGGCGACGGGACGGGTCATTCCGACGAAGCGTTGCATGAAGAAGGTGACTGGCTGCTGGCGGAAGAGGTCGAACGAGTTGCACGCGCCCTCCTTTGTATCCGTCCACGGATTGTAGTGGTACAACCTGTGCCGGTGTGATTAGCCATGGGTGTAAAGCGGGGCGACTCCACGGATGGAAAGAAAATAGCACCAACATGTTGATGAGCACGATGCCCAGCGACCACACATCCGCAGCGCGAGGCCGATAGCTCGGCGCGACGTTGTTGCGACATTCTGTGAAGGTAATAAGCACCGAAGAAGGAATGATGGGATCCTTATCTCACCATAGCTCATATACGGTGCGCTCCCACAGTCCATATCAGACGACTCGACATCAGTGGTGGAGAGGCCAAAGTCGGTGAGCTTGACGATAACCTTGCGCTCGCGGCGGCCGTCGATCTCGGTAAAGCCGTCGGTAACGATAAAGTTTTCGGGCTTGATGTCGCGATGGAAGACTTGCTGCGCATGGCAGGCCGCGACAGCATCGCACATCTGGGAGAACATGGATGAAATGAGGCGGAGACGGGTGCGCGAAAGCAGCTGCGACGAATTCATGGTGGAAAGAAGGCTGGGCGTGGGCGGTGTGTGCGACGTGGAGACTGACGGGTCGGTAGAGTCGGGCGTGTGTGACGACTCGTAGTGGTCACGGGCCTGTTCCAAGAAGTAGAAAAGGTCTTCACCGGGAACGTATTCCAGGAGAAGGAGCAAAAACGAAGAGGTTTCAAGGGTCCGGTGGAGGGTGACGATGTTGGGGTGCGAGTGCAGCGACTGGTGAATAGTGACCTGAAGCGAGAATGAGTCGGGGGATACGAACGGATAAGGCCAGGAACGTACCTCGTCCATCTGAGCTGTCAGCGCCTCATCATCGAGGTTAGCCTTGGAGAGACACTTGATCGCGTATTCGCGCCCGTAGGCGATGGCCGGGGTGCGGGTGTGCGACCTGCCATCGAGATCCATGTGGCCCATCATTGACGAGTGACCGTCTTCGGAAGGGGGCGCGCGCTCGAGCACCTCGAGGACCTGATAAACAACTGCATAGCTGCCGGCGCCGAGGCGACGGACGACCTCAAACTCGCGGGCGGGCTCGGTGTCGAGGTGGCCATCCGGGGAGACGATGCGGATGACTTCGCCCTGTAGCTCGACGCCCTCGCCGACGATATCGCCCTGCTGGAGGACATCCTCGAGGACGGAGGAAAAGGACGAGCGGCGTGAGTCTGCGGGAGACTTGAGCGGACGCGAGGGGAATGACACTGGGCTGGTTGTGGGTCGGGAGGAGATGTACGGGCTGCGGAGCTTTGCGGAAGCAGTGGAGGGGGAAGAAGAAGCGGCGCGAGCCGAGGCTAAATTAGTGGAAATAGAAAGGGGGACGGTGGGGGGCGGGGCGAAGACAGCGCGAGCGAAGGGCTCCTTCTGAGGTCGCTTGCTGTTCAAAGGGATGGAGGGGCGGGGAGAAAAGTCATTAGGGCGAGAATAATCATCTTGGGAGGCGAGCTGGGGGCGGGGAGTCGGATACTGCAACATGGGCTTTGCGGCAGATAAGAGGGGGCCTTGACTCTATGGTCTCGACAGCCGTCTGATCAGACAAGACCTGCTTCAAGTCTGAGCTGGTCGAGGTCGCGAAACATACAGGAGGAGCTGGGGACTGAGGAACGGTCCCGACGCCGTGCCTGTAGCTGCCGGGGGTAGGAGGAGGAGGAGGAGGAGGAGGGGAGGAGGGGGGAAGTGGTGGTCAGAGAGAGAGCGGGGCAGCAGAGGAGTGGTAGAGGCTCTGCTCACCAATATTATACCTTGAGCAAAGGACGAGCAGGAGGAGGAAAGAAACAAGGGTGGCTGAGTTGTTGGACGCACCATGTGCTACTATCCAGACGCGTGGTACAAACAATATATACAGATAGCCCATATGGCTGACTGTGATCCGACTAGCGGCCACTCACGCTCTCTGACCCTGCAATGTTTTCTGCTACAGCTCCTCTACGCCGCTTCCACCGCCGTACACAAGGCACACATGTCCCAGATGTGTCCGTGCTCGCTGCCAGCATTCACCCTCTCCCCCACTCACAACCCACACGCCTCGCGCAATCTGATGTGACCAGCCAGAAGCGCTGGTGACGCCCCTCCGCTGCGGACAATCAATCCCCGGACAGACGAAACAAGATACAGTTTCTGCCGAATCTCTCGTTAGACACGCCTGTCTGTAGTCGAATAGAAATTGATCCCCGTACCAGCGACTCGTCCATCAGTCCCTCGCAGACCGCCGCGGCAAACTCGACGTATGCCTGAAACATATCTTCCCCACCGTCCCCGCACAACGCCACGAACGTGTCGTTGGCCCGCTGCACCGCGTCCACCAATTCCTCCCCCGCCAGCCCCGGCTCCAGGAACCGCTGCGCGAGCATCCGCGCAGCCCTGGGGTCCCGCGGCCGCGCCGCGCGAAGCAGCCCATACACCTGCTCAAGAAGCACCCGCGCGAGGCCGTCGGCTAAGGGAAACTCGTGGATCAGCGCAATCAGCGCTTCAAACAACTCGACCTTGTCCAGCGCTGTCGCTACTTAGATTGTTTAAAACGTGTATAGAAGACGGGCCCATACCTTGAACAGCGCTTGCAATCACAGACTTGACAATTGCACCTTGCATGATCGCCGCCCGCGCTTCTGCACTCGAGGCGCCATCCGCTGCCAAGAGTGCTTCCGTGTCTTCTTCTTCTTCTTCTTCTTGTTCGCGACCCTTGCCTTTATCGTCTAGCCCAAGCACGTCCCACCGCCGCCGCAGGCTCTCGATGAACCCGAGCTCCATTCGCACGTACTCACGCCACATGTCGACGCTCTCAGGGTTGATGCGAATTCCCCGCTGCAGCAGTGTGCGCGCCGCCGAGGGCGACCCGTGCGCAAGCTCGTGCGCCGCGGCGAGGATGTACAGCGACGGCGTGTCGGGGTGCAGCTGCAGGGCGCGCGCGGTGACCCGCCCGACGAGCGTATTTGCGCCCTCGCGCTTGGCGACGTCAATGTACTGTATCCACAGGCCCACGTCCGCCTTGAATTTTTTTAATGCCCGCTCGAAAATGTGGAACTGCCGCCGGACAAGGGCGTAGTCCGAGACCGTGGCTGGTCCATCGGGAATTTCTGTAGCATAACTGTTTTGGAAAAAAAATTACGGTGGCACGAAAAAAGACTGCGCACTGAGGCGCTCGACGCGCTTGCGGCGGAGCTGCTCGAGGCCCATCTCGTACGCGGCATAGCGCAGAAAGTCGGACTTTTTGGCGACGCGGCGCACGAGGGCGGTCTCGAACTGGGTGCGCTTTTTCATGATCTGCTTCGCCTCGGGTTTTGTAAAGATGTTCTTGTCGATGAGGTCCTTGAGCTCTGAGAGCATCTGGGGCGGCGGTGAGGGGCATGCTTAGCGGGAGACACGGGCAGTACCTGCTCCTGCTGGAATTGAACGCGCTCCATGGCGGCGGAAGAAAAGGAAGACCGGGCCGGGCTCCGGTGTCAAAGCGAGTTTGTGTGAATTTTCGGTCCCGACATGGGACGACTATAGGAGCTCGGAAATAAACACTGCAAATAAGGGCGATCGCCGGAGTGAAATTGTATTGCCATGTCTCGGCCTTTTTCGATATCTGTCCCCCAAAATTGTAAAACACAGCGAGAATCTGCAACCCTCAAATGTGAGACATTTCAGGCATTTCAACGCTGTGGGCAAGATAAATACTTGAGTGTTCCAACGTTCGAATCGTGCTAAGTGAATCGTCGGCGTTGGTCGTCCTAATCGGGAAAGGCAGCCGGCTGGTGGATAGGACGCCGGGGTGTATCAAGGCTTGACGATGCCTCCCAAGGGACACCGAGCTCCTGCTCTTGTGCGCGCCCACTCCCGCTCAAGCTCGGCCACCAAGCTCCCCATAAACCTCCAATTCACTCAAAAAAAGGCCTTGGTGCGCCCCGTCCCCCCACTGCACGCCCTGATCCTAATCTCATCCAATCTCCTCAGCCCCGAACAAAGCAGCCGCCGCCGCCGGGCCCGAAGCCGCGCGCAGGCTTCCACATCGCGAGCCCCGGCGACGAGGAGGAGGAGGAGGAGGACTGGGTGTCGAGCGAGAGCGGTGCTGTGACTCCCAACCTGCAGCACAACGACAACGACGACTCGGATCTTGACTCGGGCGAGTCGAATGAGCGGCAGCCGGCCGCAGACCTGCAGCGGGTGGCGACTGCCCGGCTCTCGGATTACTATGTGGCGGCCCCAGAGGTACAGCCTACGAAAAGGACTTTGGAGAGGGTCGCGACGGCGACTGCCGCTCCTCGACCACCAGCGACGACGAACGACACCGTTCGACCGCCAGCGACGACGACCGACACTGCTCGACCGCCAGCGACGACGAACAACACCACTCGACCACCACCGACAGACTCTCGGGGGGCGCGACTGCAGATGGACACTCGACCACCAGCGATTGGGACTGTAAACGACAGGACCATTCACGACATCTGGCCCGACTCTCCCTCGACGCCTTTGGTCGAGACCGCACCGCCCTCGCAGGCGCCCTCGCCATCGCGCAGACGCCACTCGCGGCCCATGTCCACCCATTCTGTCGCGAAATCAGAGCTGCGCCCCCACCCACTCATCCGCGGCCAGTCCTTTGGCCAGCCCAATCACGCACCCAAGCCGTCCCCCGTGCTGCCCGTCGCCGTCACGCGCGACACCCAGGTCGCAGGCCAACTCTCCACGTCCCCCACCCCCTCGTCTCCGACGGCCCCCTTCCCCGCCGCCCTCACCCGCCGCACCTCCGTCTCCTCCGCCCGCTCCGTCGCCACAGTCGGCACCCCCCATCCCCCGCCCCGCTCCGTCCGCGAGGTCCGCAACCGCACCTTCTCCACGCTCTCCGCCGCCTCCTCCTCCGCCGCCCTCTCGTCCCTCACCCACCTCCCCACCGTCTCCCGCCCCCCCACGCCCCAGATGATCGCCTACTTCCCCCCGCTCAACCCCCACGTCCACCTCGACGCGATCCACCCCCTCCTGCCGCCGCCGTACGTCCACAACCACCTCACCGTCCTCGCCCGCCGCACCCCCATCCGCGAGGCATTCGACCGCGTCGTCCGTGCGCGTCAGACCGCCCGCGTATAGACCTCGTGTATTATTCTTTCTATTCGGACCCCTTCTTTCTTCCCTCTCTCTATCCCCGTTTTGAGCCCGTGTGTTCTAGTCAACGTATTTAACGTATACAGGCCGAACATGCACTAATTAATTACTTGGCACACGCGATAATGCTAAATGGCTCGTAGCGCTAATTAACGGCGCTACGTTATGACTTACAATACTTCGTGCGACTCACCGGGCGCGGAGCTGCATGAACAGATCGTCCGCGTCCGCGTGGTCGTCCAGTCCTTCGGGCCAGTGGGACAGCCGCAGCCACCGCGCGCTGTGCACCTGAACCGCCACCCCGCGCGAGTAAAGCCCGTCCAGCGCGGCGGCGTCGCGCACCCGGTGCACCATGACGCGCCGCGGCCCCTCGCCCGGGCCTTGACACGCCAGCAGCCCCAGCGCGTCGTCCGCGTCGCAGTTCACCAGCCGCAGCTCCGCGACGCCCGCAAACTCGCACAAAAATGCCGCGAGCGTGCGCGTGCTCACGGCGCCGTCGAGCGAGAGCGTCTGCAACGCGGGGAAGCGTGGCTCCTCCGCGCTCGCGAGGCCCGCCCACAGCGGCGCGAGCGCCGTGTCGCGCACGTCCTTCAGGAACAGCGACGTCAACGCGCGCGCGTCCAGCGCAAGCAGCATCCGGCCCGCCTGCGCGTTCGACGCGCTGCGCAGGGAGCGCAGCTGCGGGAGCGTGACGTCTGCGGTCGACGGCCAGGACGCGACGAGGTCACCGTAGATTGACAGATTCGCGAGCGCGGGCAGCGCGTGCAGCAGTGCGCGGAAGCGGCTGTACGTCATACGCGGGCAGGTGTATTCCTCGAGATGGAGCGTCGTCACGCCGCCCAGCGGGGGGAACAGCGCGCGCTCCACGTGTTGCAGGCGCACCACCGCGAGCCGCGGCGCGCCGCCTGTGAACACGACGGGCGAAAAGTCTTCGTCGACGATGGCGTCCAGGTCGGTCTGGGGGTATTCGAGACAGGTGCGCGCGAGGTGCTCCAACTCGAGGACGATGAACGAGAGGTGCTCCAGGCGCGGCGCGCACACCCGTTGGCACATTGCGCGCACGGCGGCATCCGCGCCGGGAAAGTCGGCGCGGATAGCCAGGCGGCGCAGGCAGGGCGCCTCGGCGAGCACATCCGCGAGCAGGAGCCGGCCCGCACCGCTGTCCCAGCTCTCCTGCGAGAGACCGAGGCGGATGTCGAGTGGGCGGCCCGCGGAGTTGGCCAGGTACCACTTCAGCAGCGCGCGCTGGTGCTCCGGGTGCAGCTCGATGGTGGCCCAGAGGTCAGGGTTGCTCAGCGCGATCGTGCGCCAGCGCGCGGCGACGTGTGAGACGACGCGTTCGACGGGGGCGTCCTGCACAGCGCGCTTGCTAGTGGTGAAAATTGTGTCGAGGACGCGGTCCGGGAGGCGTTTGATGTGGCACACCGCGTCAAAGGCCACGAGGGTCGAGTCGTCGTCGATGATTGTACTCGCACGACTACCGTCATCTAGATCCGCACCACACCACACGAGCTGGAAGAACCGTGCTGCGCGTGCGCGGAAGCCATATTTCTGTTTACCCATCGTGACCAGACCAAGACGTGAATAGCGTTGGAGCTCTGAGGAAAATTCGTGGAATTCGCGTGTTGCAGGGAGAACCTAGCCCAATTCAAAGCGTCGTATTGCACCGAGGTGGTTATCGTGGCTCCTAAGGTCAGTCGCCTAGCAGATGATCATGCACTGTCGAATCGGGTTCTCCGAGGTACTATTAGTTGTTCCCAGCTTTTAAGGTTCTAAAGGTGGGGTAATATTGAGAGCTCCAGCGTGTTCTCTTCGAAGGTGAAAAACTTGAAGCTAGCTTGAAGACGGCGGCGGTCAAAGCGGCAGCTTTCAAGCGAGCCGCGAGTGTGACGCGTGACTGCTTTTGACCTGACACGACGCCCGTATTCCTATTCCATCCTCTCTCGACGCCAAAATGTCTATGTGGTTATCCGATGCGCAAAGTCAGTTGGTTGGCCTCCACTGTTCCGCGCTCTGAACATATTCTCTAGAAATCGGTGTCGCCCTCACAACATTTGGAGGTCTGTTCATGCTGCTCGGGGTCATGCTGTTCTTTGACGGCGCACTCCTCGCCCTGGGAAACGTACCTCTGCCTTCTCTGCTGCCGTCTCCGCTCTAAACCTTGCGCGCCAGATCCTCTTCGTCTCCGGTCTCACCCTGATCATTGGCCCCAAGAAGACATTCTACTTCTTCGCGCGCAAACAGAAGCTCCGCGGCACGGTATGCTTTTTGGGCGGCATCCTGCTCGTCTTTTTCAAGTGGCCATTCGTGGGCATGATCGTGGAGACGTTTGGCTTCCTCAACCTCTTTGGGTGCGTAGCGTGCTTGGCGCTTGGAGTTCGTGTAAACCTGACCATGCCATGCCTCGTCCAGCGACTTTTTCCCGGTTATTGTGACTTTCCTGCGACAACTGCCCTTCATTGGGACCGCGCTATCGCTGCCGTACATCAGAAATGTGAGTCTCCCGGTGGCTTTACGCGTGTGTTCTCTTCTCTCATTGCGCAAATCCCCTTAGGTCGTCGATCGTATTGCGGGGTCGCGAACTTCGGCGGTATAAAATATTTAGAGTCCAAAATACACGGTCCATGTATTGCCCCCGCGCCTCTGGACGCGATGTGAGACGAGTAGATGGCTGGCCATCGTGGCATGTCGTGGCGTGTACGTGGCGGATTAATTTAAGTCAGTGGCCGGAAAGACAGATGAACACCGCGTCGATTTTGCAACGATATTCATATTGCTGGCGACTAGTAAAATATTAAGATACTTTTGCACGCCTCGACGCGTTGTATAGCCCTGTTTGTTGCTTCTTCATTTTCACGCGTTTGTGGTTTGCGTCGAGCACGCGTTTCAATGAGAGACGAATTGCTTCAACTGCTCGCGGTTCGCAAATACCTCTGCTGCTCGCAATATTTTGACCAAGCAGATTGAACGTGTAGCGCAGATATGGAGCTGTGAAATCCCAGTTTCCTGGCGAGGGCCGGCGCAAATGGAATCTGCGGGTGCTTCAGGAGTTCTGGGCATCCTCTGGCGTCGAGTCTGACATCTCTGCTGCCCCCACTGCCACGGCTGTGAGTTCATCTGGCGATCCGCCGCAGGGAGTCCTCATCCCTGTTTCCAGGAGGAATTTTTACACGACGATGATCCATTCGACGCCATCGTCGGTGACGGGCCGCAGTTGGGGCTTCTCCTCCGCACGGATTTCTCGGACGAAGATTCATGGCAAACTTTCTGTGCGCGTCTGAAATCTGAAGAACAGAGCTTTATAGAATCCATGCAGCCCCCAGCACCCACTGAAGCCGCCGCTCAAGGATCGTCCACTGCAGACGTGAAAATGGCAGACTCGGATGAAGGGGACGATGAGTCCGACGACGAGTCGACGGACGGTCTCTCGGCGCCTATCATCAAAATCATCGATCCCGTTACGGAGCAGGACAAGTCGATTGTTCAGAACATATCCAATCTGAGTGCTTTGCGTCTTCTCAACGACGTGGACATCCGGCCGGCACCCTCGCCTCCTGCAGGCACCAAGCGCGTCTCACCTCCAAATAGGCTCGTGGATAAAAAGGGCTGGCAGGAAATATACACGGGCCTGACCATTTGGGTTTACGACGCCCGGTCCAATACTGATCAATGCGTGCGGCTGGTAAACCAACAGGGCGACGTCTACGGCACAGCAACGTGCGTATTTGCATTCTCCCTCTCCACCGTAACTGAGTGGACATAGTGGAGACAGCTGGAGGGCGCGCGTAACTCACATCACCGAACTTCAATTCAACATGACCTACCTCGACATGAAGATTGACTTCGGAGGATTCGACCGTTACGACTATCCCGAGCGGCAGAGGAATTTAGAAGAGGCTGAGATTTAGGCAATACATGATTCTAATAGGCACCCAGAAAACGAGCATTTTTGTATTTTTTTGCAGCTACGGACGGAACAATGAAACCGACGCTCGCGAAGCAATACATAGAGCTTTTTATGAAGACACGGTCCAGACGCGGATGGCGTTGTCCGTGAATCCGGCAAACAGTGTTTGACCATCGGCCGACCATGCGATCGACACACACTCGGGTTCCCGTCCCTCCTCACCAGTCTCCGTGAAGGCGGGCTTGAGCTCGTCAACGATAGACCTGTGGCGTGTGTGATTAAACAAGGCAGGAAAGACGAGAATACGAGGCAACTGACTTGCTCTCCAGGTCAAAGATCTTGACGCAGCTGGCCGTTGCTGCGCATAGCCAGTACCGATTGGGCGAGAAGACCAGGGCGTTGACGACGTCACCCGCCTCGAGGGAGTAGAGGTGCTTGCCTTCGTTGAGGTCCCAGAGCATGGTGATGCCGTCCTTGCCTCCCGAGGCGGCGAGGGAACCATCGGGCGAGACGGATACGGCGTTGATGTACCCGGTGTGTCCGTAGTGGTTGGTCTTCAATTTGAACTTGGAGAGCTCCCAGACCTAACAAAACGGTCAGTAAGGATGTCAATTGATGCGACATGAATGATGGATCAGAGATCTTGGTGGAAAATGTAGTCTCATTGGACCGAAGGCCCTCTGAAGTAGCAAATATTTTTCGTATAACATCATATGGAGGACACGAGTCCGAGGGGTGAGAAAGCGCGACTCACTTTGACAACCTTGTCCCAGCCGCAGGAGACGATGACGGGGTTCATGACATTGGGGCTGAAGCGCACGCAGGATACCCTATTTCATGCGCATGAGAGGCAGAAGGGGTAGACGCGCGACTGGCACTCACCACTCGGTGTGACCATCCTCCTTGATGTCGTATTTGCATTCACCGAGGGTGTTCCAGAGTTTGATGGTTCTGTCACGGGAACCAGAGACGATTTGCCTGTTGTCCGCGCTGAAGCTGACGGACAGGACGTCGGAGGTGTGGCCGACGAAGCGGCGAGTGGTGGCACCGGTGTTGAGGTCCCAGAGACGGAGGGTGTGGTCCCAGGAGGAAGAGAGGGCGAATTGGCCATCCGACGAGATAACGACATCGGAGACGAAGTGGTTGTGTCCGTGGAGGATTTTTTTCGGGGCTCCGTAGCCAGATTCGTCACGGGTAAGCTGCCAGACGATGATAGTCTTGTCTGGAGTGCGATAGAAATATATTAAGAGGCGACTTTGGATACGTGGGAGGATGTTTATGTACCTCTCGACGCAGACAAAATAACGTCCGGGGTCTCTGAGGAGGTCGCAATAGCGGTGACCCAGCCCTTGTGGCCCTTCAAGGACCCGAGGAAGCGCAGAGATTCAGACATGGTGCGGTGGTCGTTGAAGGTGAAATCGTCGAGCTGACACGTGCAGCTATGCAGTTTTCCAATCACTCGAGTGTGTCACCCCGTGGGAATTCTGTGACGCGGCGAGTTGAGAGTGCATGTTCAAGTCAAGTCAGCTTGTGCACGAGCGCTCGGCGATGTATAAAAAATCCCCTTGAATCAGCCAATTCTCTCAAGTTTCACTGTTGTCTAAATTCAGCTCAACTAGCCATCTACGACACGTAAATTGTGGCAACGAGTAAATCGCGTCCTAGCAGTACTTTTTGGACAACCACTTCCGGGCATTATATCACACACAAATCGCGTCGGCGCGTCCTACATCGCATCCATGCAGCACACGACGCGTCGATGTTAGTTGCCGGTGTACAGCCACCCTATCTCTCTTGTCTTTCGTCATGGTTAACAGGACCCCCGTTATAAGTCAGATCCGGGCCTAATTGCGCCTGTATCCTGCTGACAGGCTCACAGTCTCCACTGACCCTGGGGTAGACGATATCATCGCCATGTAGGTGTCCGCAGAATCGGGGGAACTGTAGTGACTAAGCCGTCCAGCCTATTCGCGCTCGCCTCTCCGGAACTGGAGATCTTGGCCTTCATAACCAGTTTCGGTACTACAAGATTCGTGGCGTTTAAACATCGTTTCTAACCCGAGTGTCTAGGAAATACAGACATCGATAGCTCTCAGTCGGTGATTCATATCAAATTTAAAACACACTCACATATCCGACTCAGTCTGAATATTTTCAAAGCATACCAGGCCGTGTCACGCCATCTTGAAGAATTTCCAGAGGACATTCGGCGCTTCCCGAATTTCTCACCTGCATTGAAGCCTATCCTTGCCCGCGGAAGCGCAGGACCCCTTGAGGGAGACCTGCACAGTGCTCAGTACTTCCACGGCAGGCTCGTGTTCTAACCCATCACCCCCCACCCCCTAACTCTCTTCCAGAGATGGTTTAGGTGAAATATCAGAGCGGCATCCAGAGTTAGATGTCGTAGGACAAGTCGATTCTCAACACCCTCAGCTTACGATCACTAGCGCGTCTGGCTTGGAAGTTGCTTCTGAGCTAATCCGAAACCGGCCCCCTCGAACCATCACTTATCTGGTGCTGGGACCTCTCACCGACCTGGCGTGGCTCATGGATGACGATGCAGCTCTGGTGCGAGACAGAATTGGCCGGATCGTTTGCATGGGAGGTGCTCTCGATGTTCCGGGAAACACGAGCCCTGTGGCCGAATGTATGCCCACTGCTCAACTGGCTCGTATACCGAATAACTTCGTGCTTTGCAGTCAATTTTTTTGCAGACCCATATGCCGCCAAAAAACTTCTGATCCAAGATACAGAGACTGAAAACGCCACAATGCTGCCCTTGGACCGATTTATTTTGCTGCCGCTGGACATCACCACACCTCACGAGTTGCCATTCCCATTCTACAAAGAGAAGGTCGATACCTCCTTTGAAACGTCCGCCATACCCTCGGATAGTTCGAATAAATCGCCACTCACGCATTTCACTTCTTCATTTCTCGAACAAGCTCGAGTCGTCATGCTGCAATTCGGCAAGGATGCGATGGAACTCCATGACATTGTCGCCGTATGGTATGTCATCGCCAATCCTCCCGCGCCAGATGGGGGTGTGGACACTTTGGCCTCCGGTTGGAAAGTACGGAATCGTACTTTCGACATCGAACGGTGATTTTTTCGCATCATAATAGCTTTCGACGGTTTCGCTAACTATGCACGTTAGTACTGGGGAGCTGACACGTGGAATGTTGGTTTGCGACCGTCGAGACGAGGTGAGCGCATATGCTCCTGGAGCCAATCGTGCCGAAGTACAGGCTGAGCTCGACAAGCACAATTCTCCTCGTGGAACTTGGGAATCGACGGCATTGCCAGCATTGGTGGAAACGGAGCAGGCGCCGAAGGATCTCAACCCACACGGCGTCATCTGTGTCCATGCTACGCCGGGCCCTGTTACTTTGTTAGCCTTGTTGACGCAGCGGGTTTGGGGAGTGGTGGTGTGAACGACAAGGACATTCGATTCCGGAGAAAGTGCTAATACCACAGATGTCATTATAAATACATATTATAGCGCTACAGGTGGATTGTGGGGTAAACTCAAACGGGTGTTTGAATTTCGTAGGGGTGCTTCACAAGTTCGTCGTACAAGGCGGTTGGTAGATCTCGAACAAGAGTTACAGCGATCCCGATGACAGGGAGGGCCTCGAGTGGCGGGAACGTGCGAAGGAGTCGCATGGGGCTGAAAACTGAGCTTGACAACAAGTCGCAAAAAAAAACGGAGCGACGAACCTGGATGAGCTCATCACTTCGTCTCTGATCAGCAACAGTTGTGCAATGACACAAAGGACGTTTAAATGGACACCGAAGGCCAGCAGGAAATCCCACAATTGCAGAACTTGATCCAGCGGGGGTGTACATGCGCAGAGCGTCAAGACCGCTGAGATGCATAAGTTACAAAACCACAGTTTGGTTTCAGTGAACGCACAAGGAAAGGCATATATCTCAGCAGACAGGTTTTTTGACCGCAAATGGGCAAAAAGCTCGGGGTCTACGATCTTTAAACATCGGTCCAGGAGCTGTGGTCTGTTTCATATACAACTCGGGACACACTGTTCACGAGCTTACCTTCAAGCCGCGGTGAACACCCTCCAAAGTTGGCTGAACATACAGAGGACATGACTCTTCGATGAATTTGGAAAAGCAGTAGAAGGCCTCCAGTTCGGAGGGCATGGTATAAAGAAAAGGGGCGGCCAATACGTTCATTCCTTGCACGTAAGTGAATCCAAGCTGATGCGTTTCTTGTCTGTCTGGCGGTTGTGTCTTCTCAGAATCAATAGTACCCAAAGTGAAGTGACACACCATGATTTCGCCAAACAAAAGCGTCCAGCAAGCGAATGAGCATGTCCTCTCGGACCCGTTCTTTGAACCCGCGGTCTGTGGCCAAAGTCCTTCGATCGATAAGATATCATCGAATGATGCATGCAGAACATGGATATACCTGAAAGTATCGTTCCGTATTTTTTCCCTGACCTCACAAGGTCCTCTCGCAACATAACGCAAAAATGTCTCCGAAGAAAGGTTGTTTACTCGGAGAAGAATCTTCCATATGCGAGGCCGAAGAGTAGGATCCTGAGAATAAATTTATTGGGCGATGACAGACCGCTAACAACATGCTTGCCGCAGCTGAGGGGATTCCATCCACGAGAATCATACGCCTTAATTTCTTGGTGCCATCGTCGATGTCGCCAGAGGACCGGGATTTGGAGGAGACTTTAGGTTGATTGAGTATCTGGTAAGAGATGAGAAGTGGTCGAGATTCAGGACCCAAGCAAGCGCACCTTGTTGAAGGAATGTGCCGTGGCTGAAGACATGATGCTCGCTTAGTCATCATGAACGCGTCCACATCGGGAAACACCACCTCTTGAACATGGACGTGCCTTTCGTGTCGTCGGGGGCCTTGAATAGGGCTCACTACGCTCTGGTCCGACATGTAGAGTCTGCTCCATCCCCAGAAATGGCAGACAGCTATATCCTGAAGGAGGTCGAATCCATCCGTTCTCGACTTCGTCATCCTACCATTTCTCTAGTACGTGTAGGTCCGCGCCGTCACGCTGTCCTCTTGAATACCATTATTTCAGAAAGAAATAAAAGAATCTCTCATTATCCTGTTATACTGCTCCATGTCAATTACGTCTCCTGCGATCCCGACCGGAAGTTTCGACTTTGCTTTGCCGCAAGCCGTCAATTTGGCAGAGGCCGGGAAAACGGTCCACGAGAAGCGGATAGGTTCTCCACCCTTTCCCTGTGTTTCTGGCGGAAGACTGAATTCACCATTGAGGATATCTGTTCTGTGCCGAAATCATGTCTCCGGTCCACGAACTGCGCCTGATGCTCGTCAACACCTTGCGCAAGGTTCAGCCCTCCTGGATATGCTATTCGGTGTTCTGATCTACTAGCAGGATTTAGAGTCATCTACCACTGCCCTGATCTGCCTATCATTGGAGAATTTAATAATGTCGCCGTCAGAGGATGTCATTCCCGCAGTTCAATCGCGCCTTCAGGATCTTATTTCCAGCCATTCGTCAGTCTATATCCCTGGATAGCCTTTCCTAAACAAACATATTGCAGGCCTCATGTCCGTCGACGCGCACTGCTCGCATGCTCTGTCCTTTCTCGTTACGAGCCGGACCTGCTTCGTAGAATTGCTTCCAAGGTGCTAAAACGCCTCCAAGACCCTAGTGCTATGGTCGTCGGTGCTGCAATAAGTGTCTCCTTGGAACTTGTTAAGGTTCGTTGACTTCGTCTTCTTCTTGTCTAGTGACCAAATAACGCAGGTTCATGACCCCGCGAAACAAGACATAAAGGAAGCAGTCAATACTCTTCTCCACTCATCGTGGTCCAATAATCACGAGCGATCGGCTCGGTGGATCCTCCTTCAGACTCTGGGTGCTTTGCGCAATGTCGGGTATGTTCTCTGTCAGAAACTCCCTGCAAATTTCTGAACAAAAGTAGGCTACTTCAGTCAAATTTGGGATTGATCCTGCAAATTATTGAATCGACATCAGGATCCTCTGATCATCGTACGCTACCATCTCATTTTTTATTTTTTATTTTTGCCTTGGTATTGAATCTACATTTTATGCAGCCGTGATGCGCGCGGCATTCCTTCTATTGTCCGATGTGCCTGCTCGGGAACTAAGCAGTGCCCAGACATCTCAATCCCTTTCTCCTGCTGCCAACATTCGACATCTTCTCACGTCTCGCAGTATAAACGATCAGTACATTTTTTTATCCTGTCTGGCATGCTTAGACCCGGAGTGCTGGGCTGGCACTAATCCCGAGATTCCTCCGGTTCTAGAGGAGTGGGAGGTTGGAAGAGTCATGGAGCTCTTGGATTCATCGGATACGGTGATCCGGCAGAAGGTACCACTACTTGTCTATAGCTTGTCTGACTGACACATGGCACAGACTCTTGGAATCCTCAATAGGATTGACCTTAATATCGCCAGTGCTTACTATTCCCAGTCTTTACAAACGCTCCCTAGTGATCTCAACCTAACCGGGATTAGCGAATACACGACCCGTTTGCTCGAAGTGGTAGAAATCCAGACCGAGGGAGACGGTGAACTTTATGCTCGGCAATTGGGTGACCTTTTCGCCCAGATGGAGGCTCGGTCACCCAGATACGCTCAACTGGTGGTGGAGACGGCGGTAGAGATGGTTCTTCTTCACCTGAGAAACGGTACAACTTCCTGTGCTAGTTGCACCGTCCATTGATTCTGGCCAGCTGCCACCTCTTTCCAGATTGGGTGTGCTACCACCCTTGTAACATCTTTGGCCAGTCCTGAGACATTTCTTGGGCAAACGATGATGGTTATCGTTCCTGCCTTGGCCACAGAGTATTCCGGAAGGCTCTCGGTGCCTCCCCCAGATGTGCTTCGCGGGTTATCGTCGCGACTACCGCTATGCTCTTGTGGGTCAGTTCATTACCTCTGTTGGTCGTCGCTCATCCCCGCACAGTGCCTGTCCAAGACGCTTGCCTCTTGGCAATGCTAAGGATATCGGCCGAGTGCGAGCAAGTGCCTTCCGAGGTCCTGATATGTGTCAACGATTTGAGTAAACAGTCGGGGCGCCATATTCGACAGGTTCGTACTCCACGCCAGGCTTGGCATAGTTATTAATCGACTCCAAGCGTTGTGAAGAATTCGCTTCCCTTTCAGCTCAAAAAGATGTGCTTGCACAAATAATTCAGAGCTCACAATCGGCATCGGTGGGTTGCAAATGAAATTTCCATGAACCGCTTTTAATCCAAACAGCTTCCCGATTTCTTGGAAGCTTTGCATGGATACAATACATTGTCTTCTAAGTCTAAGACAAAGTCCGATCTTGCGCATGAACCTTCATCGCCATCCTCGAGCCGTGCACCTCTTTCCAGCAGCAAACTACGATATACGGCATACGAAGCTCCCCCGCCTACGGCACGACTACGTGACAGAGCCTCCAGCGGCGGAAGTTCTCGTTCTGGGAGCCGCGCGAGCTCGCAATTATCGGGGGCCAGCGCAGGCCAATCGCTAGACGAGCTTTCCAGAACTGTAACTGCAGGAGATCTCACCCTGGCAGCCGCTGCGGAAAAATTCAACGTGTCTTCGCATGTTCCCGAGACTGGTCCCGCGGAGACTGTGGTGAGTATTATGGGGGCGATTCCATGTTGTTTTCCAGGCTGAATGGTCCCACAGGCAGCAGATCTCATCGCATTCAATGATTCACCTTTCATCTCTGATCCCAGCCCAAGCGATTTTGAGAGCATATGGGACGCACTCGACGAATCCAGCGGTGCACGTGGATGGTGCGATGTTTCCCTCGAGGACGTTACCAAGCGACTAGAGAGCATGCAAGACACACTGAAGGTCATTCCCGTCGAGGAAGTACCGTTTGTAGGCAAGTAGGCTGCCTGGGCGACGGCGTTGTTCAGACTCCATACTCATAATTCACTTGGCAGGAGATTTAAAGATTCTCATAAACGGGGAGGACGCCACCCGAGGCATCGGCGTCCTGCGGCTACGAGCGAGTGAGGAAGGTAGCTGTTTATGGCGGATGCGAAGCGGCGATGCCCAGCTACGAATACGTGTGAAAAGACTTCTTGCGGGTCTGGAGTAGAGCGGTGCCAATTTACAGCGATGTTGGAGTGGACCGAGTCAGTAAGCCAAGCCGTAGAGTTTGAGCTAGTCAGGAAGAGTAACGTAGAGTCAGTGGTGTAGTTGCAGCGCTAATTACGCTTAGTGTGTGGGGTTATTTGAGCTCCGGCTCGAAATGGCAAACTCCGAGAAAACTTCTCTCTCCTACCACAGTGACCATTTTCCCAATCTATGATTCCCCCTTCACCGTGGTCCGTCTCTCGCTCTCCCCTTCGTTCTCTTCTTATAGCTGACTCCTTCTAGCTTGACACAACAGATTAACAACATTCTCTTCGGTCCACTTGCCTGCCCCCTCCTCAGCACCGACCGTCCTCCTTAGGGCTCCCCCACCTCCTACCTCACTTCTTTGTCTTCCTCTTCTAACTGATGGGATAATTGCATCTCCTACTTGCCGCTGCTTCACTGGTTAACATAGAATCGACTCTAGAATTAAATATTCGGAACACTCAAACCCTTCTCCCCTCGATACCCGAACCCCCCCGCACACACACACTATACGATGATCAACTCAATTAAAGCCCCCTCCTTCTTCCGGCCAACCAGTCGCCCGTCCTCGCCCGCTCCGCTGGCAACGGCCCCTCGGCCCGACTCAGTGGAGCGCACGGCACGGCCTCTCACGAAGCTTTCGTCGCTCAGCAATTTCAGGCGCCCTTCTCCAGCACCCAACCCCCCTTCACCGGTCGCTCCGGCACCCCTGGTTCAGGACGGATCTTATCTTGAAACACTCGCATTAAAGCTCAGCGAGGCTGTTTCCAAGGCGCTGGTTCAGCCCATAGGACCGTCCGTAATCAATGACCTAGTCGGTGGAAAGAGGCCCATCCCCACAGGTCGCGGCAGAGCGTTGGGCGCCCTCATTGCTTCGTATGCAATCTTCCTCCTTTTTTGGTCCTTTGTCCTTACTTCCGCCTTTCAGTGAACTAGCCGCCACACGTGAAAACCCACACCTTAATCGGGCGACCCTCCGTTCCCTTCTGCGACCTCTTTCTGTATTGGTCTCCAATCTATCTGCACATCTATTACCGATTATTTCGTCGCCCCTCTTCCTATCCCCGCCGGCACCTACTCTGCAGGCTCCGAGCCCGAACCCCACTCAGCTTCATGCGCTAGCTATCGCAGCATTTTCTGGCGAGGTCCTGGAAGTCTTCGATGACTTGGCTCTCGGACTCGATGGGGATGCGCGCGGCGATGGCTTGAAAGTCATCCGTGAAGGCCTGCTGTCCCTTGTTAATCGGGTAGTAAACCCGTTGGTCGCAGGTATCAGAGCCGAAATGATGCCTCTTTTGGAGGCTCTGGAGGCACCCAATTCGTGCAATACCACGAAAATCACGTCTGGTGTGAAGAACGCACCAGTGCAGCACCAATCAATTACGGCCTTGACATCCGTAATTCCCGTATATGCCCGCGCACTGAGCCGATATACAACATCTCGATACGCGCAAGCTGCGCTCACACCATTCCTCATCTCTGTTATTTGGCGGGGCCTGGTTGCTCTGGCGAATCGACCGTACTCGCCGCCATCCCCGCCGCCATCCCCTGGCCTTCTTCCCATGCTACCTCTCAAGAAGCGCAGTGGTTCCGCATCGCTCACGCCCCCTCTCACACCACCGTCAGCCCGGTTCTCTATCAAGTTACCTCCGTCCCGGCCACCATCCCCACCCAGTCTTCAAATTCCTGCCACGACAGCAGCAGATGCCCGCGCGCTGTGTGAACTTCTCGGAACACTTCCACGACCGGTGGCGGCTACAGAGAGTACCCGACTCGCTAACGAAGCGATCGAGGAGGCGTTTGACGGCCTCAAGGCGCTCGCGCCACTTTTAGAGGCGGTGCAATCAGCGTCATTAAGCGGTGGCCAAATTGTACCGGAGGACGAGCTGGAAGTTCTTACAGAGGAACTTCCCACTCTGCTCGCTCTCCCCGTGCTCCTAAACACGTATGGCAGCAAGCCGGGGAGCTCGGTTGCTCAGATGCTTGGACTTGCCGAGGACGAGTATAGGAAAGGATGCCTTTCTGGCTTTGGCCGAGCGGAAGAATGTGCCGCTGCGGTCGGCCAACGGGTCCTCGACGTGTTTCGTCGCGGCGAAGTAGTCCCCGCTGCGGTACGCAGATGGCTAGAGGCGGAGATGGCAGATGTTGCACAAGGGAACTAAGTTTTATTTTTCGTCTTTCATCTCATTAGGGCGGAAGTAGATTTTTCGAATTTGTTTGGTTTTCGTGATTATTTTCATGCGTCAATCGTGCTCAACATATATCAAGGTTTCTCAAGCAACCGGGAGTCAACATCAAGGGTCAAACGTCAACGCGTACCTCGAGGTTGAAGCCATCGACGACAGCGACCCCTGCCATAAGCTGATATCGCCATTGGTCGATTCAACGCATGTTCTTCGGCAGAGAGTATCGGCGTAGTCCCCCGACTCCGACAACCACGAACGTGGCATAATTGGGCTACAAAAAGAATACAACTGACATTACATGGTGAGTTGAATAAACCAAGGTCGACGAGGACCGATATATAGAAAGCAAACACAACGTAGAAAGCAGGGATCACCACGACATATCTGGTCAAGAGTTCAGCCACCTGCGGTCGAAGCAATTCTCAAACATACCTGCGCCGCGTTTTTCCTTGCGTACTTCCTCCATTATCCTGGCATTGTGTTTGTCAAGCATGTCGACGTAGGGTTTGAGTGACGTTCTCTCCCAATCTGTTTGATCTCAGCGGAGCTACAAAAAAGGGGGGGGGGAACAAATTGACCAGAATGGTGCTCTGCGGATTCGGCGACGGTATCCAGCTCATTCAAGAGCTGGGTGACGGTGGGAACCGTTTCTGGATCGAATTCCTCGATCCGCTCGGGATCGACAGGGACACAAATACGTCCGGTTTTGGGATGGACGCAGAACGGAGCTTTGAGAAGATGGTTGCGCTTCTTTGAGACGTTCTCGTCTAGTCTAGGATATGTGTATTGAAGAATAATATCTTCCATTGCGGCCGTTAAGATTGCCTGTGGGAATGAGATCAGTGGCAGGGAGGCTAAACCAAGAAAGATGGCATACCCGCTGAGAGCTATCTTTCCGATAATGTTTTATTTGGGTTTTGAAATCTTTCCATTTCTCCTGAGAAGAGGATGGGGAGGCTGCCCATTTTGTTTGGAGAGCATCCACGGCGCGAGAATCGGGTATGAGCTTCAACAGGGCTTCGAACCCCGACTCCGAGGCAAAGCAGTCCTGATCAAACAATATGAGCTCGGAAAAGACCACCGCCAGATGCTCCAACGCGGTCCTAGCAATAGAAGAAATCAGCAGTCGTCCAGGTTCCGAACAAAAAGGACGCACTGCAGGGATGCAGGCAGTGGTCGAGAACCGAAGCGCACGTTGAGCCGCTTGCTCTCGTCTTTGGGAATGACTGTCAAGCAGTTGACGATCGACTTGCGCTGCTCGTCGGTCAGCCCCATCGCCTCCTTGTCAGAAATCCACAAATGAATCCCGCGACGACCCGAGTAGACCCAAAGCAGGTGCTGGTACCCGAACTGGTCACGGATGGCCGTGTCTAGGACGCGAACTGCGGCAGAGATGAAGGACCAACAGCGTTTGCAGATGTCCGCGTCGGAGCAGCAAGTGCGGACGGGGTCGTAGTCGGTCATGTCGATATCGAACACGAGCTCGCGCTGCGTCGGATTGAACGAGCCGGGGCGTGCTGTTTTCTTGTCGCGAGGCTGATTGAATATGAGCATGACACGAAAGAACGGCAAGGGGTGCAGGACGCGCACGCGAGAGGTGTACACAGGCCCGATTTCGAAACGCGTCGGATTCAGCTTGCATACTTGCTTTTTGAACTCGTCGTGGTCGTTGAAGGAGTTGTAGCGGATCATGACCTCGCCCGGGAGGTTGAACGCGATTTCCCGCTTAACGAAGAGGTCTTCCGGGGTCGGTTCGTGATTGAGCCAGTGGAATATGGATTTGAAAGGGTAGAGCCTGCGATAGAACGCAAGCATGACTTCGGGAGAGGCTTTGTCCATGGTATAGGATGGGGTATATGTTACAGGCCAAACTGTCGACGAAGAGGCTCTGAGCAAGGAGGGTGTGACTGTCTATCGCGAGAACGTTACATCACGTGAATGTGACGCAGGAGATTTTCGGCGCGTCGGCAGCATTCGCTCAAATTCCCTCACTACTGTGCCATTCAACGCCACTGATACATTGATGATGCATTGAATGGATTGAGAAACGAGACTAAAATTATACATTGTACAACAAATTGCACAGGAGAGGAAAACAAGCATGATAACGATTCAATCCGAAAGCACTAGACATCCTTTGTTCGGGACTCGGTGTCCCTTTTCGTCTTCCGCGGTTGGCAGATTTAGACGCCAGGGACAAGCGGGGCACGCTCCTCGTCGCTGAGGCGCACACCACCGCGGCTCTTGACGAACACGCCGTACGCGCCCTTGACGACCCACACGAGAGCGAGAACGGCAAAGACAAGCGACGACCAGTGCACGAAGCCGGAGCCGGTCTGTTGCGCAAAGATGGCGAACAGCGACCAGGCAATGGCGATGGACGCGGGGAGGTCGCCCTCCGCGGTGGAGAAGGAGTAGGTCGCGGCAGTGCCCTCGA
Organism: Mycena epipterygia; assembly: GCA_029281465.1. Classification (NCBI taxonomy): domain Eukaryota; kingdom Fungi; phylum Basidiomycota; class Agaricomycetes; order Agaricales; family Mycenaceae; genus Mycena; species Mycena epipterygia. The sequence goes on from JARJCQ010000019.1 coordinate 274,664, forward strand.
GGAAGAAGCTATGGGTATAAAATTAGCAATTGGTTGAGGAAAGGGCTTTGAAACGTACAGGGCAAGGAAGACGAAGACCTTGGTCCAGACGCCAGCGCCAGTGTCAAGGGCATTGACACCAAAGGCCTGGAAGCCGGTGATGACGACAAGGACGGTCGTCCAGCCGTGGTAGAGGGAGAAGGGGAGATGGACGAATATCTCGTCGCTGAGGGATTCGGGGAGATAGTATTTCTTGACGATGTAATAGATGTGCTATATGAATGTAAGACACTGCTTTGCAGACGGAGACGGGGCATACAGTCACTGCGGAGCTGACGAAGAGCGAGAAGACAAAGGCAACAATGTAGTGATGCTTGATCCAGAGGTTGACGTAGATGGAGTTGAGCACAACGAGGAGGGGGAAGCGCCAGCTGATGCCGTCAACCTGCGGTGCGGAATTAGCATTTATTCGGGGAGAGGACTCGGGGGGAACGTACAATGACGGCTTTTCCGTGAGCAGTAAATTGGTAGATGATGGTGCCGAGCATGAGCAGGTGGATCAGCGACCAGATGCTGAAGGCCCAAGGCGCGGGGGTTATATAAGTCTCTTTTCCGCCATAGTACGCGCCGCCGCCGCCGGCAACCGTGTAGATGTTCGACCCAAGAAATAGGAAGTAGACGAGAACGTTGACGACCTGAGACGACGATGAGTACGCAGCAAGGAGGGAAGATCTAGAAATGGACATGCCTTGAGGAAAATACCGTCTTTCCAGGAGCCCGACATGGTGGTGGGAAGTGCAAGGGTGTGGGGCAGGGAGGGGGGGGCGGGGGGGGCGGGGGCGGGGGCGGTCCTGGGGGTAGGAGGGATAGTGGTGGGTGTGGGTGTGTTGGGTCTCGAGTGCTTTTATAGGCCTCACGTCACGCTGCTGCGCCACGGGTCCACGGGATCATAGCAAACGTCATTAAGGCGCTGATGCGGTAATTGTAGTGAAATGATACTCATTATGTACGGAGAATCATCAACGCCGAGCTGCGCGCTGACCCATTGTGACGCACTGGCAGAGCGCAGACCCGAGTAGAAGATGCGCACTTGGCCACTTCAACCGCGACCATCTCCGCACAGGATCCAGACACTATCCAGACCGTCGACCTAAACCGCATACTCCTGGTTGCCGAAATCACCAACAAGTATCACTTTACTTCCCTCGAAGCGTGGAGCATGCAAGTAATCACATCCGCGGTTCCTAAAATTAAGTTCAAATCCCCCCAGCTGGCACGAATTATGGCTCTTGCCATACGATGCGGTGATTCTGCCCTGTCTGACATCGTCCTGAACGCGTGGGAGGGCCTTGTCCGGAACAGCGTCAACCCTGCACACTTAATCGCGGTGCTCGAACAGGAGGAGCTCGAGTGCTTCAGCGGCCTGACATACTACGCCCAGCTTTCAGCCATGAAGCTTGTACGCAGCGGCGCGCCTGGATCCCAAACTGTCACCATCACCGGGTGTGACGGACTCTCGGAAACACAGATATCTAGGTTCATGCTCGGGCGCTGGTCGCTGTCCAACGAGTTCGATCGTCTGGCCAAAAACCCACCCGCCCTTCTCCGTGGGAGCGGCTGTTCTGCATTAAACCATGAGTTATGCACTTTGGACTGGGAGAAATTATGGCGCGATTGTACCAACGCAAAGACGGTCCTGTCCGTTGACTCTGCAGACCTTCTTGGTCGGTTAAATGGGATCAAGACATATTTGGAGAATCTTCGCAGAGTGAAAATGCATTCCACATGCCGGCCGAACATGGACGCCGCGGTAGCTGGTTCAATTGTAACGACGAAGAGGCATTTGGGTGACCATTTTCAATTGCCTGCGAGCGGAGTTGTGCAGTAACCGGGCTCTCAACGACGGTATAAACTATTCATTCATGATTTGGAACGTAATGTCTCTGTAAACCTGTGAATGAAGTTCTCGCCAGCTGAAGCACGAGACTAGCGAGAACGTGGGCTTGCCAAACATAGGGGCATCACTGTAGCTCAGAGCTCTAGTCTCATACACTATCGTTCGCACGCTTACTCGTTTATATATCTTACACTCTGAAAGAAAACAAGAAATCTTTTGCCGGAGCGGCCCACTGCGGACACGTGACTCTTTGCTTGGCGTCCAGTATGTCATATCAACCGCAAAAGGCAATCCCCGATTTTCAACTCGCTCCTTTCTTCCCGTCATGGCGCCCGTTCGTCCACTGGGCCCCCACTCCTCCCGCCTCATCTACACTCTATTTACCCTTGCATCCACATACCTAAAACCACCCTCTTCCAGACATGTCCTTGCAAAACGCGAATCATTTGACCCCCACCAGGTCTGCATTCAGCTTTCTTCTCGAATTCCACCTTACTCCTCACCCCAAAGCCCAAATTCATCGTCTTCGCTGTCCTCATCGTACGTTTCTTCCTTCCTCTCCTTGCGATTTCTGCCGACTCCTGCCAAGCCCGTCCTCGTCCTTCTCTCAGGAGTCTTCGCCGGCCTCACCCTCGGCTACATGAGCTTGGATGAGACACAGCTCAACGTATTGCGCCTCAGTGGTACCCCGTACGTGCCCGCCACACATCCATACGCCAGCCGATCTCTCATACCACCCAGGAAACAGCGCGAATACGCCAACCGAATCTTGCCTATTCGTAAGAACGGACATCTGCTTCTCGTTACCCTGCTCTTGGCCAACATGGTTCGTCAGCGAAACCTCCCCTTGATCAATGTGGCTTATTAAATTCTTGCTCAGATCGTGAACGAATCCCTGCCCAGTACGCATGAAATTCGACCCGTCCCGTCGGATGCTCAAACTTCTGACTAGTCATCGCCGATCCTGTCCTCGGAGGAGGCGTCCAGTCCGTTGTTGTCAGCACGGTCCTCATCATCATGTACCCCTTCCTCAGATCGCCCCATTAATCCTGCTGACCCCGATCAAGCTTCGCAGAAATCATCCCTCAGTCCCTTTTCACCCGATATGGCCTCTATCTTGGTGCCAAGGGTGCCGGTTTCACTCAATTCTTGATTTATGCCCTTGTGGGTCACCATCATTTGAATAACTATGTCTTGGCAGCACCTCATTTACTCCACTCCACAGGGCATTGTCGCCTGGCCCGTAGCCAAAGTATTTTTCTCGTTCCTCCGCAGGGTTACTGCTAAATGAGATACGCAGCTTCTTGAATTTGTCCTCGGCTCACACCATGGCCTCATCTATCGCCGTGCTGGTGCGTCTCGCCACGGTTCATTTCCTCTATGGCACTCACTCCCCGCAGAACTTAAGGAACTCATCGCGATGCATTCGTCCACCCAGAATCACGGAGGTGACCTCAAGATGGACACCGTCACGATCATCGGTGCGACTCTCGATTTGCAGGAAAAGGTCGTGCGCGAGGTTCGTGTATCCCTCATTTTTGAGAAAACAATACACGAATGCAGTTCCGATAGGCAATGACACCTATAGAAGATGTTTTCATGCTGTCCATAGAGGCATCATTGGATTACGAGCTACTTAAACAGATCGTCGCAACTGGGCACAGTCGTATCCCCGTGTACGAGGAGATCGAGGCACCCGTCGCTGCACGGGTTGGCGGCGGCAACGTTAAGCCTACCGCAACGCCTGCCAAGGTCAAGAAAATTCTAGGGATACTGCTCGTTAAACAGCTTGTCTTGCTCGATCCCAAAGGTACGTCTGTCCCTCCAGATATGATGCCGAACCTCAAAATGCGCAGACGCTGTCCCGCTGCGCACGGTACCCCTGAACACGGTTCCATTCGTGCCCAACAATCAGTCGCTGTTGGGAATTCTGGACAAGTTCCAAGAAGGGCGCTCGCATATCGCGATCGTGAGCCGTTTCAGTGTGGAAAAGGCCAAGAGCGTGAAGAAGGCGGTGAAACGCGGATTGACCCAACGCTTGCGCGAGAAAGTCGGCATGGGTGATAGCAGTGACTCCGAGAGCGAGGACGAGGCGACAACCACTGCCGCAGATAGTAGTGCCAAGGGCGACGACGCGGCTGTCAAGGATGACGGCGTGCTTGTGAAGGATTATGCCGCGGACCCAGAGGCGGGTATGCCTGTACGCCCTGGACGCCGGTCCCGCAGGGGTTCCAAGGAAAACGGTGATCGAGGCATGAGCTTCCAGATGTCGGGTCTCGAGCAAAGTATGCCGGCGGACGCCGTTCTGGGTATGGCAGATGCCAATGAGGTTCGCACTCCTTGTATTCCAGGGTACAACATACTGATATTTATACAGTTCCTTGAGGGCCTTGATCCCTCTGTCATGCCTCTGGGCATCATCACACTGGAGGATGTGCTTGAGGGTGTGTTTCTCGCCTTCTCTTCTACCGTTCTTGCTCACAAGAATAAATTTTCAGAACTAATTGGGGAAGAGATCTATGACGAAACGGACCCAGAGGGTGCGAAAGGGACGTACGTCCACCACCACAAAAAACATCACCTCCACCTCCACCACCACCACCACCCTGCGGGCCCAGCAGACAAAGGCCTCGCGCCACCCGCCGCTGCCGGGGGTATGCGCAATTTCTTCCGTTCGCGGAGCGTGCCGCCCGCTCCGCGTGATGCGTCCGACGTCAAACCTGTCAGCGTGCCGCAGACGCCGCTCATCGCGCCTACGCCGCTGGCGGAGCCGCTGCCGTCGATTCTCAAAGACGGGGTCGACGTGACAACTTCCCCGCAGCCCGAGCCCGCGGCGGTGGAGTTTGCCACAAATACAACCGCCGGTGTGGCGCGGGAGGCGCCGACGCGGAGTGGCTCGTTGCCGCCAGGCACTGACGTCACTCTTGAAGCGGTGCTACGTGCGGGAGCGGGACGCCGTGGACGCAGCGGTGCTCCCGGTGTTGCGACGCGCACGGCGAGCACTACTGGTCCACGTGGTATATTCAAGAGCAGTCCAATTGATGGCGCCAAGGGCGAAACCAAGGGTGAGGGCGAACCTGCTGCAAGTAGCACTCCTGCTACCATTGCTGCGGCTGTTCCAATCGACAAGACCCAGGGTGCAAAGCGGACGTTGGAACCTCAGGATATTCCTATTGATACAGAGGAGTGATGTAGCGATACATGTATTGATAGATCTTTATACCGTAATGACAGAGTCCGTAGTAGATACAAAATTAACAGATCCTATAAAAATGCGCGGGGAGCTAGTAATGGTGGTATGGGTGGATAGCCGGGTGGATCTTTTCCGGTTCGACAAGCCGCTCCATCGAAGGAGGTTGTTGTAATTGTAGATAGCGGGCTGTCGGTTGGAACTCCGGATCTACAGCATATAATGTGGTCCGCCGTCCGCCACACCGGCAGCTGCATCTCGCGATAATGAAAATAAAAAGACAGATGAACACGAAGATGCCTGTCGGAGATGCGATGAGTAATGGTGCATGCCGCGCTTGGACGAGTAGCTCACCGACGATTACGGCGACGATAATAAGCTTCGTTCGATCGATTGGACAAGAGATGGGCTGGTTTCTGGAGCACCATATAAGCAACCCAGTGCGGCTACCGATATCGACGACATACCGCTCGTTGTAGCATCGACTCCCGGCATATCGGACAGAACGCGATTTAAGGGAATGCAGGAGAGAGGTCATTAAACTTGGACAAGAGACAGTGAAGAATGGGCAGCTGGAGGGCCCCGATAAATACTCAAGGGTGGCACTGCAATACGACAAGCGGGAGAAGCCTAGACTGCTCTTCTGCATAATTGTACCAAAATAAGATCAGCTGTGTAGAATTCATGCCACTCAACAGCACGATATAGCGATACCAGGCGGTGCAAAATGCACAAATGCTGTTTGCGGTGAAAGGCGGTGGTGGCTGTGTGTGAGAAGCCGAAAGATTACGACCTGATCGGGAAAGATCTGCAGAAGCATGATCGGTGGCGGTGAATAGTCGCAAAACTCAGGGGCTGAGAGAAGCAAAAAAAAGGGCACAAATGACCAGGGCCAGGCCAGCCGGTACGGTGAAATTAAATAAAAGACGATAAAAAACAAGGGTTGGACTATGCGCAAGAACTATAGCTCGTCGGGATTGTGTTCCCAGTCATCAGAATCGTCTTCAGCGTTCGAGCGGTACATGTTGACGGCTTTCTGGACATCTATGAGTGAAAGAACGTTGAGAGGTCAGTGTTATTGGGGTGCAAGAAACCACATGCCGTCTAATTTCTCTTCCAGTTCTTCGAGCGATGCAGATGATCCTTCCTCCTCGATCCACTGCATGCTTTCCTTGAGAAGCGCTGAGAGTTTGGGCTTGTCCACTTCTTTGAGCTTGGCACCTAGTCCCCCTTGATCCTGGAACTCGCTCCTCGCGCCGTAAACGAAATTGGAGAGGGAATTGAGAGTCTCCACGCGTTTGCGCTGCATGTCATCCTGTGTCGAGCTTTAGAAGATAACTCTTCCCAAACATGTGAATACGTACCTGTGCCGCAAACTGCTCACTTTCTAGGATCATGGCCTCGATTTGTTCTTTGGTCAATCTGCCCCCTCCTTCGTTCGTGATTGTGATGCTCTTCGAATTGCCCCTGTAAAAATATTTAGTGTACGAACATCCAACGGCGGGTGAAAACTCACGATCCCTTGTCAGCGGCGCCAACTCTGAGAGCATGCCAATTATTATTATTTGATTGCGATGAAAATTCACGACAACTCACGTCAGAATCCCGTTGGCATCCACCGCGAAACTGACTTCGATCTGTGGAACTCCCCGAGAAGCCGGGGGAATGCCGGATAGTTCGAAGCGACCAAGGAAATTATTTTTTTCTGTCATCGAACGTTCGCCTTCAAAGACCTGGATCAGAACGGTTGGTTGGTTGTCGGCCGCGGTGGAGAATCTGGTTTATGACATTAATACGAGGCAGCCTTCAAGGAGGACAAGCACGTACATCTGTGTTTTTTTCGTCGGAATAGTCGTACCACGAGGGATCACCTTTGCGAGCACTCCACCGGTAGTTTCGATCCCAAGAGTCAAAGGGACCACATCGATGATAACGGCCCCCTTTTCGTGTCCGGACAGAATACCGCCCTGCACCGCTGCACCATAGGCAACGGCCTCATCCGGGTTTATACCCTTCGATAGTTCTTTGCCAAAGTATTCCGTGAGGAGCTGTTGAACTTTGGGAATGCGAGTAGAGCCGCCAACCAGAACAATCTGGACACAGCGTTCAGTGCAAGACGGAGGATGAAATCGCGACATGGACCAACCTCGTCAACATCCTCTTTCTTGACATTTGCGTCTTTGAGAACCTGCTCAACGGGCTTCATGGTCTTGCGGAAGAGGTCCATATTGATCTCCTCGAACTTGGCGCGGGTAAAAGTCTCCGAGAAATCGTTTCCGTCTTCGAAGCTCTCGATTTCAATGCGAACGCTCTGCTGATTCGACAGCGTCCTCTTGGCGTTCTCGACCTCCCGCTTCAGCTTCCCGAGCGCACGCGTGTTTTTGGATACGTCTGTACCAGTCTTCTTCTTGTACGACTTGATAAAGTGGTCCATGACGCGGTTGTCAAAATCCTCGCCTCCGAGGTGGGTATCTCCCGCCGTAGCGAGCACCTCAAACACACCACCCTCGATGCTGAGCAGGGAGACGTCGAAAGTTCCCCCTCCGAGATCGTAGACAAGGACTCGGGATTCTGGTCCCTCTTTACCGAGACCGTATGCCAGGGCGGCGGCGGTGGGTTCATTCAATACTCGAAGGACGTTGAGACCGGCAATTGTGCCTGCATCTTTTGTGGCGGTACGTTGGGCATCATTGAAGTCTATGAGCACGGTGAGCAGATTCACGTCGTAACCTCAAGCAAGAACTTACAAGCTGGTACAGTGATCACAGCGTGGGTGACCTAAAAAGTTGTTACTTTCACAAACAAAACATAGAATGTGAATGTACCTTTTCACCGAGATACGCTTCAGTTGTTTCCTTCATCTTCACGAGAACCATTGCGCTGATTTCTTCCGGAGACTGTCGACGCTCATGAATATTACCGTGCGTCCAAGGCAAACGGCGGGACTCACAAAGTCGCGATTCTCGCCTTGATACTGGACGGTGATAGACGGCTTCCCGTTCTTCTCATTCACTTGGAACGGCCAGTGTTTGATATCCTGCTTCACGTTCCGGTCCTCCATGTTTCGACCAATGAGACGTTTGGCGTCAAATATGGTGTTGGTAGGATTGGAATGGAATGCGCTCTTCGCACTGTCGCCAACCCTGAAAAAAAAAGGTGAGCGAGGAAAAATACTTCTAGAATCATACTTGCAGCCGCTCATTTTCCGTGAAAGAGACCCAGGATGGCGTTATTCGGTGGCCCTGGTCATTGGCGATGATTTCGACGCGTCCACCGCGTTGCACACTTACGAACCGTATTAAAAAATGGAGACAGGGGTCTAAAGGTTGAAACATACCCAACGCAAGAATATCTTGAAGAATGCGGGTGAGATGAAAATAGATATACATGAAAGCATTGACTAACGTAGTACCAAGATCTGGACCCATGTTAAAACAGTTTAGTTTATTTGGGGAGGAGGTCGGCTAACCGATGCCGATGACGGTTCCATATTCAGAGCGATGCCCATGTTCCTGGGCCTGAGTGGCTACAGGGCAAAGACATACGATGGCTAAAACTGCGAGAAACAGCAAAGAGAATGAAGAAATAGCGTTGCGCGTTTGAGCGCTTGTAGGGCGCTTGCGGTGAGAGCGAGAGAATCGAGACATTTGGTACTGAGCATTGCTGAACGAGTCCCGGATTTTAAGGAAATAGCGACGTGTTCAAAATGGGCGGTTCAATAGACAGTCGCTGTGCAGTCGTGTTCAATACGTGTTTTTTCAAAATAAAAATGATGGGGACACGAGTACATAGTAGCAACCTCGAGTCATTGCCAAGAGCATAGCATCCACCACTTACACAATTTTTCCAACTCCCGGAATGCGTATGAGGGCCCATCCCGCTGCCCAGCTGACGCAGACGCCCATTGTGCCGACCACGAACGCCTTGATCACACCACTAAGCGCGCCTCTTCCGCCACCATCCACCAGGATCTGGAGAGACACGACGATGATCGAATGGAGGAGAAAGGCACCGTACGAATAACGGGCGGTATTTCCCCATCTTTTCGTGGTGTGCGCCGACTCGTGGAAAACGGAAAAAAGCGCAGTGCCGATAAAGTAGAAGGACAGCTCGTTCCAAATGGCGTAGAATGCCGCTAATGGGTTCATGCCGCCGCTGAACAAGCCGAAAGTCGACCTGAAGAGAATCACGACCGCAGCCATCGGAATGATGGACACAAAGTAGGCAAGGGCGAGAGCTCTTGCAGGGTGGGGCACCAGCATGTAGGTTTGGATGTAAGACAGGCAAGTGCCAGAGATGTAGGCGAGGACGTATTGGGGAGCATATGCTAGCTGCAGCCCGAGCGGAGGTGAAGCCACCCCGACGGGGTGCGACAACCGTATCAAGAATGAACTGATGATAACGGCGGAGACACACACTACCGCAGTGACTCTGAAACGTCCGGCGGAGGTGGGGACCAGGAAGGAGAGTGGGGGGAGGAATTTTCGGACCGTGATGTAAACCAGATCAAAGAAGAGGAGAACAGCGAGATACCTGTAACGGCGCTCTTCAATGAATGAAACACCATCGAGGAAAAAGCTCACCAGGCAGGCCCTGTTACTCTGTTCAAACTTCCCCAATATCCGAGCAATGCTGGGAGAATAGGGCTATGCTGTGACCAGCGAACGATGATAATAACTAACGGGTGAAGAAACAGGGTGTACACCACCACCGGAATCCCGAGGCGCTTCAGCTTGTCCAGGCAGAACGCCTTCCAAGACTTGTGCGACGCAGCTATCGCTGAAAAATGGCCCGATAGAAAGAACAACATGCCCATAAAGTAGGACTGGTTGACTGCAACGAATGTTACGAGGATGAAGGACGACTGCTGCGAGTGGTACGGTGATGCATATGGCCATGAACCGATCCCCCCGAACGGTAGTGTAGCATGGTGGAAAATTACAAGAGCAGTGAGCGCGGAGCGCAGATTGTCGAGGAAATGGACGCGCGAGTCACGTATAAGACGCGGCAAAAGCGCAGCTAGCTCGCCCTCAGGGTCACTCATGTTGCCAAAGCTGAGGAAGTGTAAGCAAGGAAATGAAAGTGAAATTCTTCACTGACCGATACGCGTCTTTTGAATCGCTGAACTAGTAGGTTTTAACCACCCTCTCGCTGCGGAGCTGCGGGATGGCATGATGGTCGTTGAATCGCATCACGCGGTCCGCAACGCTTTGTTAGGCGCTTGGGACGGGTGCTCCAGAATCGCGAATTACATTATTTAATACTGTCCTGCGTGGTAATACATACATGTAGTGGATAGCTAGTCTAGGTAAACGACATTATAGAGAATCCTCGCTCGCTCAAATCTGGGGTCCGGCCATTCTGACCTTGGGCTCTACGTCCTTCTCATACAGCGCAAATGCCTTGGTGAACATGCCCGCCAACTTGCGCACCTCGCGCTGGAACGCCTCCTTGTCGGGCCACGCCGTGTGGGGGTTGAGCACCTCCTTCGGGACGCCCTCGACGTGCGTGGGGATCGACAGGTTGAACGTGCCAAAGTTCTCAAACTCGGCCTTGGCGAGCTCGCCCGAGTGCACGGCGTCGACGATGGCGCGCGTGAACTTGAGCGGGCAGCGCTTGCCTGTGCCAAACTTGCCGCCCGTCCAACCGGTATTGATGAGCCAGCAGTCGACGTTGTGCTTCGACATACGCTCGGCGAGCATCTCGGCGTAGCGTCCGGGCTGGAAGAATAGATGAGCTCGAGCGCGCATGGAGTGACACTGGTGCTTACGTGGAGGACGATAAAGGGAGCACTGTAGCAGGTGGAGAATGTAGGGATTGGTTCTAAAACACCGTCTTCCGTTCCGGGGGTCTTCCTAGACACACAGTTAACAAGATGTAAAAAGACGAGGATTGCAGCAGCTTACGATGTATACCCCGCGAGGAAGTGGTAGCTGGCCTGCTCTGGCGTCAATTTGCTCACAGGGGGGAGCACACCGAATGCGTCGCAGGTCAACATGATGATGTTGCTTGGTTGACGGTCAACCACGCAAGGGATCTTGGCATTAGGGATGTACTCGATAGGGTAGGCGCATCGGGTGTTCTCAGTGATGCTGACATCGTCGTAGTCCGCGGCACGGGTTACCGGGTTGTAGACAACGTTTTCGAGAATGCTGCCGAACCGGATGGCGTTGAAGATCTCGGGCTCCTTCTCAGCAGACAGGTTTATGCATTTGGCATAACAGCCGCCCTCGATGTTGAAGACGCCAGTGTCCGACCAGACGTGTTCGTCGTCGCCAATGAGAAGACGATTCGGGTCAGCCGAAAGTGTAGTCTTGCCGGTGCCGGAGAGCCCGAAAAAAAGGGTGACATCGTTGTTCTTGATGCCGACGTTTGCGGACGAGTGCAGGGACAGTTGGCCGAATTTGACAGGTTGAAGGTAGTGCTGCGGAGGAAATTGAGGCGCGGCACACAGAAGAGGTAGAATGGACCGACCATCACGGAGAAGACGCCCTTTTTCATTTCACCGGCATATTCTGTTCCAAGGATGACCATCTCCATGCGCTTGAAGTTGATCTCGACGGACGTCGTGGAACTCATGCCCTTGGTGAATCGGTTGGCGGGGAACTGACCGGCATTGTAGATGATGAAATCTGGTTCGCCAAAGTCGGCCAATTGCTCTTCGGTGGGGCGGATGAGCATGTTGTTCTGGGATATCCGCATTAGCCGAAAAAGTTGCCATATGGGGTAAAGTGACGTACCATGAAAAGAGCATGGTATGCTCGCGCACAGATGACCCGGACCTTGATACGGTATTTGGGATCCCACTGGGGTGCGGGTAAGTGAGTGACGCAACAACAAAGAAGAAGAGCGGAACATACACCAGCATAGCCGTCGAAAACATACACGTTGTCGCGGGTGTTGAGGTAGTCAATGGCGCGTTCGCGGTTGATTTCAAAAGTGTCTGGTCCAGGGTGAGTTCGATGAAGGAATGTAACGGGGTCACCAGGGACATACGCTCGTCCATTTTAATGTTGACGGAGCCCCACCAGATGTCGTCTTTGCTGGTCTCCTCAAAGACAATACGCTTGTCCTTGGGACTTCTGCCCGTCTTCTTGCCAGAAAAGTTGATGAGTGCGCCAGAAGAGGAGATGATGGCGCCTTCGTTGCGGATCGCGTCTTCGTAGAGGAGGGCGACGGGTGCGTTACGTTTAATCTGGATGCGGTCCATGTCGAAGCCGGCCTGCGAGAAGTACTCGAGATCGCGGCCAATCACTGGGAACGATGAGCGGCGCGGTGGGGGCGGGGAGCGGAGCTACATACGGGTGCCGAACTGCTCAGAGTCGTGGGCCTGGGCATAGTTTTTGTGGAGGATGTGGGGGGTAACGTAGGGGGTTTGGTGGGGGAGAACCATGGTGGAACGATGCTGAAGACGATGGGAGTGGAGAGAGGAAAAATGATAACGTAATTTGGGGCGGAGAGGGTTGTTTTGGAAAAATAAGCGAAGGGGCAGTGGACCTGGTTTTATACTGGGTAGCCACCCAGGCATTCCTCGATCCCCCGACCGGATATCCCTAAATCAGGGGTACCCGTGCACCGGTTCTACCCGACGTCCCAGCGGCGCCCCGCACGAGCTGATCGATATCGCTGGGCGGACAAAGCCTTCTCCGCGTTCACTTGTGCGAAGGGCCGCGCCTGGCCATGTCCAAGCGAGGGCGTGCAGGAACTGTCGTGGCCACGAGCAGGGTTGTGCGCTGCTGGGAACTTGGCCCATATGTATCACATGCGCCAGCACAGCGGAATACACGGCCTACCGATACCATTTATTTGCTATGCGTCCCTGCATGTTATTCCGACGGGACCTCCATGACGGACCATTTCACTATTAGCCCGATGCGTTCGCACGAAGTCCCAGCAGTCTGGGACTTGCATGTAAGTTTTTTCCGCTCACACGACCACCAACAATTCATCCACATCAAGCAGCCCTCCTGCCGCTCTCCTACTCCCCGTCCTTTTTCCTTCATCTCCTCATTCAGCCAACCCGCGTCTATCTCGTCGCGCGCGATAACGCCGAGCCCGTTGCCTTCATCTCGGCGGCGATGCACCCAGGGCAGCGCATCGAGATACTGACCCTCGGTGTCCTCCCAACGTTCCGCAAGTGTCGTTTGGCAACCCGTCTCATGCACGCCGTCATAGACACCCTCGCTGGCTCCACGGCTCCCGTCGTCTTTGCACAGGTGTCTACCACTAACGGGCCCGCGAATAATTTCTACAGGCACATGGGACTGCTTCCGGGCACAAACGTCATCCGGGACGTGTGTGGAAATCTTCCGTGCGGATCTCGAGACGCGTATATCGTCTCTAGGCGAATCGCGGCCGCGGAAGGGGCCCCAGGTGTGGGGTCGACCGTCGAAGTGGGCCGGTCGGAGTCCCGGACCGCGCTAATTAGAGTATGTCACATGTGACAGACGCGTTGTTTGGTTGAACACGCACTTGAAATGGTTCCCCGACCGCCCACCGCGAGATCTTCGCTGTTTTCTCATTCTTTCCCGTCGTTCTATGCCTGCTATCTGCTCAAGTCCATTCAAACTGCCACTTCCACCTCGTTAGTGCCTATATGCCATCTCCTACCGCATGCTCAATTTGAGGGGTGGTAGCACGTACATAGGCAGCACCCCGAATCCACCTAAGCGAATCCGGTTTGGTTAGCCCACGCGTGTACATGATTTCCTCTGATTCTTCTTTGTCCAGACAACATAACGGGGAACTTACGCAGGGTAACACCACTCGTGTATGATCAACCTCCTTTTTTAACTTCGGAGCGCAGGCGCACGCAAGACCAGATTGCGTCGTCCCTGGGTTATGCAAATGATAGTCTATGGTTTCCCATCCAAACTCGTGAGCGAATCCCGGCTTGGTCGCGGACACCTCTCAATTCCCTAGGCCGCCTTGCAATTCGAATGGGCCTGGCAGCATGCGCACATGTCTCGCCACCTTCGCGATGCGGACGGGAAAGCTATGCTCCGGAGAGCTAATATAGTTAGCAGTAATATTCGGTCAGTGACTAAACCCTTTTGCCGCTAATGGGCTCACCTGCATTTTTGCAGCGCTGTGCGTTTGATGCTGTCCACCCATCCTTGGAGTGCCTGGCCCCTGCACGTCAAGCTGTTCACAGACGCCGCTGTCAAAGGATGGAGACTTGCAGACCAGCAGAGTGAGATGCCGCCCCTTCCCCGAGGCTTTACTTGTGCCATTGAGCTGGAAGGCGTTGACGGCAAATCTGGACAAAATGGATCCGGTAGACACGGACCTCTCAGTGTCGACGACGGTAATCCTCTTGCTAGACCTCTTCTCCGGCGCTGATATGAGCCTCAGCACAGTTCACCTCCGCGCATCTTGCCAAGAATACAGCACTACTCGCCTCAAACCCCCGACTAACCTGTTCAGTATGCAAGGGTGATGTACTGAATTTTAGTACTGTGCGAATCGGCTTTCTTTTCATGTTTTACCTCATTGACTCAAATTAAAGGATCCTCTGAATACATCTTTGTGCACTGCTTCGGGATGCACTGCGGTGTCGCATATATCGTGTCTTTCGGACGACTTTCTCTCCTCACAGGCCACCGACACTGGCATGATTCCTCGTGGTGGCGTCTGTAGCTCCTGCCACACTTACGTCCTGTGGGGAGACATAATCCGCGGAATGTATCGGCGGTCTGCGGGCGGCGCGCTTTGCGAGCCAGAGGGGGACGATGACGATCTCTTCTTGTCCGATATCGAGTCGGACGCGATCCCCGAACCTGCTGCCCTCAAGTCGGCCAAGGCGAGAGGCAAGGCAAAGGCCACCGCGTCATCTCCGAAACGTGGGCGACCCCGACTACTAGCGCTGCAGGAAGAGGAGTCTTCGGAGGGAGAAGAGTTCGATTTCAACGTCAGCTCCTCGTCTGAAAGCGAATTGCCCTCCCCACGCAAACGAAGTAGACCGCGCAAGAACTCCCCCGACGCTGTCGACATCCCCGGCCCCTCTCCGCGAAAGCGTGCCAAGGAGCGGGACGCGCCCTTACCAGAACCGACGACGAACGTGTCTCCCCCGCAAAAGAAACGCGCGCCAAAATCAACCGCGCCCGTGCCATCCCTTGCACCTAAACAAGCGAAACGCGGACGTCCGAAAACACCCCCGAAGAAATACCACACGATGGCAAATCCCGCGGACAGGGACAGTAGCGACTTCTTTGATTCGGACAGCCTTGGGGACCTTGGCGGCAAAATTGCTCCGCTGGATTGTCCTGCGCACCGGCCCTCTAATCTTGGCAAACTGGTATTGAAGCCTGGGGAGGTTGACTTTTTCAACGAGACGCAGGAGGAGGATGGGCTTTCGCGCGCCATGTCGGTATTGTCCGTCGCAGGCTCGGGAGATATGCCAGAGATAATCATACTGTCTGAATAGTCTACACTGTAACTCGAGGATGATCAAACATAGACCGCAGTTGGTTGCGGCGACACATGAGAGGCGGTGCTCGGCAGTGCCACCTGCTTGCCGTCCGCAGTTCCTTAAATTAACACCCTGGCTGAACTACACGCACCCAACACAGGACGATGAGCCTCGACCAAAATCTCTTCACTCTCGTCGTAACGCCTTCGTCTGAGAATCCTAATGTCGTTGATCTCGTTGATCCGGCAGGCCGGGCGCATTATCGAAAGCAGAGAATACCAGGTCCCGTATATAAGACGGAGCTGTACGGTATGGATGACCAGTGGCCGCAAATCTGGAACGCGTCTGATTACGTGCAGACCCGTTGTCGGAAGCCCTGCTTGTTACAGCAACAGCGCCCTCCGCCTCGAGCAAGACCAAATTCCTGGAGCTCTGCAACCCGAGCACGACCGTAGAACTCAAGTACACGGGGACATTGTCCTTCAGATGGGCTTTCAAATGGGAAGAGTGAGTGCGTTGTTCTCTGCGCGTGTGTTGTTGACGGAACATAACCGTAGGCACGAATTCGAGTGGAAACGCGAGGAGTGCTATATGCTCCGCAAACCAGGTGAGCAGCGCAGCGGAAAAGCGCTTTACTGGGACTTACATCGTCCCGGGACAGACCCACCCGTGCTGGTCGCAGTCACAAAAGAGCCCCCCGGCCGTTTGAAGACTACTTCTGTCCAGATTCTAGATTACAATCTAAACAGGTATACTTGGCCCTCGGTGTGTATCGTCCTTCCCATCTCACTACTCTTCGAGGTTCGACATAGAAGACAGGAAGGGGCTGGAGCTCGTGATATTACTAGCACTATTGACCTTCAACGACTCCAACGACGTCTACCACACGCCTGAAGCCTCGTCCAGCTCGATTCCCCGAAGGGATTCAGGGAACAACATGCCGACCTCCCCCATCAGCGGCCCTATGCCCACGCCTCCGCCCAAACCCCCAAAGAAACTGGGCATCGACCGGATTGCAGAGCTTCAGGCGATCCGGGGGCAGTTCAATGAGGTCACTGTCGAGGATGAGGGGAGCATAGACGATTACGCGCAATACTGTGCGAATCTGTTCCAGGTGTGTACTGACCATCTCCAAGCAGACTTGCGAAATTCATTCCACGCAGGACGATATGCTATTCGTAACCATACTGTCGGCTGGCGCAGATCAAGTCCCCAAGGTACTCCAGGTTGTCGAGCAGACGAAACGAATACGGCATAAAGCGGGTTGGTCGATCCTTGTCAGATTCTGGTTATTTATTTATTCACATCTTATGGTGCAGGAATCGAAGAAGAGCTGCATCAATATGTTCTTTACGACACGGAGCGAAAGGGACCTAAACGAATCAATCTAGACGATACGGACAAATCAAAGAACAAGTATACTCCGCCAGAGAGTTTGACAGTGCACCTGAGTAAAATCGCCATGCCTGAGCTTCAACCACAAGCCAAAAGCGTTCCGCCGCCTGTCGTGGAGACCAAGAAAGAGAGTAAAAAGGAGCAGAAGAAGAGGGAGGAGGCTAAACGAAAAGAAGACAAAAAAGGTCGGAGGAAATGAATTGCTGTGAGTTTCTGTTGACGAATCGCGTATCTCGTCGTCCAGCCACCACAGCTGCGACGCCGCCCGCGCCGAACAAGCTCACTCGACCTGGACGAAATGGATCGCCTCCCCACAAAGCGCATCCTTATCAACCGTCGCCTTCACCGTCTCAATTAAACAATCCCGGGATCTACGTAGCACCACCACCGCCGAGGAACTCCGTTTATCTGAGCCCGCCCGGTCCACCTCCACCTGTTCCGGCTAGACCTCACTCCGCAGACGAGCCATCATCGTCGCATCTCACGCCCTCAACTATTGTTGCTGGGTTATTCGATATGCTCCACCGACCCCGGTCAACTTCATAGATACAACTTGCACAGGACAATCCCATATATGTACAACACCCATTTTCGAAAGCACTAAAAATACAAATTACAAGCTAACATCCCTAAGCTTGAGCCTTCGTCGCGTCGACAACTGATGCATAAATGGCGCGACCCAATGTCCGAACGATATCAGTCTGACAGACAACGCCCGTATTCAATGGTGCGATTTTGCCAGGCGAAACCGCCCCAGCAGAAACCATCTTCTTTACTGCTTCTAACACGATCTCGGAAAATCGTGGTATTGGCTGTAAACCAAGTTCCGTGCCTGTGTGATCTTCGGATTGCTGTCCGGGTCCAGGACTGAATAGCGAATGGGAGCCATCTAGGATCAGTACACGTTGATTGGTCATTAACCGGAAGTCCAACGCGTGTCTGAACAAGAATATTGAATACTGATGATGGCTGGGAGAAGAAAAATGTACCTGGAATCCCCGAAGAGGAGCCGGTACCAACCAGCCGCCTTTGCAAAGGTGTCAACAGCACCTTGACTTTGCTGTCTGATTTCTTCCAATTCCACAGCAATCGGGAGGGTTTCCCGTAAGAAAGTGACGAGGCGGTTCAACGAGGGAGCCAGTCTCCCATGGCCATGCCGCAAGATGTTGCGCAGAAAGGGTTCAGCATCATCATGAGGGTTGAAGTTGTCGACGCTGGAATCGCAACGCGAGAAGCGGAGATCAAAATTGCCGCCGGTAGACAGTTGATCCTCGCATGAGATAGAAACGGTGTAATCCTTGAAGGCATTTAGCAGAGGTCAATGAGCTGAGAGAATCATCCGTACAGAAGCGTATGCAAATGAAACAGTTTGCAAGTCGAAAGAAAGCAAACGGATGTCAGGCCATTTCTTCTCTTTCGACATTTGGGCAACTATTTATTTACCTCAGCAGCCATCGAGGAAAAAAGCATCGACACCCACCCTCCCTCGCAATTACGACCATCTTCGAAACACGAGCCCATTCTTCCAGGAATTCGTCCACACAGGTGTTGACATTTTCCGATACAAAAGATACGACAGCTTCCGTGGTATCATATATGATGCGCTTGGAAGGTCGTATTACAGAGCTCGTCCCTGCAGTCTTGCCCATCGGTTGTTGTACATACTTCAACTTGACGCACGTAACCACCTGAAAACATGTCACTAACGGTACAAACCAAGTCACTATTGTGTATCCAACCTGAGCATTCTTATCTGACCACCAATTCAATGGAATAACACGAATATTGGGCATGGCTGCTTCAGCGGCAGGGGCGCCGGACAGGATGTGTTCCGACTGCACACATAGCGCAGGCACGGAACGGGCCAGCGACGACTGAATATGCACCAACTCGGGTGGGACTGGTTCGTTAAGGGTTGGGTTGACGTGAGTGAATGGAATGCCTCGAATCTTAAACTGCCTTTCGACATTCATATAGGAGACCCGAGCACTGATGACCGTTAATCCTAAAGTTTGAAGGCCGAGCAAATACAAACATACCAACAATAACTGTATAGCTCCCGCAGGACCTGGGTATCAAGATTGAAGCTGTGGAAAGTGTCAGGACACAAGGAGCATTGATACTGTAGGGACTCACCCAGCCTGTCCCGTTTCCGTTCCATGGATGTCTACAGCATCTCGTGATGACTTGGGCGCAGGCCGTGAAGTTGGATCGGAAGTAGCGGTGATCTCAATGTCACCACCATGAATGCGATTAAAATCCAGCCAAGCGATGTCCTCCATGACCAGATTCCCGTACATTGTGCCCGTCAACACGCTAGTTGTGATTAACGCGTATCGGAACTCCACATCGTCGATGACAAGAACAAGATAGTGGTTTGGGAAGTTCGCCAGTTGTATATATACAGCGCCCCGAGCCGACGACCCGAGCTTAGACATTTCTAGGCATGGCGCATAAGCTCCAAATAAGGATGAATATATTACGAAACGAATACCATCTGGGAGGAAATTTCGCCGTCGGAAGCTCTGCAAGCCAAGATAAACAGCCTTTTGCTCTGCAAGGTCCGTGATAGTCTGGCAAAATCGTCAGGAAAGAAAGTTCGGTTCGTCCAGAACCTTACAATTAGTCGTAACCGGATCAGCACATTGAACAAAACTGTAGGATCTTCGTTGATTTTGTCTGACAGGGTTTTGAAGCGAGGGCCTCTTTCAGCGGCAGCGAGATCGCCTGTGTCCCGGATATTGAAACGGCCGCTTCGCGAATCGAGAGTGATCAAAACGACTTCGTCAGCACAAAGATTGATGCGTAGAACCTCCAGTTGCTCTAACCGACGGGGGTCAGACGAAAGTGCGACCAGCAGAAATAAAAAAATTACCGTCCATAGTCAAGGATACTATTCCAGGCCCTGAAAAGACGCTGCGCGGTTGACTGCGCTGTAGCTGGTACTGAAAGATGGCCAGTATCTCGTGTATATGCTTTTTGAGCACCTTATTGAGTAAAGATTCGAAGTTCAAGTCGGCAGCATCCTGCAATGGTGTCAATGACGACGATAGCCCGGAGGCATCATGCACTTACGATAACCAAGAAATCTTCCGGAATTTCGTAAGATATTACAGCACCCAGAGCCCCTTTCGCAGGTTCCCATCGTACTTCAAACTTGAGACCTTCCACTTCATCTGAAGGTCTGAGAGCACCCAGTTTCGACCTTTGTTGAAGTTCGGCAAGGACATGAGCCTTGGGGGACCTTGCGGTCCCACGGTTCTGGGATTGTGGTTTGGCTTCGACTATAGAAATGGTCAATGTTCCACCCAGTAGCGGTAGTTTTGTGCGCGGTCGCCCAAAATGATTTGCTGCGACGGCCGGGCGGCTACATACGAGGATAATCTCAGAACACATAGTGAAAGATTACGCTGAACGCACAGCCAGTACGACGCAGTGAATGACTTGCGATCATCACTCATCTTGACAGACAAGTAGTCGGCCCATCCCAGTGAGCGCATGCGCTCGGCCTATTTCAAAGGGTACAGAATGAGCTCGGTAAATCAAGGTCAGAGTAAACGGACCTGATACCAAAGAATCTCTAGCTGGTATGATAGTGACATCATCTCTGCGAGAAGTCGGTGTTTGGCTGCGGGGCAAAGTGCAGGACGTACGAAGAAAATTGAAAACTCGGACCAGAGGAGTATCAACTACGCCCTCTGATAGTTGAGGCCGTGGAGGCAACGTCACTCCAGGAGGAGGGGCAGGATCTGCAGGAAGGGGCAGGTAAAATGCCAACTGAGCATCGGCCTCGTCGGTAATGTGGCGCTTCATGAACCCCGCCGGGGTGCGAGGGAAGTCTAAGAAGGCAACGTCAGTTTGAATACTGGTCACTGAGTATGGTAATCACCCTGTATACCCGTAAGATCTCCCCCGACGGTTATCAAAAACTCCACATGGACGAAAAACCAGCCATCCTCCTTCAAGCCACCTCTTAGGCACAGGGACGTCTCAAACAGGTTGGGCACCGTGAAATAGACACGGCCGTCCGCTTATGAGAGAAATGGTTAGCGGGGCCAACCCACAAGTTTAACTGTTTTTTGTACCGATACGGTGTTGTGCCATTTCAACAGGAATGATTTCATGCAGTCGAAGTCGGTAACGTATAGCATCTTCCATGTCAGTCAAAGTTTTGACTACTTCAGCATCGGTCAAGGGAGTCGGAGGAATAATCATTTTCTGCGACATGGTTAGCTTTCAGCTTGTACGAGTTGATTGTAGTAGACATACCTTGATTCCGGTAGGGAGACCGTGATAAGAACCAGTCGTTAGAACGTCCAGAGATGTGAGTAGATCGTGATTCCGGAGTCTAGGTCGATTTTAAACATCAACGTAGAAAGTAGCTGATTCAGAACGTACCGCGCAGGATCTAGGCTTTCCTTCGCGTAGTTCAGGCCGTGCATAGAATCCTCGAATTGCTGATTCTGATTCATAAGGAATGCAGTGATATTCTGAATACTCAAGCTTAATCTTCAAATAATGGTACATTCGAGAATATTACCATGCATTTCTGGACCGTGTCCGCATCCCGGGACCATTTCACGACAGCGTAGAGCTTGACCACTTGCTTTTTTGTTTTGACCACCCAGTCAGCGAGTGTGCGCTTTCGAGCGCTGTCGGACATGTTGGGCATCCTGAAAGTGCCTCTGATCAAAAATCGTCTGAAATAGGTTCGAGGAACGCACGTCTCAGCCAGCTCGGACAGTTCTGCATAGATGGATTGAACAACCCGCGACAGTAGATCCCCTAATGCCACCTGGCCATCGTAGACGATGGGCAATTCCTGTTCAAGGTCTTCAAGGGTGGGCTGATCGAAACCATTCGCATGAATTCCATTAACCAGAGTGTGCTCGATGGTCGAAATTTCGGCATCCATGATGGTCTAGCCTCCAGCGAAAGGTAGTAGCATTCGTATAAGCGTAAGCTTAGTTTGCGTGCAGGCTGGAAAAGAGAAATCGGCGTGACGATCATTCTGATTCTGATTGGCAACTGGCCCCGAACCAAACAACCGGATTTCCCGTTTTGTTTCTTTCTATTGGACAACTTCACTGCTCGCGACGTAGACATGGACTATTTACGAACGCTCGGCTCGGCAGCGGTCTCCACACTCGTCCAAAAGTCCGGCCTGACATTACCGTTCTCTCTCGGTCCCAAAGTTGCTGATTTCGAAGGTGTATGGGTACTTTACGATGCTACGAAGCGGGTGCAGCACCTCCCGATCCTTGTGGATTCAAACCTTACTGACTTGGCCATGCAGGACGATGGTAGTCTTGTTTCTGTGTTCGAATACGACTGCAATGCGCGCCGGGGAATGATGCCCATCGCCAAAAATGCACTGCGGAAGCTGCGAACGACACGTCACCCCGATGTCCTCAAATTCATAGACGTTGTTGAAACGGAAACAACGATCCATATTGTAACGGAGCGTGTGCGGCCACTACAGGCAACACTTCAATCCTGGGCGTCGCGTGGTGCTCAAGAAAGAGAAGATTGGCTTTTGTGGGGTCTTCATCGTGTCTCCGTTGGTATCTACCTGCGCTTCTTTGGACGCGCGTAACTCATTGTTTTAGGTAGCGTTGGCCTTTTTGAATGACTCCTGCGCGTCGACTCACGGCAATATACGCGTAAATTCTATTTTTATCTCACCATCCGGGGAGTGGAAGTTGGGGGGTTTCGATCTCTTAAGCAATCCAAAGGAGGAGTCTGCTGTGTTATACGTACGTGAATCCCATCTCTTCTCTGCTCTAGGCTGAGTAACTGCCGCAGACATTAGGAGGGCAATTGCCTGACGCCTCAGCGTGGGCGTCACCAGAAATAAAGAAAGGTGGTTGGTCGACACTGAAAGAGTATGAAGTCTTCAAATAAGGGTTCTAAAAGTCTGAGCTTTCATCCCAGATATGATCCTGCAGCTGCAGATGCCTATGCTCTGGGCTTACTCCTTCACGCCGTTTTCAATCCAACACATCCCCTCCCTACGACCGCGTCGCCGCCGCACCCTCCCCCTCCAGCATCATCCCGCGGTTCTATTCCCACCTCAGTTTTTCCTTCATTCAAGAAACTCCTCAATCCAAATCCCAAGGGTCGGCTAACCGCCAAGGGTTTTCTGGCCATTGGAATGGCTGAGACAGGTTTCTTTGCCAATAATAGGTTGGTGAAGGTCTGTCTTGGATTGGACAATTTCGCTCTCAGCAGCGAAGCCGAGAAAAATATGCTTCTTCGGTGAGTCCCTGGCTACTGTTATATAATGTTTTTTAATCTATCGTAGAACCTTGAACGAGTCTGCAAACACTTTTCCACCAGAATTTGCATCATTCCGCGTCCTCCCATCGCTTGTGTCGGCTCTTGAATTCGGTGGCGCGTCTGCAGCCACCATCTTGCCGCTCGTGCTTCGATTTGGGAAGAATGTATCGCCAGAGGATTACCCCACTGTAATTCTCGGACCACTAGTAAAGCTTTTCGCCAGTCCAGATCGTGGCACACGCATGGCTTTACTCGACCACTTACCAGAGTATGCTGAGAAGCTCGACAAGAAGACTGTAGATTCAAAGGTTTTCCCGCATCTCGTAGGTCCAACCCAACTCGTAGGGGGGCTCGAAATGCTAACTACAAGTAGCAAACCGGATTTTCGGATACGGTTGCTGTCATCCGTGAAGCCACAGTAAAGTCGATCATCCTTATATCGCCTCTTGTAAGCATTAATCACCTCGCCCCGGCGACTTCGGCTTCTCACCTCTCTGCTAGTTGTCTGACCGAATTCTGAACAACGACCTTTTGCGTTTTTTGGCCAAAATGCAATCGGATCCCGAGGCTTCAATTCGCACCAATACATGTATCCTAATCGGACGTCTGGGGCCGTCACTTGGTCACAATACGAAACGAAAAGTTCTGGTACCCGCCTTTTCTCGGGCTTTGAAGGATTCGTTTGTACATGCCCGTGTGGCTGGGCTTATGGCATTCATGGCAACCATCGACTGTTTTGAAATCGAAGAGCTTGCTACCAAAGTCATCCCCAATATGTCCTTTGCGTTGATAGATAAAGAAAAGTCAGTGCCATTTATATCCCACTCTTTGTCAAGACCAACATTTTTCTAGACTCGTGCGAGACCAAGCATTCAAAGCCGTGGAACTCTTTGTCAAGAAATTAGAGAGTCACGTTGCGAATATGGTTCGTAAATCAACATCTGCATCTGGTTTATTGTTAAATCAAGTACAAAGCCTGAAACGGCCGCTCCCGAAGCAAGTGAAGCGTTGGGCATCACATCCCCAGCTCAAGCGACTCTAGTCAATTCAGCCGCTGGTGCAGCCGGCGCATTGGCCGGCTGGGCTATATCATCATTGGGAAAGAAGGTATTGCAGCCTGGCACCGAGGTTTGGCAATGCTTAATTGAATGCTCTAGCTTGCGACGACTGATATGCAAAGCAACATAACCCCAGCGGCTGGACTTGCGATCCCCGCGGCCGGACTTGCGCTCGAACGACCGATCTCTGCACCTGGACCTGTAGGATCGTCAACTTACCCGCACAGTATTCAGCCACCTAGTTTGGTCGGAGCTAAGAGTGGAGTTTCAAGCCCTATTCCATCCAAGTCGAAAGCAATGCAACTTGGAGCCCACAAAGTACCAGCCGGTGTGGCAGCTGCTGCATTGGTAGAGCAATTAGCAGAGGAGGCTGCGGCAGCCGAAAGCGACGGCAATCCTTGGGGGAATGATGATCTAATTGACGTCAATGCCGACGAGGATGATTGGAGTTTGAATTTTTTCCATAATTTATTTTCCTCGACTCAATTACGTATAGGTGCATTTGAGACTGCGCAGCCAAGCGTTGATCTGCCCTCAATACAGTCCAATGGGTTCGGCGGAACATCATTCCCTTCGCCACGTAGGCGTTCCCTGGTTTTTGCAAGCTTTTAATCTGATCCTTTGTAGCCGATAACCCCTGGAATGCCACTCAACCGACGGCTGCCTTTGGTGAGACGTGGGGCAGCAGTCAACCACCTCACGGGGCACATATGCATAAAGCTGTTTCCTTGCCGCAAGGTCGTTCCACGCCTGTTCCGTCGTCGCCAGAGCCTGCGTGGGATACCGTTGGAACATGGGAAGAAGCCTCGGAGAAGAAATCGACATCAACTCTGTCCGCTCAGAACACGGTCGCATTAACAAAGGAGGAAAAGGCAGCTGAGATGGCGCGCCGCAAAGAAGAGCGGAAGCAGGTTTGCATCTAGTTCTCCCGTCGACACGTTCTGCATGTATCTGACACGCTTCTTTTCAGCGCATCGCCCAGTTGAAAGAGCAAAAAAGGACTAACACTAAACAATGACAGCTCATGGGATACCTATTTATATAAAGAATATACTTTTATGAGGGCGCTGTAGCTACTTACCTGACTGTAATTTGTTTAATAATCACCCCGACATCTTCTGCTCCTCTGAAGCTTCTTGTAATTCTTCGATAGGGATACGAACGAGACGTTGCCCTGGCCCCGGTTGCGCCGTGGGTGCCCCAGATTCACTGGAGGTCACCTCACTGGATGCCACTAGAACTGGTGTTAGTCTACTGGACGACTGAGGTGAAAGAACGCACGAAACAGGTTGAGAATTTGAAACATCCTAGGCCATTGCTCAAGCACTTCGCCATGAACTGAAGGATCATATGAGACCATTTGCATTCAATAACGCGTGTTGAATCACTTTGTCCTGCGTCAGCCATGGTCTCGCAGTCGTCAGCCAGGCCTTCGATACGCTGGAGATATAATGCCGAGGCCCTCTGCAAAGCAAAGACAGCATCGAACTCCTTCTTCTTTTCAAGGAATTTGGCCGCAGCAGCGGCAGAGTTAGCTGGATTAAGACCTGCCGCATGGGAAGGGCGATTGGCGGCCACAGACTGACGCGACATGAGTGAACGCGACGCCCTGCGTTTGGCGCTGTTGTTTCTGGAACAGGCCGGTCATCACCGCGACACGCCCGATCAACGCCCGATTCAGATACGACTCTGAGCAAGCACCACTACCCTTCTGAATGTAGCCCAACGGCTATGCGGGAAAATAACCCTCACGCACTTCCGCTCTACGAGTCCCATCCCCCAGACTGGCTCCCCACGTCCCATGTGTCCGCAGACCTCGGTATCGAACATTCATTCAGCAATCCTCAAATTGTTGAATTTGCATTTCACAGGCTATACTGGATTCCATCCCCCACGGCCTGGGCAAGATGAGGATGTTTTGACGGCGGAAAATGTCAAGAATGGCTTCACATTGCCCCGATTCGTTAGCGTACGCAACTCTCTCATGCATTCCTACATATGGATTTAATAATTCATGACAGGCTGAAAGATTCAGCGCCAAGGAAGTTATTCATGAAAATATACGTTCAGGCAATGCTCTTCTCAAGCTCGAGGAGCTCATGAATGATGTCTTTATGCGACGAGTTGACCGCATTTTACCAATTCCGTGAGCTGCTCTTGTGTCTTGCGCTCAGTAAATCTCAATCCTAGCCCTAGGCCTTCTACTTTTCGTATGCCAACGAGAGTGACCTTGAATGACTCCAAACGACAATCTTGGCTGGCCGACCTCGCCAATCCTGATGTCCCCCTCTACAAGCTTGGAAAAAGTGTCCCCCACGGCGCAAAGGGTCACGACCTTCTCGATCTTCTTCAGACGAATAGGGTGGCAATACCTAGGGCGGTTTGGTTCCTTCGCGTCTTGGGTGCCAATGAAACAGTACGGTTACCCAGAACATTTATCCACGCTTTATAAACCAAGTGCACAGGCTGGTTTACGGAACAAACCATCGTATAATCCCACCCAGTATAGCATTGACTGGGCAAATGTCGTCACTGGCTACATGAAGAAACAGCTGGCGGATATCGCTTTGCCCAGCGCCCCACGTCCAGGTTTAAACATCAAGCAAACATTCAAAGGAGTGCTGGCCGACGCAGACACACGAGAGAAGTGGATTTCGCGGTTCAGTTACTGGTATGTCGGTAATATGTTGCACGCCGCAGGATTGATGCCAACTAAGATAACGTAGTCTCGAGTTGCTCCGGCCCTTTTATTCTGAAGGACTGGTTGATAGTCGAACATTCCTCGTTTGGCTTGTTCAGCAGATGGGGATGTCTAATCTCGCCCAAGTCGGGTTTGTGGTGCGACTAGCAGATGAGTATTTGGATGGCATTATGAAAAGCCGGGCACTGGCTCGACCTTTCATCGATGCATGCCTTTGCAAGCTTTCGGAGGTACGCGCAATGCCCATTTCCTTTGATTCCGGGCTCAGAGCAATTCTTAGATTCGCTCAAGTCCGACGCAAGAATTTCTTGTTGGAACCGAAGCGTTGCTGAAGATTCTTCTTCAGGTATGGCATTTTGACTGTAGCTACTCTCATCGCTGATCCATATTTTAGAGAGTTTGCCTTTCTCTTTCGGATGCGTTTGTGAGCCCAGGGATGTGGTCAATTCATGCGGCTCTCCTCACCGACGCACTGACCGAGAATGTAATGGATCATTCCCCCGACCTCCATATTGAGCAGAACTCGCGCGATATCCATCAGCTTTTACTGGACAACTTCATGGACATAAAGCGAAGAAATGAGGCCATGTTATTTACGAACCTCCCTTCGCATGTTTCCGCCAGACTGCGCACTGTTGTCTCGGATGTTCAGGTGAGCAGTTTTTGCCGATTGGCTGGAAATGATCTCATCTGGTATTTAAGTTGCTCAACTCCATTTCCAACAAAACGGATATGGCTTCTGTGACATTCTTTTCGACTGACCACCTCGATGACTGTATGGTATTCATAGACAAACTTCAAATGCTATTGACATGGAGTGTCACGCCTCTTCAATTTGGCGATCATCGGCCTTTCGCGGCTGTCACGCTCATCCGTAACTGGAGACTTAAAGTTGGAGACCGCGCCACCAGGAGAGACTTTGCGGGTCCTGACGAATTTCTGCAAGATCAACTGTTTGATTGGCTGGATGGCTCTGACATTGCGGGTGATCCACAGAACCTTCGTGCAGTTGCGATCCTGTTTGGGAAGCTTATAAGAGAAGACTTGTTCTCGTATGCGGGCTACATACAACGTCTCGTTGCGCGTGGGGAGAGTGGGTTATCCTACTCAGAGGTGTGTGCCTGCGTACCCTTACCTTGCAATGCATTTAGTATCAATCCCAGGTCAATGGTTCCCGTCATCGTGACTTCCTGCGATGCATCCCCCTATACAACTCAACATCTTCTCTAACGAGTCAGCGTAAGGTCATATTGCACGGAGCTCGGGCCAGAGAAACTCCAGAGGACTTGCATGAGCGGGAAATAAGGAAGGAGATCCGTACCTTGCTCCCAGAGCTGTTTAACGGAGGTATGTTGATGAGTGACATGTAGTTTCCCAATCCTAACTATGCACCTTCCAGCCGATGGCTCCCCACTGCTAATCTCCTTGCCTGATTTACTCGACAAATGCAGCAATTTGATATCCGCTTCCCGATTTGAACAAGCTAGAACCTTCGGTCATTGGCTTTTACCTGTCCTTCAAAAGCGCATCACAGAGTAAGAATCTCCGGATTGAACTTCATACCACTGATCTCACTCTGTTTGCAGTGTAACGCAAGACCACAACCGCATGGATCAACCAGACCTTCTGACATGGTATTCTGTCTGCATTGAGCTGATGATTAACACGAAATGCTTCCATTCCGCTCTCGAGGTGAGTAGTCATTTACCTCTTATTACGCATCTCATCTCTCTTTGCAGTTGATTCTTTGTGTATTACAGCATTCCGCAACGGTGGATTTGCTAACCGCAGTCATCGATACCTTACATCGATTTACGTGCATATGGACGTGCATGAATGTGACGGGAAACATAGTCAACGCGCTTTATTCGGCACATCAGCGTTGGAAGAAGACGCGAGGCGGAGAGTTTCGTGCTTTACTTAACCTGCTCGTCGAATTTGACGACGGACGCTACCTGGACGAAGTATCTCGATCCAATGTCAATGCAGACATTTCTACCTTTATTCTCGTGAGTTTGTATTTCTTCACCTACCTTTCTCGTCTTTGGATGCTCATTAGAATTGTACCAGGCCCTTCGTCCGTATTCAGATCGGCCTGATCCAGTGCCCGATGTACTTCCAGAAATCCTTCTCTTGGCGGACGATCTTGATGGGGATGCTCCCTCAATCCTAGCAAGCGGTCTTTGGATCAAATACAGGATGTCGTTGGACTGGGCGTGGAAGGTGTGGGACAATACTGTCGCTAGTCTGCGTCAAATCCCTTTTATGACTCCCGATACATCCAATCGGAGGATCTGCGCCCTGCGGTATGGTGCTTTCCTGTGGCACGTGGATCAACACCTCCCCAAAGGCCTTGATGAAGAGGTTCTACAGTGGTTTCTTGGCCCCGGGAAAAACGAGGTTGCAGCCCTTGAAGCAGATGCATGGGATGTTTTGACCATTGTGCTACTCCACCTTTCTGTCCACGGTGCTCTGCAGACGACGACGATTCTTCAGGGACTAGTTTACCCAGCATGGCAGCTCGGTGCTTCTGCGTCGAATGTGCAACAAGGACAATCTCGCGAAGTCCTCCTGCGGGCAGTGAATGCATTGTTCCAGCAATTACTGCTCCAGGAGGATGGTGGGCCAGAAAGTGTCCCTCCTGTTGGCCTTCTGGAACTGCAACGCATACGAACGCGACGGCAGGCTGTGTATCAGGAACCCCACTTTCCTTTCCTTGTTTCCAGCATACCTCTACTTGTTTCTTTGGAAAGCAACGAGAATTTATCTCAAGATATCCGGAAAGATCTCGCGTTGCTCCGGCTTACATTGTCCGAGCACGACGACTTCCGTCACGGGGCATTTCGGAATCTGGATGCCATTCGTGAAACTTTTGAACACTCTCTGCAGGTTGAAGAAGCCGATGAGAACCGTGCCAAATCAATGGTTGGCGCGCTGCGGGTTCTCCTTTCTGACTCAGCAGATGGTAAGTGGTTGAATTGGTATATATGTCAACGACGCTGACTTGAGACAGATGAGGCTGTTGAACTTTCAAGCTGGCCGGATGTCACATCCCTGCTGAGTCCTTGGAAGCTGGCGGCGACATCCATCCAACTCCAGTTCATTCTGAGACAAATGGGGCGGGCATTATCGTGTGAAGGAACTCACGCAGCCGCTCAGGCCAGTTTAGACAAGCTGATACTCATGATATTCCATCACTCCATGACGTCAGAGGAAGCGTATTTTGTCGCCCAGATGGCTCGAGGTACCGAAGGGGCCGTCGCTGGCAAGGTGGTTCTCATTTCTCTGTCAATGCATCCTCTAGCTAAAGACCTCCCAGTTTATCAACAACGGCCTGAAATGTGTCACCGAAATCCTTCGCGATCTGAGCATGTCATCCAAGTCTTTGACTGATGGTTTCGAACGAGCGGGTGAATTGCTTCGTGTCATTGCTTATGTTGCCGAGCCTCTCCGGTCAGCAGGTTCACAGCTTCCAGCGCTGGACCCAGCAATCCAAGACGAATTTTTTGAAGTCCTGAATGATAAATTTGTGGATGTGGAACGGTCTCTTACCATTAACGACATGGAATCTATTGAACTCACCCAAGCGGCCATTTCCCTTTCGCGTCTGCTGCAATTTCATTTAGGTTTCCCTGTCGCATGGACAGCGAAAATTAAGGAATTGAGCATTAATCTCTCGACTACCATCTTTAGACTTGTATTGGTACGTCCGTTTTATTGTAGCTAGCCATGTTCCTTGCTCAATGTTTTATTAGCTTCACGGCAGTGGGAATAGGCTTGATCTCGGGGCGTACTCTCTCCTAATTGACACATTATATTATCTACTCGACGGTGAGTACCTCACGATTCTCCCCATTCCACCGCCATTAATTAGTTTTCAGAGCTAACCCTCAATGCTAAAACCCCAAATTTCGATCCCTTCTGCTATGCTCCACATATTCTTCCATCCGACATCCCCTCCGATTTTCCACGGGAGTACAGGAACCAAATCCAAACACTTCTTCCCCATTTACCTCCCCCTGCCGTTGTATCTCAGCTTGCAACATCTCATCGCGACTCAACGGGGCTGCTTCTCCATGATGCACCCGTTTTGAATCGGCCATGGGAATGGATAGAGAATCTAGGCGAGCCGGCTGTTTTGGACCTCAAGGAAGAAGACAAAGAGCGCGAGGAGAGGGAACGTCAGAGGTTGCAATATTCAGTCAAGAATGCGGGTTCCTTGTCGTTAGACGTCTTCGGAGCCCGTCCGACAGGCGACGGTATATTGCAGAACCAGGAAGGCGATGCGAGGATACAAACTAATATTCGGACTTTCCAAGACGGATTGTCCGCAGACGCCATGTTTAAAAGAGACTGGCGGGAGACAAGGATGGAGCCCGAAGTTGCGGCTCTGGTCGATGCGAGTATAGGTCGTGTCAAAAGTGAGACAAGCCTATTGGGAAGTGCAGGCACTGCCCATTCGATTCAGGGGAGGGCGGAGAAAAGAACAGTCGCTAGGACTTCACCAGCATCTTCAATTCTGTCTCGCTCGTCCGCGCATGGCTCCGCTGGGTCCCGCCGACCTAGTCCTGGCCAGTCTTCTCTAAACCGGCTGTCAATTTCTACGATGGGAGAGGCGGCGGATGCAGACAGCTCGAGCACTGGTTCATCTTCACGAAAAGCAGGGTCAAAACGCAAGGCGTCCAGCGACGATGACATCACTCTCGAGTCTTCCTCACGCAATAAAAGGCCGAAACCCAAAGTCGTGGCCCCAAAGCCTCGACCGAAGAAGCGGTGATACATCTATACATAATTGGATACAATTGCCATTATAATCGGTGTATTAATATAAATATCTGATCATGGAGATTATTCCTTGCCAAAAAATCCATCGAAAGGCCCATCCACTGCCTTGGCCTTTCCTTTGCCCCTGCGCTTTACCACCACCGGGTCCTTCTTCGGACTTGACTCTCCGACACTTGTTGCCACGGCCTGCACAATCGCTTTCAGGGAGTAATCTTCAATCGGTTTGGTCGAAACTGTGGCTCTGCATGTGGGACAGGTGTAGTCAGGTTGTGGGCCTTGTTGTGCAATCATCGCGGCGATGTAGGGATGTGCTCGGAACCGGGGGTTCAGGAGATGATAAGACGGTTCGTTGGTGCGATGCCAACCCGGATGAGCAGTCATATGCTGCGCGAGAGTGGTGCCTGCAAAGCCTCAGCATTGGAAACACATGAGTCTGATTCGGTACTGACCGAACCTAGAGCAAGAAAATAAGCAAGTATACGACCGGAGAATCTGAGATAATTACCATTCGACAAGGCATTGACGACAGAAGGTATGGCCGCAACCACTGAGTCTATTGACCCGTTGAATGTATATACACTGGCGTGGTGGAGGCGCCTACATATAAGGTGACCACATTGTCGTCGTGCAAATTTCGCAGCTGATGTGGTCCTCCAGTTGTGCAGCATCCTAGCACGACGTTGTGAAAGGCCTTCAATTGATAGAATTGCTCGTACTCACAAGAACAACTTTCCCAGACCGTTTCGCAGCCGACTTCAACTCGCCAATCTCTTTATGCGCGTGCTCCAGTTCGCCTTCAACTTTCTCGAGCTTGGAGCATCGTTGCTTGAGGGTCCGGATTTCCTGCTGCAATTGCTTGAGCTGGTCCTTCGGCGGCGGTATTGTGGTCTGGCGTTTGCGGGGCTGATTCTCCTCATCGGAGGAGAATATTTCGATCAGTTCAGGTTTCGGGGTGGGCTTTTTTCGCTTGGATGACGAGCGTGGAAAACTGGACGAAATGACCAGGGGCACGTCATCTTCACTGTCGGACGCGACGACGATGTCGCGATTCCTCGTTGAAGTACGATGCGGCGGCATGATCGTCGTTCTTCAAAGCGAATTTCAAGTTTATTATTACATAAACAATCGGCGCGTCACGGTTGCCGACGTGACGTTTACGTACTCGTTGCCTCTTATAGGTAATACGCTCCAGCTCCCCATTCTCAACTAAGTCTCCCGCCTCCCATTCTGCCGGTCAGAACACGTATCATCCGCTTTTCCAAGTTCCCGCCTCCCGAGTTTTCTGTATGGCTCACCAAATGCGCACTGACGTGAATCGCGATATGTTTCATTGTACGATTTGTTCAAGGCGATAAAATATTGGTTTGAGTTACAATGGTAGTGGTACGTACATACAGGCTCAATTGAATCGCGGAGAATCTGCACCATCTAAAACCTTGAACGCCGTCGCCGCCATTTGTGACCATTTCTGTGCGATGTCTGCAGCGCCAAGCTTGATTGCAAGGCCAAAGCCATAGACCAGGAGCTCTGCGTAAAGCGCATAAAGGCCTTCATCGGTCGCCCAATCCAATAGTTCTTGGATGCGAGCCACCGACATGCCAGTCGCGTAAATTCCTTGATGCATGAGGGGTATCAGTTCCGCAATGGCCCTTCGTCGGGCGTCACTCCGTTCTGCCAAGGCAAGCGGGAGGGAGCATGTGTCGCACTCGCACACGAACTTGTAGTGCTCTAGCAGTTCTGCGCGCCGCTCTTCACGAGAAGCCGCCAGCTCGCTGTACAGAACGGTAATCTCCTCATCTTTTGCGATGCTACGCACAGCATGAAACTGTCCGGTGAACGATCGCGGATTAAAGAAGAAGTTGGCGTTCGGAGAACAGTCGTGGTTGGCTCTGCAGAGTATCGGGAATAATCCCGAATACTCTGTTTGGGGAGCATCGGGGATTGTGACGGTTTGATAGTTAGTGAGCAGTGTGCCCAGAATAGGTTCCTGTTCGGGGCCAAAGGCGTTGTGCAACGAGAGGATTGTACTGCGCGTCGCAGGAGACAGGCCGGACAATGCAGCTCGATAGAATACGCCAGATGTGCTTTGGTCTTCCGCAATAGCCACATCGGTGCGACTAACGACAAGAGGGCGCTCTAGAGCAATCAGCTCGCCCTTTTCGATGAAACGGCGAGCGACCATTTTCATCCCTTTATTGGAACTCTGTTCCAAGACGAAGGGAGGGCCCGGTGGTGGTGGTGGTGCAGGGGAATTCCATATATCCCAGCCGGATATTCGTTGAATATTGTGTAGGTGGTCCAAAAACACGATAGTAGCATCCTTGGGTGGTAAATAGAGAAAGTGCGACGCCTCTGGTGCCTGACCGTGGCGGTAATCGGCCTGGAGGATGCGCGGATTTTCGGAATACGTGCGGCATGTTTCGGAGAGTTGGCAGTCAATGGCCTGGCTCGCGTCCGATGCATTCTCAGACGGAGCTGAAAAGTATGAATATCTTTGTGAACAAAAGAGAAGCGGTGTATGATACCTAGAACGGCGTCCCCCGCATCGGCCACCGAGGGGCGGACTGATTTGGGTCCTTTCTTGCCGCCAAGAAAGCCGCGCTTCATTCCAAGAGACATTTAGCAGTCAAAGCAGCAGGCGCCAATTGAATTGTGCATGATAACGTTCAACGTGTACTGATGTTCAAATCGGCGATGATGAGCCGATCGCTTCTGAGCATATGCGCTCATGAGCCATCTCAAAGGGTGGTCGCGCAAACTCGTTCTAAAGAGCTACAGATTATTTCCTAGGCGATACACGTCAAAATTACATCTATGTACATGTACACGCCTCTTGGGCTCCTCACGAACAACACTGAAGACACTATCGGACGGCATAACTATATAGATCGAGGGAGTTCATCGATGCATTCCCGAATAATGCGCATCGTAGGCTCCTGGTCGTATAGGAAACGAGCGCATACACGATTGGGGCATTTGGCCAGCCAGCATGCCTTGGCTTCAGGCCATTCAGCAAGTCCCTTGTCGAGAACCGTGTCGCCCAGAGGCCGAACCTCGACCTCCTGAATCATCCTGTATTTTAATTCTCTCCAAGTGTGATAGTCAATTGGAGCGTGGCAATTTCCACAGTTTGAAGTGTTTTCCGACGCAACAAACGGGGGCTTGTTTAAGCGCTCTCGAAGCCTAGATAGCAATGTGAATGAAATAGAGAATAGGTAGAAGGTAACTACGTACGCCTCTCTCCGGCTATGGTGCAGTTCGAATAAATTAAGGAGGGCTTCCGTCGACAGTCGTTGAAGTAGAGGGCGTATTCGGGGATCTACCAGGATCGAAGTGAGCTCCTGACTTTCAGATTTCGTGGATTCCTACCATGGAGGTCCGCGGTAAGAGTCTGCGTGGACGCAAAACGCGCCTTGTCAAACGAGGTACGAGTTAGATCTGATATAGCATCTGCCAAGAAACTACCTCTTCTTCCCATCCATAGCGGCAGGCGACGGTATACAGACGAAATGGTTGGTCTAAGAGGGGAGGCGTCATGACCAGGAGGCGCATAATTGACATGGGGCCAGGCATGTCGTATTTCTCAGCAGCGTAAAGGATCTTGTCGACGACATCGTAGTGAACCACAGGCAAGAGCGGCAGGCCAGAAACCATTCTTAGGAGCAGTTCCAGCGTGTCTGGGTCATGGTTAGGTGTAGAGCCCAATGGGACGGATGAATGAGGTTACCTTCGTCTTCGTCCATGAATATGACTTCCACCGAGGATGACTGACCTTGGGGCAGCGACAACATTGTCCGAAACCAGGAGGATGTTGTTTTCAAAATGAATGAGTGGAGACGGAAAAAGAGATTGCCACCCTTGGCGGAGAGAACGATATCGCCATCTGGAGAGCAGAAGGATGGGTGGAACACTGGCGACCCTTCTGGCGGAGATCGACATTCATCGGATTCAGACTGCATTGGTTGGAAAGCGAGTTGCATTGACAGAATCATTGATTCCGCGACCACGTGAGCGCCCATCGGACCGGCAACCAAGGTTACCCAGCGGACTCCGACAAGACTCCGACTCGGATACTCACAGACTGAATGTCTTTTCTCTTGCGGCCAACTTCTTTCAGACTTGCGCTTGACAGTACCCACAACTTGAAACCGTTCCTCAATCGCTCCTTGCTTCCCGGAAACAGACGCTTCATGTCCTCTCAGTACAGCTATATCCTTGTCGCTCGACCGGAACCCGCCGTTACTCTCATCACGCTGAACCGGCCCAAAGCCTTGAACGCGCTATGTTCCCCCCTCTTTACTGAACTGAATCAGGCCTTGCAAGAGGCCGACGCCGATGACACTGTTGGAGCCGTGGTTCTCACAGGATCCGAGAAGGCCTTTGCAGGTGTGTCTCAGACGTGCAACATCTGCTTGCCCGACTGACTTTCACAGCCGGGGCGGATATCAAAGAGATGCAAGACAAAGAGTGTCAGCTCTCAATACCCATATTGTGAAGCTCTACTCAAACCTCGGACAGATTCTGATGTCTTCAAAAACCGTTTCCTCGAGGACTGGGGGCTCTTGAGTAAAACTCGCAAGCCAATCATTGCTGCTGTCAGCGGTTACGCTGTAAATGTCCTTCAATGTCACCATTCTCAATCGTCCTCACGCGATCGAAACAGCTTGGTGGTGGATGCGAACTGGCGCTAATGTGCGACATTATTCTCGCTTCGCCTACGGCCAAGTTTGGTCAGCCGGAGATCAATCTTGGGGTCATTCCCGGTGGAGGAGGCTCCCAGCGCTTGGCACATGTCATCGGGAAATCACGAACGATGGAAATGGTACTGACGGGCCGTAATGTCTCTGCTCAAGAAGCCGAAAAATGGGGAATGGTCAGCAGGGTAGTCGGTGAAGGTGAAGGGCAAGTAGTCAAAGAGGCGATCGACATGGCCAAGATCATTGGTAGCAAAGGCCAAATTGCTGTCCAGGCAGCGAAAGAGGTTGTCAACGCTGGTCTGTGTTTTGCTCTTAATACAACTACGGAATTTGAATGCATCTCAACAGCATATGAACTGAATTTAGCCGAGGGGTTGCGTTTCGAAAGAAGGATCTTCCACGGTCTCTTCGCCACCAAGGATCAGAAAGAGGGTAAAAGATTCGATACTGCTTGCCCCACTCTTATTGATGCTCCTTTTCCTCAGGCATGTCCGCGTTTGCCGAGAAGCGAAAGCCCGAGTTCACAAACTCGTGATGAGTACCCAGGCTGTTGTATCAATTGAATCCGCTGTAGTATGAAAGCGCCCAGGTCATGGAACAACGCTCCGCGTCGAATTGGGTTCCAAAAGACAGAATCGGAAGCATGAGTATGGGGTGGCTGTGTTGAAGAGAGCGCGTCTCCATGAATGAACGCAAGATCTTAAGAATTCGCTTGAGTTTTCGGGAGCCTGCCAGTACGGAGGAGAGCTTATGTGACAATTATCGCTGTCTCCGACAAAATCAACATTTTTTCCGAGCTCCTACAAAGAAACTCGTTGACCATAATTACCAAATTTGAACCCAAGCGTTCTTTTGTAGCAGGCTGTTTCCTCTTCACGTGATAAAAATCCTTTTGACCGAAAACTTTTGCCAGTCCAGGATGCTAGCACACTCTTCACGAGCAATATGCACGCGTCTGTGTCGAGTACCCGTCGAATCAGGTTTGCTGGCCATTCTCCGCCCATGGTTGCATTGATGACAAGACGCACATAGCCCACGGGAGCCATTCTTCCAGGTGCCTACTACGCTCATCGTGCCCTATCCGTCGCGCTGTTTTCCGAAACATGTCGACAAACGATAATGCCTCCTCCCATTACTCGAGAACCACCCGCGATCCCTTGGAGTGCGTAACTTCCAACCTCTCAGTGCTTGATTTTTATTGGTTGTGGTTGCAGTCCTCAGGATTCAATCTTTTCCTCCCGGAAATCAACCTGGGATCATGTTTTCTCCGATATCAAAGATCTACCCCCTCAGATCCCTCTCGCTTCGTCGGGGGTGGGTCCTCGACGCCCACGCCGACAAACTATGACTGCACAGGAAATTAATGCATTCAACGAGATTTTCAATTTGATTTTCGATTCCATGGCCGAGAAAGGATCTGGACATAGTTCTTCGGTGGCCGTTGGCGGTGCGGGCATGGGTGATTTGTTCAGCACCCTGCGACGTCACTCGAAGAGGATGAAGTGGACCGCCCAGTCTGACCAGGACTTGGATCGCAAGAAAGACGAGATGGATAGATGCGACACTGACCAGCAGTTGCTGAACTGGGCGATGCGCGAAGTCTTTGGCGAATCCCAGACGTATGAGCAAGAGTTCAAAAACGCGAAAGCCAAGGAGGATGTGGAGTTGCCCATGTTGCAACCACCGACTTACCCACATCTCATTGCCCTTCTCATACGGACCTTCAGGGACAAATACCGCGACCCCCATCTTGCGCTATCCATGTTCGACTATGCCCGACAGTTATCAATTCCTTCTTACGTCTTTGGCTGCTCTACAAGCGCCTACAATGAGCTGATTGCGACCCGATGGACTTGCTTTCGAGATCTCAAGGGCGTGCACGATGCTTTAGAAGAAATGCTGGTGAACGGCGTGGATATGGATAACAAGACACGGGAATTGGCGGAGAAAGTGCGACAGGAAGTCGGGGAACGGAATTTGTGGATGGAAGAGAACGAGATAGGAGCGGGGGCAGTTTGGGACATGTTAAACAACATCGAAAGATTGGTGAACCAGTCGGTGATTTCCCCTCGCAGAAAGCCGACGACTAAGAAAACTATACCGTTGAACCAGTGGAGGGCGGTTGACGACGTCAACCCTGACTGGGAATTCGACAAGTGGTAGTGTGGTACATCGGCATGTTCCTACATACTGCACATATATTATTACATCGGCGCCAGCACAGTGTGAACTAAAACCTCTATGATATGATCCAGATGGGTGAAATGTGCTATATACATACAATGGATGGTAATCCAAGAAAAAAGTGAGGGGTATCGATGTAGATTAGGGTCCTGGTATTGAAGTGAAAGAAAACCATTAGTGAGCAGGCCGTCGGGATCGTGATTTTGAGGTACGAGGAGCAGCAGGACTCGAGACGGCCCCTAGCCCATGAGCAGGCTTGTAATTGTCGTCGATTTCGCCACATTTGAGGTGCAGTAATAGGTTGTACACAAATATCTGTTCGTACCTAGCGGAGATCATTGAGCACGACGCTCGACGAATCCAAAGGAAAAAATCTCACTGGGCATTTGTGAACACGACAGACATCGAATCGGAGTTACATCGAAGCAGGTTTGGCGCCATCACCAACGCCAGGTTAGCGGGTGTCATCTTCGTCGTCCCCTGGATCCGATCTTCCAGGAACAGCTGAAGGAAACTGATCACGAACAACACCACGCGGCGATTGATAGTGGGCAAACGCTCCACAATTTGCACGCAGGCGGTTGGGTCCTTCGAATTGGTTATGCACTCGTTGTACATTTCCTCCGGAATAAGTGGGTCACAGAGTTCCCGAAGCCACAACTTCATGAGCGAAGCGAGAACGTGGGGATCATCGACGCCATCCAAGGTATAATATCCTTTGTCGATACGTAGCTTGAGTTCAGAGACGGAATCACCGTCACCTGGGACTCGAAATATACCCTCAGATTTGCTACCTCCGAGGGCCAGGATGCCATCGGCGAGAAAGGGAAGGATGATCGGAACCTTTTGATGAGGGTAGTTTCGTTCCTGGAGTCTGACGATTGCGTCCAGAGACTCCCCGAACGTAGATGGGTTGAAGGCGGCGTCCTAGAAGAAAATATAAGCACGGCACTCCTGCGAGAACGGAGTTTGAACGTGCCGATGCAGTCTCAATTTCGGCTGACGTTGGAGGTTTGCCTCGGGGACCCTTTTTGGCGATAAAGACCAGGCGCTTCATACAATATTTAGCCATCACGTCGACTCTTCCTTCTTGCTGAGTGGTGTGTTGTTGTATGAACGACCGAAGGTAGGTTTCGAAGTTTTTCGAAGGGGGGAAGGTAATCAAAAGCACACATAATAATTGCCATCCTTTGAAGATGCTTTCGCTAGAATAAGCGTCAGTACGACTCGTTAAATCTGGTACCCCGAGAACGTACGGGCTGGGATTCCCCGTTAGCTGTTTCATTATTTGGCAATATATTTCATCCCTGAGCTCGCCGTGCGTTAAGCCTTCTCCGAGAAGCCATCGTTCCTCCTCTAGAATTCCAGCACTGTTCCCGGCCAATGAAGTCGTAGAAGCGTTTATCGAAGCAACCATAGAGACATGGTTGTCGGATGGCAACCGCACTCCAACAGGCTTATCTCGATCGCGATCCCCCATAATATGCTGGATTACTTTAAAAATCTTGACAGCATCCCTGTTGAGCGAGCGATTGAGTGTCAACAGCGGAGAGTTTAAAACGGCCTGTTGGTATTAAACGACAAAATCAGATAAAACAAAGCGGAAAGCAAATTGGGGCACCTTTTGCCAGGTCATCATTTGGGTGACGGGAACACGTCTTCGGAATATGAATCCGGTGCGGTGTGTTGAGAAATATTGTCTAGCGAAATCCGATTGGGAGAATTGCAATATATCCGAAGCGAGATCTTGCGGAAGTATTGGGTACGTTCTAATGATACATTGGCATCAGGTCAGAGTAAAGAACACGCGGGAAACGCACCCAGAGCCAAGCGTCGTTGTTTGGGTCAACTCCGTTGGCGAGCGAACGCGGGGTTCAACAGGGATAGGTTTTCCTGCTGCCCGGTTCTTCACTGGACTCATATCCATTGTGGCGGCTTAGTCGCGTCAGTCCTCGCGAATGGCTTGATACCGCTACTAAGACTTACCATGATTAAGGATAGGTGCGCTTATCCCTTTAGCGGCGATGGACGGTGCAGACGCACTCCGGGAATTCCACATCGACCCTCCCGTGGGCGTGGCAGGTATTGGCCTACGAGGCGATGGCGGGGGTTTACTTTTATCTCTGCCAGGAGTGCTAGGGATGACGAGTTTGGGCATTTCGTGCCCTATCGAGCTGTTCGTCGCAGTGGGCAGATACTTGGATGAACCATGGCCACTTTCTGATTGGGAGCTGGTCAACATTTCGACAGCAGCGTTCAGACTCTGAGGTTGTGGCGGTCGGTGCGACACGTATGAGGAAGATTTAGACCGAGCCCGGGGGCTTGAATCGGGATAACTGGCGTCACCATTTAGTCGGGGTTTCCCGTTGGGGCTTGCCTTATCCTTTGGGCGAGTATGACCATTGGAAGTCATGGATTTACGTGACGAGGGAGACGAAGGAGCATCTGTAATGTCAGGAGATCCAGGGATGGTGGGTAGATTAGAGGTCAAAGGATGAACACGCGAATTTGCATTATATTGATCAGTAGAAGAAGACCGTCGGACTTCTGGAAGTTGAGTATTCCTATCTTGTACAGGATCCTGCACTGTTTGAAGTGGGCCCGTATACGACCGGGATCGTCGATAAGCTTGCACCTGAGTGTTGGTGGGCCCGGTCGCATCGTCCGGGGGAGACTTGGAGAATCGATTAAACGTCGTCTGCGATAGTCGTCGACCGAGCGCCGTATTCTATTATATGGCTGTTGAGAGTTTGTTCAAATAGAATCGGATGCAACGCACCTGTATTATGCCTAATGGTATAATGAAGGCTGCCGCAGGACGCTCCCAGACAGTTTCGCCCGTTTTCGTTTGGTAGTAATAAGGAAGACCTCCCCGAGAGTCGTCGCTCAACTCCCACCATTCACCATCGGCACTCGGAGGGAGTACAAAATTGCCTACAGGAGGATCCCAGCTGACCTGTCCAGTCGCTGGGCAAGCGAAGAAAGAAGTCTGGGTCTGATGTGCCTGCTTCAAAAAAACAGCCGCGCGATTGATTGACACAACGACTTGCCTGCGGATCGACCAAAGTAA
Source organism: Mycena epipterygia (assembly GCA_029281465.1). Classification (NCBI taxonomy): domain Eukaryota; kingdom Fungi; phylum Basidiomycota; class Agaricomycetes; order Agaricales; family Mycenaceae; genus Mycena; species Mycena epipterygia. The sequence goes on from JARJCQ010000019.1 coordinate 316,310, forward strand.
CCCAAAAGTTGGAACCCCAGGCGGCCTCGTCGGTTTCCTTGGTTGAAACCGAGCTGAAGCTCTTCTGGGAGCGCGGGTTTCGCAGATGGGACTTTGGTGAGGGCGTTGCATTTGTTTTTTGGGGGCTACGGTCGACAGATGGACCGCTGGTGCTGAATGTGGCAGATGAACGAGGTAAAGAGGGTGGCGGAGGAGTTATCTCTGTCAAAGACATGTTGCGATAAGGAGGGATTGTGGCTGGGAAAGAAGACGTCGAACTTCAAGAGGAGCCCAGCATAATGGCCGAAATGAGGGAGAACGCCGATCTAACTAACCCCATCAGGCGCACGCCCGATTCCAAAATCAAGTTTGCTTGTGATACAAAAGGGCGTACGCTACTCTTTCTTCTTTGCCTCTGCTACAAACTTCGCAAGTGTTTCAAGATCCTGACCATCACCCTTCCCTGATTGCTCTATCCGCGAGTACAATTTGGACAGCCCGTGGTAGATGTCCCCTTCTCCCTCTCCTACGAATCCTGCTATTTCCGACATCTCGCCCACCCACCTGTACGCCTTGGGGACCATCTACAAGTGGTTAACAATAAGATCGTCCTAGAAACCATTTTTGTAGCCTACAGGCGGTACGACCCGTGATATCCGCTTCAGCAAGACAGGCTGTGATTCGTGTAATTCATGCAGGAGCGCATCAGCCGTAGCGGGCGAAGACTGGATACACAGGCTGTAGGTTGAATCATTTTTTATTTGATCAACTACGTACCTGGTGAGCCGCTAAATCCCTCGCTTTCAGTACTGTCGAGTTATATTGAACACAGAAGACGCATACCCAAAATCATGGCGGTAAAGAGTCCTGTTGTGCCTTTGGTAATGCCCTAACAATAGTTCAAAGCTTTATCTCTTGATGAACGGCACTGCATCGCTCACCGCATACGACATCTTCAACGCGCTCGCGTCGCCTACACCTGCACCTTCTCCCTTCAATGCTGAGATTTTCAGGCCGTATTTCGATAACCCAACGAAGCGATCCACCAGAGAATCGTCGCTCGAAGAGGCGTAAATCGTGGGGTTGTACTCATCTTCCGGCGGACCACCAATGATCGCAGCGTCAATGAATTTCGAAGGAGAATTTTCAAACAAAGCCGCGATCCGATGGACCGTCGCAGGGTTGACAGCGTTGCAATCTACAAAGACAGGCGAAGGACTGCCGGCCAACCGGGTGCTTGTTGCGGATTCTGCCAGATATTTCTCTGCAAGCGCCAAGGCATCACTGGGCGGCAGGATTGACAACATCCAGTCGCAAGTAGCACCTATTTCTTTGAAAGAAGCGTCCTGCATCCCAGCTTCACGGGCTCGTCGACGAGTAGTTTCGGACCGGTTATCGAGGTTGGTCAGGACCGTGCAACCTGCTCGAGTGAGTACTCGGGCGACTGCCGAGCCCATCGCGCCTTCCACAGCGTCAGCCAAAAATATTTCTGTCTGCGGGGTCGATCCATACCAGCCGCGATAATTGCGATAGTCGACATGGTGCAGATCAAAGGGTCGACGTGTATTACGTACACGCAATCTTATCGAGGCAATATCATTGATTTCGGTGATACAGAAAAACATGAAGGGAGAGTGCACTGGTAAGACTGTTATAAATTACAGATGTAGTTCCACCGACGAGCTGGCTCTATCGATTGGATATCTAATATATAAACGTCCAGCAGCGTATGAAATGTTCACTTAAAAGGGCGCAGCGCTGTGAGGAGCGACAAGTTCCGAGGCGCTGGGCGGGGACTTGTCAGACGCGCCGTTGGTGAGAGTGACCGACGGGAGTGCACTGGCAGGAGGGAGAGCGCTGGCAGGGGTAGGCGTATCAGGGGCCTCCATACCCATCTTCTTCTTCACATTGTCGAAGGTCTTGAGCAGTCGCCTCCTTGCTCCCAAGGCAGCAATGCCCTTGGCTTCCAGCGTAGGCTCGTCGAGAACGACCATCTCTTCCCAGGTCATACCCTCGAAGCTCGCCGTATACTTGTGGAGTCGCAAACTCCGCAACCAGGCAGGGACATCCTTCAGGAGTTCGGGATCGATCTCGTCCTCCCTCGGAGTCGTCGCACTACCCAACGACGAAGCACTCTTCAGCCCGCTGCTTTTAATGCCGCTGCTTTTCAACCCGCCGCTGCGCAGCGCACTTCCCGGATACCGCGCACTGGCAGGGGTTCGCCAATTGTTCCCGTGAGGTTTGGCCGACTGGGGTTTCTGGGTCTGGGGCTGCATAGGCTGCTGCATGCCCATGCCAGGTTGGACCATGCCATTCATCATCATCTGGACCGCGAGGAGTTGGCTTAACTGCGCCTCGTTGGAGAGTGCCAAATTATTGAGCATTAATGGATTAATCATGCCCTGCGGGAACATGGCGGGATTGAGCATGCCCATATTGTTTTGCTCTGCGTTTTTGTTTCCCGTAGCCTTTTGGAACATCGGGACCAGAGGCGTATTGACCATGTTGGCCCAGCTACCCTCTTCATTGCGGTTGACCACGACGTCTTGACCTGCTGGTTCGGGTACCTGAGATTGCGGCAGAGCCGAAAGGGGAGTATTGAACTGGGGAGTTGCCGGAGTTCCCGGGAGCGGTAAGTTCAGACTCGGGGGACGCAAGCTGCGGCTAGCTTGTTTAGCTTTGAAGGAAGAACCGTCGAGGGATCCTGTGAGGGCCGTCAGTGTGACTTGGGGCGGTGGCGCTGAGGCTCGGGGAGAACATACCGGTAAGAGGTCCGTTGTTACCAGCCGGTCCTGCCATTTGCTGGAGGACAGCGATCAAAAATCGGATTTGGCTCTGGTTAGAATGCTGAAGCAAAGTGTATAAAGCCGCAGTTCGCTCGGCCTCAGACAAAACCTTGAACCCTGTGTCGGAAATTTTGTCAATTGGTGACAAGATCCGTCAGACTGACGCATACACACATTGTTCAATGGTACCCAATTCCTCCTTGAATTTGGGCTCGACGGAGGCCTCCGCCATCGCTTCCTGAACCACGTACATTAGTTTGGTGAAAAGTTGTCTACCACCTCACTCCACTGACCAACGTCACTTCATACTTGGAGAGATCCTCGAACCATTCGTCAAGGCCTTCACCTAGAAGACGCATAAACAAAGCGCGACACAATTAGTGCGAGAGACAGGCATACCCTCCGGTTTTCCACCGGGACCGCTCGCGAAACGAGGTGACGGGGGAACGAAACCGTTCGCCGTTGGCCTCGGAGAGGGCAAGGGACTCAAGCGGTTGGACGGAGCCAATTCGGCCGAGGCGAATTGGGGTCCAGGTTTGGGGCTGGAAGGTCGAGCAGTCATAATGCCAAGTCAACTCGGATAGAGAATGAAAGATGGTAAGGGTTCTAGTACCTCGCCAGGACGGCACAGCATCAGCCCGCATCGCAACGCTCGGTGCTATTGTGGGAAGGTCCAAAACCAGCGTTGATCAAATCACCATAGCGGCGAACAAGTTACAACAACAGTACTACAATAGCACATAGGGGTCACCGCGGGTCAATATACACACATTGACCGGCCAACATGCGCGGAGAGTAACCGCCACCTCAACCCCGTTCAACAATGTCTAGCCCATGATATCTCCTCCACAGCACGTCTTGAATGAACCGACTGAATGTGCTTCCATCAGTCCCGGCGACTCTCCATGCCCTCCCGACCACCATCGCATCTAGTAACGGTAGCAAAAACGGTTTCATGGCCGTCCCGTCGTATTCATTATGCAGGCTATTCAAACGTTGGGAGTGAACCCCAAAGTCAGAGAGAAAAAATGTACACGGGAATGTGCGCAAAAAACCAGCAAACAGCGGATCAGTTGCGAGCTCCTTCACGTCCGTGGAAATAAACAACACGCTGTTAAGACGATCCATGCCCGCTGAAGGATGCCGGTGACCACGACAACGCAGATTGCCTGTCGAGAAGTCGGCCAACGGCAAAGGAGACAAGGAATTGTCGGCCACCCGGGGTGCGAGTGATTCAATCGACGTAGAGACCTTGAACGTCCGTTCGAAGTGCAAGGTTTCTGAGACGTTGAACTGAAGAATCTCGTGGACGAGCTTCCACCACACTTGCCGCAAGTTGGCCTCACCATTTGCTTTGAAAGATCCATCACCGAGTCGCACATGTGCCCCGAGATATGGACCGCCCATCGCCATCTGTATAGCATCGACGATCTCGACTAGCCGAGGACTGGAAAATCCCATACACTGGCGAACTCGGGTCCGTATCTGCCTGTTGTTGCGATCCCTCAGCCTCAGCCGAGAGGAACCGAAGAGAGTGCCCAGCTCGATGAGACGATGGGGGTATTGCGCGAAATCGGGGATGTATATGCTTTCGGTGTACTTGTGCTGCACCGGGGACTTATCACCAATGGTGTCCAGAAAACGATATTGGTATGGCGTCGAATCTCGCAAGGTCAGAATCTCGGACATGGGAAGTTGAAGACGACCGCGCATCGAAACACTGGACAAATCATCGAGATATACCAGCGGCGGGAGGCCTTCAATGGCCGTTAGATTAAACAGCCACGCGGGCGAAATATGGGTGTAGTCGGAATAGTCGGAACATTCTGGCGGTATAAATTGTGTGCGAATATGAGAACAGTGCCGTAGTCCGGTTTTACTGGAAATGGCGAGAATGTGTTGTAAAGAGTCCGAGTTGACATATCGGAGAGGTTTGCTGCCAAGACGAATAGGGGGCACGAGAACGGTGCGATTTGTCAATGCGCCAAGTACTATAGCATTCTCCAACGCGATGCGTTGGTTGTGTAGGCCGCTATGAGAGAGATAGGAAATAAACTTGTCTGAAGAGTGGTATTCGCGTGAGGTGTGCTGCTTATTGACTCGTGGGTAAACTATAAATTGGGTTGACTGGGAACTCACGTCGGAGGGATTAAACGGGATGACTTGTATGTTTTCGTCAGCCAGATTGTAGAGTTTATCAGGCATCGTCGCGTCCCACCTCGTCGTGAACAGATAGTAGGCGAATCCAAAGCTGGCGAGGCAGGCCAGAGCAAGCAGGACAATCAGAGCTGCCATAAGAGAGCTCATTCCATTCCGAGCGCGAGGCTGTCTCGGCGTTGGTTGTTGCAAGGAATAAGAAGAATCGGGAGGCAGAGTTGAGGGTGCCCGCATTCTGTATCGACCCTTTTCCATCGTGACGGAGGGGGAATCACATCCCGCTGCGGGTGATTTTGAATATCGAGACATTGCTGTGGTCGCGTTGACGCGTCGCGGCAACCTTGACGCCAACTTCGACTCGGAGTTGAACAGTATTGTTTGTGACAAACAGTCGTTTCGGCCGATACCGGTCACCATCCTTCTGCCGAGCCGTCGCGGCCGCACGCGAACGCGCTCGTTAACGCCGTCGCAATTAATACGCGCTTCCTGGTCTCCGCAACACTCCGCGACTTTGAGACTTTTCTAGCAAGCCAAGTCTTTTTTTCAGACAAAAAATGGCAACGAGTAATCCGGCGGGGCCGTCCGCTGAGTTGCGCAACAAAGACGGCTCTGTTAGCAAGATGAGAGCTCACAAAGGCAACATACCGACTCTCCCCCAAACCAAGGCCTGCCCGCACTGTTCTGCCCGATTCACGCGCTCAACTCACCTAACTAGACACCTAAAAACCCGTCAGCTGGTTCACCCTGCCTTTTGGAGTTAAGCTCATAAAATGCTCAGATACAAACGAACGCCTCCATCGGTGCACAAAATGTCATGCCCAATTCACTCGCAGTGACTTGCTCGCGAGACATAGAAAGAGCTGCGAGGATCCCAGTCGGACGCCCCGACTTAGATCGTGCATTTTATGCACCGAGTCAAAAGTTAAATGCGACCGCAACGACCCGTGCTCCAGATGCAAGTCCAAAGGACGAGATTGTGTATTTCCTCTTGCGCCAAGAAAAAAGACCCCTCCTGTTTCGACTCCCTCCGAATCATCCCCGATGGCGAGCACCTCGACTGGCCTAGACACGGTTTCCGACAAAACGCCATTCTTGCCCCTTGATTCGCTCTTTAAAGAACTGACAGCGACAACTACAGAAACAGATCCCAAAGATCATCTGCCACAGGCTCCGGCCCTCGTCCACAGCCATTTGTCTTCTGTTTACGAAAACGACGTTTTTCAACCACTTTTCAGTGATGTCTTCCTCACTTCTGGATCTTCGACGTCGTTGGATGAATTTCCCCTATCACTCCCTTCCCTGGAGGAAATACCGCTACATACTGGCCTGATGCAGCCATGGTTCCAAGAACTGTTAATATATCCCAACAACTCGTACCCCCAAGCAGAAAGCGAGCAGCGTTCACTTCTGAACGATTTTTTCACCCGCGAACTGCAAGCGGCGGACCCAAAGCATTACTGTGAGCCGTTTCCAGATGACTACGACAAAGTGCTGACGGCCCATATCACAAGTGTATCTCTTTTTCAACGCATTTCTTTCGCAGATGTCAGTTTTTCACCAAACCTCCGATGTTGTCATAATTAACCCTACCACCGCAGGCCAATAGTGCACAGTGCGACCTTTAAGTTAGAAGGTCACAAAGATCCTTCACTTGGACCAATTGTTGTCCTAAAACAATTATCTAGGCAAGCCGCCGTATCTCATGAAGTCCATCAAGGCCTGTGGTGCTTTGTTCGTGCGTACCCGTAAAGCAGCAACCTACATCAAAGACTCTTTGGCTGCTGCTCGAGAAGGACTTGCCCAAGCATTCGTGAGTAAATACCTCCCGCATGATAGATGAAGTGAACTCATCGGCCCAGGCTCAAACCTCCTCGGAGCCTACAGACCAAGTTCATCTAGTGATTGCCGTCGTGTTGTTGCAGACTATAGGTCTTTTCCATCAAAGCCCAGATGAGCGAGCGACATCGAATCTGTATCATGGCATGGTTGTTATGATGATCCGCCGTGCTGGATTGATTTCCAAAAACTCGTCCTGGACGCCTACGAACTCTTCAGCAGAGACAATGTGGCACGACTGGGCCTTTCACGAGATGACGAAACGGCAAGTTATCTAGACTCACCGCAGATCTTCGAGCTAATATTGCCCACTACTAGTGCCTTGCTACTTTCTTATCTCCATGACCGCTGCCAGAGCATCTTTTTTGGATTGCCTCCGTCATATACCGCAAGTGAAGTCAGTTTGCGGCTACCTTGTGAAGAGGCGCTTTGGAAAGCCGGATCAGCTGAGGAGTGGATATCTGTCTTTAAGACATCCTCCGTACATCGCTCTTCTTCACAACCTTGCCTGACAGGACGTGTTTTATCGACAACTCTGGCCTCGATGGTGGACCCACAGTTCATTCCAACGCCGAATTTGAGTCCTTTCAGCCACTTCATTCTTATCCACGCGATCCTTTGCGACCTATTTGCTGCATGTTCCGAAACCATTATCCTATCAAGAGACGACGAAAATGTTCCAAATCAGAGGATGTTGGCAGTACAATATGCGCTTCATAATTGGCTCCAAAGTTGGTCCGTGCGTCGCTCAGGCCACCAACAGACCACGAATGAACCCTCTTTTGTTGAAAATGGTGAATTTGTTCTCCTTCTCGCGCTGATATCGTGTGGAATTAACCATCTTTAGCACTGCCGTTTTACTGGCTTGGCCAGGTTAGTTGGGCCATCTCACTTTTTTCCCGCACTTATCTGACCTCGTGCAGATCACCATCTTAGCTCATCAGGTTAGCCGTCTCCCAATATCTCAGCGACTGTCTGACCTGATTCGCTCTGGAACCACCAGGAAGCCCTACCACCATTTAATTCGGCAGGCAATGTAACGGGTGAAATGCGATTCAAACTGGTGAAGCGATGGTTTAGAGGCATCCGAGCGTTCCTTGCCGAGGGCGACGGAGAGTCCACATTGTTTTGGGACGAGTTGATGAAGATTCGCCTCCAGACCTGGCAGCTCGAATACGACACTGATGCGGGCGCAGAGGACCAGGATGGGTTACTGGGTTTTTTTCCCGAGTTTTGACTTGAGGTTTGAACGCGTCGGAAATGGCGTGAACGATGGAATGTCTCCAGCTGAACCGCTGAGGTGTCCGTTGCGTGGAGGAGTTGAATGTTGTAAAAGTAAAAGTAGTGTAGTTGTTCAATAATCTAAGCAAGCACAGACGTCTATTTTCAGCGCCAAGTCACGAGCATACACCGATCTTCATTCACCACGACTCCAGCTTTCTAGCGAGTTCATGCTCCCGACCCCGGTGACAGACCGCAGGCATGGCTTCACCCTTAGACGCACCTCGCTACTTAATCGCTCGCGGGCTACGAATCTCGCTGTCCTAGGTCTAGCCTCTCTTACATTCATCTCCTTCGTGCTCAACGTTCAATTATATTTCTCCTCGTCCGATCCCTCGCCTTTCAATCCCCCTCTGCATGTACTGGCTTCTCTCCCCGATCTTCAGCATACGTTGAACCACCTCATCGTTGTTCCTGGGCATGCTATTTGGAAGGGCACGAACCCAGATTTGCGAATGAGGGCTGACGAGTGGGCCTTTCAGTCGTATCAGACCAACCAAGACGTGTGTATTGTTTTGTTCGCTGAGATTTTTCCTTAAAATTCTCTAGTCTAGCCGTTTGGAAGTGTTCTTCCAGCATATTTCACATGCGTGAGCTGCAGTCCAAGTGTCGGTGACCTGACCCCAATTTCTCCCAGCGCTCGATTGGCACTTGAAGACGAGCGGTCACTCGTCGTTTTTAGCGGGTAAGTGTTCTTGCTTCACGCGCCATTTGGATGATTTGGAATGCCATACACTAGAGGACAAACGCAGCGAACTTCAACGACTACAGAGGGCGAGTCATACCTGCGACTGGCGCTGAATGCAGGCCTGTTTAAATCAGACACATTCAGTCGTGCTACCTCTGAAGGATATGCCTTGGACTCGTTCCAGAATCTGCTGTTTTCGATCGCTCGCTTCCACGAGCACACCGGTTCTTATCCCCAGAAAATTACTGTCGTGGGCTACGAAATGAAGCGGGCTCGATTCGTGGAGCTGCATCGGACCGCCATTCGATGGCCAGAGAGTCGATTCAACTACATTGGCATAGATATGGACGGTGATAACTCTCAAGCACGGCAGGGGGAGGTTAGTGCTGCGCCTCTTTGCTTCTTTCTCTCTAACTCCCTCGTAGCGTCAAAACGGATATCTACCATATCTGTCCGACCTTTATGGCTGCCACACCTACCTAGCCAATAAACGCCGACAGCGAAACTACGACGCGCGCTACCCACCATACTATTTGAGCAGCCCTGACCTCAGGTCGCTCCTCGGCTGGTGTCCGCAAGCCCCCACACAATTGTTTGGCGGCACACTTCCCTGGTCTGAACAGGTTACCCAGTACCGTCAAGAATAAGATCCGGGTGTATAAAAAGAACATAAAGTACTAATAAATATAAATAATACTCGCTCATGGCCTGTATCCAACATGGTGCGCATTCCGTTGCAAGTCGTCTGCTGGCGTCAAAGGTATGGTCGTCGTGGTCTCATACAAGTTGTAGACGCTCTCCCCGCTATCTCGGTTGGACGCGGAGCGGGCAGGCATTGTCAGCGTTGTTTCGAATTCACCTGTGCGGATGCGCAAGGGCGGCACTGTATCGGTGGCCTCAGAAGCGTACTCCTTGTCCTTCTCCTCGTCCAAGGATTCGGCGTACGTGCCCGAGGACTGGTAGTAGGAATCGGGCCCCGCTTCGACGGTGTATTCCGGAAGGGGCTGGGGCTTGGAGATAGCCCACTTCGGAATCTTGATCGAATCGAGAGGAAGGACGCGTCGAGTCGTGGTGAACAGCGTGACGTTGACGAGGCCAGACAACAGGAATACTGCCGCACTAATGCGCCAGAGTATTGATGAGTTTCAAGTAGCAGGTGTTATGAAAGGTGACTCGCCTGAATATAGTAACCGCAAAAGGTACGTCGTGACCTCTGAAAGCACTGAATCTCGAGGCCGCAATCGGTAGGATCAATATTGTGTAGGACACCTGAAGTCATTTAGTTAACGTGTTGGAGTATCGCGATCAAAGCTTTTTACCGGATACCTATGGAGACGTTAGCTGCGCGTCAAGATGAAGATATATAGATTAACGCACAAAAGCATTTGCCTAGCGATAGCCAAGGCTTGGCCTTCGAACTGCTTTCCTCGCCAGGCGCTGATTCCAGTCCACCGGACTGAAATTCGTCTGCCAGTTACTACGACGTTACCGCGCATACGCAGGAAAATCAAGCTATACAGTATAAAACTGAACAGGGCGGCCATAAACATCTAGATAATGGTAAGCATACGCGAGAAGAACAAGAGATATGAGGCTTACAAACATGTAATCCAGCCTAGGTCGAGATGTCAGCGGTCATTCTGATAAGCTCGATACTTGAACATACGTGATTCGTGAAGTAGGATACTGCGGAGAGATCCAGCACCAGTACCCCGAGACGCCATCTATCATTCAAGTGAGAAATGTATCAGTGTTGGAATTGAAGTGGAAGGACTGACAAAATGGCCCGCGGTGCCTAGTATCCAGAGCAGCAGGACCCGCTATTACAATGGTAGCAATGCCGAACCAGCCTGCTATCAAAGTCGCCAAGAGGACGAAACGACCCGGCTTGAGCTCCAGGAACAGGAGACAGAATGTGTGGATGGCTATGACCTGTTGTCGAGGTCATTGAGCGAACAAACCCAACTTGATTCGAGCTCACAAGTGTCCAGAAGGCAGTTGAAACATCCGCGAGCTGCTTGAGGACACCTATGACAAAATCATTAAATTATATGGGAAATACGAAGCGTCTTATTTAATCACCTTGTAGAACGCAAAGGTCTCCGTACACAACGGCCATATCATGAATCCATCTCGCGTTCAGAATTGAGCCCAACGCTTGGATCAGGTCGCTTAATAGAAGGGAAATAAAGTATGCAGCGACCTAAATGGTCTCGTGAGCACGAATTAGGGCAGAGTGGAGAAGGCGCGCGAACGTGAGTGCGGACGAAAAGGTGTTGGTCAAGGGAAGAACGAGTATTAAAAGCCGAAAGCTGATAGAAATGAGTAGCAGCTCTTGTAAAGACAGAGCAAGAAGGCTCGCACCGCTATTACTAGGAGTAAACCGACGACCGCGATGAGAGAGAAGCAAGAGATCACGACGAGGACCTGAAACTTAGTATAGAACATACACCCACGTCGTGAATTCAGCTCACCGTCACACCCTGGACTTCTCTGGCGGTATAAGCCATGCGCACGAGCAACTCTGAGCCGTCTGGCAGCAACAGTGAATCCGACATGATGAAAAAGGTAAAATGGTGGACGCCGGCGCTTGAATGAAAGAATTAAAGAATGAAAAAAGAGGGCCGGCCTCGAGAAAGATGAAAGTGAAGAAGAAAGAGGGAATACCCGTATACACGAGATGTGATACATCATAGCAATGTGATCGGGACGGCCTTAGTAGCACTGCACTGCCTCACCGATAACAATGTCTCTAAGGGGATGATGTGCGGCCCAGCCCGGGCGCTGGCCCCTATCTACATTCCTGCAAAAGACGCTGGTGAGGCAGCTTCAATCTATTCCGCACTTGAAGCAGTAGGGGGATCTGCAGCTAGCCGCACTAATGCAACGGCATGACTGCGTGGGACGCGGGGAACGAGCTTGTCAAACGTTAAATCGATGATCTCCGTCAGTCTCCGTCTTTGTGTGCGGATGCGGCCCGATTTGAACCCAAGAAGAACTTCCAAGTCAAAGAAGCAGTTAAGCAGTTCTTCGGTGTCTTTAAATATCCGGCGATTCCGACTCGGCGCCTGATGTCGGCAATCCTATCCTATCCTACATATTAAAATTTGAGATATCATGAAGGTTTTGAACGCCGAGTAGTTCGAGCATTCCGGGAATAATCCTCCAGTTCATAAACGTGCGGCAGTCGCTCCATCCGCACTGTCCGCTCAATCCTGACCTGGACGTCCACGTCCTCGTGGATGGGTGATGTACAGGGTATCGAATCGAAATTAAAGTCGGGCACCGTCAATTCGAGCCCCATCCCGTTTTTTGATTCGAATTGCGACCGAATGGCGTGGCTCACATCTCGGGCGGAGACAATCTGCTGCGTAACGGTGACAGCGGCACCTATAGATTGGTTGCGCCGCTCAACTGACATGTCTGCTCTCTTGAATTAGTTCGAGGCATGCCAGTAGGACAAGGAAGATCACCATGTAGATGTATTATCAGTTTCTGAGCCATGATCCATGTCACACAATATCCAAGAGAAGCTCTAAAACATCTGTCAGTACGAGCGGGTCTTGTCCAACACGACAGGATCATACGCGGCGGTCTGGCGTAGAGAATAAGTAAGAATAAAAGCAACAAAATTAGGTCTACCTGGACTTCGAGTTGAGATGCCAATGGCTTTGCACGATAAAAACCTAAGTTGAGGAAGTTGACGAAGGCCAGGGCCACAAAATACCACACGCCGTCCACAAGCATCCTAATGAATCGTTAGGTCCAACGAATAGCAGAATTATTGTTTTGCCTGGCTGACGTCTTTGTAACTCTCGCCATTCTGGTTGCATGATTAGGGATTGTTGGACTGGAAAATATCGAGAGACACTCACAGCGAAGCACTCGAAGGTTTCAGTTTCAGCAGGTACACGATAGACACGACACTCGTAATGAAGTCGTAGATTATCGCCACAGCATAGTGAATCCAGCCTCCGAACAACCCACTCGGACTTTGGCTGGAACAGCTGGAGATGGTTTTGAGACGAAATGTAATATAATCACAATTGAACACTGACTTTCCCTAAAGGAAGCTTAGCCGCCATTTACGGGAGGGGAGGGATAACATACAAAGATAGAACTATACTCCACTTGATTCAGAAGGTCAGGCTCAGTGCTTCTTCGTGCATATAACCAAGCACGTACTTTTTCTGTCGTACATAGTCGCTACCCATTCAAACTAGCGGAGAACGGTGAGCATACACACGAGGTAAAGGTTATCGACATACAGTACAGCTAGTAATATAAAGTACAACGAGAGCGCGGCCGATCAATGCGGAGTTACGGGACAGATTATATGCTCTGAGTGCAAAATGTAAGTGTCGCAGGAAATGAAGGAACAGGAACCATGACACCTGACTCCCAGTATCGCCTGTGAGACCATCGCTTGTAAAACTACGAGCAACTATAAGCAGGACTCCTTCAATAGGCGCAAGACTCACCCTTGAATACTGAAGGAATAAGATAATATTTTTGACAACTTGCTCGCGTAAAGTGCGTAGAGAAGAATCCAACGTTAGAGACTGTTAAAACAAGAATGCTGGAATATCTGCCCAATACAGTTAATCAGGGCACAGCACGAATTCGGAAGGTCAAGCTACCGAATAAGATAGAAGAGGGCGAAAGACAGCCTGATCGGAGTCGGAGGTTAGGGCCTGACAAGGAATGGAATGAAGCGGCGCACGTCAAGTGTCTCGCTCTCCATTGCTCCCTGCACATACGCAACTCAAAAGGAAGGGTTTGCAAGTAGCTGGAGCGTTCCGGATTAACGCGCCTGCCACGCATGAGCTAGCTCTAAATGTAACCCACTCGTAAAAAGCAATGGCTATTGAAGCCACCCTCAAGTAGCCAGATATATCATGGCTGGTTGTTCCCGAGGCCGACATGCAAGAAGGAGACGATGGTGGCTTTCTGCCGAAAAGAACGGCCTTTCCACTGTCTCAGTAAAGAACTCAGTGATTAAAATTGACAGCCCGTGAGACGCCTGTCCTCTAGTCTATATTAGGGCAGATGTCAAGAAGATCTAAAATCAAATGTTCGTCGACCAGGGGTCACAAGTTCTGCTCGACATGGAACAATTTATATACCTGTCTGTTGTCCATGTAAAACATCGACAGCTTGTATTTTTTACTTGCGACATTGCAAAATAACGCGATCGCGGGAAGCGAAACCTCCCGCGACCATAAGAAGGAATTCCCGATCAAGATCAGCGCTCCAGGACTTTAGCCTATATCTCCATGGACTGGACGAAGCAAATCTGCAGACTTCGAATTTGGATTATGATAAGCGTGGACATTATGGGGTGTACTACGTAGAATAGAACTGCAGGACATGAATATTATACACATCCAGTTTGTGAATGGTCTAGGTGTTAACGAACTGGATAGAAAGCATGAGGGTAGAACAGGGAAAAAAACGGCGGGGGGCTTACAAGACGACGCGGTCAAGTGTAGCTGAAGGATGCTCGCCCAAGTCGACCGCCTGCGGTTGCGCTCACTCTCACTTGCATTGATCGGGCTCACATTCTGATCAGACAAACCAAGGTCGATTGCCATTCTCATCGCCATTTGGCAGTAATTCCGGAGGCCTGTGGCTGATTAGAATGTTCACTGGGTATACAGCAGCACCATGGGGCTTACCAGGAATGCGATTATTCTTGTATTCGGACCACGACAACAGCATTACTCCATGCAAAGTGTCCATTGAGGGAATGTGACTGATGGAAGCTAATATGGTCTAACGGGGTCCATAAGTCTACAGCGACTCGGTGCAATGCGAGAGTGTTGACCTTTGCATTGTCCCCATACGTCTCGGCTACGTTATGCAGCCCACGGACAGTAAGTTCAGAAAGAGTGGAATATCTGCCTGGGTTTCGGTCGCCGGACCACAAGGAAATTTACACGCAACATACCTAGTAGCCATGGCGGCGATGCAATTAGCCAAGAGAGGGGACAAAACCTGGTCCCAGAAATCTCTTGAGACTTCGTCGTAAGTTACAAAGGGGAATTCGGCGCCGAGTTGTTCGAAGAACAGCTGAATAAAATGCGCCATGTATGTTGGGTGCGGGAATTGCGGGCGTTCGGGGTCGAATAAATGAACGGGTCTAGTGCCATGTTGGCTGGTGGGACGGCTGCTACGAGAATTCTGAAGTAGTTGCGAGGGAGGGGAGGCGAAACTATACCCTATCGGGTCATTCCGCGACGGACGGATGGAGGATGGTGGGCCACTACGTCTGAAGGAGCATGAAGGGGATCGTTCTGACGTGATTTTCGATGCGCGACATACCTGTCTAGCGAGCGACGCGAATCGGGGGGATACGAGAGGTAGCGCGAGTCCCCCTCCGGTATTACGACGCCACTGGGTTTGGGCGAGTTGGTGGACGAGCGGGGATTAGAATGAGAGGGACTGGAGGAACTGGAGTTGGAAAAGCGGTCGAGAGAAGGGGATCTAAGGAATGGATCGGGTTCTTCGCTTGCAGAAGATTTGTTATTGCGCACCTCGCTTCATCCCCATACGGCGATCCAACATTCGGGCCAGCAATTGCGCGACTACGCTCAGCGAAGTAGCGTTCACGGTCCCGGAAACGACACGGAATCTTTGCGGCCTTGCATGCCTCGCACTTTGTCTCGGGGGTGGGCTGGAGACACTTGATCTTTTTCAGACGGCTGGGACGCGTCAGAAAAAAAACGGGGAGCGACGGGGGTGACAGACGGACCAGTTGTCGCAGGACGTGACGAGGCGCGGACGTTTCTTGTGGCCCTGGGCGTGCTGGGGGGATTCGATGATGAACTGGAAGGAGTCGTCCATTGGGAAAGTAAAAGAGACCTAATTCGGGTGCGCGGCTTTTATACATCACCTAAACTCCTCAAGGCCATTGTGTGGATGCGACAGTCACGGGCGTAACAAATACATTCTTGGAAAATAAATAGAGAATTATTTAGGAAATATCCTGAAATATCTTTTTTGTTTCAGCCGGGCGGGCACCCGGTCCCAGGGAAAGCCAGCTGGCACCAGATTCCGATCTCTATCCGCCATACAAACTCGGTATACACAGCTTTCGACGCCCACAACCTCCGTCCGTCCTGACTCGCGAACCGATGAAACAACCCCGCTTAGAGTAACCAAAGATCGTGGGTTCTTACGTTACACCCCCCTCATCACCACATGGGTCCCCGAACCGGTCCCGCGGACCTGCGCATCACTCCGAGTCCGACCCCCGCCGGACACCCTCCGTGCCCCCCCTTGCTGTATAAGCTGTATTTCTGCACAAGCCAGCTATACCGCCCAGCACCGCGCTCCACCCCCCGACTGGCGCGGCCTGCAAAATGCCAGTGTGCCTTGCGTGTCTGCCTGATAGCCATACATGATGCAAGATGAACATGATGATGGCCTGACAGCGCAATCGTATGCATCTTATATATATCTCAGGGAAATCACACCCACTGTGGAAATAAAATACCAAAGTTCTGCAAGCGCGCGCTAGGCTCCGCTGCGCGCTTGCATCACATCATTCCGGTCTCCTGAAAACGTGAGAGCAGCGGTAACGCGGACTTTTTCAATTATGTCTTGGACTCTGACTCGGCCCAGCCTTTCTAGCTGTCACGCCACGCTCTCGCAACTTCTATCGATTCCCGCGTCGGAGGGGAGATGGGGGGACTCTGCTCTTCTTGCCCGCGTTCCCCGGATGCCCAGCGCACTTTCGACGAGCGTATGCTCCGGAGCTCTTCGGCGTCTTGGTCGTCTGGGTCGGCGGAAAACAGCGACCGCGAACCCACGTGATACGATGCATCATCCTACCGTTCAGGTCAGCCGGCTGACAGAGGACACAAAACGCGGTACACGTACCCGGTCGAATTCATCACTACCTCGGGTCAAGCGCGCAGTTTCATCGAGCTCAACATGATTCAAGGAACGTCCATCAACGGGACCAGTCACGGCCTGTTCCATCGAGATTGGGTTGCCATGAGCGTCCAGGGGAACTGCCGTCTCCAAAGATTTTCGATACTTGTGGTACGTAAACAGTGCGATCCCTGAAATCCAGCTATTAGTAGTCAGCGGCACCAGATCAACATCACATACCGCAAACAGTGATAGCAACACCTATGATGTTGAGTGGGGTGAGATTGTCTCCAAATATCGCGGCTGAAATACTAATCGTCGTGACCTCCTTTGCAATGCCGGCAATAGACATCGGTACTACTCCTGCGCGCTGAATGATGCTTCGCACATGCTCAAATATTATCCGGGGAAAAAATGAAGATTCTACTCACGAAAACTCGCTCAGAACCATGCAGAATGCGACAACACCCGGCGCCGTCAGGAAGAAGACGGTCTGCAGAGCTTTGAGGCCGACAAAGAATGGGCTGCTGAACAAGGCGGACCAGTCGTCCTTGATAAAACTAATTATCGCAAGAGTGATGCCCATTACAGGAGCAAGCCAATATATTGTCGCGGCTGGGTTATCCATGCCCATTTTCTTGTTTTTCAACAAGAGTTGAGTCAGGGCCCACCGGAAACCGCCTAGACCGCTTGCGGTAAGCACTAGAAGGAATCCACGCAATATAAAATGCGTTTCGGTGGCGACCATGAGGAGAACCCCAGAAACTATCAGGAAAATGACAGCGACGAGTCGGATAGAGAACTTTTCCAGCCGGAACAGAAAGGCGAATAAAAGGACGAAAATTAGTGATGAAGATTTGACCATTGCTGAAATGAAAAAAAATTCAGGGTAGTCTCGGAAGGCCCAAACATGCCGACGTACTGAAAAATGATAGTGAAATCGTTTGGAGCGACAGATTTGAGAGACCGATGTCTAATCCGGTGGCAACCGCAGTAGGAACAGCCTTTTTGCTAGATCACATTTCGTTAGGATAGAGCGGAAAATATCGCCGAGCTAGGGAAGAAGGACAACGTGCAATGGCGCCTCGCCCGTCGGGGGCCATGTAACAAGGTATCCCCAGCTGGAACGCGAAGATGCAAACCCGTGGCATCAAACTCTCCTCGAAATAGTAGAGAACATCCGACACGGCAACTTTGCTAGCGCGGCAAGTAGTCCCGAGATGCCCAGCGCGTTCCAGGTATCACATCTTGAAAATAGCAGCTCACCCATAGTCCGCCGCCGTCGGGCTCTGTGCTGGTCGAAAGCGCTGCGGCCATACAGCACGTATGAAGGCTGCCAAAGCAAACTGCACGAAAAAGTGCATCGTTGTCACGAACAGAGGATATGGGAATCCAAACAGCGCGGGGGAGAACATCCATTTGTTGTATAGGGAGAGGATGGTAGAGAAGAAGAACCTGCGAAGCGTGGGGACTGGTGAGACGCATGGAAGAGCCTGAACTTGGTTTGGGCGCACCAAGACGCAATGAACAAGGCATTGACGATGGCATTTCGCCACCACAGACGTTTCTTCTCAGCAAGAGTAGCCAGGTGCACCGGCTCTGGGTTGTGGGTGAGCATTTCGATTTCATCGTCGACGAAATGAGAGCGGCCAGCCAGCGACTCGACCAGCGAATGCTCGATATCATGCGAGTCTTCGCGCATGAGATCAAAAATTGCCAAATTGGAGCCGATGTCGATTCCGTGACCCGCTGTTACGTTCGATCAATCCTCGATAATTACCCATCAATTTTGCACCTCGTTTCAGAGCTACAGACTGAAAGACATGTCTATTCTGTAGCATATGTATCATGACAGTACGTTCGCGGTATTCTCCACACCCGGACTGGAACCGACAGTCGCCCCATTTCTGTTTGTGCGCCAATGGTCAAACTGTTTTTGATGCAGAAAGTCGCGGAATTCATCTTGTCTCATGTCCGCTCGGAATTCCGCATGTTGCAGAAGCTCAAGATGGTGCAGAGCATGAGGGTAGCTAAACAAAATGAGACGGGCCCATACCAATGGACAGATACAAACTGGATGAAGCGGGCATAGTCCTTCTCCTTGAAATAAAGCAGATATTGCAAGAAATTTATAAACGCAGGTTGATCGAGAATGTTTTGTTGCGCCAAGGAGTGCAGGTAATATGGGTTTGCCAGAGCTTGCACGAATTCGAGCTCGAGCTCGAATCTGGCGCGGTTAATCACCTTTGGATCCGATGGATCCAATTCTGCATCCATAGAGTTGAGGGTGAACCGCTTTGTTGAGCTTTGCTTGTTTGGGAAGGCGATACTCGAGCACGTGCAAGGACGGGACGCGTCACTCGCCAAAAAAGCTTCTCTCACTCGAACTTTTTATTTATCTAGTTACAATGGAGGGCCACGAAGATTCTAATGGGTGGCAGGTGCCCTGCCTGTTCTCTAAATTAATTGTTTCAGCCTGACCTAGACATTAGCTGACCGAATCGGATCCCGGCGTATTCAGCGAATTATTGAAAACCCTCGGAGTGCCCCTCATAGTCGATGATCTCTATTCGCTCGACCCGGACTCTCTTGCATCGCTTCAGCCTCTCCACGCTCTCATATTCCTCTTCAAATGGATACCGTCCTCGGGCGATTCAGCATCCGCCCAAGGAGAACCCGACCCCCACTTCCCCGGCTTTTTTGCCCACCAAGTCGTGAACAATGCCTGTGCAACCCTCGCTGTCTTGAATGCTTTGGGAAACATCCCCTCGTTGACTACTGGACCCCAACTCGCCGACCTCAATAGCTTTACCACCGGGATGGACCCGCAGACGCGTGGTATGGTCATCACGAGCGCGGATTGGCTCAGGGAAGCCCACAACTCCCTTTCTCCGCCGAGCGCGATTTCTCTCGACGGTCTGGGTCTCCCAAAAACCTCCGAAGACGCCTATCATTTTGTTGTCTATCTGCCTGTGATGGGGTCGTTGTACGAGTTGGATGGCCTCAAAGAATTCCCCGTAAGACACGGACCATACGAAGAGATGGGCGAAGGATGGGTAAAGAAGGCGCGGTGGGTATTCTTCGCGTTCGTCAGATTCAATTTTTAAAGCATACACCAGGGAAACCATTGAGGCGCGCATAGCTACCTACCCTGCCGGTGCAGTATGGTCGATTTTTTATATGCCCGTCCGGTGAGCTTAATATCCGCGAACCAGCTTGAATTCAGTCTTCTCGCCCTTCGCGACGATCCTCTACCTTTGCTTCAATCCCAACTGAGCACACTCCAAGCCTCGAATCAGCATTCAGAAGCGGCAGAGATCGTCGTGAAGATCTCCACTGAAAACTCCAAGCGCGAACGATGGGCAGTAAGTCTTATTATACGTGCCCGTGCCAAAAAAAGCATACCAACTCTATCAAACCAGTTTGAGAACAGCCTCCGGAGGCATAACCATGTAGGGCTAGTGCACGCACTTGCTGTCGCCCTGGCAAAGGCCGGAAAACTGGAGGGCGCCAAAGAGTCGGCCAAGAAAGTGATGAAGGAGAGAATTGAATCCCGGAAAGCGAAGGGTGCGGAGATGTCGGACGATTAGTAGTTGCCAATCCTCCTATCTCTCTCCTCGGGTTGCCGCTAAGGAACGGCGGAAATATGAGAGCTACTAACTTTAGCGCTGTAGCGCTGTAGACTCATCGTATTCGCGGTCTCAATTCAATTGCGCGCACACGCGCGTACGCCGGTGTATTTGGCACATGAAACAACGCCTGTTTTCGCGTTGCGCGCGGCCGTGAAACCCATCTCAAGTACTTATCAGCAACAAGGGTGCCTGCCATTAATCACGCCAAGTCGCACATACTTGGTCCCTCGCCACATTATAATTATTAATTATTTAAAGGTCTACCTGCACATGGTTTCCGCGGGTCTATAGATTGTCCCTAGACGTTATATTCCGACTGTATTCGATTCATCAGCGTTGTCAGTCTGCTTGTCAACGGTGCCGCCGACAACAGCGCGCTCGGAATGCCGCTGGCGATCGGGCTGGCCCGGTCAGAAACATCCTGTTTCGGGATAATAGGAAGCGGGGCGGGGGCCGCCTTTGGCCTGGGCCCATCCTGCCGCCGTGGGGCCCGGAGCGCGCCGCGGATGCGCGCAAGTGACGCACGCGGGTTTGCCGAGGGCAGGCGCGAGAGACGCGGGACGGGGACGCGCTTCAGCTTCCAGCTCCGGCTCGGCGGCGGCTCGTCGCTTGGAACCGTAATGACGAGGTTCCGCGGGCCTTTCGCCGCCGAGGGCTGGACAATGGGGAGACTCGTAGATGTCACCAGCGACGCCCAGCGCTCGGCGAAGACGCGTGGGGGCGGGGCGATGTACCGCGCGCTCGGCGGCGGGGCTGAGGCTTTGTCCGAGTCAAACTCTACAAAGCCCTCCGCGTTTTTCTTGGACAGGAAGGCCGCGTTCCCGCGCTGATACCACAGTACGATGGCAAGGATCCCGCACAGGGCCAGGCCCCCAACGACTGCAGCCACGATGACGATAGTTTTGGACATATCAAGCTTAAGCGAGCGTGAAAGCTGTAATAAATGTATTGATATGAGCTCGTAATGGTTTTTCGCGGAAGATCCACGCACTATCATTACGCTTTCGGGACGCACAGAGTCCCTGATAGACGGGCTGTCAACAGATCTCCCGGCAGGTTGACACGCATCTGTCGTGCAGCTCCTAGAAAAAGTATGATGAGCAAACCCTACTCCACGTCCACTCGGAATTCTATGATGCACGCACTCTGAAACGGATGGAATACAGAGGCCCCGACATTCTGCGAGAAACAGGGAAACAGCGAGTAAAACCCGAGAAGAAGAAGAAAATCCCATGTTCGTGTTGGTCTGGCGCCCGGCCAAGACAAGGGAATGGTGGGTGGGATCGAAAGAAAACCGAACCAGCCAGCGGGTGTGCCATCACACTATAATATAGCTATAAAGGAGTCCGCCATACCCCGCCCCCCAAATCAAGTCCCCAGGTAACCTGCTCGAAGGAAACCCGGGGACGGAGACCCGACCGGGGTCGACCGGGAGACGAAAGATTAAATGGACGGGCATCGCACGATTAAGCGGAGATGAGATGATGGGAACCGTTCGATAAGATGAAACCCGCCAAGGCCACGGCCCTGAATGTGGCGGGGGAGCGGCGTCGCGTCGCGTCGGGCGCAGTCTCGCAGATACGCGCCTCGTCTCGAAAAGGGAATCTAGTAAGCTTACACGGCGGGCAGATCAAGAAGCAGAGTGGCGCATCGAATGTTGGGAAGACAGAGGGTGATATACGGTAGGACGCCGTGCGGGAGAAGCGCACCAGATAATCATTGTCATATCATATTCCCATGACCTAAATTAGCGCGGTGTCATGTCCTTACGGAAAATCGGCACGCGGCAAATCGGTGCGCTTATGGTACAGGTCGAATGCGGGGGGCGTGTTTGCCGCCTTCAGCTCGTTCGACACTTTCTCGGTCCCCTCGAAGACGCGTAGGAGGTTGGCGCCCGCCAACCCCGCGAGCTCGTACTTGTTCCAGCCGCGGGTGTACAGCTCGGCGAACTAGGAAATAAGCCACAATGGGTTAAAGGAAGGAAGCGACGAGCGATGGAAACCTACCAGGGCAGGGTACTTGGATACGTCCTCCAGGCCAATGGGGGTGCTGTCGATACCTGGAACATATCGTTAGACACGCGCAACATCTCTTAAGGCTCATACACACCATCGTAATCGCTTCCAAGGCCAACGCTAAAGGACGCAATCCTTAATTCAGGACCGAGAAAAAGAGGGCCGCACATACTGCTTCTTCCCTGCCACTTTCGCAATGTGCTCAACGTGGTCTGCCACCGTGTAGACGGTGGCATTCCCGGGGTCCGCCACGAAGAACGGCGCAAAGTTGACCTACAGACAGACGGTGAGAATGTGGTATAGTTAAATTGGCCACACGCACCATCACGACGGCGTCCGTCTGGCCCTCGCCCGTGCCTACGAGTGCGAGGATGTCGTCGGGGACATTGCGCGGGACGTCGTGGACCGCGCGAGCAGACGAGTGGGACCAGATCACCGGTGCCTAGATTCACAACACGTAAGCGCATTTGGAAAAAAGACCGACATCTAGCGGACCTTGGAATACTTGAGCGCCTGCCGCGCGGTGGCGTCCGATGTATGGGAGAGGTCGACGAGGACGCCGAGGCGGTTCATCTCGTCGAGGAGCCGGAGGCCGAGCGGGCTGGGCGGGAAAACAATCAGGCGCGGGCACGGAAGGCGGGCGCTGCGGGCGCGGGCGTACCTCAGCCCGCCGTGGAGGGGGATCATCCCGGGCGCCATCCCACACGAGTCCGCAAACGCGTTGTGGCAACTGTGGGTCAGCGTCACGTAGCGGACGCCAAGGGCGTGATACTGGCGCAATACGGCGAGGGAATTGCCTAGCTGATGGCCGCTGTACCAATTGCTTCAGATGGACTCGCGGTGTAAAGCAGGACACGCACCCTTCTACGCCCAGCATGCTGTTGCATTATTAGTTGATTAGCAGGAGCAGAAAAACCAATGGAAGATGGACCTGGCGATTTTGCCTTTGCCAATTGCATCTTTAATATCTTCCGATCCAAGAGCGAGTTGGAATACCTATGGAAAGTAAGGTATCGAAAATAGCGAGAACCGCGACTACTTGCGTCGGGGTACTTGTCAATGGTAAGCCGTGCGACATCGATTTGTTCCAAGGTATCCCTGCGAAGGTTCGGACGAATGCAAAGCCTCGATAACGAGTAGAACTGACCGGACGCGCCAAGTTGAAGTGAGGAAATCCTCGCCCTCCTGCGCGGGGTCCGCGCAGTTAACATAGACCGACCTGGAGGAAACTGAGTCGCGGTCGAACGCTTCAAGACGCCGCTGACCAGAAGAACCCGCCGACTTTACCCTCCCTCAGGCGCGGGATATCGACATGGCCGGCAAACTCCTTCGTCAAGTCAACGGCGGAGACGTTGTTTGCGAACCCAAAGCGTAGGAGAATAGGCAGGTCTAGACAGCGTTAGAGCAGCATCCCAGTTTAACAAACCCATAGCAGACCGATATGCCCGTCCTGAATAAAGTCAGATTCACAATAAAGTCCGGGCAGGAATCCGAACGCACGATCACAGGAGAGTTGTCGAGGATCAGCAACGCGGCGCGCATGGGATCCTTGGGGAGGCGGCCTATGCGAACTGCCGAATTCATATACACGGAGTGGAACTGGGAGCGTGCACACCCACCCAAGAGCGGCGCGAACGCATCGGGTAGCAGCTGCGGGACACCGACCAGGAACACCAGGCCGACCGCGAAGACGGTGGTGAGCATGGCCCAGACGGCTGCCCTAGTTTTCGTGGGGGCGGGCTTGTCCGGGCTTGCTGCGTGCTGCGGCAGCAGCGCGGTGGACTCGTCGGGGGCGCGGTCGTCGTCCGCGATGCGCTGGGTGGAGAGATAAGACTTGCCGAGGCCGAGGATTACCTGGTTGAGAGCATCGCGGTCAGGTCGCGGCTGTGGCTCGGGACTGGGGGCCCTTGAGCCCTGGTGAGACGATGTGGGACTCATGCAGAAGACGATAGCGAGAACGCGCCATTACCAACTCTGATTCTGATAAGCAATTGCAAAGCGTGATCGCAGCATGGGCGCTTATATTGCTCCGAGTCTCTCCAAAGTAAAATACATACTGTACAATTTTACAACTACAACCTCACCTAGTACGCTATCCGGGACGCGCGAACTGGGGGGTGCAATGTTCAGACCACGCTGCGGCGGTTTGAAACCGACATACCAGCCTCCTTTACGACGCTCAAGAAACGCTCCATCATCTCATACGACGGCTCTGAGACGACGTCGTCCATCCAGTCGATGCGGTCCTCGCCGAGCGTCTGCGCCTCGTGCGCCGTGAGGTTCGCCGACCGGTGGAACGCACTCCATTTCTTGCCCATGGCGGAGATCACGCACAGGTGCTCCAGCTCGCAGTACGGCGCGACGTGCTCAAAGTGGCTCGCGGACAGGGCCTCTGCCGCGGCGCGCGTGTGGACATTGTGAAAGTCGCGCGGGGCGCTGACCTGGAGGAGCACGACCGGGCTCTCGCCGTCGAGCACAGCGTACGTGACGTCCGCGGTGCCGTCCCCGTCCCGGTCGTCGAGGTACGGGATGGACCACTGCGGCTCGATGGTGTAGCCCTCGCGCTCGGGGAACCAGTGGGCGAGGATAAGCTCCCAGAGGTCGTAAAATTGATACCGGGTAGGGGCATTGTCGTCGTTGAGGCGGGCGGCGATTTGGAGTATAAAGTCGGGGTATAGGCCGGCGGGGGCGCTTGGAGAGTCGATTTCGCCGAGAACGTCGCCGCGGAAGTCGCGAACTAGCTGGTCGTGAGGGGTGCGTTGGGAATATATATCAGTGAACTGACCTATGTGAAATACACTACTGCGCAAGGTCAGGATGAGAGTGCCCGAGTAGACGAGTACTTACAGGGCACCACTGTGGGACGGAGGGGCGGCCTCGTTGACGAGAATGTGCATGGTGGCTGGGAGAAAGAAACAGACGCCGTCGAGTCACACCACAGCGCCTGCGTGACACCAGCTGCGGCATCGATGCGCAGCGAACGACGACGCGCTCGCTTAGGAATACAGGGCTCGTGCACGCGAGGAGAGCGCCAGCCGCGGCAGCCTTTTAGGTGGTCGCTGCAGCACTCGACAAAGAGCCATCGGAGGTCGGCCCGACTAGCGTCGGACCTCGGCCCGGTAACGCGGTCGGTGCCGCGCTATCTTTACCATCCTTCTCTCCTACTCTACTTATTTCCTCCTTAATAATCCTCTGGATGTCCAAGAAAACTAGAGTCATCCTCGTAGGGATCGGGTTCGTCCCCTCCTTGGCATAGACCCCCTCCCTCACAACATTCCAGAGGCGCGACCTGCTCCGGAAAAACCACCCTCGCAAAGCATCTCAAGCACATCCTGCCCAACAGCGTAATCATACACCAAGATGTGCGTGCCCTGCTGCTGACCCTGCTCTCGTCTCACCGACCCCCAGGACTTTGCCCCAGTCAGTGTCGCGTGTGCTGGTCGGATCGGGCCTGCTGACTGACCCCGCCCATAGCCGCAAGAGCTGGTGCCGATGCACCCCGTGCACAACGTGCAGGACTGGGACGCTGCCCCGGGTGCCATCTCGTGGCCGCGCCTGATCAACTTCCTGCGCCAGATCAAGGAGACGGGCGAAATCCCGGCGGACCACCGCAGCCACGACCACCTCAACGAGCAAAAGGACATGCCGATCCCGCCCGACGTGCGCGACCGGTGGGTGGCGGTCTTCGAGGGCCTGCGGGCGCAGCGCGCGGCAGAGGGCGGCGAGGACATCGTCTGGGGGCTCGTGGACGGGTTCCTGCTGTACTGGAGCCCCGAGGTGATCGAGCAGCTCGATGTGCGGATATATCTGCGCGTCCCGCACGACGTGCTGCGCCAGCGGCGTCACGAGCGGCACGGGTACCACACGGCAGGTAGGAGAGAGTCCGTGTCGCGCAATATCAACCCTGACGTGTTTTTCCTTGTGCCGCTAACTCCACGCGCGTAATTCCACTGCTGCGTCGTTCCGCTTCCGTTCCTTTTCTGCCCCTATGGAGTGCAATCCGATCCAGAGGGCACGCTGTGGCGCGATCCGCCGCTGTACTGGGAGCAGATCGTGTACCCGGCGTACGTCGACGCGAACCGGGAGGTGTTTGAGAACGGGGACGTCGAGCGGGGCGCGGCGAGCGGCAAGGTTGCGGGGCTGGTGCTGCTGGAGAGCCTGGAGATGACGATGGGGGACGCGGTAACGCGGAGCTGCGAGGTTATTTCGGCATTCCTCGAGGCCGGGAAATAATTCTCTGTCTGTCTGTTTGTTTATTTCTGTACTTGTGTTTTCGTAGAGGGTCTAGACGGGCATCGGGCCGACCCGAAAATCACATGAAGGGACCGCGTATTGATGCGGTGTATAAGAGCTGCCCGGTTTTCAGCTGCCCCGTAATCCTCTCCCTCTCCCTCTCCCCTCTACCTCATTACCATTATGTCTGTCATTGTCGTTGGTGGCGGTCTCGCCGGTCTCTCTGCTGCCCACACCCTCCTCGAGCGCGGCGCAAATGTCCTGCTGCTCGACAAGCAAGGGTATGCGCGTCCAGCTCGTCGTTCGCATCTCGCTCACCCCTAGCTCTCCATCTCCAGCTTCATGGGCGGAAACTCCACTAAAGCAACCTCGGGCATCAACGGCGCTGGCACCCAGACCCAGCAGGAGGCCGGCATCCCTGACAACGCAAAGGTCTTCTTCGACGACACCAAGAAATCCGCACGCGACCTCGCCCGCGACGACCTCATCCGCGTCCTCACCGGCCGCTCTGGCGACGCTGTCAACTGGCTCCAGGACAAGTTCGGCCTCGACCTCTCCAAGGTCGCCCGTCTCGGCGGCCACTCCCAGCCGCGAACCCACCGTGGGGACGCCCAGTTCCCCGGAATGGTATGTCCCCGCACTCTTCCGCTCTATCCCCGCTGATTCCGCCCCTAGGTCATCACCTATGCCCAGATGGAGCGCCTCGAGGACCTCGCCGTGAGCGACCCCGAGCGCGTCAAGATCCTCAAGAAGGCCCGCGTGACCAAGCTCGTCAAGGACGAGTCCGGCGCCGTCACCGGTGTCGAGTACGTCCACGGCGGCAAGACCGTCACCGCGTACGGTCCCGTCATCCTCGCCACCGGTGGATACGCCGCCGACTTTACGGAGGACTCGCTTCTCAAGAAGTACCGCCCCGAGCTGTGGGATCTTCCCACTACCAACGGCGACCACTGCACGGGTGATGGCCAAAAGCTTGCGATGGCCATCGGCGGCCACGGCATCGACCTCGAAAAGGTCCAGGTCCACCCGACCGGTCTCGTCGACCCCAACGAACCCGACGCCAAGGTCAAGTTCCTCGCCGCCGAAGCGCTGCGCGGTGTCGGCGGTCTCCTGCTCGACAACACCGGTGCGCGCTTCGTCGACGAGCTGCAGCACCGTGACTTTGTCACCGGCAAGATCTGGGAGAACAAGAAGGTGGATACAGTCTTCTTGTACATGGGTTCCCCGCGCTTACGGAATTATTCTATCAGTACCCGATTCGTCTCGTGCTCAACGGGCCTGCATCAAAAGAGATTGAATGGCATTGCAAGCACTACGTTGGACGCGGGCTCATGAAGCGATTCGAGAGCGGTGACGCGCTGGCAAAGGAGATGGGCCTTGCGCCGTCCGTTCTCAAGAAGACATTCGAGGACTACAACGCCGTTGTCCGGTCGAAGAACGACCCCTTTGGCAAGAAGGTGCTTTCCCCCCTTTACGCTACCCTGCTCTCCCACTGATGTACCTGCAGTTCTTCTCGGGCGAGTGGAAGTACGACGACATCTTCAACGTGGCGATCATGACGCCGGTGCTGCACTACACGATGGGCGGGCTGGAGATCGACCCCGAGTCGCGCGTGATCGACACCAAAGGCAAGCCGATTCCGGGGCTGTTCGCGTCAGGCGAGGGTCGCGGGTGGTGTGCACGGTGCCAACCGGCTCGGTGGGTCGTCGCTGCTCGGATGTGTCGTGTTCGGGCGTGTATCGGGCGACTCTGCGGCGGCGTACCTGCTGCAGCAGTCGAGCGCGGCGATCGCCAAGGCGGGCGGGCGTCTCGGGGCCATCTCCAGCCAGCTAGGGTCGTCGAGCGCTGCTGCGGCGCCCGCTGCTGCACCAGCAGCGGCCGCGCCTGCACCGGCATCTGGATCGGGCGGCAAGAAGGCGTACACGCTCGCCGACGTGGGCAAGCACACCAAGAAGGATGATGTGTGGGTGGTCGTGAACGGGGAGGTGCTGGATGTTACCAACGTGGGTTTTTTCTTTCTTTCTTTCTCTTTTTTACCTGATCCTGACGACGCGCACGCACAGTTCCTGCCCGACCACCCTGGAGGCGAGAAGGCGATCATGCTGTACGCGGGGCGCGACGCGACGGAGGAGTTCAACATGCTGCACGACCCCAAGGTTATCCAGCGGTATGCGGCGGACTCTGTTATCGGCACGCTGAAGAAGTAGAGCGGGGGCGGCACTAAAAGCCGAGCATATATTTTCTCGTTCCTGCATTGTCTCTGCATCGTACAACCTCCGCTGCGCTTCGGCGTCTGTCGTGTATCTATTCTATAACTGGTGTACTATTTTAAAGAGATAAGATCAAATTCAGAAGCAACTGTCAATGAGAGAATGAACGGGTGCGGTGTTTCGGCGGAGGTAGTGCGATATTGAACGGGATTCGGGATTGGGATATCCGTCGGGTTGCGTTCATAATGTAGGTGTTATTCGTCCTCGCGCAATCGTTGACATGGCCATCCGTTGTTTGTTACATTGCATTAAAGGAAGAATATGATACAGTTGTTGGCGTTATGCATTCTCAAGCGTGCTTGTCGAGCTTCTTCTGGACGTCGCCCGCTGCTTTTGACCCCTCCTTTGCGGCCTTTTCCTTGCCCTCGACGGCCTTCTCCTTGCCCTCCTCAACCTTTGCGTTACCCCAGCCGAGCCAGCTGAACCACCCGGCCTTTGCCTCGTGTGCCTTGTGGTCTGCCTCGCCGCGGGCGTCGTTATACAAATTCTCCGTCGAGCTGCGCGCGCTCGCCATGCCCTTTTGCGCGGACGCCTTGGCCGAGTCGTACTTTGCCTCTGCGTCCGCGGCGACCTTGTGTGCGCGCGCGTCGGCCTCGGCGACGACGCGGTCGCGCGCCTCCTGCGCGTCTTTGATGCTGCCGCTCACGGTGCTGCGCGCGGCGGCGAGTCGGTCTTGGCCTGCTGCCTGGGGTGCCAGTTAGCATGCGGGCTAATTCTAATAAAACAGGCAACGAACCATGGCGTTGTTGCCGAGGTCCTTTGCGTGGCGGACGGCGAGCTCCTCCTCGGCCTTGGCCTTCTCCTTGAGGGCAGTGGCGCGCTCAGGGTTGTTGGAGTAGTAGTAGTAGGCGCCGCCGCCGGCGAGGACGGCCGCGGCGAGGAGGTACATGCCGCTGCCGCCGCCGCCGCCGCTGACCTTGGGGGGCTGCTGCGGGGGCGGAGGGCCTGGTGGTGGGGGCGCCGTTGCGTATGCGCGGCGGGTGGCGCGGAGCGCGACGGGGCGGGCGATGCGCGATGCAGCGAGGCGGGATGCGGGGATAGACATAGTACTGGTAAATTGAAAGACGTGTGTGGGTGAGGCGTGCATTAAGTACTCACGGGAAGCGAGAAATGACGTAGTGGCATGTCACAGTGCCATGAGAATGACGCGCACGGGGTCACCCCAATTCAACCGCGGCCATCTGTTCCCAGTATCCATTGTTGCGCCTTCGCGCTCCAAATAACCAAAGGGCGCGCAGTGTGATAGAGTGGTGGGCAAATTTAAAGTGCGGGGGTAATCTAATCAACGATGATCGTGCGTAATCTAATCTTATCTCTTTAAAGGTCCACAGACCTTTTTGGGGCAAAGTCCAGTGCGATACCGCCGTGAAAATCTGACAAAGTCCCAAGGGTATACCTACACGTTGGTATAGTCTTAAGTTTGGAATTTTGACAAAAAAACCTCACTCGGGGGTCTACCACCGCGTTGGTATGCTCGGGACTGGGAAGAATTTCGCAAAAAAAAACCCTCGGGGTATATCAACGCGTCTGGACTTGAACAAGCAAAAGATGATTCGGGGCTATACCAAATTGTCATACCCGTTGGTATAGGCTATGTATGGACTTGGGAGGATTGGCGCTAGTAGGTAATCTAATTGACGATGATCGAACGTAATCTAATCTTATCTCTTGATTTAGCGCACTACCACGAATAATGCATCGTTGGGCGCCCATTCAATGTCGCACATAGCGCTTACTAGATGTGTTTCGCGGCATAATTCTGAATTGATTCCGCGCCTCTCATAATGGGACCGCTGTTCAGTGTCTTCCCTTCAATCACTCCGCGAAGCTCGCGCCAATGGCCCGGAAGATGGGCTAATTTCCGGATTTCCTGTCCGCAGACAGAAATTCTAGGCCAAGTCGCCAGAAGATGGGCACTTTTGGCGGACAACTGTTGGCAGGGCCTCTCCCAAATCATGTTAGATCTACGAGTTTCGTCCATAAAAAATACAGAGACCTCATGGCAACTCCATATGCATGAGGTCGACCGTCGCAAAGGCGCATGCTTGTAGGGGTAGCCGCCGAATGGTTCAGCGCTCAGCTCGTAGACATGTGTAACATATCCGAGGCTACATGAAAGACTGATAGAAAATCATGATGCATGGTTCTGCGTTTCGGGTGCAGACAAAGGTGGCTTCGCGTGGCCAGTGCCGGCCATCAGTTTTCGCGCAATCGGGGATTCATATGTCCGCGTTTGGAAAGGAGATTAGATGGTGTTCGCATCGTCGCGAACTGCTCTTGCTTCTGACCACCATGACTGTCGCCCCCGACATTGACCCTCTCACCCTCGCCCTCGCCCCGCCCCCCGGCGAGTCGCCCCAGGATAGGGAGGCCCGCATCCAGCGCGAGCGCGACGCAAAGAAACGCTCCGACCTCATCGACCAGGAGCTCAGTCGTCAGCGCACCGCCGACAAGAAGAATTTGCCAGTAAAGATATTACTGCTGGGCCAGTCGGAATCCGGTAATATCGCCCCACAAGTGTATCTCCGCCATTCGTTGCTCATTGTCCGCTTTATTGCCAGGCAAATCGACGACGCTTAAGAGTAAGCGACTCGCCTATCATCTACACTTGTTGACGTTGACATACCCCCTAGACTTTCAGCTAATCAACTCGCCCAAGGTTTGCTGCCGTCCAGCTCCTCGCTATCCCCGTCTGACTAGGCCGTTCTCAGGCGTTCCGCGCAGAGCGACCGTCCTGGCGCGCCGTCGTCCACCTGAACGTAGTCCGCTCAATTCGCCTGATTATCAATGCACTCGCCGAGGCCGAGGCCGCTGCATCCGCTCCAACACCCCCGGGCCCCGATGATCCCGTCTACCCCGCCCTCTCCCCCGAGCTGCTCACCCTCAAGATGCGCCTCCTGCCCCTCCAGCAGGTCGAGGAGGCCCTGCTCGGCAAGCTTTCTCCTGAGGGCAAGACCCTCTCTCCCCTGACAAATCTCCCCGACTCCACCCGTGGCGGCGACGTCCCGGAGGTCTACATCAATTCGACAACCCCGTGGAAGGGCGCCTTCAGCCGCCTCATGAACAATGTGCGCAGCAGCGTCGACGGCCCCGAGGTCAACGAGCCCCAGGACTCGCGTGACGCGCGCCAGCTGCTGCACGCGTGCTCCGAGGACATGATTCGCCTGTGGAATGACCCGACGGTCAAGACTGTGCTCAAGGTCCACCGCCTGCGGCTCGAGGACATGGCGGGATTGTGTGTCGCCTGTTGATTGTTCAATCTATTCGCGCTGACTGGTATCCAGCTTCCTTGACTCCATAGAGCGGGTGACTGCTCTGTCTTACGAGCCCACGGACGGTACGTGGCCCCTTACTTACCGTATTCGGCAACCTCTTGCTGACGCCTGCCAGACGATATTCTCAAGGCCCGATTAAAGACTCTTGGTAGGCATCTGGCTTCCCTGCCTTTCAATTTTGGGTTCTTGACAGACTGAGTTAGGTGTTTCTGAGCATCACTTTAGCCTGAAAGCCGGTGTGTACTGTTGTCTGCGATGGACGGCGGCGTCTTACCCCCTCGTCTAGGGAATATGGTTCCCCAATCATGGATTGTTTACGACGTCGGCGGCGCTAGGTCTCTGGTGAGTTGGCCGGGCTTCTTCGTTCCGTAACTCCGGACGCTAAAAATGGTTTCGCATCATTATAGCGAGGTGCGCACAAAATCTATCTGTGATTCACAAAAGCCCAAGCTGACTGCTTCTCTGTTTTCTCGCGACCATCAGCCGCGTGGTGCGTGTTTTGATTATATTCTGTGATATGGACATTTCTTCTTTGTTGGGATTTTTTGCTCTTTGCGGGTTGATTCTTCGGGCGTTACTCCTTTCGCTGGCTCGCCCTCGCACGCCCACTTCATTCGTCCGATCGAATTCACGTACTAATGCATTCATAGGGTACCGTTCTTCGACGACATGGTAAAAAAATTCACTGCGTGTTGAATTCACTTGTTGACGCGTTAACAGGATGCCATCATCTTTCTCGCACCGTTGAGCTGCTTCGATCAGGTGCGTTCGAACCGAATCCGTGCTGCTTCCGTCGTCGTCCATCTGGCGGCCGCTTGAGTCGAATTTGTCTGATGGTTGATCGTTACATAGGTGCTAGCGGAGGACGAGTCCGTGAACAGACTGGTGAGTGAATCACTGAATTACTTCCTCTTCCTCGTGTCGCGTTTGCTTGTGATTGACGGACGCTGATATACCGATCCCACGTTGATCTGCGGACATTGCCGTTTTATTTCATCCGAACCGTGGTTCTGTGCAACGATGCTAACAACGAGATAGGAAGATTCCATTCTCCTCTGGAAGGCAATCGTGTCGAGCCCGCTGCTCAAGGACACGAGTCTGATTCTTTTCCTGAACAAGTGCGATATACTCAAGGTTGCTAGCTGTCTTGACTGCTGTTCTGGGATTTGGAGCTGATATTCTGAGTGCAGGCGAAACTCGCGTCGGGGCAAAGGTTCGGCGAGTATGTGGTTTCGTACGGGGACCGGCCGAACGATTTCGAACATTGCACGCAGTGTGCGTTTCCCGCTTCCTTCCTTCACTCAACAGCTATTCTCATGCGGCTTCCTTTCACAGACATGAAGAAGAAATTCAGTGCGTATCTATTTATGTCTGATGAGAGGTTTATGTGGCTGACGCGCCACAGCGATGATTGCAAAGCAGCACTCACCCGAGCCACGCGGGTTTTACACATACTTTACCTCTGTTACCGTGCGTATATTGACGCCCATTCATACTCTCCCTGGCAATCGGGCTGATGCGTACGTGTGTAGGACATGCAATCGACGGCGGATATCCTGGGCAGCGTGCGGGATATGCTCGTCAGGCAAAATTTGACCCGGAGTCGGCTGGTTTAGGGTGTGTGCGGTTTATTGCGCTCGTCGGTCGCTTTATTTACTTAGCCTCATCAGTGGTGCGTGTGGTGATGATGATACGAATACGCTACGTGCGGCAGGCGGGACGTGGCGCTGTCCTTCTTTCTTTCCTTCTCTTTGCCTTCGTCCACGTTTTTTCAAACTTGTTTATATCCTTGTTTTCCGTCCCTTAGCATCTGATCTACCTGCATATACGCACATATTTGACATATTTTCACATTACATTACATGTATTCATTAAATCTCGGGTGGAAAGTTGTATGTACTTTGTATGACGGTTTCAGCGAATCCATGGCACCTAGATTGATTTTTGTACGCTCCGTCTTGCGGTAAGCGATGGATGTCGCCTAGAGATTGGATGGCTTTTCATGCTTCCTGTCATTGAATGCATTACTAGGGACGGCGTACTGTGTAGTTAAATGAATGCGTTAGCTAAAATCACTCGGTTGTTTGTACGTCCCGTGTCGCGGGGGCGAATAATGGATGTCAACTAGAGATTCGTTGCCTCCGTGCCTGGACATATAGGGTGCACAACGCCTACAATAATAACCAATTCACTCGGTGGTGTTTTGTACGTCCCGTATCGCGGCAGCGATTAATGGATGTCACCTAGAGATTCAAAATTGGCATTTTGTGCCTCCCGCCCTTAGAAATAGCAAGGGGGGTGCCGTATGATAGGCCGGAACGGCGGTAGTCGGACGGGGATAAATAACATTTGTTCGACCCGCCGGGGACGAGTAAATTAAAGACGGCGAGGTTAAATCTGCGAGTCGAATCTGCAGATTTTAAAATAACAACCTCGTTAGCGTTCGGGGTATTTTTAAGGGCCGAGGGCATTGGATGTGGGATGGGCCGTTAGCGGCGCGCGTGCGCGTACGTACGTACGTACTTCCACTTGCTACCTACGCAGATCTGCAGGCCTCGCGATGAGATTATTATTGTGATGTATATCTGCGGATCTGCGCAGTCGCTCACAACAGTTCCGTCGGCGGACGATCCGCTAGGTTGACGAGTCGAGGACTCAAGGCTGTGCGTATCCGCCTGTCTTTCCGCGCGGCGGGAGTTCCCATCTTGGCGTCTTAGTTAGACGCCGCTTACAGCTCGCGGTGTCCGACTCCGTCTAGGTCCCTCGCGGGCTAGTACCCCGAGAGTGTGATGGTTGGCCGGTCGCGGTGGGCAACCAAACGGAGTCCGTCGGTGTTTCGCCCACTAAGCTGTCTAGGTATGACCTTAAGGACTCAAGAAAGTTAATTCTGCTGCCCGTCGATCCCCGGAGGCCATGGGGCACGAGAAGCCCGACGCTGAGGTGTAGATCTGTGTATATATGGAGATCAATCGTTGAGATACTTATGTAGGCGTAGATATAATTTTGTTCTGGATGTGAAGGGGTGATGCTCCACAGGGGTTTGAGTCTTTGCGGTTGCCAACGAGGAAGCGTTCAGGGTTCAG
Organism: Mycena epipterygia; assembly: GCA_029281465.1. Lineage (NCBI taxonomy): Eukaryota > Fungi > Basidiomycota > Agaricomycetes > Agaricales > Mycenaceae > Mycena > Mycena epipterygia. The sequence goes on from JARJCQ010000019.1 coordinate 351,423, forward strand.
CGTTCTAGGTGAAGCGAGACCGACGGGACCTGATGAATATCAAGCAGGCCGACGAGAATCGGAGATCTTCGCGGCGCGAGTCATGCAGACATTATACATCGCTGAGTAATATGGGGAGCATCACGGCGCGTCGCGTTAATAATTAGATGTCACATAGCGCACGTGTTTCGCGTCTGTGACGTGACCCTCCCAACGACGACTCCTGTGTGGCCGTCGAGTCGAACACACCGCTGAACTTGCTGGAGAACAATACCTGGGCCCTTGTATTCCTAAATGGCGGCCTCGAATGTCATGGCTAACTTTGGTGTCCTGGACGAGCTCGTGCAAGTGATCTACCAAGGAATGGACAAGTTCGTCCTCCTGTCCGACGTGGCGGACGACAAATGGAATATCCATCTCGGACTAGCGGGTCCTGAGGGGCGCTGGTGGCGCGGCAGCTGGCGTGCGGCGGACGTACTGGCGATCGTCGGCAAGGCCTCGAGCGATACGTTACTCGAGTCGTTTGCAGAGAAGCTGGCGGAGAGCATCGTCCAAGGAGAACTGCACGTAGAAGAGGGCGAGCGGTATAAAGTAACTTACTCGCGTCTTTCTCTTGTCTTACAACCGATGCGGCGTTTTTATTGCAGCTAACCTTGGGGCCTACATCGAAGAAACCGATGCACGTCGCGCTCAAAGAAATGAGTCCCGCAGAGGCGGCAGCGTACGCTACCAACGTTTTCGTTGCTGTGAGCAATTCACGGCTAAAAGTCGCCGCCATGCCTCATTAATTCTGTCCGAAGATCGCATTACAAGCACAATCCCGGCAGTCTCGCCTGAATCCTTCCGCAGTCCCGCTTGCAAGCATCGCCGCCCCCTCGCATGCTCCGCGTATGTCATCGTCTTTTTTCGGACCTTCGATGCAGTGATACTTTATTCATGTGACAGCGCCCGCAGCAAGTTCGAGCAGTTCAAAACCCACGACGGGCAAGGCGAAGGCTGCTGCTGGTGATGTCGGTGATAAAAAAGCCGCTGCTAAGACGGCCACAGGATCTTCAGATAAAAAAGCACAGGAAGAGATCAAGGCGCTCAGGGCAGAGCTCGTGAAGGAGCAGCAGAAGAAGAGACCCGCTTCACCGGAAGAAATTGCACCCAGTATGTTCCTGGCCCCGTGCTATGGATGTTTAACCGATAATATTTGTAGAAGCTGCTGCGGTCGCTCCTCGGCCGCTGAAAGGCGCATCCCTGGCAAATCCCAACAAAAAAGCAAGGAAATACCAGGCGATAGAATTTGAGAGCGACGAGGAATGACCCCGTATCGCGATGGCACGTTCCTGGGACGACAGTGCGGATATAATGTGCTACGTGGGCGAACGTGTATGTAGGAAACGAATCCTATACATCCTATACATGTCCTATACATGTCCTATACATGTCCTATCCTATCCTATACATGAAAGCACGATGAGCACAGCCTTTGACAGAAAGTCATGTGAAAAGTCATGTGAAAAGTCACCTGAAAATTCACGTGATGCTGTCGAGATGTTGTTGCCGGCTGTCGAGATGTTGGCCCCGGGTCCCACGGCTCGGAATTCGCCGTGCGCGGGCCGATTTCTGATCAACCACGGCAACCTGCAGGATTGGATGAATACTCCTGCCCTCACTTCACCCTACACTGTCCCAGGTGAGTACACATCTCATGAAGCAGTCCCTTTTATATTAAATTTCCCTTCCCAATTACTCAGTTTGTCTCAAGCTGCTTTTGCCCCTATCTGCCAAATCTAATCAAATCTTCGGATTTTGTGCATACTTCTCTTGCTGTTCACCTCTGCTTTTCTAGGGGTTTTCTCCAGCCACTTCTCAATAAATATGCAAGCTTTATTTCAACTTTCTTCCAGCTTATTATGTATTAATCTACATTCTCAAAGACAGGAACATGAAAACTATACTCTTGAAAGCCCACACTTAATAGCAGAAATAATTGTCTTTCACCCTGTAATACACCATATCTCAATAAGATCTAGCAGCGTTTTCCCCTCAGATCCTCTTTCCAAGTTGAAAGTTGGATGTCCAATCATGGTCCTCCAAAACTTGGACTCTGCAAATGGTCTTTGCAATGGTTCTCGAGGGATTCTTACCCTGTCACCTCACATCTTGGAGATCAGGCTCATTAGGGGAGAACACGATGGCACAACAGCATTTATTCCCTACATCACAATTATTCCCTCTACAGAGCAGCTTTCCTTAGCTATGAAACGACATCGGATTAGGTCATGGTTGCATTTTCAGTACTATGTGAGATATAAAATATGTAGAGGGGTGGGAAAAATGGCTACTCTGAGCCCGCAATGCTCCTGGATAGGAAGAGTCTCAGCAGCCCAAACAGAAGCACTCGCGAGTGAGCAGCCAACTCCCTGTTTGTCTGGCATTTTCAATGACAATAAACAAAGCCCAGGGCCAGTCTGTGGACCATGTTGGCCTGGACCTGCGCACAGATGTGTTTGCTCATGGACAGCTTTACGTTGCACTCTCTAGGTGCACATCCAGCCAGTTGATTCGGGTGCTGTTCAAGCAAGACCTCAATTCTACTGTCACAAAAAATATTGTATGTCCAGAGGTGCTGCTTTAATTTGTTTGTAAGTCTTCTTATGAAGCCCTATCAATTTTATGAATGATGCACAGTATATTTATCAATGCTCAGTAGTTATCATTACTGTACCATTTCGACCAAAGGTTCACAGTATGTCACCCATCACCTCAATTGTTCACTGGGTTTGGTGTTCAAAATCTGACCGACAGTGTCACGGCCTTGACAAATGTTCATTTCTCCAATCAGCCCGCCCAACGCTGCCCAGCGTTCCTGAGCATTCTCGGAGGGCCATCCGGAACCACATGGAGCTCAAGAACGCAGGAGGCAATATTTTTAAAAAAAATCAAGGTGATCAGCTGAGCCAACTCATCGCCTTTTGGATTCTCCCAGGCAGCTTTGGTGGGCTTCACATTCACTTATTCTTCTCACTGTCCACTTTCTACCGTAGGCGACCAGATAGTGAACAAGGATAATCATGAAACCGGGAAATACCACTTACCCCATTTTCTTTAGGTCATGCGTACATGAATGAGAATTTATTTCCCCCTCATCCGGCTATCCACTGGACTCAGGAAAATCCTTTGAAAAATCCGACTGGATTGGCCAAGGTAAATTTTAATAAAGGTGTGGACATCTGTCCCACCGAGGGTAAAAAGATTAGGGCCGAGTTCTTCTCCATCCTGCAGGCACTCGAAATGGAACTGCTTCCCTCACCATACCTCCTCAACCCAAAAATGCTTGAACACCCATTTCCCTTTCAAAATTGGAGGAACACTGATTTTTTTTCTTTTCGTTGAATTTAACCGTGTTTTTTTGTCAAATTTAGACTAGCGCGAAAACTGATTTTAAGCCCTCTGGGAGCTTGAAAAAAACAGGTGTTCATTCGCCAGAGGTCACTGTCACAGGTACCAAAATTGTTCAGTTCACGGCCGTCTGTCACCCATCACGTGAACCTTTGGTCGAAATGGTACAGTACTTTATTGTATCCTGTTAACAAAATTTTCATATTTGATTTACACTTTCCTACTGAGATGCAAAGCCCCCCCGGGGTTTGGGGCGGAGCCCCAACAAGCTGTCGACCCGCCGAAGGGACAGACGCGAGCGCAGCGAGTCGGCTGTGCCGAAGGCACGGGTCGTAAAGCTTGTATACAAAAAGACGTCGGACACAGCTTTTTTGATAAGTCACCTGATAAAGTCACATGAACGTCATGTGAGAACTCGGAATAAGCCGTGTGCGGGCGAACCCCCCGAACGCAGAATCCGCCGTGTCTGCGCGGAAACCGAGAATCCGCCGTGTCTGTGGCGAGCCTCCGTGGCGAAGGCACAGGTTGCATAACGTCCTATATATAAAACACTACAGACACTGCACCTGATATATCACCTCATATTGTCACGTGAGGCTTTCGGCCGAAGGCGCCTTTCGGACATGTCCTCGCGTAAGGCTCCTATCTGCAGTACCATTCTTTCTCTCTCCACAGCACCTAGACTGTCTGCCCAATAAGGTATGAGGATCTGTTCTCTCATGGCCTGCCTCTCACCCCTCCTTAATAGCAGAGATAATTGTCTTTTGTCCTGTAATAATACACTACTCTGCCTGTATCTCAATAAGATGATTAAGATCCAGTGTTTTTCCCTCAGATTTCAGCCCTTCTATTCCCCTCTTTGCTGTACCTTGCCTCAAAGCCTCTGTAAGCTTTATCTTTAGTGTGTTGCTCAAGGTATGTTTTCCCTCTGCAGAACAGCTTTCCGTTGTTATGAAATAATGTCAATTCCCTGTTCATCTGGCATTTTCAATGACAATAAACAAATCCCAGGGTCAATCTGTGGATTATGTTGGCCTGGACCTGTGCACAGATGTGTTTGCTCATGGACAGCTTTATGTTGCACTCTCTAGGTGCACATTCAGTCAGTGGATCCAAGTACTATTCAAGCAAGACCTTAATTCTACTGTCACAAAAAATATTGTATACCCTGAGGTGCTTTAATTTGTTTATGAGTCTCTTTTACAAAGCCTTTCTCCGACTGAATGATGCACAGTATATTTATCAATGCTCAGTAGTTATCATTAATTTAATTATTGTACCCCGTTTATAGAATTTTCATATTTGATTTACACTTTCCTACTGAAATGCGGAGCCCCTCCCCCCGGGGTTTGGGGCGGAGCCCCAACAAGCTGTCGACCCGCCGAAGGGACGGACGCGAGCGCAGCGAGTCGGCCGTGCCGAAGGCACGGGTCGTAAAGCTTGTCCTATACATGAAAGCACGATGAGCACAGCCTTTGACAGAAAGTCATGTGAAAAGTCATGTGGAAAGTCACCTGAAAATTCACATGATGCTGTCGAGATGTTGTTGCCGGCTGTCGAGATGTTGGCCCCGGGTCCCACGGCTCGGAATTCGCCGTGCGCGGGCCGATTTCTGATCAACCACCTGATTTCCTCGAGGCAACCTGCAGGATTGGATGAATCCTCCTTCACTCCTGCCCTCACTTCACCCCTACATTGTCCCAGGTAAATATACACATCTCATGAAGCTTGCAGTCCTTTTTATATTAAATTTCCCTTCCCAATTACTTAGGTGTTTGTCTCAAGCTGCTTTTGCCCCTATCTGCCAAATCTAATCAAATCTTCGGATTTTGTGCGTACTTCTCTTGCTGTTCACCTCTGCTTTTCTGAGGTTTTTCTCCAGCCACTTCTCAATAAATATGCAAGCTTTATTTCAACTTTCTTTCAACTGATATATATTAATTATATATATTAATTGTCTTCAGGGATCCAACTCCTCCAAACACTCCCCAACGTGCTCGCAATGATTCTCGACAGCGTGAGCGTGAGAATCGTGTTTTGGATAGCCCTCAGCACCATCGGGTGCCTCATGCAATTAATCAAGCCCGCACTCAAGCTGTAGGTGCTCCTTTTCAACAGGTTTCAGGAGATGTTTTTGGTGGTGGGCCAGTCCGGGAGCCTGTCCAACAGCAACTTTTGAGTCAAAATACTCGGACTGCATTACAGGAGCGTCTAGCACATTTACAGGCTCCTCTTCAATGGAACCCTGTTCCGTATGGACGAGGCCGGCAGGTCAATGCTGCAGCAGGGCCTTCAAATGCTCCTCCTCCCAATCCTCCACAGCAGCAGCATGCTCCGCGGCCAGCTATGACACCAAACACTAGAGCAGATATCCAGCGTCAGATACAGGAACTAGATGTCCCCCAGCCTTTTCAGCCCCTTCCATATAGACGAGGCCAGCAGGTCAATGCTGCAGCAGGGCCTTCAAATGCTCCTCCTCCCAATCCTCCACAGCAGCAGCATGCTCCACGGCCAGCCATGACACCAAACACTAGAGCAGATATCCAGCGTCAGATACAGGAACTAAATGTCCCTCAGCCTTTTCAGCCCCTTCCTTATAGACGAGGCCAGCAGGTCAATGCTGCGGCAGGGCCTTCAAATGCCCCTGCTCCTAACCCTCCTCCCAATCCTTCACAGCAGCATGCTCCCCAGCTGGCCATGACACCAAACACTAGAGCAGAGATCCAGCGTCAAATACAGGAACTCAATGTCCCTCTGCCTTTTCAGCCCCTTCCTTACAGACATCATAATGCAAACCAAGCTCCTTTACAACAGGCTCCACAACAGCTAAATAACCAGGCTAATTTACAGGCTGCTGCAAACCAGGTTCCTCAACAACCAAATAATCAGGCTAATCTACAGCTTAACCTACCTCAGATAGCACAGCAGCAGCAGCAGCATAACCCTGGAATTCTACCAGTATATTTCCAGCCTGTAGTTGAAGCAGATATTCAGCGTATCACCCTTGGACGGATGAATGTGGTCTGTCCCTACTGTGGTGCTCTTCATTGGAAAGCAGAACGGCTTTCAAAATCAAGAGCAAATGAAAATCTCTTTGGAACATGCTGCCTTGAGGGGAGGGTTGTGTTACCAGATGTACGAAAGCCACCTCGGGATTTGCTAGAGCTATTTGATGGCACCAGCAATCACTCCCGTGACTTTATAAAGAACATTCGAGCCTACAATTCAGCTTTTGCATTGGCTTCTCTGGGTGTTACTATTGATAGGAGTATTAATGATGGCCGTGGTCCATTTGTATTCAAAATTCAAGGGGCACTTTATCACAAAGTTGGATCACTTCTTCCGGAGCCAGGGAATGATCCAATCTATGCACAACTCTATTTTTATTCCTCTGCCGAAGCCAATGCCGCTCGCATGCGCCGAAATCCACTCAATGCCCATGTCATGGGTACTTTGGACAATATACTCAGAGAAAACCATGCTTATGTCCGGGTATTCAAAACCGCAATTGAGCGGATCCGTGACCAACAACGAGCTCATCCTGATGTCCCTTCTGAATATTTTGCCAAGATTCAATGTGAAAAAGGGACTGACCCTCGCCGGTATAATGCGCCTACTGCTGATGAAGTTGCTGTTATTTTGCCTGGGGACGGCTCTATTCCCACCTCAACTCGAGATCTAATACTGCAGTATAGGAATGGACCTCTAAAGCGAATTTTTGAAACCAATGCTTCATATCAGCCAATGGTTTATGTCCTGCTCTTTCCTTATGGAGAAAATGGCTGGCATCGTGGACTCCAGCTCAATCTCCCAGATGATGCTGAACCAGATGTGGATGATGAACAGGAGGATCGTGACGAGGGTGAAGAAGAACCTAACAGGTCTCGGACTCGGAAACAAATGTCTATTCTTGAGTATTATGCATATCGTCTCCACCAGCGTGCTACAGATTCATTGCATATCTTTCAGGCAGGGCAACTATTTCAGCAGTGGATTGTTGATGCCTGGGCTGCCACAGATCAAAGTCGATTATTTTGGCTGCAGAAAAATCAAGCAAAGCTCAGGGTGGATCTGTACAAAGGCTTGGCCGATACTATTGCAAATGATGCACAAGCAATATTGGGAAACCAGGGTCAACGCTTTATCCTGCCATCATCCTACATTGGCGGTTCACGCTTCATGTTTCAACTATATCAGGATTCTCTTGCTATTGCACGTTTCGCTGGAAAGCCTGATTGGTTTTTAACAATGACTGCAGATGCCAACTGTCCTGAGATACAGGACGAGTTACTTCCTGGACAAACACCATCAGATCGTCCTGACTTGGTTGCACGTGTCTTTCGAGAAAAAGTTCGCATTCTACTGAAGGCTATCAAGAAAGGTGCTTTTGGAAAGTTTGCTGGCATGGTGTACACAATCGAATTCCAGAAGCGTGGTCTCCCACATATTCATATTCTGATCTTTCTGGCTCCTGAGGCACGCCTTAAAAATGCGGAAGACATTGATTGTGTTGTATCTGCTCAGCTCCCTGACCCAGAGATATATCCAAGGCTTTCTGAGTTAGTCAAGAAGCTCATGGTCCACAATCCATGTGGTCTAGAGAATCCTAATGCACCATGCATGAAGGACGGCAAATGCTCTAAAGGTTATCCCAAAGCTTTCCAGGAACAGACTCAGTTATCTCAAGATGGCTATACCTTATATGCTCGCCCTGATAATGGCCGCCATTTCTTCAACTTAAAAGGTCAGAAGATTGACAACCGTTGGATTGTTCCGCATTCACCGAGGTCACATAATTTTGCTTCAAGATCAAAAAAAGCGACTGACTTGACTTCAACAGAGCAATCCTGGAATATCAGTGTCATATGAATCTTGAATGCTGCATTTCAATAAAGGCTACCAAGTACATCCACAAATATGTCTTCAAGGGTCATGATCGGGGAACTCTCACAGTTGAACAGCAGAATGATGAGATTAAGCTCCATCTTGACAGTCGATACATCTCTGCCTGTGAGGCTACCTGGAGGCTCCTTCGATTTGAGATGCATCAGGAGCTTCCAACAGTTGTACGACTCCAGATCCATCTCCCAGATGAACAAAGTGTAGTATATGATCCAAATGAAAACCCGGAAGATATTCTTGATCGAGCAGCCAATAAACGTACAACACTGGAGGCATACTTTAAAGCCAATGCTACCAATATTCAGGGATTACGAGCAAAAGCACAAGAATGCCTGTATCAGGAATTCCCACAGCATTTTGTCTGGGTGAAAAACAAGCGTTGGAAGCCAAGACAGAATGGCTCTGCAATTGGCCGGATGTACTTTGCTGGACCTTCAGCAGGTGAACGATTCTTTCTTCGGACACTACTTACAGTTGTCCGAGGAGCAACATCTTTTGAGGACCTGCGCACTGTAGATGGTCACTGTTATGACACTTTCCAAGAAACTTGCCTTGCACGTGGCCTACTAGAAAATGACAATGAATGGGAGCTATGCCTGGAGGAAGCGGCTGTTATGCAAACAGGCTACCAACTCCGGCAACTTTTTGCAACAATTCTCAAGGAGAACTGGCCTCTGAACGATGCTGTTGCTTTGTGGGATCGTTTTAAGGAAAGCATCTGTGATGATGTTAGACACAAGCTAATCCACAAAGGAATCCCAAATCCTACCCAAGAGCAGATCTATGATTATGGACTATACCTTCTTGATTTAATTCTTAATGATTCCGGCAAATCTCTCAAGGACTTCAACCCTATGCCAGTGTCAACAGGTGACTGGGCCCAACTTGATGAAAACCGTCTTATTGCCGAACAGCTTGCCTACGACCGTGAAGAACAGCATAACTTAGCCCAACCTCGAATTGAGGGACTTAATCTTGAGCAGCGGGCTGCATTTGATGCTATTATGAATTCTGTTATGAATAATGAACCTAAATTATTCTTCTTGAATGGCCCTGGGGGAACTGGAAAAACCCACGTATATAACACTCTATGCTATGCCTTGCGAGCAGAAGGCCTCATTGTACTGTGTGTAGCCTCATCAGGTATTGCGGCCCTGCTACTGCTGGGTGGTAGAACCTCTCACTCAAGATTCAAAATCCCAATAAAGCTTTATGACGGGAAGCTTTGCCCAGTGGCAAAAGGCACCATGTTGGCTGAACTTCTTAAAAAGGTTCGACTGATAATCTGGGATGAAGTGCCAACGCAGGATCGACGTGCACCGGAGGCTGTGGATTTGACTATGCAGGACATTCGAAATGATCCACGCCCATATGGTGGAACTCCTGTGGTCTATGGTGGTGATTTCCAGCAGACTCTGCCTGTTGTTATCAAAGGTGGACGAGAGCAGGTTGTCGGAGCATGTCTTCAGCGATCGCAACTGTGGCAACATGTTGAAAAGCTGCACTTAACTCAGAACATGCGACTGGGAGGTCACAATGCACGTCAAGAAGATAAAGATTTTGCGCAATGGCTTCTTGATGTCGGACATGGGAGGAATACCAATGCTGCTCAAAACATTGAACTTCCCGAAGTTATGAAGCTGCCGAGCAATACTGTTGAATCCATGATCAACACTGTCTATCCAGGAATCTCTACTATACCTGCAGATCATGAGCGGGACAAATATTTCTTGGAGCGCACAATTCTCTCTGCACGGAATGATGATGTTGATGAATTGAATCAAATGTTGCTGGATAAATTTCAGGGCGAAGAGACCATTTTTCACAGCGCTGATTCTTTGATCACGGAGGAAGGAGTTGACAGTGGTTTTCAATATCCTATTGAGTATCTCAACTCTATCCGTGCCTCTGGATTGCCTTTGGCCAAATTAGCATTGAAGGTTGGATGTCCAATCATGGTCCTTCGAAACCTAGATCCAGCACGTGGTCTCTGCAATGGATCTCGAGGAATTCTCACCAGAATATCTCCCCATGTCCTTGAGATTCGCCTCATCAGTGGTGAACATACTGGCAAAAAAGCTTTCATCCCACGGATCTCAATCACCCCTTCAGCTGAACAGCTTGCTTTTGAAATGAAGCGCCGCCAATATCCAGTTCGCCTTGCATTTTCGATGACAATCAACAAAGCCCAGGGCCAGTCTGTTGATAATGTCGGTCTTGACCTCCGCACCGATGTCTTTGCTCATGGCCAACTCTATGTGGCACTTTCTCGATGCACTTCAAGTCAAAGAATTAAAGTGCTTTTCAAGAATGATACCACAGTCACCAAAAATATTGTTTACCCAGAGGTGCTCCTTTGAGAACAGTACACATTTCACAATGATTGAGATACCATTTTTTACTGATGTGGTTTCACAGGTTCTATGTGTAGATCAGTTATTCTAATGTACAAATCTTCACTTTAAATGGAATTTCATTACTACTGAGATTTAGCTGTGCCGTTGCCATCCCAAAGGCACTGACTGAATGATGCACAGTATATTTATCAATGCTCAGTAGTTATCATTACTTTATTGTATCCTGCTGATAAAATTCTCATATTTGATTTACACTCTCCTACTGAGATGCAGAGCCCCCCCGGGGTTTGGGGCGGAGCCCCAACAAGCTGTCGACCTGCCGAAGGGACGGACGCGAGCGCAGCGAGTCGGCCGTGCCGAAGGCACGGGTCGTAAAGCTTGTCCTATACATGAAAGCACGATGAGCACAGCCTTTGACAGAAAGTCATGTGAAAAGTCATGTGGAAAGTCACCTGAAAATTCACGTGATGCTGTCGAGATGTTGTTGCCGGCTGTCGAGATGTTGGCCCCGGGTCCCACGGCTCGGAATTCGCCGTGTGCGGGCCGATTTCTGATCAACCACCGCAACCTGCAGGATTGGATGAATACTCCTGCCCTCACTTCATCCCTACACTGTCCCAGGTAAGTACACATCTCATGAAGCAGTCCTTTTTATATTAAATTTCCCTTCCTAATTACTTGGTTTGTCTCAAGCTGCTTTTGCCCCTATCTGCCAAATCAAATCAAATCTTCGGATTTTGTGCTTCTCTTGCTGTTCACCTCTGCTTTTCTAGGGGTTTTCTCCAGCCACTTCTCAATAAATATGCAAGCTTTATTTCAACTTTCTTTCTTATTATGTATTACAGCTCTTTGCACATCTAATGGCACTCATCAAAAAAATTAAATTAAATAAGAACAATTTTGATGTCCCGACTTGCTGCCCACGCCCAACCCGCAATTCCGAATGGATTTAGTTGATTTTAGGTGCCTTCCTGAGCTCTTTCAGGCTGTACCCTACTCGATACATAATACCTAAAATTTGGTTTGCTCAAAATTCGCACTGAGTGACGCCAATCCCGACTCAATTTCCAAATTTCAAGTATTACGGGCTGAGAAGGGTACTGCCAGAAAGAGCTTATGAAGGCCTCTCTAACGCACCTAGAATCAACTAAATCCATTCGGAATTGCGGGTTGGTTGTGGGCGACAAGTCGGGACATCAAAATTGTTCTTATTTAATTTAATTTTTGATGAGTGCCATTAGATGTGCAAAGAGCTGTAATTGTAGATTGCTTCTCAAAGACAGGAACATGAAAACTATACTCTTGAAAGCCCACACTTAATAGCAGAAATAATTGTCTTTCACCCTGTAATACACCATATCTCAATAAGATCTAGCAGTGTTTTCCCCTCAGATCCTCTTTCCAAGTTGAAAGTTGGATGTCCAATCATGGTCCTCCAAAACTTGGACTCTGCAAATGGTCTTTGCAATGGTTCTCGAGGGATTCTTACCCAAATGTCACCTCACATCTTGGAGATCAGGCTCATTGAGGGAGAACACAATGGCACAACAGCATTTATCCCCTGCATCACAATTATTCCCTCTGCAGAGCAGCTTTCCTTGGCTATGAAACGACGTCGGATTGGGTCATGGTTGCATTTTCAGTACTATGTGAGATATAAAATATGCAGAGGGGTGGGAAAAATGGCTACTCTGAGCCCGCAATGCTCCTGGATGGGAAGAGCCTCAGCAGCCCAAACAGAAGCACTCGCGAGTGACCAGCCAACTCCCTGTTCGTCTGGCATTTTCAATGACAATAAAAAAAGCCCAGGGCCAGTCTGTGGACCATGTTGGCCTGGACCTGGACACAGATGTGTTTGCTCATGGACAGCTTTACGTTGCACTCTCTAGGTGCACATCCAGCCAGTTGATCCGGGTGCTGTTCAAGCAAGACCTCAATTGTTGCTTTAATTTGTTTGTAAGTCCTCTTATGAAGCCCTATCAATTCTCTGAATGATGGACAGTATATTTATCAATGCTCAGTAGTTATCATTACTTTATTGTATCCTGTTAATAAAATTTTCATATTTGATTTACACTTTCCTACTGAGATGCAAAGCCCCCCCGGGGTTTGGGGCGGAGCCCCAACAAGCTGTCGACCCGCCGAAGGGACGGACGCGAGTGCAGCGAGTCGGCCGTGCCGAAGGCACGGGTCGTAAAGCTTGTGATTGTTTAAATTACCTGGGAGATGGTGAAAAGGCGGGCTGGGAGACCGCGCTGTGCATGTGACGGTGACACGACTCCTCTGCCAGCAGCAAAATTCATCCCGTAAAGGAGGCCATTTATAGCTTAACTTTCCGCCCTCAACTACATGGCTTCCCTCCACGTTCCCTCCGTGCCTGCTGCGCAGGCAAACGACCTCCTCCAACAGATCCTCGCCGTCGTCCAGCAAAACGTCAGTCTTGGCCCTCCCCGAATCCAATCCGATGTCTGACTTCACTAGTCCCTAGACCTCGCATCTGTTCGCAATGAATGCGAGCAGCTCCGCCAGGCCAATGCTTTCCTTGAGATTAAGTTAAAAGAGGGTTTCCAGGTGCAGCTGACCCGTCTTCTGCATGCACACACTCTAATAGTTTGCGCAGAATAATAGAAGTGGAACCCCCGGGTTTATGACCCCCCAAGCGCCCCCCAGCCCACAGCTCCGTGCAAAGTCTCCCTTCCTGCTCAACAACTCAATCCCTCCCATTGCCCAATCCCAAGCATACCAACCATCTCCCCTGGGCGAGAGTGTGCTTGCGTCGTTCCCGTTCGGCCAGGCTCGCGATATTCCAGGGTTCTACGTGGTCATCCCTGCGGGAGGTGCGGGTACTCGCCTCTGGCCATTGTCGCGTGAAGATCATCCAAAGTTCCTCCTCGATCTCACTCTCAAGGGCCGCTCCCTCATCCAAGCTACGTGGGATCGTCTCCTTCCCCTCAGTTCTGCGGCGCGCACGACCATCGTAGCGGGCCCGGCCCATGTTGGCGTCATCCACAGCCAGCTTCCCGATCTTCTTGCCGAAAATCTTTTCTGTGAACCTGGTCCCAAAGATTCTATGGCTGCCATCGGCCTCGCTGCTGCAGTCCTCGCCAAACGCGATCCCGATGCCATCATTGGCTCTTTTGCCGCCGACCACATGATATCTGGCGACGATGCGTTTTTGTCTGCCGTCGCGGAGGCAGTCGAAGTTGCGCGCAACAACTATCTCGTCACCATCGGTATCGCCCCGTCTCACCCCTCCACTGGCTTCGGATATGTGCGTCTCGGGGACAAGCTGAATATCAAGGAAGCGCCCAATGCCCGGCTTGTGTCCAGTTTCAAGGAGAAACCAGACGCTCGGACAGCTGCTGCATATATCGCGACTGGAACGTATCGATGGAATGCTGGAATGTTCGTCACCAAAGCGACATTCCTTTTGGAATTACTCGAGGAATACAATCCTGGATTGTATACTGGATTGCAGAAAATTGCGGAGGTGTGGAACGATGATGCGAAGAGAAAGATAGTCTTGGACGAAATTTGGCCGGGTCTGGAGAAAATACCCATTGATAATGCCATTGCGGAGCCTGCAGCTTCGACAGGTCGGGTTGCAGTTGTCCCGGCTACATTCGGTAAAACACACAACCTTTTCAAAAGGCATAATGCTCATCGCGGACGCAGGTTGGGACGATGTCGGTGACTTCTCATCGCTCGCGGATCTCTTGCCCGCAGAACGCAACCAGCCTCGCATCCTGGGGGATAGCAACCTTGGTACGTTTAAAACAACGAACACGATGACATTGACTCATCATCATTCGAACAGTCATCACCGAGCAGGTCGCCGGCGGTATCGTCGTGCCTCAGTCTGGTCGGCTCATCACCTGCTTGGGAGTCGATGATCTTGTCATCGTCGACATGCCCGACACCTTGCTGGTGACTACTCGTGCTCGTTCGCAAGAAGTCAAGCGTTTGGTGAAGAGGGCACGCGACGCAGGCTGGGGCCGCCTCCTCTGACCGCTCACTCAAATAATTTCTGGCGCAACATTCAAATTAAAACGTTGGTTATTTTATTATTGCCTTGGAATTCCCAGTCATGAAACCGGAACGGACTTTAATATGCACCGCAAACATGTATTATAAATATACCATACATAATCGACCTTGGAATGGCTGCGATACATGAATTCGTTGCATGAATTCGTTTGAGCCAGCTCTCGATGACTCAGCAAATCCATCACGTCTTATAGCAACAATGTTGAGCAATGCATTCGGGCTGCCTCTCACCACCTTGCACACACGTCCGGTCTTGATAAATTCAAACTGGGACAAAAATGGCATCCAATCTCGGTGGTCCATCTACCGCCAACTCAAACTACGGTGCTATTCAACATAACGCGGCCCGGGACGCTGAACGCGACAACGCGCGGCCAAATCCCGCTCGTGGTCTTCAACATGACGCGGACTCTGAACGCGACAACGCGCCGCCAAATCCTGCTCGTGGTCTCCATCGTGGACTGTCCGCGCGTCAAGTTCAGATGATTGCAATCGCGGGCACGATAGGTCAAACTTCAAATGCCTTGAATTTGATGTACACACTGAACAAATTTTCAGGAACTGGACTTTTCTTGGGTACTAAATTTGTTTCCTCTTTAATGCTCTTTCTTTGAACAGTCCCGATGCAGGCACTGGTAAATCTCTCGCCCAGGGCGGTCCTGCGAGCATGCTCATCTGCTATGGAATCATTGGTTTCATCGTCTATGTCACTTTATTATTGCTGGGTGAAATGGCGACACAGTATCCCATTGCAGGTAGATATTCGGAGTGGCCTAACTGTTTCTCTATAATTTACGACAGCGGATTGACAGGCTCCTTCAACGCCTATACCGCGCGTTTCTTTTCACCGTCGTATGCCTTCGCACTGTCGTGGAACTATTGGTTCAACGATGCAGTCTCCGTTGCTTCCGACTTAACTGCTGCTCAACTGGTGCTTCAATTCTGGACGCCTTCCAATACCTGGGTGGTTAGTCTTGTCTTTTGGGTTTTTCTGGTGGGTATAAATGCTACGCACGTGAAAGCATATGGAGAGCTAGGTATGGGTCACTTGGGGATTATTTCATTTCTAAACTCCAATCAGAGTATTGGCTATCATCCCTCAAAGTTGCTACCGTACTGATATTTATCGTCCTGGGTATTCTCGTCAATCTCGGCCTGAATGAGGAGCATAAATTCATCGGGACGAGCAATTGGCGCATTCCGGGAGCTCCATTTGTCGGGGGATTTGGGGGGTTTGCTCGAGTATTCGTCACCGCCAGCTTTGCATGTACGCCGTTTACACGCCCCATTTGATCAGTTCAGTGATACATCTTACCAGACGGTGGCACCGAGAGTCTTGGAATCACGGCAGGAGAGACCAAAAATCCTTCCAAAAACATGCCGAGAGTCGTCAAATTTGTTTTCTGGCGGTAGGAGAGGTTTTACCCACACGGATATTGTTTTCATCGCCTCTTTAAAGGATATTACTCTTCTATGTTCTCAGTATTCTCCTCATCGGGTTGAATGGTGTGTAGTCTCGCGCAGAACGTCTCGCCGATGTTGACTATTTCCTCCCTCAAGTCCCATGGGACTACCCGAACTTGTCCAACAAAAGTGCGACGACTTCACCTTTTACAATAGTATTCAAAGAAGCGGGCTCGAGTAGGTACTCACCCCTCTGTTTTATACAGCGACTCACTCCGCTTCAGCATTTGCTGCATCGTTCATGAATACTGTTATTCTGACATCCGTCCTTTCTGCCGGTAATCATGCTCTCTTTGCTGGTACCAGGGTGCTTTATGGCAAGTGAAGTACATTAGGGAGTTGCTCACCAATTAATGCCATATCCAGGTTTGTCCGTAGCCAAACCACCTCAGGCACCTGCCCTCTTTGCCTGGACAACGTCGCGGGGTGTCCCTCTTCCTGCCCTACTTTTGACGAGTAGCGTAAGCGCTCTCTGCTTTGGCAGCAGCTTTATCGGCAGTGGCGAGGTACATACACTTCATCATTCTCTTAAACCGCACGCTGAGTTTCGTAAGCTTTGGGGTTGGCTTCAAAACATCGTCGGCGTGTCGAACCAGGTTCTTTTGCAGATTCCTGGATGCCTCGTAAGCTCACTCTTTGCTCAGATTGCATGGCTTTCAATTGGGTTGGCGAGCTGGCGATTTCGCAAAGCGTGGATACGCCAGGGACGCGCTCTGAGTGATCTAAAATTCCACACGTCTTGGACCTGGCCATATGGACCGCCGTTTGTGGTGAATGTTGTCCTATCGATGGCCGGCGGGGGAAACTAACCGGGTCTCCTGTAGATTATCACTGTCTCGACTCTCATTATTGGTGCGTCGCCTCCCAGGAGTTGAACTGCTTCGTTGATTCACGTTTGCAGTACAAGGATGGTCTTCTGTACTTCCGATATTTTCCGCGGTCGACTTCCTGTCCTTCTACATCGAGGTCCCTGTCATGGTTGTCATGTATTTCACCTGGGCTCTCCTGCACCGTCCAGCTGTGTCGCATTCTGGCGAGACAACCGCATCCGCATCGTCTCCGCTGCTTTCCCGTCCGACTCCCCGGACAGGAAGCTCAAGTGGGAAGTGGTGGTTCGCAGACCTAGTCGACTTTCAGACTGTGGATTTGAACAGCGATCAGTACGAAGACGACGATGCGGACAAATACGACGAAGAGCAACGGGCAAGCAGAACCGGGATATGGCGGAGGTTGTATTATTGGTTGGCGTAGTTCATGTAAATTAAATGGCCCGGAGGGATGTAAGATACAGTACTGGACACACCTATTTATCTGTTGCATCGGGAGTTTCTGAGGCCGAAGTACTGAGAGTAGGATGCGATAGCGGATTTTGCTCAGTCTTTCCGTCACCAACAAATATTATTGAGACTGCGCACCCCACGTCTCTCCACGACAATACACCAATGTACAGTACTACTCGATGGGAAAGACGCACGTTCTCTGCAAGGCGCCCACATTTGGCCACAGCGCTTGTCATCATTCGTTCACACTGGATTGACCTGTCTAGCATAGCACTCTTGCTGTTTACTCGCACCTGCTCGTACTCTGACGGACTGCGTGTGCCCCTCTCCGTATCTCGGGCTACTTCAACCAGCATGCATATTGCAATCCCACCGTTATTTGGCGTCCTCTTGGCCACTGGCATTCCACCTGTATACGGAAAGGGTGGAGGAAAGTCTTCGAGTGGTAGCAGCAAAGGGTCAAGCAGCAGCAGCAGCAGCGGGCTAGTCCGTTATCTTCCACACTTATCGAACCTGCTGACTTGAAAACCACAGTAGTTCGTCCGGTAAAAGTTCGGGTGGGTCAAGCGTAACGATTATAAGCACAGGGCAAACTGTGTGCTACAACGAAAAGTAGCTTAAGTTTCTCGTTCCAATGCCGTTCCTAATTAGCTTATCTAGCAACCAAATTATCCGCTGTCCGCCGAATTCAGCACGAACGAACTTGATCATCGGTGCGGTAGTCGGGGGATGTGAGACCATACCTTTTGTCTTTTAAATATTCCACTAACTCACCACGAACTAGTGCTTGGCTGCCTAGTACTCGCCTTTCTCATATACTGGGTAATAATGCGCAGCAAAGATAAACGGAGACAACGTGAAAAGAAGAAAATCAGTCTGCCGAGTCTCTCCTTCGCAAAACAAGAATACAAACCGTTACATGACCAGTCGGACGGACCCGTTTGATGTGTCCCGTTTGACCCAGTTTTGATTCTAGGAACTACAATGTATCAATGAGCTCGCTGTATCATACCCTCTCGCGTTTTGTTCTAATGTACATATTTATTTACATAGCTATACAGCGGAAAATCTCGTCAACGTTATCCTGTATTTCCCACTTGGATTCCCGGAGAAAAGACATAGCCGGGTATGTGGAGGTCGCCCCCGAGGTCGCTGCGAGTGCTAACCATACAGCATCGGCGTTGTTGGCGCTCGCAGCGACATAAAACTCCCTGCCACATTGCTGGAGCTCATTATGAGTATGGCAGTGTAAGAATCTCCTGAACGATAAAATGGCCTGCCAGACGGACTTATCCTGCGACTGCACCCCCTTCATTGTTGCAGTCATGCTTTTCAGCAACGAACGGTGCAAGCGATGCGAGTGTGTGTACGCAGACTCGGTTCCAGCGGCGCCACCCCGTCCCCGTCTCGAGAGCGCACTAGTCGCGTCTGCAACGTCGAGTTTAGCTAGCATGGTGCGGAAGCGGGGCCACACGTCGTTCCACATCCTGCGATACATGAAGCTTCCGACATGTGTGACCAATGCTTCTATCAAAGACGCTGCAGCGGCGACGACGAAAGTTTCTGAATCGGCGAGCCGGTTAAGGATGAAAGGCCACGCGGAATGGATGGATGGGAGCAGGGCTGATTCGGGGAGGACGGGGACCGATGCAGCCAGCAGGGTCAAGATTCTTGCACGAATCACGGGAGACCCGTGGGTCAGAAAATAGAGCGACCGGGACACTATTTGTTTAGTGAGGATCTGTGTGGGCGTCGAGGGCGGCTCTTCGTCAACCGCTGGCTGCTGGGGATGCTCAGCCTGCTCTGGGGTGGAATCTGGCGCGGAAGACTCGGGTTCTTCTAGAGCGATATTTTCATGGCGGCGGGGAAACCAATCAAATAATGCCTGCAGTTGCTCGCTATCCCGAGGGAACTCCGACGAGGGTGAAGAAGGCCTAGCTGGCGCATTGCCGCGCAGTGCTGCTTCTTCCAACTCGATGACCTTGATGACCTCTCCTAACACCTCGATTAGACCTTCGACAATGACATCGTAGCCGTGAAACTCGTCAAGGCGGTCAAAGCACTCTTCAACAACATCGCCGGCTCTGTCGACAACGTCCGCGCCGACCAGCCGCACGAGAACAACGAGCACCTTAGTTGCATCAACATCCAGCCATCGGCGAGTGAGTCTCCGGGCCACCGCATCCAGAGCGTAATCAAAGTTGGAAAGTAGAAGGTTGGCGGATGACGCGTAAGATGCACTTTTGGCCATAAAATTGAGGGTCGCTAGCGCTGTCGAGGATAAATGGAGCACTGGTGAAACTAAGGAATGTAACACTGGATATATAGTATAGATGAGTAGAGGGGTAGAGCGAGCTTGCAGTATGCCAGAAATAACAGCAAGAAGTTGGAGACAGAGCGTTTTATGGAGCATGGGCTGCGTGACACTATCCTTCGTCTTCGCGGAGGAGGGCTGCACAATTTTCAGAGTGTCTTGGAGAGAGTCGAGACCTTTAACGTGCTGCACGCTCAGAGGGGCATCTTCTTCCCATTCGTGGACCTGAACTTTAGGGCGATCAAGGTCTTCAACATAGTCCCATAATTCCGCGACACTTTTGGCTAAGCCTCTGGCCATTTTTTCAAGTCGCTTCGTTCTCTTGTGAGCCAACGAGTCTCCACTGCTTCCAGAGAGAATGGAAACATCTGCAACTCCTTCCAATAAACGACAAGCGCACCAAATAGCAGCAACAGCTTGGCTGCTTGTTCCATTGTGGCCCACGTTCGTGAACCACTCAACGGCAGAGAGGCAGCTGTCGCCGGCTGCCCGCCCCAGACTGTGGAACATCCTGACCAAGGCATGATGTGCGCTGCGTGTTGAAACATTTTTGAATGTGACTTCTGGAAAGGTGATTTCCTCAGAAGTACCAGTATCGTTCTCGAGCATAAGCTGAGCTGCAGACATCCGGGAAACGATGAGTGGGGGCTCTTCTAGCTCTAGAACCGACAATAATCTCCATCCCCACCTCTCAATTCCTCCGGTGGGACCAAGGAGCACCCCAAGGCCTGTCGAAATAGTCACGATTCCAGTTGCGCTTCCGGGGGAAATAGCTAGGGCGCAGACTGCTTCAATCAGCCCCGCCACGTGTTCAACTTTGGAGTCGGCCTGCGATGAAAGCAGACGAGGCAGCGCTGTGAGATTGTCCTTGGTGCTATGCATTAGAGTTTGCAACAAGGGCTGCCGAGCTTTGGTCTTCACTGTCAGAAGTTTGAATAGGGAACTGCGGGCTTTTATCGATACATCGGAGAAAGCGGAATTGGAGAGGGATAGAAGGAATGAAAGTAACAGCGGCTGAGTTTGGGGTAGTGTTAATGCGGTAGTAGCTAGAATGCTCGAGGAAAAATCCGCAAGAGCAAGCAGCGCTGAGGGCGTCGTGTGCGACACAAGGGGGGTGAGTGTGTTGATAGCAATGTGTAGCTGCGAAGATGTTCCACGCAGCCATGAAGGCGTGCGCGCGGTAGAGAAACGTCGCGTGTCTCCAACAGTTTCTTCGGGTTGTGGATCGGCGTTAACCAAATCAGCCAAATCCTCCAAATCCTCCACATGGCGAATGGCTCCGTCTTTTATGCAAACATCATCTCCGATCGACTTGATTATTACCGCCTGCATTACCTTCAAAGATCCCGATACGGTGGCACCTTTAGCCCATCCAAGGCTACCAGGACCACCTTGTGCTAGCTTTGTCATGCTGCTCACGACGCCAGGCAACACGGAGGTGGTTAAAAATTCAGGAAAGTACGTGCTGATGAGGATGTGCAGCAGGTCCAGCGAAACACGCTGCAATGAGTACTGCTGAGACTCTGCAGTGGTCAAGAGGGAGTTGAGTGTTTGCCCAAGAATGGGAGTGAACCGCTGGGAGGAGGCATACTCCTGATATAGAGACAGCCGAGCGGAAGCAGATTGCGAATGGAGTGCAGCCTCTTCCTCACTTCGTGGACGGATAAGAGAAAAAAGGCACTGAGACGCTGCGTCTTTGGTCTCTTCATCGCGAATCTTGCCGGTTCCCTTCCCTTCAATGTCCCCAATGACTGAACCGCACAATATAAATATTTGCTCCCATAACTTCGTGTCGCAGTTCCACCACCAATCTTCGCAAAGGATCTTTATGACGAGGAGAATCTTTTCCAGAACTTGGTCTGGAATTTCCGAAGATTTGTTGCGGGAGAGGATGGTCGAGAGAGGAAAGAATGTGTACGATGTCAAGGAGGTATTGAGAATGCTCCCGGAGGCTTTGACGTCGCGTAGGAGTTCGATGAGCTCCGTTAACCGCTTGGAAACGCTTGGAATCGACGACGGCGTCAAGAGCGAAGTACCGAGTAGCGGAACGCATACAGGTTTAAGCTGAAGGCGCAGTAAGAAAAAATTATGAGATGGATATGAGATGGATGTTGACAGACTCTTTGAAATATTTGCTGCGAATTGTCCTCGACAGCCATGACAGGGGTACGAGAATGCAGAATGTATCATAACGTTGTGGCCGTCTTTCGCGTCCTGGTGGTCGGCGCAAAGGTCGGCGACGTCCGACAGTCCGACAATGCCGAGCGTACCGTGACCGTGTGACCGTGACTCATAAACTCGCGGGCACGTGTTCAGCTTCGCTCAACTTCAAGCAAGACTGCAAGTTGAAGTTGCTTGTGCCTTTCTTGTCCAGATCTGTGGCTGGCGCGTCGCCCTGGGTGTTGGTTTGCATATTCTGGCTTGCCTCTATTAGTGGTTCTTATCTTCGGCACGGATCGAATCCACGAGACTTGTGAAACTAGAAAATCAAGTAATGGACGACGACCGCGATCTACCGCCCCTACCCATACGTCCCCCCGAACCGCCGGTAGCAGAATCTTTTCGCAGGCATTCACATCGATCCAAAGACAGAAATTCAGCCAGGGATTTTGCCACGCTTCTTCTTCTAGAGCAGCGTGAGCATCGCGATACCCAGCGCGAACTTTCGCGTGTCACAGAACAACTTCGGCTTCAAACTCTATTAACTGAAGAGGCCGAGAGGAAAGTTTTAGAGGCCACTGAACGCTTGAAGGGTGTAAATGAAGTCAGGTTAGCATTCCTCTTAAGATTATTGTCCACTCAAATGATGTTCTCAGACTAGCTGCTGTTCGAGAAGCCGCAAGAGCCAACGAATCATTAGGGTGCGTCTTAATACGTCTTGCATTTTAATTTCTTATGCAGTACTCGATCAGGCTGTATAAATTTCAACTCGAAACGGCTCAAAATGAAATACACCGCGCTCAGTCCGTTTTTAATATCGTCGAGAAAGAACGATACCAGGCAGAGCTGGCAGGAGCAAAATCTAGAACTGCGGCACGGAGATTGAATGAAAAACATAAGATTCATTTGGCAAGAGAAGAGGGGAGGCGCCTGGGTCTCCAAGAAGGCCTTGAAGCAGGGCGGTCACGCGGATTTACAGAGCTCGGGGATGGCCCGGTTGCATCGGATTTTGGAGGCTCCCAGATCGACGACTACTATGATGACGAGGACTTAGGCTCTGAAGGTCTTGCCTCACCGGGCGACTATACGGAGGAACTTTATTCACCATCCCCGCCACCAAATACCACTTCAATTCGTCCTACGACCAATGCACGAGATACCCCTGCCCCAATACCAGTACCACCGCCAGCGCAACCAGAAGGAATACCGGCGACAGGTAGATTGTCGCCGCTCTATGTTCCATTTCACGACATCCACCCGACTCCTGTGCACAATGAAGTGCCACATCTTCGGCATGAGCACGTCGATGTGCCGCCTGACGGCTATATTCCGCAGACTGGCCCAGATTCACTTCCTCTGGTTCCACCCCCTCACGATTTTTTACGCCAGCGCGAACCGAGTCCGCCCCGCAATAATGTTTCTAGTATAGTCGAGGAGTCTGCCTTTGCCAGGACTATGTCTCCTCGTCAGTTCAATGGCCGTCGCAGCCCGAGTCAACGTGCGTCATCAATTAGAGCAGAGAGCGTGCGACGTGCACCTTCGGTCGTACGTATGCCCCGCCATCTCTCAGAACAAGCTGCTTAGTGTTATCGTAGGCCGGATCTGTTCGTCCCGTTCAGATGCCCACACCACGCATGAACACTAACCTACCCGGAATTGAGCGTCAAGCTCAGCAGCGGTCGTCCTGGGCGTCGGATTACTTTGGCGGTGGCTCACCAGCACAGCCAAGCAACTCATCAGGCCCCATTCCAATAAGTGTGCAGCCTCCGGTATGCTTGCATCTATGTGCAAACGAGGCAGTTATTGATGTTCCTGTTTCTGTAAAGTCCCGGCCAGAATCGCACGCGTCCTCAGGTCAACTCCCAATCCGCTCGATGGGTAGCAATTTATTCGGCCCTGGTGTCGCCGCTCCACGGAGTGCAGCCTCGCTACTATCCACTACACATTTCCCGGGATCCGCTGGTCCATCTGGCCCTTCAGCGAATCCACTCGTTGCTGGTGAAATGCAGCCAGGATTTGTTCCCCTGGGGTTCCAGGAAAACTCCAATATGTCTCCCATGCCGGGAGCCTACGCGCTTCCTCCTGAGGGTCCAGCCGACGCCTCGCACGATCCCTCTGGCCTCGACGATTACGGAAGTCCGAGCACACATTCCTCCGAAACAAGCACGCCGAACACATTGACTACTCCCCCTGAAACCCGGCGTCCACATCCTCATACATTTCCGCAAGTAAAGAATCCCGCAGCGTGGCCCAGAGCGCCGGGGTACCCGAAGAACTCAACGGGACCTGGCTTTGGGTACAACGAATCGACTTCAGGAACATGAAGGTTACATGTTTATAGTGGACCGAGGCGTATATCTACCTTCCATACATACTGATATCCGTTACATTTTTTAAAAACACGATTCGGAGGTGCCGGTAAGCTAGGCGCGCCTCCTGCTGCTGCTGGACGAATACCGATCCGAATCATCTCGTCGGTCGTAGTCCCGTTTGCTCGAGTCCTTCCGATCATCATAGCCCGAGTCCCTTTTGCTTGAATCCCGCCGTCGGTCGTCATAGCTTGATTCCCGTCTACTCGAATCGCGCTTGCGATCATCGTAGTCACGACGGCGACTTGGGGATCTGGACCTCGAGCTTCGCCGCGAAACACTCGTGGAACCATTGTCCCGTCTCGGGGAACGTGGTCTATCGTCCCTGCTCGACTCGCCCCGTCCCGATGATTTCCCTTCCCGATCCTGCTTTACGACGGGAACATAGCGGCGTTCAGGGCGCTTGTTGGCGTTGCCTTTTTTGGTCGAACCATCGTCGAACACTTCCTGTTCCTTGGCTCCGATTCCCAACAATGAAGGTCTTGCCTCCGGAAGGTAGGGCTGTATGAGGCCCTTGCCGGGTTTCCTAGTCGCTGCCGTGCCCTCCTTCCATCCCATGCCCCGGAGCAGAGCCAGTCCGAACTGTGCGACGGGCACACGATTATAGTCGTCCAACGTTGCGACATCAGGCAGCTCGTCCACGTCCTGCTTGTACGCATCCGTTTCGGTCATGGGTGTCGGGATAATATCGATCATACTTTCGTTTTCGAGGCCGTCGGCGCCAGCTAGGATCGCCCGCAGGGCTCTTTGATCTTCTGTCTCCTCCTCCGCTTTCACCTCTACCATCTCGGTCTCTTGTTCTTCAATGGCTTCGGCATCATCGTCCTCTTCCTTCTTCACCTTGGCCCGAACCTGCAGACCGGACAGAAGGGGACCAGAATTGATTGTGTCCTTGACTCCCAGGCCACCTACACTGCCGTCCTTTCCAGTCGCAGCCTTGGCGGACTCGGGAACGAACTGCGAGGCGCTGCGTCTTTTGCGCGCCAATTCTCTCCAATCACGGTTTTTGAGCGCGGGGATAATAAGAGGGCCCTGAGGAACTTTCTTGCTCTTGTGTAGACTGGAATGAGACAAGTTGTGAAAGAAGACTGACGTGAGTTGAGATGGCTGTAGAGTGGAGCGCGGGAAAGAAACACACCGCTGAGCACCCATGGCGTCGAAGCCTGTCACAAGCTCATCCTGCTGGTCGTCATCTTCGTCGCTGGAGTCTGGATCATGATAACTGGCGGGCGGAGAAGAGGTGCGACTACGGCTGAGAAGACTGCCAGGTGCAGAGTCCTGGGTGAGGTGGCGAGGCAAGGCAGGGACCTTGAAGGTGGAAGGGTCCGATTCGGGTCCCGAGGAGGCATCCCTGGATACGGGCGTGGGTCTCCGGATAGTGAAGGAGACCTTGGACATGATGAGGGTCCACAAAAGAAGGTTTGTTTGTTGTCCACGCTCATTCCAAACACATTTCGGTGCCGACGGCCCGCGCCTCCACCTCCACATCCATGTTTCTTTCGTCTCTGCGCCGTGCGTCCCCACACCTCGCGACTCCTCTGCGGGCGCTTGCAAATTCGACGCGCACACGCAATCTAACGACTTCATGGCCCCGGAGGGCAGCCTTGGCCACCCATCCACCCGCGCAGCCCACAGTCCTGCTCTTCTCGCCGTCTCCGGAATACATAGAGCAGGAAGAGATCGATGTCGAGCTTCTCCCACCACAAGAGGCCCAGATTGTAGTAACCGACAGGGCCGCTGAGGTACGCGCCACGGCCAGCACATCTCCCGCACTCAAAACTTCTACTAGCAACTTCGTTCGATATCGACGCGGGAGGCTAATCCAGAAGCTGCACTGCGAATAGCAGTGGAATCTGGCGGGTGTCATGGCTATCAATATAAAATGGAGCTCGCCAAAAGTCGAGCGTTGGATGATTAGTAAGTGGTCGGTCTCCGATTACCAGACGCGATTGATTCGCTGTCCAGTCACTTTAGCCATCCTACCGTCAAGCCGTCCAACATACTCGTCGATGCCGTCTCCCTTTCTCTTCTCAACGGGTCAACAATAGACTTCGCTACGGAGCTCATTGGAAGCAGTTTCAGAGTCTTGGAAAATCCGCATGCCAAAGGGAGCGGCTGCGGGTGTGGGGTAAGCTGGGAATTGAAGACGTAGCAGGTAGTTCAAGTTGGTCGCGGCGCTTGTCAGGATTTGTAGCACTAGTCTATTATAATCACACTTCACCGGAATCCATGCGAAAATCATGAATATTTGTGAGCGAGCCAGGTCGGCCTAGATAGCGTATTAGTGATCGCGAAGCGAAAATGTCTATGGAGATAGAGGAGATGATATGTAGGGCGACCGAAGAAGGGTAGAGGATATACAGATATGAAGTTCAACTCGATGATGTCCGTGCAAGTCGAAAGTCGGGGGGCATGAATCTGGTACAGAAAATGAAAGGTGGGAAGTAATCACGGATATGAGCATAAGCGATATTCTCTCCCGCACTGACCTAACAAACGAGGCAGCAGCCACCGCTCTCCTCCTTTTCTGGAATCCCTTTTCCACTGCTCTTCCTCCTGTGGTGTTTTGAGTCTCCACCTTGCACCCCGTCTCTCATCAACATGCTGGCGCGGGTGGCGGTCTCGAAGACTTCGTCTACGCCTTCTATTTTCAGCGCTGAACATTCTTTGTACGCACGGGCCCCAATTGCTTGAGCGGTTCGTTCACCCTGTTCGCGAGTGACCCAAGGGCAGGGATTGTCAGGGGTGTTTGGATGTGAGGTCGTCGGCCGGAGGTCGGCCTTGCAACCAACAAGGATGACAGGAATAGTCGGCCCACAGATAGAGCGAACTTCTTCTATCCACTGAAAAAAAAAAGTGTTAAGGCGGTTCCGGCACACAAATGGTCGATCCGTACCTTGGTGGTTACGTTTTCCAGAGAATCGGGAGTGTCGAGAGCAAAAGCGATAAGGATAACGTGAGATTTAGAATAGGACATTGGTCGTAAGCGCTGAGAAACGCGTCGTTCGAACGTTGGCTGGCGGCAGCGTTGGAATTACACACCTCGTATTCTTCCTGACCACTGCATTGGACAATCAGGACGTGGATGTCAGAGCAAAGTAGATGTAACACACGCCGTATCCCATAGGGCTAGCTGGACTGGTTTGTCGTCAAGTCGGATTTCAGCGACATAATTGTCAAACACAGCTGCGCCACTAGTAAGCCCGTGCCCACGGGATACAGGATTCATTTCGGCTTACTTGGTTGCTAGAACATGTGTCAGAGATCGTGTGAAGAGCATATTTTGGACAGCGTACATAGTCCCTGGGAAATTCTCCAAGAGCGAACGAGCACAGTAATGATGTTTTTCCGCAGGCACCTATGTGATCGAGAATTGTAAGAAACTTGGGGAGCTATAAAGGGATGGTTGCATGCCATCTCCAACAATGACGAGTTTTCTTCGGATCTAGGTGTCTAGGATGAGCGCCAGGCCGGTGAGTGGGATGACATGGGCGACGACGCACAGGATTTGGGGATGCCATAAGAATTAATAGTGACCCAAAGTGCAGAAAAGCAAGTGTGCTGGGCCGGGAGAAAGGGATCTAGAGTAGGAGAAGGAAGGAAAGAAGTTGAGTCGGTCGAGAGCGTCAGTGGCAGTTCAGACCTGTGATTTGTACGTGTTGTGTTCTCAAGCCTTCGCTATTCTGATGACGTCAACCAACGTCTCTTTGGTTCTTCTCCACATGCCCTGCGTCCCGTCGATCCGAAAGACCCTGTTGTTGCCTTGCTGCTGGCTACCGCCTACCCCAAGTTCTGCATTTCGTTCAGACCACCAGTCGGGCCTACGCAAAAATAGTTTCGTTTCGGTCTCAGAACGCCTTCGCGTCGGTGCATTTTCACATCCGGACTCGACCTCCGTTGATACGTCAGCTCCATTCCTCTTGTCGCGGTACTCTAGCCGGTACAAATATTTCTGAACGTTGCCCTGTGGAACCAGGATCTGCCAGGGCTTGAATGGCCGCCGCACCTTCAACATGCGTAGATCTAATCTTGAGAACTTGAGAACTGCGGCCGCTTATCCCACGACGTCGTGTCCGGTGTAGCTTTCTATCACCTCTCGGGCCCGCGGCGCGTGCTCACTTTTCGTCCAAATCTGCGGAAAACGGAAATTCATGTGGGTACTGAGGGTATAGGTTATGCTTTAGCGATTTGTGTAGAATGCATCGGTACGTCAGAGTGGGCAACGGTTTAACTTTGACTTTTTGCGTCTAAAAAATTGGCCGATGCTTAGTAGCCGAGGTCGAATATCCTCAGGATGGCACGTCGCCTTCTTACGCGTTTTTGTATTTGATGTACCCTCATGAACGCGTTTTATTTGGCAGATAAAGTTTCCGATTTCCACCGGATCAAGTAGCGTCAGCGACGCGGAGTTCATGAGGCAGGACCGTTTTGTTAGTACAGCGTTTGTCAATGGAGACTAAGTTCAAGGTACACGCTACTGAAAATGCAGACAACGCAATTTCTAACTCAACTGGCATGCACAGTATGAAGTTTCGACGAGCTAGCCCTATCATTTTATTTACAGTTTGTGTCCAAAAGAGTCGGCAGTTCTGCGGGCGAAAGGTTGAGGAAGCATCGCCGAACTACGATCGATCGCTTGAGATCCGGACCGACCTCCGAGCGTCACTTCCACGGAGTGACCAAAACGTGATTGCGTGACTCAGTGACAGCAAATGCTGAGCCGAACGTCGTTCATCCACGCAGCTCGACTACACAGGATCCCGCGCCCTATACGTGCTATACGCTATATAGCTGACCACAAGAGTCAAAATAATGTCGATAACCTGATTCAAGAACACCCTCCGAATTGGTTGACCCGGAAATTACTCGAGTCGCCCAAGAACCTCGAACGGTTCATCAAGGTCACGAATGCCCTCGGGTTTGGGACTCCCAAAGCCAAAGCCCAAATCAGAGCGTTTGTCTTGTATGAGCGGGTGTGTGCCATAAAGGCAGACGAAGAAATGTCGTTTTGGAGGGAGGGTGATCGTTTTTTCTGCCGGCGCGTAGCACCCTATACTGATGGCTCGTCAGAATGTGGACTCCCTCCTACTTTTCAGTCTTGGTTCACTGTGACAACGTTGCACATATGGATGCTTACCGTTCGCTTTCGTGCTCTCCCGGAAGCATATGGCAGACGATTTGCGGACTGCCTCGTTGATCATTTTTTCCACGACGTCGAAGATCGAATTCGTGCCATCATGCAGCCCAGCCTCGACTACAAACCTTACACCTTTACCTCCGCTTTCTACGTCAACCCAAATGCTCCCTCCGGAGACAAAAAGGAGCGACTGAGTCGTGCTCCAGACCGACTAGTGACAGAGCAGATGAAAATTTTCAAGGAGCAGTGGACCGGTTTTTGCCTCTCCTTCGATCTCGGGCTCATCAAGGGCGACATGGAGATGGCGGGGGCGGTGTGGCGCAATCTTCTCGGAGCTCGTGGCGCTTCTGGTATTGCATTCCCCGACGATCCGTCTGCGCCCAGCTTCAGACGCGCCGTGAATCTCCTAGGTGGGACTGTGGTTAATCCTTCGAAAATTGACTTCGAAAAGGAGGCCACAACAGACGACGGATCGGGCGTCCACGATTTTCCTCCAGACGAAGCAGATAAATACTTGGCCTACCCAGAATTGATGCTGGAGGTCGTCCAGTACGTCCGCCGAGAGTTGGTGCGACTAGAGGCCTTCAGCGATGGGCAGGTCGTTGACATGTATTGGGAGGGAATGAAATTTGGCGGGATCAAACAAAACACAGAAGCATCTCCATCTCAGTAATTAATTGATTAATTGACATATACGACTCCATTTTTTGCAACCATTTCATATTTTCTTGCAGCACACTCTTGTGGCTCGTTGCCTGCCCACGAGAATGGCCAATATCTCTATACCTGTAGTACTAATTATAAGGGGAACTCCACCATCATATATATATATCCTCGACTCTCCCTGGGGATACGATATGTTCCGTAAAGGTGTCTTGGCGAGACTATGAAAGCCGACACTGGCCGAAACTGTCGGCTCCTTCAGTTGAAAGTGACGTCGCCCGACGGAACCGGCTTGACTTGACTTTCGCCCGGGTTAGACTGAATGCTTCCGAGCCATCTCGTACCTGCGAGTGGTTGCTAAGTTTGAGGCGAACCCAACGTCAGTCCGGCATTCCAATCCGTGGCCTGAGCGAATGAGGAGCTGGCAGGAACAGGCAGAAGCTGGCAGATTCTACCTTCCTTTGACGGACGGGCTGGAACTTGCCGCACTATCATCACATGGGGAATTCACAGATGCAACGGTGATTATCCGCCTATGCAGACAATCACCGGAGAAGTTTCTACATCAAGGAAGTTGTCCCTGCTTCAACTTCAAGTTGTCATTTTTGGACGACCGCCTTTCGGATTAAACGCCGGGTGGATATCAGTACAACAGAGACGCATACATATTAGTATTACAGACTGGGAAATCATTACGCAGCAACGTTTAGGAGGGCATTTATCGAGCAATCTAACTGATGCGCGCCAGTATTATTAGCGCTTCCGCTTCAGGTTCTTCGGTGCGGTTCCCAGCGGTCCGCGCTCAACAGCGAGATGTTCGTCGGTATCCTGCTCGATCCCCAAGTCTTCCGCCAGAGTCAGCGCGTCTTGTGGGGTCAAAGTGTCAGTTGCAAGTTGCCAAAAGCTGCGGGAAAGGGTCAGCCCATATTTTTGATTTTGCAACCGGGGAAAGTTTCAGGTCGATAAAAATGTCGTACTCGTTGAATATTTTCTTTCTGCGAACCCATTCAGCCCTCCATTTCACCCAATCAGCATCTACCTGTTCCAAGTCTTCTGCTGAAATAAGAGGAGCTCCGGATCGAAGGGGTTGAAGTTGAGCGTCCGTTTTCTTGATCTATATTCGGCGACCCCGAGTACACAGCTCAAATCAACGGGAAACGATCATGAGGTGAGAGGAACGAACCGCCTCTGTTAGTTCAGAAATCAGGACATCCAGTTGAGTGTCGGTAGGGGTAGTTTTCAGTCTCGCGAGTTCTAATGTTGACGCTGTGAGTTTTTCACACGGTTGCTTTTATGAAATTTGAACTGAACCAGAACTAAGGATCTTGACTTCAGCTCCGATGAGTTTGTTTTCTTCATCGACAGCCTTGCACTCCTCCTCAAGAGCCGCGAAGCGTTCTGCGGGAAGGGCCTCGATATTCGCTTGATTCGCCACAAAAAAACTTGTTTTGCCTGTTCCAAAAAGGATATATAGGAGGTTCCTATATGACGGAAGGAGGAAATTACCATATGTCTTCTGCACCAGATCGCCCTTTTCTGCCAGGGCCAATAGAATCTTCTGTACGGCAGGCTTTGGAACAGCGCCTTCAAATTTCGAAACGTTAACCACCAACGTCCATCCATGGCGTAGAGACGGTTGCCTTTTAGATTCGCGGAGACGTCCACTGCTCCATATGGTCTATTCATCTAGGCAAACGGTCGGTTGCAGTAGCAGCGAAATCAAGAAGCACGGAGCGTAGGCACTCTTTTGATGTAGTCAAGGACAGAGTCTTCGGCGTCTTGTCCTTTGAGAACCTTCACATCTGACTTTGCTTTGGGATCGCCTTTGGGAGCCATTTACGAAGATGGAAGAAAGCTGCGCTCGAGTTGGGAACCGAATTTGGGACGTATGTGACCGTGGGAGAAAATTGAATCAACAAAGTTCCGAATTTAGATACCGGAGCAATATTGATACGCCACTCAATACTTACTTGGAACCTCCGTCTGTCCTTTCGTAACCCGAATAGCACCTCGGAACTCCTATTGGATCCCCGACAGCACCTCCTGGACTCTCTTCGGTTGGTACGGTGCCCTTGGTAATCTTTGGCAATATATCAGTCCATGTCCACCGAAGCTGCTCGTTGTTGCGCAATTATTCCCGGGTCCTATGCCACAATTCCTTCCGAAACCCAATGTCTCTCCCCAAGTCCCTTTCTTCGAGACACTAGCCAAGTAAAATTATTCATCTATCATACAGCCCGGGGCCGGGACAGATAACATTCATAATCTCAGCTCACTCCGGATACCGCCGAACTAACGTCGAACTCTCGGTTATCATAATTGCACTCTATAAACGACATAGTGCATCATGTGGGTCGTTTCGTCACTGCAAGGCCAGGGAAGTTCCCGTCAAGGATCACCTGGGAAGCAAAAAAGGAACTCTTCTTCTACCGGAATCGTGGGTGACATGTCCCATACACTCGTCCTAGCCATTCATAGGTACAGGTCGGTGTCAGGACATATACATACCCCTCTGGAGCTACTGATTTTTTGAAACATCGTAGCATCTCTGCTCCTGAATCAATCCCAACACTGTTGCGAACATGCAGCCGCGGCATCAGTACTGCCGTAGTTCGATTTTCCCATCAACGTGAAACTTATTTTTGTCGCCACCGGAGCGCCCCAAAAACCCCGTCGAGATGACTTCCTCCACAATGTCAACCGTCATTCTTTGGACACCGGCGGGAGGATCCCGGGACGTCAACTTGGTCGGCTGGGACAATTTCGGGCATAGGATAGTGCAATATCGCGATAGATGCAGACCTTGAGATGCTGTGACCCAATCAGGGATGGGATGGAAGGCTTTTGGATCGCTGCCGTGAACGATAGCGCCTCAAACCGTGAACTTTCGGGCTCCTACAGGATCACCGCACGGCCTCTTGTACGTTATCAGCATCCGTCGCCACCGTGCGGTGCCTGAACTTACAGCCTCAAAATCCAGGATAGGTTACATGTTAGGTTCTTCCAATATCGTGCATGTACGAAAGCACGTCCATAAAAGACCAGCTTCAGATGTGAGTTTCGCCTAGCCTCGGGACCTCGACCCACATCCAAAATGCCTTCAGCACCCGATACCGGGAAAAAAGGAGAAGAAAACTCGCAGACGGCTTCGACTCAGTTGTGTCGAATGCACTAAACGCCGACAGGTACATCTACTATCGCGTCCCGGTCTTCTACCAGCATGCTAAACACTTATAGAGGTGTGATAGGGTCTATCCTTGTGGTCTGTGCGTGTCTAGGGGTGTCTCCCATCTGTGCCGTTGGGAGAATGTTCCGGTCGCGCGTCCCACTCCTGCTCGGCCTCCCGTGGTCCCTGCACCAGGAACA
Organism: Mycena epipterygia; assembly: GCA_029281465.1. Lineage (NCBI taxonomy): Eukaryota > Fungi > Basidiomycota > Agaricomycetes > Agaricales > Mycenaceae > Mycena > Mycena epipterygia. The sequence goes on from JARJCQ010000019.1 coordinate 384,851, forward strand.
AGCGATGCAAGTATCCAACAACTTTCGGCGCGCATCGCCAGCCTCGAGCAAACCGTAGTAGCCGAGAGACTTCGGAATCGCCCCAGATCGGACAACCATCTCGACGCGCTTTCGGGTTCCAGTCCTCATTCTTCGAGTCGCGGCCTCTCCCTCCCTAATGACTATTCCCCCCACAACTCCGTCGTATCATTACAGTCGCCGTCAAGCGGCAACTCGCCGTATTCATCTCCTGAACCATACTCTCAGGAAGACGACAGCGAAAGAACCACAGCGACGCCCTTGCCCGACAGTGTCTACCACACCGTTGCGTCCCTGACGCAACATTCGCTTGCCCACCATGGCGAATACATTGGTAGAGGAAGCTCTCTCTCTGCCTTATACTCGGTAGCTACATTTTACAGCCTCCTTCGAAGCCACAGACTGACTTTTCGCAACCTTAGATCAGCTCCAAAGCGACCCCTCGCCTTCCGCACGTCACCTCGACCGAACCCAGCGTGCTGTTCCAGTCTGTTCCTCCTAACGACCATACATGTCCCTCTATCCTTCGTCTCATCCAATCCTTGCCGTCCAGCGCCACAGTAGCCACACTCTCCCAGCTTTTCTTCAAGGATGCGAATTGGCGATTCGGAATACCAGAGCAATGGTTCCATTCCACCTGCACAGATATGTGGAATGCGATGCGCTATACCGTTCCTCAGGCCCAGATAAACCCCAACTGGCTATCGCTTTTATTCGCCGTTCTTGCCCTTGCACCTCGCAACGGACTGGAATCGACCGGCAGCGACATTGAGAGCGCCGAGCAGTTTTTCTCCTACGCTATGACGGCGCGGAGAATAGCTGAGAGCGCATATCTTGTCCGGCCGTCCTCTACTCGACCGTCCGCCGCCCAAGGCTCTGTGCTTGGCTGCTTGGCTGTGCCTTTGCTGTGTGACCATCTCGCTGAGAGGGGGCGTGTCAGCGAGGCGTGGAAGCTCGTTGGCCATGCCATTCTCTGCGCGGAAGCTGTTGGAATGCACCGAGACCCCGGAGGCTCGGAATGGAGACCAAAGATGTCGGAAGATGTAATGACCGACGAAGAGAAGCTGTTACGGCGGCGGGCCTGGTGGGGACTGTTCATCTGGGAGAGGCAAGTTGATCACAAGAAAGTTCACGTGAGCCGCCAATAACACTGCCGTTTGACAGGATGTATGGGCTGGTATTGGGTCGTCCTGCGGTCATTCGCAGCGATGTGTCCGATGTTGTGGTGCCCGCCCCCATTAACGCCGACGGAACGCGGAATTTTTTCAACGTCTATCAAAGGCTCTTCATCCAGTTAGTTCATCTTGCCGGCGAGACCGTGGAAAAGGTGAAGAAGCCGGTTGTGATAATTTCAACACGCGCTAAACTTAAATTCCATCATATAGTGCTTTAGTATTGGACCCCCGACATCTGCGGCCGTCCATGAATTGGACCGCAAGTTCGAGAAATGGGATGCCCAGCTACCTCCCGAATTTCGCTCTGACATACGATCCGAGTATCAAAACATCTCGGACGATCTCGACGCCTCAGACCTGGTCGCGCTGTCACGCCAAAGATACACGCTCTCGACGTGGTACCTTCTCTGCCGCTCGAAGCTCCATCTCGCATTTATTACGAGCCAGGATGATCCCATGTTTCTCGGAATGTGGGGACATCCTCTGAGTCGTAAAAGGAGCCGGAGCATCTGCATCTCGCTTGCGTCGGATCTCATACGACTCCAGTGCGATGCGCACGCAACTGCGAGCCACTCTCGGAATGAATCAACTAGCCGCGAGAGCGTCCTGGCGGGCAGCAACTGGTGCTTCGCGGGATGCTTCTCGCTTTCCGAAGGCGCAGTGATGCTTGCGTCTCTCTTGCCCCAGCATAGCTGGCAGGGAAGGCCAGGCGAACCCGACACCTTAATCCACCAAGCGATGATGGTTCTGAATCAGGTCGCCAACGAAGAGCAAGGTACCGGGACGATCGCACGTATGGGAAGTGAGGCACTATCGGCCTTGATCCAAGAGCTCGGTGGAAGGACCGAAACCATGCTGCAGACCACTTCGACGACCTTTAATTCATTCAATTCCCCAACACCATTTATGACGAACACAACGCCAATGTATGAATGGTACTCCTCTGACAGCACCTTCGGGCTGCCGACGGAATACGGTTCGCAACCAAACGACGGAAAGGAAGTGCCGCGATACAACATGGAGCTGCAGCTGCCGGTGCTCATGGCGTACGAAGACACGAAAGTAGGTTTAATGAATTGTTACGAACCTGCTAGGGCGTAGAGATTCTCTGCGCCAATAGTGCAGCTCATTATTTAGGGTATTTTACTGTATAAATGTTCAATGTGTTGTCTGTACCAATATAATTCGAGTTCGCCGTCCCGGTGGCGCAGAAGGACATGCTACAACTGAAGGATCCGGAGACCTATTGAAATGCCATTAGAAGACCGGAATCACGATTGGCCAGATAACGAGATGTCGAGAACCAAGGATAGCAGGGTTCCTATTCGCCGCAGATGTCAAAACGAACTTGGCTGTGGTGATGTCGAGTTGATATCAAAATGTTGTGTAGCCGCATGTATCATCCATGATGAAAGCCCCTTGAGCACCCAAATTTAGGACAGGGGAGTGTGGCGAGCGGTGAACTCGGGGGCAACGTACGTCGTTGGCAGCTCCGGGTGAAACTGATTAGGGGGAACACACCCAGAGATGCTTCGTGGCCCACACAGCCTAGTTTCTAGAAGTTGGAAATTGAAATCGAACATGGCATGGTGAACTATATTTTATCGGAAAGCATGGGCGGCAAGGTGACAAAGATCGGGGTCCAATCGAACAGCAGTTGTCCGAGATATGCGTTTTTAGGCATGCTTGAGTGGGCGAGTGTCCACGTTCTTAGTAGCTCAGCTAGAAGCACCGGATGGTCTAGATCCGGGCTGTCGGGGTAGGTGGGTACTGTTGAACTTGCCCTGGTTTGAAAAGAATCAGAATATCAGAATTCTTGCGAAAATCATGGCCTGAAGCAGTGGTGCTGCAGTGCTGCAGACCAGTTGTCTTGGGAATTAGATGGAGGAGAACAAAGGACCCTGCAGAGCCTTGCGAGAGGATTTGGGCGAGGAGATGATGGACGGAAGAGACCCCGAGATGGGAACGTGCCAGTCCAAAAAAAATCGGCGACGGCATGCTGCACGCACCCCAGCGCCAATCGCGGGTTGTTTTGCGCCCGGTACCACGACCATCTCTCCCTGCGATTACTACGACTGCATATCCCTTGTGCTCTGCCGCTGCCGCCTGTAGTCAGCCGCGACAGCAGCCCAGACACGAACAATAGTCTAGCGCCGGCCTGCTGATCATCATACCATTCTACCATCCGGCTTGACGTCTCCCATCCACTAGCTCTCTTTCTGGTCCAACTACCATGCCCGTCCCTCTGTGGACGAGTAAGGCAGCCTCGTCTGAGGCGCGGTACAATGTCACCACCGAGTGCAAGTATCCCTCTCCTCGCGCCGCTGTCGAGTCTCACCCTTCATTTTCCAGTTCCGAGCCTCGGTCTCCACTCCGCTGCCGCCACTGGAAACGTCGGGCTCGTCGAATATGCCCTCGCTCGCGGACAGCCCATCAACTCCGTCCTAGGTGCGTCCCGCCCGTATATCCGTCGCGTCACGGTTGTCTGACGTCAAATCCGCAGATGGCGTTCTCCCGCTCCATGCCGCAGCTGCTGGAGGCAACGAGCGCGTCGTAAAACTCCTTATCGAGCACGGCGCAGACGTCAATGCCCCACGGTGCGTCTTTGTGTTCAAAACTCATTTGCCTCCGTCTTTAATTTGTCTCAGGTTGCCGCGACGCTACTCAAATGACAAAAACCGCGATGCCTCCGCGCCCATCGTTGGCACAAGTGGGAGCACCCCTCTCCACTTCGCGGCGGCAAACGGCAACACCAACATCGTCACCACCCTTCTTCTTCGGGGCGCCCACGCCAATCGGGCCGACAAGCATGGCATCACGCCCGAGATGCTTGCTCGGCAAAATGGATGGGATGAATGTGCCGAGGTCCTCAAGTCGTGGATTCTAAACAAAGATCGCGACTTGCGCGAACGGCAAGGCCCGCCAGAAGCCGACGAACCCGTTGGAGTTCCGATGAGCCGCTTCGCCAGTCGCGACCGTGATGCATCTGGCTCATTCTGCGACGGCGAGACCTCCACGCGAAGGCGCATACACATGAAGCGATCAATGGATACCGCGCTCAGTATGCTCAAAGGCTCATCTCCCGGATCTACAGACGCCCTCAAACCACCGCTCCCTTCTTCATCCACCGGCAATCTTCCGGCAAACACATCGACAATGACCCCCCCGCCCTCGCCCATGAAGCCATTTGGGGAATATACCTTCTACTCCAACAGCCCAAGTCCAAGTCCGATAGATCCCGGTTCACGCCGCCCTTCTTTGCCCCAAATCACATATCCCGCCCCTCCCGCAGTCAATCGCAAGACTTCATTGGCGACTCGAGCGAATCCGCGTAGACCACGATCGGCTGGTACGGATGCGGACAGAGAGGCAGACGTCCCGAGAGGTGGAGCGCCCAGGAAGCTTGGGAGCAAGTATTCTTTGTTGAATATGTTTAAGAAGGGGCAGACGGAAGCTTCTGGTTCAGGGGTGCCGCTAGAGCGAACTGGTACGCAATCAAGCACCCTTTCTTCATCGGCAATCCCTCCCGCATCTGCACTCTCGTCGTCATCGAGTGTCGCCCTGTCTCAACCCTCAGCCGAATCTTCTCCTGGCCCTCCTTCTGTCAACTTGACCGACAATGTCGCGCCGTTTATGCGACGACCCCATATGTCTCCTTCTACGCATCCTCAACAGCTTCCTGCGATGCAAAAGTCACCTCCCCGACCTCCCATACCACTCGCCGTCGACCTCCATAATGCCCTTGCCCAGCACCAACAGCGCGACCGGTCTGGATCGGGAGCGAGCGCACCGTTCGAGCCAGGTTCGTTTATCGGAACTGCGTTGAATGAGGGCGGCAGTCCTGCGTCCACAAGCAGTTTTACCCGACTCGGCGTGTTCCGCCCAAACAATGTGAGAGACCGTTCAGGGTCAAGAGGGTCAAGAGGAAGCAGTGCCGGTAACAGAGGCGGGTCAGTTTTCGATGACGACTTTGTAGTGACTGGGGATGCCGGAAAGTCTGCGCGGCCAGGGATACTGAGAGCCCACAATCGTAGTATTTCGGGAGGACAAGGCCCACCAGGGGCTGCCAGAGCTCTGAGGTTTGATCCAGCGTCTGGTGGAAGCGGTCGAAAGGGCGACGACAGCCCCGGGAGGAGTGGCTCGGCGCTAGGACTGCGGGGGAGCACCAGTGCAGGGTCGCTCTCCAGACTCAGGAGTGAGACCACCTACGAGCGAGAGCTGCCCGACTCCGCGCCTGCCGCCGTCCAAGATTTCGACCTTGAAGCTCTAGAGAAGACCTTCCTCGAAGATGAGGACGAAGATGAATACGCATATGGGCGGCCAGTGCCGAATTCACGACTTGGCATCGTTGTCGACCCCGAGCCCCCCGTCCTTCTCTCCGATGTACGGCCCCGCGGCCTATCGTTGACCTCATCGTCCCTTTCGTCCTTGTCGCCAGCTCTGTCTACAGTGGATGCTGATCCCACCATACACGCAGACTTCCCGTTTAGCATCAACGAGCCTCCGCCTATACCTTTTGATGCCACACCGGGAAACCCCCCTCCATTGGACAATCGAGGCCGAGGCGCCTCCGTGAGCAGCACAAGCACAACCGAGAGCCAAATCAATCCTCTAATGAGTGCGAGCGGGACGACCAGCGGGAGCGGAAGCATGACGGTGACGACGCCGCCTCAAGCCACAGAGATGCAATTGGTGTCGCCGCACATGAGCCCCATGCCCCTCCAAAGGCAGTTGGATGGCGAGGATGGTGTACAGAGCGAGCCCGAACGGAGTCCTAAACCCCCACTCACTCCATTGAACGAACGCCGATCACATACGCCGCTGGATATCAACCTCAGTTTGATATCATCTCATGCGCAGGCGGAGGCGCTAGTCCAGAAGGAACTACAAGATATTTTGGAGATGCCAGTCGTGTCTCCCGACACCAAAGGTGCTGGATGGACGCCGCTGAGCGCGCGGCTCGCTGCCTATGGAGAAAGTTTGGAGCTTGAAAGGAAGTTTCGACCCGAGGTCTCCCCCGTGGATCAAGACACACCGACAGAGTCACGACCACAACCCCCGTCGTCTAGGACCGCGACGTCTGCCCGGAATAATCTGAATGTTCGGCCTGGTCACAACGGGGTTGACCGGCAACACAGCCTCGACACCAAGCCTACTTCTGCGCGCAGACGAATAAGAGAACCCAGAAGGCCACACACCAGCAGCGGGACCGACAGTCCGTCCACGGAATGTATGTCTTATTTGAACTATCCAGCACATCATTCATTTACTGACCGTTTCCTGCAGCCGCGCCGACGCACCATTCTTCCCGCTCCACTTCTGCGGTCTCTTCGCAGACTGATCTCCGATCCGTTCCCATTGTGGTGCAGACGGCCGTGACAGCTGCGGAAGTAGCCAACGCGAACTATCGCGTTCGCCGTGCTCGCACACCCGATCCAGAGCTGGGCCTGAGCCGTGTCAGTTCCCTGGACGGGATGGACTCTGTCGATACTGAATTGGGGCCCACGCTCACCCGCGTGTCCACCGCGCCCATTTCTCCGACGCGAGACAAGCGAGACCTTGCGCGCCACATTGCCAGCGCAAACAAGTTGACGCGGATGGGCTTTACACCCCCACAGCAGGCGAAGCAAGATGCCGCCCAGACGAAGCGCTTCGGCGGACTTAAATCCTTGATGCAGACGCTAAAGGGTAAGCCCGTCTGATATTATAACCAGTGTATCCATATTCCCTCGCTGAGCGGCCAAGCGCCCCATGTATGACTCCGTTTTTTATTTCTTTATTTCGTGCTTTCTTGTCTATGCATTGTTATCGTTTCATTATTCCATTCGCATTCATTCCATGTTGTACAACCACGACTCACGTCCCGCATTTCGTTCGATACCTGTTTCCGTACACCCATTCTGTACGTCTTGCCAATGATACAATGCGTCCATGCCCTTCGTCATCCGGTGAACATGAAACGGAGTAGATCCGCACAGAATCCTAGTAGGCGCCTCTACTCTTCGTATCGATAGGCAACCATTGCTTCGATCCGATGGACGTCCGTGCTGAAGCTCCGCATCTTGACCTGCTGCGACTTGCCCGTCTCGATCGCGAGTGGACTGGTGTCCAACCACTCCCCAGCAGGCACATCCGCAGAGTCGGACGTGTACGCCAGTATGTTGAATACTTTCTCCTCCTGCATCACGGGAAGGAACGTCACCATTGATACGATCTGCTTCAAAATCGCCCGAATCTCTGATTGTATTTCGGACTCGGGCTTGCCGGTGCCAGTACTAGAAAACTGCCATTAGTTGCGATATATATAACCGGGAGGACTTCACGCACGAGTCGGTGGAATCTGGGGGTGGTTCAACCAGCTTGATATCAAAGACCCACCGCTCAAGCGGGGTGCGGGTGTCTTTTGCGAGAATGACCAGGACCAACTGCGTCACGGAGCCCGTCAAAATCCATTCTTTCCGCCACTGTCAGGATTGCGGGAGGAAAAAGGTACATTGGCATGCCACTCACTCTGCACCTGCGTGAGGATCCTGTATAGTTTCGGTTGGAGTCATTGCGCTTCCAAGCCAAGAGCATACATACTTTTCAAGATAGTTTTCAAGCGCCAGGTCTTGCGTCACCAAAACCACTTGCCCGTATTTCTTGACCATGTGGAAGTCATCAGAGGGGTAGACTTCGCGTTGGAAGAGTATGCTTTCGGAGTTCGAGCTTGAGTTTGCCACTAGCGCGCGCAGATGTGGTACTCACGTATTGACCGCGTACTTGAAGAATTCTGTGACAAGAGCTGTGGAGCCCTTGAGGGTAATTGCCTGGCGGGTGGCTTGCTTTGTCGGCGGCATGGTTGGAGGTTGAGAAAGAAAAACTTGACGCGACTTGATCACATGACCACGACCTGTCTCTGAGCCGCCCTCTGCCGCTCTCCCAGGGCCACTGCCAGACTGCAGTCAACCTTCATGCCAGGATATTGCGGATCCTTGATCTCAGTATCTTGATTTTTCCAAAATTCGCGCCATCTGTCTCAGGGAGACCAGACCCTGCATCCGATTGAACGATCGTCTTTTCCGACGCGTGCTATAGTATGCGTGGTCTTCCATACTGCAGACCTGTTTCTCCATGCTCTGGCGAAACCAGTGGTTCAAATACTCCACATGTCCCTGACCTTCCACCTGGTGGTCGACGCAAGAAAGCTCGTTCCTACGAAACATTTATTTCGACGATCGAGGATATGGGGCGAACCGCGAGCGAAGAGGTATTCCGCACTTTCCACCATCATCACCATCAATCTTTACATGTCAATTAATAGGTCCATTATATGCGGCAGACAGGGAGGACGATGCAGTGCGCTAAAAACATAAAGGGTCGCTACGAGACTGTCTGGCCCAGCAACCTGTGAGTAGATCGATTTTATCCTAAAGTGCTTAGTAGTGAAGATTCCTAAGAGAAGCCGCACTCTTCCAAGGTTGCTAATTTTCGGCGGAATTTGGGAGCACATTGACTAAATTGGATGTAGGTCTCTGCACTTACGCCGTGAATCGCAAGCAAGAATTGGATAGGGGAGTCAAAAAATGTTCGAAGCGTAACATAATCATTAGCGAATTCATCCAACGCACAACGAACCAGTACAGGTCTCCCAGTCAGGTTGGAAGCCGCTTGCAGCAGCTCTCCCTTAGCACAAGGGAGCCGTATGGTGAGGCCCCTCGCGCAACGTCCTTCCGATCAGCAACTGACGCGTTCTCCACAGTCAGACAGTTAATCTCGAAGGGCTGGGTACCCGACACAGCACTCTCCGAGCTCGTAAAAAACTGCTCCCCGAACCTCGCCGATGTGAGCTGCGGCTCGAACGGCGATGATATCGTGCGACTGGCTGTTACCATAATGGCGACCAGCGCCATCTTTCCGTCGTTGCCGCCGGACGTCAGTCTAGAGCAGCCATTTTCGCAAATCATCCGACTGCGGACCCTTGCGGAGTGGCGGCCATGCACCGGTGCTATTTGCGGGATGGATCCCACCGTATCGCTGCTGTCCCCCGTACCGCTGAAGTTACACACTGCGGTCGACGTCTCGTACGACAGCACGCGATGCAAGGGGTGCTGGAGTCTGACGAGCTCGCTCGATCCCCGCGGGATGCGGGGCGCGAGATGGGAGTACGCGACTTCTGTCGCGGGCGAAGTCTGGGACATGCTATCGTCTCAGTCGAGTTCCGAATGGACCATCGTCCAGCGCTTCTTTTGTGCAGACGACGACAACGATCGTGTGTTCGCCGAGGTCACTTACAGGCTCGGTGGCGAGGTGATACCGCCCAGGAAGGTGAATGCAGCGAATGCATGCAGCCCTGATGTATCCTTATTGTTCTAGGATGATGTACGAGCTCGACCACCGCAGCCCCGAACCAGGTCGTCGTCTGAAGTCGAAACCATGCTTCTCGGTGCGGTTGGTGCTCGGGTGGACTTTCTTGCTCTGACGTTAGTGAAAGGAGCGCTCTCTTCGGGCAAACCCCTGGAGAGTATTCGCCGACCTTCGGGCGCGATACCAGGGTCTGACTGGGTGTGATTGCACACCGGCGGCCAACCCCTATTGGAATGTTTCAGCTGACGAACACCTGATTCATGAGTATGGCCTCTGATATAGACGGAGAAAAGAATGTATTACTGTATGGATCCAGACATGCATTTTGGCTTCCCTTCTTGCAGCAAAGTTTTGTTGTGGTGTGGTGAGTGGATGTATGACGTCACGCGTCACGCGCGGCGTTGGCGCGGCGCGTCCATCGAGCGCGTTTGATATCCCCTTTTGGAGGCCCAGATCAGAGATATCAAGCCTAAAGCAGTAATCTTGAAATGGTTCGCGTCGCGCGAGCTGGAGAAGCCTCATGCTGGACTCTAACTCAAAAAAACGACGCGTGAATTTATTCCTCATCTTCCGTGTTTTTTTTTTTTGATTTTAGTTTTTGGGATAACATTCTACTATTCAAGGTCCCTGGGGAGCCCAGGAAGATGCTGGAGGGCACTCACCGGCCTGGTAAAATTACAGATTACACCGCCACATTATCTCCAGAACCTCCCGACCCTCGCCACAGCCCCAGCATACCCAGAACCGCAATTAACCCATACGTCGTCGTGCCCTCCATCGGGTAGTGGTACTGACCGGTACTGACCCGTCGAACTGAGTTTTCACTCATTAGAGGTGGTCGGCGGTTCGACTCCGCCTGGGGGTTCGATTCCCTCTGGAGTGCACCGGGTCGTGCGTATTCGGCCGTCTTCGGAACTCGGGGTCTGGCTCCCGAGGCAGGCCTTAGCCCATAGCACTGGGAATCTCGCGCCAACGGGTTAATTGTTTTTTGTTGGAATATTCCGAAAATTCCCGCAGGTCTACGAAGCGATATCGGCAAGTTGTTGCAATTGAAGGCAGGCTGAAGTTGACTGGGCTCTGCAACATTTTTGATATGGTCGATAAAAATGATGAACCTTTTAATTTTCCGCTGGTTGACTCCAATCGACTCTAGAAATTCATAAGTATGCCCCTCCAAATTGTTTTCCGCAGTCATGGAAAGGATCATCATCTTGCAGAGGACGACCGATAGTACATTTAACATTACTACACCACCTCAAGCCTCGGCCGCCTCCCACAGCACAAGCGCCGCGCGCGCCTCCCCGACAATCGCGTCAAACGCCGCGCGCACATGCGCCTCGGTGGTGCTCGCGGCGCCGACGGCGAAGCGCACGCAGAACACGCCGTTGAGGACCGTCTGCGTGATGGCGAGGTCGGGTCGCACGGCGAGGCGCGCGAAGAAGGCCGTGTTGAGCGCGTTGAGCGCCGCGGTGTCGAGCGGGCCGTGCGCGGGCGCGGGCGGCGCGAGGCGGAAGACGGTGAGCGCGAGCGACGGTGGGGTGACGAGCTCGAGGATGTCCGAGGCCTCCAGGAGCGCTACGAACGTGGCGTTCAGCGCGATTCCCTTTGTGTGCGTGTCCTGCTCAGCTTTATTATATGTTTTAGGGTGTGGGGGGACGCGCCTGGCGGATGTGCTTGCGGAAGCCCTCGGCGCCGAAGCCGCGGAGGACGAACCAGATCTTGAGAGAGCGGAAGCGGCGGCCGAGCGCGAGGTGCCAATTGCGGAAATCTATGACCGTGCCCGCATCGCCGTGCGCGGTGCGCAGGAACGGCGGGGTGATGTCGAGCGCGGCGGTGAGGCTCTTGCGGTCGCGCACCCACAGCGTCGACGCGTCGAAGTTGACCAGGCCCCACTGCGCGTGCGCCGGATGAGCGGTAAGCGCCAGGAAGGAGGGAGGGACGGGCACACCTTGTGGAAGTTGGTGCAGAAGGAGTCGGCGGCGGCGTTGATCGCGTCGAGGAAGAGGGCCTCGCGCGTCTCGGGGCAGCACAGCGCCATACCCGCCCACGCGGCGTCGACGTGGAGCCACACCTCCGGGTGGGCGTGGACTGTCCGGCACATGAGTCTCGGCAAGCAAGCAAGCGGCATCAGCGAGGCCACGCACGGACGCCCTGGATCTCGGGCAGGTTGTCGACCGCGCCGGACGAGGTAGTGCCCACCGTCGCGACTGTGAGCGCGTCAATAAAAAGTCAGACGGAAGAAGGCGACATACTGAGGATGAACGGCCGGCGGCCCGCGGCCTTGTCCTCCTCCAGCGCCTGCTGGAGGGTCGCACCGCGGAGCGCGTACTTGTCCTCCGCGCGGACGTCGAGCGCGCGCACCTGCAGGCCGAGGACGCGGCCCGCCTTGAGGCCCAGCGAATGGGTCTGCGTGGTGACGTACAGGACCAGCTCGTCGAGCTTGGGCGGGGCGTCGACGTTAGCGGGGAGCGCGAGGAAGCGCTCGCGCGCGGCGACGGTGGCGACGAGGGCCGAGTCGGACGCGGTGGTCTGGAGGGCGCCGCCGCCGATGCCGTTAGCGTTATGGAAGGCCGGGGAGAGGCCGAGGAGCTGGGCGGACCAGTCCATGACCACGGCCTCGAGCTCGGTGGAGGCGGGGCTGCAGGACCACTGCGCGGGGGGAGTCAATGGCAATAAGCAAGAGGAGTGCGTAGGACGTGCATTGAAGCCGGGGTTGGGCGCGGCGTGCGCGTAGAGGTCGCCGAGGATGCTGTGGTAGAAATTGAATAAAGTTCATGGGAGAGATGGAGGTTACCCTTCAAAAGAAGCGGCGGTGGGAAAATAGGCAAAGAAGGATGGATGCTGCCAGTGGGTGAGGCCGGGGACGATGAAACGGTCGTAGTCGGCGACGATGGCGGCAAAGTCCTCGCCCTCCTCCGGCGGCGCGGCGGGCAGTAGCGGCGCGAGGTAGCCCGGCTGAACGGTGGAGCTTACGAGGCGGGCGTCGAGGGTGGTGTAGTAGTCGCAGATGCGGTCGATGGCGGCGTAGCCCGCCTTGCGGAATTCCTCGACGTCCATGACAAGACGTGTGCGTGCATTTCCAATCCGGTCCGAAGCTCGGCTAGCTGGTCATCTGCAGCGTTCTTGACATTGCCCAGGTCGAGGCAGGTGACCGCGGCGGGTTGAATGCATCGATATCGCTTAGACCGATGGACGTAAACTGTCAAGCGCGTCGCGCGGCGACTCCAAGCCGAACTCGGCCAAAGCGTATAAGGGTAGGCCCGACGAGCGCCTATTTTAGTGCGAAGAGAAGAGCAACCAGAATACAGGCAAGGTTCCTCGCTGGAAAAAAGTGAACCTGGGTTCACCAAAAGCACATTCGTGAAATTTTCTTCAAGTCCCGAGGGTTGTTTTTTGGTAAATTTTTCCAACTCCTCCTTTTGTCGGTGTCAATTTTTTCGTTCGAAAATTCTCCAAGTCCCGAGGGCTACCAAGCCGCTGTAACGATACCAGCTTGTTTATCGCTCGTTACACTCAGTTGCAAGTATATCAACCCGTTGGTTTGAAAAATAGCACTCCGTTGTTAGAGGCCATGGACTTGGGAACCAACGCGGCGGCATATTCTTGGGTCAAATTTTCACGATACCTACGCGTCGTTTTACTTTGCGGTGACTTTTCCAGACCGGGCTGAAAACCATCGCTTTGACCGGGCGATGCCGAGGTCGGCTGATACTGTTTAGGTCATCCAAAATTTCAGCTTCTGCCGCCATGGACTCGCTGCAGCTCTTGCAATCCTTTGGTGCGTGCTTCTCGCCGCGCCCTTCTCTTGCTGAGACCAGACTCAGTAAAAACCCAACCATGGTACCTCTCGCTCCTGCTTGCCCTGGGGTCGTTTAGCGTGCTGCGTTTCGGTGCGCAGACGCTCGCCGTGCTTGCCCAGGTCTTCCTCCTCCCGGGCTCCAGCGTGCGTCGACCGTGAACCTTTCTTCCACCGTACTAAACCCCGCGCAGCTCAAAAAATTCGGCGCCAAAAAGGGCGCGTGGGCGGTGGTGACGGGCGCGTCGGACGGGATCGGCAAAGAGTTTGCACTGCAGCTCGCCAAGGCGGGCTTCAACGTGCTGCTGGTCGCGCGCAACGCAGAACTGCTCGCTGCGCTGGGGGCAGAGATCGGTGTGTTGCCCCGTGCGCGGTGTTGGACTCGGCTCACCGCACCGTAGAGCGCGCATACGGAGTCAAGACGGGCGTGCACACGATCGACTTTGCCAAGAGCGACGAGGGGGCGTACACCGCGCTTACGGGTGCGCTCCAGGCGCTCGACGTGGGTGTGCTCGGTAGGCGGATCTCTATAATACCCACTGCGCGCACTCACGCGGGACAGTGAACAACGTCGGCAAGTCGCACGCGATGCCGGCGTACCTGGTCGACACGCCGCTGGACGAGATGCGCGACATCGTGGCGATCAACGTGGGCGCGACGCTGCGCGTGACGCACGCGGTGCTGCCCGGCATGGTGCAGCGGCGGCGCGGGCTCGTGCTGAACATCGGGTCGTTCGCGGGCGCGGTGCCGTCGCCGATGCTCGCGACGTACTCGGGCACCAAGGCATTCCTCGCGACGTTCAGCGCGGCGCTCGATGAGGAGGTGCGCGGGACCGGCGTGGTCGTGGAGCACGTCAACACGTACTTTGTCGTGTCGAAGCTGTCTAAAATCCGCCGCGCGTCGGCGCTGATCCCGACGCCCAAGACGTATGTGCGCGCGGTGCTGGGGAAGATTGGGTTGGCGGGCGGGGCGGCGTTCAGCGGGCGGCCGGCGACGTCGACGCCGTTCTGGTCGCACGCGCTGTTGGACTATGGGATGACGCTCGTTGGGCTGCCGAGCGTGTTTGTGTCGTACACTCACGGTCTGCACAAGAGCATCCGCCGCCGTGCGCTGAAAAAGCGGGACAAGGGCGAGTAGGCGCGAAAATTAGCATGAAAAATAGTATGCCCGTCCTCACGAACAATCCAGTTTGTTGGCCACCGGTGTTCTGCGACGCTAGATAATTTGAATGAATTATAGAGTCTCATCCAATTCTTGTTTTAAATTTCTCCGCCCAGACATTCGTAAATTTAAATACGATTTAAACTTTGTCCTAGAACGGATTTACGCGCATAATTTTTGGCTTGACCGGGAATTGCCGATTACCTAACTACACGAGTTTTGCGCATGCTGCAGGGCAGCAACCATCTACTCGCATGAAATCTACTCGCTCGAGGGCGCCCTCGCCCACCGGCACCTCCTTCTCGGGCATCTCCAACTATCGCACAGAGTCCTACCGCCCTCTGCGCGACAAGAATGTCCCTCCTGTGCCTCCCATCGACTACCGCAACGTCTCAGAGATCCACTTCAACGAGCTCGACCGCTACCTCCAGGCCTATCTCGCTCGCGGTACGCGTCGTAGCTCTCCAGTGGCCACCTCTGACCCTCCCACCAGCACCCCCAAACTCCCGCTCCTCCGCCCGCCAGAAACTGACCCGCCTCACCATCCAGCAGTTCCACGAACTCTCCACAGACGTCTACGATGAGCTCGTTCGCAGGAAGAACGAAAAAGAAGGTAAGTCCCTCTCGCACAGCCAGCGAAACTTTCTTCTCATTACGTCCCAGTCCCCTTCCTTCCCGTCCGCGAGGAGTTCCATCCGAAGCGCAACCAGGCCCGCCAGAAGCTCGCAACCCTCCCCATCACCCGCTTCGAGGACCTCTCCAGCGACGTATACTTTGAGCTCGGTCGCCGCTACCCTGAATTCAAGGAGGACGTGCGTGCCATCCGTCGTTCGTTCGGTAACCCCATCGCTAACTCCCCATTCCAGCCATCAGGTATCGTCACCCCCGGCTCAACCTACGACGACTACCCCGTGTCCGACTTTCCCAACAACTCTCCGCCTCGGGCTACCGGCCGGGTATCGGCGGACCGTCCTGGCGACAGTGGATACGGCGGCAGCAGCGTGAGCAGTCGTCGGCCATCGGAAGATCGTCGCCGGCCCAGCGAGTCTGACTTTGCCACCGGCCGCCGCAGCACCGAGGCGTACACCCCCGGCCGCACCAGTGGCGACGACAACTCGTATGCCGCAAGCACCACCTCGCGCCGCCGTCCGTCCCAGGACACCACCCGCCGCTCCGAGGACCGCGAGCGCGACTACCGCCCACCCCGTGGCCCCCCCAGCGTCAGCGGCATGAGCGACACGAGCAACCTCACTGCCCAGCAGCAGAGCACCACCGCCGCGAGCGGCATGATCATCCCGAACAAGAGCACCATCGAGGAAGAGTACATCGAGGTCCCCTATGGCCGCGAGGCCCGCGAGAGCGGCAGCTCCACGATCGACGACCGAGAGCGCAGCCGCGAGATGGACGCCGACCCCGAGCCGCCGGATACCGCGAGCGACTACCCCATGAGCCCGCAGAGCCCCGCCGGCGGCCTCAGCGGCCTCAGCGCGCGCCTGCTCAAGGACGACGACGAGGAGCCCGAGTACGGCCGTGCGAGCGTGGGTTCGTCGGACCGCGACCGTGACCGCGGCGGGTCGCGCGGGGGGCGCGCGAGCGTGGACGAGCAGGACAAGGCGCGGCGCGAGTACGAGCTCCGCATCGCGACCATGCAGAATCAGCTCTCGGTGCTCACGCGCGAGCGGGACGACGCGGGCGACCGCGAGCGCCGATGGAAGGACGGCGAGGACCGCGTGCGGCAGATGGAGGAGGAGCTGGGCGTGGTGCGGCGGCGCGCGGAGGAACAGACGACCGCGATGCGTGCACTGCAGCGCGAGCTGGACGATCTGCGAGAGACGCGCCTGCAGGAGCAGGAGCGCGAGGCCCTACGTGCGCAGGAGGACGAGGACGAGCTGCGCATCCTGCGGGAGCGGTGCGAGCGGCTGGAGGACGAGCGGGAAAACGCGCAGAGTGGAGGGGTGCGTCCTCCCAGTTCTGACCAGTGTTGCGGCTGACATTTTCTGTTCTTTTACAGGCGGACCCGGAGATTGTCGACCAACTGCGGAGCGACATGGAGGGTCTCCTCACCGAGCTCGGGGACCTATCACGCCGAAACGACGAGCTCATGACGGCCAAGGATGCGGACCTTGTAGTCATCCGCGACCTGGACAATCAGCTCAAGGACTACAAGCGCAAGTACGAGCAGGCCAAGACGGAGTTGCGGAGCGTCAAAGGTGCGTTTTTATATATTTATTATGTACCATTTACCTATTTTTTTTTTCAGCAACATCGCAACTGTTCTTACAGGCGCCCAAGCTGGACCGGCCAGAGGACCAACTGCCCGTGTCTGCCGACGGTGGCGTGCTCGACATCCACGTCACCGCCTTCCTATCCGCGATCGACGGTCTGCTCACTGCTGGCCGCTCGAACGCCCCGACCCGCGTCCTGACGCCTATGAAAGCCGTCGTAAACGCAGTCTCCGCCATTGTCGACGATGTGCGCGCATTCGAAGCCCGGCCAGCGCGGGAGCGATCCGACGTCGACGCGGACGCGCTCTCGGCCCTGCGCGATCGTGCAGAGGCGACTCTCAGCAACCTCGTCGCGGCGACCAAGACGCACGCCACGAGCGCGGGCATGTCGCCCGTCAGTCTGCTCGACGCAGCTGCGAGCCACGTCGCGGCGACGATCACCGAGATCGGGCGCACGGTGTGCATCCGCAAGGCGACCCGCGCGGAGCAGGAGCAGGCGTCGTTCAGCGCGTACACGCCCGCGTCGGCGACGAACGGGTTCTCGCCGGCGCTTCGGTCGGTAGACGAGGGCAAGACCACGCCGCCTGTGGGTGCAGGGCACCAGCGCAAGGCGAGCGCGGCGATGTCAACGGGGTCTGCGCGGAGCGCGGGCGGGCGGTTCACGGATCCGCGGAGCCCAGCGTCGCCTTCTTCACCTTACGAATCGCGGCGGCGGCCGCCATCGGACAACTCGAGCTCGGAAAACACCAATTCGCCGCCGCCGATTTTTGACCAGCCGTCGAATGATTCGGCAGTCGCGGACGGATCGGAGGACGCGTGGGCGGAGCTCAAGGTACGTGTGCTCCCTCCCGCGTGACTCAACTGACGCCGTTTTCCTTCGCAGCCATACCTCGAGGCGCAGACCGAGTCGATCGTGTACGCGATCCAGAGCGTGCTGTCGGGCGTGCGGAGCCCGACGCCTTCGCCGACGCTGACGGAGAACCTGACACAGATCATCACGATCGTGTCGAGCATCGTCGCGGTGTGCAACGACAACCTGCCGCCCGCGACGGCGCAGCAGGGGAACGACATTTTGCGCGAGCTCAGCGAGCACGCGAACAAGCTCAGCGAGGTCCAGGCGATGCCGGAGGTGACCAAGGACTCGCGGCAGGTCATGGCAAAGTCGAGCTTTGCCATCGCGAACGCAATGAAGGGCCTCATGAAGCTCTGATTAATTACCTACTATTCTTCTGCTGTCGCCGCCCACCCACCCTACTTTTCTTCTTGCCCTCTGTCATACGTTATAATATGGTTGTTCGTTCATTGTGGATTTCTGTTTCCTTTTCAAGACAACTATACCCTGCATGTTGCCCGTACACACTGTACATTCTTGTAGTATTTAGCACGCATGCCATAAATAATGATGGGTACGCAAATGGCTCGAGGTCAGATCGTTGTCCACTCGTCCAACTCGCTCAGAATGGGAATTTACCCACGCTAACCACAACTTTGCGGATCCTTCTTCGCGCAGTTTGGATTCTCAACCAATGGCCCGACTCACAAAAGAGCAAAAGGAGTACGCGCAAAAGACGGCGAATGATTTATTTGACTACGAAAGCCGTGCGGAGAAGCACGCCGCATTCCTTCGCAGCGATCCCAATCAATACGCCGTCGCATATGAAGCCTATTTGCAGAAGGCACCTCCAATGGGATTCATACCCGCCGACGACCAGCTGGCCCAGGCGATGGCTCACTCCGAGGACTTTCTCCTAGCAAAGAAATGCGAGACATTTGCAGAGTGCGTCTACACATTCCTTTCCCAGGCAGTTTTCATCTCGCGTACCTGGCAGACACCTCCAAGCCATGAATTCTGCGTACTTACTCAACGAGTTCTCGACCGCGCGAATGATATTTGGGGTAGCGCCGTCGTCAATGAAATCTATCGATTGTGGGTCAAACTTCGGTACGGCAAGTTGGTCTTTATTGCTCCGTCTACAATGTGTTTACAGTAAAGAAAACCCTATCCCGGTCAAAGCCGCTGATCTGTTTCTCTCCCGGATAACCCACATCCTCTACTCGTGGCCGCAGTGACGAGCTCCACGCTGATTAGTTCCGGCGACGCGCCGATAGCACCAACAACCGCATCCCACAAGAACGCCGCCGGCTACCCACTCACCATCCCAGGGTGTCCCAAGTTCACCGATACCGAAATACCTCCCTGTTCCCGTGTCCCTGTTACCTCAGAGCAAGTGGCGATTTGGAAGGCAAACCCATTCCAGCTTCTACAAGAGATTTTCTTTTCGAAGGAGAGCGGCGACGACTTGGAAGCCTTCAAAGTGTCTTCTGTGACGCTGATGCTGCCCTCGCATATATTTTACATCCTTTATCAAGATGAGGACGAGGCGGTGGGACTCTTGAATGATGCATTCTTTGAATTGGTATCGCGCTCGGAGTGCATCGTTCGTTAGTTGATTTGTATATTGCACTCTTTCAATGTAATCCTTGCTCTGCATCCCCTACTTCTGATGACTGATCATGATATTCCTGCGTGGAATAGCTGCCTCTCGCACGAGGTGGCAAACGATTCGAGACATCCCCCCAGTAACAAAGGTATTTTACATGAGGGACACGCGATTACCTACACCGCCTGCTTCCGGGGGGACGAGCAGCTCGCCACTGCGATCCGATACGAAGCCGCGATATCTGGGAAACAAAAAATTCAGACCCGCGCTCGAGGGATCTCATTCGTCTCACATTCGATCCAAACGGACTCGTTCCTCGGCGGAAACCGACGGCCGCATCGTCTTGAGCACACTCGACAGATGCTGTGCTGTGATCTCGTGCTGGAATTATAATGTCAGAATGTCTGCGAACGGGCGGAAGCACAGACGAACCTTTTGGGGTGTGGAAGAACCGCCTCGCGATTCGTCCCGTCGGGCTTGCGCCTTTGACTTTATTTGCCGAAGCTGGGCGACGCAAAGTGAGCTGGTGAATATATACAGAAAATTTGAAGATCGGAGCGTACCCGTCGCTGCAGCGCCATCTCGTCGGCTTTACTGGCGACTTTGTTCGCTTTTGGGCCGCCGATGACGGTGAATTGAACCGGCGCGTCATCTTCGCGGGTCGCGGCCGGACCATCGAGCGGAGTAGTGGCGATGGACGAATGTACGACTTCGAGATGGGCATTGTACAGCAGCGCTTGTAGGTCCGCGCCGGAATACCCTTCGGTTACGGCGGCGATCTCCTCGAGTTGCACAGACGGGGACAGCAGTACCTTCCGTGCGACCGCTTGGAGGATCTGTGCGGCAGGGGGGATATTTTCTTTTTGTAGCATGAAGGGGCACTGAGGGTAGAACTCACATCCTTACGGTCTTCCAGATTCGGCATATCGCAGAAAAGGGACTTGTCCAGTCGTCCCGGGCGGAGTAGCGCGGAATCGATGAGATCTGGTCGGCTGTTGTGCGTCTCGTTACAGCATACAATTTCGGGGATCATGAGAACGGCATACCTGGTCGCAGCGAGAACATACACCCCATCCAGACCCTCCGCGCCGTCCATCTGCGTGAGCATCTGATTCACAACGCGGTCAGTGACACCGGTGCTATCGTGCCCCCTAGATTGCAATTGGATTTTTTTTCAGATGCGCTCATAAATCCATATGTATAAGTTGCGTTCATTTACCTTTTGGGCGCAATCGAGTCGAATTCATCAAAGAACAGAACACAAGGTTTCGCTGCCGTGGCCCTCTCAAACAGATCGCGCACCTGGGTACACGGCGGGTGTGGGCATAGGAGATAGCAGCCTGCGGGAAACACGTACAGATTGTTCGCTTGCTCCGATGTACTTGTTGAGGATTTCGGGTCCTTTCACACTAATGAAATTTAACCCGCACTCTTTTGCGACCGCGGACGCGAGGAGCGTCTTGCCGCAACCTGGAAATCCGTATAGTAACAAGCTGCTGTGGGTGTCAGCGGCGACCGAGTTTCGGGGTTATCACAACGCACCCCGAGCGCAGGCGGAGAGGCGACTGAGCGAATATCGGGCCGTATTTCGTCGGCCACTCGAGAGTCTCGCGAAGCACTCTCCGCGTCTCGCTCAGGCCTGGAATTCGAAGCTTCAGTTGCGCATGGGCGGAAATGTAGCGAGGGATCGTACCTCCGATATCAGACCACGAAACCTCCGACTTTTGTAGCTTGACGTCCCGGAGCGATAGTGGCACGAAATCCACCTGCGCCGCGTCAAAGTCCGTCGAAGCGAGGAGGGGCTAAATTCCACAAGGCTGAGCGCAGTTTCCGTGGCCCACGGGAAACACCCACTGGTTTGTTGCCATCCGACGAGCGCACAGCTACTTGGTGGACCGCGCGCGCTACCAGGTCTTGTAAATCCGTCGCAGAATAGCCCTCGGTTTGCGTCGCCAGCGCGGCGTAGTTCAACGGGCACTCTGGGTCCACCTGCATATCCGTAGCCACGCTCAAGCGCTCTTGTACGATCCGCGCCATAATCTAAGAACTTGTTCATACTCTGTGCGGAAATATAATGCTAGTGGTACCTCTTTTCGAGCGTTCTTGTTGGGCGACTTGACGTTAACGACATCTTCGAATATGTGCGCGCTGTTGACAAGCGGGTGCAAGGCTGCACTCGATGATGCGGTGGCGAGAAGCACCACTCCTCGGGAGTTCGAGGCGACGGAGCGCGCGGCCGATGAGTAGAGAGACAGGAAAATTTCAGTAATATGCCGGGTCCGGAAAGAGTCGGCGTGCTGTGGAGACATTGGCACCGAAGTCACTGCACTGATAATTGTAATAGCTGACCTCCAGCTCTACCCCCACGAGCTTTTCCAGGTTATCCAGAATCAGGATCGCAGGTCGATGCCATACTGTTTTCCTGAACCAGTAACCCAGAAGGGATTTGATCGTTTGGACCGGCAGCGCGGCGTAGCGCGAGACGTCGACGTATAATGTATCTGGAGAGCATTTTATTTGAGGTTCCATTGTTTTGCTCGCTGGACATACATGCAAATGTTCTCGGTTCTTCTTGCAAAGTTCTTGCAACCGTCTGCACGATGGAGGTTTTACCAGATCCGGATCGTCCCGTTACAAGAAGAGCGGAAACTGCCGAGCGGTCAAAATCACTCAAATTTTCAAACGAACCAGCCCAGCCTACCTCCGTGGACAACATTGACTGAAGAGTGCATGGCAAATTTCCGAACACAGAATTGGGAGCAACGAGTCAGCAGTTCCTCTACACCGGCAAGGAACTTGGTGTCGGGACTGGATGATATCACGGACGCAGTAAGAAATAGTGCGGCTACTCGATAATGCGACCTACGTGTGGTGAGGTGGGTTAGACTTTAAATGAGTTGCGCTTATCTGGGCATGCTCTGAAGGACGAGATAACCTGAAATTTCATATAGCTCACGGGCAACGGACACTGGTGAATTAAAGCACCTCACAAGATCCCATTCGTCTATTCCTTGGACAGAAAAAAAGGCGACATGGCTTTCAGGAACACCCTCGACACCTCTGACATAAAGCTGCTCGACTTCGCCACTATTGCTAGGACCGGCATCTGAGTTGCCTGCCTTGAGAATACGGGTTGCTGGAGGCGTCGGGTCAACAGTTGGGGGTGCCGACGGATCGACCGGCGGCGCAAGTCGTTTCATGAGCGTTCGATGGTAAACGGCGTCCTCTGCTGATGAGCCAGGATGAAGGAGCAAGAAAATCGCAGGAGAAACATAAGCTAAAGCTTCAGGGCCGGTGTGCTCAGGGAAGGAAAGACCAAGTATATGTGGTGGTATGACCCTGAGAACCTGCGGAGCGATAGCAGGGGTAGAAATGGGCGCGTCCTTTGGAGCGATATTTGTCGGCTGTCCAATTGCACCATTGGGCCCGTGGGACGAACCATTCGCCAGCCGTGAGAGGGTCTTGGAGTGGAGTTTCGGAGCTATCGATACCTCCGTGTTCGTGGTCAGTAATAGCGCATTTCCTTTCGACTCGGGTTCTATCGCAACTGTTGGAAGAGGTAAGACAAAGGAGTACGGCGCGAGTATCATACAGACCAACTCTGAGACGGACCCTGGTCCTGCCGAGAACCCAAACATCGATCTCCTGGCCGGTTTTTGCAACGCGGACTTGCGAAAGGAGCGTCGTTTCGACATGGGACGCGTGAAGATCCTCAAAAGTGGATGGGATGTCGAGGTACATTCCACATATGCCTTAAGAGGGACTCACGATGATCTCCCAATCATCAGCCGTCAGCGGTTCTGTGGCCACAGACGTAGCGAGAGACAGGTCATATACCAAACCGATCTCTACCTGTTTTGGAGGAGTCAGGCGGGGCAAACGCGGGACGTTACCGACACACGCACCAGATCGTTTTGCTTCAGTCCCAAGCCAAGAGCATACTGCGGATCGATTTCAATGGTCTCGAATCCTTTCTCTGCTGAGGTTGAGGCATTGAACTGCGCCAACGACGAGGCTGAAGCCATTCCCGTCCATCCGACGTATACCTCGATTTTCTCAGCCTGGCCGGGGGAGACGAGGGTTAGATGGATAGCGAGATGTTGTGGACGCTAAATAGACCGCTGTTCAACTTGCAAATATTTTTGGCAAATGTTGGAAAGGGATGTACAATGCTCCGTTCCACGAGTGGGCCATAGATCGAAATGGGGAGGTTGACGAGAGAGGACCTCAAGGACACGTAGTGGACGCGAGCTCGACGCGGCATAGCGAAGGCGAATGAAGTTTGGTGAAGTGGTAGTAGCAATGCGACATGTGATTTGGACCGGCCTCTCCGAGTCCTCCGCCTCCTCCGCCATGCCTACAGCGACCGCGACGCTGACCACGACGGCCCCGCCACCCAGAAAGCTCAAGGCCTCCATGCCGCCCGCCCCACCGCCACCGGAATCCTCCGCCGTCGCGACACTGCACACCCTATACCACCGCGCCGCCCGCGCGTTTCTGCTCCGCGAAGTCCCACTCGTCCACTCTCTCCTCGAGTCCGCGTTTGCTCTGCTCCATCCTCCAGAGCGGAACCAACCCGACCCACTTGCTCCGTATCGCAGCAAGTGGGATCTTCTTCGGATTACACTCGAGACGACGGTCTACACCTCGCCACCGGCTCCCGACCTCCCCGAGTCCCTGCGCGACTTGCTCACCCAGCCGCCGCATGCACTCATTACGACTGCTTACCATCGCTCCCTCGTTCTCTTCACCCCTCACACCGAGTCACAAAAGGCTTCGCACATCCCTTCCGCTGTAATTTTGACCTTGGTATATTCCAGCCTAAAACTGGAGGCTCCGGACGCGGGGCGCGTTATAGTCGAGGACTGGCTTGCAACGCGACATAACTCGGTGGTCTCCCCCGCGAATGTAAAAGAGGAGGGCATCAACTACAGCAAGGCCGTGGAGGCATATTGTCTCTATGTGTTGCCGAAGCTTGAACAATGGGAGTATGCGAAGGAATTCTTAGACTACGAGTCTGAGCTCGCGCCTGATACGCGAGAGGTAAACTCTACTTGGTGGCCATCCCGCAGAGCTAATTATTTCACCAGAACTTCAAGTCCTCACTTCAAGCCCTCCACGCGCAGGCTGTTGCTGCAAGACTTCCTCTGCCGCGCATCCCTCCATCTCCATCCACGTTATCCCCCAGACCATACTCTCCTACTCCGTCCTCCTCCTCCTCGTCCTCCCTCTCCTCGACCGCTTCCATGCACACCGTCGTACCTGCAACCCCGAGACCACGCTCCAAGCTTGCTGCCCAAACCGCGGGTTCCCGTACGGCCTCCTCTTCTTCTGCCTCCACCACCACTGCAACCCCTCGTGCGACCCCATCCGCACTTCCTGTCGCATCGCCACCGCGCATGTTCCATCCCCCGCGCCTCTACAGTGGCCCTGTCCGCCCTTCCGCCCCACCCTCGGCCTATGCGCTCCTCAAAGCCTCCCTCGCCCCCTACCTCACCTCCAACGCCAAGCTATCCGCGATATCCCTCGCGACGTTTGTCCTCCTCCTCGTCCTACCGCTCCTCGTGCGCCGGCGGCGCGCCGCTAAAGTTAGCAGTGATGTTTCCGGCGGTAACGCGGAGCTAGTGCGGAAACGGCTGCTTGCCGCGTCGGCTGCGAGCGGAAGCGGCGCGGGCCTGCTTGGCCGTCTGCTGGTCGCGGCAGTCAGGGTGGTCACCGACACGGTTCGCATGGGTGGCAGTGGATTGGTGTGATGTCAGGGTTTTTATTTGGGCACATTCATTACATTACTTACCGGTCTTATTCGCGCTCCATTTATGCTACGGGCCAACTATACATGTATCCACTTCGGTCTTGAGATATTTCAAGTGTAACATTGCATTAGATTTCTTTGACAAGTGCTCCAACGCGCTACGATGAAGGTAAATGTGTGGTACAATCCCTTCATTATTCTAGGTTATTATGATGTATGTAGATTAGAGATTAAGAGATAGACGTGGAGAGAGCGTGAGGTGAGATACATAGTCCAGGTCATGGCTACAGTTGGATACAATTATTTTGAGCGGCAGGTTGCCTTTTAATATGTCACGGGTACGCCTGGAAAACTGGAATAGAACATGAGCAACAACCGCGATGGAACTGGATTGTTTACCTCTAGAACGACCTGTCAACGACGTGGAATATCGATGGCCGTGCCGCGGATTCGGAGAGCCAGGTTCCCGTAGAACGTAGTGACGGGACAGTTCGTCGAGGATCTCGGTGAGATCTTCGGGGGAGACACCAGATGACGACTGGTGCGGATTGAATCGCATGCTCGGAGCTCTGGACCCGGACACGGACATTGGGATGTTGACAGGTATTGGCCGCGGCACGAACCCCGGCTGCTGACTGGCCGCGAGCGGACTCAATGGATCGGCAATGATAGAGGCCCGCCGGGCGCGCGGAATATCGAGGTAAGCGGGTTTCATTTCTACAGGGAAATCTGTTTCTAGACGGCGGAGGAGTGGCCGCTGCGACGGGCCCAGCTCCACATTGTACTGTCGTCGCTTGTGAGGCAGGCGCTTCCACAACACTAAAAAAACCACAGCGAGAAGGATTGCTGATGCCGCAATCGCGACGGTCGCTCCGATGATCACCCACTGGAAAAGGGGCGACGACGGGGTGCCTCGGGCTGAGAGAAGGAGGGAAGGGGGCCTAAGCACTTGAACGTTTCAGCTCGCGCGGCTGCTTTAGAATCGTACTGACGACACCTTAGCTTAGAAGTTTGTTATGTAGAGAATCGAAATTAACTCACAACATGAAGGCTTTGGGCCGGAACGGGAGTGATACAGACGAGAAAAGCGACGACCAAAATAATCTGGACATTCACCATTGACGCTGGGGGAGAAACAATAGCTTATGATAGAAACATATTGAAGTGCTGCATTTATGATTGAGGGTATTGTCATGGTAGCACCGGCAATGTCTTCAATCTCGCTGCGCATGTACGGCAGCTGTGCAGATGGTGGTTGCACTATACTGCGAGGGCAGGCGGGGGCTGGTTACAGCAGTCATGGTACCAAGATGGATCCACAGAATCACACGCGATCCCGGACGTTAACGAGTTCTCCATCCAGAGGCCGCAGAATAAGCAGATGAAGACACGGATCCTTCGAGAATTCCATCTAAGTTCATGGATAGGCAGACTCCGACCGAGGGAGGCGAGAATTATCTCCTAAAAGAGTTGTGAGAGTTTTCGGCCTTCGAGTCCGAGCCGAGCTTTGACAGGGGCGGCACGTGTTGGGCGGAGATACGTACCGAGGTCTTTTCCGACAAGATTTCGGACCAAAAGAGTGGGAAGATAAAATTAGATGAGCTAAATGTCCACAAGAGGCAGATTCTCGGGAAACGACCTATTGCCTCCCAAAGCACGCAATTGTTCTCGGCATGGCGAAATTTGAGGAATTGCACCATCGATGCCCACGGCGATGTGTGCGCTCTTAAGTTCAAAATGGAAAGCGAGAGAGAACGCTTTGACCGGAGACAGAAAGCGCGCTTTGACCGACTCCTTCCGCCCATCTCCCTTTCCCCTCCGCCCTTTGAGTTACTCGGCTCTTCTACCCCTCTTCCCAGCACGTTGCAACCGATCTGTCCGGCTTGTGCTTTACATACGGTTCTTTTTTTCTGACGGTCATTGCCGCCGTCTACGAGTACTCACAAAGTCCCCTCTGTTTCCTGTGATTCTTATCTGCCATCACCGGATGAACCTCGTGCCCAGGTGCGTTCCTGCGGTTCCACTCCTTTTCTTGGCAGCACGACCGGTAATGGTCAGGTTTTACATGTTCCAACCGACTATTCAGTACTATAGTCTTCAACCTCCCCCTGCGTTCCCGTTATTGGCTCTTGTATCCTTGTTTTACGGACCATGACACCACCAGTGCCCTTGACATGCCAATGCCTCACGCCCACCTTGAAGATTGCCGAATTCCGATTTCTACTTATCGGTCGGGTCATCCGGACGTTTTGAAATGTGTACGTGATGCCCCAGACAATAGGTATAAAAACCCCACCACCTCCCACCCTCCTTCTATCGATCCCCATCCTTCGTCAGAAAAATGGCCTTACCTTCCATCCTGTCGCTTCCATCGTTCAGTGTTTCTCATCCCTCCCACCCTTCTCCTCCCTCTTCAGAGTCGGACCGGGACTCGATAGACACCCAATCCACCACGCCCTCATCATTCGCTGGCAAAACTCTCGATGTCTTGACGAGCCATGTCTACGTTGGCCCCAACTTCTTGCAAGGAGAATTTCTTCAAGACATCTTCGAGAAGCATTCTGAAAGCGGGTTGTTAACGTTATGCGTTGACGACGCTTACAGCGCGCCGGACAGCCACTACCACGGCTTCAACTATGTTGAAACCTCACTGGGCATTTCCCCAGCGGCGTGGCGGCGCGAAAAGTTCAAGGATACTGAATATTACGCTGCCTCCTGCGACGGGAATCTGATTGCCTCTGAAATTTCGGTACGTATTGCTGATTCCCTAATGCACGCCTGTAATTAACGGTGCTTGCTAGTCACCGATGTCCACTAATTCCACCCATGCGTCCCACTTACTCGCCTTTTCTCTGGCTTCGTTAAGATCCGTCATCTCCGTGGCTTCGGGTCAATATACGATTTACTTGTTGGAGCGGCCGACAGTAGTTTTTCTGCCGTTATCACACACCCCATCCTTCAGCGCTTCCGGGCGTAGTTCAGACTCCGGCAACATCCCTACTGTTGAAGAGTGGAACAACCTCTGGCGTGCGTGGGATTTGGTAACCCTGCAAATGATTCCACAGGAGATGCTCCTCCAGAAACCTATCGATTTGCGCCACAAGTACGATATTGTTTCTTTCGCTTAACACGGTTCTCAATATCCTCCTTAGATGTTTGTTTTATATTGGGCACATTCCTACGTACGTTCAAGTTCAATTCTTCATAGCTCGTGGCCTGAATTTTGAATCCAGATTCCTGGACATGCTGCTGTCCAAGGCGATTGGTGGAGCACCTACTGAACCCAGTTATTTCTGGAACATATTTGAGGTACGTACCTCCTCTCATTCACCCTTCCTGCAATTCACGCCCACCTCAGAGAGGTGTGCACCGCGTCCCCTCTAACCTTCTCTGTTTGACGTCTACCTCAAGGAATTGACCCCCACGTCGACGACCCGGACCATTGTCATGTGCGTCGATATTCTCACTGCTCGTTCATTTTACCGATGCATCTCTAGAACCACTCGGATGTTCCGGAGTGCGACGAAGACTGGCCAACCCTCGACACCATCATGGGTTTCCGCACCGGCGTCCGCGAACGACTTCTACGTTTATACCAGGACCTTGTCAGCGGCAAACAGGCGTTGACCCGCAATATCGCGAGGACCCTCGTCATGACCCTCGAGCACGAAGGATTCCACGTCGAGGTAAGCTCGTCCGCTTTTTACCAATACGTTCTAACGTAGACATGGTCAGACCCTGCTCTACATGCTTATACAGCGAGCTGGAACCGGGACTCTTCCCCCGACTGGGTTCGTCGTTCCACCGTGGGAACTCCTCAAGCTCCAGTGGGATGCTACGCCGGCCCCTTCGACGGAGTCTGTGATTCTCGGTCCAACGACGCTTACTTTGGGCCACGACGATTCCGAAGCAGACGATTTTCTGCCAGGTACCGAACTGGAAGCAGAGCGACACCAATATGGCTGGGATAACGAGAGTCCCGGACGACAAGTCGAGGTGGGAAAGTTCAAGGCAGCATGGAGGCCAGTGACGAACAAGGAGTTCCTGGCGTTCTGGAGGGCAGGCAAGGCTGAACTACCCAAAAGTTGGGTTGAGGAGGACGGGGAGGTCAAGGTAAAATACTCTCAATCTCAAGAGCTTTCTGATTTTGATATTGGATTTCCAGGTCCGAACGATCTACGGGCCCATCTCTATCGATATCGCTGCAGAATGGCCTGTACTCACCGCATACGACGATCTTGCAGCCTACGCCCAATCTAAAGGGGGACGTCTGCCTACCGAGCCAGAATTACGGCTTTTCCTGGATACCTACGATGTCGGATACGAAGGAGGGGCTAACGTCGGATTCAGGAACTGGCACCCGGTTCCGTTGAGTTCATTCATATATTTAGCTGGGCTGGGGCTCACAACCGTCTACAGAGCCAGCACAGGAATAGAGAGCCAAGGCGGGAGAGGATCCAACGGCGGCATCTGGGAGTGGACCACGAGCCTCTTCGACACCCACGATGGTCTTGTTCCGACCAACCTTTTCACCGGATACAGTACCGATTTCTTCGATACCAAACACCAGACAGTGGTACGTGCCAGTCAACGGCGTTCCCTTTGGTGCTGACCGCGTTCATCACAGCTTGGGGCTTCGTACGCCACTATTCCTCGCCTAGGTCGCCAGACCCTGCGAAACTTTTGGCAACGTGGCTACGGTTATGCATGGGTTGGCGGAAGAGTCGTGTGGGATATATGATTAGAGGATATTATATTCGGCGTATTGGGTTAAATTTTGTGGAAGGGAAAGAGTTCCACCGGACTATCACTTTGCTCATGATAGAGCGAGGTTTCATGAAGCATCGAGTAGAAACCGCCAGGTACCAAATAGAACATTGATAAGAAATCCAACGACCAAGCCCATTTGCATGAATTTGCTGAGCAAGTTTGAGAAACGTTGAGGTTGAAACTGAGTGGCCAGACTACTCACGAGAAAATGACGTTTCCTGTCGGCTCGTAGGAGGTCCCGTCTTCCCAAAATACAGCCGGAGGATGGGAGTTCCGGAGGAAGAAGAATGGTATTAAAGGGAAGAAAAATCCGAGAAGCAGGCCTTGCAAGAAGGCAGGGTTATTCGACGAGGAAGTTTGCGAGAGAGATGCGGTCCCGGCACTATCCAGGGAATCTATCCATTCTTCTTCGAGTGCCCGCGCATGCTCATCGTCTAAGAGCAGTAAGCGGTGAAACTGTGGAGTGGAAGAACGAGGGCGTACATTCCTCCTCAGTTTCGAAATCGGTGTCCAAGTAATTTGACGCGGATTGACTGTGGAACTGCTGGCGGAAATTCGCGATATCTGCCTCGGAGAAGCCAACAGATGCTAGCCGGTCGAAACCCCGGGCAGGCTGCAGTTGCGCTTTCTTTACAGGAGACGTCAGATTTTGTACGGGTAGATAAACCATGCGAACCTGTTCGCTGCCCTCCTCGTCTTCGCCGTCCTCGATCTCGCGACCGACAGAGCAGTGCATCCATGTCGTTGCCGAGATTGGTGCAGAGTCATCTTCGGTCTGTCTCCGTTTCTCGTCTAGAGCTACCAGCCAAGCATTCAAAAGAATTGTATCGGGTAGAAGTCTGCCAGAATGTATGAATCTCAGTCGCTTGTCTTTCAGCTGCGGTCTTTCGAGACGAATCATGTTTTTGACATCTCTGAGGGTATCATGTTCTCCAACGACCACGGTGAGATCGGGGGTGCCCTCAGTGAAGCGAATGACGAGGTCGCGCGAGAGAAGCGGGGCTGGTTCGGATGACTGGCCAAGTACAGGCGAGTCGATGGCCCGTTGCTTGCCTTTCGCTTTCTCGCTGAGCATCCTTGTTGTTCGATGCTTGGTCCAACCCTCTAATAAATGGTAGGTTTCTTTACGTAATTACATCCCATCTATTTAAGACCATCCCTCGCTCATTTACGACGCGGATGCAGAGGCGGTATTGCTCGCGGAATGAGCACTTTCTAGCGCCTGTGTTGCAGAAGCAACAGCGCTAAAGGGAACTTTGGGCAGCGTCTTACCCGGAGGGCCGAATGTGACTCCTAGGTTCAGAACATCCCCAGTTTCCATGTCATACACGAATCCGTGGACGAAAACGTCGATCGGAGTCCCAGTTGGTATAGAGCTTATGGCGGAGCCGCTTTCTGAACTTGACGCGCTTGGTTGGGCAGACACGGAAGAGGACCGGTGACCACTAGGTTTGGATGAAACAGACTTGGTGTTTGCGCGGGCTGAGACCCCCCCTTTCGGCGTCGGTGGTGTTGTGTGCTTGGCTTTCGACGAAGAAACAGAACCAGAGGATTTCGGAGAGTCATTTGCCCTGGAAGAGGATATGCCGCTACTCTCGGCTGAACTCAGGCCCGACGACTCGGAACTTGATGGAGTACTAGTAGAGCTGGCAGCAGCGGACGGGATGAAAGGGGAGGACGAGATGAAAGGGGAAGACGAGGTGAAAGCGGCGGATGACGGAACAACGGCAGAGGAGCTTGCAGCGGCTTTGACCTGATAGGCCTAGAATTGCAGGGTGAGTGCTAGACGGTCAGACATTCGACACTTGGATCACCTTGGCCAGAATGCTGTCCTTTTGAATTCGAGCGACACTAGCCTTGACGTTTTCTTCCACGAGAGCACGGAAACCCGCTGAGAAAGAGCTTAGTGCCATGAATAAAAAATGTGCGGGTATGTATACCGTTGCTAGCCTCGGGAAGTGTTGTAAATGTGGTGCCGTTGGAACGAAGAGCGACGATTTCCGATCTAAACACAAGTCAAAAAGGCTCGAAAGAACCAAAAAAAAATAGCGAGCTTGCCTGTTTGAAGACAAGTAGACGTCTCGGATTGGTTGGATCCAAGCTTCTACCTCCTTACTGGTATGATTGCCACTCTGCGTCGAGTTCGTTGGTTCTGCACGACTCTTGTTTTTCGGGGTCGTAGTTGTATTGCCCATGAGGGCTGCTCCGACAGTCGGACACCCATAGTGACCCATGACAATTATATGTTTAACGCTTAGTTCTTCGACGGCGTAAACGAGAGCTGCATCCCTGTGAAGCCCCAACGTCAGAAGCGATCTCCACGAAAACTTGATTTCAACGTACGCGTTGGCATCTGTCTGCGAGTATAGGTTCCCGAGATTATGCTGGCCGAATATCGTCCCGAGCGTCGCATGTAAAATGGTGCCTGCAGTAACTCTGTATGTCTGATGAAGAGCTGCATGGTTTGAATTTGAAGGAATACACAGACCTATTGTCTGCACACTCGAAAATCATAAACGGAGGCTCTATTATGTTTCATTAGTCGGGAGACCGCACAAAAGCTAAATACGCACCAGGGCCATTTTTAGTCAGATTCTGAGCAATAGAAAGCTTCGACGATGCCTTGAATTCTTTGTTTCCGTCTAACAGTTCACTCAAGGCTGGATCATCTATGGTACCAACAGGAGCGGCTGAGGCAGAAGGGCCAGCTGAACTAGCTGTGATCGAAGAAGAAGGAAGAGCGCCCGATTGCGCCAAGCTAGAGGCTGATACAATATCCGAAGATGTTAATTCGCCCTGGCTTTTCAAGGGTGATGCGGACACCAACGAGATTGTCAAGAGGGTAAAGAAGAGCTTTCCAGTGATCATGGCGAGGAATAATAAGATATAAGTCTGGGAGTAAGTGGCACCAGGCCGTTGTTGGCGACCAGCGCCAAAGAAAAAGAGTAGGTGAGGAAAGCCTGAGGAACATCCACTTCAAGCTCGGGCGGGAATATAAGCGACTCGCTGCGACACAGCCAGCATTCAATGTCTTGCCAACAGTGGGAGTATTCGACACCGGATTGTAGTCGTGCAAGATCCTCTCAGAGCCTCCAGTCGTTGGGCTGATGCAAGGTTGAGACGGAAAGATCAAGGAAAGATGGCGCCCAAATGACTGCTGTCTCAGTTTGGCAACTAATCCGCCAAGCGTGATGGTGAATGCCTCCCAATTGCAACCTCAGCTGTGTTCACAGCCGTGTATCGGTGGCTACTTCAATACAATTTCGCCGTCGTATTGTTCCGACCTGCCTCAATATATTTTCTATCTTCTGAGTCCTCCGATGAGAATCGGGCGCTGTACAGCACCCGAGTAGACAGACATATTTGCGGTAAGTATATTATTCTACGTGACCAAGTGTTGCGTATGTACATTCACCATTCCTATTCTGCGCATGCATCAGCTAGGATCGACGACAAACCCAAGAAGGCTTACAAGCATTATACCAGACAACCACTGAAAAGCGCATGAACGTCGCCTGCTAGTTTGGCGGGATCAACGGCGTTAAAATCCTGATTCATATCGGATGGATCTGTGCAGCCCTCGACAAGCGGTTTAACGCTCTCCCAGAATTCGGTAAAGTCGAAGTCAGGATTGGTCCCATTCAATCCCCAGTCCTCTATGATCTGAGAGCTGTCATCGGATGTGAGCTCGTGATTCGTAAACTGGTCAAAAAGGTTTGCAGTGTCGATATTATCGGAGGAAGATGGAAAGAAATTGGACAGATCGTCCAAATTGAGTAGCTTGCCGAGTTCCTCCACAGAGTAATTGATTACTTCTGTGTCGGGCGAATCGAGCGTTTCCGTTTCTGGAGGAAAATCGCCTTCCGACTTCGTGAGCGGCGCCTCCTCCACATCGTCATCGTCCATTGGAGCACCCATAAGGTACGGACTGGAGGGTGGTGGGGGGGAAGAGGGAGGAAGACCAACCCAATGCTGCTTTGGTGGATCATCGTCGTCGCTGTCGTCCGAGTCATACTCTTGACTAGCAGTGGGTAATTGTTGCGTCTCGACATCCACCTCGATATCGCTAGAAGCAATGGGCAAAGAACTGGGCGGAAAATCAAGCTCATCGAATGCACTATCCAATTCCTGGCCGAGAAGACCGTCCTCTTCAGACTCGGGCTCTGCGCTAGGCTGAGGCTGGTCCGCATCAGACGTCGGCGCCTTCCGTGACGATGGTGACATGGAACATCTACCTAAACTGAGGACTCCGCTAGCCTCCCATGAACCAGAAGCAGGAGTAAACAAGGAATCCCGGCCACCAGGAGTAGCAATTGTGTTGGTGCGACGTTTTCGTGGAGGGGTGCAGGGAGGATGACTCTGCGAAGCCGCTTGCGATGAGGATTGCACAAGAGGCACAATGCAAGGTGGTTGAGAGGCCTGTTCAACAGCCCCACCAAAGACAGGAAACTCGCCGGTGGCTGCCACAGGCGGCAACAATGATATCTTCGCACCGGGTGCTGTGACGGGCGTAGAGGTGCCTGAGGCTCGCCTTTCCGCGACGGGTTGTTTACCCTCTCTTAATATGCGCTCCCTATCCTGCTTCCGCCTCAACTCCTTCCTCTTCTTTTCCTCTTCCTGTTCCTTCTGTTGCACTCGCTGGGTGACACGATCCGAAAGTCGGGGTTGTGTGGCCGTTTCCGTTCGAGCCCACGCTGGAACGACATACTTTTTGCGCGGCGGACGTGCCGGAGACGAGGCAGAGGTAACCAGTCTAGGGCGCGGAACTGGAACCGGAAGCTCCTTCGGAACACTTGGGCCGGGAGACGAGGCGCAGGAAGCAGTTCGAGTTCGAGAGGATTTTGGAGGATGGACTGAATTGTTCGTACTTGTGGTGGTGGTGGTGCTTGTGTGGTCCCTGAAAGAATCCTCAGACATCGAGCGCTCAGGCTGCCGATAATATTGCCCTCTCTTCTGTGCCCTCTCTTTCTCCCGTACCGACTCCTGTTCCTCCATAAAGTCGCTCAAGGTACGCTTCCTTGTAAGTGGCTGACCGGGAGGCATAAGCCTGGAAGCATCAGGCTGAATCTGGGAGGGGGCTGAAGCAGCTGTTCCTGATGGTTCGACTGAACCGAGAAGTTTTGCATCTTCTCTATCCCGCTCTCCACGTCTTCTGAAATTTGTCGGATTCACGTTTTCCTTGTTCAAAACTACGATTTCGTCATCGGTGGACGAGCTTTTGCGGCGATGTTGACTATTGGATGCCTGAGAGCCCTCTGGTTGTGATGAACGAGGGGCGCTCTGTAACTGCGAGAATAAGGTCATTGCATCCGCAAGCTCGGCTGGGGGGTGCACTGCCGTGCCGTCCGGCCCATGCATCAAACCCAGGACATTTCCAAGGGCTTTATTACGCTCCATATCCGGTGATATGGCTTTGATGAGAGCGAGGAGATCAAGGATTGGGGAGTGGTCTTCTCCGGGTCGGCCATCAGAGGGAGAGGTAGTAGTTGGGCCATCGACAACTACGACATCGTCGTTTTCCGGCTCATTTGTCGGCAGTGGCATCGGAGGGCGTCCACGAGGCCGTCTCTCTGGACCAACGTAAGCTTTGGACACCGCCAGCAGCTTGTCAGACTCAAAGATTGAGGGTATTTTCGTCAAGGGTGCTTTTATTGCGCCCGCTCTTGATTTTCGTTTGGGAGGAGGATACGTCGCTGGTCTCTTTCCCTTCTGATTAGACAAGTTGGGCAAGCCCCATGAGCGCAGCGCTTCTGGCAGCGACGCCTTTTGCATTGGGATGGTCTACAGGACATGGATTAGGAACATGCAACGGTCTTGAGGAAGAGCACACACCTCACGCAAGGAGAAAATAATTTCCAGCATCTCTTGTCCGGCTCCAGAGACCTTCAAAGTCCCAGTCACCGACATAGCATCACTCTCATCCGCCAACAACCCCCAAGACATCAAACCAAGACCGACCGCCACTCGGGCCTCAGGTGCATCCGGAAGAGATGACTGAGAGTGCGAATGGGAAATGTTGACCTGTGCGGGGGCACAGTCCGTTTCGAGAGGGTCGAGGAGGTAGACTGAAAAGTCGCGTGTGTGGTCTTGGATGATTTCTGGGCTAGAGCGACAAATGGTGTTAAGACACGTCTTCAAGGAAGCGGACGCGTAGCGTGGAAGTGGCTGGACGGTGGAACGCGAAGAGCTGGCACCGTCCCCTTGGGAAGGAATGAACTCGATAGGAACCACGCCCTGGGACCGGGCGAGGATGTACTGAGGAGAGCCATTGAGGGAATACAAAATCCGAAGAGGCCGTTTGTCGGAGGACATGCTGAACGACCAAATCTGTCGAATGCTCGTTTCCGGTGGCTCACCCTCGTCGTGTGCACAGTGCAGGCTCAACGTGAAAGAAACGTCACATGTGACACTGTGATTGTTGGCGTTTGTCACGTCGGCGAATTCCGAATTCACAAAGGATATATTTACGAATCAAACGGAAAACCCAATAGCTATCGACATACGCCGTTCTACATCATTCGGAACTCTCACTAAAGACCTCGACGAAAGACCGCGGACCATGCGCATGTTGGGGGTGGGGTCCATGCTCGTTTCAGGCTCGGATGGGTTGGGAATCTGCGTCTTGGCTACGGAGCAATTGCAACCAGGGAGGCACACAAGGCTTTGATGATACTCGGGGACGTCTTCGTCGGTGAAAGGAGTTAAATCGAAAGGAGTTGAAGGGGGCCCGGAGAAGCAAGGAAAGATAAACCAGAATAGAACCGACATCGGAAAAGGTGAAGGAGATGAATCGATATCCCGAATCCAGACGTCGCGATCGAAGGCACACACGGTGAACATCGCGGTGGCAATGAGGCCCATTGTGTAAAGACCGTCTGCGTCGAGTCCTTAGCGGGAAGTGCGCAGTGTATAGTTGAAATGCTTACGGATAACTGTGCCAATGATTACGAGTATTTGGAGAATGGCAAAAATCCAAAGGGTGGTCGGTTCGGGGGTAACAGAGAGAGTGAGCGTATACAAGGTGTTGACTAGAAAAGTGTCAGATAACGAAGTTTCTGTATGGCCAAAACTCACTCAAGGCAAAAGGCAACAGAGTGAATAGACCTAGTGTCTCAGTTGCCACCGACTGGGGGCTGTCAAATAGCGTCTTCCGTAGAATTGAGAGGGTGGAGACCAAGATCAATGTGGCCAGAATTCCGACCAGGACATAAGCGGTATTGGGATGGGCGAAGGACGGTCTGAGGTAGAGCGACAGCGCAAGGGAGGCGGTAGATACCAGGAGGATGATTCCCAGGAGAATTTTGCGGAACGTACGAAAAGTAATGGACATGGTGGGTAGTGGATGTTGTGGGCGGTAGCAAGCGTCAGCCTGAGGTTGGAAACAGGAACGGGGGGCAGACAGCGGCTGACAGTTTCTGGAGTGGCTGACCGTCCAGTTTTGCACCCAACTTTTTTGTGCGCTACTGCCAATGTCACTGTGGGGGGTGGAGAGTGCCTTTCACTTGTCATCGCTGCTGGATAGAGTTGCAAGTGTTCTTCTGACCCCAGTCAAGGCGAGTACAATTATAATAATTATTGGTGAGAAGAAGTCGGAATCTCGCATCTTGACGACAAACACCGGGCAATGGCTGCATCTTCCGTTCCAAGTCATTCAAAGATGTCTCTGGGCTGGGAGTTTCTGACAAGCACAGTGGAAAAGAGAGAACGTGAGGATTACGTAATGAAATAAATTTTCGATTCGAATGCAAAACGCAAACGATGGAGAGCTCGACGACTGTAGTGCATTCTCCCAGCATCCTCGGGAAACGCAATAGAGCGTTGAGCCAATATCTGTTACGCCTTACTTCCAGTCCCGAACCGTGTGGTCTCTCCGATTCCGACTTCGAACCAGTCGCGTCGACCTCCAAGGCTCATCCCTTACTGATTAATGGGACTTTGGTTCCTCATACCAACAAGCGCTACAAATGCACTCATGAAGGCTGTGATAAAGCATACTCCAAGCCCTCACGTTTAGAAGAGCACGAACGCTCGCATTCGGGACAAGTAGTGGATTTTGCTAATCAGCACGGAGTGCACCTAACACAATATTTTCTAGCGCCCCTTCGTCTGTGACAAATGCTCCAAGTCATATTTACGCGAGACACATCTCCATGCCCATGCTCGTAGTCATCTCCCAGCATCCGACAGGCCTTTTGTCTGTCCCGAAACGAAATGTGAAAAGAGATTTTGGACTGCCCAACACCTGCGCGTACACACTGACTGGCACAACGGTGCAAAACCTTTCGTTGTAAGTGCAATTGTCTCAATTTCATGAAGTATCTGACCCTTGGTCTTGGTAGTGTCCCGAAACCGACTGCCAGGAGGCATTTGCGAAACACCACCAATTACGAGCTCACAAGTGTACCGCGCATGCTGCTCCTGGAACAAAGCCGTACCAATGCGAACATGAAGGATGCACTCAGTCATTCGCGACAGCTCAGCATCTGCGCACTCATTCCAAAGTGCATAATGGTCAGGCCGAATTTATGTTTTCTGACCTTTTTTTCTGACTATAAGGTCAGAAAAACGATACACTTGCGCCCATTCGGCCTGTTTACCGGCTAACGGAGAAGCGATCAAATTTTATCCCACCTGGACAGCCCTTCAGCACCACAACCGTACCGATCACCCACCTCAGTGTTCTCACCCCTCCTGCAACGGCCGTATATTTTCTTCCCAGAAGGGTCTCCGCGCTCACCAAAAACTCCACGAACAACAAGCCGCAGAGGCAGAAATCGACGCCGCCATTGCTTCGGACAGCGAAGACGTGCAGGATGAGCGACCGCGGAAGAAACGAAGAGGTGGGGAGCTGGGGAGGGACTGGAAATGTGATGTCGACGGTTGTACAAAAGACTTTAAATCGGTAAATTCAACATACCTCTTTGTCAAGAAGTACATGCTAATCGACCCTTGCAGAAAAAGGCGTTAACGACACATACGAATATCACCCACCTTGGACGGCGAGATCATGCTTGCCCGCATGAGACCTGCAAGCAAACCTTCGGTTACAAACACCTTTTGCAACGCCATCTCGCGAAACACCACACTGCTCCGGTCACCGCTTCGGAATCCGATGATGAAGATAGAAATCCGCTGCCGGCGCCGGCGACCGCGATGGATATTGACATGATTACTGGCAACACATACGCTCAGAATGCCCACAAGAAGTTGAACGCAGCGAAAGCCTTGCGATGCCCGTATCCGGACTTGGACGGTCTTGTCTTGGTACAACATTCGGAGCAGGACGATACCAACGGCCATTTGGTGGCCGGTCCTACTTGCGAATATGTGTTCAGCCGGGCCTACGACCTCAGGCGACATCTCCAGACCGCGCACGACGTCGTCGCAGAGAAGGAAAATGTTGATCGATGGGTGCGGGCGCGGTGGCCCAAGTCGGTTCAACTCCAATCTTGATTTTTCGGCCCATATCCTTCAATCCACTGCCACAATAGCATCGCATCTCAGTATCCATATCGTCTCATGCTAATTACTGTATCAATTTGATGTTCTTGGTGTTTCTTGGTATGTTGAATAGTTCCCAGACCTTGCTTGGCTAACCCCTCGAAAAAAATCAGTCGTCGTTCTGGATGTGCTTGTGTTACAACTCGTTCACTTAGGGCGACCTTGCAGTATTATCCCATATTATACGAGTTGATATGTGACATTTCCCTTCTCGTTCTCAATTTCCAGATAAGCGTGGACCCTCGTGGTTTCTGGGGGGACCATTCGATCCATTCGATCAATGAGACATCTCTCCTTCTCGGTACGCACATTATACTCGCCATCATCTCGCCATCGTGGCCCACTCGATCCTTCTGATCCCGAACTTTTCTCGAAACCTTGAAAAATACATATTGAATAATACAAATACATTTATACGTTTATACATTTGCAAGCACTACATCGATCTCTACACGCAGTTGCAGATAAATAACATAACTACGCTTCGATATTTTTAAGTTTACAGCCAGGTTACATATCGTGCTCAATAAGTATCGTGGGACGTCTACACAATAGCATGAAGCGAGCCCGAGCTCATTACTCCATGCTACCTACCTGCTGATCAGCAGCCCCGGCCTCCAACACGCCCCGGGCTTTCAACTCGGCCTGCGTGCGCTCGACTTCGTCCTGCACGCGCTCGATCGAGCGGAAGTACTTGACGGTCTTCACATGCAACTCTGCGGAGATCCATCAGAATCAGATCAACTTCGCGAGCATATGGGACATACCGGCGGTAGCGTCTTCGTCGACGACTATAAGCGCCCAGGGGTGAAGCTGCAGAGCAGACAGGGTCCACTGAAACGATGCGATTAATATTCGCATAAGGGCGCGTTAAGATGAAAATCTCACGAGATGGTTCACGCCCTCCTCTGGGAGTTCCAATTCCAATCAGCCTCACGCGAGCTAGGCAGCAAGAAAACACCGACCAATGGCCTTGCTCAACGCAAGGGACTTGCGCTGCCCGGTGACGACGACGACGATCTCTCTGCTGTCGAGCACGGTGGCGACACCGACCGTCAGCGCCATGCGCGGCACCTTGCTGATGTCATTGTCGAAGAAACGCGCGTTGGCGAGAATCGTCTCGAACGCGAGGGTCTTGATGCGCGTACGCGACGCGAGGGAAGAACCTGCGCGAAAAGGTCAGGTTATCGAACGGGTCGTGCGGTAGATCAAAGTACCTGGTTCCTGTATAAGAGTGAGTAGAGGGCAAATAGCTGGGAGGGACGGATACTGACGTTGAACGCGATGTGGCCATCTTCACCTATTCCCCCCAAGAATAATTCTATCCCGCCGACGGCTTTGATGCGTGCCTCGTATTTGTTGCATTCGCCGATCAAGTCCTCCGCGTTGCCGTCTGTGATTTACGGGTAAGCCCAGTAGAGCGAGCCAGACGCGTAGCACACACCCAAGATGTTGACCTGTGAAGGGGGGATGTCCACTGTACAATATAAGTGAATTGGATAGGAGCGTAAATGAGAACAGCATACCGTGCGAGAAGAACTCGCGGAACATGAAGCTGTATAACATTCAAAACCGCGTCCTAGTAAACGGGGTTTTCCCTTACGTGTGGTAGGACTCTGAATGGTCGCGCGGGAGGCCAACATACTCGTCCATGTTGAACGTGATGACATTTTTGAATCTAACCCAAGTCAGCCAAAGCCAGAGTTATTCAAAGGGAGTTACGGACGAGAGCTTCCCGGCCTGAACAAGCTTAATGAGGGACTGTGGGGCGGACATGAGTGCAAAATCCGTGTAGCTTGAGGACGATATAACCTTGTATGTGGGGATGGGAGAGGAGCCTGTAGGCAGCCCGAGAACAAACGGGCGCTCCGCCGTCGGGGCAAACTCGTTGATGCGCTTGCAGATGTAGTTTGCAATGTAGTCGCCCACGGCCGGAGCGTCGTCGCGGATGATCAAGCCTGCTGGAGGTGAGGAACAACAGCACACAGAGGTGCCATAGGGGACATACGCATTTATTCTGGAGGGGAGGCGGGAAGAGGGCGAAAACAGAGAGTGCATTTGGAACGGGTCTTGTATTGTGCGGACCATATGGGTAGTGTGCCCGATATGCTTGCGATACGACATCGATGGAAGGAAAGAGACGCGTGCTCGCAAATGAAACGTTTGAGATCGCGTCCAATCCAGCCAGGGCGGCCATCACTTCTTTCCATTCTCTTCTCATTCACATGCCCTGTGTATTTTAACTCGATATGTCTTATCTCCGACCTGCCCTTCGACTCCGGACACATCCCACCTCGTCCATCTCTCGTCTCCGAACATACACCGCGGCTCCACCACACGCAAATTGGCCGCATCCCCTGCATGCGTCTTCCCGCCTGACCGACCGAAAATCCGTATTTCTTGCGCACGCATCGATATTATCTCATCCCGACATGCTTCCCCGCTTCCTGGAACACCTCCGCGCGCTCCCTCGCCTCAAGCGCGCGACACACTGTATGTACGCGTACCGCGCAGCAGGTGTGGCAGCCGAGTCCGACGGCGGTGAGGGCGGGAGCGGTGAACGCCTCGGGCGGCTTCTTAGACTGACAGGTTGTGAGGACGTCGTGGTCGTCGTGTGGCGGTGGTACGGAGGTGTGAAGCTCGGCGCGGACAGATGGAAGCGTATATCGGAAGTCGCTAGGGAGGCACTCGAGGACGGGGGTTTCTTGGTCAAGGGAGGTGGAACTGACGGCCCGAAGAAGGGAAAGAAGAAAAGATGACGGTTCTCGAAACAGCTGTGAGTGTGAGTGTTGTTATTCCTTTTACTTTGCACGCTCCAACAATTCGATCAGGCTCTTCAAAAACAGTGTCTCCATAGCTTGGGCATTGGGCGTTCCCAAAGGAAATCGCAGCATGTCCTTGGGGCTGGGCGAGCTGTCTGCTACAATCCGCGATGGAGCGACTGCGGGAAGAAAGTACACGCCATAGTGGGGAAGAAGGGCTCTCAGCAGGTAATTTTGCATGTACACTGCACGGAGCGTCAGAAACACCCGAATGAAAGCGTGTATCTGTACCTTGTGCATTGTAATATAGAGCCCAAGGATCGTCCACTTTGCGCGCCGAATGGAAGCTCTCCCAGTTCACGAAACCGACAAACCAGCTAGCATGCCACACGAGTGTTTTCTTTCGCATCACTGGATCCATCGCCAGAGTGCGCAGAGATTCGAGAACTTCAGGAAGAAATCGCGTAGCCGTCGCATGAAATGCAGCGTTGACAATCACTGTTTCCGGCGTCGTTCCTGGACCTAGATGGTGCGGAAGCTCCTCCGCAAAGGTCCAATTCCCAAACTTCTTGCGACCTGAGAACGTCCAGGCAGGGGCGGGGATTGGGCCGCGATTCATGAGGATAATATCGGTGCTGCGTGCTTTATACAGCCAATAACCGTTCTTCAGCCGGACACCCGTCGCGGGGTCTACCACAGGCTGCGTGTAGCCAGCGTCGTTTTTATCTGTCGCAGCGTAGAGCGATGTAGAGAGGACGTATCGCAGCACAGCGGAGCCGGACGCGATCAGTTCCGTGTCTTTTGGCGGGAATTTGAAGCGTTCTTGGGGCGTGGCGTAGCCGGGCGGTAGGCAGATATGATGGAAATTGCAGAACTCGAGGCCGGGGCATTCGTGTGTTCTGTGGTCGTGGGTCTCGAGGGCACGGAGCCAGAGAGAGTGGAGATAAAAGGTGGTCTCTGGGCCGACGAGGAGGATTCGCTTGCTCCGCAGGAATGCGCATGCGTCGACGACGTGCGACGACGAAGGGTGTTTGTCTGAAACCGGAAAGTCTCGGGGAGATTGCGGAGGCCGTACCGATGGAAGAGAGTCCTGAACGGCGCGAATTTTTTGGGCAGGGACAGAGGTTGGGAGATGGTCAAGATATCGGGCGAGCACGTCGTCCAGAGCGGCGTCGAGATGGAGGTCATTGCGGTTTTGTAGAAGAAGGAAACGAACGACGAAGAAAAGTAAAGCGAGGGCGGGGACGAGCACAAGCTTGAGGACGCGTCTTCTGCGCATCCAGTCGCGTGAGGGTGAGTGTAAAGCCATCCGGCCCGGCCGATCCAATTTGAATATTTGAATCTTGATGGCAATGGTTTGCGATTGCGCCCGTCCACCACCTCGCCTCTCAACGCTACCGGATACACGTCCTACGAGTAAGCTGAGAGACACTGCTGTTCATATTTTGCTGAATATTTGAGGACCATTAGAATAAATGAAATGAGCAATATCAACTTGGCGTTTTCGGAGCCGGGGCCGGGGAACCCTTCTTCAGACGAGGACTCGGACACGCCGGGCCCTGGCAGAAGCGTGGCTGCTGAAAGGACTGTGGTCACCTCTACTCCAGAAGCCGGTCCGAATCTCGACAGATTTTGGAAACGCGTCGCGGAGGTTACCAGCCGTTATCACGATGTGGGCAAGAGACGGATAGGCGGAGAAGAGATCAGAGAATGGAACCGCAATCCCACTAACGGAAAAGTAAGCTCCCCAAAAACTCGCAGAGCAGTGAGCTAACGATCCAATTTACTGTTTTAAGATTTGTGGAAAATGCGACAGCAGTCGCGTGAAACGGATCTGTATTATCGACGAGGACCAGCCCAGCTGCCGACCGTGCAGATTGATGAAAGTTGGCTGCGACCGCAAACCGCGATTTGTATTCGACATGACCAAGGACCAGTTTTTCCCCGTCTACGAAGAGTTTCTCAAAGTATTCAATAATCGCGTGCCTGGACGATTGAGGAGGCACAAGCAGGCAGAGAACTCCTGGAGGTCACGTGT
This sequence comes from Mycena epipterygia, assembly GCA_029281465.1. NCBI lineage: Eukaryota > Fungi > Basidiomycota > Agaricomycetes > Agaricales > Mycenaceae > Mycena > Mycena epipterygia. Next base: position 428,836 of record JARJCQ010000019.1, read on the forward strand.
GCAATCCAAAAACCCACCCACCACTCGACGTAAGTATAAACTCGCACTTCCCTTCAATTGCTGATTGCGTCGTAGGTAGAGGAGAACGGGAAGAATCCTCCATCGAAATGGAGACACGATTGACATCCGTTCAGAGTACTCTGAACATTCGTACATCCGAACTCAGTCAATTGCGGGAACAACTTGGTACGCGCCGTGGACTAACTTCTGAAGCATGTTTGCCAACTAATATAAAACAGATTCCGAAAACCACGCGGCCTTCTTCCTCGGCGTGTTAACCGCGGAGTGGACTCACATTGCGGTGACCGCGCGTGGGTTGGAAGGCCAGGTGAAAACGCTGCATACCGATTCCAGGTGCCCAGCAGCAACAGACAGAGCTCTGGACACTGCCGTGAGGCTGGCCGATGACCTTCAGAGAGTTCAGGACGTGATGAGACAGTTTCAGGAATGCAGAAGCTCCCGTCGGCAGTAGACTAATAATTAAAAACCCTGTTCCAGGAGGTGTGGTGTCTGTTAATATCCGAGCCTGCGTTGTCACGTTACCGCGTTCACCGGGCCGACTACTGCGAATATCACGCTCCAAGCGGACAATGATCTCATCGTCTCTCTCTCTTAATCTTTTGCTATGCCCTATCGAATTCCATTAATTGGCCGACTCTCCTTCCGTGAATACATAGTTCTCGTCTTCGGCCTCCTCTTCATCGTGTGCGAGGGCTTCCTGCACATCATCATCGTTGTTCTCCCTACCCCCGTTATCAACTTTTGCTACGAGCGCTCTCGGTCACTCTTTCACCGTATAAGCGGCCCCCCCAAGGCAAAGTCCGAAGAGAAACGCATCGCAGACCGTATTCTCAACGCAAGGGACTTTGGCGAGTTGTGTAGCATCTATGGCTACACACACGAGGAACACGGTGCGTGTCAGGTATTTTTATGTTCATCACGTACTCACCTTCTGCTTGTTCTCTAGTCGTCCTAACCAAGGATGGCTACCTGCTAGGATTGCACCGTATTCCATCCAAGAAAGGCCAACAGAAGGTAAGCTATGCACCTCTCCTGTGGGAAAACAATTATTGATGGTGCCATTATAGGCTAGTCCGGGAACAAGCACCGGAAACCCCGTTGTGTATCTCCACCATGGTCTCCTCATGAATAGTGAAGTCTGGGTTTGCCTGACGACCGCCGAGCGCTCGTTGCCGTTTGTCCTCGTCGAGCAGGGCTTTGACGTCTGGCTCGGAAATAATCGGTAAATCTCAAATGCCAGTGCACAGGGTGTAACTCACCTTGAATAGAGGAAATAAATACTCGAAAAAGTCGATACACCATGGCCCCAATTCCACCAAATTCTGGGACTTCAGGTATGCATCTGCACATCGCATACGCGCGGCTCTCTAAACATTTTTCAATAGTATCGATGATTTCGCGTGGCACGACATCCCGGACTCGATACACTACATTCTTGACTGCACCAAGGCCCCCACGCTCTCATATATAGGATTCAGCCAGGGCACGGCCCAGGCCTTCGCCGCTCTCAGCATACACCCCCAGCTTAATGACAAGGTCAACGTTTTCATTGCCCTCGCCCCCGCCATGAGCCCCGCCGGCCTAGCCGCCTCAATCGTAGACGGGCTGATGAAGGCCTCGTAAGCGCTACCAGCTCGCTACAATATTTTTTCGTCTCTTACATATTTCCAGGCCCACCTTAATGTTCCTCTTCTTCGGTCGCAAATCCATCCTATCCTCTGCCGCAATGTGGCAGTCTATCTTGTACCCTCCGATTTTTGCAAAGACGATCGACACATCCTTACGCTGGCTCTTCGCCTGGAACAGCTTCAATATCTCGACGCATCAAAAGATAGCTGCTTACGCGCACCTCTACTCATTTGCGTCGGTCAAGTCGGTCGTGCACTGGTTCCAGATCATGCGCAACGGGCAGTTCCAGATGTACGACGACGATGTACAGTCGCCCGTTGTGCGCACATCCGTGAGCTCATACCGCCCCGCACGCTTCCCGACGCGCAACATCGTCACGCCGATCGTGCTGTGCTACGGCGACAGCGACAGTCTCGTCGATATCGACGTGATGATCTCGCAATTGCCGGGGCACACCGTGTGCAAGCGCCTCCACGGCTACGAGCACCTCGACATCCTGTGGGGGAAGGATGTCGACGTGGATGTGATCCCCGAGGTGCTCGACTCGCTCAAGCAACACTGCGAGAATCCCGAGAAGCTCATGGTCAACGGCATTGTGCGGGAGAGGAAGATGGTGATGTCGGATTAGCTTCAACCGGATTATTTAATTGTACTTCAACCATAATGCCGTAATTGCAAGCGAAGGGACTGCGTAGCTGCTTGGATGAGCCAGGAAGAGCTTTTTTCGAGCCACACGGAGAAAGGAATCAGATTGTTGATGTCACGACGATGACCGCGGCCTTGGCGTAACCAGATTATACCAGAGCCCGGGCCGCTCTTGCCGCGGAATAACACCCTCCCGACGATATAAGCCCCTGACCCCACATTCAAGGCAACCATGTCCGTGTCTTCATCCACCAAGGGTAAGAAATTCCGCCTCTATGGCTACCCCGTGTTGCATTCCGCGTCCCCGGCATTCCACAACGAGATATTTGGCCTCCTGGGCGAGGGGAAGCACTATACCACCTTCTCGACGAGTCAGGTTATCCCAGAGATGTTGCAAGAACTACGCAGCGACGACGTCGGCGGGTCCAGGTGCGTCCACAGTAATTATTTATGCTCGCTACAGCACATAACGTCGACATAGCGTAACAATGCCCATAAAGGGTTCAGTTATTTCATTTCTGGACGACATAACGCCCGAAGCGCGTGTTACGGGCGCAGTAAACACCATCGTGAAGGTGGGGGAAAAGCTTGTAGGCACGAACACGGACATTTTGGGTGTGAAGAACGCGCTCCTGCGCGCCCTGCGGCTACAGCACCCGGACATGGTCATCTCCCCACAGGGGCGGTACCCCGACAATTCGGGCGGCGTGGGGTTGATCATAGGTGGGGGCGCAACAACGCGGAGCGCCGCGCACGCGCTCGCGACCCTCGGATTGCACCCGATATATCTAGTGAATCGCGATGTCGCCGAGGTTGAAGCTGGTATGTGCATCTGTCCTTGGATGTCAATTATTAGCTGAGGACGCGAAACAGTTCAGAGAGCATTGCCCCACCTGATGCTTGTGCATCTGCGGCATCCCGACCAAGTCGAAGAGTTGTTGGCGCAGCCAACGTCGCCGCGGATACTCATGGCCGTCGGCGCCATCCCGGCATTCGGCCCAGCTACGCCGGCGGAGCGTATGGTGTACACCACTGTATCATCTATCCTGTCCATGCCTTATAACCCACCGCAACTTCCATTGGGCTCGACGCTGCCGCTCCCAAAGAAACGGCTGTTTCTTGAGATGGCTTATAAACCGCGCATCACGCCAATGGTATGTCTGTCGTTTATTGAATGGCAGATGCAGCATTGACGCGTGTTGAACAGTTGACAATAGCGACGGCGCACGGGTGGGACCCAATCAACGGCATCCAAGCGATGATAGAGCAAGGGTACGCGCAGCAGCGAATGTGGGCGCGCCAAGATCCCAGCATAGAGGTAGGGTGCGATTCATCTATACTTGGTCCGGAGATCGAGCGCGCGGCAAGAGAGTTGGCGATGGGCATGGAAGAGTGAGCTGCCAAGTTCTTTCGCTCGTGTGCAAGGCTGACGTTCCACGCACAGTATCGTGGTAAAGATTGTTGAGGTGGACAAGGTGTTGGAGGCGGCCAGTTTAAAGGCCTCGTTATAGGAATTAGGATCTCGTAAACATTCCGAATACAAACGTCAAAGACTGTTCAGTGAGTAAGGAACGAGCTTCTATCCATTGAAGCAGAGACTGGCGAAGTTGGTGAAGTAGGTCCTGGAGCAACTTTCTCTCACGTGCCCAATTATTGACGCGTTCCTCGACGCGTCTTTCCGGTACAGAAATCCAAGATCACATATACAAGTTGGTATGTTACATCTGTATGTTACACTGCAAGGGAATACAATATATACAACAAAATCCAGGTAACGTCGCGATTTAACCCGCTTCTTCCTCATCCTCCGAGCCCTGTTGAATAGAAACACACCAGAATACTCTGCCCCATGGGTCATCGCCCTCCCCTGCACCACCCTCATGTTCCTGTTCCCCGTGCGTCGACGAGTCCGAGCACTCGGGTTCATGAAGCGGCGCAGCATGGTCGAACGGCGGTACATGTTGTCGCTCACAGCAGACGAAGCGGACGTCCTGTCCGTCCCAATACCGTGTCAAATTGAACCCCAGACCCCCGGGCAGTTGTAAGCGCAGGGAGGGAGCAAATTCGAGGAATCCATAACAGAAATCTATGGTAAAATGAGGACACAAAGCGCACTCGAGTTTGAAAACAAACCGGTTGTTATAAGATCCTTGTGGTAATAACATGAGGATACAGCGCACACTTTTAGTTTGAATACGAACCTGTGGACCAAGAGTAACCGCCTTCCTGTGCGCCTCACTGCTGAAATACGACCGGCGCTGCTGCGAGGTCATCGCGTGGGGAACTTCTTCGTCTGCAGCCTTCTTCTTCTTGCTTTTCTTACTATCAGAGCTGAAGCGACTAGACCGACTTGAACGGCTGGACAAAGAACTGGAGGATCCGGACGACGAAGGTGATCCGGACCTCGTCGCGTGATTCATGGCCAAATGCAACGACGAGGTATCGTCAGCTATTGATGTGGGTGGAGGAAACTGGGGGTGGGCAGCAGGGTCGTCACATGAAGACGGGAGATGGGTGTGCTTGAGATACGGCATAGTGGCCAACAAGGGAGAGAGCGCCCACGGCTTTTGGGAGGCGGTGCAGGTCAGGTCGTGTGAGAGCGTCGGGTCGATGTATCTTCGGTTCCAGAGGTGAGAATTATGGGATTAAAGCGCTCTCAGGGGCGCATCACGCACTTCATGAACTTGAGAGCAGCCCCAGTGCCCCATGGCAACTTGAGCGGCCGTTCGAAGATGTTGCCGAATAGAATGTCGTCTGAAGAGCGAGGAGATAGGAACCGGCCTGCGGGTCATCCGGTTCAGTTGAAGGGTGTCGTAAAGGAAGGAGGACGCACCCTGGACTTGTATGCTCCATGTTACGCCTTTGCGGTCCTCCCTCGAAAAGTATTCCGCCTCCTCTGGAGTGGTGTCGTTGGACGGGTCCGCTTGGTTTAAACCCTTGATGTGGACGACTATTTCGCCTTCCCAGGCATCCGTCACAATCCGGTGTGGAGTGTTCGTGTTCACCAGAGAAGTAATCGGCGTGAGTTCGCCCGGCGATGGACCTGCAAGGACTCGGAGCGTCGGCATTGTACGAGGGTATTAAAGTGGACGTGGTGGCGGTTGACAGAAAGAAGGATTGAATGAACGGGTAGACCGGCTACAACTTAGGAAATGGCGCAGCAACCGACGTCTGAAGTGTGGTGCCAGGACATTGTCCTTAAATGGTAACTTCGACAACACGATATGCGTCATCGAGGCGCACTTAGCACGCGGTGGATGGCAAGCAATTAAGAGTTACAGTTTCCTCGACTGCCGACAAGGAAAGCCCTGGTATAAAGATACATGCAATAACGTAGAATAACGTCGAAGGAGAAACCGTGCCGCTCAAGTCTATGACTCTTGCGCCCGTTTTCTTGCACCCTCGAGATCTTCTGGTTGATATCGGCGTCTCTTTTTGTGTGCAGCTTTGTCTTTCGACGCTTTTGCATCGCCGCCGCCAGCAGTGTTGACGTTCACTCTCGGAGGAACCGCGAACCCAAAGGATTTGCCGACTTTGGCCAAATCGAGCGCATTGACATTGAAGACCTCTTTGAGAGAATACGATGCATATGATTGCAGATATGCCCGGTAGCCGTCCTTCGCAGATTGATGCAAGTAGTAATTTTTCTGCAGCAGTTTTTCCAGCTAGAAGATTATCAGCATTTGAGGGTGGCCAGCTGGAGAGCAAGCGTACTTGGGACTGTATGTTGGCAATGCGATTTCCAGGGAAGCTGAACTCGTTCAGGGGGACCTTGGCTTGTTTCAGATACCGTAGGAATCCTAGTTCACTTTTAAGAAGGAAAAGCAAACTCTTCCCGCTCTTCCCCGCCCGAGCTGTCCGCCCGACGCGGTGAATGTAATCACGAGGGTCATCAGGAGGGTCAAACTGGACGATCCAGTCGACCTGAGGGATATCGAGACCTCGGGCAGCGACGTCCGTGCACACGAGTATCCCAGAGTCCGCGTTTATAAATTCAAAAAAGGTTGTAGTGCGCTTTTGTTGCTTTTGTTTCCCCTACAAAACACAGGTCTTAATGTTTGAACGACAAGCTGATAACATTTAGCACGTACGTGGAGCTCCAAAACCGGGACATCAATGTAGTTGAGTAGTTCCGCGTGGTACTTCACGGAATTACAGCTAGAGAAGAATACGATGACTTTTTTCTTCCTGTTTTTGGAGAGGAAGGTGTAGAGGAGCAGAAACCTCTGGTCTGACTCGCAAACAACGTATCCCTGCGCCAGGGTGTCGACCGTACTTGTTTGTTCTTCTCCATCGATGTCGACACTGACGGACCCCGGCCGCAGAGAGATGCGAGCCAAGTCCGCTACTTTTGTGGTCTGGGTAGCAGAGAACAGCATCGACTGCCTGTTTTCTTTACGTGTTGCATGAGTACCGGAGGGGCTTGAAGGTCCAGTACTACTCACCAGTAGGCAAAATGCTGATGATCTTTTTCATTTGCTCCTCAAATCCAATTTCTAAAATCCGGTCCGCCTCGTCAATCACTAGTGCCTTTAGGTTCCCTGCATACGAAAGCGATTAGTATTAGTATACCCACAGAACATAAACATGCGCACGGAATATAAAGCCTTTGGTGTTCTGCAATACAGTGGGTCAAAAACTTGACTGCAATGTACTATAAGCTTACCATAAGATGGTCCAATAATCGCCCTGGGGTAGCGACAAGAAGACTGACACCCTTGGTGAGCTTGTCCTGCTCTGCTCGCATGTTCGCGCCCCCCATTACGATACCACATGTCTGCGAATGAAATTGCATGATGTCCTTCGCGACACCGAATATCTGGAGCGCAAGTTCTCTTGTTGGAGACACAATTATGATGCCGGTACCTGTTATTTAGGCATTAGATAGAAAGGGTGGGTGTACAGCGGTATATACACACCGTTCATTGGCTTGAATTTTAAGCGATGTAAAAGTTCGACGGCAGGAATGACGAAGGCTAGGGTTTTGCCAGAGCCAGTGCGAGCGGCTCCCAGAACATCCTTTCCAGTGAGCAGAATTGGAATTGCTTGGGCCTGAATAGAATGTTAGCGGGATGTGCGGACGCGGGATATAAAAAAAAACACCTGAATCGGGGTCATGGTTTTCAGGCCCATTTCATCTATTGCTCTGACGGTTTCATTGGAGAGCTCGAGCGAGGAGAAGGGGACCCTCTCCGAGGACGAAGATGCTGATTCTGCAGCCATAACGAGCCGAGGGAGAATTTTGGGTGATTGTAGGGGAAAGGGCGAAGGTGTTGATGCCTAACAGCAGCAAATTGAGTGTCGCCCACCGCCGAATTAGGCGAATTTGGGTTTTGTTGTTGCATTCTCTGGCGGTCGGTGATAAAAGGAGCAGTGAAAAAACACTCTGGGTCTATTTGGTGTAAATTATACAGCGGAGTAGTATGTACAGCTTCAAATCCCGGCAACCAAAAATTGTTCAGAAAATGCCATCACGATAAATCTGCTGTCCGCGGTCGTAAATCCCGGCCCCAGCTGCGGTGGTATACCTCCAGCACCTTTTGCCTGACTTTTGTTTTTGGCGCCCTCCTCCCAGTCCAAATACGGCACTGCTCGTACCCCTGCTCAAGTAGCAGCTCAATACCCTCCACTCCCGCCCATGCGACCCCGGCGTCCCTCTTTTCCTGGGCAAGTGCCAACAGAGACGTGATCCGCCTCTCGTACGCTAGTTCTATCGCAACGCCTCCCGCAGGCGACAGATGGTCCGAATGCAGCCCGATATCGATGAGCTGGTTGCCATCCGCCGATTCTGCCCCGGCAGTGGAGGTCGCTGGGATCGTCGATACAATCATCGTCGGCGGCGGGTGGATCGGCAGCGGCACTGCGAGGCGGTCGAGCACACGTATATTGAGCAAGGGATCGAGCTTCTCGAACTCGCGTGCGAGGACCTCAGCCTTGCGGCGTGTGCGGTTGTAGATGTAGATGTTGATCACCCCAACGTGGTGCAGTGCATACAGGGTGGCGCGCGATGTCCCCCCTGCGCCAAGGACCAGAGCAGTGGTGGCGGAGGTGACGGCGTTGGCAGGCGTCAGGTACCGCAACAGGCATGTTTTAATAGCACGCCAATCTGTGTTGTCACCGCTGTACCCACCGCCACCTGGAATGGGGGAAATGGTATTAACAGCACCGATAATCCTCGCGTGTCGAGATATGTGCTGTAGCAACGGCATAATGTCGCGCTTGTATGGGATTGTTACGCTCGCACCACCGAAGTTGGGCGAATTCATTACATCGCTAAGCTCTTCGACAGTCAGCGTCTCTTTGAGTTCATAGGTGTGTGGTAGGCCCAGAGTAGCGAAGGCTGTGTTCTGGAGTGTGGGAGACATGGAATGGGCGATTGGGTAACCGAAGAGATAATAATTCTTCATTGGAAGAAGCCTCACGATATAGAGAAGCGACTGAATCTCGTAAAACGATATCTGTCCTGGGGAAGACACCCGTGGCAACAGTGGATGAGATACAGGTGACAGAACACGGTTGAGGGCCCGAGATAATTTACCCTGCAGACGCACATTAGTTAGGACAGGACACAAGACAGCGAGGCATCTTACCTCTGGCCCCAGGTTTATGGCAAGGATAGGTTTAGGATTTCGTTCAACATTCTGTTCAACCCTCAATACAAATTGCAGTAGACTCAGATTGTCTTGAGATGATCGGGCAATGCTGACGATTTTAACGATGTCGGCCCCCATATGCACGATTCTGTCATACAGCTGCATTGTCTGAGACGGTTTCTCCTCTGTATGAGGCTCCATCCATGAGATGCTTCCAGTAATATCACAATACGACCCGATGATAGTGGTATTGCCTTTAGACGAGACGATATCACGGAGGACTAAGGGGGGCAAGGTTACTTCAAGATCGATGTACTCGATCCCCAGCCGCAGAGCATGTCGAAAGAGCGCAGTGACGTTGTTTATGGCGGTCTCGTCGTTTGGAATATCAGGGAACCTGCCTCCGTGCCTTGCTGTCCGTAGGGTAAAGAGAATTGGGAGGGAAGAGTGCCGCCGGAGGGTAGCTATCTGGAAAGCGAGGAAGGTAAGGTCGAGGGACGCCAGCAGATCTATGCGGAGCTCCCAAAGGTCGATCCCAAGCGATAGATCCTCGAGTTTTGGGATGGCCTGCGTGACGTCTTCAAATGTCAGAGATAGGAAGTAAGATCGCGGCGCGTAATGGCCAACGGAGACTTTGTTGGTGTCTACGCCGTGAACGAAGCGCAGCAACCGGAAAAAATCATCCTCGACGGGTTTGAGAGCTAGAGTTTGATCTGCGGTCACTGTATCCCGTGAGTCGGCCGGTGCAGGAGGGATGGGAACGGTGAGCGAGACAAATTCAAAGGAGCAGCAGTCCCGGAAGAATTTTGCCCTGCGATCCCAGGCCTCTTTCGCACTTTCGTGGTAGTACGGGGGAAAATGGGTGGATTCGCGAATATACGTCAGGACGGCATCCTTCTCGCGCAGTACATGAATGACGAGGCCATGCAAGCGAAACTCCCGTAACAGAACGCGATTCCGTTCCAGTTCAACGACACCGCCGCCGCACGCAATGACCTTGCCTGTGAGGTGGGCCCGAAGCAGATCATGCAAAATGTCGGACTCAATCTTGCGAAACGCATCCCAGCCGCGACTCGCCACGAAGTCTGCAATGGAAGTGCGATACTGCTGCTCAAAGACTGTGTCTGTGTCGAGAAGCTCCCAACCTAGGGCCTTCGCGGCGAGCGTTGCCAGTGTTGTTTTACCCACTGGAGATCGAGTTGAAAAAGAGACCGCGGAGAACCAGAAAATACACACCTCCGCGCATGCCGATCAGGACAATACTGGCCTTGCGTGAGTAGCGGTCTGCATTGGACGGGGAAACGGCACGGGATGGCGGGATCGACTCCGCGGCGAACATGTTGGGGCTCTTCTGCGGGTGCTGGTCAGAAACCGACAGGGAATACGGAAACAAGGATTACGATGGTGGTGGTGGGCGGGGAACGGTTTACCAGGTCGCGGACATTCATTTTGTCGCGGGAACAGTCCTCAAGCGTTGGCGGAGCCAGGTTTCTCCGCCTTCAAAGCATCAGATTTAGTGTTGGAGACTCAGATTGCCAGCAGTGTGACACAGGGACCGCTTGAGGACCGCCGACCGGCTCAGCGCCCAGCACTCGAGGTTGGTTGAGACTGTGGGGTCAGTAGTCTTCAGTAGTGTCGGCTGAGTTAATGGCACTGAACACAGAACTGATTGGAGTCTGGGGTATATTCAAATTCCCCGCGTGCAATCAAACTCGCTCAGGGTGCTCTACTGCAATCTATAAGTAATCTACTTGTCCTTTTTCTCCTTCTTTAGCGCCTTCAGCCGTTTCCTCTCCTGCTTGGCCTTTTTTCGCTCATCCTCGTCGACTGATGCTTCCACATCTTTTTCTTTTTCCTCATCCCGGTTATGCTTTTTCGTCTTCTTCTCTGCATCGACCTCCAAGGCGGCGGGAGACTCGGACTCCTCATCCCGGCGCCGTTTGCCTTTCTTGTCCTTCCGCTTCCCAACGTCCTCCTCATCTGAAGACTTGCGCTTCTTCTTCTTCTCTACCTTCACCTCCTCCTCCTCCTCGACTTTGACCGTAATAATCTCTTCTGAAACCAGTGCCGACGACGATGCAGCGAAAAAAGAAGCAGACATCATAGAAGACAGTTTTGAAAGCCCCATTCGCGCCGCCGGGGGTCGACAGACTCTTCCTCCTTCAGTTCTAATTTCACGCGGGACGAACCGAGGCCGCCTCGGGGTGCATCGTAGCCCATTTCGGTCTTGACGTCCTCGGAGGGTGTCGGTGTCGCGGAGCCAGATTTCCCTGCCTTGGCAAGAAGCTTGTCCTTGAAGTAATCAGCAACGCTTTTAGTAGACGTCGTGAGCTTTTCCAGGGGAACGCCATCCTCGTAGGTTGTCAAAGACCCTGATGTAGTTGTCGCAGCCGTGATGGGTGTAGGTGCAATGCCGAGGATTTCAGATATAGAGGCAGCGGATTTGGACGCCATGTTTTTGGCGGCAATGGCTCGAGCGCGATGCCTGATCGAAGATATTTAGCAGTAATAGCAGTATGAGCGCAATGCCAACTCACGCCCGATGACGAGGAACGATTGGCTTGACGGCCTCGACGGATACAACGACCTCAGCCACGGGCTCTGATTTCCTCCGCTTTTTCTTCACGCCCGTCTCATCTCCGTCCTCCCTCTTCCGCTTCTTCTCGTCTTCATCATCTGACTCCGCAGGCTCGGCTTTCGTCTCTTCCACCCCTGCGTTCAGGCGTTGCAGCAGCCGCTCAAAATCCTTGTTTTGCTTCCACGCAATGCCGTTGGGATCTTTCTGCTGTGCGGCTCCGATGCCCAGCATATCCAACTTCTGAGATACCTTGATATGAGATATACGACCGTCCCCGGATGCACCGAGCCCTTTAGACGAGTCCCATCCGAACTTGGAGAGGTAGCTTGTACCAAATTTAGCGGCATCTTTTATGAACGTTAGCCTGGATGCCACAGAGAGAAGCAGGAGATGCACCATCCGCCCAGGTCAGGTTGCGCGGGTCAGCGCCAATGCGCTGCTTTTCTTTCCTACCGGATAAGCCCATGGTCGCGTTGGAGGTGAAGGTCAGACTTTTTTTTGATGGCCGGTCCACGCTGCCATGTCCGAATCGGACCGAGGTTTGGGTTTGCTTTCTATTACCACTGCTTTAATTTAATACATTCGACATCGAGGCTGCTTTCGTCTTCTCATCTTCCCTTCGACTGGCCTGCCACCACCAAAGAATTCATTCGAAGGTAGGTAGGTGTGAGCTCAGGCAAGACAAGCTTGCGAGTCAGCCTTAGTGGTAGACAAGGTAGACGGTCGCCGTCCTGTCGTCCCGGGTCACGTCATCCCGTGACACATTCCTTTCTACTCGCGACGCTCACCACCTCCGACGCTGCTGAGCTCGCCTCGCAGATTTTTCGGCCTGAGACGTGCTCTTACGCTCCTGCAGTATGTTGGCCATCCTTGGACAAGATTCCAGCGCGCTCCAGACACATTCGGGCTGGAATCTTGCAGCGGCTCTGCGGATGTCGTATTTTGACCGTCTTTCTGCTGACAACTTAGCTTGAGTTTTGCGACTTTGTCAAGTCTTGACCCGATATGTTGGTGCCTGAGTCTCAAGCTAAGTTGCTTCCTTTATCTCTATGTTTTTTCCTTCAAACACTTCGGGTGGTTCCCGAAGTGTTGTTTTTTCTGTCGAATGTGTGCCATTACTGCGGTATGCATTGGACCTCTGCAACCACGAGGTCGTTCGACGCCATCCCATCTCTTTCTATCATTCTTTCATCTTCTGCTGGGTGCGATGCACCGGATTTCGCTTTAAGTCAGAGATTGTCCGGAATGGTCTGTTTGGGCAGGCACCTCTTGTGGTCTCCGGCAGACCGGGGCAGCTGCCAAGGGCCTCCATGGGATTTATCCTTCATATATAAGGGCCCCTTGGAGCTACGCCTTGGAGTTGTTTTACGCGTCAATATACGCACTGTCTGGCCTTTTACTCGGGCGTCCCCTTGATGCTTAACCTCCCTTATTTGCAAAGTCGTTCAGCTTGGTTCTGGACCCCTGGGGATGGGACAGTGCTTGCCTCCGCCTCTCATTGCTCGCATTCCGTCCATCATTATTTCCATCCGCACAGCTCCTGTTTGGGGTTTCGGTTGTTTGAGATTCGCCCTTCAGCGAGCCTTTGGCTCTTTGGAGCTGTGCTCATGGGTGGTGTTCTCGGGCTTCATCTCATCTCTCCCGAAGCCCCGGGAATGCCATTGCGTACTGAAATTGACATCCTCTCGTTCCAGAACCGTCATCAAGACTTCCGCCTTTCTTCCGTTCCGAGCTGTCTCTCTCGCACATCCCGTGTTGCCGAGAGAGCCCTCCGTTCTGGACCGAGACGCGAAGCGGATCCGAGGGATCCTTCGCGGGGTGTCGATTTCATCGACACACCCTTGATTCTCATAATTTTTGCATTCCCGTCACCTTCGCTCTGACATCTTGTTATTATCCTCCCTTCTCATCTCATTTATCATTCACTCTTACATATCTCGATTCTCACGACGGCGACTAGTCTACCTTGTAAGGTATATTCCGGCGCGGTCCCGTTAAGAAACAGCCGGGGCCCGTAGTGTCATGGATTTTTCCGAATATGACTCGAGGCCGATAAGTATCTGGAGTCCGAACAGCTACTCTCATTCGCTTCTCGCTCGAACCCATTTTCCAAGTGGTAAACTTGCCCGCAATCGGCCATGGCCTCTGAAGACACCCCGCTCCTCCGTTCTTCTGCTGAATTAGCTCACGAAGAATTGTACAATCGATTCTCGGCCTCGCGAAAGAAGGTCATCGTCGCGCTGGTCAGCTGCAGTGCCATCCTGCCCAGTGAGATCACACCCCAAAGCTCGATATTATTCCGACCAACGCGTTCACAGTGTTCGCTGGTGGCTCGTTTATACCTTCCATACCACAGATTGCTTTGGACCTCAATTCTACCGGACCTATCGTTAGGTACGCCATTATTCCATCTCGTAGCACTATATATGCGAACCAGGTCCATCCTGGCAGCTTTGCTGTCAGTCTTTCTATAGGCGGTGCTGCCCTCGGGAGTATGCTGTTCGCAACCTATTCAGCGTTTTGTAAGAAGCCAAGGCCATTGGCAGAGGCTATCCTATTCATTGTATTTCTCCAGACGGGCGTCGGCCGATGTATCTTTTCGGCCTCCCGCTGCTTTGTCTGGGCTCCATTGGCGTGGCGACGTCAAGAACCATTTCCGAGCTCATGGTATTCCGATTCATCCAGGCTTTTGGCACCTCTGGGGGCTTGGCAGTTGGTACATAGGTCTAATGGTCCTCTGTACGAGTATTTTACTAATTTTTCAGGTGGCGGAGTCATCGGGGACATATATAAACTAACTGAACGCGGTACGGCTATGGGAATCTTTTTCGCTGTGAGTATCACACTCCCTCCAGCTGCACGCCCACATAACCCTCCGTTCTGCAGGCTTCACTTTTGGGCGGCGCTATATCACCGATAGTGGGAGGTACGCGAATGCAATTGACATCGAGCCCTTTTAAATATATCCGCGTTTAGGCTGGGGAGGTAAGACACTCGTACATATACCAGAAGCTCGATTCTGAAGGGGAATGGGATAGCTAAATATTCCTCGTGGCGGAATGTTCAACTCGGCCTCTTCTTCGCCGGCCTCTTCGTCTATCTGGGGATGCTCGCGCTCCTTCCGGAGACGTCGCATCCTGGGACGATGGGGATGGACAAAATTGAGCCCGATCGCGAGCTCGCAGGTAACCACGAGCACCAACCGAGGCGTAAGTTCAAATGGGTGTGGCTAAATCCATTCTCGTGTCTATGGCTCCTTCGCAGTCCAAACCTGCTCCTCGTAGTGCGTGATGATATTCGGGAAACTATACGCGCAATTGTTCATCCCGACTCGTTCTAGATAATAGCAGAAGCCACCGTGCTGTACACAGACTACGGTACTTTGCTTTATTCCCCATTGAGTTTACACTCGGGTGCTAACGATCCTCAAGCACTTATAGTTCCAATAGCATACACAATCGTCAGTGACCACATCATTCATTCCTCCACGGTTCACATATCTATATCAATATTCCAGGGTGCGCGGTACAACATCACAAACGAGGCAATAATAGGAGCTTGCTTCTTCCCAATGGGTTTGGGTAATATCAGTGCGTGCCCCACCCATCTCAGCGTCTGTTTTTCGTGAGATAACAGCAGCACCAAGTCGGTGCCCCGCTCGCGGGGATGCTGTCTGACAGGATCGTTATCAAATGGCGGAAGCGGCGCGGGGGCGTGTGGGTTCCCGAAGACAGGCTGCGCGCGACGCTCTTCAGCGCGGCAACCTTCGTGCCGCTCTCCATCGTCCTGTGCGGCCTCATAACCCATTATGTGGAGGGCCCCCTCGGGCTGTCCCTGAACCTCGTCTGCTTCTTCTTTAACGGCCTCGGCGTCGATTTGGTTTTCAGCCCGTCGAGCGCATACACCGTCGACGTGATGCATTCGCGCAGTGCGGAGGTGATGGCTGCCGCCGCGTGAGCATATATTCATTCATCGGCTGTCGCGACTCCAAAAAATTGGAGGCTGACACATATCGCGAACAGAGGCTTGCGGTCGTTGCTGCTGTCCGCAGCAATCTCGGGAATTCTTCCCTCCATCAGTTATTTCGGTCTTGTGGCCACAAATATCGTCGCGGGTCTCTTAGCGTGGGGCGGGTTTTTGTAAGGCATCGATCGTTCAAACCGTTATAAAACTGATCTCCTCGATTCTGTAGACTGTTGTGGCTCACAATTCGGTATGGAGATCGAATGCGTGCATGGGCCGACGTGGGATATTCTACCATAGAAAGCACTTAGGGAAGAACGCTGGGTACTAAACTCGGCCGAGGATAAATAATATCGCCTCTATATTCCGCGAGTACGATTCCAAGACCACCGCAAGTCTATGTCTGGTGCCAGTCTCGTTTGCATAATGTACAGGTGTAGTACAAAAGACAGGGGT
Source organism: Mycena epipterygia (assembly GCA_029281465.1). Taxonomy (NCBI): domain Eukaryota; kingdom Fungi; phylum Basidiomycota; class Agaricomycetes; order Agaricales; family Mycenaceae; genus Mycena; species Mycena epipterygia. Next base: position 444,721 of record JARJCQ010000019.1, read on the forward strand.
ATACGGTATTACCGACAACCGACGAAAAAAAATTACATACGTGAGCATAGATCGGAGCAACCCAACCAAGCAATGTAAAGTTAAAATAAAGCAGTGTATGTCGTATCCAGCCATATGCGATGAAAAGAGAGCAAAATAATAACGATGTACAGCGAACCTCAGGGCCAGCCGGCGCCAAGGTGGATCGAAGAAGGGACGAGACGGAGAGAGTACAATGGACTAACGGTCCATGCACCAGATCTCGAGTTTGCCCTCTGGTTTGCCTTTAGAGCTCTCGCGGGCGGTCTCAATGGCAAGCTCGTAGTCGGACTCGTCCCGCAACGATACTTTGCCGCCGTCCTCGTCCTTGAACTTGAGCGAAAGGCCATTGATATCCTTCCCAAATTTGGCAGTCACTTTGTCCATGAACTCATCGAAAGGAGTTTCGGGTGTCAGCGCCATTCCGCGCACGTCATCGTCGTAATGAAGCTGCAACAAATTCAGGTTCGTATGTATTGAGGAAACTGCAAGATGCTGTCTCACCTTGACACGGATCTTGATCAGTTCGTATGGACCGTCGAAATCTTCACCGCTAGCGTAGCCCTCCTCCTCTTCCTCGTAAGCGCTCTGAATCCTGCGCGAAGTGTTGCGTCTTGTAACCCGCCGCCTCACAGAGCCGCCGCCGCCGAAAGAACTAGGTGCGTAACTGCTGGTAGGGGCACTCCGGGTACCGGAACGTTGAACAAAGGCACTCGGGGGAGTAGCAGACGACGGCGACGCGTTTGACCGCGCCCACGCAGCCACACGATCCGGAGGGGCATTAGGCATTGGTGGGGGAGGTTCATCGGCGTACGAGTCGAGATAATCGTCGTAAATCTCTGTCAACCGGCTGCCGCCTTCTGTGAAGAAAGTTAGTACTTGTGGAAGGCTGATAAACGTCGCAGCGTGCCTTTGCCTGGAGGGGGAGGACCAGCAGCTGGCGGTGAGTTGCGACCTGGAGGAGATCCTCCGCGTCTCACGCTAAGGCCGCGGACGGGACCACCAATTCCTGCATTAGGAGATGCACGTGCTGTATTCAGGACAGTGTTGCTACGGGCAGGCCCTCCCATAGCTGCACTGGCAGATGCGGATCTAGTGGGGCCATCGCCGCCGCCGCCTCCTGCACCGCCTCCTCCCCCACCACCAGAGATGATCTCCCGCGCATTACTGGGGACGTTGAGGGTGGTTTTCGAACGGGCGAGACCACTTGGAGCATCGTCATCCGCCCCTAAAGACATACTGGTGAGATATTAAGAGCGAGCTGCGTAGATTGGACGTACGTGGGGCCGGTGCCCGGGTGTTGGCGCGTGCGAGCCCACTAACTTCAGGGTCTATAAAGACGCCACTAGGGGTGATGCCCTGCTGCAACCGATCGATACCAGAGAAACCAACAGTTGTGTCCCTCGAGTCACTAGACGCGATAAGTTTCTGAAAAGGATGGGTCAAAGAATGAAAATAATAATTGGGTATATATATACACACAGCCTTGCCCATATAATCTTTCGGCTTGGCATTGATGAGTTTCTTCTCCGATGGTCGGTACAGCACTCCCACGGGCTGTAGTCTTTCGTGAGAACAGGGCACAAGTTGGGGAAGATAACGCACAATGCTGAAAACCGTATAGCCCTCCCCGCGATCTTGAATCGCATCGTCGATAACGTTATGTTCGTCAGTTGCCTTTACTTGTTTCGCGTCCTGCATATTTGCGAGGCCTTCTTCCATGCGCCCAAGGTAAATCAGGGATAAGCCCTGGTTGAAGAGGACCTCGGCGGAAAAGAGTCGGAACTTGAGGCCGAGTTGCTCGTAGTTACTATAAAGGGACGAATGTCAAAAGACAACAAGGGCAAGTGTGGGAGTGCGCACATTGCTTGATTTCCTCTCAGATACAATAAAGCTTCTTCAAAGTCCTTGAATGCCAGTTCGTATCGAGCCAGCAGAAAATTAGACACTCCACACTGGAAGTATCTGGTGGGAGCGAGTCGGTAACATGGCGACAAAGACAAAGATCTGACTTACGCAACAGCCAGGTAGCTGTCTAAAGTCGTGGCCTCAATGAACCGCTCGACGGCTGCTTCATGCTCCCCCAGGGTCGCGTAGATCAGGCCCATGTTTGTCAAAATTTTGGACGAGTCGGCGATACGCTACGGGATCCTTTGTCAGGTCGAGGTGGGTGCAGATATGGGCACGACTGACCGCGAATAGGTCGAGGGACTTCTCAAAGTCCTCTTCATCGTATGCCTTGAGGGCTGCAGCCCACGTATCGAGTTCTGCTTTGAGAGACATGGTGAACCAGAGAGAGACAACGTTCCCGACGCAGACGAGATGAAAAGAGCGTAATGGGCGAAGGGTCTAGAAGAAAGAAAAGAAAAGAAAGAAAGAGACGCAGTCTCGTGGTGGTGGTACTAACGAGGAGGCACGGATGCGGCAACGGGGATGGTGACTGCGAATTATAGTCGTGGTAACGGAACGAGTGATGTCGGTTGTCGGTTGCTGGCTGTGTCACATCACTTGTCACGCTTGGCAAGTTGGCCGCCTGGATTGGCCGAGTGCATGCCCTTGATGGATTCCTGTGCATGTATACCCTTACCGCCAAGCAACTTACGGCGGTGATAATCTTCCTGCAACAATCTATCCCGCTGTCTGCTCTCATGTCCTCCCCTGTGCCTCCCCCTGCAATTCAACCCGAAACTGCGACCACCGCTCCTAAGTGCACCGATTTGGACCATGCCATGATCCGCCCAAGTTTCGTGTTGACCCCACAGGTTTCATCCGTCGGTCGGACATATCATTGATTCAAACCCGAGGTTGGTCTTGATGGAAGGTCTTGGAAGGCCTATTGCATGTACCCGACCCCGCAGGCCGCAGCAGTCCGCGACCACGGAGGAGCGGGGAGATATAATTAACAGAATAAGCTTGGGACATATTAGGTCGAAAAGGTGTCAATGTACTAGGGGGAGACACTGCAGTACTGGAAAGTCTTGGAAACTGGAGAGGTCTGGACTTTACTCTGGATCAACATTTGGAATTTACTCTCTGCATAGCCCTGCATCCAGCCTCGCCGTGGTCCGCCTCGGGCAATCCAGCACGGCGTGGTATTTTTGACGGTACCGTGGTGCCCAAGTTAGCCCAAATCCTGTTCCGCAGTTGTCATCGCTTTAAATACCTCAACTTCGTCATATCAATGTCATGGACGACGTCCGTCAATGCGATTTGTATGCATGCTTTACAATGCTCAAGTCCATGCCTAGACCAACGTCCAGGCCACCCCGTAGATACAACCCGCAGAGACCCGCAGTTGATAATCATTTTACATTACATAGGTCGATGTACGTTCCGAAAGGAGACCTGGCTGAGCTACTAATTTATCCTGAATCTTATCCTGGTGATGATCCCCACGAGTCCACGGAACTAGAAAGCGAATAATAATATAAAAGTGAGTACATGTACAATGATCCAAATCCGCATCAGCCAGAATCTAGTAACCAGAGGGCTTCGTATTGCTCTTCGAAGTATCGTACGCGCGAATGAGCCGGGCCTGGTCCTGCTTTCCCCCATCTTCCGTCTGGCTGAACGCGAAGCCGCGGTTGCGTCGCATGCGCTGCACAGCACGCACTTTCTTGATCGCCTTCTGGAATCTGCGAAGAATGAGTGAGTTGGGGACTTGATGATAGATAACGCGGATGTATAAGAAGCACGCACTGTTCTTGTCGCGGACGATAGTCTGGGATGTTGTACTTCTGCAGCTCTTGCGCGATGTGGTATGAATCCGGCATGTATGTTCGTCGATAGCTGCGTGGCAAATGTTAAGTTCAATTGAGACAACAGAGACAGACCACAACATGACTTACTATTTCCAAGCAAAGTCACGGCTGAGACAGAGTATGGGTATGAGGAGCAGGACAAAATAAAAGACGGCGTCTGTCCATAAGCGGGGTACTAGACCAGAGTACTCCTGCGAGAAGCCAAGTTCGGGTGTGATGAGGGCATATAGAGGAAGGAAGAGCATGGCGAAAAGGAAGGAGCCAGGAATGGCTATTCGGGGGGTAAGCTGGTGTTTTGTTAGTGAACGTGGACCTTACCAGCAACGGTGTATTTAGTCCATAGACTATGGGCAAACTGTCAGTAAACGACTTTCAAAAAATGAAGGCCGACTTACTCAGAGATTAGTGCGGCCTTTCCGAGGACTGTGAGAAGCACAGAGAGATAGAGCACCACCCCCCAGTACCAATGGCCAGAATCGTATCCGGTGGCCTGTTTTAGGTCTCCCCAAAACAAAATAATGGAGAACGCATATAGGAGCTATGGAGCAGTCAGCACTCCACCAGGAATCAAGAGCGGATAGTGGACGAACGAGACTGTGGTACAAGGCATTGCCCACCCACATCCAAAATGCGGTCTTGGTGAAGAACACGTTCTTCTGGCCAAGGATGTAAAGTTGCGGATACCGGTCCAATATCCGGGCCGACACAAATTGGTCAAATACACCAATAACAAGGGGTGGTAGCACCGTGAACAGTACATTGTACATCGACAGCGTCCATGACTCGTAGGCGATTTGCCCTGAGAAATTGTTGAAGAATGCAAACTATTGGGACGTAAGCGATATTGAATGTGAAAGAACAGCGTAACGCACCCAGAACTGGGTCATGTATAAAGTGATGTTTTTGTAAAATGAGTCTAGCGAATAATTAGTTGTTGCGGGGTTTCTTTTTAAAAAGAACGCGAACAAAGGATTAGTTTCGATAGTCGACGGTAACTCCAAGCCCCATGGACAAGCAAGAGTTTCTTCAAGAACCGGAATTGGGATATTGCAACATCCGCTGAACGAGCGGCTTGGAGACCCTTTGCAATACGTCAAAACCAGTCACAGCAAGCGAAGGAAAATGTCAAACCTCCACTCCCGATATACCGACGCCCACATGAGCGGCCTGGATCATGCTCACGTCGTTTGCGCCGTCACCAATGGCAAGCAGTATCGCCTTTTGGTTCTTCTTCACCAGTTTGACCACTAGAGCCTTTTGGAGCGGAGACACACGACCTAAGAGGATTTGAGCGGCTGTGGGTAGTTAATGTGGACCAACTCACAGCAAATTACGGCTTTGCACATGATGGCTAGCTCAAGGAAGGATTTAGAGATTTCCTTCTCCAGGGCGAAACCTAGGCTCTTTCCGTCTAGATTAAAGGAATAAATAAAAGAAGGCCCACGCAAGTCGTCACGCACCGATGACGAGGGCAAGGTCTTCGAGTTCTCCCGTACTTCGTTGACTTTTGATCGCCGAGAGACGTTTATCCAAGAATTGTTGAGTGTCGTGAGCGGTTTCCTCATTGACGATAACCTGATCCAAGGTCAGAGCCTAATCGCAGGTGTCTTAGTGTTCTACTTGCCAAGTTCATGGACTCGGAAATGAGTCTACAGGACATGCCGATATTTATAGCCGTCTCTTGTCGGTCGCCGGTGAGGACCCAAACCTATCGCGAATTGTAATTTACTCCTCGGATCCAGTCAACGCAACTCACCTTGATTCCCGCCATTTGGAGAGTGTGAATAGTATCGGGAACACCATCTTGTAGCTTGTCTTCGATCGCAGTTGCGCCCAAGAGGAAGAGCTCCTTCTCGATCAACTCTGCAGCCTGATCCAGGGCGTCGCCACGACCATTGATGGTAGCTGCCGCTTGATCGTAAATGGCAGCCCACTGCTTGTATTCTTGCTCGGGGATGTCACGGTAAGCAAGGCACAGCGTTCGCAGACCTTCCGTTGCATAGTCCTACAATGAGCCGTCAGCAACAGCCAAGCGTTAGAGCGCAAATACATACCTCGAGATGAACCATGGTCTTCTCCGTGTATGGCTGATTCTTGCTGAGCCGCTCGATAATGACAGTATCGGCGCCTTTGCAATATATTTTGATCTTGCCATCGGGCATCCGAACCACAGTGGACATTCGTTTCCGTGTCGAATTGAATTCACAGACGTTGAGGATATCAAACTGCTGGGACTGGCCCTGGATGTTTACAAAGACCGACTTGGGCTTGCGGGTCTGAAAGTACGACTGTGAGAATTCGGACGGTCCACAGCAAGTAAGAAACGCACGTGGAATTGGTATCCCAAGAGCTCTGCACCAGCGACCAAGGCTGCTTCATCGGGGCTACTGGCTTGGTAAATTGTCTTCCCGTCCTTGACCTCTGGAATGACAGTATGGCAAACGGCCAGGAGGGTTAAGAAGTCTTTTAACACTGCCTGTTCCATGCTCTCTTCCGAGGCAACGGAGACGAATGGGTTCTGGTTTTCACCGAGTAACGTCTGCATCTCGGCAAAGGTTCTCCAGCCATTTTCTTTCCCTTCTTCACCTTCCCCGCGCTTCCCCTCCTCGACGACCTCAGAATAAGCAACCCCAGCGATGCTACAACACCGGAACTCCATTTCGTTGCAGGTGAGAGTACCAGTCTTATCGCTGAAGACATATTCGATTTGGCCAAGTTCTTCCACGAGAGATGAGGTCCTGCAGAGTGCTGGGGTATCGGTGCGGGCATAATACATGTCTAGATCGGAGTTGATGAGCCGAGCTTGTTGAAACTTGACCACCTCCATGGTTACGATAAGCGAGATGGGGATTAGATTATTGTAGAGGATGATGAAGGTAAGGATGTCTGGATTTTGAATCAGTATCAGAGGGAGAGTCGTAATAAATATGCATACCTTCAATGAAACTCTTGGCTGAAAAGAGATCGTTAGCGGTACGAAATAGGAGTGTAGATGTAATAGTTACCCCGACCGGCGGCGGAGATTGGCTCGAAGAGGTACCATTGTTGAGTAGCAAAAAACCATGCTCGGATGCTACCTCCAATGGCCGACCCGACTGACATTGCGAGGAGCAAGATGAACAGAAATACAATCTGCACATTGACCTGCCGCTCCACAGACGTCCGTTTTATTGGAGCAGAGCTATTCAAAGTGAGCAACAAGTCTCCGAAGACACACTTGTGACTCACGTAGCATTGCGCATAAGCTTGGTTTCGTGTCCAGTGAAGACAGTGATACCATAAACCCAAGGCGTGTTTCTGAGTTGAGCCCCGCGCAAAAGGACCTGATCTGGCCCTAATGGCACCTGTTTGGGGACGCCGCTGCTTGTTGTTAGATCGAGTGTCCCTTCGAATGTGTACAGAGAGTTGTTGGGCTGTTCAGATCGGAGTGAGCCGCGGAGAGTATTCACGAGTGATGGTGATGTGAGGGAAGATGTATGGGTTGAAGCCTGTTTGATTTTGAGATTGGTTTCTCTAGAGAATGAATATCAGGAAAGTAGAGATTTCATTTTGGAAACTTTTATACCCGTCAAGATTGGACGTCTCGATATAACACAGACCCTCCGGTTCACTGGAGCTAATAAGAATCATGTCGGCCGGGATGAAGTCATTGCTTTCAAGGCGCACTACATCGCCAACTCGGATGTCCTTCCATTTCCTATCCGCAAAAGTTGATTCCGGAGTCAAAACCTTAGCGAGCCGAGCGTTCAATTCCGAGTCTGATTGATGTCGTTTCTGGTAAAAATAAGTGTCTGCGGCTTGATCCATTGAAGCAAACAGACCAAATCCTCCTGGACCTCTTTGAAGGCAGAGGCAAGAAGCACCACGCCGAGCGGAACGATCGTCGTATACTGTTGGGTCGGCGATACATCCGGGATTTGTTGTATACAGGCAGTGAAGAGGAAAAATAAGTTGGCGTATTTTGAGAATTGTTCTAAGGAAGCGTCAGGATCGGCGGCTCAAATAACTGACTGCACATGGCGCACCGGTCAAGAACTTTGGAATAAAAGTCGCAAGGTTATACTTGCTTGTAGATACAGAGTTTGACCCATACTCGACGTTAGCGGCAGCATTGTTAAGAGCAATGATTCGTTCGCCGGTCAGAACCTTGTCCTTCTGCCATGGCCATTTCCATTTCCGTCGGGGCGAAGCTCCAGTCCTCTTCTCCGGTTTGGCGGACTGCATCCCATTAAAAGAGCTGGACCCCGCGAATGCTGGCTGATCCGCCGGTCGAAAATCGTCATCGTCAAAGTTCCAGCCCTGCGGAACTCCTTCCCCGTTAACTTTGGACTGACCCGAACCAGCAGGCGGTACTGCGTTGCGAGCCAAGGGCAGGCCACTGGCCTGAGAGTCCATGGGACCTAGATTTGGCCTCCCAAAGGCCGAATCAGGCATATTCTCGTCGTCGTCGTCGAAAAAAGGATCCATTAGCTGCGGAGAATGGTCCGAATACGGGGTGGAAGTGCCCGGAGGATACCCATTAGCAGGCTGGTATTGTCGTGCAGCTGGGTTCGCCTGGGCCACCAGCCGTAGAAAGTCGTCGCTCATCAGAGCGAAAGATGAAGGCTAGCAGAAATATGGCGCAGTCGAAGTCGGAAGTGCAGTCGCTAAGTGCCGTAAGGCGTTGGTTGATGTTTGGCAATGGCAACGATCCCGGCTTTACTTAGCGCTTCCACCACGCACTGCTTGGCGACTCGGATGTCTCACTGCCTGGCAAGAGTCCGCCGTGTTTCCGGGCACCTCGTCCGCGAAAGATACTCGCCTCTCCGTTAGACAGCGAGTTCCTCAGAATCTCGGATCACAGGACGGAAAGCTCATGGCACAATTCGGCGGCCTCTCTCATCTCAATGAAATTAAAATGCGCGCTCGTCCAATCTGGCCAAATTTGTAACTTTGGATTGGCAGTCCTGTTGCTCTACCGGCGAACAACTGGTTCAATCTTTGGTCTGAGAATCCTTTCAGGTTGCGACCCATCTCGACACTTGTCTCTGTTCGTGGTCGTCCACAGTGAATGCAACAGATGCATAGACTTGGTTGCAGTTGACCCAAGAACTATGACTTTCTGCGAGAGTTGTTCTCGAGCAGCGGGAGCTTGTTTCATCTCTCGTTGAGCGTTTCTTCTGCTGTAATATTATATGAGAAGGACATGTTACACCGAACTTGTGCTGAGCAACTCAAGAGCAACTGAATATATTATGATGAGCCTCTAAGAGGCTTGAGGCCTGAGGCAGAGTCCGCCGCAAAGCTTGGCATTTAAGGCAAAGTAAATCCTGCGATCAGCCATCATTGGTATCAATGATTTAAATTGTGGTGAGATCTTGGGCCGGGGCTTCACGAATTGTGACTATGAAGCAGGAGAGACTGCCGCGGCAGCATACTTTTGAGCTTGCGAGGGCTTGTCTCTAGACTCTCGTGGCATTGAAAAGCGGTGCCTTGCCCGGAACGGCGGAAACGGACCGCGGCAGTCGAATCAATTGATTTCTCCTTTCTGACTGCGCGAATCAAACAGACATCTAAAGTGCACATTGCACTATGCTCTGTCCATGATACCCTCAGCCCCCCATTTGCGACAACACCAGAATGGCCGCCCCCCATTGGCACTTCCTAAATACTATCCGCCCGAGGATAAGTACCACAGAAGGCCGGTGCAGCCATGGGTGAAAATCCCCCTCTCCGTCTGTGGCCTCAGATTCCACCTTGTATTCCCGAACCTCAAATCCGCGTACCTCACCGCTGTTTCACGTTTCGGGCGGATGCGCGGGGCTCTGGTTCTTTTTTTGACTTTCCTGGGCCTCTGCTTCACCGTTTTCGCGTTCGTGAAGCGCTTTGGATCGCCCCAGAAAAAATGGCCTGGGGGTGATTCTCCTACGCTAGTTTTTAAGCGCGAGGATCTCGGGAGAATATGGCGATGGGAGATCGCAAGTGGACATTATCCAAGTCGGCGAAACAGTGAGTCCTCGATTTCGTATTCAGAAGGGAAGCTCATAAGACCAGTCCCTCAAAAGCTCGGATTGAACTCTGTGCCTGATAATCCTGCGCTTCCTCCGCGTGTTGTAGCAGGCAGCCGTTTCAAAACCATGACAAACGGTGTCGGACCGAAACGTGTGTATCTGGACATTCAAAGCCGACCCCCCAGTGTCGCATACCCTCCACGGCCAGTACCTGGGAGTGTCGCGGACTTGGACCTCATTATTGAACACTGTGATTTTGGTGAAGGGAAGGTGGGTGTGTTCATTATCTCGAGTCTTCTAGCTACCGACATCCTTGGTCGCAGTATGTACGAGATTGGTAAGAACTTTCGCATCCCCGACTACGTGATCCTAAATTTCATGCCTTTAGTTTGGAAGTCCTCCGAGTCGGTGGCGGCCTGGACAACGGCAATCGCGTTCGACGGGGACGAATGGACGATTGGAAATATATATATATCGAGCAGGCTGACTCTATACCGCCCCCTGTGCCTCCATTAGATCGCATTCCGGAGCACACTGGTATCCTCCGGAGCGAACACGAGGCCTATCTTGATGAAGGGTTCACCAAAAGTCGCCATGCGGCATGGGAGCCTCCAATAGTCTTGCCTCCGCCTGCCCAGTATCACAGTTACTCCCCACACAATCGCTGTGACCCCGAGGATCCACGTTTGTTCCACATGTACTGGACTGGGCCATTTACAGACAAGCCTTACCTCGCTATTTTGAGTTTTCTATTCACTCAAAATACAGGCCTCCACCTCGCCGGTGAAGAGGCACCTGATGCATGTACACCCAAACTTTGGATATGGATAAATCCTGGCCCAGCGGCTGCGGTTTCTGATCTTAGCAAGCACCATCTCCTAGAGCAATTGAAATCAAGTCCATGGGCAGCACCCTTCCTACACCCACGTTTCAAGCACATCATCCACTTCAAACTATGGAACACTGCGGAGCAATTAAACAGCATCTCCGAAACTCGGGATGACTGGCGCTCGAGGACAACAATATTCAAGTCGGGTGGAGTCGTCGTGGCCGACGCCACAGATCAGGATAATAACGATCTCGTCAATCGTACGGGTTCACAGTCCGCAGATCTGTACGACAAATTGAGTGTCATCATGTCTGACATGGCCCGTTTTATCCTGTAAGCCAACAACTTTCTTGACCAGCGTCTTGCTGACCTCGCCGGCAGCTGTCACAAGTAAATGGACACTTTTCTCAACTATTGTGTTACTGACCTCGCCAATAGACATGGTGGGATATATGTGGATGCGGACACGCTTTTCTTGCGTGATTGGGCAGAGTTATGGGGAAAGGGCCATTTTGCTTACCGGTGGTCGTTCCACGACAAATACAACACGGCTGTCCTGCGCCTTCGCAAAGGTTCAGCCTTGGGTCACTTCCTTTTGCGTACCGCGGTCAAGAACGGATTCGACTTTCATCCGTTCGAAATCACAAAATATTTGAAGGAGGCGCGATTGGACAACTTATTAACTCGACTCCCAGACGCGATGTTCGACGGCGCATGGCTTAACATGGAAGGGTATCAACGGGAACGACCTCCTCAGCCTTTTTTTACTGCGTGCGTCTCTTGGGGAACGTAAAGCCAACTCCCTAACACTTGTATTCTAGTTTCGTGGACTTTTTTGTTACACCGCTCGTGGACAGCGGGGCTGCCCTGGCTCTTGGTTACCAGGGCTTCTTTTCCGGCGCGTACTCATACCATTTCCACAATTCCTGGTGGGGAACGTACTTCCAGATATTCTGAGTTGCCTATTAACAAATTGCCAGGTGGACGCCAGTCGACCCCGCGCGAAACTGGCCAGACTTGGGGCCTAATTTCCAGAACAACACAGAGTGGGATGATGATGTGGAAGATCGCCGAGATTTGGATTCGTCGACTGTCCTGAAACGGACGTACGAAGGGTACATCCGCGGAGAGAACCCAAATATGTACGGGGAGTACTTGGTTTGGTGAAAGTTATAATATTAATTCGAAGGACTGCACAATGTGCATTAACATTGACAACATTGGTGTTCACTCAATAATAACACGGAGGGGCTACAGTAGCGTGCTTGGAAATACAACGAGTTATACATAACAGCACAACGAAATTCAACGATTTAGGGCTTTACGTTCCTTGCGCGGAGATTCAGTATGACGGACGGGATGCATATCTCCTCTTACCATTTCATTCACCTCCGCTTCGAGCGCCTGGACTTCACTCTCCAATGCCTCTCTCTGCTTGGTCAGAAGTTGCAATCGCCGTGCTTCCATTTTTTGCGACGCCGGAGCACCTGCAGTAGGACGAGATGTCCTCGATTGGGCAGTGTCAACCTGGTTTGCGGGATAAAATTTGCATACATCATGGCCGAGATCAGTTCTACCTTAGTACGCAAAACGGCCTCTTTCTTCTGCAAGGATTTGAGTCCTTGCTCGGCCAACTCAATGAGTTCGTTGATCGCAGGTTCTATTTCGTCGGTAAGTTCTGCCTTGTATTTACGAACAGTTTCGTCTCCCACAAGAAGGAAGACCTGGAGAAAAATGTGTATTAACATTGTTATTTGCAGGCGGCACCATGAAGTGCATCCACTACCCTTTGGCTCTGCAAGACCTGATTCATGCGTCGGAGATCCTGGGTGCCATTGTGAAGGAGCATTTGGGCTTCGTATGCCTAGATATTCCTAAGTAACATCGAGGGTGCCGACCGCAAGGGAAGCACCTCTTCACAGCAATCCTCCATCATTAACACGCATTCTTCGAGACTGGGTGGGCATATGGCTTGAATATCTCCCCGATAGAGATCTGGACCGCCTGCGAACACAGATTCTCTTCCCTTGAGATTGGCGCGCGAAAGACGAGACATGGTGTGACAAGGACGCGAAGTGTCACGTTCGTGACGCACACGTGGGGACATCAAATTCCCGCGAGCCTTTTTTTTTTTTGGAGCGTTTGGGATAATGAAACTCAGTCTGCAGACGTATTTCAAGCTCATCCGCTTATGTTGCTAGGTTTTACCCCACGGAATCCTTCTGTGTCCTAGCGCTACGGGAATTTAAGCTTTATTGATACCAAATTGATACTATTTATGTCTGGGAGGATCGAGCTATATTTAATTGAATCGATACATGTCCACTGAATAATAATTTACAATGCCTATGAAATGCCAAGAAATCAAACGTGCTGGCCCCCGAAAGAGTGAGAGTTGTCAGCGTAAGGGTAGGCAGCCTGATGGGTTAAGGGATAAGTTTCTTCCCCAACCGGGACGTAGCCTGGGCCCTTGAAGCCGAAGGACTCTTGGCCAAGGAACGACTCGTTGCGAAGTTTTTGCACATAAGAAGCAACTATGTATACTCCATCTGGGGTATGTCAGAAAAAGAAGAGGAACAGAAAAAGAAAAAGAAAACTCACATGCTTGGAACAGCAGAGGAACGACTGCCGAGATAATCACAGCCCACAATGAGAGTTTACTTGGTGAATCACAGGTGTCGATGACTTTTTGGTCCGTCGAATCACCGATACAGATCTTCCTGAACTTGTCCTTGTCGATGAAGTAGAAGACAAAATAGGCGGTCACGACGGCGACTTGGACAACCAAAAAAAAACGCAGGAGGTTGGAAAAGGCTCCGACATAGGATTGCTTCTTCCTGATCGCACCAATGAACCTAAAAACCTGTGTGAGGAGCGGAACATTTGTATTAATCTAGACTTACCCCGTCAATGACACAAGAGCGACAAGAACGTAAAGCACGGTAAGAACGATTGCGATAATTCTGGTTCGGGTTGGAATTTTCGTAGCTTCGTTCTTGTCTGTTTAGTTTCATGTTTCAGATGCGAATGAGAAGGCGAGGAGAACGACAATACAGACCCTCAGCATCGAGAACCAGAAAGTAGGCAAGGAGGGCCGCGACGGCAGCGCTCGCAATGAATTGGAGGAATGAAATCACCAAAACACCGAGACGCAGGGGAAGGCAGCATAGATATTTCGCGCCCATGACGGAGGACTGAAGCGAGGTTGGATAAAAATGGGTGGGTCCAAAGGCGGCTTATATATCATGGGCCGGGATTTGGAAACGAGGACACCACGAGATCACCGAGGTTCCAGGGCATTGCCTGGTCTTGCGTGGGCGATGGTTTGGAGCGGGCGGTGTCTGAGGACGGCGATCATAGAAGAAAATTGGATTAGATTCGGAACGCCGGAGCTTGGCGCCTAGCAGGCGATTCGAGACACGAACTTTCGCTACTCGTAGCTCAAGGGACAGCGGAGTGGTCTTCCTATCGCAAAAAAACGAACAAGAGGGGGAAATCTGTCTTGTTCAGGGAGACTATTACGGTGAATGTTGACGGACCAGATTCCAGCGTTCCAACAGTCGGCAGTGCAACAGCCCCGAGAAATAGCCCCGAGAAGCTCCCCTATCCGTAACTCCCGATTTAGCGGATTTCGAAAATTAGAGCACCGTTGAAGATCCCCCGCCTGTCCCCATTCCTTTGGGAAAATGCGAAGTATTGCCTTCAGGTGATGTTTTTTTTTTGAATCCTCTAGAAATGCGTAACTCAATTAAAAGAAGCAAGAACACTAGGGCCTCTCCGACTGGACTGCATTTCGGTCGGGTTTGGAGCATCCGAATTACCTGGGACTGAAACGATCGAGCGTTGCCGCTTCGTTCCCGCGTATATGTAGTACCGCGTCGGTGATTGAGGGACATCGCCTGCAGGGTAGCACCGCTCTCAGCGCGCGTTTTGAGGCGATGCAACGAAGATGTATGTATCTTGATTGATTGAGATTAGAGTCTGCGATCGCCTCCATCTCAGATTCTTATATATTCATCGTTTCTTCGTGATCTCTTCCCTTCTCCTCCCACATCCAACCATGCAAAGGCACAGTTTCACCGCTCTCAATTCCAATTTCGTGGTCGACTCCGAGTACCAGTTCGTGAAGGAACTCGGGCAGGGAGCGTACGGCTGTGTTGTCGCCGCAAGACACCGCCGGTCTGGTGAGGGCTGCGCTATCAAGAAAATCACCAACATTAACACAAAGGTATGCTTGAATGACCGCGCACTTGGTCGGCGAGACTGATCTCCATCCCCGCAGCGTATTCTCACCAAAAGATGTCTGAGAGAGATCCGGTATGCGTTGTTCGGTTAGGTCTGAATTGCTTTTGACAACATCATCGAAGCCTTTTGCACCATTTCCGTGGCCACAAAAACGTTTGGCGTTCTCTTCGAGCAAACTTCGTCCGTGCTGATTCGATGTCCAGATAACATGTCTGTACGACATGGACATTGTAGTCCAGCCCAACGGCAATTTCGATGAAGTCTATCTCTACGTGTGTAACGAGCCTCTGTTCAAGCGCAACATCTGATTGCCATTCAGGAAGAGCTTATGGAGGCCGATCTGCATGCCATCGTAATTTATCATTCGGCGCTTATATACCCATGTCTCATCTTCCTGGTAGATCCGCTCTGGACAGCCTCTCACAGACGCGCACTTCCAGTCTTTCCTTTATCAGACTCTTTGCGGTCTGAAATATATCCATTCCGCAAACGTCCTTCACCGGGATCTTAAACCAGGAAATCTCCTGGTCAATGCGGACTGTGAACTCAAGATCTGTGACTTTGGGCTTGCCAGAGGGTACACTCCGGGAGGCGGAACTTCCAAGGCTGCCGGCAACCAGGGCTTCATGACGGAATACGTGGCCACTAGGTGGTACAGAGCACCCGAGATTATGCTGAGTTTCGCCAACTACGTACGTTTCTTCTTTCACATTTGTGATCCAGTCTTTTGACTTAGCAACGTAGACCACCGCCATCGACGTCTGGTCCGTTGGATGCATATTGGCGGAGCTTCTGGGTGGCAAACCCATTTTCAAGGGCCGAGAGTATGTACCGTGACATATTCTTCCCACCAAGATCGCTGACGGATGTTTAGCTATGTCGACCAACTTAATCAAATTCTCCATTATCTGGGGACGCCATCGGAAGACACCCTCCGCCGTGTGGGTTCTCCCCGGGTATGTTTATCGCTCTAGTGCACACCATACGATATTAATAGACCCTTGACATCGTCTAGGCCCAGGACTACATCCGTTCCTTGCCCATTAAGCCGCGGGTTCCATTCTCCACTCTTTTTCCTCACGCCAACCCGCTTGCAATCGATCTTCTTTCCCAGATGTTGTGCTTTGACCCCGCCAAGCGCATCAGCTGCGAGCAGGCGCTGGCGCACCCATACCTCCAAGTGTGGCACGACCCTGCAGACGAGCCGATGTGTGAAGCCGTGAGCATTTTTTGTCAACGCGAGAACCACGCATAAAATAACATGACCCTCCAGAAATTCGACTTCGGCTTCGAGGAGGAGGATAGTATTGAAGGCATGAAGAAGTTGATTGTCGACGAGGTGAATTCCTTCCGCTCCGAAGTTCGTGTCCAAGCGAGGGCTTCCGGCCAGATTCGTCGCCAAGACAGGTGTGTTAGCTGCCATCCATCCTGCAGACTAATAACATAATTTTTACAGTCTTCCCATCCCTTCGCGGGACGAAATCCTCAATTCTCCGATGCAGGAACATGGGCCCTTCCATGGCACGACGTCTGGGTTCACTGCGCCCAACGCCCCTCGCCCGGCGAGTCCCACCATGGACGACCCCAGCGAGGAGCTCGAGCGGGAGCTTGCTGGCACGCACCTAGCTCGGGGCTGAAGGCCCTACTAGTGAACGTGGAGCGGCGACAAAGAGACGACGGTATACCACATAATATAAAATACTGTACTCAAGCCAGGTACTTGAACTCCCGTCGAGTTGTATGTGTAAAGAGTGCATGTGCGTGCTTAAAGTATTTATGGGCGGAGAAAAAGATATTCCACAATCCACAAGAAACGACTACAGACAAACTACCTTGTAATACACTGGTTTATGATACTATAGCAGACTGCTCTGTGCCTCCGGCAACAACATCTTCCTCGCGTTCTATCGTTAAGCCTCGAACACTCGAAATGAAGGCCCGAACCTGCTCCAGATCCTTGGCTTTGCCATCGTGGGTTTCGACGCCTCCACTCACGTCGACTGCCCATGGCTGCACTTGAGCAATGGCGGCAGCTACATTGGAAGCGGTCAAACCTCCAGCAAGGATGATGGGGAGCGGATATTTTGAGCGGACGACGGGAGGGGCGGGAGGAACAGCAGCAGCAATGTGGCCGTTCGTTGCGCCATTGACGACAACACTGGGTGCGGCGACATCGGCAGGCGGAGCTGCAGGGGCAGAATGCTCCTCTTCCGCCGGGGTCGCCTCTGCTGGTGCAAGCGGTGTAATACGCTTGTACGATGCGCCCCCATCCACTACGATCTCTCCCGCATCGACGACGCTCTTGGCGAATTCCCAGTCAATAACCTTGCCTGTTCCGCCGCTTACACCGCTGCCATCGTCTCTCATGCTGTCCAACAAGATGAACTGATGTGCACCACCCCGCGTGATGCCCTCGATGCCCTTGCCCTCCTTGCCGACATGGAAGGCCCGAATGACGGGGACAGGGATCTGTCGTGCCCAATCAGTGGGTTCTGAGCCGTGCAGCTGAACGATGTCAAGCTGCGCGTACGCGACAGCGTGAAGGATCGTGGAAAGCGGCGCGTTCTGGAACACACCAACAACCAACGGCCGTCCTGGGGCAGAAGAAAAACGAGTGGCGTGCGCGGTGAACCACGGGGAGTTCGGTGTGTCATCGAGAGCATCAGAGGGGGACGACGTCGAGAATCGCAGGGCACGGATTGTTTCTGAAATTCCCTTGGCCGTCTCCAGATCGACATACCGCTTCGACTTTTCGACGAACATCAGCCCAAGCATGTCTGCGCCGGCCTCGGCAACGGCCAAAGCCTCGTCTTTGGTACGAATACCACAGATCTTGACAAGGGGCGACTCGCCTTGCCAATCAGGCGTCTGCGAAGTCGACTCGGGCAGCGTGAGCAGTTGACGAATGAAAGCTGAGGTGTCCTTTGCTCGCATCAGGCTTTCTCCGATGAGTACCGCGCCGACACCTTCCGCTGCGTATTTGTCTACGTCTTGGGCGGTGGAAATCCCGCTCAGCGCGCAAAGCATCACGTCCTTGTCCTTCACCATCTCGCTCAACCGACTCGTGGTTCCCATGTCCACGTTGAAGTCGTGGAGGTTACGGTTATTCACGCCGATAACCTTGGCGGGCAGCGAGAGCGCCAGTTCCATTTCTTTTGCGTTGTTCACCTCAACCAAAGGCTCCATCCCGAGCTCCAGGCTGTATGCGTAGAGATCTCGGAGCAGTGTCTCTGGCAGCATACTGACAATCAAGAGAATGGTGTCCGCGCCCCAGATGCGAGACTCCAACACTTGATAACGGCTAAGGATAAAGTCTTTGCGCAGGATGGCTGGTCTATTGGGCAAGTTGGCGACGCTGAGGCGGGCATGGAGCATGTCCTGCAATGTTCCCAGGAACCACTTGGGCTCGGTGAGGACAGAAATGGTATGTGCGCCAGCGAGGGCATATGTCAGGGCTTGCGAGGCGGGGGAAGTAGACAATGATATGGGCCCTTTCGATGGAGATGCACGTTTTATTTCGGCTAGCAGTGAGGGGTGGCCGGAAGAGTTTTCTCGTAGACGTGGCAGGAAGGGAATGAGAGGAGGAGCGATGTTTAGGGATAGAAGGGTCTCGAGATCTGCTAGAGTCGTGCCCGGTGTTTTTTGTGCGGCGGACACGTCTGCAAGACGCTGGGCGTAGATCTTTTCTAGGATAGAGGGTATTTTAGCGGCACTGGTAGCATTCACTGTTATGCCTGCGGGGAGCGCTTCCACAGGAAACGATGGGAGAGATACGTCAAGGACCCTCGAATTAGGATTCTCTTCCCAGGTTCCCCCGCTCAAGGCCAAGAAGTTTCGAATCAACTCGTCCCCGCCCTCCGAGAGTATACTCTCGGGATGATATTGGACGGCCTCGACGGTGTATTTCCGGTGGCGGACGCCCATGATAACTCCGGAGTCCTCGCTCAGGGCTGTGATAGCCAAGTCGGGGGGTAGAGTGGTCGATGACGCGCTGAGCGAGTGGTACCGAGTAGATTTAATGCCCTGAGGAATATCCTTGAAGCATCCGCGATTGTCGTGTCGCACACGGCTGACTTTTCCGTGCTTGATTTCGCCAGCATAGCTAATAGGAGGTAAATGTCGAGTTGAGGACAGAATGCACGATGTTGCACTCACCCAATCTGGCCGCCATGGAGATCAACAAGACATTCCAACCCCATGCACACCCCCAGCACCGGGACCTTCCCCTGAAAATATTCGATGGCAGCCTTCGAAATGCCTGAATCTGTCTGGGGGTGTCCGGGACCAGGGGAGATGATGAGGGACTTGATCTTGAGCTTGGGAAGCAACGAGGCGGGAATAGCGTCGTTGCGGATGACGGTAACGTCCGCGCCGAGCAGACATATCTGCTGGTAGAGGTTCCAGGTGAATGAGTCGAAGTTGTCGATCATGAGGACTTCGAGCTGGCCAGCAAGATTTGGGGGAAGAGCAGTGGCAGCCATGGTGTCTAAGTATGGGCCTCTGACAGTTGACCGTTTGCTTTTTATACCGCTCGCGGTTGAGCTGATAGGGACTGGGAGCTTTGGATTCGTGACAGTGATCCGTCACGATCAAAACGCGCATCCCACTGGCAATCTTGAATCGGGACGAAGTACTTCAGCTGCTCGTTAAGTTACCGCCCGCGGCCGAGTTACGCATCAGGTATCCATCTATCCACAAAATTACCGATACACCTGGAAGTAACGCCTTATGCACTGGCAAAGATTGGCAAGCGGTGACACGGGAACAATTTTTATTGCCGAAAGCATCAACTTATACAGATTGTTCTTAACGAAATTTTGACAAGCAGTCTCGCACTCATTTAGAAATCGTTCACCCTGAAGACGGGGAGTCTTGCTTTCCGAGGAGGTAAGACAATGTCGAGAACGCTGCCCAGGGAACAAATTCTGCGAAAAGTATGAGGAAACACACAAATTGCAAAATGAAACAACGAACGAGGAGTCATATGGCCTTAGCGGATAGTAAGCACTGGAATTCCGCGGAAAGGAGAAATATTAATCACCTGAGAAGTAAAACTCGACGTCTACAAACAAATCAGTGTATTGTCAAAACCAACGGATTGGACGTACAGGTAAGGCCACGTTCCGTGTGCTCGTTTCCAAACACGCCCATGTTTTTGATCGAAAAGGTTTCCGGCACGATAGGTGTCTGGAATCCTTGTGCACCATTCCATGTCATATTCCTAATAAGTCACGTCACAAGTCACACGGTATTAAACGCTTTGACCGAGACTGGATTATATGCTACGCACTGGATAGCGATGCGAGTGCCTTCAGCGACGAGGATAAAGTCCTATAGATGACCTGAACAGAGTATTTTGGGTAACGGTGGCAACAGTGCGTACCGCAAGCCCGTGGACAATCACAACTCTCTCCGATTTTTCGATAACGTTCGGGAGAACGCTCAGGGTCGAAGGTATGCTTTGGTCTCCTCCGGGAAGGTAAACGCTTCGAGTTGCGCAGGAGTTCCAGACAATGTGGGGTGCGTGGATAGCATCTTGTACCTGGAGTCCAAATCGATGACTCCATATTTAGCAATAAAACATACGAAGAGCCTACTTACATCAGTTCTGTTGGAATGAAATCAAAACGATATAAAGCTGGTTTTTCAAAAAGAATTCGACGCTTACCGGTTGAAATATACAAATTCCTGAGTGGAACGAGGGAATCCAAGAACACTCCCTAAAATATGTGTTGGTTGGTTTCAAGACTCCTTTATGACATTACGAACAGAGATTTGGCCAAGTATCGGAAACACTGGAAATGGAATGAGCACATTGCGTCTAAGCGTCTAAGCGATTGCCGGAACATACCGATAGACATCAAAGACGGGATTAAGGCTGCAAGAACGATGAGGGTACAAGCAACACAATAAAATGAATACGAACACTCCGATAGCGCGCTGGATCGGGCTGTGCATTCGGCAAGCCGCCGTCGCCGAGAACGTTCCATTAGTGCCGACAGGAAGAGGCAGTTGGCCCGCAGGTGGATACGTGACGAAATCGGTGAGGTAGTCAGTGTACCCGCAAGTGTCGGAGATGGTTTGCAGCTCAGCCCAGAAGGAGCTATTGAAAGGGAACAGGTTTTGGTTCGCCTTGGGGGGTTGGGATTAGATAAGGCCGGCCGTGGTACGAATCAGTTTACCTGTGCAAAGCGAAGAGCCGGAATGTCCTGCTGTACGACGTCGTACGACAAGGACGGGTCGGCGATCCATATACCTGATTCATTCAGCCTAGTCGGCCGTATCAATCGTATATTCTTACCTTTTAGATTCAAATCCAGACCCGTCGGGTGCTCGTAGATCCAATTAGCTATGTAAGGAACATCTGGTGTGCGCGTCAGTTGAATTGTCCGTGAGGGATGATCGAGGCGTACAAAATCCTGCGTACTATATCGATCGCCGTCAGAATTATGGAATGAGAAGAAGCCGCGGGTCTTACGCTTTCTCCAGACACCCAAAAATTGTTTCCTTTGAGTTCATGGAAGACTTCCAGGAATTGCTCCAGGAATCCCATTACTTCTGCCGCTAATTCATCGTCATTGGTAATATTCGGAGTGCCTTGACTGAATCCTGTCTGGGTGGAAAGTCAGGGCGTCCTGATGATGCGCACGACGAGGAAACAAATAACTACCCCGACAGGTTGCTCAACCTATATTTTGTATGAGTAATGCTAATTCATATGTACACCACAGTAAAGCAAAAGGAAAATGTACTCGCCCACAACACATTGGAAAGGTTTGTCCACGACCACGGGTTAGGCGTCGGCGCTGATTGTCCCCATGACCAAGCTAAATATCCCGAGGTGAGCGCACGAGGAAATCTCGTTGAAAGGGAATGTACATATAGGGCCATTCTCTTGCAAGAATCCCTCAAGACTGCTGCAGCCGGGGCCACCTGAAATTCATGAGATTACGTAATTCGGACAAAAACATATCATCCACACCGTTCGTCCAAAACAACAGGTCTTTAACGTTTGACACATTGTTCGTAGGCCAGAACCCTACGGCGGGTTAATAAAATCGAGATATTTGGGACGCTGGAAAAATTACAGAAGAAAAGCTTGCGGGTTTCTGCAGGATCACCAGAGATGGGCATCAAACCTGACCACGAAGGACCAGCGTCAAAATTAACTAACACGCGGCCTGTCAGGCAAAGAAGTTGACGATATGGTGGCACAGATACCGTCTGGGATTGTGGTCCCATCAACAAAGAACTTCTCGGCGGCAGGATTGGAGAATGTGATGGTCGATTCTTGCCGCTTAGGAGTCGACAAGGGCTCGTTCATTGGACCGAGGAAGTCTTGCAAACGGTCAAGCTGCTCGCGCTGAATATCCATTGCATCCTCGAGACCTGGCATCGCCCCCCCTACGGCGAGGGTGCTGCGAAAGGCATGGGAGCTTATGAGAGCAAGCGAAAAGATAAAGCGCCGCATTGTGTGCGAGGTAGGGGGGGACATTCCACTCAAACAACAGTTTTATAGGCAGAGGCAACTAAATTAGATTTTATGCATGCGGCACGTAGAAGAAGATGGAAGAGCAGCGCGCATCACATGGTGCTGGAAGCTCTACGAGAAGAATCCCTTGTCGATGGCAAACGGAGAAGCGATCCGGTAAGGTACATAGGCACAAAGAGTCCGTGAGGCACAGTTCGGGGTAAGAAACAACAGAAATTCAAACCGCTATCCAGTTGTGCTTCC
Source organism: Mycena epipterygia (assembly GCA_029281465.1). Classification (NCBI taxonomy): domain Eukaryota; kingdom Fungi; phylum Basidiomycota; class Agaricomycetes; order Agaricales; family Mycenaceae; genus Mycena; species Mycena epipterygia. The sequence continues at coordinate 467,299 of JARJCQ010000019.1, forward strand.
CGGGGTCAGAAACAACAGAGATTCAAAACGCTATCCAGTCCTCAAAGGCTTCAGTCGTCGTAAGAAAAACAGTACTCGACCAGATGGAAGAGAGCGGAAGCTCAGGTGGAGCAATTGTGTCCAGCGATGCCGAGAGATAACGGGCCGTCTCGAGCAAGGGGAAGAGGAAGACCGATGGAATCGTGGAGGTCCGCAGGGGCGCGTGATTTTGTTGCATACGATCCCGCTAATTATAATGAAAGTGATAGAGTACGGGACGCGCCGACGCGCTCCAAAAGAAAAGGAGTTCAAGGTTCGGGTTGAAGGAGTTCAACTTCAAAGTGATCGTGGTGACCTGCCCGATTAGGCAGCCTGATTAGGCAGATGATGATTAAGCAGATGATGGCCGCACGGCGCAGATCCATTTGCCAAGCCTTTCTTGTACCCGCACCACCGGGATTCGGGACTCCAGGGCTAGCAGCGGCCTGTACTCCAAGCGTACAGCGACACACCCGCCTGCTCAGCATAAAGCTAGTCGCCCCTGCCATATCCACCCTCCGACTTTCACGACCCTAACGACCTTCACGATTCTGAGGATTCCATTTCGACACCGTTTCCGCCTTACAGGTATCCAGGCCTAGGTATCAGACAGCCACCATGGGCAACTCGACCTGCCCCGTAGAGACCTCACCCAGCTCGCCATCTTTGCTGCAGAACGGCAATCTGGTCTTCCAAGGTAAGCATACCATGTAGCGCGGTGCATCCATGATCCTCATTCAATTCTAGCACACCATGTATGTATCCTCATGTACCCCCTGCTATGCATCCTCATGGTGTCTACCAGGTTGGTTGGATCATTGCAGGGTTCTTCACTGTGATTGCAGTAATCACCTCGTTCTGGCTAGTAAACAAGCACCTGCAGTGGTACACCAATGTACGTTCTCTTTATTATCTTTCTAATATCTGCTAGACCTGCTCTGCGTCCAGAAACGAGAACAGCGCTGTAAGTGTCCGCCGCACTTGCCCCTCAACGTCTCCCGATCTGAGGCGTTTCATACAGACATCGTCCGACTACTCTTTATGGTACCCATATACGCCACGATCAGTCTGGCTTCATATCTGTTCTGGGTATGTAGCCATACTTTCCAGCATGAAGATGACTCACGCCGTATGCCAGAATCATTCTACTCCGTTGCTTCTCATCCGTGATGCATACGAATCCACTGTCTTGACAGCCTTCTTTTATCTTCTTCTCACTTATCTTTCCCCAAACCCGGAAGACCAGAAGGCGATATTTCTCAAGGTTGGCTTGTCGCGGGCCGCTGACGCCGAGGCTCTGGCGAAAGGCGAAGAACCCAAGAAGTGGATGTTTCCTTTGGGGTTCGTCAAAGCCAAGCCAGCTGTGAGTGCATTCACTGTAGCTTTCTGACATTCTCATTCATGTCGGACCATAGGATGGATTGTATTTTCTACAAATGATGAAGTGGGGAGTTCTCCAATATTGTGTCATCAGGCCATTGTGAGGTTTTGCATTTGTTCTATGGGCCTTGCCTAACTTGTTATAGAACGACCCTAGCGGCAGTTGTCCTGAATTACATTGGCTGGTATTGTGACGGGTCTTTCAGTCCGCAATGGGGCTACGTCTATGTATGCCATCTTTTCTAGATTCAGACACTTTTCTCACCAATTTATCCCTGTTCAGATCACAGTTATTGTGTCGATATCTGTCTCGATCGCCATGTACTGTTTGATCCAGTTGTACATGCCCATCTCGGTATACTTGGCGCCACAGAAACCTCTCCTCAAGCTATTCGCGATTAAAGCTGTCGGTACGTTGTGCGGATAATCTATTGAACTACACTAAGGTATCGGAACGTAGTGTTTTTAACTTTCTGGCAAGCCACGTTACTTGGCGGTCTCAGCATGTTCGGGGTCGTCAAAGATGTAAAGTCCTTCGATTTATTATTCCGCATGCTTCCTCATTTAGCCCCTCAGACCACATTCATGACGGCGGAGGACATCAACATTGGTATTGTCAGTCCTATTCGTTTATTTCTCCATTTGCACAAACTTAATTTATGTGAAGGCGGCCCTTTTGGAGACTTTTGAAATGATGTCTGTGTTGTTCATTGTCGCGTATTCATCAATACTAATTCAGCCTAGGCTCTTCGCGTTCCTTCATCTCCGCGCATTTACATACAAGCCATACCGACCATTCCACGATCCGAGGTCCAAAGCGCCACCACCCACTCCAACTCCCCGGCTACGCTCTCTCGGAAATGCGTTGGACTTTCGGGAGACATTTCGTGAAATTCACGTTGGATGGATTTATATCTTGGACAAGATCCGTGGGCGAGAGCCTACGCCAGATATGGGAGCACGGCGGATCGCGCATTATGAAAGTGCCTTTGGACGGCCTAGACCGTCTAATCTGCCCACCAGCAAGGGATTGGGCGAAAGCGACGATGTCGAGAAAGGGTTCTTGTCACCCTCTGCCATCCAAATGGAAACTAGGGAAGACACGTCATGGTTAGGACTTGGCGGGTATAACAGACGGGAGAAGAGTGAAGGCCTCGAAGTACAGATCGAGCGGGAGCTCGAACGGCGTGGCTATGGGTCTCGTGCGTGCACAATCCCTCTTTTGATAATTGATTTACTTAACAATCCTGTAGACATCCCGGGCCGAGGACACATTGGTCCAGCCCATGATGCCGACGTTGCTCCCGGCCACAAAATCCAACGGTCATGGTGGCGTAGTGTATATAGCCGCGTCTCGCAATCCGGGCCAGAGCCGGAAGCCGAGCAAAGGTTGACTTCACAGCCCTCACGGGGGAAGAAATCCAAACACAAGTCGCACAAGACAGGGTCCCGAGATATTGATGCCGATCGGAGGTTGCTGGTCGAGTATGACTACGATTTTGAGGATCCTCCTCCCCAACCTGTCTTGACTTCCACCCGAAGTCGTCGACAAGATGGTCAGCGACGGCCTCAGGAAGAACATCTAGACACTCTTGCTCCGCTGTCCGTCTTCACTGCCCATCGCAGCTCCCATCAAGTTCGCCAACAAGGCCAACAGAAGCCGCGCAGCTCCAGCAACTCGCCTCCTTCCCATCCCAATCCCATGCCGCCAATGTCACACTCCCAACCACCGATGATGATGTCTGCACCAGGAGCTTCACAGACTTCACTTGCTCGCTCCGACAGCCTCCTCGGCCGAGTGTTTCCCCCGAGCAGTAATCCATCCTCGTCTGTCGACCACGCGCATGGCAGTGATAGCGGGCGTTCGTTGCCTTCTGTGTCAACGCACGGGGTTACACCTTACCGGGCCACGCCCAGAGGTCGTTTGATCCTGACAACCCCTCAGATACTAGGGAAAGTTGCTGCGCCCGAGAGACGAAGCACTTTGAATCAACCGATGGGATACGGCACGCCGACAGGGCCAGAAGTTCACCCTGCGTTGTCGGTAGAGGTAGTCCATTCAAACGAGACCGGACCTGGCCCCCAACCCGATGAATGGACGACTCAAGGCTCCCACATGCGTGAATCTGCGCATCATCGGGTGCCCGACCAGCGCCCTGTCTTGACATTAAACACGGCGCCCGATGGACTGATTACCTCTCCTCTGTCAGCCGATTTTGCGGGACATCCTTTTGAGGGCACGGCCCCCGTGCCTCAACGACAGAGTGCTTCGCAGAATCCGACGCGGCGTGGAAACCCTCCTCCTGAGGCATCTTCTTCAGCTTTACGTCGTTCATCTGCCCAAGTATATTCTCCCGACTCCCCTTCCCGCCGAGGTCGTCGTCAGTCCGTCGATGTCAATCCGCCTCAGATCCCCGAAAGCAGCTATACCCGGCCGGCACCCAGTCACCCGAATCAAGAACCACGCGGACGGGCGAACCGTCGCATGTCTACGCCTTTAGACACGGCTCCACGCCCACAATTCAGCATCCCGTTCTATCAAGAGGAGGAGCTCCGTCGTTCGGGCTACTCGGTCGAGAACATGAGCAGTGATATTACTCAGCCCTCGCTTTCCGGAACCCCCAAATACCCCACTGTAATCCCCTCGAGTCTCCAGCGGCCAAGTGCCACTGAGATTCCGTCGCGGCTCCCAGGCATACCCCAACCCCTGACTCCTACACAACTTTCATACCCACGAGGTTCTTACTCTGGAATCGTTGGCCCACCGTCGAACTATGCGCCGCCTCGCGAAGAAACGAGGCGGACTCGCCGCGCCGACGAGCCGACTAAGGACCGCAGGACACGAACGACCCGACATGATCTTACATGAACTTGATGATGATAACGCACTGATGACAATGACTGTTCCTCACGATGCTTCGCATATCCTTATTAGTCCCTATTATACAGCTTCTTAGTAGCTTTCGGACTCGAATTCCATTGTGCAGTCCGGCATACATATCACGTACTGTGTAGCTTACATCCTTCCAGTTCCACGAATCCTGAACCTACTCAGTTGGTAACATGTCCGCCAACGGCCATCTTCCAACCCAACTGCTCGTATGTCCACCCAAACACAGTCCCATCTTTCTTGTCATCGAAGACGAGAAGCGACTTGTGCATACCAGGTTCCTTGTGAAGGTTATCGACGATCGACATGTCTTCGGCTGAGAGGGAAACCAGCTGAAGAGAATGTGAGAAATAATAGGCCAACTAATAACTTTGCCCAGCTACCGTAATATTAGCGAGCATTCGCCCTTTATCTTCGCTTTTCGGTACGACAATGGTACCTCGCTGGACTGCCCAACTAAGCACAATTTGCGCGGGAGAAATACTGAGCTTCGTGGCGAGAGCTTTGACCGTTGCATCCTCCATGAAGGTTGTGGATCGACCTGATTGAAATTGAACTTAGCCCATCAGCCACAACATTGCGTCTGCCGAGCTCACCGAGAGGAGAGTACGCTGTCAGGAGTATGCCTTTGTCTTCACAGTAGGCCTTGAGTCCATTCTGGGGGAGGCACGGGTGAAGTTCGACTTGATTCGTCGCAGGTATAATTGAACAGTGCGGTAAGAGCTGCTCAAGCGTCTTGATCGAGAAATTAGAAACGCCAATCGTCTTGACTTTGCCTTGTGGTACAACGTCAGCACCACACCAATATGTGGACGGGCACCATAAGTACGAGTTTCCAAGAGTTTCTCTATTTCCTTCCACGTTTCGATGAACGTGGGGTGTTCTTCGGGGCCGAGAACTTTACCTGCAACCCAACTCTGAACCTGTAACGGAAATAAGTAGACTCCCTACGTACCGTCCATAACCGCTGGAGGGCAGAAAGGTGAATTGATATCGGGGATCAGTTGGAAATCATACCCATCGGCCAATGCATGAGATATAGATCGATATATTCGACGCCGAGCTTCTCTATAGACTCTGCAAATGCCTCCTTCACTCTGTGATGATCGCCATTCCTACAAAACGCTGTCAGTTCACAACTACACGCTGTGAGAGTCTGTTTGAAGGTCACCCCAGTTTCGTTGTCAAGTAGATCTCACTTCGGGGGACTTCGGAGTCCCGGATTGCGCGACCGACCTCTTTTTCATTTCCTTGATTCCTCGTCAAATACTAGACTCGACAGTGACACAAGAAAATCACGAACCATACCCAGAAGCCTTAAGATTCGTCGCGATTGATAAACGTAACATACTTCATGGACTTTCTATACTTGCCGTATCAAAATGGCGGTATCCACACTTAATAAAGCGAAATATTGAGTGGACAGGAGGTCTTCGTTACAAGGACGCACCTCCAAGGAAGCCAAACACATCTTGTACACACGGTCTCCGCCTCCTTCAGCGTCACCCATCCAGCAACTGCAACAGAATTAGAGAATTCGGGGGAAGAAAAGCTGGCGATACTACTCACCCCATTCCGACCGAAGGGATTTCGGTGCCGTTATTCAAAGTGAAGTAAGCCGCCATTGCGAGGTGCCTGCAAAGTTGCGCGGAGAGTTGAGTTGCCGAAAGAGGATCAGACTTGGATCAGACCGGTCTTAAAATAGGCACACGCGGAATATCTATTCTCCGCATTCAAGGATTTACTACTCTCCCTCGAACTGAGCGGGAAAACAACTGTTCATGGATTTACTGAGGTACAATCCCCCCTTTGGTCATGTTCCACCCAAGCCACGAATATTTCCAGCCATACACGCTGCCTGCAGTAAAAGGGTTAGATTCAATCAAGGCAGACATAGAAATGGTACCATCGTCCGCATGAAATTCTACTAGGGATTTGTGCATCCCTGGCTTTGAATGGAGCGCTCCAATCTCGTGCATATCCTCCTGTGATAATTCCACCAACTCATGTCCGATGTGAGCGAACATCAACAGATGCGAAAATGCAAAATTACAGTAATGTTGGCCAGCATTCTACTCTCGTTCTCGCTCTTTGGAACTACAACAGTGCCGCGCTGAACTCCCCAACTCAGAATAATCTGAGGCGCAGTGGTCTTGTACTTTTCAGCGAGACCACTGATGACAGGCTGTTCCGCGAAGAAGGTTTTAGATCGGCCTGGCTATTGGTGAGCGAAGGGTGGACTCATATAAAATATTGCACCAACCTAATGGGGAGTACGCTGTAAGTAAGATGCCCTTTGCTTCACAGTACGCCTTGAGATCGTCCTGAGGGAGGCAGGGATGCAGTTCTACCTGATTGGTTGCGGGTACAACTGAACACTGTGCTAAGAGCTCTTCCAGGGTTTTGATAGAGAAGTTCGACACTCCAATTGATTTGACTTTGCCTGGCATTTCTAAGACGAGCTTCTCAATTTCTGTCCACGTCTCCACAAATGTAGGATGTTCATCCGGAGCCAATGCCATATTCGGTGCGTTTATTTGACTAAAATCAACATCTGAAAGAAAGGTCAGGCGTAGCAATGGAAACAGTCCGTATCTACATACCTCCCATCGAAGCTTGCGGCCAATGAAGAAGATACAAATCGATATATTCGATATTTAAGAGGCGAAAAGATTCTTCAAAGGCCTCGCGCACTCGGTGATGGTCGCCGTTCCTATTACAAGTGAGTTTTCCACCCTCAGAGGCCCCAGGACTAAACTTACGCCAGTTTCGTGGTGATGTAAAATTCGTTCCGAGGAATGCCCGAGTCGCGAATTGCGTCTCCAACCTGTTGCTCATTTCCTTCAATTCAACAATGAGATGAATTCCCGTGCACTCTCATTAATGACCCCGAAGGACCAATCTACGAGAGATTTGTTGCCTTACCGTAACCTGTAGCCTACATTTCGGTGAGAAGCGTGGACGGTACCGCAGATAATACAACATACCGTGTCGAAGTGGCGGTAGCCAGCCTGTGGCCGATGAGCAGGATGTAAATCACTCGGATGTGTTCTATACCTTGATGGCTTTCTGGCACATATCGTACACCTGCTGGCCGGTGAAAGCCCTTGAACCCATGTAACACCTTCAAGCAGAGTCGTCCCCGTCAGCCACGATCCTCTCCGGTGATCGAGTCACTGACCCCATTCCAACCGAGGGTATTGTAGTTCCATTATTGAGCGTAAAGGTCGGGATTCCTGCAGCGGCACTCATGGTGGTTTCGCAGCGAGAGGAGGTCAAGAGGTTCCTTGATGCTCGGAGTCTACGCTCAACAGGCTATCAGGACCCGTGCGAATCGAGGCATGGCAACTTGAGAATGGGCGGGGAAGTGATCCTAATGGAGAGGAGCCAAGAAAGGCCATACTTGAAGAACCCACTAAGCTGAACGTTGAACGTTGAACAAGGCCAAATGTTAGCCAAAGTTAACGGCCGAGTCGAACACGGTCACGCGTTTCATCCCACGCGTTTGTTCGGTTCAATCCGACGCGCGCCAACGCCGACGGTGTTGACGCCAGGCCTGCCAGGCTGCCGTCTCGGGACTCTACGGATCTGAGACGGTACAGATAATTTGACCCGCGAAATAAAATAAAACAAAGGCCCGAACAGAACGCGAACTTCGCCGGATCCAGTGTTACGATAGAAGCCCGATGCATTCAAAACAGAACCGAACGCTGTAATTATACAAAGCCTGAACACTGGTATCTAAAAGTACATCACCAAATCCTGATGTAATGAAAACAGTCCGAGGTTATAGTGGTGGGAATGCGAAAAGGCTACAAGTAAATCTGGATCTGGAGGCGAAACTACGAAGGCAGGGGATGCGGATACAGGGATGGGAAATAAACAAGGTGAGGTGCAACGAGAATTTAAATACAGTTATGCAAGGTCCAAAGCGCATAGTAAAGATCCGGTGAAAGAAATCAGTCCGCAAATGGAGTAGTAGAAATGTCCAAGCCGAGTCGCCCTTGCTCCAATCTCACGACGTACCCGGCAATGGGCTCGGACTCGAAATTGTTGATCGCGTATTCAGAGTGGACGACGCGCCTTGCATTGATTTTTGTGAGGACCATTCTGGTCTCGGCTACTTCTGAGGCCGAACGGTCACGATTGGTGAGCCTCATTCGGCTGGGAGGAGGAAGCAGTGTCTTGGAAATAGGATTGTGCTCGACGTGAAGCGCCTTTTCAAGGACAGCCGGGTCGACGATGGGAGACGTGACATCCAGCAGTGCCCGACCAATCATCTCGGTTTGGCTGGCCACACGATCGTGTTGCTCGGGCGAGGTTGGATTGAAAAGATTGACGCAGAAGTCGAGTGATTTTTGTAATTCTGTTTCGGAGAGGGTGGCGCCCATATCAGAAGCGCCTTGGATAACTTTGAAAGCCGAGTCAATGAGGATAATTTCAAAAAAGAAGGTGAGCAAACCCGGCCGCAGGAACGCAAATGCCCGGTCGAAGTTATCTTCATCGATATCCGAAAGTACGTCAACACTTTGCGACCGAATTTGCTTGTAGGCGCTTAAAACTACCACTTGAAACCTGCTCCTTGGTCAGCGCTGAAAGTGAGGCACTAAATGGATGCGGTACCTGGTGTAACTGGTTGAAATACGCTTGGTGTGCCACTCAGCGGCAAATGCTTCCGTACAATCACCACGTATGGAGGCGCATATTGTCGATGCGGCCGATAACGCTGAAGTGAGGGCTAGGTGAACTCCGGACGAAAAGAACGGGTCGATCTGGGTGCGAAATTAGTTAATGTAACAAAAGATGATCAACAGCGGCTCACGAAAGCTAGAGGGAAAGGACGTCAGCTGGGTTTCAGGGTAAGATAGATGCTGTGAGCTCACCTCCGGCATCTCCAACTATTCTATACCCGTAACCTCCATACGAGGACGCCGAGTACGAAAAGTCTGTGGCGCTTTTGACGCTACCTGCTTCCATCACGCCAGCACTGGTGATCAGTTTGAGAACCCCAGGCGCTAAGGAGATGTTGGAAAGGTAGCGATTAACCATGCTGGAGTTTGCAGGATTGGGGACGGAGGACGGTGGAAAGCAGGCGGGTTCAACGGGTTCCTTCATTTTCTCGTTATAGATTTTCTGATTCATAACGACGCCGACCGAAGTCAAGCCGTTGTGAAGGGGGATAAACCAAGCCCTATACTCGCGAATGAGCACATGTGAAATAATGGCAATTAAGAAGACTAACCAGCCTGATTCATCTTAGCCGCGAAGCATGAACGTTAATACGGCCAGAAGCTAAAGAAGGGAAGAAAATAAGCTACATACCAGTTAAAGCTTCGAACCAAGGCGCTCCTTCTCGGGGTGTACCGAGTCCGTACGTGCCTACACCGGTCCAGTAGCCCCAAACTGCAATGTTTTTCAACGACGAGTTGAAGTGCCGGTTCTTCAAGTGCCCAGTAGACATCAAGCCGGCGCGTCCGGTCGCATCAATGAGGTGGGTGAACGTTGTGGTACCGGTAACAACATCCGGTTCGAGTGACTGTTCGGAAATCGTGGTTCTGGACGTGGTCGGAGAGGCGGGCGGGGAGGGTGGGGTAGGTGGTGGGACATGGGACCACGATACAGAAATGGGGCGGTTCGGGTCGACGGGAGAGAAGGAGATTGAGGTGACTTTGGTCTGTTCGTAAACAGACGCGCCGCACGATCGAGCGTGGTTCATTAAAAGTTGATCAAATTCAGAACGAACCTAAGGACTGGTTGTTAGTATGGAAATTGGGAAACGAATGCCGGTCTACTCACGACATTGAAAGCGGCATTGTCGGCGCCAAGGGCCATGAAGTCGGTGTCTACATTTTCATCAGTGGGAGCGCGCTGGTTCCGAGAGTAAGTACATACAGCCTTCGCGTTTGTATTGATCTGTGTTAGGAGATTAATTTTGACTGCAAGCCGAAATCAAAAGCAGACTGACTGAATTTAATTGCTGAGCCCGGCTTGACAGCGGTGTCAGCGGAAGCAAATAAATCTAGGCCCAACGCCCATTCACCTTGTGAACGAACCCGTGCTTGGATAGCTTTTCGTCTGCTCCAATGAATCGCATATAGTGCCGGACAGACGGAATCAAGCTCTCCCCGACATGGTAACGCGGAAACTTGGCAGCCTCGAGAACGGTCACGGCGATGCCTTCACGGGCAAGAACTGAAGCGGCATAACTTCCCGCTGGGCCACCTGCCAGAGCAACACGATGAATGAACAGACAGAACCAGATGAGGTATATGCTATACCTCCTATAACCAGAACCTGGGCATTCTAAAGACGCGTCTTAGCACGGGGACACATCGAATGAAAAGCACGCGACCTTTGGGGGCAGACTGTAGCAGAGAGCAGCCATAACGAAGATGAGGAAGGACAAAAGAAAGAGGAACGAGAGTTCCGGCTTTATATTGAATCCCGCATCGTCTGCCCTCTTCACCTCGGCGATTTCGGCGCGGAATTCCACCCAAGCTAATTTTCATCCAAATCCGGCACGCACTGGCCGTCCCGGGCGTCGGAGGTTGACCATCTTCCACCATAAACGCGCAGCTCCAGGAAATAACGCTAAACCTGAAACGTTACAAGCTTTCTTCTCTGCTTCTTCTGTAATACGTCGCTTCCGTTCACGCGAGAAACACGCGAGCGCGCTCTTCTGTGCTGTACCTTGATTTCAGCTTATAGTTAGATCTCACAAGGGCGGTGCTTAACGGAAACCTCCGGTGGCCTTGGGTACCTGCGCTTGTTCTTACTCTCCCTCACCTGCCAAGAGATCTCGAATAGAGAAAAAAAATGGGCTTGTTTTGCTCCAAAGATCATCGCCTTCTAATACCCTGGTTCCCAGCCTCTGAATACACCGTTCTTGCGCCATATACATTCGCTGTAAGTTTACAAACCTGCATCTCCACGTGCGCAAATCGCAGGGACGCTCCATATCATCCTTCGGTGGCGTTTTACCAGGCACTAATCTCGACCGGCGCAGAAGCACGAAAATCTGGCGTGGTGTGGCGCTTCCCCGACGTTGAAGTCGGCCGAGGACGTGGCCAAGGCTGTGGGCATGTATATCCTCCAGGTCCGTGTTCGAAAATTCCATGCTGCCGAGCTAAAAACAAGTGGAGCCCACTTTTCCGATCTTTCAGCACCGAAAGAAGTTCATTGCTTGGGGATAGCGCCGACAGGATGTGTCATTCGGACAGAAAGAGGACCAGAACACAGATCCTGTAAGGTCGGGGGGAACTTTATTCAGTGGACGATGAATAGAGGCTACACTCTCCACCAAGATAGACGTAAACGCGTGGTGCTCCATGGAGTTGACCTAGTAGGTTCGTTCAATGTATTGTCGTGCTTTGTTACGAAGAAGGATCTTGCTTATAATTTATTTTGAAACAGTGCGGAATCCGAGGGAAGATTGGGGGACAGAAGGCCGGAAGTATTGTGTTTCCATGGGCGGAATAGGGTGCAATTTCGAGGCCGCGGCGCACAGGTCAACACGACCGTCCCCCAAATCTGGACCCCACGGATCCGAGTCTCGACTCTGAAACCAAAACGCAGGTCCGCCTGCAGTGTGATCCCACGTATCGCGTACCGCTCTTGACCGATGGGGTCCATGCACGCAACTCCTCGGCACCGATGTACAACATTATCCGCCGCCGCTCGCGCTCCATCGCGTTCTAGTTGAAGCAATGGCTTGACGATCAATCCGCTCCAGGCGAGGTCGACGTTTCCATTGCCGCGCGGGATCGACGGGGACGGAAGGTCCGAAGCGCGCATTGTGCCTAGTCCAAATGAATTGAGCAGTTGCCGCGCCGGTGGTGACGTTGATCCCGACGTACTTCGCTTCCGACCTTCGACGCACATGGCGGCCAAGCTGAGCGCAGGTCAACGGTCCCGTCGTCTTCCGTCTTAACGTCATTGACCTTCGGAGGCGAACAGATTTGGGATCGCGAGCGTCAGGAAATTTTTTGTCACTTCAAGTTGCATTGAAGGCGAAAATTATAGAACGAAAAAGCCTTCAACCGAGTAATTGAGGATGAATCGATGAAACTGAAGCTTAAGGTTTGAAGCCTGAACTTGAAGCTTCAGCCTCAGGCCGTCTGTTGAAGTGGACTCGGAGGTCGTCGTCTGCTACGAAGGCCCGGCCCGCTGGCGGCCCGAGTGGGAACTCACTTAACCGGCGCCAAACACGGATAGGGGCGTCGCGCTGAGGCTTTCAAAGCTCAGGCTCCCCCAGTCCCACTCAAATACATGCCTAGTTTTTCCTTTCATGACCGAGACCCAGGATGGTACTGTATGTGAATAACATAAACCGCGTATTGGGGTCTGGACCGTCTGGTTCTCAAAATGAAATTTCATCTTCTCTAAAACGCTGCGTGCGCTGAGTCTCGCGAGTTGTGGGGCTCTCAATTATTGTATTGGCTGAAATATATAAGAGTACAAGACTGAATTTTCGGTCAAAGGTTCGAAGCAAACGTTGCAATTGTCGCCGAAATTGGAGGGACAACGAGAATCCTGACGATCCGGCCATCCCGCTAATTGTCAAAAAAGAAACTTGTTTCCTGGTCTGACAGTATGGCCTTGTAGACCGGTAACCGATCTGTCTACGAGACACAAGTGTCGGTAGACACGACACTTTTCCCGTAGACAGATTGGTTACCAGTCTAATGGCCTTGCGGGTTAACAGCATGCAGGTTTACGCACTCAATCGTCGCATCGCGGAATGAAAGATACGTTCCGCCGTTAGTTATCTGCTAGTGGGAGCTAGTGGTCCAGGAGTACCCCCCTTGACTTTTTCTTTATTTTCAAGCCTTGCGACCAGACGTGATACGTTCTTGAGAACCACCAAAACCTTGAGCACCCGTGGCGGATTGGTATTGGATATCAGAGCGTATTGTCCCGAAGTGGCGACCTCAGTTGCTTCAGCCAACGGCGCATTCCAGATAGCTACTCCGAGTGAATTGAATGGAGAGAGAAAGATTGAAATGTGATTGATCCGGAGACGCGTCGATAACCGACGATGAGCCCGCTTCAACTTGTTCACGTCTCAAATGGTCCTCGTCAAGCGCACAAAAACATGGGCAGACTCCGACTCGGCCGCCCTTGCAGCGACGGCAATAGACGAAGACGAGCTTGCAGCGACGGCAGATGCCCTCAAGTCCGAGGTTTCTGAACTCAAGGTCGTGTCCGCACCGAGTTGGCACTGCTGCTGCGCGTGCTGACCCTCCGCAGAAACCCAGACGGCTATTTGCTTCGCGCCGGTTCCTGTTCCCGCTGGGCATACTCCTGGGTGCCCTCATCGCCTTCGTACGAATTCCGCGCATCCTGAAGTGCGTGCAAGCGCGGCTGACCAGCCACGCAGTCCCTCATCGAGCCCCGCGACATCCAAGACCTGCATGCCCATCTCACGCTGCTCCTGGGCGAGTATGAGATCGCCATGCCCGAAATCCCGGGGTTCGACTTCTCGCGCGTCGAGTCCGAGTGGCAGCGCCTGCGCAGCAACATCCCCGAGGTGTGGAAGTTCAACGTCGACGGGCGCGAGTTCCAGGTCGGCGAGGCCATGCGGGACCGTGGCCTCACCGCGCAGCACCCCGTCGTGCTCATCCCCGGCATCATTTCCACCGTGCGTTACGCTTTTCCGGCGGGTCGGTTCATCGTCGCGCGCTCACGCTTTGCCGCAGGGCCTGGAGTCGTGGTCCACGGATCCGGCATACCGCCCATTTTTTCGCCAGAAGCTCTGGGGCGGGTTCAACATGCTCTCGCAGGTCACCTTCAACCGCGACAAGTGGATCGCCGCGATGATGCTTGACCCGGTGACGGGCCTTGACCCACCTGGGGCTAAGATTCGCGCCGCTGAAGGGATAGATGCTGCGAGCAGCTTTATCCAGGGTTATTGGATCTGGTGTGTACCGTGTTGTCCCTCCTTCCGCTCATCTTTTTGAGCCCGACAGGTCCAAGATTGTCGAGAACCTCGCCGTGCTAAACTACGACACCAACAACCTTCATCTCGCGCCGTACGACTGGCGCCTCGTACGTATTGTCATGACCGAGACGAAGACCTGATTTAATTTTCGTGCTACAAGAGTTACTACAACCTTGAGGAACGTGATGGGTACTTTTCCAGACTCAAGACGACCATTGAGGGCTTCAAGTGAGTTTACATTGTTTTCGCAAATTTTATTCAACGACATTTCGCAGACGACGTCAAAACAAGAAAACCGTCATTGCCGCACATTCGATGGGCGCTACCGTGCGTTTGCTGCATCGTTCCCCACGTACTTAACCATTGAAGAGCCGCATCGCAGGTTGTGCTGGTACGTGAATACCTTCGCCCATAATCATGCATTGAACTGCTCTGCAGTACTTGTATGTCCTGTCCTCCTGCTCACCAAATAGCTAACGTCTGCCGTCCTGCAGCTTCAAGTGGGTCGAATCGCCTGCGCATGGCGGGGGCGGTCCCGACTGGGTTGAGGTGCGTGGGTCAACCAGGGTATATAGGCCATATAACCAACGCGCAAGTCGCAGAACCACATTGAGGCGTATATATCCGTCGCAGGGACGCATCTGGTGTGCACCCAACACCCCTACGGTGAAGCTTTACTGAATAACCTGACAACAGGGCGTCGCGAAAGCGATGTCGGCGTTCTTGTCCGGTGCGTCCACACTCTGCTCTCCGCCTCCCCAGGCTGACAGGCGGCGCAGGCGAGATGAAGGACACGGTGCAGATGAACCCCGCGGGGTCGTACGTGCTCGAGCGGTTCTTCTCGCGTGCGGAGCGGCAGAAGCTGTTCCGGTCGTGGGCGGGGAGCGCGAGCATGTGGATCAAGGGCGGGGACGCGATCTGGGGCAGCCCGCACGGGGCACCGGACGACGAACACAACTGCACGCACTCGCATGGAGAGCTGATTGCGTTCCGGGCGGTACCACCGCTACCGGGGACGGCGAGCAGCGGCGAGGGCGTGGAGGAGGTGCAGAATATGACCGCGGACGCGGCGAGCGCGTGGATCTTGCAGCACACGCCGTCGAGCTTCCAGGTGCGCGCGCTGTGTGGGCCGTTGATTGAGTACTTGATTTGGAACAGAAAATGATCGCGACCAATTTTTCGTTTGGGATCGAGCGGGACGAGGCGGTGCTGAAGGCGAACGACGGGGACCAGACCAAGTGGTCGAACCCGCTGGAGGTGCAGCTGCCGCGGGCGCCGTCGATGAAGATGTACTGCGTCTACGGGCACGGAAAGGTTCGTTCCCTCGTTTTGGTCCCCGACGTCGAGTAGCTGAGCCGATGCGTGCAGGAAACCGAGGCAAGTGCGGGGCTTGGTAGATTATTTACATAGTGTTGACGGTGCATCGCAGCGGTCGTACTGGTACGCGCAGGCGGCGAACGAGTATGACGGGACGGCAGACAACGCGGAGGGGCTGGAAGCGCAGTGCGTGGACCCGAGCGACGGGGCGTGTGCGGCACGGACAGCGTTCGACACGCCGCTCGCGCGGCAGAGCTGGATCGACTCGGAGTACACGAACGAGGGGGTGCAGCCGAGGGTGCGCAACGGGGTGAAGATGGGCGAGGGCGACGGGACGGTGAGCCTGCTGAGCCTGGGGGCGATGTGCGTCGAGGGGTGCGGCGTCTCTGTCTTTTCTTCGTTACGTGCGTCTGACTTGCGCAGCTGGAAGCGGCCACGGTGGAACCCGAGCGGCATCCAGGTGACGACGGTCGAGGTGCGTCGCGGCGGCGGGAGGCGCGTTCGCTGACTGACGTGAATCATTGCCTTGCAGCTGCCGCATCGGCCGGTGCCATCCATCCCGCGCGGGGGCGCGAACACGAGCGACCACGTTGACATCCTTGGGTCGACGGGGCTGAACGAGATTATCCTCAAGGTGGCGGCAGGCGTGGGGTCCGAGATAACTGATAGCTTTGTATCGGACATCCAAGAGTATGCGCGGCGGATGCACTGGGATTAATGAGAGATGGTGTTTATGATTTTCACTGCGGAGACGTTAGAGAAAGCGCGTTGGACCGACCCTTGATTGAATCCAGAGCCTTTCCTTCAGCGGTCTTTTCGCGAATTACTACAAGTGCAGAGCCTATATCAACGCGTTGGTATAGTCGCGGCCCCTAAGTGGTTGTGTACGTGTATTTTGCCCTGCACGTCCCCACGTGACGTTTCCGACGCGTTGTTGTGCTATATTTGCCACCTTTCAACCATTCTCCTCGATGGCGTCTCCGCGACATGCTGGCTCGCCTCTGCGGGAGCGGCTGCTGAGCAACTCGCCCGATCCCATGAAGAACAAGATCCTCCGCGACTCGGGCATGGGCTGGAGCAACGACGGCCCCGCCACCACCAGCCCCAACGTCTCCCCGTTGCGCATCTCCAAGCGCGAGTCCCCCGCCGTCGCCCGCCGCAACTCCTCCAGCTTCAAGCACGTCCGCAGCAACAACCTCGTCTCAAAGTCCCCCTTCAAGTCCCAGATCCCCACAACCCACCCCCCAGCAGTACCCCGCCCGTTCCCCTCGCCCGCCCGCCGCGTCTCCGGTGAGAAGCGTGCCAGGCCACAGAGCATGCACGACCAGGCAGAGGCAGAGAATAACCGCCCATTCACCTACAAACGCGAGCGCCGCCAGTCAAAGGGCTTCCAGGGCCTCATCCAGATGGAACCCGTCACAAAGAGCCCCTTCCGCCAGCTCGAAGACACAGCAGACCGCCCTCCGATTCCTCCAGTGCCCCCTACCCCGTCTCGCATCCCAGTACCCGCATCCGGCGCGTCCCCCGCCCGCTCCTCGCTCGTGTCCAAGCGAATGCACGGCCCGCGCCTCAGTGGCCGCCGCGAGCGCCGCAAGACCGTCACCTTTGACGAGCGCTGCGACGTCGTCGAGTTTGACCGCGACGAGGAGGACCCACCCGCAGATGACAGCGCAGACGATTATGGTGGCCAGGACGACGATGCCGACGACGACGATCCGTTCTTTGCCCAGCCCGAGCCGCCCCAGCAGGACTCATCGTACGAAGACATCGACCTCTCCGACGCCTCGTTGCTCCCCGACTCCTCCCTACCCCTCGACCTCGACCCTGACTCGAGCATCACCGGCCTCGTTGACGCCATGTTTGCCCCCGTTGCACCCGCCGGCACCAGCACCCCGCCTCACGTCCACGGCTCTGCCCACACCCGCACCTTCCTGCTCGACGGCCAGGACCACGCGACTGACCTCGATACCGAGGACGGCGTGCCCTTTGGCCGCTCGCACCACGCCGCGCGCGCCGCCGCCTTCCACGCTCACGAGCAGCACCCGCCGCCCGTGCCCCCGCCGCACCTCACTAACGGCCGCCCGTTACCCCTCCCCGACACGGGCCGCGCATCTACGCCCCCGCGCCCTCAGCCGAGCCTGCACTCCCCGCCGCTCGGCCGCACGACGCACCTCGAGCGCCGCCGCGCCGCCGCCGAGGAAGACATCAACGATGAAGACGCGGCTGACGTCGCTCACCTACCCGGCTCGCCGTCCCCCGCGCCCGCGCGCCTCGCTGCCAACGTAGAACTCGGCGTTCCGCGCTTTTCGCTGCCCAGCGGTACGTACTATAAATCTTAGCTTATTTACGTGTGACTGACGTGAAGCAGGAATGGGAGACGAGGACACGGGGCCGGACCCGTTCGCGCTGCCCAGGCTGCGCGACGAGTCGTTCCCGAAGCTCGACGAGGCGTTCCCAAGACTCGACGAGGGAGAGGACAGCCGCGACGTGAGCATGGTGCGTGTTTGTTTCGGTTCGAGGCCTTGGCTGACTGGCGTGGGTAGCAGCAGCGCGAGGCCGCAATGGAGGGTCAAGTCAGTGAGGACCAGAACGAGCTCGGTAGCAACGGCAGCCAGAACGAGAGTCAGGGCCACAGCGGCGGGCGCCCGCGGATCAGTCGTGAGGAGGTGCAACGCCGCCTGATGCGCGCGCGGAGCGCGAGTCCGGAGGCGGACCCGATGGATGAAGGAGAAGGGGAGATGGAGATGGATGAGGATGAAGATGAGGCCGAAGAACGGAGCGAGGTTAGGGAAGAGCGGGGCGAGGATGAGTTCAGGGAAGAGCGCGAGGAGGAGGCGCGGTACGAGCGCGAGCAGGAAGAGCGGGATGCGAGTGCGAGCACCGAGATCGGGACGGTGGAGACCGCCGAGAAGCGCGTGCTGCATGCGCCCACGCCCACGCCCACTATCCAACACCCAGCGGAAGCACCCGACGAGGAGCGTAGCTACAACACGTTCGCATCCACCCCCACCGACGAGGAGTTTGGCCTCCGCGCGCCCGGCCTCGGGCTCGACTTTGGTAGCCGCTTCGGGAATGGCGGGCTCGGCATCGCGGGGCTGGGGGGGAGCATCGGCTCGCGAATGAGCGGCGGCGAGGGCCTGCGCGCCGCGGAGCGCAGGGAGCCCGCGCGCATGGCCGTCGACATGGACATGCGCAGCGCGCTCGACCGCCTCATGGACGACGTCGCCGGCGCGGGCGGCCCCACCGAGGGCGACGAGTCCCTGCGTACTGAAGAGTCGGGGCGCACGGACGACGCCCCGCCACCTGCACCCCACCACCACCCGCACACGCACCCCGTCACGCGCGCGGCGACGGATTCGGCGCTGCTCCAGATGGGCGCGGGCGCGATCACGGGCGCAGGCCTGAGCCGCAGCGCGAGCGTCGCGTCGTCGTCGTCGCTGCTGAGCCTCCCGCCGCCGCCCGTCCCGCCAAAGGACAACATCCGCTCGCGCGAGGCGATGATCATCGAGAAACGGCGCGAGATGCGGCGCGTTGAGGACGGCGAGTACGATTATGTGCCGCCCGCGCCGGCAATGCACCTCAGTGTCGGGCGCCCGAGTGCACGGAGGAGTATGAGCACAGGCGACGCGGAAGAGCTTGTGCGTCTGCGGGGCAAGGGCCTGCTCGACGTCGGCGCCGGCACGGACGACCCGCTCGGCGATAGCATCGAGAAGGAGCTGAACAAGCGCGAGGAGCCGCATAAGCGGGTCAGTGGTTTATTTTATTTATTTTCTGGAGTGCGCTGGATGCTGAGGGCTGTTTGGTGCAGAAGTACCACATCCGCCAGCATGAGGGGATGATTTACGCGTCGTCGTCCGACACGGACCGCATCTCGCACATGGCGGGCGCGGGGGACGTCGATGCTGGCAAGGCGTGGCGGACCGTCCGGCGGCCGTCCGACATGGTGCGTTCGTTCATGCGTTGAGGAGACCAGTCGCTGATGCGTGCCCGCCCAGAATGAGTACTCGAAGCAGATCAAGGAATACCGCGCCCAGCAAAATCCAGGTAAGGCATACGGCAAGGTCTTTGTCAAAGGTGCGTGTTTTTTGTGGGTTCCTGGGCCGCCGCTCATGCCTGGGATGCAGTTCTCGGCGTCAAAGGCATGCATCTACCCCTCCCGACTCAACCCACCGCGGTCACGTGTACGCTCAACAATGGCATTCACTTTGTGACGACGCCCGAGTGCGCGCTCGCCCGCGACTGCCGTATCGAGCAGGAGTTTGAATTGTAAGTGCCAACCAGCCGGATTCCGACCGCCTCTTCTGACGCCCTGCAAAGGATCGAGCACAGCAAGCTCGAGTTCACGCTCACACTCAAGATCCGGCGCGATCCTCACATCATCTCGCAGTTCAAAGCGATCGCGCCCATCCCCGTGCAGGTGCCCGTGGCGCCGCCGCCCGTTGTGCAGCAAACGTCGTCCAAAGGCGGGATGCGCAGCTTCTGGTCGTCGTCCCCGAAAAAGTCCAAGGACAAGGCCGCGCCGGCGCCGCCTGTCCCCGCGCCCTTGCCCCCGCAGCCGCAACAGCGACTGCCAGAGAACCTCGCACGCTATCTCAAACCCGATGGCACGCTCGCGCGCGCGTTCATTTCGTTCAAGGACATTGCCGTGCGCTGCGACACGCGCCTGTTTGAGACCAACTACCCGCTCATCGGGCAGCGCGCGGAGCTGGGCGGCAAGGCGTCGACGCTGCAGGTAGGCGAGCTCGTGCTGCAGATGTTCCGCCTGCCGCCGCTGCCCGGCATCCCCCCGGACCAGCTCCCGCAGAGCCTCGAGGAGTGTCACCGCGGGCTGCGGCACATCAACTGGCACAAGGTGACGTATTTCCAGGGCACGCTGACGCAGAACGGGGGCGACTGCAGTGTACGTCGATTCCGTCCGCCCGTCTTGGTACCGAGTTTCTGATTGCCGATTCGCAGACATGGCGCCGTAGGCAGCTGCGCGTGATCGGCGCGAACCTTGTCGCGTTCAACGATGTGACGAAAAAGGCAACGGCGACGATTGATTTGAAGAAGGCCGTGGCGGTCGAGGACGACCAGGAGGTGCGGGGCGCAATGAGTCCGTCGTCTGCGATGACGGCGCGCAGTAGCCGGTACGACGAGTACGACGGCCTGTATGGCGTCGAGCGGTCCTTCCGCTTGGTCTTCCCGAACGACCAGGAGATCGTCTTCTTCGCGGATACGGACGACGAAAAGGCGAAATGGTACGCATCTCGATGCTTTTTCTGGCATCATCGTACTGAGCTTTGTGTTTCTTTAGGCTGGAGGTCCTGCGCGCGCTTGTGGGGCACATCCCGCCGCACCCCCTGTGGGCCGAGCTCCTCTGGCAACGACAAGAAGAGCTCAGCAAGCGAATGACGCGGGCGGGGCCATAGCTCAAAATCTATTAGATGTCTCCACTCATTTTCACCGTTGCACTTTTTCATTTTCTTGTACATCTATCTTGTTTCCGATTCTCTAGCATGAACCACACTTGTTTTCGATATCATACTCCCATCCTCTTATTTTCTGTACTAGTATTTATCTGTATATACGTCGAATCGCTCAAAGTAAGTAGGTCCTTTCAATAGAGAGGTTCAACCAAGCAGCATTGCCATCAGCACCTTTACTCCGGGCTGGCACTGCTTCCATTGTAAGTAGATCTTTGTACACGAATGCCGATGATGGAGAGCGGTTGGCAGATCTTGCTTGTCGTGGTGTGGTCATTCTCACTCAAAACCGAACATCGACGCGGAAGTTCTTCGGCCATCACAACCATCACTGTCAGGCTTCCCAAAATCTGCGATGTCAACTTCATCAGTCCTAGCAGCGCGAGGTTGTGCCTGTCAAGGTGTCAGCGGCCTTAAATTTTGAGTGAAGTACGTACAACTGTTATGCCGGCATCGGCGACGACGGTCTCGCAGAACGGTATATTTGGACGCCTGGAAGTCGATGATGCTCTGTTTACTTTTCGTCCCCCAATTCCGTGTCTCTGGAACTTGTGTGCTGCCCTAGTACTCCCATGCAAGGGGGAAGTGCTCCAGTCTCCGCCGGACCAATGGGCGATCCGCCGGACGTTGCAAAGGCCTTTGCTACTCAGTTGGTCTATCGGAGCTCCCGTGTGTTCTTTTTCCTCTGCTCCTACAATGATCAGGCTAAGCCCGTACAAGTTGGGGCCCTCACGTTTCTGTTATACGATATTTGCATTACGATGGATGACGAGGTGCGCGGGGCTGATTTCCTGCTCGGGTTCTGCTCAAGGATTTATTTAATTCACCGCAGGTTAAATTTGTGTGGCCGTGAGTTTGCGCGCTCACGGAAATTAGAGCATCCAGTGAAATTTCCTCACAGTAAACAATGGACCCGAATGAAATTTATTTATTTGTTTATCCGCTATATCCCTCTCTTCATTCAGATGTGGGTCCAATCTCCCGATCCCGAAGACCATTGCTAATATTGCATTGGGCCGGAAGTTCGATCCTTCCCATAGGCTCCCCAGAGCTAACGCCGCATTTTCACTTCACTCCGCACGCTTGCTTCGTCTGGCAGGTGTACCAAGGAGTAGCAACGCTGCTCGTTTTTTCTGCTGTGGACTATATCTTAATCCTTCGCGGTATGCACACATTCCAGTGCAACCATTATGGTGTGCTAACGTCTGGCCAGTGTATGCATTATATCACACCAACGCTAGGGTACGCAGATTGGTACTTGCTGCGTTTGGCCTGGAGGTTTCCGTGATGGGTATCGGTCTTGGTCTGTCCCTTCCGGGGATTCAATTCGACGATATATGTCTGGTTACCAGAATTTCCGACTTGCTGCTGATATACGCGTGAGCAAAGAATATTGCGCACCGCTTCTTCAAGTCTTACCGAACTGCAGTGGCGCAACCCTCTTATTCCAGACTCTTCTGTTCGGCCTGACGGCGGTTAAGTTTGTGCGTGCTCTCCGCGAGGGATGGGGGGACACTCCGCTTGTTGGTCTGGTCATGCGGGATGGGACTTGGGCATTCATCTTGCTCTTCGGTGAGGCTTCTTCTCATTTTAGTGACTTTGGACTGAAAACCCCAGCCGCGGTCGGAGGTGACGCATCTCTATATACGGTGAAGAACCACGCGATCGCCGGCGTGCTGTATGGGTACGTCGTAGATAATACAACGGGTCATGGCATGTTTTGATCTAATTTAAATCGTCCGCTCTGCAGGTGGCTCCTCACAATATTTTCGTTTTCGGTGTGCAGCTCCGGCATTCTTTTTTTGCCATAACTAAAGTATTTTAGGGATATCGTGTATTACTCAACCTGGATCGTCTCGGCGACAACCCTCGTCTGCCTACAAGTATGAGCAGCACACACGATTCGCGGCTCCAGTTCACCACACGGATCGTGACGGACAGAGAGCCGGCTGCCCCTAATTCTTATGAATTATCTACGCTCAACACTAGCAGTTCTGGCACCGGCGGTGGTTGACGTTACGACATGATTTCATTTCCACCGTTCACACTTTGTGATCAGCTTCGGGTACAGTGAGAGTTATCTCCAGTGAATTAAAGCTTACCTCCCTTCAGGCCACGGACAACATGGAAGCTCATGGCATTCGCGCAACTCGTCGGCTATTCTAAGCGCACCCTCGGTAAACCATCACCGAATGCTGGCAGCCAGGAAGTGTGCAAGATGCAAGAACCAGAGAGGGGGGTGTTTACAATCAACCAGATTGGTACATTTATCACCTAGTTACGCTATCAACACCTGGGCCGGGTCCGCTGCAGCAAGTGCTTCGGCTCGGTTGGGCGGGGGCGGATAGATTAATTGAGTGTTAATCTGGGTCTTCATCTTATACCCTTCTTCCTTTACCAGAGAAACTTCTCGATCCCACCCGGTCGTGAAGAGCGCTCCCCATGGCCCTAGAGCCAAGCAGGTCACATAAAGCGGCTGGCTATACGGCGCCTGGGGAAGCCCCAACAAATCCGCCATGGCATTATTACCTTGTGTTGCAGGTCACATTTCAGCGGTCTCGATGGCTATAATATCCATGAAAAGCTCACCAGCCGACTTTCCCATGTTCATAGCGTGCTGGCAGGACATCAAAGTCGAGTGCCCTTGGTCATCGGTAGCGACGTGGGCGGTATCGCCAGTCGCATAAACATGGTCAACCCCGACGACTTCGAGGTTCTGGGTTGTAAACAGCCTGCCTATGCTATCTCGTTCTGCGGGGATTTGCGATGTCAACTCATTGGCGCGCATTCCCGCCGTCCATATAACCGTTTTGCTGGCGATATGATTCCCGGATACTGTCGTCACCCCTTCGGCATCGATCAAGGCAACGCTCTGGCTTGTCAGAACTTCGACGCCAAGGGACGCCAAAGTCTCCGCAACAATTGAGCTTGACTTCGGTCCCATGAAGTTGATACTGTCATTGCGTTCCAGCACAATAACCTTGACATCTACGCCCTCGCCGAGGATGCCCCGTAATCGCCGCGGCATTTCAGCTGCGATTTCTGCCCCTGTGAAACCACCTCCACAAACGACAACTGTGTTGCGGGCAGGGGAGTCCGGCAGCGCGGACAGAGACTTTAGGTGCGCGTCAAGCTTGAGGGCGTTTTCCATCTGGTCGGCGTCGAAACTGTGTTCCGCGAGACCGATAACCGCCTCCGGGCGAAAGAGTTTGCTGCCGGTCGCGAGAATGATGCGGTCGAAGGAGAGGGTGGAGGTTGTTCCGTCGGCAGAAATATATCGGACAAGTTTCTTGTCGACGGTCTCGATTTGCTGAACTGTGCCTTGAACATATCGCACGGCAGCAGCAGCGAGCAAATCGGCCAAGGGGGCCGAGGCCTCGGAAACATCGTTCTCATAGAGGCGAGGACGGATGTAAAGGGTGGGTTCTGGAGCAATAAGGATGATTTCGACAGAGCCGTCGGCTTTGCCAGCCAATTCCAGCTTGCGTGCTGCGCTCAGAGCTGCCCAGAAGCCAGCGAAGCCGGCTCCGACAATTATAAGCTTTGGTGCACCGGATGCCATGGCTAACTTTGAATTATCCGGTCAGTGTGGTGGGAGAGAAGACTCGGTAAGGTGTATTACCTGATTTTCTAACTCTTCAGATGGAATCTAAGGTATTGAAGTTGAGGTTGAATGTTTTCAGGAAACCAACCAGTATTTATACAGTCAGATCATATCCACTCGGGTGCGGGCGATATAGGGTGGGCGGCTCGATGTGGATGCCAACCTCGGGAAAATGTGGATGTCGGATAGAAACTATGACTCACCCTCCCTCTCAGTCGGACTTCCAGCTGGTGTTGCTTGGCAGTTCAGTTAAGGTACTTAAGTGCTACGATTTCAAACAACAGTTCTCGAAATACAAGCAATCAAACCTTCGCTGAGGTTCTTGTATTACTAGGATCCGTTCTGTGTGGGCCTCTGTGTATAGCACGGAACTGAATCGATCAGAGGAGGTAGCACCTCAGTGCGTCCACCGAGATGTCCATGGCGGCCTGTCACGACCTGTCCACATATCGCTTACTGGGGCGTTTCAGTCGGCTTTGCCTGCTGCGGGTCTGGTTACCCTAGTTCTCGGTCGCACGCGGAGTGCGGATGTACGGAAAATCGGAAGCTCGTGTAGACTCGAGTCACTTTCTGAGTTGGTATTAGCCAAATGGGTGTTCTTAGTAGCGTTGGGACATGCTCACATCACCAACAGGACCTTGTTGTGTGTTTTACATATCTTCTGCACTCCATTGATAACTTTCTAAACCCTTGCGCTTTTTCTCGTTTTTGCTTTGGAACAGTTTCTTCTCGAAACCGTTCCCACGATCTGCGGACGGAATAAGAAAGAGTACGCATCGAGGTAGAGGAAAGACATACCAACACCGTCCCATCTGTAGCCTGGTCTTATTCCGAACCGATTGGGGGGAGGCGGAGGGCCGTTATATTCTGGTTTTCGCGGCCCTTTTGCACGTTTTTTCTGTGAAGACAGAGCTCAATACAACCGCGTATAATTCTGAGATAAATCGTACCGTTAGGAATTGTGCCGCCGGGTCGTTCCAAATCTCCTTTGCCTTCATCTCCTCATTGAGATCCGCATCGTCAGCATGCCTTGCGAATTTCGTTCCCCGCTGCTTCTCCAATTCTTGTTTCCTCTTCTCCGCCTCGTCTCGTTGCACCAAGCCCTTGCCCCATTCCATTTTCTGGGCCTCCTTCTCCTCTCGTTCTCGCTTCAGCCGCGCAGCATCAGCGCGGGCCGCTTTGGTGTTTATCTTCTTTCCCGTCGCATCTCGATATACTGTCTCTTGGGCTAGGGCCATTTCCTCCGCCGTTGCAGCAGGCGCAATATGGCTTTGAGGGAGCGCCTTTTTGAGTTGTTGGGCGCTAACCAGACCTCCTACGAAGGGAGTTTCCACAACCTGAGGCTGCTCGTCTGGAGGTGGCGTCTCCTCCTTGATGCCTGCCTGCAGTGTCGCCCATCCGGAGCCTTCTTCCGTTGGAGCAACCTTTCGCTTCTTGAAGGACCTATCTGTGGCGACGATGGCCTCTTCTACGTCCTCTGTTTCCTCCTTTGTCTCGTCTCCCCATCCTCCATCCACGTCCATAACGAAGGCGCTCGGTGCGACGCCCGTCGCAGTTGCTTTTCGCTTCTTCTTCTTTTGAGGTGCAGCACGAGAGAGAATGGCATCGGCCTTTGGACCAGACATGTACTTTTCGGCGAGATACGCCTTCATATTCGACATCGCGAGTGGTGAACGTCGAGCAAGCGCGAGAGGTCCCCACGTGATGATACCGCGTCGAAGGCGAGCGATCAATAGTAGTAAACAGCTACTCGCATCTAGCTCTTTCTTCGCTCGATAATAAAAACATACAACGTACTACCACCACCATTTTCTGCTTCCCAGAGCCCCGTATGCTACCTTCCCATCAATGACAGTAGCAACGACCTTCGTTCTTAATATCTCTGCCGGTTCCACCTCCATAATATTGCGATCCAATAGCACGAAATCCGCACACTTCCCCACTGTCAGAGACCCCAGCTCGGTCTCTGCAAACGAGGCATACGCTGCATCAAGGGTCATGCCTTTCAGTGCCTGCGCGCGCGTGAGGCGCTCGGCTGGAAACCTATAGCGGCGGGGATGATTTCAAGGGGAGGGCGGGGGACTTGAGAAACGTACCACCCTCCGTCGCCATGAGGTGAGCGTCCGTCTACGGCTAGCCGTGAGACCGCTGCATAGAACCCTAGCAGCGGGTTCACGCCCTCGACTGGAAAGTCGGAGCCCAGGGGAAGAACTTTGTTCGGAGAGGCCCTGGATCAATATTCAGACGAAAGTTTCCTTTTGAATATGATTTATACAGACTCGAGGAGGGTACGGTATGCGTACGCGCCCTTGATCCGCTCAGGACCCTGGAGAACCGTTCCGGTTACTTTGAGCGCATACCACAATCGGAATACATACCAGCCGAGTCTCTGCGTACCACATATCGCTCGTCCTGGCGCGCTCCGTCAGTCAAATCCAGGAAGAAATAGAAGGCCTACCCGTGTGTCGGTTGCACACTCGCGATAACTAGGCTCAGTGTCAGCTCCAATCTAAAACATACATGCATAACGCTGAGCATACCACCTAACCTCCCAATTCGTTCCAAATCTGCAGGCTGCAATATCTGCGCATGCTCGATCCGTGGTCGAAAGGCTGTGATGTCCGAGTTCCCGCTGAGGGCTTCCTCCGCCAATATGTCCTCGAAAACGTCGAGGACGACCTTGTTTGCGCGGTCCCCGATGCAATGCACGTTCTGGCATTTCATTGAAATTTGAGACGGGGAAAGGGTGTGGAATACGGACCACCTGCATTTCCGCCTTCCAAGCACTCCGTATGAGTTGATTCATGGTCTCAGGCGAGCTCCGCATGATACCGTGCGTATCCGGCTTATCGGTGTAAGGCGAAATGAGCGCGGCGCCCCAGGAGCCAAGCGCACCGTCCGTGAAGAGCTAATCTGAAGGTTATCAAGGGCAAAAAAAGGCAAACGTTCGCTCTGACCTTGACACTCCGGAGATTCAGCCTCCCGTGTGCTCCGTAATTCGTTAGACGCTCGATTCGCGACGGATTCCAGTCGGTGAAGTTCTCCGAGAAGGGAGCGGCCATGAGGTACAGCCGGATCTGGAATTATCAACGAATCAGCATGGGCTGTAGCAGTGTATACTCGAAAGTACTCGCGGGAAGCTTCCCAGCATCAGCTACACTGCAACAAAATTAATTTAATTAACCGAACGCGAGAACGTCGAACCCTTTGAAGAACGCTACCGCGTCGGGATCCGTGAAGGCATCATGGACAGTGGTCAGCCCAAATTTTAGGGCTTCTGCCACAGCCGTGTTGAAAAAGTCGACGTATTGCTCGGGGGCCCACGGCGGGGGCGAAACGAGCGTCATTGCGTTATCCACGAATATACCTACACACCTTAAAATCAGGCATTTAAAAATTAGCTCGAGAATAAGTACGAACCCGTTGGCTCCCCGGAGGCATCGCGGATGATGCTCCCGCCCTCGATATCTGAGTCAGGCGGCAGAGGGGCCATGAGTTCAAGGACGCTGGGCCTACGCATAAATAGAAGAACAAATGGATGAGCAGGGGAACTTGCCGTTCAGACACCCATGTGGCGTGTACATCGACGCGGAGCAGCAGGATGGGCCGCCCCCGAAGCAGGGGATCGCTCGATAGGTCCGCCTGCGCACACGGCCTTAGCACGCAAAGTGGGAAGTGAGCCGCGTCCGAATCGTACGGCGGTAGGAAACTCTGCACCAGCCCACTTCGTCTGGTCCCATCCCATGCCCTCGATCCAGCGGCTGGTGTCGGCATGGACATCAGGGTGTGCGAGGATGTATGCCTTTATGCGCTCGATGACCTCCTGTACAGACTTGGCGCCGTCGAGCTCGAGCTGCATCTTGTATCCCTGCTGCAAGAGATGCGCATGCGCGTCTGCGGGCATCAGAGCCTGAAGTACATGGCACTGAAAAGAGTAGATAGATACCTGCTAGCCCAGGCACAATTATCTGCTCTGGCTCGATATACCGAACATCTGCGCCAATGGCTCCGAACCAGCTTTTTTGGATGTCGGCTATTCAAATCAGACGCATTCTACCAGACGCGGGGGAATCCAACCTTCATAACCAACAGCCGCGATGCGGCCCTCGCGGACAGATATGCATTGGGCCCTCGGGCGCGTCTCGTCAACAGTGTATATGAAGTTCGAGGTGGAACATAAAGTGTATTCATCGCGCATGCGCGGCGAGACGCGTGAGACGAGTAATACCGCAACAACTGAGCATAGGATCCAGCTTAGTCGCGAAGATTGACGTGCTTTTGGTGGTGGCCTCGGGCGCGTCCCTTCCTTAGAATCTTGCATTGCGTTCGTGTTGAGAGTCGGATCCCGGCCCGGGAAGCGAAATTCAGTCAAGTGAAGACCAAAAAATCAGGACAGTATCAACGAGGTATATTCGACAAACGTCTACATATATCTATGTACAACCATAGACACCGAGACAGTACAGAACATGGACGGGGAACCCGGGATACCACCTGCGAACAGCGTCAGCGAAATTCCTGAGCGTGGTACTCAAGGAGAGGAAGGAAAGATCAGTGAGTAGGATATTCTAATCAACGTCCCACAACGAGCGGAACTAAGCAACAGCTTCTAGTTGATAATTTTGTTTGAAGTATTTCATCGTATCGACAAGGGAAAGAAGAAACGGTAAAAGAGTGGATCACTTACGCGGTTGGCACTTTGTGTCGGTTCTGAGAATAAGCATCGTCAGCAAAAGCAAAAAGACAAGAAATATATAAAAAGAAAGGATCAGCAAGGGTGCCCGAAGAAATTGAGCTGTGGCGGGCAGTTTCGGCATGGAAATACGTAGACCGTCGTGTATAACATCATGCAAGAGATGAAGGAGGCTGAGGACTTACTTAGATCGTCCATCATGATGGTGACTACGCCTTAAGATGTGGTGAGAGGTCTGAAGATAATATTGTCAGCAAACACGGATGATGAACGAGTGGGAAGAGGAAGTAGAAAGAAGGGTGGGATATGTTATATGGAATCAGAATATTTCGAAAAATACAGCCTTGGAATTGTCGTCAGGGCCTTGCGGCTCAGGCGGTAATTCCTATTTATCATCGCGCGTGCGAGGGCGACCATGTAAGTTGGGAGAAATATTCACTCATGCTGTACCCCGCGTTGTCCAACCCGATTCCAATTGGGCTGTCCGAACCTGGCAACGTCTCGTCAGTATCATATATGTGGATAGGATGGGGACGAGGAGGGATCAGCAAGGTGCCCGAAGAAATTGAGCTGTGGCGGGCAGTTTCGGCATGGAAGTACGTAGACCGTCGTGTATAACATCATTTAAAGGTGGGGCGAAGGAAGACTTACAGCGATATTCGACGCACACATGTGAACCGCAACCGCAAATGCCAGGTAGAGCGGCATGGAGGAGGAACCACTGAAGAGAATCATGTCAGTAATGCGATAAAAAGGACAGGAAGAGAAGAGAGAAGGATCAGAATATTTCGAAAAATACAGCCTTGGAATTGTCGTCAACGCCTCGCGGCTCAGGCGGTAATTCCTATTTATCATCATGCAAGTGAACGGAACAGGTACTCACAGGTGTGGCCCAGTTACTTCGTGTTCAACTTGAAAGTGTCGTAGACCTGAAAAGCAGCCAATGTCAGTAAGAGGCGGCGTGATGCGGGACGAGAAAAGGAAATGGGGGGGATTCAGAGTAGAAAGTAAAAGCATGGCGTTTAGCTCAGATACTCTAGTTTGAATTTATAGGTTGTTCATCGTGTAGAGCGGCAAGACACGGGGAAGAAAAAAAAGAACATCGCGTACCATGTTGGTGCTACACAAGGTATAGGTGGTGTGCTGGTTATTTCGAGTTCATCCTTGACTAGTAGCGCATCTGGGGGACGATGAAAAGTCAGCACTGAGACGAGGATGGTAGTGAGAGAAAAAGAAAGGAAAAGAAACCGATCAGTGTAACTATGACACAAAAATCACATCGCGTCCACGTCCGGTAAGACATTGGGAGGCTTCAAGGAATTTTTTGGAAGTATCATCATGTCGAAGGGTGGGTCCAAAAGGGAGAGAACATACACACCTATCGACGCGAGAACTGTGCCATAATTGAGGAACTCAGAGGACGCGAGAGTGAGCAGCACGCGGAGGAAGAGGAGAGTGGATGAAGGCAAAGAAGATGTCGGCCTTGAAAAAATCGGAGTACATAAGCGATCGAGTTCAGGCACGTGACCCGCTTAAGCGGCTCTCGCACGGACCACCTCTCCCACAGCACGCGAAGTGTAAGCGAAACGCCACTCAAAACTGCTTTTGCTTTTCTGCTGGGACGGCACTACGGAAGCATCGCTTTTTGGACGACCCAAAGCCTGCGCCCCAAACCAAAATACTTACAGTGTGCTCAGCCTTGAACTTCTCGCTGGACCCTGGTCTCGGTTCAAGCTCAGGCCGGGCTCCAGAATTCTAGCAAAGGTCTTACTCGTTTTCTTGTGCTCGCCTTCCTCTCTTTAGCCCCACGGTGAGATTCGGTTTCTAACTCGAACCAAATCATGCAAAGGAAAGTCCACTGTAAATGGCACTCTGCTCGCCACGGGCTCGGACAAATGACTGTACAAGAGGCTTTTTCATTCAATCGTTATGGCAAGAATGCTGTAACTTAACCCCTTGACCTACTACATTCGGATTGCGTAGTCCTGCTTCGAACACGTTGCAAGCTCGTGTCCCATTATAATACATCTCCAGCACTGCAAGACTTAACGGCACCGTCCCACTCCTGTATGGAACACGTATTCGGTGCGCCCACAATGGACAATATGAAGCAGATGCCTGGCGGTCTTTCTACTCCACCCGCTTCGCCAGGGAAATATCTCCCCGAAAGTGAGCCTGAAACCGCAGACACCCAAACTACAGAGCTGCCTGCAGAATCAACTACCCTCTCGACCTCTCCTATGCAGACGAGCCTCGCGTCCCTTTCCTGTGCCACGCTGCTTTCGCCCGATGCTGGTCCAAGGACCAACCCTCCAGAGCTCATCACCCCGGAGCTGCTCGCAGTCGGGGAACTGGTCGCCGCCATGAAACGTGTCGTGGGCGTTCTCGGAACCACATTCGACTCGCTCGGAGAGCAGACGGAGCGTGTGGCGTCCCTTGCTCCAGCTTTGAAGGCCTCAGCACAGGTACGCGTTCTAAACGATCGTCTGCTATCATTTAATCAACGGGCTATCCCACAAGATAAAGAACCTTCGGTCGGAAATCACCCATCGAGTGTGCGAGCAAGAAATGCTGGTGGTCGAGATGAAGCAGTTGCTCGAGGAGGCTGTCAAACAAAAATTGTCGGAAGAGCTGAAAGCCCACATACACGACACAGTTGAGCGCGAGGTGGTGGACAGAGTGAAGCGCCAGGTAAGAGACCCGCTGTCGGGTTCATTAAAATTACTGATCGGCAGCTTTTCAGCTGAACGCGCAGATCCCAGAAAACCTCCGACAGCAAATCAAGTCCCACAAGCGCCAGATTCTTGAGGTCCAGCGAAGTCTGCACAACTCGTAAGAGCCGGACTCTCTCCGTGTATATCCCGGATGCTGATATGCGGCGCTAGTGAGGCGCGCCATCACAATTCCGCACTCGGCCCCACAGAGCTCACGGAAGAGCTTCGGCCTCTTTTACTTCCTTTGCCGAGCGCAGAACAGTCGCCATCCACCGCCAAGCCCTGGAGTGTGCTGTCCACACCCGCCTCAATCTCCAGTAGCGGGAACGACGCCGCCGCGATGGCGTCACCGCTGTTCCCGCGCGATCTCAAGACTCTGTTCGCACTCAGGTCCGAGGAAGCGCAGACGCTGGTGAAGGAGTACGGGCTCGGAGAACAACCAACGCCCATCACGCCCATAGTCGCAGAAGGCGCGACAAACGAGCCCGATTCGAGAGAACGCAATCTCAATAAATTCATGGCTCACATCGGAGTAAGTCGTGCGTATCTCGTTTTATTGTTTCTACCCCAACTGATCTTGGGTATGTATGTATTGTACAGGTCGTCGGGGTCCAAATGCACGCCTTCCCCGCCTGCACGTTGTCATCCCCGGCACAGAGTTCTCGGTCAACACTTATTATTAGCGTCAATCCTAGCATATGACTCGGTTGCTGGATAAGACTTGTTCATTGTACTTTGCGCGCACGGTTGTACACATCAATTGCACTTGCGGTGATGTCTTCTTTAAGCTTGCTCAGAATTTGTGGTGTCTCGTAGGTTCACATTATTTCCCCGGCGTTGACGCGTAGAATGGTTTCAGACCATGGTACCTCCAAGGAGGGAAGGGCGAGCGCTAAAGCATCCTCTGAAATGGATCCCGAAGTGGAGGATTCAATTCAAAGGGGTTCAACTTTGCGGAAACAGGGCCGAAGGACCCGCGACGGAGATGAACGTTTATCTTTCGCCGCGCCACCGTTTGAGGCGACAGGAGATAATCGAGCGGGAAGAGCGAACGTGCGTTGTGCGGACCAATCAAATAGGGTCGTGTGCCAGATCTATTACTGCACGTTCATGCTGCACACGAGCAGAAATGCCATAGCTCTGCGCCAGACAACCGCTCCATACCTAGATAAACCACCTTCTATCCGCGCAACCCCTCGCCTATTCTCCCTCCCACATTCCCCTCTGTATTTATACATGGCCGGCAAGCCCAAGGACGTCTACGCCGCAAGCTGTAACCCCCCTCGCAGCGCAAAGCAGCGTCCCCGTTCGCAATCAGAGAGTTCGTCCGCCTCGGAATACACCCCCGAGCCACGCCGAGTCGTCCCGCTCTCTCCCAAGATGTCGAAAGCAGGCATGGACCGCGTCGAGGCCGAGTCGTCCACCAGCGGGGCGAAGCGCGGGCGCAAACCTGCGACGCTGTCTCGCACCGCGAGGGAGGCGCAGCGCAAGCTGAACCACTCCATTATCGAGAAGGCCCGGCGGACCAAGATTAACGACGCGCTTGCGACGCTGAAGCAGCTTGTCCCCGCGAACTACGGGCAGCCCAGTGCGCCAGCGGACGAGGAGGACGAAGGGCCAGATGGAGAGTACGGCGGAAAAGCAGCCAAGAAGCCAGCGGGCAAGCGCGAGGAGAAGGAGAAGGAGTTTAAGCTCGAGATCCTTATCCGAACCGTGTCGTTCATGCAGGATCTGATTGAGCGGGTCGCGGTTTTGGAGGAGGAGAGCCAGTCGACCTGCACGAATTGCGCGGGGCCGAGTTCGCTGAAAAGGAAACGACCAGCAGGGGCGGACGATGCGGAAGAGGAGATCCGTCCAGTAGCGAAGCGGCGCGAGGAGGGACCAGCGACTCCCGAACCTAGCCCCTCCATCCATCCGAACGCCTCACCTGCGATGTCGTATAGCGGCGCGCGCCTCCCTTCCATTTCCTCCTGGCTACCCGACCTCTCCCAAATCGACCCGAGCCTGCGCCCCTCTCCGCGTGCGTCGCCCGAGTTCCAGTCCCACCTACCATCTCCGCCGTCATCGACCCAGTTTGCGCCGTCGTATACGCCACCACAGCTTCCGCCAGCGTTGAGCCTCGGACCCATCGCGACGCAATCGCTCTTGTCCGCGCGCACACCCGAGGACGAGTCCGCTGCATCGCTTCTTCTCGAGATCAGCGCGTCGTCGCCCACGTTCCGCGAGGCAAAAGACGAGCTTGGGCTCCAGCGGCAGGTGCAGACGCCGGCCTCGCTCCTTGGACTGCTTGCGAAGAGATGAGGTTGCTGTAGAATAACGATTATTGTATTTTTTGGGACGCGGACCTTGTCTGAGTTGTCAAAACATGTAATTGTCTTTGAAAAGAGGGAGATTGCA
The DNA here is from genome assembly GCA_029281465.1 of Mycena epipterygia. Taxonomy (NCBI): domain Eukaryota; kingdom Fungi; phylum Basidiomycota; class Agaricomycetes; order Agaricales; family Mycenaceae; genus Mycena; species Mycena epipterygia. The sequence continues at coordinate 501,717 of JARJCQ010000019.1, forward strand.
TTCAAGTACAAAAGTGGGTAAGAGAAATATGTGCCAGAGATATAATCGACATGCCGTTTCCTTGTGGTTGTCAAAACGACACTTCCTAAGCTGAAGCTGCTCTTGGGAAAGCAGGACTCGCGAGCGAGTCACTGGCACTGACTCGATGGTCGAAATCTCGCATCGGTCAGCGTGGCATGTCTCCCTGAGGTTGAAAAAATTTGGTCCTGGCTTATATAGCTTGGGCGTGGGATATTGATGCCATCAATGGGATGCCGAGTAGAGCCGAGAGGCCTAGGAAGCCTTGAATTCACAATGATTGGCTTTTGCGGTGGACCAAGATTCGAGCGGAGCCATAAATCAAGTAGTAGTTGAATGCTGTGGTCCAGCTCGTTGCTTTGGATGATATGCATCACAACAAACCCCTGACCAGTCGTTGCGCACAGCCTCAGCGCTCAGCGCTCAGCTGTCGTCTCTTCTACTCGATGTGCATCGCGCACCTGAGCCTTCCCTGATTTGTTTATCCGGAAGAGGTCAGTGCACCCCACACACTCCACAATCACGCCCGGCTCCCACTCGTTCCTTCCACTGGCTATTTTTGCTGGCAAAGCGGCCATTTTATTACCCTCTTCGACCCCAATGGCTCTCGCCTTTCGTTTGCAGCGTGGAAAGTTGCTCTTCATACCTGCTTTCATCTTCACGATCGTATTGTTCTACTTGGTCTCCCAGAACCACTATCAGGTACGCTGGCAATTGTCCTTTCACTGCGAACCGACCTAGACTCCGCCCATAGATTGGGAACGCGCTCTCGAGTGCCACCCGTCCCATTTGGGACCAAGCGGAGGGGCCCAAAAACATAATATCGCACTATTACTCCGAGGGCTTGGACATTAATGAGGACGTCTGCAAGCTGCACGGCTGGAAAGCGCGACAAGGCTCCAAAGTCAAGGTCCTTGATGCCATCCTTGTGAGCACGGAGCTGGACCTTTTGGAGATTCGGATGAACGAGCTGGACGCCGTTGTTGATCGGTTCTACATCATCGAGTCCAATGCTACCTTCACGGGGCTGCCAAAAGAGACCTCGTTCGCCTTGAACCGCAAGCGGTTCTCCAAGTTTGACAAGAAGATCAGCTATCGTCTGTAAGTACCTCACTAATCGTCCTCGCGTTATTACTGAGGGACCGGACAGCGTTCCGGGATATCCTCTGGAACCGGGACAATCAGCGTTTGACCAAGAAGCCAATGCCCGAAACCAAATGACGAAACTTATTCGTTCGCACATGGCCGAGTTCCTCCCAGAAACACAGTCCCTCGTCATAATGTCCGATATCGACGAGATTCCATCTGATCACACTATCGAACTTCTGAGGACCTGCGACTTTGGGCAATCGATCCATCTCCAGCTGCGGAATTATATCTACAGGTGCGTTCTGCCCATGACATCCGCCGCTTCCCGCTAAATATTTCTTTCTGCAGCTTTGAGTGGCTAGTGGGCCTCACGAGCTGGCGGGCTAGCGTCCACCAGTGGGGTCCGGACACGTTCTACAGGCACGGCCAAAGCAGCGACACGATGCTCGCTGACTCGGGCTGGCACTGCAGCTACTGCTTCCGCACCATCCCCGAATATGTCACGAAAATGAAGGGCTTCTCGCACGCCGACCGCATCGGCGGGCGCCTCGACCTGCTTGATTCCGAGCGCATCCAAGACACCATATGTAAGGGAAAGGATATCTTCGGGATGTTACCAGAGGCCTATAATGTGCGTACCTCTCCTTCGTACAACACAAATCCGTTTATCGTGCATTCACAGTACGTTGACCTCTTCTCCAAACTGAGTCTCGAACCGTAAGGCGATCCTTTGATTGCATCCACTCTTACTGACTTGACGTTGGTGCAGGTTAACGTCGGCTGTGGGGCTGCCTCTCTTCCTCATCGAAAACTCAGAAAGATTCAAGTTTTTATTGCCTGGCGGTTGCCAGCGCGAGAAGCCGCGACCGCCGATAGAAACGGTGCCGCCCGTTGCCAGAAACATGGTTAGGAAAACTGCGCGAGCATTCCAGTCCTGAACATATAGGGACAAGATCTATAAATTCCGACTAGACTATACTATTATTATTAACTTCGCTGCATCTGTACTAACTTGTATGACAATAATTATACGCTTTTCGAACCATCCTTGGAACGTTATTCTCGTAGTACACCGGCGTCGGATAAATCTTCTTTAAGAGCAATGACACCGCCAGTGACGCGCGGGACAATCAAAACGCGATCACGTGTGCGGCCAACTCGGGCGCAAACAACACCAAAGTCTCGGCCTCTTGAATTCGGACTCAGCTTGAGACTCAGCTGTGTCAGCCGCCTTCATCTCTCTTCCGCACTCCCATCATCTCCCGCTTTGCCTGCACCATATTCGACGAACCTGCCGCACCGCCTCATGCAACGGGCTCCCAGCCTTCACACCTGCCAGTAAGTCTTCACTGTTTCTCTCCCGCTGCTGTCGTTCACGGAGTCTCCTTGCACGCGTTGTGTCGTCCTCGCCTTGTACCAAATCCAAGTCAGGGCCCGAAGCCCGCTCAAGACCTCGCTGGGACGTCGTTCAAGACCTCAAGACTTCCGCGAAGACGCGCGCAAGACCACAGTGGGACGCCGCTGCTCAAGACTTCCAGATCTCAAGGCCTTAAGCCTTCAAGCCTTCAAGCCTTCAAGACCCTCAATGCTTCAAGACCTCAGGACAAGATCCCGACGACGGCTGAACACCTCAGTGGGATACTGCTCAAGATTCAAGACTTCAAGACACGGCCCCGCAGACGCGCGCAAGACCGCCGCTGCTCAAGACTTCAAGGCCTCAGACCTTCAAGACCTCAAGACAGGGCCCTGACGACCTGAAGACCTCAGTGGGAGACTGCTCAATATCTCAAGCCTTCAAGATCTCAAGACCCGACTGCTCAAGATTCAAGACCTCAAGACAGGGCCTCGACGATGCCTGCAGACCTCAGTGGGAGACTGCTCAAGACCTCAAACCTTCAAGATCTCAAGATCCCGCTGCTCAAGATTCAAGACCTCAAGACCCCAGCTCTCAAAACCTCAAGACCTCAAGACCCTCAAGAGTTCAAGACCTCAAGATCCTCAAGAGTTCAAGACCTCAAGATCCTCAAGAGTTCAAGACCTCAAGATCCTCAAGAGTCAAGACCTCAAGATCCTCAAGAGTCAAGACCTCAAGATCCTCAAGAGTTAAGACCTCAAAACCCTCAAGCCTTCAAGACCTGAAGACCTCAGTGGGAGACTGCTCAAGATTCTAGACCTCAAGATTTCAAGATAGGGCGCTGCCGAAGACACTCAGAAGGAGACTACTCAAGACCCTCAAGACCTCAAATATGGCCCCGAAGACGCCCAGAAGACCTCAGTGGGAGACTCAATACTTCAAGTCGGATCTTAACGCTTCAAGACGCGCGGACGGCTGTGAGTCTCCATCCCTCCTTCCTTTATTTCCTGCATTCCGCTGGCCACCCCATGTTTCGCCTCCTGGTTTGTGACGTGGCCAGCGGCTCTATGTGTGCGGTGTTTCGAGGCCACGGAGATGTGGAGCGTGTCGAGATGGAGGCCACGGAGAGGTGGATAATGGCAAGCGCGTGGATGCGTGCCGACTTATTTTCCCGGGGGCGGGTGTGAGCTTCGGCTCCATCCTCGTGCTCCCTTGCCGCGGGCCCCGGGCTTAGTACCGTGCAAGGGGCTTTTCCCACCTTTTGCGCGCGTCAACTAAATGCACGTTAAAACTGACATCCGAGCACGTGATGGCGATTCACACCTTTTTACCTACTCCCTCGAGTCCTAATATGAAAAATTCGCTATTGGTGATGACCATCAATTGCGCTCCCCACCTCACTAAACCGTTTATAACTTCCCAGGATCCACTGGCCTTCATTCTCGATTGCAACTTACCAACCGCATTGCTCACTTATACCTCAGGCTGCGACGAATCCGAGTCAAGTCGAACTTCACCCGTGCCTCCCCCAGAATGAACTCAAGGCCTACTGCAAAGACAAAGGAATACCCCTGACCGCGTGCTCTCCTCTCGGTGAGCTCGTCAGACGCCGTGTTGTAAGCTCAATTTCAGGCCAATCGGTTACAACCTTCCTGGACCACCGGACAATTAAGACACTTAGTAAGCTTACCGAGAAGCTCAACATTTCTTCCGCGCAAATTGTTCTCGAAAAGCGAGGACAAGGGGCGAATGTTCGCTAATATTACAGTGGGTCAAGTTGCACGTTACTATTAGTAGCCGGCCTAATATTTCTCTCATTTTCTCCAGCTGGTTACCCTCTCAGTCGAAGACATGTCGACCGTCAATAACCTTCACAAGGAACCTGGCATGCACAACTCTCTTGTCGCCTTCGATGACGAGAAAGATGGAACTGTGTTTGGGTGGACGGCGTATGAGCAGCTGGGTCGTCGTCGGATTTATGACCGACTAAGTTCAGGATCTGTCGAAACTAGTAAGCTACAAGATGTTCATGCATGTTGAACTGTACAATAAGAATTCAAGCGAGCTTGGGAGTAATATTCTTGGCACATGTCGAAGTTGATTATAGACGCCTCCAGGAGACCCAACTTCAAGCTCAAGTGCTCAATCAACTGTCACAAGTCGACTACTTTGAGCATGTAGGAGGCATTCATAATGAGAATACAAACGACGAACGGAATCCATGTGTTGCAATAGACCACAAGGGGTCAAGAGAAGTATATGTAGCAAGCAATAAAAAAAATCATGACGATCGTTAATGGAATCATCTCAAATTCCCAGGGTTCCAGCAGCTTTCCGCAGCCTCGCTCTCTCCAATGGTGCCAAGTCGTCATCCATTATCACGGCTGCAAAGAGAAGGTTAGCTATTTGATGCGGGGAAGGAAGGAAGGCAGTCGGTGGCGCACATGAAGACGAGCCGTCAAAAGAATAATCCCCGTCCACGCTATCGTCCATACCGCCGGACATCAATCTGGGTAGCATCGACTTGCGTCGCTGGATACCGTTTATTAACGACGACGTATTTCGACTAGAATGAAACAAACGACGCACCTTGGTCGCGGTGGTGTTCATGTCGTCCATATCGATGAGGTACGGGGCCTCGTCTTGGTGGCTCCGCTTTTCGGCGGACTGTACAACCCACTCCATCCCAACCACGAGCGGTTTTGGATCCGACAGCGCTCTGAAAAAAAGTAGTCAAGGCCATATCCAGAGACCATTAATGAATGAAAACTTACTTGTACTTGGTATACGTGCTCCGCAACCCGTTTTTGTATACAATATGCGTGCATGTCTGCCCGACGCTGCCCAACACCTACAAGATCGGAAAATCAACACAAAGAAAAAGTACGGAACGAAAGGGATATAACATACCCTTGCCCCCAGATTCTTGAGCATTTCCGTGATGAACGACCGCGCCGAATCGTCCCCGACGTCTGATATTATATCCACGAACGCAATGCATCCCTTCAGGATTGTCAGAGGCTGAATAGGAGTCACAGCTGGGCGCTGGGATTCCAGCGCCGCTGTTGCGTCGTCGTCCTCGCCCATGGAGCTGTCGGTGGGCGCGCCTTTCGCGATCCGCGTGCTCCGCCGCATCCCCTCCGAACCCGCAGAATCCGACGAAGAAGACGGGTAGCTGCTGCTTGTGCTCCGCATCCCCGCAGGGCGGCCGAGGGGCGTTTCCGGGGGACCCATGAGCCCGACGGGCTTAGGAGGGAGGGACACCGATTTCGACAGGTCCATGCCGGCCATAGACGCCCTCCTCGACGCATTCTGCCTCCACTCCTCCGGGAGCCGTTCCTTTTCCTTCCCCTTTTTACTGGCTTCAAACTGCATGAGACCGGAAAAGTCGAACGTCACTCCGCACGGAGAAGTGACTTTCTCAGAAGGTTTGTCCTTGGCCTCAAGGTCCCCGCCGACACTTCCCAGCAATTCCTCTTCGAGCATGGTATCATCCCCTTCATTACCACCTCCGCCTCCTCCTTTGACGGGACTAGCCATAACACTCGGCAAGCCCGGGTTACGGCTCACTTTCGGCGCCGATCTCACCCTACCAGCACCCCCGAACACGCTCGGTCCGCCGCGCATAATAGAGCCCGTGCCGACTGCGAGCTTCGGCGCTCCCGCGGCGCCTTTAGCGCCCATGAACATAGACAGTGGACGCTGGACCATAATAGGCTTCAGAGGCGGAGCAGCCGCCGCGGAAGGCTTCGCGTCGCCCGTAAGAGAGGAGGTGGAGGACGAAGCGCTTGTAATAGAGGCCACAGTGGATGCTCGTTGCAATCCACCGCTCGGACGACCTATACCGATATTCCTGTCGTCCAGGCTTCGTGTCGATTCGGTCAGGGTACTATCCGTGTCGTCTCTGCTGAAGCCCATGCTCGTATTCGGGCGTTCGGGGGGAGGCATCCTGAGTTTCTCCAGTGCCGACGCCAAGGTCTGAAGCGAGGAGGGATTCCCGTCCGGGCCCGTGAATGTACGCGTGAATGAAGCTGTCGATAGTGAGAACAGCATAAGACGGAGAAACGGCGAAAGACCCACGAGGTGCTCTAGCGGTAAACAAGCTCGAAGCTCTCACTAACTTGTTCTTTGTGGGAGAGGGCGAGCCGCCGCTCGGAGCGGCAGCGGCAGACACAGGCTTGACCTTCCCCGGTGTCTTCGTCCCTGTAGCTCTCGCAGCGCTCGCCTTCGTCGGATTCGCGAACGACATCTTGCTCGGGGAGGCCAGGGGGATCTTCGACGGGGATGCAGACGGTCCAGCTTGCGTGCGCGAGGACGCGTCGCCGCTCATCTTCTGTTTCTTCGCCGGATTCTCGACCGCCGTCGTGGCCGGCCCAATACCGAACGAAAACAGTTTCTTCTGCGTTGGAACTGACGAGCAAAAACGTAAGAATGCAAGTCACGAAAGCAAAAAAAGCTGGGGACATACCGCCACCTTCCGCCTCCTTACGTTTCAGGGACGTGCTGCGGGTCACTCTGTCGGCAGGCGCTGGGAGCGGGGCGGGTACGCGCGGCTTCCCCACACGGGATTTAGGGCGCCCTTTCGGTTCTGCAGGGTGGCTCTCTGGTGCTTGTTCGCCCGACATGGATACATCTGCAGAGGGTATGTGCTCATCTATCGAGTTCATAACCACATCAGCGACGGGCGTGGTCTCCATAGGAAGCTCAGCCGCGCGATCCATGTCCGCCGGCATCTTCACATCGACGGCTCCCTTCTCCTCTGCTCCATCAGACGCAACAAGAGGTTCGGTGGGTACTTCTGGTAAGTCTGGCGATGTACCAGCGGCGGGAGAGGAGGACGCGGGAGGGAGTGGCCCATCATCATCTATGTCGGGCTCGTCGTCATCGAGGTCCGTCAATGGGCTCGAAAACCGTCGGGCGGGCTGAGCTGCTGGCTTTTCATTGACAATGGCTGGCGCTATGCGACCCACAGGCGCCATCGGGGTCTGCGGCCGACTCATAGTGGTTGGGGTGCTCGTCCGCTCCCCGTCGCTTTCCGGAAGACGAACATGAATGGGGAGCGGAATGGGTTTGGGTTTTTCCCTGGTCCGCATCTTCGCCTTGAGCGACACCTTCTTTTCCTCCTTCGGCTTCTCTTCCACTTTCTCTTTCTCCTTTCCTTTCCCTTTCCCCTTACCCTTCTCCTTCAGCGCGGGTGCATTCGTGGACACCTTCGAGCTCCCGGCAATTGAAGAAGTCGATGAAGACGACGGCATGACGGGCGCCTTGGGCGGAGCCGCAGAAGACGAGGCCACGGGTTTGACGATCTTCTCCTTCTCTTTGCCCTTGCCTTTCGCCTTTGGCGCCGTCCCTCGCGCTGAGGACGCCATCATGAGATTGAACGCATTCTTCGGCGCGGCGGACGTGGACGTCGAGCTGCTGTTGCTTGGGACGGGTACGGGCGGCGGGCCCATCAGCTTTGCGCCCTTCTTTGCGTTGGAGGCAGCAGCAGGGACGGACGGTAGCCCCATGGACTGGACTGAGGACGGCCGCGGGAGACGACTCTGGGCAGGCACCTTGGTGGGCTTGCTCGCTTCTGCAGTATCGCGTACTTGAGTGTCTTCCACCAGGGCGGGTGGTTCCACAGCCGGCGGATCCTGCGGAGTATCCGCAAGCGAGGGAGCCGGCGGAGCATCAGGAATAAGAGGAAATAGGGAAGAAGCGTCGGAGGGTAACAGGCAGGCCTTCGATTCGTTGTGCATCCTGTAGAGTATCAGTACCGTTATGACTCTCGACCATGTATAAACCTCACCACGAGATCGACGCCCCAGCGAATGGTCCGCGTATAGTTGTCCTGGGGATCCAGACGCGTCTGAAATGGTCGAGGGGTTTCAGGCAGGGGAGTCAGAGGTGACATCGGGGTGGCAAATACGCGACGGGAAGCCACGGGGGCGATGGGCGTTGCGGGTGGCTCAACGACGACGGGAGATGGCGGTTCAGGCGCGGTGGTTGGACTGGCAGGGGGGGTGGTAACAGGCGGTGGCATCGCGGCCTCATCCGGGATAGACGCCAACGAAGAGAAAGTGATTTGTAGCTTGGGCGAATCTCGCTCTTTGGAAGGTGAGCGCGAGCGGGCGCGGCGGCTCCAGGGTGTGGTGGGGGGATTGCTGAGGTCAAGAACGGGGAATACAGGAACGGATCGTGCGCGGCCCTTGCCCTTGGGTGAGGCAGGGGTCTGCTTCGAGGTGGACCGAGGTTTGGAGAACTTTCTGCTGGGGCCAAGGACGGGTTCCGAGAGGTTACGGGCATACGGGGTCGCTGTGGTTCGAATGTTGGTGTCTGTGTTTTCGGCATCGCTGCCCCCCGCCTCTGCCGGGTCGCGTCTGGGACGCTTGTCTGTATCGTCCACGTCGCGCTTTACGCGCTTGAGCTCGCGGCCATCATGAGGTGGCGCAGAGTCGATGTACTCGTCGTGCGGCGGTGGAGAGGCGGAGCGTTTCGAATTTGTATTAACGCGTGAATTGGTGTGACGACTCTTCCCGGGAGACAGGAGAATCTCGTCGTCGGTGTCGGGGTCGTCCGGGGCGGATTGTGGTGGATCCATGTGGTAGTTGCGCTGGGCAATGCGCGCGTCCTTGAGAGGCGAGCGATTAAGGGAGAGATGTGAATCGGGTAACGGCAGCTGTGAGCGAGTTACACGCTTCGCGGGATCGACTGATTCCATTGAGCTAGCTCAGGCTCGAGCGCATTCCCCTGAGCGGAGGTAGAGGGTATAATCCAGACGCGCTCCTTCTGCGGTGAGAGTGTTGAAGACAACTATGCGGTCACGTGCCAGGTGCTTTCTGTTTCAAACTCCGCGCAATGCGCAATTGAGAATTAGAGTCTCTAGTTGTCCTGCCTCTTCGTTCGAAATTCTTACAAGTCCCGACGGTCTACTAACGCGTTGGTAGACCCTCCCATTTTTTCTCTCGAGGAATTCTGCCAAGTGTCATCACACGGAGGCATTTTTGGTGGCAGTGTCCGTTGTCTTGTAATAGGCTACAATCCGTGTAGATATCGCGCATAGACTCGTACGCGAAGTGAGCGCCGAGCTTCGGTACGGGTGCCTGCGCCCTTTGAACGGCCTTACAGCATGTGACACCCCAGGTCACAGCGATCACGGAGCCAAAAGCGCACGCAAAGTATGTTTTCAGCTCTCCGCGGTCTGCGCTGCGCTGCACAGCGAACCCCGTCTGCGATACCCCGCAAATCATACAGCTCTCGAAAAACTCCATGGAGTTCCTCCCGGCGGTCTATTTCCTCCGCTCCAGCGCCTCCCCCGCCAGCGTTCGTTACAGCACTCTCATTCGCACTCGGAATAAGTAGCGCTAATTCGCACGGAAGACAGATGGGATCGCTTTCAATACCCTCCAAAAACCATTCTCATTGTGAACAAACTCCGCACACAGCCCGTTATCCTCGCCATCGACGCGTTTCTCGAGTGAGTCTCTCCACACCCTTCGCCCAACAACCATTCTCATTTTTCGCCGCCTCTAGACACGTCCACGCGACGTACCCGGGTGTCCGAGTCTTCCACGAAGACAGGCCAGACATACCGCACGGTGCTGAAATATGGTACTCCGGTAGCGTCCTTTGTACGCCAATCGCGCGTCAGATATTTACGGCCGACTACAGGAGAAAGGGCTGAAAAAATAGACCTCGTAGTCACACTAGGAGGCGATGGGACCATTCTCCACGCCTCTTCGCTCTTTAGCTCCGGCGCCGTGCCGCCGGTCCTGAGCTTTTCAATGGGTACTCTCGGCTTCCTCCTGCCCTTCCGCAAGTCATGTTCAGTTGAATAGAAATATGGTCTAACCGCAGATATACCCAGACATCGATGACTTTGCGAAAGCGCTGGACAGCGTGTACCAAGGCAAAGCGACCATTCTCGACAGAATGCGACTCGCGTGCACGTTCTACAACGAAGATCTTAGCAAGAAAGGCGACGCTGGAGACGGTCCGTAGTCCCCCCGTTCGTCTCAACTCACCCGTGCTCATACGGACACAGATTGGCAGGTCATGAACGAAATTGCGCTGCACCGAGGGTCTAGTCCACACCTCAACACCATCGACATCTATGTGGACGGCCAGCATCTCACAGAGGCTGTTGTGCGTCCTCTCTTCCTCCCCATGTCCAACCGTGTATATATTTTCTCCAGTCCGACGGCCTCATCGTGTCCACTCCAACCGGCTCAACAGCATACTCTCTTTCCGCAGGCGGACCTATCGTCCACCCCTCTCTGAGCGCTCTCGTCTTGACGCCCATCTGTCCCCGAAGCCTGTCTTTCAGACCGCTGGTCTTCCCCTCCTCCTCATCGATAACCTTACGAGTAAGCTCCCTCATTACCATGACTCACCATTTTTTTTCACACCGCCTAGATAGGCGACCGCAGTCGTGCCCCCGCAGGCGTCTCGATGGACGGCCGGACCTCGCGCATCCTAAACCCCGGAGAGTCCGTAACTGTGCACGCATCCCCGTACCCCGTGCCCTGCATAAACCGATCCTCCATCGCCGACGAGGACACCGAGATCGAGATGCACGAGGGCGCGGGCCCAGGCAAGGAGGACGACTGGGTCCGCGACATCAACAACCTGCTCCAGTACAACGCCACCTTTCGGAGCAAAGCGCTGCTGAGACACAGCCGGACCTGACCTGATACCCTGCGGGGGCGACGGACACGCATTTTGGACCGGAATGAAATTTATTACAAGCTGTACGATAAACCCTGGAAAATACACCTTGCCACTCTAACGCAGAAAATGCGAATAATGGCTCTAAGTAGTACAAGTGATGAATACAGTGAGAATGATGATGGTGCGGGTAGTACAATGAATTGGTATCGCGTCGGGGGTATGTTATTATAAGCCGGCGGGGAATGAAGGGTTGTGGATGCGATGTGCATGGGTATTAGGCCAGTCGTGGTAACCACGACCGTTTCGCGCTCTTGGTACTCCGCCCCGACGGCGACGATTGTCGCGAATGCACCGGAGTCGACGGCGCCGAGCGGGATTTTCGTAAAATGTCAATCTCCTCCTTCATCATGTCTGCAGGCACCGCGAGATACATCGGCGGCGAATTTGGGTCGGGGGAGACCAGGATGTCGATGACGCCCCCGCATAGTTGGCGCGCCACCGCGGCGAACCACGCGCTCTCCGATATACGGACGACGCGCGGCTCTTGTCTATTCAGCGTGGCAACCGTGTTGAACGAAATCCGCTCGCGGGGCACATCTGCGAGCTCGATGAACTCCTTCTGCGCAATGTCTAGGGCGATCTAGAGCGACCGGCGCCTTAGCATATATTTTGAAACGGTGGCACAAAGAACGTACCTCGTAAGTCTGCGCAGGCCGCACGTACACAAGACGGTTGGCGAACCGGTAGGTGATATAATCCGGGAGGGCAGGCGTCGTGGTCTTAATAGTCGCCATGAGCGAGCGAGGGAGGTGGGCAGATCGTGACGAGTATGTTCAAATCAACTGGGGCAGCGGAGGTATTTATATTGTACTCAGTGCGGTGCGGTGCGTACAGCCGAAAGGCTCGGCTAAGCTGTCGGTCAACCCTATGGGCGCTTTGGCGGGGAGTGCGGTGTTGGTAACTGGCATTTCGGCTGTGGTTTCTGCCTGCACAGCCTACTAATTAATGGGAAATCGGGCCACTGTGGCAGAAACTGCGGATCTTCAGGGAAAGCTGTACATTGAAGCTGTTTTTAGTCCTTTCGGAGTGCACAGGAAGAGCAGGAAGCGGGAGACGAGTCTGACCCAGGTTTGACCCAGAGTTGGCTAGTAGAAAGCACTCGAAAAGGAAATATTAGGCGCACAAATGAGCGCCAAACAATACACAGGTCCATAGATTCAAACAATACAGGGTATATCGAGGTTAGATAGATATAGCGACGTCGCGACCAACGTTAAGCATCAACATCTGCCAGCAGCCCGAAAAGACTACCACCCTTCATATTTTTACGAGTGTCCGTTGCCGGCGATACAGCCATCTGTTTGGATTTCTTCGGTTTCTTTTTCCGCTCGTCTGCGAACGTCTCCGTCAAATCACCAGTGCAGGCATCCAAAATAGTGTCAGGGACGTCCACTGCTTTGATTCCGGTCAAACATGAGTGGAAATCTGATCCAGAGAAGAGTGATGCAGGCGAAGGCAAGCGATCACTGACGAGAAGAATCTGTGCAAAATGATCAATGTTTTCCAATGCTGTTAATACCTGGGCTGTAAGCTGGACATTTCGATCCAGGATTTCCGGTAGTGTATTTTCTTGTCCAGATGGGGGTTCTTCTTCAGCTGTCCAAGCGAACGCGGCGAGGAAACATCGGGCTTCCTTTCTGGTCCACCGCTCTTTCTCGCGCTCCTTGCTCCCGGTTTCCAGCGCTCTAAGATGTAACGTCAAGATAACCCAGCGCAGACAGAGAGCGACCGCCAGTTTGTCTGGTGGCAGAGACCGGATGGGTTCGGTGTCAGATTTCAAGGCACGAAGGAGAATGGTGAATCGATCTTGTTCGGATTGTAACAAGATCGGGACGGCATTGGTAGGAGTGAAGTCAGTGCTTGATATCGACGCGAGAAGATCAGAAATTGAGGGTACGGTTACGGGTTCCTCTGCAATTCGAGTTCCACGTCGAACATACTCGGTTATTATCGGAGATTGAGCACCCCGGGTCCGAGATGAGGATGTTGTTGGCGCCGCGTCTTCGTCGTCGGAACCGTGAAGCCGTTGTAGGGCCCCCCGAAGTGGTGCGAGTAAATCTGCGCCACCTCTACCATCATCGTCCGAGTTCGACTCCACCACGTCAATTAATTCATCCTCGTCTTCTTGCGCGTCCACCTCTATTTCTCCCTCGAATGTAGATCCGTCGATCTCGCTGGCAGTCTCATCCTCGTCGAAGGATAGTCCGACGGCGTCATGCAATATCGCGTAGCCCCATTGCCGGATAGTCCTGCCCATGACCCGACTGACCGTCTCGAGATCCGGGGTCTCCAGGAATAATCGTGGCCACGATGTTCCCGTGTGTAGAACATCCAAAACCTTGGCATGAAGATGTCCGCGTCTATACGCCGATAGGTATTGGCCTCTGACTTCGTTCCTTTTCAGGAGCTCGTCGTCATTCTCCCGATCTTCCAGTGACGCCTCGGCAGCGACCAGTCTGGAAAACATGGGCAGTATCGGGCAAACAGCGGCCTCGTGCAAAGCACATATGTCTGTGGGCCAAAGCTCTAGGGTATCGTCCTCGTTCTTTGGGAGTGCATACTGAAGCGTCGCTTCCACGATTCGTTCTATAATCGCCTCGACTTCTCCTGAACCCATCGACGAAATAGAACGAAGCAGGAGTGCGTTCACCGTTCGATCAATGAGATCCATGACGCTCCCAACATGCTTTTGTTTGCCTTTCTGAGAAGATGCTGAAAGGATTGACTGCATTGTCGCCGCCACACGAGTGATGCGCTGCGTCAATGCTAACTGCCGTTCAAAAAATAGCATTTGCACATTTCGGCGGGGAGAGGCCGACTGATTGGAGAAATCGTTGCCCACCAATGCGCCCAGGAGAGGTAGAAGGGTCACGGGCATGTTCAGATGCGAGGCGAGGGTAATAGGACTATATGCGGTGAACGACAGAGATAGGCCAGCGGTGGTCGAATCGGGCGGAATTATGCCTCTGACGACGCTGGAATTGACTACCTTTTTCCTGGCTTTGGGTTTGCGAACTTGTTGGAACTCGCCATCGTCCTCGACTGTCGGAGGTTGCTCGGGAGGTGGTAGATTCCAAACCATCTCGTCCAGGGGTATATATCCTCGATATCCTTCCGAGTTTAAAACCACGAAATCTGAATCGCTGCCGACGACAAAGGCGCCGACTCTGCCCGCAAGCTCGACGGCGTAAGGGTCACCCTCCTCATCCGCGTAGTGGATGATAACATTGTCGTTAGTCTGAGAAATGGCCGTCAGAACCGAGACACACGCAGTGTATGAAAGAGGTGGTAAGATCCTCGACTCGGCTGAAATACTGGAAGTCAGAAAGGTTTCCTGCGACGGCGCAATGTGACGCACCCAAAAACCGAGGACTAGACCGCGAAGCTGCTGAGGTCCTGAAGAAAATGAGAGAATGCGAAATATTCGACTGCGCTAAACGAGAGACCAGGGTCGGGAATTTGAGACTTGGACAGGCGCCTATGGAATATTGTGAACATGGCGAAATCACCCAATTGTGCATACAAACCGTCGAAGACAAAGTACACAGTTAAACCGACACTGACCCAAGCGTTGACCACGCGTGCCACGATCTTCTGGAAAGCTGCATATTCCCCTCCATAAATCCACGGAAGACCAGAGCTTCGGTATAGGTCATAGATGAATCTGACGAAAAGGAGGTTGTCCAGAGGCGCGTGTTCGACTATACTACACTCACGACCACCCATCCACAACAATATTGATTCGATTGGCCGCTGGCGGATCGGCGGTGATGGAGTGGGTTTCTGATAGTCTCCGGTTCTCCCGAAGATAAGTGCTTAGACCATGGACACCCATCGGAGCATCCAGCAACCCAAGAGAAAGCAAGAAATCGTGCGAGTCAACAGCCCTGACAAATGCTGAGACTCCGAAAGGCTTGGGTTCCAAACATGACAAGACATCACCTCCTGTCAATTCAATGCCATTTCAGTCGCGATTCATCTTTCAGTAGAGGTACGAGCTTCGAGTTGAAGCGTCTGTCTAGGAGAGACTATCTTTCAGTGGATTTGACTAGCCCAACTTCGAAGGAAACGACTGCCGCAATGTCAAATCCAAGTCCGACCATACTCTAGGAAGGAAGAACAATTTCCTCAGGTCGCAGATGATTATCGTTATTCAAGTTTAACCGCCGACTTGTTGCAAGGAGATACTCAGGACTGACCTCAATGGTATAGTCGCTAGTACACCAACTTGAAGCATCTCCGACTTCCACGAACACCTCATCCTCCTTTCCTTTCACTTCACTGCTCGTATTGAGATGCGCTTTCGTGGGATGATGCTCGCTGAATGGTCAGCCGGACAACCTTCACCAAAGTGTACCCCACAATAATCCTCAAATCAGGCCTGCCTAGCGTGCAACTGGGTCCTATTTTACAGCTTTGCCCTGATTTAGAGATTTCCGTTGCTCTAGCTTCTTGACCAGAGCTGTCGAGGAACGGGGAAATGTGGGAGGCTGACATTGAAATAACCACCTGCTACATCGAAGACACGGATTTCAGCCGCGATATGTACGTCTTACATGTTGCAATTTAGTTTTCAGTATTGTTATCCCCCCCTATATTCAAGTCCATGGGAAAGACAGAAGAAAATTACTTCGCAAGTACCGCTTTTCAAATCGGGTTGATACAATGCGTTTGGCGTTAATGCCCGTCAAGGCCAAGCAAGACCGTCGACAACAGTATGATTGCAAATTGAATATACTGTAATACAAACTCCCTCAAACGTAGGCAACAGTAACCGACGTGGAGCCCGTAGAGACAGAGGTCAGAACCTTGTTGTTCTGCTCGAGGTCAATGACGACTGCTCCGCTGGGACCAACCGTGGTTCCCGCGGTCGTCACAGCCTGAGCGTTGGTGAATTCGACAGTTCCAAAGTTGGCGAAGGGAACAAGGGAGGAGCCCTCCTCAAAGTCTTCTACGATCCATTCGGCGTTCTCCTGGCAGAGGCGGGCCGAGGAGGTAAGTGCCTTAGATACGGTCTATAATGTATGCTGCGTCAAGAAATGTAAATCTGTGGACGTGAGAATCGCATACCACTCCGGTGGACACATTCTCAATCGTTACAGTTCCTGAAGTTGCACTGGCGACCACCGCAGTAAGTTTGATCGTGTTGCCGGCCGCAATCTGCAGTTCGTCTCAGATGGTTTCGGTAAGTGAAAGTAATCCAGTCGTACCGTGATCCCCGTAAAGTCGGTGGCAAAGGCCGGGAAATACTCGAACCAAGCTATCAAGAAAATTTGATGAGGTTCAACAAATTGAGACGGAAATATACCCACCATCATAGGACACCCTGCCGCCGCTGACTGTGAAGTCAATGCCGGTCTGCAAAATCGCAGTACCACAAGTGTCTCCGTCAATGCCGACCCAGGCAGAAGCCGCAAAGCTGCCAGATGAAGATGAACCGCTCGGAACTTTGGGGGTGGGTACAACAAAGGTGCCTGTGACGGATTTGTAGGTACCCTGAAGATTAATGAGACAATCTGATGACCAAAGGACATAGGTGACACTCACGGCAGGAGACTCGAAAGCCGCACCAGCCCAGTTGGAGCTGGTTTCCGCGTGGGTGATATTGGTCAGACTGGCCGGGCCATTCGACGGGATCTTAACACCCCCCTGGTGGGCACCCGCACGACGGGCAAGACGTCCACTCAGACCAGGACTAGGGCGCGCAAACGCAGCGGTGGCAAAGAGGCCGTATGTGAGCAGCGAGGCGAACATCGTTGGTTGGGCGGACGAGGATGGATGAGCTAGGGACCGAGGGAACCTGGTAGCTGTAGCCGTTCCCTCATCATATTTATACTGGGGCAGAGACCAAAGACAGTAACTACCAGCCTTATCAGCACAAGGAGCAGTTTCGAGGTAAAAATACATAGATCTTGTTCGTGATTTCATGTGGTGCAAGTACTGGAGCCTCATGGAATAGAAGTCGAGATGTTTTCGTCGCCATTTTGATTTTTTGTTCGCAACCGCTGGCAGGGCGAGAACGCTTGAAAGTAAACCGCCCAAAAAAAAAAGTTGACCGAGAGCACCAGTGAGGTGCTGTCGCTGCTGTGGTTAAGCTCGGTACGTTCGTTTGTGTTGAGGTTATGTTAGTGAATGGAGCGCACTTGTCTGTCTTGGGGCTAGTCATGCTTCCGAAAAGATGAAAATAGTTGACTATTTTTACGGCGGCCACCGCTCCGTAAATAACTTCGCCTTGGCTTTGGCCATGTGGGAAATAGTCGGAATACGTCGCCGACGCGGTGCCGTATTGTAGTTATCCGAAGGCTGAATAGCTAGTTTACATCTCCTGACGCCAGTGTTGACTCGTCCCCCCCGGAGGATGGCTGGCTATATGTGGAATAGGATTTGCATTTGGCGGCAGATTATTTCGTCGGGAGATAAACACTGAATGCATAAAATTACAGAAAATAGGAACCGAGCTTCGTCTGACAGGCATATGGCGCCGTTGCCAGCTAACAAGTTTTGTCGGAGAAATAAGAAATATACGGACACTGATTGGGGCGATAGTAAACCAGACAACACGCATGATAGAAGGGATTCAGTTCCAATGGTTTGATGCTCCAACCCAAAACGATACCTTGCGCCCACAAGATCCGGACGCAGGTGTGGCAAAAGAAGTTGGCACCACTTGGTGAGAATGTTTGCAAAGTAGCCTCATGGAGAAACCAAGGCAGTTTGAGATTGGGCAAAGTCCGTTCCAGAGGTTGGGCTGGGTTCAATTGAATCCAAAGAGATGAAAGCGACCATCGGAGCAAGCTCGGAGTCGGCTTTGCCGCGGCTTGATGACCACTGCAAGTGGCCTGCGATCCGGGGCTTCCAATCACCGCTTTCAACCTCCAGCATGAATGTCACTGTGCGCTGGGGCGCAAACCTGACTCTTCAAATCATTCTAGTCTCTCTGTTTGTGTCAGTCTTTGCAGCGCAGTGGCCTCTCTTAAACCCGGTGGACCGCGGCAACACGACAGCACTGAGGCGCGTGTAGAGATCACTACACCCAAGGACTTGACAATTGACTTCATCCTCCTTATAGCTGGGATAAATACGATGGAGGACTATTTACACCCTTCGAAGATTTAAATTTGTTATCTGAGACACAATTCACTGTGCTGGGGCATCCTGTGTTTCCACATCATAACATCCGAATCAAGAAAACCAGCTTCTGCGACGATACTGTGCAGTACGCTCAAGGATTCCTTTTAATTTTCGCCTCATTTCGTCTTCCAGATCGTACACAGGCTATATCGATATTGAAGCTCGTCATATTTTCTTCTATTTTTTCGAGAGTCGAAATAACCCAGACGCCGATGATGTTATCTTCTGGACCAATGGAGGTGCTTCGTGGATAGGTTGTGCTTCAAAGAAATTCTTAAATGGTTATAGGCCCGGGGTGTTCGTCGTCCATGGGGCTATTCATGGAATTAGGCGAGTTCTCAAACCTTCACACAACAGTTTATTCAATATGTGCAAAAGGTCCTTGCAGGATATCCGACGCCAATGGAACTTATCTGCATCCTGAGAGCTGGAATAATAATGCTAATATCTTCTTTGTTGATCAACCTATCGGTGTCGGATTTTCCTACGCTGATTACGGAGAAACTGTTGTATGTTATCATTCAAACAACAAACGTCTATCTAATAAAGATGCAGAGCACAACGGAAGAGGCAGCGAAAGATATGGCCGCCTTTGTGCTCATGTTCTTCGAACACTTCTCCAAGTTCAAAGGGCGCCCTTTTCACATGGCCGGCGAGTCTTACGGCGTAAGTTTTCTCGGCTTTCCCAAAAATTTGCTCACACAACTGGATACAGGGTCGATATATCCCGGTATTTGCGGCGGAGGTGTACGACCAAAATACTAAGCTAGCAGACGCTGGATTGACATCGATTAATCTAACTTCCGTTCTGATTGGTATTATACTTTTTCCATCTTCAACATCCCTCCTTTGATTTTTTTTCTACTCCAGGCAATGGTATCACAGACTTTTACCATCAACTTTCGTCGGTATTCGATATGCAATGTACTTCAGCGTCCGTCCCGCCCATCATGGACATTGCGTGCGCGTTATTTTTGACTGCTTCATTGGCGCTGTGTGACATCCGTCCCTGTAGAACATGTGTTCAAATGAAGAAAATGGTTACCCATGAATTTAATTACGAAATACTGGGCTAATTCTGCGTAGATTCCCAGATGCCAAAAGTGGATGAAAAGTTCCTGTTTGGATCACTTTGATGAAATAGATTGTGGCGCGGCGATGAATTTCTGCGAAGGACAGCTGGAAGCACCATTTTGGTCAACGGGTACTCATTCAAATCGAACATATTAGGTGCCGTGCCCCCCCGCTGACCACGGTTTCATTTAGGAATGAATCCGTACGATATCTCGAGGGAATGCGATGGCGGCTTAGGTGAAAACCTGTGCTACCCAGTGACAAGGTGGGTGTCTTTTTCGCACTTGTGTGTTTCTCGAAATATAATCCTTGTCGTTAGTTATATTCGAGCCTATCTCGACCGTCCTGAAATTCGCACGATGCTCGGAGTTGATCCCTCGTTGACGGCCAACTTTTCATCCTGTTCGAACAAGGTTGGATACGCTTTCTACGACAGACTCGATGAATACCGAAATACGCAACATTATGTGGCCGCACTACTTGAACGCGGGATAAAAGTCCTCATCTATGTTGGGACCTATGATTGGATATGCAATTGGGTCGGAAATGAGCGCTGGACCCTGGCCATGGAGTGGAGTGGACAAGAGATATTTTCGCAACAGGAATTGAAACCATGGGGCATCGGCAAAGGAAATTCACGGATCGGCCTCACTCGGAGCGCATTAGGGTTGACTTTTGCAACTATAGAAGGTGCTGGGCACATGGTGCGTCCTTTGTGATGAGGTTTCATCATTTAAGCCATTATCGATCGCATACAGGTGCCATACGATAAGCCAAAAGAATCGCTGGAACTCGTGCAACGTTGGCTCGCCGGTAAGGACTTCTAGGTTGACGTGGGATTGGATCGAGTTTAGGTGTGATGTTGGTGCGACATGAGAGGGGTCCTTTTTCGTCCTTGAATTTCCCACCGGTTTCGAAGTTCGTTCTATTAAGGAGGATGGAGGAGTCACAACAATGTATCGTATACAATCAGTCCTAGAGATACACTGGATGCAGAAACACAAGACCGAATCTAATGCCAACCAAGTCTTTTCTTCACTGCCTCTAACTTCTGCTTCGCCTCAGTTTTTGCCAGACCTTGCGAGAACTCTACAGCCTGCTCAAATGCCTTGGCGGACTCCTCGTCCCTTTCCAGCGTCTGCAGCGCTTCGCCCAGTCTAGCGTAACCCTTGCCCCATTTCGGTTCTACCTCGGTTGCCTTTTGCGCATCGGCAAGAGCAAGGTCGAGGGCTGGGGGTGTTGATTTCAGATACGCAATAGATCGGTTGCCGTATAGGGCCGCCGAATTTGGGGCCAGCGAGATCGCGGCAGTGTACTTTTCGATAGCCTCTGCATACCGTCCGTCCTTGTAGAAAGCCTGCGGGAAGAATGAGTACCAGCCCCTAGAAATAGAATACGACACACATTTCCAGCAGTTTTCTCTGCCTCGGCTTCGTCAGAGAGTGGGGGCACGGGAGGATTGGGGCCCGCGTGCTGGGAGACCAGGCGACCAAGACCTTGAGGGTCAGCCCCTCGTACCTGTGCATGGTTAGAAATTGGCATAACCGGAGGAGAGGACCGACCATGTCGACGACACCTTGCGCCTTGATCGCCAAGAACGTGGGCATCGCGGTAACTTGGTATTTTGCGGCGATAGCCTTTTGCTGATCGACATCCACGCGCAGGAAGCGGACGTGGGGATATTCAGATGCTAGCATGGTAAATCTTGGGGCTATGGCCTGGTAAATGAGCTTTCCATTCTCTTGTAAACGAAGGAGTAGTACTTTGCAAGGTTGGCACCATTGCGCATGGAAGTCGACTACAACCGTCTCTCCAGAGGCTCGGGAAAGTCGCAAGGAATCGTTCCATTGTTTGACGCTTTTGATTTCGAGTGGGGCAGGCATCTGGGCACCGAAAGCACGTACACTATCTGGTCTACGAGCAAGGTCCGGAGAATATAGTGAGGTATAGTTGACCAGCAAGGTCCGGGGGGTAGGATGAGGGAGAGACGCAAACCGCCTTAAATGAACGCGATGCATGATGGTTATAACTTACAAAGCTCGGCAAAGTCACGTTGCAGGATTGAAAATAGGCCGGACCGGACGTGCCGGAAGCTGCGATCTAATCTTCTTTACCTGCCGAGGTCCAATCTAAGCTGACGTTGCGCCTCGAAAGCAGGCAGCGTCCGCGTGTTCCATAATATTGTTATTAAGTACATTCCGGGTCTAAGGGAGGTATGGTAGTTATGCGAGCTATGGTTACAATGGCGGATTTACAACTGGAGGGATGTCCTACGCCTCCTTCTCGTTGTCATCCTCATCAGACCCCTTGCCTTTGTTCTTCCACTGCTCGTAACCAAAGTTGCATGCACGGCTCGCAAGAGTGAAGGGCTCGCCGGTCCAGGCCTTGTCCCAAACCCGCAGCGCGAATTTCTGGTAATTACCAGCGGTAAAGTTGTCGTGGAAAAGCTGTAAAGAACGATGGGCAGGGCCAAGGACGTGGTATATGGGCTCCAGTAGCGGATCGGAATCTAGCGGGAGATGTACCAGAAGGGATTCCGGCCTGTCGCAAAAAAAAAAAACACTGTCAGCACCAAAACTTCTGGCATATTCTGGACGCACGCTGGATCCGGCCCGAAATTAGGAGGAACGACAGGACCTAACCATTTATTCTCCTCTGTACGTGGCTGACCCGACCGAAGGAAGTCTTGGTAGTCCTTCCACTCCTGTCTCTTGGCCTTTCTAATGGATTCTTGTATACCCTGCGCCTCCAGCGTTCTCGGCATCAGGGTAATACTATTGAATACCCCAACGATGCTGGTCGTTTTCCAGAGGTACCAGCCTTCTTCCCAATATTTGGTATCGGCGGGTGATTTCCGGCCGTGTTCAGGGTCATCCGTCGGCCTCCCACCCAGATATCGCGGCAGATGTATGGGCTGGCCCTCCTGCGGCAGCGGGTACCGGGCCTTTCCGTCCGGGCCTACATCTCTGTGGCTCTTGAACTGGAGGATATTCCGAACTTCGTGCGAGAAGACTTTGCGGAGGCACACCGATCGACACCATGGCTGCTTGTGCTGGATGCGGCCACTGACGTTTTGTGAGCAGTACGTCAGACACCATTGGTCGTTGCGGGTGGAGAATGTTCCTAGTAAATGAGATCGATATCGGACGGGCATGCATAGCAGCGAAGAACATACCTTTCGGGGGCTCGATGACCTTGATCGTGGGGAAGCCTGAGAATATGACCTGTGAGATTATTAGCGGGACCTTTGAGAGAGTGGTTCGACTTGCCGTCCGTGGCGGTGCCTGCTGTGTTTGAGACCGTGTCTTCGTCGACATGAACGCGTCCGTGGAGTTATATAATTCCGCCCAATGCCGACTCGAGGAAACAGTTGCAAATAGAGGTAAACAACGATTCCTATAAAACAAGGAAGAAAAAAAAAACACTTTACTCTTGCGCCGTCTGAAGAATCGTTGTCGCAGCTCCCGCACAGAGAGCTTCTGCTCTCGACTCCTGCTGTGGGGAAAGTCCCCGGAGACACGGAGCATGTCCTCGTCCATCCAATGGAAAGCAACCGGCCCCAAGCACGTCGGTCTGGTCGAGGACGGCGGGAATGTCACTGCACGGTCTGGACTACCCGGTCGTTGCTCCATCCCAGCCACTCCGTTGCCCCTCTGCCGGCAAATCACTCGGTGAAGGCGCAGGCTGCGAAGATACGAGCACTCTGTTGCTCAGGTGGTTTGCTCAACGTCGGGCAATTTGTTGCTCATAGACACAGTTATACGATTGTCGACCCAGTCCTGGGTCCTCAACTCAATGGGGCTCACTCTCACTCGGCGCAGTTCTTCCAATTTTTTTCCTCCCCCGAACTTTGTTGTTCGCTGTTTGTCGGCGGTGGATTTTTTTTCCGCAGGTGAGTTGACCATTCCCTTCCCTTTCTTCCATGATGCGTTGGATCTTTTGAATTTCTTCATGGTGTATACCCTCTAGTAGGGGCGGGCTCCAGAACTTTTGACACTTCTGATTCTTTTTTTTTTGTGTTTGTAACTCCGGACGGACGCTGACTCCAAACATTGCAGGTCGAGTTGGGAAGGAAGTGTGGAGTAGAACGTTTCGCCGCTGGCGCGGCCAGTGACGGCGCCGTGAATGCAGTTCACATACCGGTTGTACTATAGACCCCGAGTAGATATGCACGAGAGAATTAATAAGTAAAGACGAACATGTAGAGGTGAGGTGAGTGGGGAAGAGCTGAAAGTCTCGTTTAAATTTACATATATTCGCTAGCACGTCGACTTCCGCTGCTTGTCCGCTGCGTCGCTCGGGTCACACTTACATGGGGGCTTGGGCCGCATTCTCGGGACGTCCAACATTCGCTCGCCCACCCGTTAGATTTGATAACAACCCCATTCAAACCCGAAATATCTGTGGTACATACAAAATAGTGGTATAAATTACAGTCTGGCTTTCACTTCCATCCCCAAATCTCCTTGTTCTGCCTGTTTCTTGGCCAATTCTCTGAGTTCACGTCGCAGAATCTTGCCAGCGGCGCTGCAGCAGCGTCAATTGTACGTCGCTCAATGTGAAGGGAACCCGTACCTCTTGGGGGTGACGTCGATAATGCTGACACCTCCTCTCAAAAATTTGTGTCTTGCTACTTTGGTTTCCATCCACTTGACGACGCTGTTCGCAAAGTCGAGCTTGGCCTTGGCAGTCTTGACTTGGTCCGGTTTAGCATGGACAACGTACGCTCTAAAGAGAATGATATTAAGTTAAAGCTGGGTTGAAAGGTGTCGAACTCGACCTGGGCAGCTCCGTAGCCTCCTTAATACTTTTTCGATGACGATGGATTAGCGGGGCTGGATAGTCGGGTGGATTGGCGGGACTTGCCTCTCTAGACCAATCACCGCTGCGTCCGCGATATCAGGGTGAGCCAACAATACATTTTCAAGCTCCGCGGGGGGCACTGGAAAGAACCGATTAAATGTCACCGCAGGCCGTCCTCCAGAATCCATTCGTACCTTGGAAGCCCTGCGTTCACTGTCAGCGAATTGGAAAGACGCGCTGGTAGACGACTAGCCTTATATTTGATGAGCTCCTTGCGTCTGTCTACAATGTAATAATACCCTTCTTGGTCTCTGATGGCGACGTCGCCCGTCTTGAACCACCCATCTGGAGTGATGGCGTTCTTGGTCGCTGCGGGATTGTTAAGGTATCCCTGGTGAAGGTGTAAATCTTGCTCTGCGAAAACGAAACCCAATCACCTTCATTACGGTCTTTCCTCGTATCCACAGCTCCCCCGGTTGCCCCTCCTTTGCATCTATCTTGCCCTCGTCGTCGTCGACCAGGCGGGCTTCCAGATTGGGTAATAAGATACCAATACTGCCTATCTTGCGGTCAGCATCGGCCACGGGCAGCATATGAGTGGTGGGCGAGGTCTCAGTTAGCCCGTACCCTGTAAATCCTCAGCATATGAAAGCTGCAGAGAATAATCAGAACAATACCCTGGGTAATCGCTAAAGTACCGCGTCCACCGCGTTTCGCAAGTAGTCGCTCTTTGACCTGTAGCAGATGTGAGAATCAAAAATGTACATGAACGTGGAGACTTACCGACTTGACCAAACTATGACCGAGGGGGGCGGCTCCAGAGAACAAGACCTCCAAGCTCGATAAATTGTATTCGTCCACAGCTAAAGTCGGCAACTAAGTCGACACATTAATCACAAGCTAAAAATACGCACCAGGGTGTCGAGCAAGAATGACTAGAACAGGCGGCACAATGAGGGAGATGGTCACTCTGTATTGCTGGATCATGGCACAAAACTTGACAGGGTCGAATTGGCGTTGAATAATGACGGGGCATCCACAACTGAAGGGAAAGTGCAGGAGTTTGATAACGCCTGGGCAAGGATGAGTAATGCTCGCTGGATCCACTGATGGAGGAGGGTGAGCCTACTAACCATAGATGTGGAAGCAGGGAAGGAGCGCAAGCCTCGGGTCATTTTTAGGTCAGACTGGGTTGAAAGAGAGCATAAAACAACTCACATTATGTCAACTCCAGACTTTAAAGTAGGAAATGCGGGCCTGACAATATCCAAGAGAGTGGTTATATTTTGATGAGTGGTCTAGATTGTTGGATGAACTTCCGAGAAGAGGTATAATTCAAGGAGTATAATTCACCTCGACGCCCTGTCAGCTGGGTAAATACTTAGGCACCAATGGCGAGAAGAGAGGATTTTACCTTGGGCTTTCCGGTCGTTCCCTGAGACGCGTCGTGGTAAGCGGAGAGCGGGACGTCTGCAAGGATGGCCTACCGAGCTGTAACACAAATAGACCGTTTCATTGGCCAGGGAACCTTCGAACTTTTCTTCTTGGTTCAATTTCCCCTGACCTAACAAATCTTCCATTCTCAAAAGGCCAGCACCGGCTGGACTTTGGCTAGCGCTCGGGCCACCGGCCCAGGTGAGGTCGTTGCCCAGGACGATGATTCTCTTGTCTGCATCATCCTTTGCTATACCGATTTCGGCAAACATCGCCCGCACAACGCCGAGACCCTCTTCACTGGTCAGGATTAATTTCGCACCGCTGTCGCCGTACTGGAACGCCAGTTCGTGGCTCGTGTATGCGCTGTTCGCGAGGGTACATCTAAGACCGGCTGCAACGGCTGGAACAGGTTTCGATCAACCAATAGGACTATCGGTCAACAAGGTGAAGACGCACAACCGAACAGCACAACTGGCCACGCAAGAGAATTGGGGGAATATATGAGCACGGTGTCGCCCCTGTTGGCGAATCGGGAGGTATTGGCTTGGTGCTTGAGTCCATATGCGAAGGAAAGAGACAAATGCAATAGTTGAGCACGCGTAATAGATGCACCAGAAGCGGCGTCGACGAACGCCTTAAGGGAACCTGGGAAGCCACCAATGTCGCCAGAAGCACGAGAAGCAAAGAGGCAGCTATGAATAGAGGTGCTCAATATAGGGACAGCGGGCAAGGTAGACGTGTAAATCGCCATGGCGGGAAGAAACAAGGTTCCACGCCCCACATCTTGAAGCGAATGGCCGGGGAATTCAATCGGAACATGTTCCCGGCATCCGAGTCCACCCAATAGCATCCGCGAATTATAATCATTCAAGCACATTTCCGTCACGGTTTCGATTTGGTGTCTAAGAAAGTCCATTATCCACATGTTTTCAGGTTACACGAAATGGAACCGCGCAAGTGCACGGTAGGCGTTCCCCCTCCACCCCCATACTTCCGCCGAGTAGACGACGAGCTCAGAGCTTCGCCGTCACGATCAACTCACGACAGCTTGAACATTATAGAGCAGGCCGCCGTGACGTTGATTTTTCGCAAGAGCCGGTGTTTATTTGACAGCTTAACGCGTTCTAAACTCGACAAGGATTCTGGGAAAGCACTCAAAAAACTATTTTGGGTTGAAGGTGTTGAGTTGGAAAGAGGCGCGCACCGCGCCGCAGAGAAGCCGCAGTCAAACAATACCAAACGATCGAGCGCTTTTCTCTTCACTGCCAACTCCCACCACAGCCTCAACACTAACCACGATGGCCTCACTCCTTGAACGTATGAGTCTGCCCACCGGCGGCCCCAGTGGCCCCATTCGCTCCAGATCTGGCCCTTCAAACCGAAATGGTTCGCCCTATGTATGTAAAACATTGGCGTTTTCCCCTTTGCTTTCCTCATTAAGCTCCCGATAACCCTTAGAATCGCCCCAACTCGACTCCCAAGGGCGACGTAGACTCGGCATGGGCCCATGACATGTTTGACCAACACAACTCCCTGTCGGCTCGCCTAAATGTCACTCCTGGCGCCCCCAAGGCTATCCTGGGCCCTGCTGCTCGGAAAGCTCTGCAGGCCGCCACATCTTCCTCCGAACAACTCTCCATCAAAGGGGCAGGCTCTGCCTCCCAGGGAAACGTCGTTGAAGTGACGGGCTTGGTCGGTGGCACAACACCGGATGATGTTGTCGCCATCTTCAAACGTTGCGGGGAGATTGTCAAGGCGGCTTCAATGTCCAACAGACCTGAAGTCACGATCCGGGTAACCTTCAAGAACTCCTCTGCCGCATCAGCCGCAGTTCAGAAGTTCCACAATCAGCCCGCGGACGGCAAAACGCTGTCAGTGCGCATTGTAGGGACCAATGCGACGAGTCTCGGGGGTCGGCTTGGTGGGCCAGATGGGCTGGGTTTGGTCAGAGAGGAGGGGAGCGTGGACATACTGATGGATGCTGCCATCGAAGGGGGATCGTGAGCACCTGCCTCCTCTACAGCTTCGTCAAAGTGACATCTTATGGAACAGAAAAATGCGATCGGACTCCCTGCTTCGTGCAGACCCCCGTGCGCAAGTTCTTGTCGCGCCGCCCGGCGCAGATCCAGCAGACTACGTCCAGGCGCCTCCTTCCGGCCCCCGAAATGGCGGTGGGCCCTGGCGTAGGGGTGGTGGCGGTGGTGGTCGGGGCCGCGGTGGTCGCCGTGGAGGCGCAAAACGGGGTGGCAACGGCGGAGGCAGAATGGACGTCGACTGAATCCCAGTGCTCTTGGGCCGCCGAAATGCGTTTAATATTGCTGGACACCATCACATTTCTATCTCTCACTTTCCCTTTCCTCGTCTTGCTCTCTATCTGCCCGGCAGAGATTTCTGTTTGGTATGCAATTGCCCTGCTTTCCCGTTGCGTTGACTTGATGATGTAGACATGCCGCATTAAAAGTCTCCGACCCGCTGTACTTTGGCGGCTGCTGTAAACATGTACCCTAATGGATTCGTCCACCTCATTCCCACCTCACTCAAACGATCGAATGACCCTGTGCATAAAAACTAACTGATTCGGTGGCCCTACATGGGTGAAGACAGCAAAGCAAGCAATACTTCAAAGTGTGGCCCCTCCCTTTTTCTTGTGCATTTGTATCGACACTGATTTGCGTTTCTAGTAATAGTTAGCTTCTCCTAAGCCAATTATGAGTACATTGTGCGCTTCCGGACTCTAACACATACCGTCGCCCGAGCGTTCGATTCTCGGCTGCGTGACTGACTTGCCTGGTGGAAGCGGGCGAATATCGTCGAAGCGGCAATACTGAAGGTGTGGCCAGTTATATTCTTACAGGCAATGAATACTCATGCTTTTTGTTTCAGTGATTGCTGGCTTCGCTTCTCGAGCAGAAGCTTCATGAGTATCGTATAAAATACGGGATCCCATAAGTAGAAACTGCAAGTTTCTCGCGGTGTACCTTATTTCAACCCCTCCGGAGGAAGGAATACACATAGTTTAATGTGCTAAATATTTGGGTTCCTGTGAATATATATACACGCACGCAATGCGAGGCTCGC
Source organism: Mycena epipterygia (assembly GCA_029281465.1). Taxonomy (NCBI): domain Eukaryota; kingdom Fungi; phylum Basidiomycota; class Agaricomycetes; order Agaricales; family Mycenaceae; genus Mycena; species Mycena epipterygia. Next base: position 530,413 of record JARJCQ010000019.1, read on the forward strand.
GCGGCTTTTCCGCTTTTCGTGGAGAAAGTCACATGTCACAAACAGACACGCCTTGAACAACGTCACCGCCATCTCCTTGACCGGACTCACCACCTCCATCTCCCTTTTGGTCTTCAGTAACGTCTTGAAATACTTCCAAGACATTATCTGCGGTTCTAGACTCGCACAATAAACACTTGAAGGAAGACACACGATACGACGATGAGCGGAGCAGGTGCGTCGTGTTCATCTGGTCTCTCAACTTCTTTCGCATTGCTAACGTTTCCCTTTTCTGTCCTCTCCTTCCTTCTTTTCTTCAATTTCCCATTCTTTACCAACGTCGTCCACCAACGCGGCTTGTCGTGCGCCCTTTTTTCAACTCGGCTTTTCCTCGACCCCGGTCGCATCCCCCCCATTCGAACCGGCATGGTCCATAGGCTGGTTATTTCTGTTTGCGGTCCTGATGGCCGCAGGGCTTTTATTCTGCATGGTCTTTTTCGTACGTCTCGTGAAACGTCGTCTGCGTTTGCGGCTTATCGTATCCTCCAGATCATCATGTTCTCGGACCTGGAATGCGACTATATCAACCCCATAGACTTGTGCAATAAGCTCAATCAAGTAGGTGCACCTCCTTCGGCGCTGTATTCCAACTGACCGGCCTTGTAGTTCGTCCTGCCAGAAAACATCGCCCACGCCTTCCTCGTGACGTTATTCCTTATCTCGGGGCAATGGACGGCTTTCCTGCTGAACGCCCCACTGGTCGCGTATAACGCCAACAAGTGCGTAGCCTTTTTTCCATGTCATACTTTTTTTTTAACGGGCACACAGAATACGAAACAAAAACCACATGTACGACGCGACCGAGATATTTAGAACTCTGCCTGGGCACAAGAAAGAGAGCTTCATCAAGCTCGGCTTCTATTTGCTCTCGTTCTTCTACTATCTGTATCGGTGCGTAACTTGCCTGGGCTGTGGTGCACCTTGCTCAAGCCTCGCACAGCATGATTGTCGCACTCATCGCGGAAAGCGAGTAGGCGCAAAGTCGATGAAATTCATTCTCTTTCTGTCGTTGCGCGATACGATACGGCGTAGGATAGAGTGTTGAATGAAAGCTATGAATTACGGGGACTCTTCCTCGACGACGATGGAATGTTCGAGTTTAATTTTTTGTATATAAGAAGAGGCAATGCATCGGGGAGAAAGCATTTTTTTTTAAGCTGAAGGAGCACTTGAAGCAGTTTTGGCATTGCAGTGTACACGTACAACAAAAAATGCGACTACGAAAAAAAAATATATGGAACCACCGACCCATCCTCGTTCCATAAAAAGGAACGACGACAATAGGTGCTGAGACGTCCAGTCATTCAGGACACAGCCTGACACTCGAACGACCACGTATACAATCCGTCGAGACGGAGAGCGCAGTCATGAGCAACATGGGGAAGAGATGGCCGTGCCGCCGCACGAGCGTTGTCACGCCGCTCGTCCCTTCTTATACGGTGAGGACGGGTCACAGCGTGTCACAGTGTGGTGTTGTTGTGGTGACACGTGGTACATAGCCCCTAAGCGGTGGACCTCGCGGTCAAGCGACTTTGCTCCTGATTCTCTATACTGATGATCGATTGGCTTCCCTCAGCTCTGTAGTTGACTATCACCATGGCTCTCTACCTCTGCGTTGACTGTGGGGGCTCCAAGACGTCCGCCGTCATCTGCGACGCGTCAGGCAGCATCGTCGGCCGCGCGCTCGGCGGTCCTTCTAATTTCGCCTATCTCAGCCTCCAGGACTTCGAGTCGGCCGTTAGCTTGACTATCAGCGACGCGCTCAAGACGTGCACCACCCCACCATCTATCGACCCAGTTTCCTTGCCTCCCGCAGGCGACTCACCCTTCGCCGCAGCGTGGTTCGGCGTCTCAGGCCTGGACTCACCTGCCGCCATCGCAGAAGTCACTCCCACCCTCTCGGCTCTCCTCGCTATCCCTCCTGGACCACGTCTGTCTGTCGCCAACGATACGCATCTGTTGGCGGCACCCGTCCGAATGCATCCAGACATAACCCATGCCGTTGGAGTTATTGGCGGGACAGGCGGTATTGCCGTTTCCTTCAAGGATACAGCAGCCGGCCTCCAAGAGCTCGGGCGTGTTGGAGGGTGGGGCTGGATACTTGGGGATGAGGGCGGAGGATTCCACGTCGGGCGAGAAGCCGTCCGGCAAATGCTGGCGGAGACCGATATGGCCTCCGTTCGCGCTGCCCCTCCTCCAGAGAGCACCCTTGTTAAGCGCATCTTGGAGCGTTTCGGGTTGACCAGTGTGCTGGATATTTTGGGCGCAGTTCACGTGCCTGACCCTGCTCCGTCCGCTATGTCTCCCCAAACTCTTCCTCAATTCACTATGGTGCGGGAGAAACGTCTGTCGTCCCTCGCCCCCCTAGTCTTCCAGTCGGCGTTCGAGGACGCCGATCCGCTCGCACTCCGCGTTCTCCAAAGTACCTCCCAAGTATTTGCTTCTCAGATTGCCATTCTCTTGGGCGAGAGCGACGAAAGCACCCCCAACCGTATCAGCGCCGAAACGGCGGTGGTTTCTTTTGGCGGGTCCCTCGTGGGGGTGGAAGCATACCGGAAGATGATATTGGATGCACTTGCGGAGCAGGGCCATGTTTTCCGATACGTTGAATATGTCGACGATGCGGCTGCAACTGGAGCCATTGGTCTCGCAGCCTCCTATGCAGCGAAGAAGGATTAGAAAGGTCGAGTGTGTTTATTATGTATGTAAGTAGGACGAGGAGATTGTATTTTGCTTTCAGACCCATCAACAGTTCATTTCACGGATTGTTTTCGAAAATTACAGTCGGGCATTTATTAACGGACTGTCAAAGCTGGAATCAGTTCTACGCTTATCCCGATGCTTCTAATTACTTCATCTCGGCCACCACGTCCTTGCCCTTGCCGGCGGTGAGGAAATCCTTCAAGTTCGTCAATGCCCGGACCTCCATCTTGCGCTGCGTGTCCTGAGTTTCCGTGCCCATGTGCGGGAGTAGGGTGATATGGGGGAACTCGAGAAGTCGAGGGTTCACAGCCGGTTCGTTCGGGTATACATCCAATCCGACTGAAGCAAGCTATTGGGGAAGCGTTAGTTTTACTTTATATAAAGGAAGTCCGCCCTCACGTGGCCGTCCTCAAGCGCCCTGATCATGGCATCCTCGTCGATTACTTTTCCCCGAGCGGTATTGATGATAATCGATCCTTTCTTGAGCTTGCGAATCCACTTCTCACCTACCAAACCGACCGTCTCAGCCCTGAGCGGGACGTGCACGCTCAGCACGTCTGCCTCGGCCAGCAAGTCCTCCACGTTCGCAAAGTACTCGCACCACTCGGGCGCGTCGACGACTTTGTTTCGGGAGTGGTATATGATGCGCATGGGGAAAGCGTGGGCGAGTTCGGCGAGACGCATCCCGATGCCGCCGAGTCCCAGGATCGCTAGGGTGCGACCAGTAAGGTCGTGGCTTTTTGCAGCAAGACCATTGGGCTTCCATTTGACGTCACGCAGCGAGCGTTCGCTGATCGCGTATTGACGTAGAGTCGAGATCAATAAGTACAGTGCGGTGGTCGCGCTAGCATCGTCGACAGCGCCGGGAGTGTTAGACACAGTTATTCCTAGTAGAATGGGGATGAATTGCGCCCCAAGAAAGATGAATATATTCCCGTACCTTTTGCTTTGCACGCGTGAACATCGATCTGATCATAACCAGCACCGTTGTGTGCGATCCATTTTACAGAGGAAGAAAAGCCCTCCACGATCTCCTTATCGAAGAATCCAATATGGTCCGCCGAGCTGTTGTCCCTGAATATACCGACCACACCATCGTACTTTCCATTTGGACGGAATCCCTCAAGGAAATCGGCACGAGTGGTTGCATCGTAGCGCTGGAGAGCAATATAAGACGCCCGCGCAGTGGATTGAACCAAAAGCTACTGACGATGACCTCTGCTATTGGGCCCAGAAGCTGCTTGACATCCTCGTCAGCCCAGACAATGTGTCCTGGTGAGAACTTAATGAGGAAACGCGGAGGAGAGGAACCTGCAACGAACCACAGATGAGAATGCGAGGGGCCATGGTCGAAGAATGTAAAACAACAAATGAGAAGGGAACATTTGGCGAAGAGACGGTGTCTTTAAGTAGATACGCCGCGATCCCGGCCCGATAGGACTTCAAATTCGAGACAGGAGGGCGCGGCAGGATGCGGCCCGAGCACTTAATCCCATTGCCTTTTTGATACGAGTTACACAAGTAGAGAATACGAAAGGTCCCCGTCTTCTGAGCCCCATTTTAGCCTAGTTTCCATCGAAGAGCTACCAGTATGGCGGGTCATCGCTTGCGTTCGAGAAAAATATTTACGACCAACCTGAGCGGCAATGCGCGCAATGCCGCGCATCTTCTTGCATTCGCTTTGCACATTGTATCCCAGGGTTGTGTTGAGCAGCCGACTGTCGTGGAAAAGCTTGAGATAACTGTGTGTAATCGGTCCGTCGAAACGAGAACCACATATTGGAAAGAGAACCATACTGACCGAAGGCACGCCTCTTCTTTGAAATCAGCGTAAATTTTGCGATTGTATTTGCGCTACGAAACAGCGGTGAGGCGAAGCGTAGTGGAAAGCAGAAGAACTCACTTCGGCCTTGCGTACGGGTTCTTCGTATACGTGATTTTGGTGAATAAGGAAATGGTCCGCGAGCACATAATACGAGATCCCGGACAAGTACATCTCGAACAGGCACGCCGCTTTGTTACCACCGTAGCCGACGAACCGCTCATCGCACCTAGACAAGGATAAACTCGGCACAAGAAGCGAAGGTTAGGCTGAGACGCACCATGGAGGGCCGTCCTTCTTGAAAATGACATAAGGTTCGTACGCCGCTTGATAGCTAGTGACTTTATAGATTTCGCCCGGCGGTGCAGCATAGTATCGGTTGTAGTCAGTGGAGCCGTGGCCTGGCTCCCAGGATGCGTGAAACATGCCGATCTTGCCAGCGTGCACGAGCGACACTAGGGCGTCCTTCGACCGGGGGAATCTTGCGTCATCGGTTCCATCCGCATATTTGGGGTATTCAAAGGCAGGGATAACGAATGCGGCAGTACCAGTCCTGAGCTTGTCCATAGCCACCGCGCTATTTCTGATAGCGGAGCGAAAATCGGTACATGGAGAAAAATCAATGTCAAGCATCATCACGAAATCCGTCCGGGCGAAGAAACGAGCAATGTTCCGCCAAGTGTTGAATTGGCGGTCAAAAGCTTTGACGGTGATTAGTGCCCCAGCGTAGAAAGATAGAATTGGCCTTGAAACACACCATCAATCACGAGGTGGACGTCGACGTTGCTGGCCATCTTCGGAGAGGAAAGGTAAAGCGCGTGAAGAGAATCCAAAAGCTCGTGGACGTGGTCGGTGACATTCTTGACATGAATGGTTACAGAAATAGGCCCTGGTCTCGCATTCAGGTACTCACGAACAAACGGGAAGGGGAGTTCATCTCACCTGGATAGCGTTCTACCAAGCGAGCAAGAACTTGAAACCTGTTACTAGTTACGAGTGTCGTTATTGTTATGTCTTCCTGGTCAAAGGTTCCGGTCGCTCGGTAGAAGAAAGGCACAATTTTTCTGGGGCGCCTGGAATTCGCGAACGCTTTTGAAAGAAACAGATCTTCGCTCATGGGTTCCTCGTGGCCCAGGCCATTTTGGAGAGCGAATTCGGAAGATCTCCAGTAGATGACATCCTCGAAAGATCGTTCAAAGACACCCTTGTCAGAGAGAAAGTACGAGTCTTGATCGAAAGCGGTCGGGCTGCCACTGGCGCGTTTGAAGAGGAGCGAGTTGAAAGGTGATGTCGACCATGCGGGAAGTTTTGGAACGCGATGGGCGAGCAGCAGCGATATGCAAGAATGCAGAGGCGAAAGGAAGAAATAGTTGCTCGTGTACAGAACCGCTGCAAGAAGATAAAGCGCCAGCATGAACCTGAACATGCGTACAAGAAACATGGGGACTTTAGGATGGGCGTCTGTGTCCTGAAGCAGTGAAGTGGTAAAATCTCTCCAAAAATCGGAGTCGCTCGATGGCAACTCGGTGGGGATGAAAAAGAATCAACTTTGCGATCGGGAAGGATCACACTTCCAAATTAGACCTTTGCCAAAATCCCTCTCTGATCTCAATGGAGTTGACTCCTGACGCGTTTCTTTTGTCTCATGGGTTATCTCTCGGTGGCGTGTACAGAGGATGAACCTAATTTTCTCCCGGTAATACTGTACTACCATGCGTTAAATTAACGTTCTACAGTGGAATTCCATGAAGATAAACTTAAAGGCCACGAGGAAACCTCATGGTGAGAACGAGAAAGCCCTCTCACCTGAACTTATGAGCTCGAACGACGGGACAGCTACACCGCGTGCACGACCTCAGAATGAGACGGAAAACATCAGGGCAGTAATTGGCGCGATGTCTCAAACCCTTGCCGGCCTGTGAGTATTCAACTTGGGGCTCGCCACGATGCCGACACAATAGCAGAGAACAGTCTTTCAGCAGCTTGAATGCGACATCTGCGGAGCTGTCGACATTGAGCCCCGGGTTGGTAAGTAATCGTGTCCGGAAAGGCCATGGATTAAACGGCACAGCAGCAGGACGCTGCGCGCGAAATACAGGCGTTACGCAAGCAGATACGCGAGGAGGACAAGAAGGGGGACAAAGACATCCAGATACTCGCGCGAACGGCACGAGACGATGTCAAGCTACAGATCGCGGCAAACCTGAGGTGTGTCGGCGTGAGGCTGTCTAAACAGGCTGAGTCGGATCTGAAACGGGCGCAGAAACGATATCCTCGACCAAATCAGGATGGAAATCGCAGCACAGGTTAAGCAGCAAGTCGACCTCCAGATCCAAGAGCAGATACCTATCAGTTTAAAACAGCAATCCATAAATAACAAAACCCAGCTGCAAGACGCCAGGACGTCGTTGACCAACTCGTTCGTTTTCACTTTCTTCAAAAGATCTTGTTGAAAATGTCTCCAGGGCTGCGAGAAAGAAGAATTCGAGCTTGCGGATCCAGAACCTGGATGAGAGCCTGGCGCTTGTTGTGAAAGCAGATGGAACCAAAGGGAAATTGTTTCCCGCTGATCTGCGGTCTTTACTGTCGTATGACTGTGAGCTTTCCGGGATTCAATGTTCGCCTACCCCGCTGAAAGAGCATACTTTACAAGCTGGGAACGTACGGGAGTTGATCAAGGAGTATGGGTTGCCCGAGGACGACGTCCGCGAGATCAATCTCAACCGTTTTCTGGGGCACATCGGTGAGCCTTGCGATATCAGCTCTTCCGGGATTGATGAGCAGATGTCCACAGGGATTCTTTTCCAGCTGGTGGTTGTATAATGACTCTGAGAGAAACATTAAAGAAAGTTACGAGGAGCGTGACTTCCCATCATATCCACATCGATGTTTTGTTTGAGCGAATAAAATGTACTAAAAAAAACCTTTCATTCGTGAGATATTATAGAGTGGGCTCATATGAATCATCCCGTCCAATTTACTCCCATTCCATATCGCAACCATTAATATTGGCTTTCGCCCAAGCTTCATCAGACTCGCCCCACATAAACGGGAACGTCCATCCCAGTTCATGGTGTCCTACACGACAGCTTGGTGCTGCATGAAATGGTACAACGACCCCGTGGCTCAAAGGGTCATCACCCAATGCCCAATCACGAAATACCGACGGCTTGAAATCCGCTGCTGAACTTGGAGCGGTGTAGACTAGTGCTTCAGTCGGCACCTGAAAAACGCTTGGATCGGCGGGGCAGGGGGTGGGAATACGGTTCGAAAGAACTGGGAATGCCAAGTGGGTGAGGTTGGGGAATGAGGGAAAGTGTATCTGTTCAATCCAGCGAGGAACGGGACTATCTTGTGGCGGCGGAGGGAGCCACGGATGATCGTGGGTCGGGATCCACAGCGTCAAATGGGTAATACGCGAGAGAAAGGCCGTTCCTTCCATGCTGGATGTCAACGGCTTCCATCGCGGAAAGTATCCGGCAAAAGTTACGTGGCGACAATTCCAATCCTCCACAGAAGCGGCCCCCGAACTTGTAAGCCCGTTGTATAACAAATGCAACGAACTCCAAGTCAGGCCCAAGGAATCTACGCCACTTATAACCTCGGTGAGCGCAGCGTAATCTATATAGTATTCAGGAGAATCATCCATCAAGGGCTCCCAGCACTCTGTGCTCCAAAATCGACGGACGAGTTTGGTGTAATCGAGCGCCAATGGAGAGGAAGAGGCAGAGAGCTCTTTCTGCAGGAGGATGGAGTCGATGAAGCAGAGGACCTGAGATGACGAGGCAAGGACCACGCTGTGGAGGAGATGAGGCATGGTGGCCCTTCGAAAGCCATGGGAAACTAAGGCTAGGGTAATGGTTGTGGCGTAGGAGGGGCGTGGCGCAGTGGCATCTTGGTAGCTAGGAAGGGAAGCAAGACGGATAATTTCGAGAGCCAGCTCGGTTGGGAGGAGAGCGAAAGGGAAGACCATGAGGCGATGAGGGACTCGGAGGAGGATTACAGGTGATAGCGAACAGATCTGAGCTGCTTCTATATAAGGCCAGTTTGAAGAATAAAGGGAGGAAGGTGGGTCCAACGGAACAATTGCCTGCGGTTGTTGTTCTTTTAGGAAGGGCGCGACCTGGCGCGACAATACTTTGTCGGCCCAAAGGGGACCGAGACCATTGTTACTTTAATTTGTACTGCACTTTTGTTCTCAGCGCCCGCGAAGACCCGAGTGATGCACGCCATTTTATCGGCGAGCCGAGTATTCGGACTCTCAGTAGGGGAGGAAAGCTTGGAGCTTGAAGGAGGATGGAGTTTGCGGGACGTCTACGACATTACAAGTTGTCTGAGGCTGCCTGAAGGCTTGAGGAGGAGGAGGTGACATGATCTAACCGAGCGCTTTCATGGCGGGCCCGTGTGAAAGAGCTGCGGCCATTACCCGCATAAGGGAATTCGCTGCTCTCCCCGACCTCAGAGTCAAAGCTCATGTGGCGACGCGTCGGGCTGGCCAGACGTTACGTAAATTCCCTCAAATTTCCGTCACCTCGCGTGGGCTGGCTCCAATTCTTGGAAAATCCCCGACAAACCTCCCAGACTGTTCACCGCTGTGGCTCAACTTCTTTTGCAATGCTCCGTGAATTTACTGATCAATACGCCTCAAACCAGACTTGGAAGAGCATACACTCGGCTACTTTCAGTATCGTGCAGTCTGTGTAGGACGCCTGAGGAGGTGCGTCGCGATTTACGCAATCTCTCCTGTCCATGTTTATTCATGTCTTTGCTTTTTGCTAGCTGACATCTGGCATGGAAAATTTAGCGGCCTGGCCTACGCGGTGCTAGAATTTGAATGGTCAGAGTTCGCATATACCATTACCTGGTTACATCAGCTTTCTCCCAGTTGACCCGGTGGACCTTTTCAATAAACTTGGATAGGTGTGTCGATACCTCTCAGATCCTGATTTGTTTAACACTTGTTCATAACATTTCTAAGAATCCCTGCACCACCTGATATTTTGCAGCCGTTCGTATATGTGTACGCTTCACATTATCACGGCCCTTACTATAGGTAGTATCGTTCGTATCCGCCGTGGTGTGATTCTTAGCGTATCAATCGTATTTCCGATAGTTAACTGAAGCGTCCGCACTTCAGCCACAAGTGGTCTATTCGCGACGTGCGCAAGATGTGGGACCCGCAGGACCAGCTTGTTAGCCATTTGAAACTGTCGTAAAGATCATCTCCATCCGGCGTTTCCCTTAATTGACCGAGTTACCGATATACTAGACTCGGACTCAGTTCAAACGGCGTTCAGATACATATTGTAATGATTACGGGACGCGTAATATCTTACGGCTGTTTGGTGAGCCTGCTGGCGCTGGGAAATTTGATTGTGCACCACATCATGGCTGGACCCACAGCGTCAAAGCGTTACTAACAAAGATTCAAGGCCGCACTATGATCCCTTCGACCCATACCGTCATCTACTCTGGAATGGCTCCCCCGGCCAGTGTTTCTCTCCACTCGTTGGAGGATGAGGATATGGCCGAATGTTTCGAAATTCACAAAGCTGAAGAAGAACAGTAGGTCGAGCCTCGATATCTCTTTGACGGACGCTGATGTTTCTTCTTAGGTTATCGTTGTGGCCGTTGGACGACGAACCACTGTTGTGGTTCCCTCTTAAAGATGCAAAAACTGTACCAGATTGGGACAACGATCCTCCAACATTTTCATTGCTCTGGGGGAAAAAATCAACTTTCCCAATTCGATTGCCCGGTCCGCACATACAGACCAACCTCTTTGGCCGAACTGCTGTAAGATGTTTCATTCCCTCCGACGTGCCGAAGCTTATCCACACCTAGGCGGAAGCGTTCGCAGACTTCCCTACCGATTTTTATGATTCGCCTTCGCCTCCTTCTTCACCATCGCTTTCGCCGGTGTCGCCTGCATTTCCTCCGTCTTCGCTAGACGAACACAGCGGGCAACTACCTACCAATGATCTTCCCGACCCCTCCATCGACGAAGTGTCCCAGCAGTTGTCAGATAGTGTTCACCTCAATTCTCCTCCCCAGTCACCACGTCCATTGTCAATACCCGAGCCGCTGCACATCGATCACGATGATATCGTCCCGATACCACCATCTCCATCTACATGCGATCCGTTGTCCATCAACTCTCTCTCGGACGCCTTCTCGTCCTCGAGTAGCACATTGTCAGTGGGGACGTCGAGTACCGCCTCATCCACATACGCAGTATCCCCTTCGCCGAAACCATCCTCCACTATCAGCTCTAGAAACTCTCCAGCTCCAGGACTGCGCCGTTCTCCGAGGAGGTCGTCCCCCCCAGTCATCTCCGAAGTCAGCGAACTCAGTGAGCAATACCGGGGGAGCCCGGTAGCGACCTGGGACTCGCATGCCGTGGTGCCAACTCTAAACCAGATCATTCTTGAAGAATACCCCCTGGATACTGCTCGACGCCGCAGAAACGCTAAACGCACCGGCTTCGAGGACGAAGAATTGACCGATGACGAGGACGTCCGTCCTCGAAAGAGGACCGTCAAAACGGCACCTAAACGACATCCTTGCACCGTCCCTGGGTGCACCGAGTCATTCACCCGACTCAACGATGTTTTGCGGCATATAAAAAATGCTGCAATTCACAAGGGCACAACTCAACAGGCTGAAGCTTTAGCTAGCAGTCCAACTGTTTGTAAAAAATGTGGTGAAGAACTGTCCAGACCGGACGCGGCCAGGCGCCACGAGCTCAAGGCGTCGTGTGGGAAGCGGACAATACGAAGGAAGAGCACGTACTCGATGTTGCCGGCTTGACCCGAGTCAACTTTCATGCAGACCCTATTTCTCGGTTGTTTCTCCCCTGTTGTGTACATTACTTCGTTCTCGGTATTCGTTCTTCATTTGTTGGAAATTTGTAACATGTAAGATAGGCTACTCTTGTGTTATTCGTACCGCATTCATATCACCAACCTACGAGTCATTGTATTCGCTGGCGGTGCAAGCCCATGGAAAGATATTGAAACCGAAACCTGCAATATCACTTGTAGAACACCATCAATTTGCCAAAATTGCAGCGGGAGCGGATAAAGAAGATGGAAATGCCTTGAAGGGATGGAATGAGGTTACAGGTGAGCAGTAATGGATGAAGCAACGCGACATGAGGAGATTTATATGTATAAGATGAATTCGGAAAGCACTGGGATAATAGCAATTATTCCATTTCGTGAAGATGCCTGTAGCCAATGTGATTAGCAGGAGATAAGCCCACGGCAAGGTGATCAGGGCACTTACTGTCCAAGGACTTTGTTCATCTTGAACATGTCAATCTTATCTACGTTGAAGACAGGTTTGAGCGCAGGGTCACAGATAATTTCCCGCTTGTTATTGGGATTCTGCTATTGTATCCGAGGTAGGTTACTCTCGCTGGCAAAAGGGCGATACAAAATAACAAACCAGCTCGTTTGACTTGATGTAAACCCATAGTTGCTTCACGACTTGGGGGCGCGACATTGATTCCACTCCTAACACCGCTGCTAGAGGTTCGCTGTCGCCAAAATTTGGCATCAGGAATTCAAGTGAAGAGAGGAAGAGCTACCTGAGTAGATACGGTTTCGCAAACCCTCCTCTCGCAGCTCCACCTTCGCCGCCAGACCTCTTCTTGGGGGACGGCCGTTTGGGTCCGGTAGCGTCGCTGTCGTCGTCGGTGTCAACCATTTCGGCGCTTTTCGCTTTGGACTTTTTCTTCTTGCTAGCGCCATTGGAAGCTGCAGGCTTGGGCTTTCCGCTACTTCGACGCGCTCGTCCATTAATCTCGCTTGACAATTGCCGAGCCAACTCTGCATCACTGAGTTCCCGCTTTACCGCCTTCTTTGCCTTCTTCGCGGGAGGCGGGGTATCGTCTGTCGCGTCCTCCTCCTTGGGAACGGAGTCGTCCTGACTTTGCCTTCGCTTGCGTGTCACGGGTGCGAGTGGTTCTTCCACCTCGGAATCCTGGCTCCCACTCGCGCCCTGAACCTTCTCAAATACCCTGGCAATCACTACATCGACAGCCTCCCGGTTCTCTTTCAGAAAGGCTGCTGTAAATGAGGGGTCTATGTGCTGCAACTGCTTTCTGACGCGCTTCGCGCTGATCGTCGCCAGGTCCGTGCCCGGGGCGGACAGGATTTCTTCAATATAGGGTTCCAAGGTACCAAAGTCGAAGGCCATCTGTGCGTGAGATATGGCAGCGTGCCGAAAGGAAGAGGGGCGCGGTGTGTGATTTGAAACAGAGTAAGGTTTGAGAGGAGCGCGCAAGACGGATAATAGTGTCAGCACGTGAGAGCCGAATTTGCCACATTTCCCGACATAAATTCAGCCACAAATCGTTGCGACGGTTCGACTTTTCCCGTTCACATCTTGCTAATTATGTACCCTCTACGTACTTTTTGCTTTAAATTTACATACCGCTTACGAACATGCAGTAAGCACTACTGATACAGACGCAAATTCGGGGCCGGAAACCCGTCTATTATCGCAGCACGGCCCACTCGTCGCGAGCAGGACCAGGAGGTGGGAAAACACCGTTCGCACCGGCGGGGGGCGCATTTCCATTAGCGCCTGGTTCCGGTTGCTGCTGCTGATCTCGTCGCATTCTGTCCACGATACGGGTACGCACGTAGACGAGAATCGAGACGGCGAGACACAGTAAGAGGAGAAGCACGGTGTCGGAGAATTCGTCGGTGTCCCCGTCACCACGTCCACCCAAATAATCGTCGTCGGTGTCTCTATCTTGCTCGGCGTTCCTGCGGTCTCGTGCCCACTGTTTGGAGACAGTCAGCGAGGGAAAAAGTCAAGTCAGTAAACGAAAACCTGAACGGGGTCTTCCTCCTCTTCCGGAGGCTGAGAACCTTTCCGTCTCCGAAATTCCTCCCGAGCCTTGCCGATGTACCAGGGACCATCTTCTTCATCGGCGTACGTTCGTTCTTGTTGCAGAGCAGGGTCCTCGGAGATATCTTTGTCGGACCCTGTATCAAGTCCGCGTATATCTGCGGCCTTGGGAGGCAATACTAGCACATCCAGTCAGTGGTGTGCGAAAGCAACAGTCATGGAAGAAGCGCACGAATTTCTTCCTCGTCATCAAGCCAAATGTTCAAACCGCCTTTACCACCCATAAGAGTGTGCCATATACTCCGGGCGTATAACTTGACAAGGGAGAGATAAACAGGAAACGATGCCTCCGCGTTTGTCTCCAATGCCAAGTCATAATGCCTTTTGGCAAGATGGAAGTCCTGTAAATATAAGATCAGTGATCGAGCTATTGCAAAATGAAAATATAAAAAAACACCTGTGGAACACCAACACCATTTTCGTACATCCAACCTAAATTCCACATAGCGAGAGCACTCTGTTGAGTGTCGGCTGCAGACTGATAGTACTTGGCGGCTTTCTCGAACCGGGCTGTCTCTGTGTCTTCCCAAACGCCAAGGCCATGGTAATAATAGTCTCCTACTTTGACCAGGGCGTCGATATTACGTTGAGCGGCTGCGCGAGTCCATTGTGTTAGCGCCAACCGCGCGGTCTCGTTCGAAGGGGTAGTTGGCGAAAAACGAGTGAGGCGTAGAACACTCTTGTCTAAAGAGAAATGAGCAAGCGAAGGAAAAGAGCACATGAAGCTGACCTTGGTCTAAGACATGAGCTAAATTGTTTTGTGCCGCCTCAGACCCCCTCTCCGCCGCTATCCACCATTTGAGCATCGCCGTCTCCTTTCCCCTCTCCGTACCAGACATCCATGCTATTTCAGCATCTCTTAGAAGATCGTCTCCCCATACGCCTCGCTCCGAGACAATCTTGTAAAACGAGACAGCCATGGCACACGAACTAGAGGCCACGACAGCTGGCATAGCAGGGTTGCCCGCATAAGCAGACTGGATTTGCCCTAAGTAATAATATGCTTCAAAGGGCGATCCATACAGGACCGCAGTCTCGAACAACGCTGCGGCTAATGCCACTTCACCATGGGCTGAAGGTTGGTTAGCATTACAATCCTGAGCGAGTTATGATGAAGCGTCTACCGAAATGATGTTTTGCCACGTTGATCTGAGCTTCGGCAAGTTCTTGATCGGCAGCAGCAGTGAAATATGCCATGGCTTTCTTAGAGTCCGGCTTAAAAGATGGCACTAGACCATCTCTCCAAATGATGCCGAGTCCATTCAGACACTCCTTGTCTCCATGCTCGCTACCTCTCTCAAACCACATCTTGGCCATTGTTGGATCCGCTTTGACGCCTTCGCCTCTCAAATACATGCGGCCAAGGAAGGCCGCACTAGAAGCTGCAAATGCGACTGGAGCGTCTTCATCTTTCGGCGCTGTTGCAGGATGAGGCGGATCCCTGGGCCAGACTGCGCGCGCGACCATGAGGAAATAGTGCCGTGCGCGTTCGAAATCGCGCGGAACAGCCCCGGCACCTTCGCTGCCTGACCCAATACCTCCTCTCGAGGGATATATACTCCCTTGATAAAATATTTTACCCAACCGATAGGCGTATCCGATCTCGCGTCGGTCAGCGTTAAACTGAATACAGTCAGATAACGCGAGTAGAGGTCAATGAGCCACCAACCAAGTAGTACTCGAGGATGTCTTCCCAAGTTTCTCCCGACGCTCGTGACAGACCTGCCTTAATGGCTGCCTTCTGAGAGTTCAACCCCGTCGACGCGACGCTGGCTCCCGGGCCATAAACACCACCCACTAGATCGGATAGCCTGGTAGGGGTCTGCGGGAGAGTCCGCCCACCTGGTGGACCTGAGAGGAAGACATCCATGGCTTGGTAAAATTCGTCGTTAATTTAATGGATTAATGACGGAGAAAGTAAGGGCACACCTTGCTCAGCTGCACGTTCGTACCAATCCACTGCTCGGTTGCAGTCCTCCAGCGTGCCGATACCGCTCCAATACCGGTAAGCGAGGGCCATTTGTGCGCCCTTGTCGCCGCCATTGGCCGCAAAAGTATAATAGAGTTGTGCCCGGGCTTGATCGATGGGAACGACACCCTGGTAACCGGTGGCGTGAAAAAATGCAAGAAATCCCTGAGAGGTTGCATTTCCGGTGAGGGATGCGTGGGCCACAAAAGATTCGTATGCCAATTTGGGCTCAGAGGGGAAATGTTGTGAAGGAGGGAACTGTTGAAGAGTGTTATAACGCAAGAAAATCTAAATGAATAAAACGTACCAGAGATATTTGAGCTAGGGTATAGAGTGCGTCCGAGTTTCCCAGCTCGGCTGAGTGCTGCAACAAGTCTATGACCTTGATTGCTTTGCCTTTGGATTCCTCTCGTTTCGTTCTGCTCTCCTTCCCCAGTCCGGACAAGATAACATTCACTATTTGACGCTGAAGTTTGTTAACAATGCGCATTACACTTCCTAAGGGGCCTTGGCCTTGTACATTGGGGGAAAACGAGGAAAGCAGGGACCTCGAGTTTGGCGTATTGCCCACAGCAAATGAGGAACCGTAAGTGTGTAATGGTGGATGTGCAGTCAGCGTTGACAGTGTATTGAGCGCTTGCTTGTAAGCTCGGGTAGCTTAACGAGCTCGTTAGTCTTAATTAACATGAAACCTAACAGAGCGACGCCACCTTCCGCTGCCTGATCAAGCTCGGCATTCGTCTGGAGGCTGGCATAAGACACGACTGAAAGACGAGGAAGGATGTTTTGGCTAACCGCTTTGGTTTGTCCGTCCACTGAGGCGTCATTGGTAGAATATGCCACAGACTGAGTCTAAGATAATGTAAGGAACATACGGGACGGAACAGCATGAGATGCAAATACGTCTGGTGCATCAGGAGTGTGTCCCTGGGCTGATGAGACCGCAGCTAAAACTACGAGGCCGAAAGCGAGCCAGGAAGCCTTTCTCGCGAAAGAGGTCTTGCGTTTCGTCATTTTAAAAGTGATTTAGAGCGGGGAGCCAGAATAGAGGCTTAAATCATCCGAAACGGAGGGGGCAGAGGAAGAACGAAAGTAAAGCTGATGACGCCAACACGCTTTACACGTATGTACTCGCGGTCACGAATTGGGCGTACATCACGTTCCGCCGGTCCGGAAATCCGGAAACCTCAGCGTAACCGTACCTAGCTCGTTGTTCGTTGCACCAAACGTCCTACATTTCTTTCAAATCTCGCCATACACATACTATTGAAATCTCATATTGTCTACAGTCAAGAATCTGAGAGTTGCAGTCAACAAACAGTAAGCTGACGTGCGGAGGATATCGTGGTGTCTCTCCGTCCGAGCCATAATACGAATTTCTCCCTGAACGGACTATCGAGCCTTGCAGTCAAGGAAATTGCGGAGGCTGTGAGCATGTTCGCACTAGCAGCAGGCGAGATGCTGATCACGGCGCGTAGATACATCCAAAGAGATTCGTGGGATGGGAATGATGTAAGGAGAGATATGGCATGTTCAAAATGAGCAGCAGGCTGAGCCAACTCGCCCAACGTTGAGTTGTACTGAAGAAGATCGAAGGGTAATTGGGAGACAATATTGCAGAATTGATGCATTGCGGAATGATCCGACACATGAGTCTCTATCCAGCGTCGCAGTTTCAGAAATTCCCCCACAAATGCGGACAGGTAGGGGGAAGCGGTAGGATCAGATCCTCGAAGGGATGTATAGATGCATTGAACAACGAAATGATGGTGGGACCAGGCATGATAATTACGGGGATAATTGTCGCAACATCGGGAAATGAGCTGAAATTCGCCTTCAATGGCGTCGGGTGGAATTTCAGGGACCTCGGGAGGAGCACCACATGCAGAGCTCTCGACCTGGGAGCGCGGATAAAGAAGGCTAAAGATCCAGCGCCGATGAGCCCACAGAATTGATTCTTTAGAGCATGGGCGACAGCTCAACAGCAATCGTGAAGAGAAATTGAGTTCCACTTGCGCAGAGAGGGAACCCGTCTGTATGAGACGTTTTCGGACGTTCAAGGCGGTGTAATGAGCAGGGTTTGCCAGGAGAATAACGCATGAAGCGTCGATCTGCGATGCAACACTTTTCGACTGTGAATCCTTCATGTCGAGTAGTCCCAAAGCCAAGAGGTAGAGCTGATATAGAGTCTTCTGGGGAACACCTAAATGGCCATCCGTATGCAAAAATGGAAAATCTTTGGATGGCTGCGCAGGTCCGGGTTCACCTAACCATTGCTCAATTCCGCCTGGAACGATTTCCACGGACAAACTTGTATCGACCTCGTGAGGAGGCGAAGAAGAATTTAATTCGACGGGACGTACGGCGCAGCTTGCATCAAGAGATTGGCCAGGGTATGAACGAGCGCCATGGAAGAAGACAAAGTGGACTCTGCCAGTGATCAGCTGACTCGGAACGGGATGCTTCTCTTTGGTGTCTTGCGACACACCAGAGGTTTTGCTACATCCGTTTGCCGCTCTCGCTCTTTCTACGCTGCACGACACCCTCGTATGGCCGCGAGACAGCTTTCCTATGCTGATGGCCCAATGATTTGGGTCGATTGTGAGATGACCGGTTTGGATCCTGACAAGGACAAAATTCTCGAGATCGCGGTATGCGTGTTTTATACTTCCCCTATGTTATTATTGATCATGTCCTAGGTTCTCATAACAAATGGAAACCTGGAACTAGTCGATGAGGGAATCGAATTTGTAATTCGTACAGACAAGGCGAGCTTGGACAGGTGTGTGGCGTCCTTTTTTCTCTCTTTCTCTCTTTCGCCTCATCCGAGATTCAGGATGGACGAGTGGTGTACAACCCAGCATGGCCAAGTGCGCCCACTACCACGCCTCGTAAATCTGGAGCACTTATCCAAGGACACCTTTCCAGTCGGGTCTCACTCAAGCGTGTTTGAGTTCCACTCATTCTCACGAAGAGGTCTCCAAAGCCGTCCTTGACTACATAAAGAAATGGGTTCCTCAAAGACGCGTCGGCATACTTGCTGGCAACTCGGTGCACGCCGACAGGGCGTTCCTTGTGAAGTACATGCCAGAAATAACGGAGTGGCTGCATTACCGGTTCATGTCTCTCGTTGAAGCCGCGTGAACGCACTGACCTGATAATTCTTTAGCATCATTGGTGAGTTCATAATCACGTCCTAAATGCAAAGACGAAGCCAATCATTGCATTCATCTTTTTCAGACGTTTCTTCTGTTAAAGTAAGTCATTTATACTCGAGGCTAGGTCGAGATAATGACACCGCGAAGGAGCTATCTCGGCGATGGTATCCCCACCTCGGCATACCCAAGCTAGCTGAAAGCAATCACCGGTCAGTTCGCTACAAATTTGTTTCTTTTCGTCGTCCGACGAGTGCTGCTTCCAGGGCGTTGGATGACATCCGGGGTTCTATTAAAGGTAAGTAACCGATCTATTCACGCTACTTTCTCGCGTTGATGGTATATCCGAATTACAGAACTGCAGTGGTATCGGCGTAACATCTTCATCCCTGTTCAACCAGCGCCAGATGTCAGCCGTAAGACCTAGACAGACATACATGTAAAATAATAATATGATAACTTGGTCGTTCGGGCGACTATTACTATCTATCCACTTTAGGGGGGTTACAAAAAACTATTCTAGTAATTTCTGCCAACGTCCGCTCTCACAGAGAGCCATAAATAGCCAATTAAAACCTTAAAAATCCCACTGAAATCATGTCAGCGAACGGAAAGTCTCGTAAGAGACGAGAAAGACATACTAAAGTACCAAAAGCTGGAATGCCCTCTTTCTTGCACCCTTGCATCATCTCGGTGTTGCCGCCCATGTTGCTAGTGATGAAAACAACCTCAGCGCCCCAGGAGACATAAACCTCTTTAAGCAATTTCATAACATCAGGTCGTCCCCCTGAAGAAAAACGAGCATAAGCATGAGTACGGATAGTTAGTTATTTTGCGGACAAACCTCGTTCCTTCGAATCCCAAAGTGTGTACTGATCAGGCGGTAGGTTATCGTGAATTAAAGCCGAGATTGTCGGTCCGAAAGTTTTGGCTTGATCCGATCCTATCCATATCAGGTACCTGGACATAAAACATCAGTTGAAAGGATTGTAATAAGGTATCCGTGGGCTATTCACCAGTCCGGGCTCTATAAGAAGACGTCAGTCAAAATAGCCGCACGAGCACCGGGTTTTCTTACCTGCAAACAGGTCGAAAGGGCGGCTCCAAGCCCGGTCCCAGTGCAGACGCGAATACCCCGCTTGTAGAGCTTCGAGGTGTTAGAAACTCCGGCAAACTGGTCAAATGATTTAGAGAAGGTCGAATTCTGCGAAATATTGCCAACCTTGAGTTGGCGTGTCCAGATATGGGTGGGTGGCTGATCCACTAGTTTTTGGGTAAAGTCGCCCTGGACGCCACAAATCAGGTAATGTTCGTTGGACTGACGTCCTTTGCTATCATGACATCAGTTAGGATCCGCGCGACGCCAGATCAAGGAAGACTCACGATATTATCCCAAACGCATGATATTCCAGGATTGATCCTCGGGAAATCCTCGCCAGCAATCCCTGCTGCATTCCACGCTCGAAGCGGAGGACAGCGACTTTGGGCGATGGCTACAGCGAAGTTAGGCGACTTCATTCCAAGATGAAGCCGAGAGTACGTACAACTTCGATCGTGACAGGCACTTTGCGTAGGGTAACCCAAGGGATGATGATGCTACCGCGGGCTAAATTAACACGTTCGGAAGAAACCCGGCTCCAATGCACTTACCATATAGACATGACCACTGCAAACCAGAAGTCTTGCTGACGAATGACGCGTACGCCGTCTGGATTCCACGAGTGCGTCGTGCGATCATAGGAATCACCCAATACAACGAATACCCAGGCTGCGACAGATTAATTTGGAATCATTTCGACAACCACGCAGTGGACATACTGGATAGTAGACCGAACCTATGGGTACAGCCGATGAGTTGGGTTTCGATCTGGCGTTATGATGAATGTGCTTACCACCCGATTGAACGATGATATCCCTCGAAAATGCTGGCAAGGATTAGCATTCGCAAGGCAATCGAGAATTGGAAATTTACTTGTGGTGGGAATTGCGCACCCAGGGAAACTAGGGAAAATTGAATACTCGTCATGGTAATGCACGTTTGAACTTACCGCGGAAGCGATAGAAATGAAGATAGCAACACTGGTGATGATCCCTGTAGCACTGATGGAAGCAGGATAGTGCCGAAACTCGACGAAAATCAGGACAATGCGAAAGACGAGCCAGGCGGCGCCGGAGGTCGCGCAGCCGGAATGAATCCCTCCAAGATGCTGATCCAAGACTATTAGCATCTCATATTCAGAGAAGAGGGAATGAAGTACCTGCAAGGTTGACGTGCAAGCCAGGCGGAACCATAGCGGTGGCCACTATGTATCTTCGTGAGCGAACTCTCTAGATGCATGCTCAAGAAGCCTACCTTTGCAAACAAGGTGTTGACGATCAAGTATAAAAAGCGGCCAAAAAGCTCGTTCCTCATCAAGACGGCGACTTGGAGATTGCCCAGAACGAACGCGCCCGTATATTGCCTGGGATACTGCCATTTACCGGTCGCCGCGAGAACGAGACCGATGAGATTTAATGTCACGGTCAGAGTATAGAATTTTCTGCCAAACGCCTTGTCAGAATGGAGTACAACGGACAGACCAATGTAAGCGTACCTGTAGGTGTTGAACCAAAGCTGAAACTCAATCGCGCGGCTGACTTTGCGCTTAGGCTTGGGGGCAAGAGGGGGGACGTCTTTCTGTTTGGAAAGAGGCGAAACGTCTTTCTCTTTGGAAAGAGGCGGAACGTCTTTGGGAAGACCGGGCGAGGACGGGCGCGTGGACGGGGCGCTGTCTTGGGGAGACGCCGAGAGGAACGTGTTGTGCGGGGGAAGCTCGATTCGCAGTCCCTTTTCAGCGTCATGAGGAAAGAACGAAGCCATGGGGAGGAGTTCGATTGACGATGGGGGGAAGAGAGCGTTCGGTCCAGATTAAATAATGGAGGCTCGCCGATCGGAGGATCCTATTGCAGAGAATACGCCGAAAGGCCGTGTCCGTGCTACCGTATCTTCCGACTTCCGAGGTTTGTCGATCGCGGAAACGTGTGACGTATGTCAGACTGTATGCATAAAACGATGCGTCCTTGAGGCGGTCTGGGCGTTCCGCCGCGCGGCTATCTCGCTTGATTGTTACATACACGGCACGTCTGCTGCGTATCCACCACGCTCGGATATGAAGCCGGAAAAAAGTGAGGTTTCAAACTCACTCATTCATTCGTGATAGCGGTGATTGTTCCGCACCGTGGATGTCACCCCAAAATACATTGCCTGTGTTGTGAGGAATCAGTGCCGAGGCCGGAGAGTGAGGCGGGTATACCGGGCGAGGAGCGGGGAGAGGGGTTCAAAGTGCTAACTTACTTACCCTACGTGCGTTGTGACGAGTCTTTGCCCGGGTAGACCCGGGTACGGGAATAGGGTCTAGCCCCTCTGTGTGGACTTTTGAATAAACGATAAGAAAAGCGAGTCCTGGCCGAGCTGTCCGAAACTGTGGCCGCGGAAGCGAATTTGCAAAGTACAAATTCCAGTGACAAGTTTAGGATCGAATAGGAGATAACCATCGCGGACGCAAAACAGCACTTGAAGCGTTCCTGACTCGTTCACAGCCTCACGCAACTGGCAAAATGACTCACACACTGCTTTCAACTTTTTGCCAGTTGCGTGTCCCGACGTCGGGATAGATATCGGACACATCGTACTCTGCGACTACGACGGGGTTGGGTGGCCGAGAACCATGGGTGGAGAATTGAGTCCGCGTTTCAAGATAGGCCGTTGTTGTGCGTGGGAGACAGCGGGAATTGTTCGAACGCACAACAGATCCAAACAACCACTCTCGTCCAAATTCGGTAACAAGGTATATCAGATCAGATCAATCCTATAGACTCACGGAACGATTCTGATATGAATCTAGAATCACCATAAAATTTCGGCCCCAGCTTACTCTGCCCACCGACAGCCTAGGCCAAAAGCCACAGTAACGCCAAAACGGAAGTCATATTTTTAAAGCATACATGACTCGATACAAGTAACTTGTTCCGCATTGATGCGAAGTATAGATTTTGCCTGCTGTTTCAGGACTTTTTGAAACAAGCGGCGGCATATCTCCGTGCCTCCTGTGCACGAAGATGTGTACCATGTAAGTTTAACACTTCAATCGATGACATGCGCCTGGCCCAACAGAAGACACGGGAAGAACATTAAAACAGAGACAGTTCTATATATAGTGGTTTGATGTTCTCACTGTATGACTTCCGATTTGCGTGGTTGTGTTCCTATTTGCTTCTCAGCCTCCATTTATGCCGCTGGTTGATCCAGAGCAAATGTATCTCGATTGAAGCAGTAGCACTCTCCTACATCCCGACTCTGGGGCTTCAAATATATCCCTATTTGTTTTCCTGATTACTCTTCGTCAGAATTTTGGGAAACGGGAGCAAACAGGAGACTAAGTTCAGGAACTATTTATGTTTGACATTTTAATACACTCAAATGTCCCAAAATAAGCCGGAGCCAACAGAGAAGGTGTTAAACAGGGAAGATATGGGAATATATACTTGTAGGCGGGGATCTTCCAGTGGGGCAGCAACAGCCGCCAAACAGCCGCTGTTTTTGAAAATAAATATTAGCAAGTCTAAGTTTCCGAATATGTCCCATCCTTAGTACTATCCTGGACTATCTCGGTCTGGAGAGCAGACGTTTTTTAGTATCGCGTCCCAACGCGATAACGTGACCAGCAGGATCTGCGCATCCTTACAATTTGATGATTATCACTACGCTCAAGGTTTAAACTCTCCTGGGCCCGCGATCACCTCGCTTCAAGATTCATTTAAATTGCTACTGCTCATGTCCGGTGAATGCCTGCCAACTTTGCTGAGACAAGCAGAGAACTTGAAGACATCGACTGGGAAGTAATAATCTGGAGGCGGAAATATTAAAACAATTGGAAATTGGAAATACGACCGCGGGCGGGTGGCGTCGACGTCGTTAAAGCAGGGGGGCCGGAAACGGGTATTGTTTCCATGTTCTCACTGGGTTTAGTCCACATGTTTTTTTCGCGATTCCCCTCGACAACATTCAATTAATTTTGATGGAGAATGCGCATCAGATTGTACTCTGGTCTCTCACCATGCCGGCCGAGCCTGTACGTTTCATGTCAGGAACGGGTAAGACGCGATGCAGCGAGGCTCAAAAGATGACATCCCTTCCATACATCATTCTCTACACACCAGCCGACATGAATACAGCCGTTCCAAATTATCTCCTATTATCTCCTCATGAAAAGAATTTGCACAAGACTCAAGATAGCATACCCGCATCTGGAAATACCAGATGCATATGGGGGCGCGAGACCGCATAGAGCCACGTAAACGAGAGACTGCCCCCTGTCTCTGGAAGACAGCTCTGGACAGTGCCAAGTAACTCGAGATCTTGACATTGCGACAGGACGACGCCAGAGATACAAAGCGATTCTGATGGATCGCGAAATACGCGAGATTTCTACTCTCTAGCCACGTATATGCGAGAAGTGGTCCGTCTATGGCACGTCTATGCCGCTATAATGCGTTTCCACCGGCAGATGCGGCCCCCGGCCCATGAATTGTGACACTGGCAGACACATATGATATGTGCCAGAACCCGCGCCGCGTCGGTTTCTCCTTGAAGCTTGAAGCTTGAAGCTTGAAGTCTTGAACCTGTCCTGTCACTCTATTTGGGACTATGCGACCAGAGAGATTAAACTCCCGAAGTTGAAGGTCTCGGCACGTCATTTTAACGTCATTCATTATCGCGGTTGTTAGCAAACCGATTTTTTTTATTTTTTTTGTAATGCCTGTAGGACAATAGGGGCTACTACACACATGCGGATGTGTATCTGCACCCGAAAAACGCGGATTTCCACTTATCGAGCGAGGAACGAGCTGGTATCGATAAAGCGTCTGTCAAGAGAGACTAGATTTCCACTGGGTGTCTATTTTGTACGCGCCACAGGTGGCGTCGGAGCCTTGTATGTAGACCTGTGCATCTATATTCCCGCTCTGCACTTCCCGAACGCGCTCGGCGAGGCTGGGTGGAATGGGGATGGTCAATCCAACAGCGCAGAGGAGGTGGACGAGCAGCACCACCCCGAGGCGGACCACTGGTCACGGCCTCAAGCAGCCACCGCGCGCCCAGCCTCTGGCCGTGCAGACCGCTCGTCAGCGCGCACCCACCACGTCCGCTACGCTATCACGCCGACGGAAAATTCGACTGGTTGGCGCGCTGTAAGCCTGTAATGAACGGCGGTACGCGTGATGTGGGCGGCGTTCCACACGTGTGTTGAGGGTGGATATGCTTCAACGACGGTGCGAGGAGATGAAAAAGCGCACTTCAAGTTGCCGCCCCGGGCCTTACATGGCGTGTTCTCGCTCCGAGTCTCCGTCCGCCTCGGGAAACATCACCCGTCACCGCCAGTCCCATCCGAGGTCCAGCTCTGCAAGAGAGCTAACGAGCTGGTGAGCGGGCCCGGGCGCAGACCGTGAGATAATGAACGTCACGGTACCGTGAGAGTTGGCACACGGATCACAACACGTAAAGGTGCCGTCCCTCTACAAGATTTCCCGACCCTATAGTATGTATTCCCTCAAAATTGTTTTTTTGTTCAGTCCCTCAGCGGCATCCCGGATTTATGGCCTAATTTGGCTACTCCACGTGTTGTGATCTATTGTGCGCTTTCGAGTCCGACAGATCGCTCGCCCCTTAGACTTGGCAGAACACTGCCACTACCCTCCCGCGGTTCTGTGGGATTCGAACCCACGAACGTAAACTTGTCAGGAGTACGTCCGCCGAGAACTTCCGGCTAGGACGCGCGGGCACCACGCCTCACCCATTGTTGATTTTTTGTAATGCAGGACAATAGGGGCTAGGCGGATGTGTATCCGCACCACTCGGAAAACGCGGATTTCCACTGGATGTGTATTTTGTGGTCGCGTCGGAGCCTTGTATGTAACATTATATATCTGACCTGTGCATCTGTATTCCCGCTCTGCACTTTCCGAACGCGCTCGACGAGGCTAGGTGAAGCGAGGACGGCGATGACACCGCCAATCCGACAGCGCAGAGGAGGTGGACGAGCAGCAGCACCCCGAGGCGGACCTCAAGCAGCCACCGCGCGCCCGGCTTCTGGCCGCGCAGACCGCTCGTCATCGCGCGCCCGCCACGTCCGCTACGCTACCGCCGACGGAAAACCCGACTGGTTGGTGCGCTGTAACTTTAAGCCTGTAATGAACGGCGATACGCGTGATGTGGACGGCGTTCCACACGTGTGCTAATGGCGGCCGAAAGAAGCGAGGACTATATGCCTTCGTACCGGCATGGTAGACGCGAATTGGACGTGCTTCAACGACGGTGTGAGGAGATGGAAAAAGCACGCACGCACTTCAAGTTGTCGCCCCGGGCCCTATAATACATGGCGTGTTCCCACTCCGAGTCTCCGTCCGCCTCGGGAAACATCACCCGTCACCACTCCCACCCGGGGTCCAGCTCTGCAAGAGAGGCCTCTAACGCACCCTAAAACAGCGTCCAGCAGCGAGATAAAATACGAGTCGAGATGACTTTTGTAGTACTGCTTGGGTTAGGGTCACGTTGAGCGAGTCACGTCTAATTTTAAAAATTTTCCAACGCTTCTCTCTTCCTTCTACCATTGCCAGGCCGAGGCCTGACGGTGCAGGATGCTTTTAAAACCGTTAGCGACCCTTCGACTGCAGTCCTGCGTTCGATTAGCTCGGTGTACACGCGCTTTTCACGCACCTACCCCCTCCCTTCGCGCGGTTGCAGCACCTGCCGTCGGAGCCTATGCACCAAAAGACGGCGAACACGTCCTCAACTCTCCTTCGGAACTCGCGCGCCGCATATCCGCCAAAGTTCTTCCAAAAATCCCTCGGCCGGACGTCCAAAAGGTCGTGGTAGTGGGAAGCGGCGGTCTTAGCATCGGCCAGGCTGGGGAATTCGATTATTCTGGGTCGCAGGCTTTGAAAGCGCTCAGCGAAGAGGGTGTCCAAGCTGTTCTAATCAATCCTAATATCGCGACCTGGCAAACATCTCACCAACTCGCCTCGGAAGTCTACTTTTTACCCATCACCTCGGATTATGTCGCATATGTCCTGGAAAAGGAACGGCCCGATGGAATACTACTCACCTTCGGCGGTCAAAGCGCACTCAATGTTGGAATTGAACTCGACCGGATGGGTGTATTAGAGCGTCTCGGGGTCAAGGTGTTGGGTACACCAATCAGGACGCTTGAAGTTTCGGAGGATCGCGATCTTTTCGTCCAGGCTCTCAAGGGTGTGCTCATTCTTCCTCTTTTTTTTTTTTTTGGCTGCGCCTGAATTGCCATAGAAATCGACATACCGGTTGCGCAGTCCACGGCCGTCTCTTCTGTAAATGCCGCTCTGGCTGCTGCAGAAGCTATTGGCTATCCCGTCATTTTGCGTTCAGCTTTCACTCTTGGTGGACTCGGATCTGGTTTCGCCGAGAATGCGGACGAACTCCGAGACCTGTCTGCCAAGGGGCTTAGTCTCAGTCCACAGGTCCTGATCGAGCGTAGTATGAAAGGATGGAAAGAGCTGGAATACGAAGTCGTCCGCGACGCTGCAGATGTATGTTTGTATTTGGATGTCGCCGCAGGTCTCAATGATTTATACATCATCACCAGAATACAATCATCTGTTGCAACATGGAAAATTTTGACCCTCTTGGCACACACACTGGAGATTCCATCGTCGTCGCTCCGTCGCAGACTCTGCCTGATGACGAGTATCACATGCTTCGAAGTGCAGCGATCAAGGTGATTCGGCATCTAGGTGTGATCGGTGAATGCAACATTCAATACGCGTTAAACCCTACCTCCCGGGAATACTGCGTCATTGAAGTTAATGCTCGGTGAGTTTGACTTGTGCGCCTGAAGTACCGATCACTTATACGATATTTCAAGTCTGAGTCGTTCAAGGCTCGTTCTCGCATATTCTGCCCAACATGGCCAAAAATACTGATATTTCAACACAGTGCTCTCGCTTCCAAGGCGACAGGCTATCCATTAGCGTATACAGCGGCCAAAATTGCTCTCGGTCACACACTTCCGGAACTGCCTAACGCTGTCACAAAGACGACGACTGCGTGCTTCGAGCCCTCCCTGGATTACATTGTAACCAAAATTCCCAAATGGGACCTGGCCAAGTTTTCCTCCCAGGTCAATCGTGAGATTGGCTCCTCCATGAAGTCTGTCGGAGAGGTGATGGCCATTGGACGCACATTCGAGGAAAGTCTGCAGAAGGCTATCCGTCAAGTCGATCCCCGTTGGAAAGGATTCGAAGTCTATATCGAGCCCGAGGATCTGGAGAAGGCACTGACACGCCCCACTGACATGCGACTGTTCGCCATCGCGTATGCTATGTATTCCAAGAACTACACCGTCGATCAAGTGCACGACCTTACCAAGATCGACAAGGTGCGTTCCTATCTGTAAATTCTTCGAATATAATCCCAACGAGTTGAACAGTGGTTCCTCTATAAAATTGACAACATTGTTCAAACTCACCACGCACTCAAAGCGGCGGGGTCTATCGAAAAAATAGATCATGAGCTGATGACTCGGGCAAAGCGCATGGGGTTCGCAGACTCTCAGATCGCGGATCTCATTTCCTCAACGGAAGACATCGTTCGCGCGGCGCGCAAATCTGTTGGAATTACGCCCTTCGTCAAACGGATCGACACTCTTGCCGCCGAATACCCTGCCCATACCAACTACCTCTACACGACTTACAACGCCTCGGAGCATGACGTCGACTTTGACGAGCATGGGACCATGGTCCTGGGGAGCGGAGTGTATCGCATCGGGAGTAGCGTCGAGTTTGATTGGTGTGCGGTTACGTGCGCTCGTAAACTCCGCGACATGGGCAAGCGGACCATCATGATCAACTATAACCCGGAAACTGTTTCCACCGATTTCGACGAAGCCGATCGGCTGTATTTCGAGGAGTTGGGCTTCGAGCGTGTCATGGATATCTATGAACTTGAGCAAAGTCAAGGTGTCATTGTCAGCGTTGGAGGTAGGTATCGATCCTCCATCACAGTGTCTACCATCTGCTTACCGAGCGACAGGTCAACTGCCTCAAAACATCGCCCTTCGCCTTAAGAACAGCGGGGTCAAAGTTCTCGGGACTGATCCAGAGCAGATCGACACCGCTGAGGACCGCCATAAATTCTCCTCTGTTCTTGACAGTATCGGGATAGATCAGCCCGAATGGACGGAAGTGACCACCCTCGATGCCGCAAAGGCCTTCGCAGAAAAAGTCGAGTGAGTGATAGTCTGAGTCTGAGTTTGAGAACCTCCCTGTCTAATGGTTCATTCAGATACCCGGTGCTCATTCGTCCGTCGTACGTCCTTTCCGGCGCAGCTATGAATGTTGTCTACGAAGAATCCGCCTTGGAATACAATCTATCCGCCGCAGCATCCGTCTCCCCGCTCCACCCTGTTGTCATCACCAAATTCATCGATAATGCTCAAGAGATCGATGTCGACGCAGTTGCTCACAACGGGAAGCTCCTTGTCCACGCCGTGTCTGAGCACGTCGAGAACGCTGGTGTTCATTCTGGCGATGCCACTTTGGTCCTCCCCCCCTTCTCCCTCACGGATAGCGATCTCTCCCGCCTCAAAACAATAGCAGAGAAGGTCGCCGTTGCCTTTGAGATCTCGGGTCCGTTCAACATGCAGATCATCAAGAAACCTGCAGTGGACGGAGAGGATGCACAACTGAAGGTTATTGAATGCAATCTCCGTGCTTCACGATCTTTCCCCTTCGTATCCAAGGTCCTTGGTCACAACTTCATTGACACAGCCACCACAGCGATTGTGGGGAAGGACGTGCCCGAACCGGTGGACGTAATGGTTGAAAAACGGGACTACACCTCTGTCAAGGTTGCACAATTCTCCTGGACTCGCCTCGGAGGGGCCGACCCGTTTTTGGGCGTAGGTATGTCAATCAGTCATCCAGCTCCGTGTCAAACAAACCATTGAATACGGTCAGAAATGGCAAGCACTGGCGAGGTGGCGAGCTTCGGGAAAGACATTTACGAGGCATATTGGGCATCCCTTCTCAGCACTACCGGCTTCAAGGTCCCTAAAGCCGGATCGGGCGTCTTACTTGGAGGCGACATTTCGAAGCCGGAGATGACTGTTATCGCTAAGCGATTGGTCGAACTGGGATTCAAACTCTACTGCTCCTCGCCTGCGGTGGAAGAGTTTTTGAATGGTCTTCAATATGTAGCTGCGAAGCGCATATTCTTCCCAACCAAAGACAAGCGTAAACTGCGCGAAGTCTTCGATGAGTACGAGATTTTGTGTGTCATCAATCTTGCGAAGTCTCGCGGGATGACTTTCACCGACGAGGATTATGTGGCTCGACGGTAAGTTATCCGCATTCCACCATATTCTGTCTGAACGCCAAATCTAGGAATGCCGTGGATTTCGGGCTACCCTTGCTCAACAATGCTCGGTGTGCTGAGCTATTTGTGGAGAGTCTTGCCCGAAAAATACCGCAGGGCGGTTTGAGAAGCTATTCAGAAGGACGCATACCAAGCGAGGTCCGGTCATGGCGTGAGTTCGTTGGAAAGCGAGCTTAGGCGGAACCAGCAAAAGGGACCAAACAGTCCCATGTACATAAGTAATATCTTTCCAAGCCATTGGATTGCAGTTTCGTTCCCGGCCGATGCAATTATTTTAGATCGTCGGGGGAACAAAGCTGGCTTAAATCGAGTTCTTGGACAACGGAGCCCACGCGGGATTCGTCAGCTTGATTTGGGACTCGATCCACCGCGAATTTGGCGGCCAACTCGGGACTGAGTTTCCCTTCAATGGAATCGGCTACGAGGTTCCCCATGACAGGTAAAAACTAGCCAAGCATCAGTTTTGTTTGGTTGAAATTCAAGACGGAAGATTCCGACTTTGTAAGCATGACCTTGATCAAACGAGGTACACATTAGGTCGGATAAAGTGTCCGTCAAGAAAGACTAACCACTCCCAGCAGTCGCAAACATCAACGAGTTTTCTGACCCGGGATGATATCCAATGACCCAATCACCGTCCAGGGAGTCATTATACCTTGAGACTTTGAGTCGTCGGTCGAAACAAATGAGGGGGAAGACTTTACCAACACAGCCGTGTAGCAACAAAAGGCTTATCGGCGAGCGTGGGGTACACCATTCGAAGCCCATCCCTCAGTTCTTTCACGTTTGCTTTGGGGATGAAAAGTCCGGTTTCCGGGTCAGAAGTGATTGTGCGTGGAGTCGATATATATTTTTCTCCTAGGCTGTGAGTATAACCGGCTGCATGAACGTTAGGTTAGCTGCCTAGACTTTGCAGGCAACCTACCGCTATGAACAGCCATCTTGACCAGATTTTGTTCATTCGGCTAAATAAAATTTGGTTTTTCTTCTTTTCTTTTCTGGTTGTTTCCTCACCGGGAAGATGTAAAAGCCTGTCGCATAATCCAACACAACAGGGGACCGACGGTAATTGTCGCCTTCTTCTTCGGTTAGTTGAATCATGGCAATGCACTGTCTGTAGCCGCAGTCAACAGGATATAGACCATACGAGGAACACACCGCACCCTGTTGCTTGGAAAATATTCCCTATCGACAGGTTAGGGAAACTGGAACCAGTCCACGAGCCGGTAGCGAGGACGACCAGGTCTGCTTCGAACACGGTTCCGTCACTACAACGTACCCCTGTCGTCTTCTGGCCTTGGCGGATCAGCTCGGTGGCATTCTTTCCCCCAATGATTTGGCCATTGAGAGCGGTGATCTTGGTGATCAGGAGGGAGATACCCTGGCCAGCATTCGCCCATCCGCCATCACGGTTGAGGTACCCAGTGTGACGGGAAAAGGTTCCAACATGGGCTTCAGGCGGAAAGACTTGCTGTATGGCAGTTCGGTCGTCCAGAGGCACGACGCGCAGGCCCATCTCCAGATCATTCAGATAAGATTTGTGCTTATAGTCGACGACGGAATCTGGGAATCCCAGCACAAGCACACCAGATCTTCACAAAGAAATCGGGACATGTATGCAGAGAGGGTTCAGGAAAACGCACTCATGATAAGTGTCTTTCCATTCATTCCTGTTTCTCCAATTTTTGATGGCGTCCTGGGCAAGTTTCGCGTAAAATGGGTCACTATACGACGTGCGCACAACTGGAAAGTGACATAAATATTGATCGCTGCAATCAAAAACGGAGCGGACTTCTGTTGAAGTCATTACTGGCGCCATCTGGAAAAACCTTCAGAAAATCACGTAGGAATAATATGGAAGCTAGAACAAGCCTGGGGCAGGTAGAGCGCTGGCCCTGTCGATGATTGTCACGTCCGTCCAACCTCGCCTCAATAATTCGAGAGCCGTCGATAAACCGAAGCAGCCAGAGCCGACGATAAGGGTCTTGCGGTGATCATGGGCCATGTCTAACCGTCACGCCGACTCTAACGGCACAGAGCATGACTATCTGACTCGAAGTCTCGAATTCTCTTCGGAGTTGTGTCGGAGAGAACTTTATCCGCGGCCGTCCAAAGAGATTAGTCAGAGTCGCGGTCCAGTGACCGCTAAACGGTTCGATTCAGTCTCTCAAAACAGATGCCTTTGCTCTTCTTGGTTCTGCTTTACATTATATGGCTTTTAAGATTACACGGAATATTACTGTAAGTGTAAAAGGGTCAAGCAAAGAGCCCAGCGATGATTGGTTGCATTTTCCCGTCACGAATGGCCTGAGTATAACCGTTAGCGAGGACGAAAAAGGAGCAGTCAAACAAACCCACCTCGTGGATAAGCGAGACGTGTTGCCCAACGGTGTCCTCGTCGACCCCCATTCCGTTGGCAAACGAGTTGTAGTTCTCAGTGCCGTGCATCTTGATTCCCAAGGTTAACCGAACAAACTCATACACAGGCCGGGTCTTGCTAAGATAAGGGCTTGCCGGAGCTGCGTCCCGGCCTCCCAATAGATACGCGCGTCGAAGCCCGTCCAAAAGTGACTCGGCCCGGGCGGCAACCTTGGACCGAAACACAGGAATGGAGAAGACCGCAGCACCAGGATTTGAACACGATTGGCCCGTCAAGACGTCGACGAGGACAGTGGAACTGGATGCCGCCACCTTGACCATTCGTTCGGCCGCATCCATGGTGCTGGTATTGTGGAGAGTATCCTGAAGGACGGAGCAAACTTTGGACGTTGTTGCAGCCAGGACTGGCTCGGGCAAGTAAGATCCAAAATGAAGAGCAAGCTCCTCGTTGGCGATCTTGTTCAGCCCGTCGACGAGCTCAAGCTGAAGGGCGCGAAGATCCAACGCTACAAGGAGCGTGAGCGGAAAAGGGAGCCATGACTCGTCAGTGTACGCACCTTGACAGAGAACGTAGAGGTATGATGCAATCAGGAGAGACAGGATGTCGAGCGAGTCGATCGTCGCACGGCCGGATATCAATGCGAGAGAGCTTGAAATAGATATTAGTCGAGCGATGAAACCTATTGCGGAGGATACGTACTTGACAGCCTGGTTGTGCATCTCGGCCGACTGTATGTGGGTCGATACAGGCGCAGCACGGTATCCGAGCTCGGAAACATATGAGGCTGTGACAATATCGATGCCTTTGGCATGATAATTGAGCGATGGATCGGTCGCCGCGAGATTCGGCGGAAGTCCGCGATTCATTGCCGGGTTGAGAAGTTCGGTACACTGCGAAAACAGCAGCTTGCCCAGATGGTGAAGTCCAAGACGGGTCTTTTCCATGGCATTCGTTACTGCCATAGCCTGGAAATTGCCACCATTGTGTATTTTCCCAGTTTCGCTGTCAACGAGAGGATTGTCCGTGGCTATGTAGCACGGCGTTGAGACAGAAATCATTTCGATGAAATTCGAAGCACGCACTTGAATTGCATTCCCGGGCAATTGTTTCGAGCGATGAAAGAAGATCCTCGATCTGGGGGCCGATGAACTGTGGAGCAGTTCTCAGAGGATACCGGTCCTGCCGCAGAACTCCTTCGTCTTCCTCAATCGTGACTTCTTGCTCTGAGGTTATCGCAAATTTGCTTCCCTCGAGGAGATCCCAGACGACTTTCGCAGACTCGATCTAAATCCACATTGAGTGCTGATCATGCAGGTGTGATCACTTTCACTAACCTGACCCGGGTGAGGTCGAGCAATATCGTGGATGAACGGATCGAACGACCCGCGGCTCCCAGCAAGCGCCTCTGTGCCCATAGCCGTGCAGACCTGGGACAGAAGGGCGAGATGCACCGCGTCATTGAGGACGAGACAAGCGACGGACGCGCTAAAGGCGGTTCCATTCAGGATGCCGAGATGCTCCTTTGATACGAGGGAAATGGGCTCGATTTTGTGAGCCTTCAGAGCCTCTGTAGAGGATACGATCTTGCGGGCGCCAAACGCAGCAGGACCGTCGAAAACCCGGATCGAAGGATTTCCCATTAAACATCCCGCGACGTAGGAGAGGGGAGCCAAATCGCCGGAAGCCGAGATGCTTCCCCGTAATGGTACTAGAGGAGTTATGTTTGCAGAAAGAAGATCGTTCATTTTCTCAACGAGCTCCCATCTGACTCCTGGGAGGAAGTTGTATTACTGCGGTGGTCCCAATAAGGAATCAGGTTACTGTACCTGAATGCCCCCTGATAAGCGAATTCATGCGAATCAAAATTGCTCCGCGAACCTATAAGGCGGTGAATAAGTGGACAAGATGCAGGATGAAGACGACGAACCCAGCTCTCCGGCATACTGGAAGAGTGCAAAGGATCAAGGAGGGGAAGAGCATCGGGGACCTGGGTGGACGATGGGAGTACGCCAGCATGTAAGAGTTGAAAGAGAGCGTTCCCCAGCACCAACGGCTGGTCTGTGCGTGTGTCCGCGCTACCACCGAAACCGGTGGAAACGCCATAAATACTCGATTTTTCCTTAACTTTTTTGCTAATCAAGTCACTGCTCCGCTGAACGCGACCTCTAATGAGGGGAGAACCGTCTAGCTGCACGGAGGCACTGTATCGAGATGCCGCCGTCACTGCAGCAATGGACAAGGTTTGGCCGTCGAGTACTACAGGCTTTCCGGACCTGTAGCTTTCTAGTTCGCGGTAGGAGGCCAAAAAGTTTGCCAGGAGCGTCACTGGCTTGGTGGGGGCATTAACGTCCGGGAGAGGTGGCATCGACGTTCGAAGGGGGGAAGCGACAACACGTACGACGCCAACTGATGAGCGTCTGCGCGACCGAGTGCGAGTTTCGGACATGATTAGTGTAGAGTAAGTAGGGTTGGAAGGATGGCAGGAGAGGGAAGTGATGATCAGCCAGTTTGCAGCTGTCTGTTAAATAGCAGCTGCCCCAAAACATATCGGGAAGTGAAAGCTGCATAGCCAGCAGTTCCTGAGTGGTGCTAAAGGCGCCGCGCGGAGTTCCGTACTGGAAAACTTCCTTTAGCACCCTGCTAGGGGTGAAACACATTGGGTTTATGGCAGGCGAATCAGCGCGCCAAACAACATCAACTAATCTTTTTATGAATCATCCATTCGCTAAATCTGGAAATTATCGCATCTGCGTTCCGAAGCCTCTCTTGTGTGCGATGTGTATGACTCGCACCCTCCATCGTCGAATTTTTTTGGGCTCTTTCACTTCATTTCAAGCCGTCGTTTCCTTTTCTTTTTCTTGACGGCGGAAATGCAAGCCGACTGTCTCGGAAGCAATCCCGTTAAACTGATGATGGTCTAAATTTTAATCATGCTGTGCATATAAAAGTAGTTTGATTCAGGACACCGCCTGCATAATTAAAACAAGGTGCCACTGTACTCGGCTTTGCGCGGACCTTATATCCCGAGAGGGATGAAACTCGAGGGTGGGGCGAAAAATTACGCTAGTGGTTGTCTGGTTACAGAAAAAATGTATCAAAGCGCGGGAAAGTAAGCATCATCTCCTCGAGGCAGAACAGATCGGAGGATTGGTCAGAATCCAAGCACCAAGACTTAGATGCGAAGTTGTTTAAACGTCTGGCAGTGCTTCGGAGTTCCACTTTCGGGGTGGCCACGAGGTCGATGGCTTCTCCAACGGTGAAAATAATGTTTGCCTACCCGCGACTTGCACGCGCCGACGATGACTCCGATTGGGTCTACATAGCACAGACATGTGGCGTGCTGTCGACTAGGATAGGGTGGATATACGACGTCAATTTGAGGTTTGAAGCCAGTGGCCGGGCGCTGATTTACTTAAAACGACAGACGGCTCAATCGGAGACTAGAAAGGAGCGGAGGCGTAACATTGGAAGCTTTGAGAACAAGATTGACTCAGAATCCAAGAAATGAGCAGGAAGCAAGCTGAAGTTTGGCTGAAGTCCGAGACTGCAACAGCTTGCAACAGTGCAACTGAAGATTTGCTATGTCACGTGCACGAGATCAGTGGCTGTGTCCATTTTTTCTTCCTCCGCCATCTGCTTTCTCCAATGGTACGCCCTGCTGTATGTCGAGAATTCCTAGGTCCGATGTTCTATGTAGGCAAAGGCAAAAAAAACTCGCAAGTTCGCCACCGTCAAGCGCATGCTCAATCCAAATGACATCCGTCTGTGAGTTGACCGCGCATCCGCGCATTTGCAACCAGTGCTCAGTCATGTAGCAAGGAGAACCAGCTAAAACAGAAAATGAAGGAAGAGAAAGAGAAAGAACAGGCTGTCCGTCGAATGTGCGCGCTTCTTACAGGCTTTCATTACCTTCGTGTCTCATTCCTTTTAGTCCCCAAGTCGCTTCCTCCATGTTCTTGGCACATAACGCTGCCCTCGTACCACCCTACCGGGTCCTCATTGATACCAATTTCATCAACTTCAGTCTGCAAAATAAGCTAGAGCTCGTCAGCGGCATGATGGACTGCCTTTACGCCAAGTGTACGTGCCCTTTGATTTGGACTTGGATTCAAGTTCACTCCTCGTCAGGCATACCTTGCATCACCGACTGCGTGATGGCGGAACTGGAGAAGCTCGGGCATCGCTATCGTGTAGCACTGAGGTGTGTCATTGGTTGATTATTCACCAATATCGGCTAATCCCTCGCAGAATAGCGCGCGATCCCCGCTTTGAACGTCTAAAATGTACACACTCGGGTACATACGCCGATGACTGTCTGGTCCAGCGCGTCACCGCTCATAAGTGTTATATTGTCGCGACTTGTGATAGGGAACTGCGTCGGCGTATACGCCAAATTCCTGGTGTGCCCCTCATGTACGTCGTCCGGAAACGATATGCAATAGAGCGTCTACCGGACCAGGGGGCACCTACCTAATCAGTCGAGTGTAAATGGCTAATATCATTCTCCTCTATCACCGAGTGGTTGGGGCCGGCGAGGCCTCCGAATGGTATACATATTATGATCCTTCAAGTTACCTCCCCAAACTTGACCTCCGAGGTGCTATAGGCAATGCGGATGCTGGCGGAACATAAATGTATAACTAGTAATTTGATGTATCCTGTCGATAATTTACTCCGGAGTTAGTAAAGGAGGATGACTGAACGCGCAGGACGCAAACAAACATGTCCGCGCTTAAACCGATTCTTGCCCATATCCTTCAGGCGGTCTCCGAGACGCGACCGCTCTTTGTCGCGTTGCAAGGTCCTCAGGGCTCTGGTAAATCTTACCTCTCAGCCCTCCTTGTCGCCGAACTTCGTTCCCAATCATTCAATGTCGCTCTGCTCTCTCTGGACGACATCTATCTTCCTCATGCAGGCCTAGTGTCCCTCTCAGAGACGCACCCTGACAACACCCTATGGCGTGGTCGAGGTCAACCTGGCACGCACGACGTGCCCCTCGGCATGCAAGTCCTCACTCAGCTTAGGAATAGAAGACCGGCGGAGATCCCGCGCTTCGAGAAGAGCCTGTTCGACGGAGAGGGCGATCGTTTGCCTCCAGGATCCGAGGGTGCCGTCGTGATTAACCCGCCGGTGGACGTCGTTATCTTCGAAGGCTGGTGCGTCGGGTTTTATCCCATTCCGTCGGTCGAGATGGATGCGCGGTGGGATGGTGCATGGGCGGAGGAGCGACGAAAACTAGGTATGGGTGAGTTGGCGCGGAAGCAGGATGTGCGCGATGTCAACGAGGCACTAAGGGATTACATCCCGTTGTGGGATTTCTTCGATATTTTCGTCCAGGTCTGTCCGTCGTCCGACCCGATTTCGTTACTCTTATGCTGGGGCTCTCAAGCTGCAACCATCTCCTGCTCCAGAACAATCTCCTCTCTCTGTCATCTACAAGTGGCGACTAGAGCAAGAGCATTACATGAAGGCCCGTAATGGTGGGAAGGGCATGTCCGATGCTGGCGTCAAGGCGTAGGTGGATTCTTATGATTTCACTTTCATATTCTGAACAACCGCTGCTCAGATTTGTCGACCGCTATATTCCTGGCTACGTTTTTTTCGGAGATGGTCCAACCATTGGGTTTGGCTCTAAACAACCTCGGTGGATCGGGAAGTCGCTTCGAATACTAATCGATCACGAAAGGGTAGTGGTTGGGACTGAGACGTTCTGAGATTTGGAGCAATTCAGCCCATATAATTGTATTTCTATTAAATCCATGTTGTGGTGTGTTTGCTGTCTCATCGAGACGCGGTCGAAGCACGTGCCATCAAATATTGCTTCCCGAGTCCTGACGCTGGACTGACGCTTGCCAGTGGGTTACATTCTTGCGCCAGTACGAGCCCCGCGTATGCTCTAGCACCTACTTTGCCATGTCTCCCCCACCCTTCTACCGCACCTCCCCGAATCTCCCCGTGGCAAAGGCGTCTTTCCACAAGCCAGCCGCGATCCCCAGAGCACCCATTGTAAATCCCTACGACAAGTTAACCCAGCCGCAGTTTGACGCCTTCATTTCTGATATCACCGGCGCGCTGCGCGACGCCCTCGGATATCGCGCGGATCCGCCGCCAAAACCAAAAGCCAGGACACAGTGGCACATCCCCGCGTCGCCGAGCAGCGAGGCGCCGGAGGCCAGTTATGATGAGGACGCGGATGTAGAGATGGACGACTCGTTTGCAGAGGTGAAGGCGCGTAGGGAGGCCGCTGGGAACGCGAAGGGTAAGGGTCGCGACCCACGGGAGGGCCCTGGGCTCGGCAAGGGAGAGCGCGGGGCGCCTATTGAGATTGACCTGGATTCTGAAGAGGAGGAGGAAGTGGAGGAAGATGAAGATGAATGGGAAGAAGAAGATGAGGACGGGGTGCAGACGTCGGACGAGGAGGAGGAGGAAGAGAACGCATTGAGGAACGGGGAGAGCTCAGCCCATGCTCATGCAAGGTATCGAAAGTATGCGGTTCGGCGTGATGATGAGGTGGAGGAAGAAGAGGATGCGGACGCGGACGCCAACGGTCCAGGCGACGCTATAGAGGTCATTTCAGACGACGAACAGGACGACGCGCCACACGTAAATGGGCACCCAGGCGAAGATTCCGGCGAAGAATACTCGGACGAAGAAGACGTGAACACAACATCTCTTCTGGTCGCGCCCCCAAAACCCACACAAGTCGTTGAACGCGACTATAGTGACGAGGGCGAAGAAACAGGTTCAGAGTCCGAGAACGGGGACGCGGCAGGTAAGCGCCTTTCTACCAAAGCCGCACCTCTGTAGCTAATGGAGAACCTGCAGGCTCATCTCCCCCTCGCTACGCTGCTGATCCGCATTTCCAGCCCGACCGACCTCTTCATGCGTTGGACGACATGTTCGGAGAAGAGGATGACGAACTTGATGAGGGCGTTGGTTCGTCACCCCCTCGAGGCGGGCATGAGGAACCTGAAATTATAGACGTGGGCTCAGATGATGAGGCAGAGGGCGACGAGGAACAAGTCCTTCGCGAGGACGAATATGCGCCAGAGGACGAGGCCGAGCAAGATGAAGGCGTTGACCTCCGCATACAGCCGCAGCTCTATATTCAGAGCGAAGAACACGATGCTGAAGACGACGACGTCCTTCCGGGCTCAAGTCCCATTCTATCCTCTCCCGTCGAACCAGTGCATTCAATCCAGTCCGAAAATCACGCCGTTTTCACCGTTGAAGATTTCGAAGATGACGGACAAGTCGATGATGCTCATTACCGTATGTCTGTCCTCTTTATTGTTCCAAGCCTTTGTACCCACATGCCACCCGCAGAGTCTAAACCTTTCGACTGGGACCACCCACCTGCGTTCGCACGTGGCCTGCCAGCATCTGGCTCAGGACATCTTGCGACCCCAATGGAAGAGGAAGACGTCGCCGATAGCGAGGAGTACCCACAGCTGGAGACGTTTGGGACGAGCGATCTGCTCCCTACATATAAAAGCCTCAGTCAGACCCAGACCGAGTCAGAGGCTGAAGTCCTTCAGTTGGACGAGGATTACCGCGATGGGGTCGCTGCAGAGCCGACCTCACCGAATTTGGCGCAGGAATACTCGGTGGAGGAAGTGGAAGAAGATTACCGAGACCCGGAACATCTTGAAGACCTTGATGCCTACACCATCTCACCCAGCATCTCTCACCATTTCACTGTGGAAGCGCCGTTCACAGACCACGAGCCTGACGACCGTGGTATGCATATTGACGTCGAGAGTGTACTGGGCGACGTTGACGAGGCGACGTATCGGGAAGGCGAGCTGAGTGCAGACGTCCGCCAAGAGCAAGCAGATATCCAGGATCCCATCCTTTCAGAGGATGCGCGTGAACTGGAAGTCATTCTTGATTCGGCTCTCAACGGGCAGGTGGCCAGTGAAGTGCAACTGATAGAACCACAAATCAGCGTTCCGCGAAACGGGAATGGAGTGCGACTTTTGGACGACAGCATTCCCATGCCCGTCTTAGCTGACCCTACCGTCGACGACCCATCTGCACCCCCGCCGCCAACCACGTCTCCCCACGTGCCGATGATTCTCAGTCTACCTGGCTCGCATATCCTTCTTAGTCCTATCAGTACGCCTGCAGGACAGCCCACGCCTGTGTCGCTTCCCGTCCCTGCGTCTCTGTTGAAGGCCATGCACATGCGGCAAGAGTCGGGCTTGTTCACTCCCAATTCTGAGACACCTTCGGCAGTGGCAACACCTCACCCGGCTGACCATTCGACTCAGGCTGATACCGAGCCTGCAGCGGTCTCAAAGACAGAATATTTCGACATGGAAAGCACAGAAGACCAGTCTCAAACCATGCCTGACTTGTGAGTCCTCTCCTCGTCTTGAGGCTTATGCTGAGTTTCGCGTAGTTCGGCACAGATGATTGAGGTGGAAGACGCAGAAGAATCTTTGAACCCCCTCAAAGACGAAGAAGCTATCGTTGATCTCGTTTCCGACGAGTCAGTTCCTTCGAACAAGTGTAATTTGAAACATGCGTGCTGACGAAGAAATTGCAGTGCTGATGAAGCAACCGAACAGACAGACAACGTCGTTGTGGTGCAGGAGTCGAACGAGCAGTCGGACGCAGCTGCCGAAGTCGACGCAACCGAGTAAGTTCCAACTTCCATTCTGCACCTACACTGTGATTCAAACGACTGGTAAGGTTGCAACAGCTTGTACCTGTCGGAGAAACCTCTCCCGGCGTAGCCTCAACAGACGAACTTGTAGATGACCTTATCGAAGAGGTTCCCGTGGAGGCGGCCCTGCCCCGAGACGAAGAGGATGAAGAGATAGCTGCAGCCCAAGATGAAGAGCCAGCCGTAGTTCCCGAAGTCAACGGTGTCACTTCTCCCTCCTACTCGGAAGGGATGGATGACTATGTTGTGACCTCTGAATCTCAAGCCGGTGAATGGGACCTTGCCATCGCTGACGGAGAGTACAACGGAAGTACTCTCTCCTCCTCGGGAGTCCCGACTGAAATGAGTCTGGCCACGAAAGCTACCCCCGTTCCGGACGATCCATCGACACTTGACGAGCATCCTAATATCTTGGAACAAACAGAAATTTCCCACATTCCTGTGCCCTCTTTGGAGGAGAAGACCGAGACCGAAGGCGCCGACGGAACCTCGCAAGACAACGAGCTTGTCGATCTGGACGAGATGTCTATCGATGACATAGAACTCCAATATCCATCCGAGCCGGATGTCGAAGCATCAGCGGACGTCGAAGTGGAGGAGGTCGAGCCCGTTGAAGTGGAGGGGGCCGAGTCCGTTGGCACCGCAGACGACATTTCGGAGGAGTCTGAGACCGACGCGGACGGGGATGATGATCCTGACTATGAAGAGAGCTCCGCTTCCTCCGTGGTTGATGAAGAACCAGTCGTTGACGAAAAATCAGGTGTTGACGGGGAACCAGACGTCGACCCAGCTTCGATTGAGCCCTCTGATCCTCCAGCACAAGATAGCGCGCTGATCGAACAAGAGCCGGAATTACCTGCGGACCTTTCTGGGTATGATTTCACACTTCGTGCCTGGCTGAGACGCATCTCACCAAAACGTGTAGGCCCAGTCAACAGACTGACGTAAGCAGCACTCCTGACGCCGTGGACGACGTTGCGCCATCCGTTGAAGTCGATGCTACGCCGAACGGAGACGTGGAGGAGCTGGCGGAGGTTGACGACGCACTCGAAGAGGAAGAGGATGCCGAGGGGGTAGACAAGGCCTCCAGGTAACATTTAAATATTTTCGCACAAGACCATTCTAACAAGATCTAAAGCTCCGTTGAAACTAATGGGTTGACACCCCAGCCAGCCTCCGAATCTATTGACGCTGAAGTCAAGCCCGAGGCCGTTGCGGATACTCCCGATTCTCCGACCCAAGCTGAGAGCCCTCCCGCAGAATCTACTTCCTTGAAACGCAAGCGAGAATATGGCTCCCTCACGAAACTTTCTTCGACCAGCAGTAACTTGGGAAAAGTTGCAGAATCTCGTTTGTCGCGACCTTATAAATCCAACGGGAAAGGAAAAGCCAAGGAGGAGCACATTGACAATGATGATGCGTCATCAACCTCCAGTGCAAGCTCAGCGGCGCGCATGCTGAATCCTGGGAGCAGGGGCACCTCGCGCGCCTCTTCTGTTGCTAGCATACGAAGCACAAAGTCGTCCATGGTGCCCCCAGAGTCGTCGCCCAGTGTCCTCTCGAGAGTGAACAGCATAATCAAGGTTACGCGGCCTACCCCCAAGCTTCCACCACCCCCGCCCCCACCCCCGCCTCCACCGCTGATGCACGCGCATTCGCACAACCGCGCAGTGCCACACCATCACCACGCCCCTTCGTTATCTCGACAGCCTACGCAGCAGCAGCGCTTAATCCAGCGCACGCCGTCTCGAAGTAACATTAAGGACAAGGAGGAGATGCCCACGCCGTCCACAAGCTCCACGCAAATGCCGGCTCTCCCCCGTGCCGCTCCAGCCGCTGGCTCTCCCGTAACGCGCTCCAATTGCCGCTACCACAAAATCAGTCTGCCAGAGGACGACGA
The DNA here is from genome assembly GCA_029281465.1 of Mycena epipterygia. Lineage (NCBI taxonomy): Eukaryota > Fungi > Basidiomycota > Agaricomycetes > Agaricales > Mycenaceae > Mycena > Mycena epipterygia. Next base: position 573,420 of record JARJCQ010000019.1, read on the forward strand.
AAACAAAGGCGGCCCGCGGGTGTGTTTCCTGGTTCCCGGCTGTTCGCTCGGCGACCGAGACTTGATGAAGGAAGAGGACATACAAGACATGGGCAACGCGACAATGGAGGAGGGCGAACGCATGGTCCAGGATCTCGATTCGCTGCACTTTAGTTCGTATCTGATCGGCATTCTGCGGCAACTGGTAGGCGTGGACCTCCTCCGCGAGCAGGAAGTGTACTACCTGCCGCCCGCGAACGGGGAGGCCCCGCGCAAGCCACGCCGGCGCGCGAAGTCGAAGCTGCGGATCTCCTCCGCGGGGTCGTTTGCGTCGGAGGGCAGCGCGATGTCGCCCGGGGTGCGTTCGCCGGCGTCGATCTCGTCGCGCGCGCCGTTGTCCGCTGCGGGGTCGTCTTCGACGGCGTCCGTGCAGGCGCGGCGGCGCAAGCGGTCGGACCGTGGGTCGCCCACGCCATCGTCTACAACGCGCTCTGAGCAGGGCGGCGAGCCAACGGACGACGAGAGCCCGAATGCGAAGCTCATCCGGGCGGCGGAGGCGGAGGGCGTCGCGGCGGCTGCGTCGGGGAGCCCGTTGCGTACGCGGCGGAGCAAGCGCATAGATAAGGAGGCGGCAGAGTACAAGCCTGAAGGGCTGGAAACGGTGGAGGAGTCTTCGGAGGAGGAGGGCAAGGGTCAGCGGAGGAAAAAGAAGCGGGGGCTGAAGCGAGGGCGGCAGTCGGAAGCTGTCCCCGCGCAAGAAGGCGGCGAGGAGCGGAAAATGAAGAAGCTCAAGACTCACGAGAGCAATGGTAGTTCTACGTAGTACAATACTGTTTTTTTTTTTTCACTTGATAATTTCTTGCCTTTGATCGATATTGATCGAATATTGATCTCCAAAAGAGATTATCAAGCGAAAGTTCTAAAATTCGCAATACGACCATGAGTCAACGCACCCAACCTTTGCAATGGCCCGTGAACCGACGTTTGCGACCGACGCTTTGACGCGCGACCAGGTAGCCGCGTACCTCGCGCGCATCGAGCTCGACACCTCTTTGGCCGACTCTGCGCCGTCCCTCGAGCTGCTCTCCGAGGTCTACCTCGCGCACCACCTCCATGTCCCGAAAGACACCACCAGCATGCATTGCCCAAAGGAAGCATGGAATGGCCCGTCGCAGCCCATCGTGCTGCGTAGCTCGCTCTACACGATGCCTCTTCGGACTGCGGCGTTCGACCGCATAGTGCGGCTGCATGCCGGGGGGTGCGTGCGCAGTCTCTTCTCTCCATCTCATAGCTAACTTGTACCTGTAGGTATTGCTGGGCGAACAACCCGACGTTTGCGGCGCTCCTTCGCGGGCTGGGCTTCCGCGTCTCGGAGGTGGCGACGAAGGTGTTCAAGAACTGGGCCAACCTCGACCCGCAGGACCCGGTGGTGAAGGACAAGTGGGGGACGATCACGCACATGGTGCTCGTCGCCGACTGGCCGGGGAGCGGGGAGCGCTACGTGCTGGACGTCGGGTTCGGCGGCGGCGGCTGCCCCATCCCGATGCCGCTCCGCGACGGGGCGACGGTGGCGGGGCTCAACCCGCTCGAGGCGTGGACGATGCGGCACGAGGCCCTGCCGCACGACCCCGCCGACACGCCGCCCATCGACGTGATCCTGGGCTACACCATGTACCGCCGCACCCCGTCCGCCGGGACCTCATTCCTTACCGCGCCCGACGCGACGACAGAGAGCACCTGGGCGCACCAGTACCACTTCCTGCTCGCGTCCATCACCGTGCGCGACATCGGGCTGTACGACCACTACTCGCAGGCGCACCCGCTCGCCGCGTTCACGGGTTTTTTCCTCGTTACGCGCCTGCTGCCCGGGACGGGCGGGGCGCGCCGCAGCCTCATGTTCGCGGAGCATATGGCGCGCGACGGCGTGCGGCGTGCGCGGGTGCACACGACGGGGGGCGCGGCGGGGGACGGGGACGGGCCGCGGGACATTGAGTACGTGCCGATGGAGACTGGGCCCATGCGCGTCTACCTCGAGCGCGAGTTCGGCTTTGTATTCGACAAGTAGAAATAATATTTTTACGTCTCTCGACGTGATCCGATTTTTTTTTTTTTCATCGACGCGTCTGTCTCCTTCCCTTTCACTCTCAACACGATGGGCGAAGAAACTGTTCCCAAAGGTAGGCTAGCAAGTCGACTTGAGATCGTTGTTCACACATATAAGGCTACGAGCATGCTTGGGCACCTTCCGACTACGTCCCGCTATCCGACTTCTTGGAAAAAGTAGGCAGGCTCAGTCGCAAATGGACGCGTTTAAATAACCCGAATTCAAGCACAGGCCGTCGATGGTGCAGAACGACGCGGAGGGCAAGAAGCCCGTGAGTACATAGCGCAACTATTACTGTAGGCAGGCTAATAACGCGGGAGCCAGTGGATCTGGGTACGCGGCGACACGCGTTTTTCGCAAGACGAAAAGGCGAAGCAGGCGGCGCTCAAGGAGGGCGGGATCCTGTGTGCGTATTGCTCTTAAGTGTGTTATAGTGGTGCCGCTGAACGGCCCGCAGTGAGGGAGGTCACGGAGCGTGTGAAGGGAATCAAGGAAGACGCGAGTATTCCTGTGCGCGCAACTAAGGGTGAGTTGTTCGTCGAGACGTTTATTATCAATGAATGTATGGGATTCTACAGACACGAAGAACAAAAAGAAGGTGCAGGAGGAGGTGCAGGCAGAGGCGACGGAGAAGCTCAAGGAGATTGCGACGAAGCATGGCTACCTCTTAGGGAAGTGGTATGTATTGCAGCTGGATATCTGTCGCGCACAGTTCTGACTAGTCCAGGATGCTATTTGCGAGTGAGAACCAGGTGGACTTTATGTGGTCGGACCTCGCGAGTGAGCGCGTCTCCGCTATCCGTGCAGCTTGCGGCTAACCCGGGCGAACAGCCTCCCTCGTATCTGGGCCGCTCGCCGCGACAAGCGTGTTCCTCGGGAAGGTGGCGACGTCTCCGCTGAACCGCAAGGGGTCAGGACGCTCGATCTGCCTCTACGTGCCCAACGTGTACGACAGGGACGCCCTCATCGAGGTCTGTCCGGCGGCGTGGCGGATACGGTAGGCCCCCGCTGACACGCCCCAGATAATGAAGGTGCTAGGCCGGCACCACGGGATATACCCCGGCAGCATCAAGTCGAACATGTATTCGATACTTGGGATCGACAGCAAGCATGCGAGCAGAATCCAGCCGACGGTGCGCGCAACTCAATATTTCTTTTCCGAGGTTAATTTGCATCAAGACGTGGAAGAATGCGGCTTTACTTCCGGCGAAGGAGTTCAAGGTATGGTGATGTTCATTTATTTGATTGTGGCGGTTGCTCAGGCAAGTGTTTGAAGGCGCTCAAGAAGGAGTATCTTGCGGAGCTCAAGGCCGACGATCCAGACAAGATGAAGGCAAGGGCCAAAGCGATCCGCAAGCCGAAGCCGGCCGACAGCGACCCGTACGACCCGTATGGGCAGGATGCCGAACTGGAGGAGAAACGCAAGGCAGAGGAGGAAGCTGAGACAAAAAAGAGGGGACGCAAGCGGGCGCTGGATAGGTCGGACGAGGAGGACGTGGAGGAGCGACCGTTGAAGATTTGGACTCTAGGCAAAGCTGCGTGAAAGTTGATAGAAGTAAATAAAGAAAAGTCGCACGGTGACTTGACACGAACGCGACGTCCACGACTAGACCTGCGGCGACCCCCGACTGCGGCTTCCCTCCCACTGCGGCTTCCCTCCCACTGCGGCTTTCCTCCCACCATGATGTCTGCCTCCGACATGGACCAGACCCCCGTCCAGAACCTCCAGGGCCAGTACACCCGCATCCAGCGCCAGTACCAGCAGCTCCTCGACCGCTGGACACCCCATACGCTCCAGCGCTGGCTCGCAACCGCCGGCCTCCTGGCCGTCTTTTTCCTCCGCATAGTGCTCTCCCAGGGCGTGCGTACCCATTAATACCCTCTTATCTGCTCTCTTACTGACCCCGCGTTCATTCCAGTGGTACATCGGTATGTTCCACCGCAGCTAACAGCATTAAACGGACCACTGAGCCGAGTCTCGCCACATCCAGTCTGCTACGCGCACGCCATCTATCTCCTCAATCTCCTCCTCGCGTTCCTGCAGCCCAAGTTTGACCCGTCGCTGCAGGAGGACCTACTCGCGGACGACGCAGAGGAGGGCGGGGGCGCCAGCGACACCTCGCCGCTCCCCAGCGCGCGGGACGACGAGTTCCGCCCGTTCGTGCGCCGCCTCCCGGAATGGCAGTTCTGGTGCGCCGCCCCGCGTTCCCGCTATTCGTTTCGTATCTCACTTGTGTGTTTCGACCTACAGGCTCTCCGCGACGCGCGCCACGGTCATCGCGATCTTCTGTACGCTGTCCGAGATCTTCGACGTCCCGGTATACTGGCCCATCCTCGTTGTCTACTTTTTCGTCCTCTTCGCGCTTACGATGCGGCGACAAATCCAGTGCGTCTCCGTCTTGCTTTTCCTTTTCGCCTACGCTCCTCTTCGTCTTTTTCGCTTACTTACTCACCCCGCGCAGGCACATGATCAAATACAAATACGTCCCGTTCGACATTGGACGCAAGGCGCGCTACGGTGCAAAGTAGATCGATATTATATGGTTGCTGCAGAGGAGTGCGTGCGTGCGGACGGAAAGTTATCGTACCTCGGTGTTTCTGTTTTAATTGGACCGGCTGGGGTGTCTGCCTGTATAGAAGCGACTCTTGCTTGAGATTGTCTGCTCCGATGTTTCTTCGCGGATGTTTTCTTATTTTTTTCGTTGCCTTCATTGACGGGCGGACGGCAGGAGCAGGTGCGGGTTTTTTTTTGCAGTGTATGCGTATGCCTGCGTGCTGACTTGCTTTTCAGTCCACATTTAGGACATGGTCTGGGCTCAGTAGGCGCCATGATTTTTGGGTGTCTTGCGCTTTCAAGCATTCTATTCTCCGTTTCTTCGACTTGGTAGTCGACGCATTCACAATCCCGCTCCCCTCCTTTGACATTTTGCTACCGGTGCACGCTTTCTGGCGTTCTTGGTTTCTTGATTTTGTCGTCGATGCCCTTCGAATCCCACGCCCGATTCACCCACCAGACTACAGGTCCACGTCGCCTACTTCTTGCAGTGTACACGCCTGCGTGCTGACTTGCTTTTCAGTCCACATTTAGGACATGGTCTGGAGCTCAATAGGCGCCATGATTTTCTGTTACATGTGTTTTGCGCTTTCCATCCTATTTTCCGTTTCTTTGACGTGATAGTCTACGCATTCACAATCCCGCTCCCCTCCTTTGGCGTTTCGGTGCACACTTTCTGGCGTTCATGTCGTTCTTGGTTTCTTGATTATGTCGTCGACGCCTTCCAATCACACCCGATTCGCCCACGTCGCCTATAGTACTTGCGCCTGAATCCTTAGCGTGATTTAATACCCTCGCAGTGTGATTTAATACACCTTCTCGATGTGCCGGTCCTTGTCTTGCGCATTAATATTATTATGATTTACGTGCCGTCCAACTTGGCAATAGACTCGCTATCGAGAAACCCTGGATGGATATGGCACGATCCGTGCAGCATCGTTCGCGGTTGGTTCGCGAGATAGCTACATAGCAGTTCAATAACTCCATCCTTTCTCAAACTCCATACTTTCGGTCCAGGCGCCATACGTATTCCACTACCTGGCTTCGCGATCTTCGCTCGATACCCTCAAAGTTTCATTGCATACGTATACTTAGGATGGCCAGGCACGTTTGCAAGGAGGGAAAAGGTCCAGGGGTTGAATATCAACAGCCTTTAGCTGTAGTCCGTGGAAGGAAGAGGTTCGTCCAAGGATGGCCGTTTTGGAAATTCCAGGTCATGCTGAGCTCACAAGCGACATTTATTCGGCCCTGCATGCGTGCACGTTGCGCCGCGAGGGGCCGTGAAATAATAATCGATAATCGATTGAGCGGGTCGATTGGGTACTAGTGCACTTACGGATACGGACAGCGCGACAAGGCGGTCAGAAGACTAGACATGTCGCTGTTCGCAAGTACCCTCCTGGCAATGTCATCACTGACGCCACCTCCTCCTCTGCGCGTAAGTGGAGAGATGCCTTCCTCGTCCATCAGATCTGCAACCATCTATCTTCATCTTCTTATCCATCGAGCGAGTCCCGAGTCAAAAGACACGATAGACAGATAGGGCCGAGAGCTTCTAGAAGTGGTCGGGAGGTGCTCGTGATACGTGGTGATTGTCGCCGAGCTCTTTGAGAGGCCGCAGTCCTGGAACGGGGGATAGTCTGGACATGTTGCTGATGAACGCGAGGTGGCGATAAATATCATGACTCGGGGATCCGTCCGGTGGCCACAAGACAGACGTGGACGAACGCGGTCGCTATCGCGTAGTTAGCATTCGCAGAGACAGTCATGTATGACACTCACAGATGCCCTATTCCTGCTTTCCCAGCTGCTGGTGTTTCGCGATCAGCTCTTTCACGCTGCCAATGGCGCTTTCCCTCGCGCGGATAAGCCGTCGCGCTTTAGGCAGATCCCAGTCAATCCAGCCAGAGTAATCGGGTGTCTTCGCTGTAGTGGCGGCGGCCGTTTGGCGCATGGACACGGCGAGCTCGCCGCGGAGCTGCGCGAGGATGTCGTCGAGCGTGCGCAGCGTCGCGAGCGCGTCCTTGACCTCCTCCCGGCGCTTGAATTCGCGACAGACTTCGAGTGTGCACGTCTCGATGTGCGTGAAGCGCGCGGGGCCCAGCATGGTGCCGCCGTACCAGCGGCTCACGACGACGGCCGCGTCGATGACGCCCTGCTTGCGCATCGCGGCGAGGATTTTCTCGCCGCCCCAGCGCTCGCCGTCGTCCGCGCTGCCCTCGCGCACCTCAAAGTCGTCGGGCCCGCCGAGGCCTGTGCACCCGGCCTTGAGCACCATGCAGCGCCACGCGCTCATCTCGTGCGAGGCGGGCTTTTGCGCGTGCACGACGTTGGTGAGATGCGCGATGCAGGCTGCTGCCTGGGCGGGCGAGGGCGCGGCATAGATCGTCGCGACAAAGAGCGACCCGCGGTCCCGGATTTCCTGCGACGTCCCGAGTGGCTGGGGCTGCGGCCGTCCTGAGATGATAAACGAGTCGAGGTTGCCAGTCGACATGACGCGAGGACGCGCCTGAGGTAAACAAACCCTATTCTCGGGTTCTCCCGTTTCGACAAAGACCTACAACTAAACCTAACTACAACTACAACTATTAAAATACTATTGGTAACGTCCCGAACGGCACCTCCGCCTCGCCTCGGAAGGCACATGCGGCTCAGGAATATCGGCCAACCAGGGATTCCGAATTGCTGTGCGTGCTCGGGATAGCGTGGCACTTCCTCTATCGAGGGCTCACCCATGCCCCGAGGCATTCAGACTGCGGGGTACATTTAGGCGCGGTATGGGATGGGGATATGTGGCGGTCCGCGGGTGGGACGGTGTGGGCGGGTAGTGACCGTCCAGATGCGAAGACGCCCGGGGCAGCATCGCCGAGTCTTGTGAATACACGGAGACCGACTGGCGGCCGTGGTACCCCGGGTGCGATGCCCGTGGCACCATTGCCGAGTCCTGCGAATATAGACAATGACTCGTGTTGAATTCCATACGGCTGGAGATACGATGCCGCCCCGTGTGGCTGGATTTGCGACACATTTGACATGGGCCGCGGTAGAATGGACGAATCCTGAGTATGCATTGACAGAGGCCTTTGTTCTGCATGCCCTGGAACCTGCACTGGAACCGACAATCGTATATTGAAGTAACTCTGCGGCGGCGGCGAGGGTAACATGCTATGCTGCCGCTGATCCCCTGACGACGAGAAGAGGATGCTCTGGGGGCTGAGCATTACGCTGTCTGCGTCGGACCTATATGAGTGCGACGCGTATGAGAGGGAGGGCGGGCCGGTGTTGTCTATATAGTGGGAAACACGGGGATAACTGAGCGTCGATGCAGAAGCCAACGACTACCTGTCGTTGTCGTACTCCCCAAAGTCGCGGCTGTAAAGAACCGGGTCATACTGCAGGTTGCTCTGCAGGATCCATCAGAATCGCGGCTTTGAATAATCATGCCAACTTACCTGCTGGATAGCAGTAATCCGCAACCCGTCCAAAATCTCGACGTTGGGGTTGGGGTCCCGTACTTTTCCCTTCTCTTCCTCGATCTTGCCGCCATACACCTGCCGAAGGAGGTATCTGGTTGGCGTGAACCATGGGCGTAAACAATTTAGCATGCAGTGCCGGGTGCCCGAAGCGATTCTGCAGCTGGTGCTTTACTATGTCAGCGCGAATGGAATGTACGTGCGCCGCGCTGAGCTCCTCCTCGTCTGACAGGTAGAAGTGAAAGTTCTTGTTGAATTTGTGGTTCATGAATATCTTGAAAATGAGGATCATAAGGATTGGCGGGATGGCGAGTATCATCTTGACGGAGCGGTGGAATATAAGGAAGCAGTCAACATATACTGCACAATTACGCGCTAGTAAACCGCGTATTCAAATGTTGGCGCCTGTGTCCATTCACGTATGTCGCGTGGAGTTCGTCCAAAGACACTATAATAGCCCATGAGAATGAGATACAGTTCACTCGAGCAGACCACTGACCGAGTCTTGAACGAGATCCACAACAAATAGATGATTTGAGTAAGGTCGAAAACGAATACTTTTGAAGAGAATTAGTGAATTATAGGTTTGAGGGAGAGGCAGAGATTTACGGAAAGCACGAAGGTTATATATACAGGTTACATCCTTGTTATTGAAAACGACGCACGGGAAAAACTTCAACCAGTACGTGGAGGTATTGATATATGTCCTGGCGATCCTTCCAGGCAATTCTGTTCAAATGTGAGTATAATTTAATTTCAAAATTGCGGAAACATACTGTCCAGGTTGGCGATTATTTCCTTCAGATAGGCGTGTCTCCCAAAGAGATCGACGAGTTCAAAAACAGAATCTGGGGGCAGGGGCTATTTCGTATCTAAAGCTGGAGTTGAATGAGATTACTGATTATTACACCGATCAGTGTGAACACAATAAGCTGGCTGATCACCAGGAATGCAAAGTATCGCGCAACGACAGCGCGTTCGAGGCGCGCACGTGTCAAAGCACCTTGATATTTCCCGAGCCAACGCACTATACGAGGTAGGAACACGGTGAAAATACCCGAAACTGCAGGCGGGACAACGCCAGAAGCAATGGCAAATGTGATGGTCGAATGACCCGACCAGCTTTGCTAGAAAGGCAGATAACCTGCTGCTGTAACCTGGGACTGAGGTATGAGTTTGTAGGCAAATCGAGAGGATAGAACGTACACCATCGAGATTGGCGAGGGCCGCAACAAGAAGCAGGGGAATGAGACTAAAGAAGCAGATAATTGAGAGCCACCCAAAGCCTATCAAGTGTTTGCAAGCAAGCGACCGTCTTGATCCATTCGTATTCGGCCATATCTGTCTCTCTCGAGCCAGGAAATGCACAAAAACAGGAGTAAGAAACTCAACGATATCTTGGGGGTTTGGTGCCAATGTAACAGTAGCTCCTCTGGGATGTTTCCCGGCCAAGTTCCGTGCTACGATATAGGCATACGGCACTGCAGCCAAAGAAGCGAAGCCATAGCTTTCTGGTTTGCGTGCATCAATTCTCGAACGGCTCGACGGCAGCTTCAGTTCTTTTCAATTTATTTCTGGAAAAATCCGACGGTCAGCGAAGCCCATCATCACAAACGTGTTTCCGTACGTGTAGTATTCAATGGCGTCCTTGTGAACCTCTCCAACGCCGCAAATTCCGCCGAAAGTGACAACTAGGCGCGATTTGTTGTGAACACTGCCTTTCAGATACTTTACCAGGACGGCTTCGAAGTCCCGGACTGTCTGGTTGTGAAACTCGATTAACTGCGGAAGATCGCCAACAGATCTTGCTTGCCATATGGACCGAAGTCACAGGATATGGCGATGACTTGCCCAGGATTTCACTCAGGCCCCCGTCCTGTTGAAGGTATTTTGGAACGTTCGTGATGCTAAGCGTCCGAGCATAGAACGACTTGACGTATTCAAGCAATTTGAACCATTCGTTTCGTAGTTTGACCATGGCCCGTCCATGAACATAAATCGACCCGATCACAAGGATTGTGATAAGGTAGGAAGCAACAAGAGCATAAAGAGTATTGCCTTTAACGTTGCGGATGGTCAACATGCTCAGTGCATCGCGTTTCTTGGGTAAAACCTGGGCACGAGTATAGGCGAAGTTGATCGGGATGAGAATGCAGCATGTGAGAATAGCGATTCCCGCAAAGATTCCGCGCATGAGTGAGAGGAAGCGGAAAAAGGCAACTGCATCCAGTCCGATTTTGTCGAGGAGTTCGGGCTCCTTGGTGTGGATAAGAGGTGGAAGCCAACCACAAAATTTGTCGTTGCTGATCTGTGGAGGCGCCTTGTCTCCAACATGGTATTTCACCTTGGGCTCGTATACAATCTAAAAGGCGTCAAGAAAAGGAAGTGCTGGCAGCTTTGTACTTTACTTTATTTCTTGGCCGTAATAGATTGAACAATACCAATGTTACAAGCGACAAGGCGCTCATTATGAGTACTTGGGTACCCAAGGCGGCCGGAGCCAGCGTCCGTCCAGCATTGAACGCATCTTGCAAGGGTTGAGAGTCAAAGGCCATAGGAAGAGAGGTGAAAAAGGTGGCGTGTTCATAGAATTAAAAGGAAATTCATGAAATTAAGGAGCGGAAGTATATGATCGACCAAGCCATTCACTGGCAAGGGTCATTTACAAGGCGGTGCGTCGAAGAGGACACATTTTCGAAATTTAATTGAGAGTCCCAAGGAAACGCAACGCTCCAGACGGAGAGGCTGGATTGTTTTGGTGCCAGCCCCTAATTAATAAATAGTCAACGAGCAGCTGGCAACCGCCTTCGTAGTCTTGAAACTTGCGTTGAAAATGTCTTCCGTCCTATTCCGATCGCCAAGGGCATAATTGAATAGATAGCTGCGACAGTTCCTGGTGATTGCGAGACAGGCGGAGTGGCTCAGCCATCCCAAGTCTCAGAGGGTGAGGAACGTCAGCGAGCGATTCAATGGTCGACGTCGAGCCTGAGGCTTGGCTTACTACTAAGCCCTTAGTAAACCTAACAGCTGTCAACACCGCGTCTGCCTCGAGGAGAAACCGTCTCTCAGACAATCCTCTTTCTTTCAACATGTCTGCATATGGCGCCATTATCAGATCCAATGCAAATTTGTCTGCTCATCCACTACCCCCCACATTCTGGGACATTGGGCGTAAAGTCGGCGAACCTTCTTACGTGACTGTTCACCACCTCACAGCGCCCAAATCGCTCGCTGGGTTGGTAGAATACCTCGGTGCCATAATGGCCAAAGAGATTGAAGACGGAATGACTTATCCCCAAGAAACGATGCCTATCGATGCATTTGAGAATTATTTTTTTTCGGGCGATGTTTTCCTGGCCATCTCGCACTTGGGCGGTGTTGGGGGAGCCGAAGGGACAGAAACCAACCTAACCATCGAAGAAGCTAGACAAGAGAGGACCTGGGAGGAGTGCGTCGCGGGTTTCTACTACGTTGGTTGTTTGCCTCTTGTCCTGGAATACTAATTCAAGTGATCCAGGTGAAACCAAATTACCCAGGAAGGTCATCTCATGTGTGTGTTTTGGATCTTCCTCTTCGTGTTTTATGACCAGCACTAGATCTGCAACGGCGGGTTTGTGGTGCCTCCCATTCATCGGGGAAACGGTTATGGCTCTGCTTTAGCCAAATCGTATGTCCATTATGCACCCAAACTTGGGTATCATGCCAGCGTCTTTAATCTTGTGTACACAAATAATTCGGCTTCGGTGAAGTATGTTTCCACATCTGGCGTCCGATATTGTTACTTGCTGAGCGCCGAACCAGATTATGGGAAGGACTAAACTTCAAGAAAGCTGGATTGATCCCCAAGGCTGGCCGTTTGCGACGAAAAGATGGGGATGGAGAAGACTATGTTGACGCCTGGGTGATTTACAAAAGCTTCGTCGACGACGGACTTGTGTGAAACATGCAGGATGCGTATCTCAATAATTTTTTCTTTCAATGTACTAAATCTGGATTTCTTCGATGCGCGCTGGCCGCGAAGCACGCCAATCGCACCGACCAACCCGGATACATGCGACAGAAATCATGCTGGATGCTGTTTGCCTTGCGCGAACAGCACGGATCGTAATGCAATGGCTCGGTGAAAGCCAAGTGTCTCCGTATATGCGACTGGTGCCACAGAGCCCGAACCCCGACGAGCCGATATCCACCGGCGCTTATTGGTGCATATAGGATCAGATGGTGGCGGAGAATTTATGCTGATTAGATTGAGTTTTTAAGTTGAGCGCTGAGAGACGCTATGTACGGTTCCGCGTTCCGGATGATGGTTCCTTCAGAACCTGCGCTACAGCAGGAACGTCTTTCGCGCTGTTATTTATGGGGAGAACTAATATTGTGATACTCTCAAACATGAATGAAGAGGAGATCTTTAGGATGTAGCACTTTGGAAACCAAAAACTGATTAAGTGAAACACAAAGACTGAGAAATCGCCACAGGCAGGGAGGGCGATAGTGCGGCCGAATCCAAGCAAGGCTCATCCACTTGTTTCGGCTAGCGTTCTGCGCCAAGAACCGGGACCGGACCGTTCGTGGCTTCACTCCGGTCTGAACATGCATGGCATATGGTGGCGCGTAAAGAGGGTTCCGCCTATTAGCGGCCCCGGATTCAAATGGAGAAGCGTCGGCCATTGCTCGGGTGCCCCGCACAGCCAAAAGAAAGGGACCTCGGCAGGGCCGCCTTCCCGCTCCGCGGGTGTTCGGGATGGTGTTAGGAGCAGGGGCAGTCAGGGCAGACGACAAAGTGGAGCGAGGTACATTGAACACAGCTCCGGGACAGCGCGTGGAGAAAGACGGATGCACAACTCATCGATGGGAGTTGGTGAGAAAGAAAAGCAGGAGTCATCTTGGGAGTCATTGATTCTGAAAGTTGGAGTCGTTCCGGAACGGTCATGTGATTTCAAGTTCTCTCATCTCGTCATGGCGCGCGCGCGTGGACTCGGAATGCAGCTTGAAATAGCCTCGGATTCGGATTCCTGTAGATTCCTCGCGTACTTTTAAAATTAATAGGCGGCATTTGTGAAGCATAGTAGGTACCAAGCAAGACCGGGATCCGAAGGAGTTACATCTTCACTCTAGAAGGACGAGAAGGATTCTTCATTTTCTCTGGCCTGTTTTATTCCACTACAGGGGGACGGGCATGATAAGGGTTTCTAGGTGCTTCGGTCATTTCCCAACTTGTATTCGATCCTCGGACGTCAGTACTTAGCGTTATAGCACTACATCGATACTATATTCATGGATGAGGACGAGGACTCAAACGCCGGACCTAAAGCGAAATTTCGGCCAGTGGAATTCTGGGACGTCTGCGTCGAAAATATCGGACGAGACCTCAGTATTCCCTTCGCTTGCTGAACATTTTGAAAATCGTCAGATTTTTTATCTTCTCACAATTAAATAGTCTTGCTACTTAATATCTGACCGGCGAGAACGCGAGACAACGGCTGTTGCCACACATGGCTGCGTAGCGCTCTTCATTTCAGTTCCGCCTCGTGGTGGACAAGGCATTGCGTACGCATTCCACGCATGTCCGACTGTTTTAACTTCAGATGTGATTATTAACACAACGAACCTTTCAATTCCACAGATATTTGCCAGTTGCCGAGGAGCGGATACGCATCTCCATCGAACAATATTGTAAATGATGTCAGAGACTCCATCTTCATCTTTCTACAGTGTCGTGGATGAGTGTCAGCACAGCGCGAGGTAACAGCTGGGAAATGGTATCTCACGCATAATTTGGGAAGCTCCTCCTTCTTTGACGAACATGTCGACGGACCCTTTCCGCTGGCAACCTCTCACTATTATCAGAGCTGTTTTTTGGGTTTCGGGGACACGATTGAACAGATTGCCGCTCTGCGCCATATCCAGGGTAGGAACACGCATCTCCGGAGTTACAGCAAATATCACTCTGGTCCCCGGAAGAGAATCACAGTATCACAGCTATAAGTATATTTCGCCGCCCGCCGTATTAAATGTGGCCCGCGCATGCATAAAAATATCGATTCGGTGAACATACAAAGTACAGGCCGTCTCAAGAAGGAAGGCGTGAGCTCACTTGCCGGATCTCTCGTATACCTCAGATGGTGTGTTCCCCTAAATGTCTGCTGGCGTTTAACCAACAGCCAGTGTGCTGTATACCACGGCTTTTGAATGGGCGTTCCCGAGTCAATCGTTTGATTTCGGCAGGTCTCTGAACCACGATGTGCAAAAGTTCGAGAAGTCAAGAAACTCCGCCGTGGGGGGGCATGTTGTGCGCGCGAAGACAAGAGGACCCACGTAGACGGAGAGGCCGTCTAATGGCACCGGATATCTGGGGTATTACGGCGAGAGATATGTGGTGCAAGCGAAAGCCTCATTTTATAGTCGTGTTCTGTCGTGTCTCCCAGCTAAGCGAAACACACAATGTTGCTGGTGACAGATTCTGTGAAAAGCGGAAACCTCCACCGAAACAATGACCAGGGACACGGTCTACGGTCACTGAGGCCACGATGCATGATTGGAGTATGATAAGGCCCTCTGAGCTGATCTGAGCAATGCTGCAGAACTGGCAGCTGGTCACCGGGAATGGGCGAAATTCCTTACAGGACCAAGACACAGCCTTCGGACCGAATGCCGAGGATGTTTCCAACAGACGTTTTGGATGCCGTTTTTAGATGCAAAGTTTTTGTCCAGAGGGCCCCAAGCCAACGTGCTGAAAGGGTGTGCTTCTTGCGAACAGGGCGTTCAAGGTCCGGCGAATAGCAATGCATTGACTGCGCCACTCCTTGCGAGCGAGGACGCGGGTGGGATCCACGGAAAGCAGTGATGCGGGTAAGATAAACATGCGGAAAGGCTGAGCTCTCGGGGATGGTATTCAACATGCGAATAGAGCGTTGAAGCCGGTCGGTATTACGGCCGACGGTAATATTCTCACCGGGCTCAGTGGCCGGTGCGGGATGCAACAGGTCCGTCGGAGTCCGTGTGCGCACACTGCGGATGAGAGCGGTGTATAGCAGTAGCTATGGAGGCCCACAGGGAGGTGCGATAGGAGCCGACGCCAATAATGCACAGGAGAAAAGCCGTCACCGTCACAGCGCAGTTGAGGGGCGGTGCAATCCAAAACATTGATTCCTCTTACTTATACTCAACGCTCACGATTGCCCGGCTCCCCATCGGCCTCCACTGTCTCTTCGGAAACGTATATAACCCACCGTCCTTGTCTGTCAGCCCCTCTCCTTACACACCGGGCGACTCTACCATACGGGCCGAATAATTCTCCAGCTCCTGCGATTGAGATCTTCACTTGATCTTCAGTCCACCAGCTTCCCCACCACGCATAGAGACTTGGGCTTTCTCCTGGTGAGCAGCCTCTCCCTCCTCTTTTCCTTTTTTTTCCTTTTCCCGCTGTGTGGACAGCAGTCCAGATTTGGGCGAAATCGTCCGAGCGTTCCAAAAAGGGGGACATCTTCCCACCAGACAAAATATTTTTCTGATGGTGGATCGGGATCACTGGATCTCGCATCGTCGGGATAATAAAACGAACCTTTCTCGTGGCTCCTCGCTTGCCACAGCTTATATCCTGGCCATGTCTACGTCCCGATCCCTGACGAAGCCCCGTTTATAGAGCCATTCATACCCAGCGCTGCTCGCCGTCCCGTGACTTTTATAATGGCCACAGTTCATCCACAGCAGCCTCCCCATCATCGTGACATTCCCAAGAAGGGCGTTCCTCTCAATGCTCCCCGGCAGTCTACATATTCGGTGCCTCCAGTCAGTACTCGCGTGGTGTTTTTTTACACCCTTCTTGTTTCTTATTTTCTTCTTTTTTTGCGCCATAACAGCAGTCTCAACCCCAACCCACAAAGACAGACCCCTTCTATGGCTATGAATACATCGCTCAACTGAGTGCACGGTTCATAACGCATCTGTTCGCATGTCCGCCCTTTCCCCCGCAGTCCACCCATTCGCAGGCGAAGCTCCCATATTTTATTGCCTATGCACTCCACCGCACGAAGCTGCATCAAGCCGTGACCTATGCGGCTCTCGTCTTGCTGCAGCGCCTAAAAGCGCGCTTTCCCACTGCGCGCGGCTCTTCTGGCCATCGCCTCTTCATCTCTGCCTTTATGATTGCCTCAAAGGTCATCTGCGACGACACCTACTCGAATAAATCGTGGAGCATCGTCGCGCAGGGGATGTTTACTCTGCGTGAGATTAATCAGATGGAGCGGGAGATGTGCAACTATCTCGATTGGGAACTCACCGTCGACAACCCAATATTGGGTAATTTCGAGGCCATGGTTCAGCGAGACTTTCCTCCTAATTCCAAGGGTCCCTACCCGACATATTCCCTTCATATGGTGTCGAAGCGTGCCGCGAAGGCTGCAGCTTCCACGTCTGCCACTCCCATCCCCGAGCCCAACTCGACTACGAGCCCCATTCCGGCGTTTGGCCAGCAGCGCCAAGCGACGCCCACCAAGGCATCCTATCCGGCGCCACCGCCACCCATCATCCCCCCTCCGCTGTACAAGAAGTCGACGTCCCCGATGACTCCGGACACGCCTCCTCACAGTCATTCCAATACCACGTCGCCCGCGTCGTCGATTTCGCCACCAACGCCGACTGGGCCCGTGGACCTAACGGCCAGAATCCACGAACCCAAGACCCATTACGAGATTTCGCCAAGCCTGACGATATCGAGCGAAGTACCGCAAATACACCCTCTCAAGAGCAAAATGTTTGCCTTCGCGATTCCGGCCGTCTGGTAGCTCCTAGCTGGGCGGTCGCCCTTCATTCTCATTGCATCTGCATTATATTTTTGGTACTCGTTTCTCGGTCATGGCATTCACATTACACTGTATACTAGTACAACAACCGCATCACCATCGCACGGACTCCCCCATACCCACATTCGCATTGCTTATTATTTTCCTTGCTGTATTAATTGGTTTTGTTCATCTTGCGCCTCAACACACGTTGACTTTTTTCTTACCGCATCTTCTTGGGTTTTTGTCGCTAATGTAACATTACTTATTACTTCACTTCACGGTCATTACTGTCATTACATATATAACAAACTCAATAAAAATCGACAAATCTGCACTCAACCGTCCGTCTTGGCGCCCAAACCGACTTTCCCTTTCTTGGACAAACATTATGGTCCCGAGTGAACTCTCGCGTATTGATTATCTTCAGTCCCTGCCGCGATTGTCGAAACACGTTTGTTCTGATAGTGGCGCCCTGGCGGCGCGCTCGCGCGGTATTCTTTCTCCAAGAGGGGAGTCAACAACGCCTCCTATTATCCGAGCCATCAAGATAGATCAGCATCGTGTGTTTGTTACTCGGGACCTCAACCGCGAGTTATCATCGGCTACTGCGCCCTCATGCGCCGCGCCGGCGGCCTCGCTTGGCGGCCTGTGTTAATTTTCAGTGAGTCAGGTCTTCTTCGTCGGGTGGGAACACAGAAGAGCACCTAACGGATGAAATTCTTTCTACCCTCACCATTGGGGCGCTATCACCCGATGGACCTTCTACATGCACTGCCTCGAGAATCCGCGTATCACTATCAGGGATATATCTTTTGTCGTACGATTTTTGGGTCATCATGATCTCGACAGCCTTCACCGTTACAGGTATGAGTGGACCTGTCCTATCATCTCTCTTGTTGTGCCTGCGCCAGCACCTTGATTATGACTCGAGCATGTCGTTTTTCCACCTGCGACGGAATTGTCTCATCGTGATGTCTTTCAAAAAGTCCATTGTCTAGTCTTCGAAGACAACCTGCTTGATTGATCTCTGTCATGCCAGCGCGCTGGATTCCCGCCCTCTAGGTACTGCCTCCCATCTTGTTCACAAGCTGTCTCCGGTCTCCCCTTGTGTCTAATATTCAGTCGAATCCGAACAACGCCGTTTCGCAAAGACCTACCTCCTTCTGGGATGCATACCCGTGTCGTTGGATGTATATGACTCAGGCGTCAGGCTGACCCTGAGTGGATCTACGTCTTCAGCTGTGATATTATGCATGCTGCCGATGATACCTCCTGATAATTGGCACCTCGACACGTTGTGTGGACTTCGACCGCCGCCCACGGTCGTTGCCCTTTTCGAGCGCTGCTGGCACCGCGGATCTCCGGCTCAGGCGCGCGTGGCGAGATTTGCATCATTTTACTCGGGGACTTGTGGGTGCTGTCTGTGGGCGCCTCGCGTGAGGCGCTTGACTGCTTGTAGGTGCAGGCTTGCCATATAAGGTATATTGTGCTGTTGAGCGACGAGCCCAAAATCTTGCACAATATAACTCCCTTCAACGCCGTCTTAATGCATCTCTGCGCCACTACCGGCGGAAGTAGGCGTTCCTTGAATCATCTCACCTTATCTCCCTGCGTCCCGGCTCGTCTACTAAATATATATACATTTCTCGTCATTTGTGTTCCCTTCCCACCATGTCGTGGAGACACAGCTTCTGGAGTCTGATGGACGGGACCATATGTTGTTGTGGGAAGCGGAAGCAAAAAATGCTTGATTCCCATAATTAACCCGCAGAACTCAGCTATGTTCGCTTTACCCGACTTTAAAATCCGTCAAGAATCTGTCATAAAGGCGCGCCGCGGATCCAAGACTGTTTTCCGAGCTATGGCAGTCTCCTCGGACCCTTTCCCCCCGAAACCCGATATTCCCGACCTGAATGGGAAATTACGACCACCACGGGCGCTAAGTTTATATTCTAGCGCGGTCTCAATGACGTCACTGCTACTTCTCGCTTTGACGCTTGGCGTCTAATTTGCAGGGTGCTCCAGAGTTGGTGAGGGGACTGCAAAGGTTAGTATTTAGCTTACCGTTCGCTTTTTTATTTTTATCATTATTGCAAAGGCTCTTGAAGCATAACTCGAACGTGTACATCGCCGGACACAGTCGAGCCAAATATGAGCGGTATGTACTTCACCCGTTTAAAGACAGGAATGAATGGGTGGGAGGGAAGCCCTATTTTCGGAAGTTGATCTTGGAAATCTAGCCAACGTCATTGAACGCGCCACTGAAGAGTTTTTGAGGTGACGTAGAAACCTAGAAAGATTCGGTGGCTCAGCAATATCGTAGAAAAGAGAGCGAGTTGCATGTTTATTCAATGATGTGCGTGTACTCCCATGATATATAGGAATTCTAACCTTCTTCAAAGATCCCCCGTGGCCCGGCTTACCGACGACGGTTACGATGCCCAATTCGGAACAAACATTTTGGATAAGCCACGCTTGATGTGTGGTGTAGGCCACTTCTATTTCCCCAACAATTGCTTCCTCTCATAGCTGGAGAAAAATCTCGTCAGATGGAGGAACAAGGGTGGTCAACCCGAGCTCCGTTGCGCATTATATGGGGTCCCTGGATTTTAGAACGTTCGATCTGTAAAGTTGTGCCGTTATATCACTAATTGCGACTGCAGATCCCAAAATGAACGAGGTCCAGTAAAGCAAGTTGATATTCCCGGCGCAAGTTGCTATGCAGGCCTTAATATTCCCCTGATACTCATATTGACAGGGAAACGAGAAAGAACCGCCACGGTCACCAAGGGATTGTGTCAATAGTTCTCAATATCTCACAGCTAAAATTGTGCACAATACAGTATCTGATAAAAAATCGGTCCGAATCTCTTGGCAGAACCACACTCTAAATACCAGGTTGTTATGGTAGTCAGTATAGCATAACCCGGTGCGGTCGTGACTCGAAGACATTCTTCGAATTTCCCGTCTTGCAATCAACGGGTCAGTTCTTTATACCACGGGGCTAGGCTCAGCGACGCAAAGCCAGGTGCCGATGATGAAAAACTGGGAGCGGAACTCTGGGCGTGGCTTAAGGGTCATTATATTCCCATTTCTCCGCTGGCACGATGAAAGAAAAATTGTAGCCGTCTTCAGAACGGGCCCCCGAGAGGAAACACGATGGAGAGTTCTATGTAGCAAACATATTTGTGTCTAGAAGTCCAATAGAAGTCACAACAACTACGCCTTTTAAAAGTTAAATAGGAT
This sequence comes from Mycena epipterygia, assembly GCA_029281465.1. Taxonomy (NCBI): domain Eukaryota; kingdom Fungi; phylum Basidiomycota; class Agaricomycetes; order Agaricales; family Mycenaceae; genus Mycena; species Mycena epipterygia. The sequence goes on from JARJCQ010000019.1 coordinate 593,559, forward strand.
CAGGTCAGGGAAGGATTTCTCTTCAGGAAAAACCTGAAACCCTCTTAGCTACTACAACTCCACCGTTTGCAGGCCATCTGCCTATTATTTGGGAAATCCTGGGTCTAGTTCCTCCATAAAACCACGACAGACCACGACCTCGGAAAAATCCGTATTCGTAATTACGGATGACGAGGTAAGGCTGACGATCGACGGATGACATCCGGATGGGGCTCATCCGAATCCGGCTGGGGTTCGATCCTGATTTATCCGTGCCCCCTATATAATAACCAGGAAGCACCGTATTTTTTTCAGATAACCCAACAAGTCGCATCTCGTACCCCAATACAACCATGTCGACTTCCCCCAACCATCCTTCTTACTACTCAGCGTCTTCCACCGCTCTTCTTGTCTGCGACTACCAAAACATGATCCTCGCAGCCATCGAAGACGAAGCTGCCAAGGACAAGGTCATATCCTCCGTTAAAACGCTGGTGTACACCGCGCGCGCCCAAAAGCTTCCTATAATTCACTGTCTCCTGGACACAACCCGCGATCCACTCACAACCAGCAAGCTGACGGAGCGCTGGGCGAGCATGTACAAGCCCACCCTAGCGGCCAAGCCATTCTTGGGCCACGAGTATGCCGAGGTGTCCCCCGCAGAGGACGCAGACAAGGAGCGCGAGGTCACTGTGGGGAGACTGCCTGGTCGCGTCTCTGCACTCTCGTCGGAGGGCATCATGGAGTTGCTCAAGGAGAAGTTTAAGATCACGGGTCTAATTGTCTGTGGTATCACTTCCAGTGGGGTCGTGCTTAGTACTGCGAGGCACGCTGCGGAAGAGGGTTTTGTTGTGAGTGTTGTGGAGGATGCTTGCTGGGATCGGGATGCAGGTGTGCATAAGGTCATGATGGAGAATATCTTACAGACGACTGGCTGGGTGTTGGGCTTGGATGAGGTCGTTGGGATTATGGAGGGGAAGTGACATCTCGAGAAGGACGTCTCAAGTCGTATTTTGGAGCTTGTCGTCTACGAAGTACACTTGCATTAACACTTGTATCGTTCGTGTCGCAAATGCTTACCCATAAATCACTCTCATATGCTTTTTGACGTGGCGTCCGAGAAGGAGTACGCTAATGTCTACATCTCGCTCGTGGAATCAACCTAAATCAACGTTCGAACAGTGCTGCGCATACCGATATTCAATTGGTCACGTGGCCGCGACGGGCAGGTCTAAAATTCCACAGGCCGAGCATACCAAAAGATACATGTACAGACATACAGAGGAAGAAGAACAGGCTGCCACTGTATAATTTTTTGCTTGACCAGCGGACTTCAAGCAAGTGGGGTTCGCCGGTACTTAGCGTGCTAGACCGCTATACTAGTAGATTATGAATGCGACATTGAACATGATGAATATTCACTGGCAAAATATCAGCGGGAACAGAATACAATTTTTACTGGTCTTGAGGGATCGAGACGAAAGTGAAGAAGATAATCTCCGTCCGGTGAACTTACCGTAAACAGCCATTAATCGTTCCGATAGGGGGGTTTGGCTTTTGGTAATAATAAAAAATGAGCGCTGGTCGAACCATGTTAAGCAAAATATATTAAACTGAATTAAATACTACTCAAATGAGGGATTCAGAATTTGGGACGAGGCATCTGAACATAGGCTCGCAGGGTCAACCAGCGACTATAGTCAAAAACACTGACATCTTGCGCATTATCATTATCACCACACTACGCGTACCGCAAACTTACCAAGGATGCAGTGAAACAGTGCGACAACCAATAAAGCGGCGTACCTCGACCAGCTGCAAGCACTGTGCAGGTTCGAAAATCGAATCTGACACTGCGACATTGGATTGCAATCTGACCGATAAGTGTTTATAAAAACTTAGAAACCATGAGATCGAGAAACTCCAGCGCCACCGTACACAGCCAACTGGATAACTCGGGCACTGTGAGAAGCTGGTTGGATATTAATCAGTATGCGAGACGAGGTTATATTGAAGCATTAATAGGACCCTGGAGATGACATCGTATCCGAGTCTACGGCATAATTAGTCTGCGGGTGTGAGAATACCACAAATAATGACAGATGCGCAGGCCTGCCTGCAGTCGAAACGATCAGGTTCGCCGGAAGATCAAGGAGGAAAGTAAAAGTGTCTTTGAATGAGCGTTAAAAGAATCTAAAAAGGTCGAGTGGGTATAATCATAAGGCTAAACGTTGCCCGAAACTTGCTGTGGTCTGTGGGAGAATGAGTTACCTCGTCTGACCCGTCCACCTTGATTTCTACGGTAGAGCTGGAGTTTGAGTGGACCTAATATCCTCTTATCTGCGGCGGAATTTCGAAAAGTCTCTTCCTTTTCATTACGGACCACCACAGATCACTGCGTTGTTTAAAATAATCCTTTTCGAAGTACATTCCGCGGTGTTATCATAGAGAGGCTTGAATGAACTTATCAAACAATCCCCGAGTCAATATGCCGTATCTCTCTCTGAGGGAGGAGAGATGAATATCTCCCGGCAGTGCACTGCCATTTACTCGACTGCTGTTGCTGTCAACCGTCTCGAGAGGTCTCAAGCTGCTAACAGCGTCGGTGAAAGAAGAAAGAACAAGACTGCGTGACAGGTCACATAGCGGAGTCACATTTAACTTTGAACTTGAACGCTCAACAGCCTTCAACAGCGTTCGTGAAAGTTAGCGGTTTATGGGGGCGTACCGATCCAACTTGGTGCGAATATCCTCTTCCGGCATTTCCTATGCAACTCTCTTCATTGGCGCGCTCCATTCTAAGTACTCCCCTAGCGTTCAACTTGAATCGGAATCAACACTGCCATTCGGACACTTGCATTTTAATCTCTGATGGGCGCGAGCGCTCATTATCCACCCATCATATCTTTTGGAATCCTAGCGGGGCGCCCAGAACAGACCCCATCCGGATGCCTGCCTCTATCAGCTGCCTACTTGTAGCGCTCTGCTGTTCCACAAACTCGCTTCGCCGTAATGGTAATGGTGCGGATAGGATAGGACGTTAGATAGGATTGTTGTCAAGGTATGCAATGCGCTTACTCCAAGGGCCAAATGTTCCCGAGTCAACCTGCAATATGGAGCATGTTACTGCGGAATTTCTGGTTCCCGTCGACCCTGACTCGGACCACCTTCAACTCGGACTCGGATCGGAACTTCACCTCTCTCTCTCTTACGTCTCTTGAAGTTTAGTTCATATCCGTCGACTTAGGGTGGGCGTATGGTCCTGTCGGGAACATGCATATCTAACTGGGATCTCCGAGTTTGGCTGCGCGGGATCGTATCGTTGCAGAGCGTTGAAGAGCTTGTGGACGTCCAAAGATTATTCGTCCTTGTTTCAATCGCGTTATGCTTCCTTCATCTCTATTGTCAGACAGATCTTCCTCTTTATCACTCATTTCGTGTCCCGATATTAGCGCATTCATATAGTCTGTTCCCTGGAATACATTTGACCGAGGTAATGGAATCGTTGGAATCCCTCGCAGAGGATGCGTATTCAAGTTGGATGTCCGATGCATAAGTGGGAGCTGTGGCTGTGGTGGCCAATTGATGGGTCAGCCAAGGCACGTGAGCGATATCTCTTGCGTCCACCCTCGTCGACGATGCCGTTCGGACTCACCATCGGCACAGAACGGGCTACTGCCCTCCAGGTGTGTAGCAAAGTCTGTTCTAAACTCCATCACTCATCTTCTTTCCCAGCAATCTATCCAGGATGAGCTCACGAGACGGAACTATAGTCCAGAGCCTGGTGAGCTCACCGTTCCTAAAAATCATCCAGGATCGTCCCTTACGCTCCAAATTTCAGACCCAGTCATGGCGGAATATATTACTATCATGATCATCAACAATAAGACTGCTTGTGAGTCGCGTTCAACTGTCTTACTTCTTTTTCTGAATTGGACTTGTTAGCTCAAATAACTAGCGAATTAGAAGATTGTAGGTCCCGCCGTCCGTTTCGGTACTTCCGAAATCACTAACGGGGTTCTCTCTTTGCAGTAATAGGCTCGGAATTCGGTACCGTTTCTATATTTTTCCAAGACCTTTACCGTTGCTAACGATATCTGATAGACCCTAGTTTCACGGATTGGCTCTTCTCCGAGGCAGCCAAAGGGGCTGCCGAGGCAACTCCCCCCACCCAGGCTGAACCGTCAACCTCTCAACGTGCTCCTGAACCGGCTGCTCCGCAACGGGAGGCTGCGCCACCAGCCTCAAATGACTCGTCGCGTCGTCCACGGAACGGCGTATACCAGCAGGCCATATCGCAGGCCCTTCCATCCACATCACCCTCTGGCCAGAAACGCTCCGCGTCAGCACGCTCACCCTCCCCGAACCACTCAAATAAGATCCGGCGGACTGACGTTCCTACGGGCCCCCGCGCCATGCTCCGCGATGGCCCGTCGACCTCCAACCCCCGGAGTCTTCTTGACCGAGTTGGTGGACCAGGTGGTGCCCCGATGCGCAACAACAACAACTTCGGCCAGGACGATATTCAGTCTCACATCGATACCATCGTCAACAATCCCACACTTGAACAACAGCAGGCCATGATGATGAATGCGGGCTTCCCTATGGGCATGGACATGAATGGTATGAATGCTGGAATGGCGAATCCCTTGATGCTACAGGAGATGATGATGAACCAAATGGCGTTGATGGCGCAGATGGCGTCGACCATGGGCATAATCAACCCCGCGACCGGCCAGTTTGGTCCTGGACCAGGATTTGGAGGGATGCCAGGCGACATGTCGATGTTTCCCGGAGGAATGGATAATAACGGGTTCCAGGGGCCTATGGGGGGAAACGGGAACCATAATGGCAGAGGACGAGGGAATGGGCGTGGTAGAGGGATGGGTCGTGGTACTGGACGAGGGGGATCCACGTCCTCTGCGCCGAAGCCAGCGCCAGACGCCAGCGCCGCCCCACAACCCCCAAACGGTGCATCTCAGGCGATCCCGATCGTCGCGCCGACGCCTACCCCGGCTCCTACAACTCCAGCTCCCTCCACAATTGGAGGTCTTACGGGATTCATACTTCCGGAGCGACCACAATCGCCCACATTGTGCAAGTTTGGTCTCAAATGCATCAATGCACACTGTCGCTACTCTCATGCCTCCCCCGTGGCTACTGCGGAAAGCGGCGTCGTGTTGAGCAATGAGGCGTGTGACAAGGGCAAGGACTGCAAGGATAAGGATTGCATCAAAGCTCATGTCAGCCCAGCCGTGCTTAATCCTCAAGGTATGCTTCATTTATCCATTGTCTTTTTGTCGTCCTCACTTCCGTCATCTTAGCTGCGGCCCAACCACCACCACCGGCAAATAATTCTCATAACCCTCCCCCTAAACACCATCACCCCTCGCCTGCCGGTGTGCCTTGCCGTTTTGGCGCTGCCTGCACCCGGGCCAACTGCACGTTCACGCACCCCGCGGCGCACCCCTCCCACGCAGCCAGCAGCACGCACTTTGCACAGCAGTGCCACTTTGGCGCCGGTTGCACGCGCGCAAATTGCCACTTCCAGCACCCCGAGGGTCGCGTGCTCCCCACGACGTTCCACCGCGGCCTGTCGACGTCCGCGCCGCTCGTGAATGTGCCGACCCCCGAGACGGGCTCGATGGGCGCCGGCGCCACGAGCCACCATCGCAGCGTGACGTTCAACCAAAGCAGCGGGAACGCTAACGTCAAGGAGAAGCTGGAGAAGCAGATGAAGGAAATCGAGGAGAAGAAAAGCCAGGCTGAAAAGGCCGTGAAGGCGGCAGAAGAGGCGGCGGCTACTGCTAAAAAGGAGAAGGAGGAAGTCAAGGCGGTGGTGACCATCTCTGCATAGACGGTGGCTTCTGCTCAACCAGTCCAACAAAGTGGACGGACGTTGTATGTAACTCTTGTGCCACTATTTACTCGTCGTTTCGGTCGTTTTCTTTTGCTCACACTACTACGTACTTTTTCTTTTTTTTCTTTCTTTTTTTTTTGGCCCGCGCTGTAGGTACATACACGGCGCGGGGAGGAGGGTCCAATAAACCGGCTGCTTTCGCGCGGGAGGTCCACAAAGATGGGCCCCCGACCCACTCCTCATCTTCGCTATGTTCCTGAAAGTACAAAGTCAAGTACAGAGGTACAAGTAAAGTGTAACCAGCTACTACTGGTCTACCATTCGGGTGCCGCCCTTGTCTACGGTAAGCCGTATCTTGTCGCCAGCATCGACGTCCTTGAACTACAGTACATAAGAAATCTAATCAGCGCGGAGGAACATGAATGACAGACCGTCAGTTCTCGCGTTCGGTGCAAACTCTCAATTTCGTCTATGCGATCTCGGACATTGTCGAGAAGCTCGTCGAAGCCATCCTCTTCAACGACCTCTCTCGAGGCGTGAAGGATGAGCATAGAATCAGGCCGGACATCATGGTGAACCTTCCATTGGTAATCAAACTGTGCCCGATAAAAATGAATGGGACCTACGTCTATGGCGATTATGTTCGCCCTATCCAGTTCTGATGCGAGGTTAACATTAATCGATATGGGATCCCCGCACCGAAGCGCACCTTCCAAAAAGTCTGCCCGAGTCATTATCTGCCGGCATCTCCACTAATTGGGAGAGAGTAAATGAACTGGAACCAAGAGGAGGTTAAGGACACACGTAGGGGATCATTGGCAGGGGGAGGTCCACATCGCTCTTGTCGAGCTGGCCCGTGGCGATCGCCTCGTCTCGGACGCGTTCCTGTTCCTTGCGCAGCTTGACGAACTCGCGGAGTAATAGCCATGAACAGCTGCTCCATTTTTGCTGTGGGCAATTAGGGCAAAGTAAAATCACGCCAACTACAAGATAGATACCTCGTCCATTACATCGTCGTCGCAATCTGGGATCAACCCTATACAGAACTCAGTTTCAGCCAGCGCCATAGATAAACGGAATTGAAGAGAACTGACCGATTTGACTGCGGAGCCACGCCTTCTCGATAGAGAGAACATGTTTCGCCATTTCTACCATGTCCTTCGATTTGGAGACCTTCGCGATCGCATAAGAGTAGCTCAGTTATGAAATATACATACAATGATTACCTTGTTAAGATACGACAGGCGTCCACCGACTATCGCGACGGCCTCCTCCACAATAGACGGAGAGATGTTCTTCTTCTTCATGCTCATGTGCATACGGGTCGCCGCGTGCATCGCCTCCTTGTTGTCCAAGTCGTAGATAGACAGAACCTATGCAAAGAGTTTAAATGTGGGGGACAAAGACTGAATATGGACTTGCGTGCATCCGTGATGCGGTCTTGCCTAAAGTAATCCGTTAGGTAGGAAATTGAGCGGAGAGGAACAGCAACATACGCATCACATAAAACGGCCAAAAGTCGTCCCTGAAAGTTGTCAATCGGCGTCGGTAGAAGAAAACGGGTGGCCTAACGTCATGAATACACAGGTTACAATTCCTGCGGCCGACTTAAATGATGACGAAGGAACCGTAGTTGCTGAGACATACCGCTCGCCGCCCAAGCTTCAGCCCGTTGTTGCAGCTGGAGCAACATACTCCGACCGTCGTCGTCGTTCTTGAAAAAGTGCACGTTGTTGATAATGAGAACAAGAGGCTTGCCTCGCCTGCGAGCTGCCTTCAAGGCAACCTTTTCCAGCTTGTTCATTGCCCGCTCTATATCAAGTGCAGGTCCACCTGGCTCCGGTTATTCAAAAGGGAATTACGGTCCAACGCAAGAAATATACCTTCTCTGGGATCCCGGCGCTGGAATAGCCCCGTTTGTGAATCCTCGTTATATTCATAGTTTATCGCCTTGCCAAGTTTCAGCCGGAAAACCTGGGGGTTGTCTAATATCAGACTTGTATGTTAATGGCAACAATTTCCAAACCTCTAGGTCAGGATGGGCATCCAGCATTGCTACCCCGTCTGCCTCGCATGCCGTCATCGCGTCAAAAATCATGGTGCCTTTACCTGTATAACGAGCGTTTTGTTAGTACAGCGTCTGTCAAGAGAGACAAGCCTTTACCCGAACCCTGCGGAGAATAAATTACATGTTAACTTTTGCGTGGGCGAATCGAGTAACCGACCTTGGGTCCGAGGAGTACAAAGTAGTGGCCTGGCTCGTTCCCCTGAACAATGGCATCGATCCAGTCCTGCTCTCTTCGTCGGAGGTGCTGCGTCCACGGCCCATCTGCGTCGAAATCGAGCTCGTCTATTGGATCCGCCTCCAGAGTTCCCACTGGCGGTTTGCTCTGATACGTTGCCAACTCCAGAGCAGGATCGTACCCAGGCGCAAACGCGTTTTCGATTTTCGCTAAAACATTCCACTTATACCTGGGAGGTATGAGCGTCTGGTTAACACAACGTTTCCATTCAAATTACCACTTGACGTAGGCTACGCCCCCCACGAATACTGACGCGACGCGTATTAATATATGACCGCGAGCATTATCTGCCGACATACCCATTAAAAGACCGACGACCGTAGTAAGTGCCGCGTCGCGCAAGGAGTTTCCTCCGAATATAGGACTGCCGGGCACGTTAAACGGCTGCGGCGCGAACGCGGAGCTTCCGTCTATGCGTTCTTCCGCATTTCCCGGGGATTCCTCCGACACATTTGCATGCACACGAGGACGCGCCGGACGCGTAGGGACTTTGGGTGGCAGCGGGGCCTGGGAATAGAAGCGAGTTCCCAAAGTGCGTGGGATGAAGGTTCTCGGGGGAGAAAGCGTGGGCAAAGAGCGTCGGGTTAATATTCGGAAAGGTATAGTAGCCATTTTGCTGGCCATGTATAAGAGAACAGTATATGTATATGCCAGCGGTGCGCGGCGTCTTGTGCCGACACGTGCGCCAAGTAATTCCCGTCGGTGGAGCGCCCAAAACGGCGCGCAGTGATTCACACAGATTCACTTAACTGATGCCTGTAGATAGCTATCATGGACGGAACAGGTCTTTAATCCTTCAAGATACTAATAAAATACAGAGCTTTCATCCCGGATAAGAAGGGATAAGAGACACTATGAAACACTGGTATTGCCTATACGGTCATTTACGCGCTGACGATGCAAGCGATTTTTTAGATGTAGCTCGTAGTTCGTCAGCGACTCGCCCGGGCCAGTGATATACACCTGCAAGCGCATTAGCGATAATTAAGCAAGTCAAGAGATCTCCAACCTTTCCGGGACAGTCTAAGCACTTGAGGCGCCATTCTGGGGAGTTTGCGGCGCCAGATTTACATATAACTTCAAATTTGTCCTGCGGATAGTCGGCCTGCATAGACTGCATCGCGTTTAACAGCCACTGAGGAGGCTAGGCGAAAGGCATCAGCGACCTGCAATGGTCCTTATATGTCAAATACCTGGATAGGTTTCGACGGAGCGGTAGAGCCATCTGCGGCAGGCCTGGGTGCAGACACGGGAGCAGATGATTGCTTTCTTGCTGCTGCTGCTTCGGTAAGAGGAGGTTCAACGGGTGCCAGAGGGGTATAGGGAGGAGAAGCGGGGCGCGGAATAGAAGCCGGGACAACTACAGGCGACGATGATGGTGCAGGAACAGCAACAGGCGCGGTAGCTGGCGGTGGAGGTGGGGGCGTGGAAGGAGCTTTGATCTTGAGCTTCTGCGCAAGTGGTGGCTCCGACGCACTAGACGCAGTCGAAACAGGGGAAACATCGCGAACAGGTGATTGGCGGGACGGCCCTTCTCCATTGTCGCGGGGGGTTTGCGGCGCTGAAGTGTCAGCCGGTGTCGCAGGTACGGTCCCACTCTGCGGTCGGCCCCTCCGTCTTTTGGCGAGATCCGCGTCCTTCTTAAGTCCTGTTGCGTGATATTCATAGTCCGAATTATACTCAACCGGACGAGGTTTCCGATATCTGTGCCAGTACTTGCCTATAAAAAGCGTTCAGATGGATCATCGTCAGTGGGAATGCACCTACCACAAGTACCACACTGTGACTTGTCGCCCAAGGGACCCTTGCGCCGGCCTATCGCGATACTTTCGGGGCATCCGCAGTTGGAGCAATGCCACACGCCATTGATCATGTTTTGCTGCTGACCCTCTGCAAACTCTTTCTCCTTGGCTTCGCGTTCGAGTTCCTTCGCACGCTTTGCGGTGATAGCCCTGGGGGCACGATTATCGGGTACAACGATGGGTGTGGCCGGTGGCGGTGGCGGGTCGTTTTCGAGCGGTGCAGGGAATTCGGAAACATCCGCTGCGGTTGACGGTATCGGCGCGGGAATTCGAGCTCGCGGGCGGAGAACCGCGGTGTTGTCGTATGGCGGCGCTTTGAAAAACCCTTTCGTGGTTTTCTCCTTGAACACGAGTGGTGGCGGCGCCGGAACCGCTGGAAGCGTCGCCGGCGTGTAGGTGGGCCCGCCGTTTTCGGATGCAACGAGGTTGGCGATGGTGAGCGACGCAGCCGCAGCCGCAGCTCGTCGGGACATTGGCGCAGCCGCAGCCGCAGCCGCCGCAAGCGTCGCAGGGTCGGGTTCAGGGAACCCGATAGCTGGCGTACGGTACGTACGGATGGGTTCTCGGTCTGGTAGTGCAACGCCTCGACGGCCACCCCTGTTCCTCTTTCGTCGCTTGTTGTAGTCCTTGTCCCGCTCCTTTTCATTGCGCTCGAGCTCCCCATCGCTGAGGTAGTTAAGTAGTGGCGTAAACGCCTGCACCTGGTCCATTGCGCGTGCACCGGATGCCAAACTCGGAAGGAACGAGTTGCGCAGATCTTCGTCCTGCACGGGGGTACCATCCATCGGGTGCCCCACAAGATACAGAGATTTTTGGTAAGCGTGAACCTGCTCCCTAATCGAATGTGCAATAGCAGTTCTGTGGCTGTGTTCGACGGTTTTCGTGTCACGTAAAACGGAAGACCTCACCTGAATTCCCCGCCCAAACCCAACTCTTGCGCGTAGATCTCTGCAAAGTCTTCCGGCGACGCCTCCACATTATCTAGGTCCCACTCAAACTGGTCATCTAATTTCATAGACCCAACAATGATGTCGAGCTGCCAGTCACGTCAGAAGGCGCGCAAAAACCTCAAATAATATAAGCTCACTCGAATCAAAATTCGCATGTCGTCGTGGAGCGTTTTGTTGTCAACGATGAGCTCCTGAACCGTCATCGGACGTTCATTCTCCGGCTCGTCCTTGACGACCTTGCGCCGTTTACGTCCCTTACCTCGCTCCGTCCGTACGGATCTGTATTCGCTCCTGAGGCGCTTCCGCCAATTGCACCACCACGCCGCGCTCTCACCCTCAAGCGTCCCCGTGAGCAACGTATCATCCGTAACTGTGACGTCCCAGCTGTCTCCATCATACTTCGCCGAGTGAGCGCGATAGTCACTGAGCTGGTCTTGGATAGCTTTGGTAATGACCCCGTGGTACGTTGGCGCGAGGTTATAATCCTCGACCACCGTCTGCGCGAAGTTCTCTGGGCTCACAACACAAGCTGGGGGCGCGGGTCAGATGAAGTATAGGTAGGAGTGTGCTTATCGCACCGTTCATATCCCACACAAATGTGTCCCGAATCTTGTGGTGCTCTACATCAAACTCTAGGCGAATGGGAACGAGCTCCTCTGGCCGGTTCGCGTCATCGGGGTCGAGCTTACGCGGCCTGAATCAGTGAAACCGAACCATGAGGATTTTGAATAATTTTAACGGGGTGAGTACGCACAGTTTAAGCCCCTCTCGCCTAGAGCCCTTCCTACGCCCGCCCTCGCGCTCCCTCTTCCGATACGGATACCGAACTTCAAATTTCTCTCTTCCGTGTAGAAACCGGCTAGCGTTGCCGTCGAGCGTGCCCTTCTCCCACCATGGGACATTACTCGGTCCCATTAGCTCACGATACTCCGCGCCCATCCGTGCTTTCATCTGGCGAAAAACGTCCTCATACGCAACATCCGCACTCATCCACTCTTTTACCGCCTTGATCTCGTCCGCGCTGACTGCCGGGATCGTTGTGAGCGACGAGGCAAGCGGAACAACAGTCACGCGCGTTATGCTCGGGTTAAGATTCACGGACGCCGGGAGGGGAGGAAGCGATGCAATGGTCGCGGGAGGGGGTGCAGCGGATGGGGCTGGGACGGCGGGAGCAGGAGGTGCAACAGAGGGTGTGGCGGTGGCGACGGCCTCCGTGCGCGTGGGCGTCGACGGGGCAGGTTTCACCGGCGACGCGGAGCGAGGAATGCTCGGATGGCGTTGGGGTGCCTGTGCCTGTGGACCGAACGACGGCTGTCTCTGCGGCTGGGGCGTTCCCCCGTTTGAAGATGATGGATGACCGTATCCGTTCGCCTCGGAGCCCGACGCCGACGACGATCGTAACACGGGCGGAGGACCCATGGTATTGGAGCGGAGTGCCTGCGTTTGAGGCTCGGAAGGCGGGAGTCTCTGTGTAGGGCGGTTGTAGGGCGAACCCGGCGCGGGGAACGAGCCCGGGGCCGCGTTTTGCTGCTGTTGCGGCATTCCTTGCGTGACACTGACGCCCCCGAAACCGGGGCCGAACTGTGGGGGACCGTGTGGTTTTCCCGGCTGGAAGCCATTCTGTTGTTGAGCCTGATGTACGTTTTGGGGTTGTTGATATTCGCTGCCCATGCCCATGCCCATCGGACTCCCGTTGCCCATGCTCATCCCCATCGCACTTCCAGGACGCTCGTAAGACCCGCCATGGTCCGACGTAAAATGCTGCTGCTGCTGCGCCTGCTGGTTTTGCATCTGCTGCTGTCGCATGGCGGCCATGACGTTTCTTAGAGCGGCCTGCCGTTCGGGAGGGCTCATTGAGGCGAGTCGTTCACGCGACACCCCCATATTGGCGAGAATCTGAAGCGCCTGAGGGGGAATTTGCATCTGGGGCTGCTGCATTTGCGGATTCATCTGGACAGACATGTCAGAGGCTCCGTTCATGAACGAGTTCATTGCGCCGCCACCGGAATTCGCGGCGGCGGAGAGCGCGGAGGGGTTAAGCCCAGCGCCGTTCATCATCATCATCTGTTGTTGATGCTGCTGCTGTTGCTGCTGCATGTGGTTCGAGCCACCCATGCTATTCATGAGTTGGGCGGGGCTCACGCCACCGTATTGACTCGGCTGCTGTTGCTGGTTGTACGACGCGAGCATCGCGGGGTTGATTCCCTGGTGGGGCGGCTGCCCTGGGCCCTGGTGAGCGAAGGGGGGGTATGCGCCGCCCCCGTTAGAATTCATGTCGTGATACGTGCTAGACAAGGCGTCGTGGGAGGAAGAACGCGAGACTGAGGGGGGCGGGAAGGGACATGAGTAAGCAGCGGCGGGAGGGAGGAGAACGGTAAGGGACGGGACGACAGCTTACGTGGGGTGGTCAAAGCGTACTTATGTGATCGGGGCTGTTGTCCTGTGTATTTTGGGCGGAGGTCGGCGTGCTGCTTCCGAGGACGCGGAATGACGCGGAGCGAAGGAGGGATTGTGTGGTCGCATATTTGTTTGTATTAGGTTTACATCCCGCCCCCGCTAAATTTATCCTCTCCATCTCGCATCCGCCATCCAGCCACATAAGCCCCCAGACCCTCCCAGTTGTCGCCCACCGTTTTCCCCAAAGCCTTTGCGATGTAGCGCTCTCGATCCCACGCTCTACCATCAGCAAGCGTCGCATCAAGATCAGCCTCGTCCTCTGGTTTCATCTTGGCCTTGCCCTTGGCCCCCGATTCCCGCTCGATGCGCGCACGAGGGGAATACCTCGCCTCATCTTCGGATTGCACCCTATCGTCGAGAGTGTGTTTTCGAATATGAGCGACGTTGGAGCCGTGCGGAACGATGATCTCGTCCTTCCAGTTGCAGAGAATGCCGGCTGTTCTATCCCTGGGGAAAAACTTCAGCATTGAGTGTTTCGAAGCCACGAAGCACGAACATGAACGGATAGACGCGGTATTCTGAATCGGGAGTAATGCCGTCGTCCTCTGGCGGCCGTCTGCGAACGTAGTCATGTCAGAGTTGGAAAAGGGAAGGAGAAGAAATAGCGTACAAGACGAAAGACGAGTAGAAGGCCTCTTCATCTGTGTCGAGGTCGTCCTCCGAGACCATCTCTATGTTAACCCCACGCTCAGCCGCCTTCTGGGTCGCGGATGTTCTGCGGCGCGTGCGAAACGCCTCATCTTGACGGTGCCAGCTGCTGACAAGTTCTTCGTCGTCCGATGTGGAGACTTCTGCGTCCATCACCACAGAACCATTGACATTCTCAAATCCCACCAGGACTGGTGCGAAGGTGATGTCGCCACCCCAAATAGCCGGGTAGGACCACTCTGGGTCGATAGCACGCCAGTTCTTGAAGTAGTCTTCCAGCCTTTGCCGCCGAAACTTCTCCCTCAAGAGGGCGGTGCGGAGATCCTCAGCTTCGTCGTCTAGTTTCAGAGCCTGTTCCCGCAGGGCAGCTGCCTTTTCAATGTAGATCTTGTTGTTTGCTGATATGGCTGCCATGTCCCGTATGAGTAATCTGACATCCTCAGGGTCGGCTGCGGCCAACTCGGCGGGATTATGGTATTCGGTCTCGTCCTCTTCTGTGTCTATCATGATTGCTTCAGCTTGACAGTCAACAGAGTCGACGGATCAACCCACGGTTAGAAGGCAGAGGGGCAAGTGGTGGAAGGGGAGGCTGCGATGGCCCGACAACAACGCCAGGAACGGCTGGATGGCGTGTTTAGGACCCAAAAAGCAACGGTATTCAACGTGAGACACTTACTCTGATCCTTGCTCAGTTTTCCTTCGGGCAAACGAGGTGGCTGCACGCTTGGGCCTGGCTCGGGGAGGGCCTCTGGTGAACCGCGCTTCTCGGTGGCATTGCCAGTATCGACCACAGGCAGTGGTGGCAGGATATGCGCGGGAGGAGGAGGTTGAGGGTCAGCAAAATAGTCAGTGTCGTCCAGCTGGACGCGAGTGGTTGCTGCGGTGTTCTGAGACGGGCGTTGGGCGACAGGCGAAGGACTGGCAGTTCTGCTGCCGCGCGATATAGTCTTGAACGCGTCCTTCACGCGTCCGACGATATTCCTGGCTGCAGACAAGGGAGTCGAGGGTGTTTTCGGAGTAGGAGGCCTGTCGGGAGTCAGTTGACGGGCAGGACAGAGCTCTAAGTATTCACTTACAGAACACCGTTAGGGAAACGGTCAAGGAGTTGTCTCGTTATCTCTTTGGTGCTAAGGTTGGCCTTTATTTTATTGGCCTGGACAGGATGAGTATTTGGCAAGTTGGAACGAGATCGGAGCTTACTTTGGCGAGAGCAACAATGTCAGAGCGACGGAGTTTTGAGAGAGCAGTAGCGTCCATGTTGAGGGCAGGAGTGGATTAAATTGAATTGAGGGACGATCGGTTTATATCATGGCAGACAATAAAGCGCGCTGGCCTTGTAAAGCGTCCGAGACGCTTTGGGAACATGGCCATGTTTTGCGAACACATTGTTCCTTTCACTGGGTTTCAGTTATTTTGCGGCGCGCTTTGTTCGACTTCAACATCGGAGATCGTCGTCGCTCGAAGAGGAAACAAGCGCGTCTCAAACGGGTAACTGGACAGCCACACCTCACTTCTCTTGTGCCACTCATGCCAAAATTCAACATCCCCAGATTTCTTTGGCCATGATGGCATATGACAAGAGTGGTTTTTTCTCCGTGATAGAATCCTGATTTTCGTTCAAATCTACAGTGACCTTGCCACCAAAGACACCACATACTTTTTTGAGCTCCTGTGTCTCGTACTTCATCATGACCACCTCTTGAGCACCCCAACCTGCCTTCAAATTTCTCTCTGCCGGATGCTGATCAACTCCGACATCATAAATCGGTGGCCCTGCCGCCGCTTTGACCCACGAGGCGCTTGCTGCATTGTTCTACGCTTTGACCAGAGATAGGATACATAACAACACAACAGACTTCACCTCAACCCATATTGTCTGCTTTTATTCCGCCATGTCCAGCTCTTCGTCACCCCGACTAAATGAGGACCAGCTCAGAGCGCTTACCCGTAAAGAAATTCAAGCCCTCGCAAAGGTGAATTCCAACCCTCCTTCTCCTCCTGTGGTGCCAAAGCAACATATCCGGCAGAAGGAGAACATAAAACCTGCAAATTCAAGCACAGACAAGCTCATCAAACGCCTTCTCGACAAATTCTACCCTACTGCCCCCAAGTAAGTATGTTGTCGATACTTTCAGCGATGTGTCTAAGTGAATTATTCATTAGAGTGTCAGCATCGCGGTCCTGTACTAACCCCGAATCCAAACCTATAACCCCGAGCGCATCACCCAGACAGCAGAGTGAGATACACTTTACCTTCGTCGAGTTTCAGCACTCTAAAGCAAGTTACAGGGAGATCAGCGCGTCTTGCTACTGCTGAAGATTTAAACCCACTTCCAGCGGCCCCACTCACGGCTTCGACTTTTTCTGTGCCGATTGAGAGAGTCCGGACAACCGATCCCGTTCCCGCTATCAACCCCGTTCGGATTTTTTCTGTAGCAGGCTCCACCCATGAATCATCTACTTCTCACCTCAGCATCGCTGGCTTCCCCCTTACCGTAGCAGGTTCCAGTATGCCCCCCGGCCATGCAGGCATAAAAGCGGCGACGGCGCCCGACACAACCGATCCTGTTTCCATACAAGCACCCGCACCTGGGACAAAAACTCCCCTTCCTATCCCACCTCCCCAATTCCCTGGACCCACGACCCAATCTGTAAAGATTGATTTCCGCCCTCCGGGACCTCCCACCCAACCATCCGCATACCCCTCGATAAAGCTCCTGGAAACCTACCAGTGTCGGGTGGCTAACCTCCACGAGGAGTTCGCCGAGATTCCTGGTTTTTTCTCGACGATGGAGCGTATGCTCCCCAACGTGGAGCGTACCGCGATTTCCGTCAGTCAGGCCGTGAAGACGTTCGTCTGGGATGGATATTACGTCGAGCGGGAGATCGTGAGCAAGATGAAGCAAGAGCAGACTCTGTGGGACGGCAGTAATGTCATGCCACCGGGACCCAAGCGCGACGCGTGGTTCACATTCCTCGAGGCTGGTGCGAAGCACTATCATGGGCTACAGAACGTGGAAATCGCGGCCGATGTGGCCAACTTCGACTGGTCCGCATCTGATTCCGATGCAATGACCACTGGATCGTCCAGCACTCGTCAAAAGCGGCAACGGGAGACGGAAAGCGGCACGGTAGATGAGACCAAGCCCTTGAAGCGTCGCAAAGACCGAGGATCGATCGAATTTTAGGTGTACTGTGTTCGCATAGACTCATGGCTTCGCGTTGGTCTTAGATGATTGGATCCATTAATCCTATAGTCAAACTACGCAAAATCGTGTACTTATATTCCTTTCTCCCGCTTCAAAACTCGTCATAGAATCACCTTTCAAGAAAGGGAACTGCCCAACCTAGAAGAAAAAGCGTCCAAAAAAAAACATAAACAAGATAATTAGCCTCGGCTACTTTTATTCATAAAGTTACTTTGGGATCGAGGGGGATGAAAGATATGGTATAGCGAAGGCCGCAATCAAGACCAGCGCGGCGAGCGTCAGAGCAGTCGCGTAGGACTCGCGCCCCGCTTCGAGGATCACAGGTTGCGGTGGCAGCCGCTTTTGAGGGGCGCGGATGTAGGAGGGGGGAGACGGGAAGAGCTGGACGTACCCGATAGATTTGAAACCTTGAATGCTGGTGAGGGTGAGCAACCAGGGGTAATAAAGCCAGTACGGAATGAAACATACTAGTAGCCTTCAAGGTTGCGCTTAATCTCATCCTCCATACCCGTCGGGACTCCTTCAAGCAGGAAGGTCACAGTGCTCGAATCGGATCCTTGGACGATGGTGGTCGTCAGTATAGCGTGGTGACCTGTCGACCAACCGTTAAGATTCGGATAATACGTCAACCGGAGGCAAGCGTACCCGATGGCCATGTTGGACTCTGCAAGGCCCAAGTCTGCACAATTTCAGAAGGGCGCGTGAGAGAGACATATTTTCCCTTCACGCCGCCACCGAAGAGAACATAGTCGGTATCGGCTTTGGCAGCCGACTGGGAATACATCTGAGCACGTCGGAAAGCACAAAGTGAAAAAGGACAAACCTGCGCGGAGGCACGCGTCCACATCGGAATGCGTTTTTCATCCGTCAACAGTCCAAAGAGATCGTCTGCAGCGGCCATGAATGATGCTTCGACGGTAATTTTGGTAGTGTTGACGTTGCTCTTCTTCTCCGCTGGTTTGGGCGCTGCCGGAGCAGCTGCAGAAGCACTAGCACCGGAGGTCGAGGCTGCAGGAATGGGAGTACCGGATCGGCTAGGATCCCCGCTAATAGTGAGATCTTTGCCATGGGTGTCAACCAACGCAACGGCGAATTCAGCGAATTTAGCTTCGAGAGCGGTAGGGAGTCGCGACTTTGCGACCGAAAAAAGCGAGTCTACGCTGCAAGCCAGTCAGCACGACAAGTGGATGGCCTTGTAGAGTGAACCCACGCTGGCGAGGATGGCGTGGCGAGAGTCCATTGGTACTGGGCGAAGAGTGAGATGATGAATACGACATCTGGACCGACGTACAACGTAGTCGGACAAGCCATCCAAAGTGATTTCGTGGGAGACCTCAGGAATAGTCACCGTCCCCTTGACTTCCGTTCCATCCGACGCGGTTCCGGACCAGGCACAGACCACTTTGCAATCGTATATCGTGATGAGCCTGAAAATTAGTCTATACACGCGAATCTTTTGGATCGCGGGAGGAGCGCACTTTGATTTCCTCTGACCCAACTCGACGTCACCGTCGACCTCGGTCACGCTGGATATCGCAACGACCTCGGTGTCCTTGCCGGCTATGGTAATAGTGGTCAATTCGCGCTCGAACCAGTCTTGACCCCAACGCGTGACGTTCTTGTTCTTCCAGTGCCAGTTTGCTGTGGACGGCGGAAGGGGAGCAGGCTGGGCCATGATTGCGAAGGAAGATGGGGCAGAAAAGGTCTAAGTAAAAGTTTTAAGGCAAGATAACACAAACACCAAACAAATAGTGTATGTTCTGGCACATTCTAAAAGTTTCCTCATCAAGAGGTGAGCGATCGGCGGATCTTGGACACTGATGGCGCGTAGCTGCATCACTGATGCTTACTCGGATCGTCGGCATCACTGCTTTCAGCTCGCCACCGCTGGCAAGCTCGTCTGCGCTCGTCGTTCCTACTGCCTTGTTTGCTGCTCAAGTACTATGCTTAACACGATAATGAACATTCTAGTTGGCCGAAAACATCGCCCCCTGAAGAACCCGAATGAAGAAAATGTGGCATATGCAAAGGAATTCGCATTATCGGACGGATTATGTGCAACATGTACAGGGTCAATGTTCCATCCTGAATTCAGAGTGAGCTGGGAAGGGTAGAGGGAGCCGGGTGTTGAGGGAGACGCGAGTGGTGGTGGAGAGACGCGCAACTGTTGGCAACTGTTGGAATTGACGGCCGTTGATTGCCATTTCCTTTTTAGGGGGGGGGGGGGTCGTGGGAGCGTGTCCGCGATCCGGAGATCGCTCACCTCTTGTTCCTCATTACGGTCTACGGACAGTATCATAATACTCCGCGGCGAGCGCCGAGGTGTAGAGGTAACATACATGGGTCATTTACCGTACCCGACCATCCCTTGCTCAATCAAGACGCCATGCACGACGAGATCTGCAATAGTAATACAATACAAAGTTAAAATAACACGGTGTATGGCAGACGTACGGGGAGGACGCGCGCGGAAAATAGACGCGCCGAGGTGCTCGCAGGATGAACCAGCGCAGGGGACATTAAACCTTCGCCTTGCCCTTCTTCACCACAATGCCCAACGATTTCTTGTTGTCCAACTTGACCTTCTTCATCGTGTGAATGGCGCTAGTTTTGGATGATATGAGGGACCGCGCCGAGTCTGGGAGTAAGCTGAGCAAGGAGGGCTCCACATCTTCTGCCTTTCGCTTGACAGTCACAACCGTCGGCGCCGCAGCCAACGTGGCGTCCTCTCCGTCGGTCGCAGCACCAGAGGTCGAGGTGGTCGGCATTGTCACCTTGGCGAAAACCTCCCGCACAAGCTTCTCGTCCTCCTCCTCGATCCGCTTCCGCTCCATATCCTCCTCGTTCTCCAGTTCTTCGACTCCTATTCGCGCCAGGAGATCGACCGAGGAGTTTCCTACCCGTTCATTCCGCGCGTTCCGTGCCCGGATATCCTGCAGCGCGTCCAATATGTCCATCTCGCGCTTCGAGTCCGTCGTCCGATTCTCGAGCACTTTCATTGGGTTGTTCTCCTCTTCTTCCAGCTTCGCCAGCCGATCGACCTCTTCGACCTCCCGCTCCTCTCTCCATGGCTCGAAATTCCGCGACGCGCCGTGCTCCGCGGTGTAGTCAGTGTTCTTCGGGTCCGTCTTAAATGTAATCTCGGCGGAACATAGCGTACTGCCCGAGCCGTTAGCATTCAACAGGTTTGAGAAATACAAGCCGACGCACCATTTAATGTAGAACCGGAAGATCTTGATTCCATAGTAATCTTCGCCGTCGACAGTCTCCTTCCGAGCATTGAACTTCTTGCCCTTGTAGACATACTCTCCGCATGTGTTGCATCGCCTGGGGGATGGCATTAGTGGAAGGGTGCAGCACAAGGGCCGGGTTACGCACATGGAGAACGGGGCCATGAGACGAACGACCTGCTGCGAGTTCTTGGGACCCCGCCGTCTCGGGATGAGATCGGGGTCGAAATCCGGAGGGAAGTACTTGTTGAGAACTGGGGTCCGTGTAAGGACACGCAGGTTTGGAGAACAGAATTGACGCACCTTTACGCTCAGCCATGGCGTATCACAGTATAATACAAGAGCTGGCGATCGTCGACGTTGAGTCGAAGAGCGAATCCTTTGTCAGCAATACCGGGCCGAGCGTATTATTTGCACTTGATTTCGTAGTCCTTCCCTCAACCATGATGTCTGAATCCACGGCGGTACATTCGTGCCCTGCACAGGAAACCCGCGCTATGAGAAAATTTTACCGCGGACAGAGATGTTGCATAACAGGCACACTCAACACTGTTCATTGGTCGCGTCAGTTAGATGCAGGCTCAGCCATTGATTCTTCCGCCGCCAGGGTTCGCCACCGCACCCTACTCAGTCGCTCGTGGCTGACAGATGTCGATAGCTCGGTTGGATGCTAGTGCACAATCTCCGCGAAAACCGGTACCCAGAACATGCCGCCGAGGTCCGCGAGAATTTAGTTCCATGTAAGATGGATCCTGCTCTCTCCACGGTATCGGGCTAAGTCTACAGTATCGGCAACCTATCATGGCATGGCAGACCGCGGGACACCCAGGTTGACCCTGTTTCCCCATGAAGACGTCGTGGCGAAAACGCTTCAGTACGAGCTCGACGTTCGCGAGTGGCGGCTAACCGAGGTGATAGCTGGGAGAGGTGACCCCGGGCGTCCCCCTTACAGCCCTGGGTATCCAGTGAGATATATACCAGCTCCACATCGTGATATCGAACATCAATCGCAGGCAGGACTGAATATATGCAGCGAAGATGTAGGACCCATCCTCCCGTGTCGTCTCCACATGAGCACTTACTACTCCCCCGGTAATCGGACTAACATCCTACATGAATCCGCTGAGGGTGCCCTACAAGTCTTTGATTCCAGTCATTGCCCTGGCACCGGCACTGGCCAGCGCTTCCCTATCGTCAACACCCTTCTCTCGATCCCTTTTGCGCTCCTACACCAGACGCCCCGACTGCAGGGATTGGCGCCGATAGATGCATACCAATCTCAATTGGTGGCAATGGCAATTGATATCATACACTTGTACAGCTGGAAACCTGTTGTTCACTCGGCCGTTCTTCCATCGGCATCACCTCGACGGTCCCCTCCCCTTCCTATAATGCAAAGACAAGCGACCTGGGAAAGCATGCTGCCCCATGTTGGGAAGGCGATACATACGCCCGCATCAGTATCTATTAACTGGGGTAGGGAAACAAATGGGAATAGAGTTGTGAGCCTGCCGCTACCAGACAGTCCTCCGACACCTTCCTTTCTCCACCAATCCCACCAACCACCTGTAACGGAGCTCGCCGATGGTTCTTTTCGTGTTGGACCAGATCTGGGGTGCGGACTCTGCGGAGACGAGCTGAAAGTTTCCGATGTGTTTGAGTCATGCCTCAACGTCCTCGAGACCGACATCGACTTTGACGGAACAGATACCAGTGGTGAGGATCTCGAGCAGGAGATGGCCCAGGGCTTTATCGGTAAGACGGGCAACGATACGTTGATGGTTCGCGGCTGCATCGACCCAGCCGTGTATGTTCAGTATCACGACCTGAACATTCTCGCGCGTACTGAACCATCGGACATCCGGATATAATTTGAAAACGTTGGCGTACCGATATACGTATCATGTATATAATAGTATATTATTGAATAAGTTGATACCTACAATTACAAGCATAATTACATCCAGCTAGTCGTCTTCTTCAGCGTCCAAATATCACTACTTCGGCAAGCGCACCGTCTCCCAAGCGAAAGTAGCTCTACGGTTTGGCGTTTCCCATTCGTCTGGTATTACGTCACGATATCTGGCCTGTCGCAGAGCGCCTGCGTCTGCGGATTCGCGTACGCCCGCGTCGCAGGCTCGTCAGCAAAATAAGTACCAAATGGAATAATCACACCGCAGCTACTCAGCCGGGCCGAACCGTTTTGGTTCAAGCGCTCAAGCCTCAAGTTGCGAGCTTGGAGGATTTCAAAGCTTCAGTGGTCGTTCGACAACAGCTTGACTTCCTCATGATTGAATATCTGCCAATATGACACAACGCCGGGTTGATCAGCGCTTTTAATGTTTCTAGCCAAGAATAGCAGTTCTAAATTAATTTCCGCCTGCGAACCTGAGCTTGAGTGTTTTCTTTTCTCAAGCTCATATGCTGCTTACCCTTTTACCACCACACTAGTACTCACATCCATGCCCAAAAAAACCACACGCGACCCTCTCGAAGAATACTTCGCCGTAGGTATGCAAGCGGTCGCGGCTCGAATTCTAATTGAACTCTTACTCACCTGGAGTCAATAGAGGTGATCCTCAGTACCCGCCGTATCAATGAACAAATAATTGACGACCCGAATTCCTCTGGGTTTGGGTCTGGGTGGGTAAGTTTTTTCCTTGGAAGTTGCACAGACGAAGGAGAAACCACTGACTCTGGTGCTAGGAATATCTCGTAAAGGTAACCGCCAGCGTCGACCGCGCATGTTACGTTCACTAACCAAACACCAGTGGGCGGGCTATTCGAACGAGCAGAACAGGTACGCTGCTTTTTTTTTTTTACCGATCACGTCCTCCAAATTGTATTCACTTGACAATCTAGCTGGCAGCGAATCGAGGACCTCCGCGAGTGCAAGCGCCTGCTGTGCAGTTTCTGGGAGGAGATCGGCCTCCCATTCATGCTAACAAATTACCGACCCTTCATGATCTCACCGCGCAAGGAGTGGATAGGTGCGTTCCATTTTCCAATTTCATATATCCGTCACCTTACTGGTTCCGCAACACGACTGAAGCCCGAGAAAAAAAGTTATTTGCGTCTCAACAACCCGCTCATGCGACGCCGACACAAACCGACTCCACTTCCAAGGAACGGGCGAGTATATGATATATAATGGGCTTTAGATTCCTAATAACCAGTGCACGGACTTCCTCTCGCATACCAGAGTACATCTAGCTCGCCAAACCGTACCCGTCCGACTTCTCTTGTCCGTAAGCCTACGGTACGTGTGCACTATCTTCGCAATATTATTGAAATGTTTATATATACACCGTACAGCACTCGACCTCGCCTCACGCGACGGGCAGCCAGACGAGCGCCAACCTCAAGATCACCCTGCCGACGCTTTTGTCCCCGACCTCTAAACCAGTATGGCGTTTGTATCTCACATCGACCACGTTCTTACTCTATCCCAGAAGAAGCCAAAACCCACACGGGACAAAACACCCACAGCGATTCAGACCCCGGAGGATCCCATCTTCTCCAACTCCCCCCTCTCACCCCCGCCGACCCCCGAGCCCGAGGTGGCTATGAACAACGCTCAGCCTCAGCGCACGCCGGAACCTTTCCATGCGCCCGACATGCAAGACCTCTTATTATCTGTGGGTCCGACGCTCGTCCCCGACGACCGCATGCAACACCGGACGAATATGGCCGATATATATATCGGCTCGTGGCGGCCCCCACACGACGGGCTGGATATCGAGGGTATGTCGGTTGGATCAGAAATTCTGAGCAGATCCACGCCAGGTCCATCCGATGTGAATCGCAGGTTAGGGTATTTTCGAGCGGAATGCATACATCACGCTGACTGCTCCAATTCCACAGTTTCGATGATCTCTTTGGCTACGGCGAGTTAGGTGATCTGCTCCTGGCTACACCAGCGAAGGACTTTATCGACGGGAGCTGTATTTTTTAGTATCTCAATTCCGCCTCCAGCTGAGTTTTATAGTGCCGCTTAGTTTTTGGAATCCATAGTAAATTATTGCGTCGAGATAAAAGGTGCACAGACCAATGACAAAAGTGAGGTAAATGCGTCCGTCATCCTCTTCCCCTTGTACGATGATGTCTAAGCGCTAGCTACGACGCGATGGTATCGGGGTCTCATGAAAACTCGGGCATCCCAAGAATCTTGAGGTCATCACGGTTCCGACGCACTTGATACATAACCTTGAGTCTCTATGAATGGTGGAAAGTTTTCTCGTAGTCGTAGCCGCCATCCAGATCGATCGTCAATGCGCTTTGCATCGCACGCGCGCTGACCCGTCGCAGCGCGCTGACCCGTCGCAGCGCAGCGTGGCCGTGCATACAATCTGACGTCCTATGCCCTGGCTCGACTGGTGGTAGAACCCACGGTGCTTCTAGATCTACGTCAAAGACAATATGTCGGTACATGTTGAAGAACCCTATTAATAAGCACCGCAAAGAGGACGCGAACTGGTCGCTACCGAGGGGCTTGCTCGCGGTTACAAGGGAATCGATGTTGTTCACGGGGCAAGATCTCCGGTGAACTCAAAGTCAAGTGAGATTAGCTTATTGCTGCAGGAGCAACTGGACTGAAGGGTTAAACAGACGACTGAGAGGGTGAAGGAAAGTAGGTACTTCGCTGCGATATGTTTCTCAAGGAGCTGCAACAGGGCGTAAGACCTCCGATTCGGTCGTGAGTTTACAGGTTTTACACCTTTTACGCGTGGGCTGAACATCCGACATGGTGGTCGGATAGAGAAAGTGACAAGTGGCTGTCTCTACAGCCACTTAGCCAATATACTCCTTCAACCCGGTTACCATGTCTTCGGGCTCTTCGCCTCCCGCAAAACGCCAAAGAACAGAGGATGTGCCCATAACGCGCTCCGATATCTGGCACAGTGATGGGAGTGTCATCCTGCAGGCCGAGGACACGCAATTCCGCGTCCATTGGGGCGTTCTCGCGCTGCATTCGTCATTTTTCCGCGACATGCAGGGCCTCCCCCAGCCACCCGAGCAGCCGAGCGTCGACGGCTGCCCCGTCGTCGAGCTGCAGGACACCGCTGTAGATGTTCAGCATTTGTTGAAGGCGCTGTATAGCCCGTGCGTACATTCGTCTCTCAGTGGCGCGCTGCGCTGATATTTTTCGGGGCGCGTAGCACGTTCCTAACTCAGGAGAAACTCCCACTGCCGGCCATCGCGGCGCTGGTCCGTCTCGGGCGAAAATACGATTTTCGAGAGTTGCTAGACAAGGCCGTGGAGCGCCTCACGTTCGAAAATCCCACGACTCTCGAGAAATACGATGCCCTGCTGGATGGTCGAAGATACACCACTACGCGCATCGCGTACTACCGTGGCATATTCTATGACATAGTGACTCTGGCCAGAGAGAACAATATATTGTCCGTGCTTCCTTGCGCGTACTACCGTTCGTTGATATATCATACCCAAGTAAGTTAAATGGTCTCTGCTTGGTGTCCCGAACACTCTAAATTGGCTGTCCCGACAGGAGGACTCGTTCGATGGCATCCCAAGAATGGATGGATCATTGGCTGCTCTAGCTCCGATCGATCAACGGCGGTGCGTCGTGGGCCGCACAAAACTCTTGAAGGTGCAAATGGAGCCAGGCTATCCGCGCGGAAGGCTTCGCTCGTGGCCCAACAACTATGATTGCGCCAATATTCTGCGGTGCACTGAGAATCGGTTGCAGAAATATACGTCTTACCACCAGCTTTGTACCCTGAACACATATGCGGTTCAACAGCCCAAAATACAGAGGCTGTTCTGCAGTGCGTGTCAAGAGCACATCGAGGAAACAGTGGAAGCGGGCAGGAGGAAGATATGGGAGGAGCTTCCCGGTTTTTTTGACCTCCCGCCGTGGACCGAGCCGAAGAATGACCTGTAGTCCTCCGTGTTTGGGAGTTCCATCTTGACCCGCCTTTTGCGAAGTATCCGCCATGCATCCGCCTCCTACCCTGTCGTTTTACCTATGTCCAGATTCCTATGTACACACGAATTCACCAGCCTCAGTGATCACACAATCAAATCCAACGCACTCGTTCCCGACACCTCTTTGCATCTCGCGTGAATCCTTTTATGTTTAATGCTGAACGCGTTGATACCTCGTGGACAGTGTGTATCTATGGCCGGTTCCTTTTGTTCACACCCGCGTTTTCCGGTTTCGCTGCTCTGATCACCACTGCATGTGTCTTCCTCCCTGACTTTCCTTGTTTCGGTTCCTCTTTTGCATCTCCTGCGTCAGGAAGAATTGTTCGATGGCGTTCTCAGCACGCTTTCTAACTCTGATCCACCGACGTTACTGCGTCCTGGGTCACATAAAACTCCTGAAGGCACAAATGGCACCGGGCTGGAAGTTCTGCCTCGCGCAACATGCTGGCAGTCTTCGCTGTCGTTCTCCTCTGAGTCAGCGGCTCGAAGACCTTGAAATATACTCAAGCGTCGTCCCAATCTTTTGCGAGAACTCGAAGTCCGGGTGCCAGAAGTGTTCAACAGTTCTATCGCAGGCATTTCCTATTATAACCGGTACCCACTCACCATCCAAGTCCCATCATCCCCGCATTTCTCCGAGAACTCATCCACGTTCGCCCCCTTTCCTCGTCCGTCTTCCTTGTGCTTGATTTATTCAATGTTTCGACTTGAACCGTGGGAAGGATGTCGAACCGTGGGAAGGAAATGATCGACTGGTCAAAGGTAGAAGGCTAGTAGAACGTTGGGTAAACGCCTGCTCCAGTGCTTGCGGCGTTTTTTTTTTCTTGTTGAGGTTTCAACACGCTGGAAGCCACTCAGTCTCTTACACCTGAATCTTTTCCCTGCGCGGTGTCCACGGGTAAATAATCCTTGAAAGTCTTCAATCAAAATCCACTTCCGTCAGCGTGTGCTATGCCTCGTATCTGAGTCGGCCTGGCTCAGAAACCAGGCATGCGTGTCAACTCCCTCAGACTCCTCTGGTCGTAAATATGAATATTAATGTTAGTATCATCGAGAGCGGTCCATACATAGGCAAAATCCACCAGCTCCCGAATCAAACAACACAGAATCGAATACCAAAAAAAAGATACGTAACCGGTTTAACGTGCGTTTAGTTGGCGCGCGCAAGAGGTGGGAAAAGCCTCTTGCACGGTACTAAGCCTGGGGCCCGCGGCAAGGGAGCACGAGGATGGAGCCGAAGCTCACACCCGCCCCCGGGAAATGTGTCGGCACGCATCCACGCGCTTGCTAATATCCACCTCTCCGCGGCCTCCATCTCGACACGCTTCACATCTCCGTGACTTCGAAACACCGCGTACATGGACTCGGAGGCGCTGGCCACGGTACAAAACGGGACGGGAAACATGGGTGGCCAGCGGGATGTAGAAATAAAGGAAAGGAGGGAGGGAGGAAGGGAGGAGGGAAGGAAGACATACCACCGTCCGCGCGTCTTGAAGCGTTCAGATCTTGAGGTCTTGAGGGCCTTCAGGTCTTGAATCTTGAGCAGTCTCCCACTGAGGTCTTCTAGGCGTGTGTCTTGAAGTCTTGAGGCGTTGTGGTTTTGAGAAGCTTGAAGTCTTGAGGTCTTGTAGTCTTGAGGGTCTCGAAGATCTTGAGGTCTTGCGAGCGTCTTCGGGGCCGTGTCTTGAAGTCTTGAGGGTCTTGAGGTCTTGAATCTTGAACAGTTTCCCACCGAGGCCTTCTGGGCGTCTTCGGGGTCTTGGCTTGAGGTCGAAGACACCCTGTATTGAAGTCTTGAGGTCTTGAGAACGCCTTGAAGTTTTGAGCAGTCTCCCACTGAGGTCTCCGGGGCGTCTTTGGCACCGCGTCTTGAGGTCTTGAGCAGTCTCCCACTGAGGTTTTCTGGGTGTGTCTTGAGGTCTTGAGGGTCTTGAGGTTTTGAATCTTGAACAGTCTCCCACTGAGATCTTCGGGCTTTGTTGAGGCGCTGTGCTGAAGTCTTGAAGTCTTGGAGTCTTGTGTGAAGTCTCGAAATATCTTGAGGTCTTCGGGCATCTTCGGGGCGAAGTTTTGAGTCTTGAGGCACTTGAGGTCTTGAGGCTCTTGAGGCCTTGACTGCGGTGCTGCGAGGGAGACTCGTGCCCATTACCTGCTACACTGCCCGGCATGGGAACATTTGCGCCAACCCCTACAACGAGCATCATATGGAGCGGGTATACTCGGCGCAGTTAGTGTTTGCAACTTGTTGAATCACCCAAAGCTGCTCAAACCCCTCATCACCTTCGTAACCAAGACCCGCCGTTTCTGCTGAGTCAGGTCTTTTCTTTTTCACTTTCCATCTTATCTCCCTACCTTACTTACACATAATACCCATCACCGCACACCCTTCTTAGCTTACATACCACTCCCATTCGCCCTCTCACCCAACCCCGCTACGTTACGATGTGATTCATGTTTCCCCATCGGTATTCTCCTTTTACTTCTCCCTCTCTCTCTGACGTACACACAAAAAAGCCTCGCCAACCCACTTACAGTTATTGTCGAATACCCCCATACTAGTTAGACTAGTGTACGGCTGCGTAGCCCTTAGGGCCAGGTACAGCTACAAATAGAACTCAAGTTCAAGTTCAAGTTCAAGGTCTTCAGATCTTGAGCAGTCTCCCACTGAGGTCTTGCTGTGCACGGCGTCCCAGCGAGGTATCGAGCGCGCCCGGTCGTGAGATAGATTCGGTACAACGCGAGCTCGGCATACCGCGTGTAAGGAGACTCTGTCCTAGAATGCCAACGTAAGGATATTCTGTGGACGACGGCAGCGGGGGAGAGAATTGCTGCAGCTTAACGGTCGAATTGGTGCAGCTAAGCGGGAGATGATGGAAGTGCGGAGAAAGAGATGGAAGTGGCTGACATTGACCCGGCTGAGTCTTAAGCTGAGTCCGAATTCAATTGAATTCAAGGCTGACACCTTTGGCGTTGTTTGCGCCCGAGCTGGCCGCTCACGTGGGCGCGTCATTAATGCCTCTGTGTCGACTCTTTATTGTAAGGTATGGAAGCTCCAACTGAATATATGAAGAATATGAATTAATTATTAGTGTGCTGGACTAGCTAGCTTTTATACTACTAAGAATAATACTAGAACTATCTACAAGTCTCCAGGAAGATGAGTAAGGTCGCCGAAGCTGACTGATACTCCCCGAGCATTGTGTCGGCTTCACCGACGCACCGAGGCGGGAATGATCCGGGATATCCCGTGATGTTCCCACGTATTCTACGTGCTTCGGGATTGAACTCCAACACTCCCCCTCAAGCCTGAAGCATTCCCATATCACCAGTGAACTTGGTGTGTTTGGGCTTCGCCAGACCTTTGGTGAGTACGTCGGCAACCATTTCGTGAGTCGGACAATAAATGATGTCAATATCTCCATTGGCAACTTTTTCACGAATGAAATGATGCTGGATGTCAACGTGTTTGGTGCGCGCATGGAACTGAGGATCGCGCGAGAGTGCAATAGCTGACTGGTTATCAGCATAGAGTGTTGTCGGTCCTTCCTGTGGAATTTGGAGTCCATGAAGAAGCTGCCGAAGCCAAATGGCTTGGCGTGTTGTGTGAGTAGCCGCAATATATTCGGCTTCGGTGGATGATAACGCAATAGTGCTTTGTTTGCGGGAACTCCAAGCTATGGCGCCTCCTCCTAGCATGAATGAGTAGCCGGAAATTGATTTCCGGTCGTTGGGGTTAGATCCCCAATCTGCGTCTGTATAGCCGATGATTTTTATCGGCCATTCGTCCTCATCAGCACCGCTGTAGGTAAGTCCGTATGCTCGAGTTCCATTGAGGTACCTAAAAACACATTTGACAGCTGTCCAGTGTTCTGGTCCTGGATTCGAAGTGAACTGGCTGAGAGTTTGAACTGCGTAGGCGATGTCGGGCCGTGTTCCCATGGCTGCGTACATCAGAGATCCAATTGCAACCGCGTAAAGACCTCCGCCAATTTTATCCGAAGGATGGTCTTCGCGTTTTGACAGGATAACATGTGGATCGAGTGGTGTTGACACGGGTGAGGAGTTGTCCATTTTGAACCTGCGTAGAATGGTGTCCACATAATTTTTCTGTGACAATGTGATAGACTTCGTCGCTCTATTCCGTGAGATTTCGATTCCGAGAAGTAAGCGCGGTTCTCCAATATCTTTAATTTCAAACTCGGCTTTGAGTATAGATTTGACTTTTGTCATTTCGGCTGTGGTGTTGGTGATAACAGCAATGTCGTCCACCCAGATCAATAAGATCGCGTAGTCCTCTCTGTTTCTACGGAGGTAAACACAATGATCGGCTTCGAGTCGTGTGAAGCCGTGTTTACTGAGGGCGTTATGCAGTTTTAAATTCCAACGGCGGCCGGACTGTTTCAGTCCGTAGAGAGTTTTGCGTAGGCGGTAGACTCTGCCTGTTCCGTCATCGAAATCTGGTGCTTGGAGCATGTAGATCTCTTCTTCGAGATCACCATTTAGAAATGCCCCTTTGACATCAAGCACTTGTATCTCCAGATCTTCTATCGCGGCAAAGGCAAGTCCAGTTCGGAGTGAATCAAGTCGAACAACGGTGAAACGGTGCACTCGAGCGTGGCCTATGCTAGGACTGATATAGAGTGATGCAAAACACCATTGTGTCGGCTTCACCGACGCACCGAGGCGGGAATGATCCGGGATATCCCGTGATGTTCCCACGTATTCTACGTGCTTCGGGATTGAACTCCAACACTCTTTGCGAGTTTTTTCCCTAGAAGGCCGTTCTCATTTTCTTCCAAGTTTCCCTTGTGTTTTTTTTCCAGCTTCGGACTCCGACATGCAGATCCTCGAAATTCTACTATGGCTCATGCTGCCCAAATGCTGCCAGTGTTTCTGAATTTCCCCGAGTTCTAATTTTTTTCCTCTCTGGAGTCTGGATTTACTTCCGCGCCCGGCCCCCTTCAACCCATCCACGCCCTCCGTATAACCAACTCATCCCGTGAACCCCTGGCCATAATACCAATATCGTGGATTACGTATCTCAGGCTCAGGCTCAGGACATACCGCCGCTCGGTAAACCGTGGGCGACTCGACTCAAGAACGCCCATACTCGCTGCTCGGGTAGCTAATATTCATATCCTCAAGCGACAACGTCGACTCAAGAACGCCCCTAATCGCTGCTCGGGTAGCTAATATTCATATTCATATCATCAAGCGACGTTCAGGGCACCTGCTAGGGGCGGCGGGTTCACGCTGCACAACCGCTGTCCAACTTGGTCGTCGACAAACATGGGCTCGCTACCAAACGGATCCATCCTCCCAGTCGGAGTCGCTCTGACCAAAACCAAAGCCAAAACGAAAAGCCTCCAGCTTCGGCCGACTCGATTCTGCCTGGGGTTCTTCCTGATGTAATGTATCGGGAGGTACAGCAACGCATGCAATTCAAAAATTTGCGCGCGATTGTATATTCCAAAGTTAGCCGCTCACCGAGTCACGTAGGCGCGATTCGATCCTCCCGAGTCCCGAGTCCCAGCCTCCGATCTAGCTACAGCAATGGATGCAATTGAAACAACTTGAATTTGCGCGATTATATATTCCAAAGTTAGCCGCCCACCGAGTCACGTACGCGCGATTCGATCCCCCCGAGTCCCGAGTCCCGAGTCCCAGCCACCGATCGAGCTCCCAGCCTCCGATCTACCTCTCCGATCCCAGGAACATCACCCCGTCCAGATCTTTACATAATACATATCCTGCGATAGGAGTGCCGACAGTCGACAGCCGGAACACTTTTGAGTTTCCGCCTCAGATCAATCTACCCGATATAGTAACTACTTTCGGCAGCGCGGCATACGGGTCGCATTTTCAAGCTCCGCCCATGACAAACAACCCACGCGCTGTCAGCCGCAATTCCTTTCTCCTTTCCTCCCACCACCCTCGCTGCCACGTCTGCCACGCCCCGTATGCCCTCCATCCCACCCACCCCGCCGCTCCTGAGATTTCGCTTGCCATTGCAGACACCGATGTCCGCTGTCGAGGAGTTAGGGCGCGCTGCGCTTGCCCTAGCTCCGGGTATCAGCAGTGCCATCCCGCCACCACCGGTTAGCGTTAGGGTGAAGATCAGTAGAAATGCGCGAAGCAAGGAATTATGCAATATTCTTAGTTAGCCATAACTTTACATGCATAATCTACTCTTTTTATCATTATCTATGGTCCAGCATGAATGCCTCACTGTAAAAGTCGACCTTAACACTCAGTGCGCTAGGCCTGCCGAAGCTGCCGAAAAAGATTACTATATCGGGAAGAATGATCTGAGGCGGAAACTCGACAAGTCGGACGGAACGGCGGAGGCCATAATATTAATATTAACGTGACCTGAACACGCCGGCCAGGGCACGGAAATTGAATTGGCGACACAGCACGCCCGGCGGACGAGCAAAATTAAAAGAACGATCCGGATGAGGGCGACGCCATACGACACAGAGTGACACCAGTTCAGGACATGAATTTTGAACGTGGACGTTTGAATGGACGGATGGAATGGCCGACGGCGAAGTGCTGGACGCGTTGACGAAAGAATCCAAACAACCTAGAACCCAGAGAATTGAAATCTTGGCAAACCACGGAGTCGAAGTCCAAGTGATCCAACCACGAACCTGAAAGAAAGAAAGAAAAGATGCATTCGGAAACGAGTGTGTGCGAGTGTGCTACGAGTCCATGTCAAGTATTTATGCCTATGCTACATGCGATGCGAGGAGAGGATGAGAGGCAAGTGAAGTGGGGATACAAATACACGCGTAGATGAGTTGGTCGGGGATTGCAGGGACTGTGAAGAGAGAGATGGAGGAAGTAAGATAAGGAGGGAGCAGCCGGCGCGTATCGGAATGTGAGACAAGGAAGTAGAAGAAGAGGAAGTGGGAGTTTGGAAGCTAGTCTAGTATGCACGTGTCAGCGCGTAGACGAGACGGTCATTCAAGTCGGACGCACCGGTGTCTTATTGTGAGTTGTCGATGTCGATGTCTTGGGGTGATGCTGGCAATGGAGGCAGGCTAGAGGCAAAGAAAGAGGCGGCACCCGCGGCGCGCGGGCTGGGTCTAGTATTCGCGTCAGTGGGGTGTGGGAGATGGAGAGGGGAGGGCGTACCGTGTCGGTCGTAAGAGGCGCGTCGGACGCGTCGTGCGCGAAAGGGGACGCGTCAAACGGCATCAAAAGACCGCCGGCACCCGGGACGCGGCGCATAACATCGTCGAGCGTGGGGATTGCGGCGATGGGGTCGAGGGACGGCGCAGGGACGGGCACGGGGGCGGCGCCGGCCGAGGCGAGGAGGAGCGCGAGTGCGATCAGTGCTGCAGCTGCAGAAGAACGTCAATGTAAGTAAGTGACAGGGCAGTGACGCGACGCACGCAGCAGGTGCATCCTGGCGTCGGTAGGCCGCGGCGGGTCGTTATCGGCGGTTTAAGGAGCACTAGAGAAGGAGGGCAGAGGAGAGTGGTTATAGGGCGCCTGCGCTGTGAATGGATATGGGACACAAAGGGCTCAAAGGGAGATTCGCGTATAGGGCCGCCATTGTGGATTCAAGTACTCGTAGGCTTTGCGCAAAGAGGACAAGGGGACGTGAAGGTTGCATCGCGACTTTGTTACGGGCGCGGCGGAGAACGTGGCGGACAAAGCTGGCGTTATGGCATGTCCGCATTTGGAACAAGCGTATCATCATTCATCCGATTGAGTCCGAAAGCCTGAGGACTTGGAGAAAGTTCTCTCAAAAAACTTGACATCGACAAAAAGGAGGTCGACTTGGATAAATTTAGCGAAAAGGGGGGGGGGGGGGGCTACCAGCATGCTGGTAGCCCCCCCCCCTGAGGACTTAGAGAAATTTTCTCTCAAAAAAATTGACATCGACAAAGAGAAGGCCGGGACTTAGACAGAAATTTAGCGAAAAAAAAAAGTGGGGGGGGGCTACCAGCATGCTGGTAGCCCCCCCCCCCGAGGACTTAGAGAAATTTCTCTCTAAAAATAAAAAGCCCTAGGGACTTCGAAAACTTTCGCTCAAAATAAAAAGAAGAGCTATCTAGGGACTAGGAGAAATTTCTGAAAAAGAAAAAAAATGGCGGCGGCCAAAGCTGGTGTTATGGCATATCCGCATTTGGCACAAGCGTGAGATCATTCCGAGTTGACTGGTGCGCACTCCTCGTGCAAGACGTCGTTCAGTTCCCTGCGTTCTCCGCGTTCTGGCTGCCCGCCTCTGGGGAAGAAAAAACCCTTATCGCGGTTGCGTGAACGCGTGCGAACCAACATGGTGGCCTGACGTCAGTTGCGTGTCATTTACTGGTTCCTCAGCCAATCAGCGATAAGCTGCGATTCTTCTTGTTGGGCATTGTGAGTTGTGGTTGTCCTGCCTGCTCGTGTCTTCCACGCTCTTTTTACACCCGTCGCTCTTTTTCCTCCGCAATGCACTCCTCTGCACTCGTCGCCGCTGTGCGTCCATTCAAAATCCTTCTAACGCTCAGTGCACTGACCCCCAGCAGGTGTTTGGTCTCGTCGCCTGCGTCGCCGGAGAGTCGTCGACGTCGGCCGCGCCCGCACAGGTCACCCATGTAATCACCGTCTCCAACAACCTCACCGCAACCAATGGCACCACCGTCTTCTCCCCCGTCCGTCGCGTCCCCCCTCCCCCTCCTCCACTCACTCACACCCCCACAGCAAGTCGTCAACGCGTCCCTCGGCGAGACCGTCTTTTTCAACTGTCCGTCCCATTTTTTCTATAAAAAAAAACACTCGCTGACCCCACGCAGTCACCCAGGGCAACCACTCCGCGATCCAGTCCACGTTCGCCGTGCCCTGCGTCCCCGCACACGACACCAACGCCACCATCAACGGCTTCAACACGGGCCTGCGCCCCGCAGGCAACGGCACCTCCGTCACCAACTTCATCATCATCATGAACGCCGACATCGTCAACAACACCCTGTGGTTCTACGACGAGAACACCTGCGGCATCGGCGGTGTCGGCGTCATCAACGCCGGCAACGTCTCCGCCACTCTGCAGCCCATCGACGGGTTTGTGGTACGTCCCTCCTTCACACAGCGATATTGAGTTGGCGCTCACGAGAATGCAGCGTAACGCGGAAAGACTGAACGGCACGGCCGCGACGTCGTCCTCCGCGCCCGCGGCGACGTCCACCAGCAGCTCGGGTTCCTCGTCGGGGTCGAGTTCAGGCTCAGGCTCGAGCTCGGGCTCGGGGAATAGCACCAGCACGAGCGCCGCCAACCGCGCCGTCGTGCCCGCGCTCACCCTCCTCCCGCTCTTCGCCGCCGCCGCCGCCCTCCTCTAGACGTGGGCTCCAGTCTAGATGTGGACGCGCGCGCACAAAATCGCCGGCACTGACGCTTTCTCCGTCGCTGGTACTTAGACGCGCTTGCTTCCCCAGGACCTCTTTCTTGCATATCCCCATATTCCCATACACGTCGCATACCCCCTTCTCCTACTCCTACTCCTACTCCTTCCTTCCTACCGTGCCCGTGTTATTACCCCTCTTATGTTCTCGCGTTGTTGTTGTTTTCACCATCATGCGCTCCGGGTTGTCTGTCTGTCTGTCCATGTTCTCGGCATACGTCGGTGTCTTTACGTTCTACTGCTGTCTTTACGTTTTACGTTTTTGTGGTGTGTTCACGGTTTAGTGGTGTTGGCCCTTGGGATTATATACCACCCGTTCTCCGCTCGGGATTATATACCGCCCGTTCTACGACTCTCGTCGAGTCGCGTTTATGCGTTGCGTTTGTTGATTGATTTAGTGTGGTGCGGAGGACGCGTGCACCCCTGCTGAACCTGGCTATGCATCCCTCGACTGACCTGCGTATTAGAGGAGGAGTTTGGACACAACTCAATTGCTGCAGGCCAGACGCTCAACGCGTTCGTTCCCACGGTTCAACTTCCCTAAGTAAAGTTAAACTTGCGATTGGCGCCCCGGATCATTTCGCATAAGGAGATCTAGAGCAATGCGCGCGAAGGCAAGAGAAAGTCTGAGGGAAATCGAAAATAATTTGAGAATTCAGCGGCTCGGGGATGGATGGAAAGGTTATCCAGATCGAGGTTTTTGTCGGATGCTGGTGCTGGCTTTCTGCGCGAGTCACTGGCAAGGGAGGAGGCGACGACGGGGAGACA
Source organism: Mycena epipterygia (assembly GCA_029281465.1). Lineage (NCBI taxonomy): Eukaryota > Fungi > Basidiomycota > Agaricomycetes > Agaricales > Mycenaceae > Mycena > Mycena epipterygia. The sequence continues at coordinate 630,105 of JARJCQ010000019.1, forward strand.
CCGGTACATTTACACATTTACACATTTACACTTCATCCTTCTCGCGCTAGCATCATGATCTTGGGGACGCGGAGGCGGAGCCTGAGGTCTCCGAACCAAAGATGAGTAGCGTGCTGGCGCTGACTCCGACACACAGTTGAATCGCGCTGCGTACTTCAAGTTGCAGCCTGCGAGGTTCCTCGTGCCTGCTGCAAGACCAGGACAGTGGTATATATATATGGGGAGGCTCCGCTACAAGTAAACGATCCTGGCGCTCCTGACCCCGGCGAGCGTCGACTTGAGCGATGGGAGTTCTTGCGCCTCTAGACCGGCAGCTATGTCTGTATAGAACCAGGTGAGCGTCGTATTTGAGGCCTTATGCATGCCAGTAGCATTTCTCCGGCTCGAGCACCGTGCGCGAGTCCGAGATGTGGGATTTTTAATTTTCCGGTCCAAATTTTTAAAAGAGCGGACTCGGAAGTTGGAACAAGGTACACAACTCGGCCCACGAAGTCCAAGCAACATGGACAGATTGTATACGGGGCCGGGCTTGGACCGAACTACCAGCTGAAGAGGGATCCCTGAGGTGCTTGCACAGCTGTAGGCGGATGAAGTCCGATTTCGTTCGGACCGCCACAACGTGTCGGTGTACACGGGTTCTTGTGAGTACCCCCCAAACGTGATACGAGTGTTTTTTGGCGCTTTCTAATACATATTCAACGCGGACGCCGGACGCGAGGGTGTCGATAACGGGTGTCCTTGATTCAAGGCCGAACACATCTTGCGCACCGATGTTCATGCAGCAACCCTCCTCGAAAGCCCGGATGCAGCTATGTATGCACCGGCCCGTCCTCTTGTGCGCTGTAGATGCAGCATCCGCTTGGGTCGGGTTCGTGACGACACCTCCAGGCTTTGACTGACCCGTTGATTTCGGACGTTGTTGCGAAAGGTGTCGAACATTTTCTTCCCACGGTTGAATCTATCGGCAAACAGTGAACGGACACGAGAGACGAGATCGAGGGAGGAGGGCGGAAAATATGGTGTATGGGGAAGGTGATACTGGAAAGAGGGCGCCAGTGAACGGGTATTCAGATTCGCAGGCAAACAAGACGACGACGACATACATAATTACAGTATCTTGTCTTTTCGGAATGGCCGTGAGGCGTGTGGTTGTGTTATTCCGTTTCACCAGAGCCAGGGACTAACGAAAGCCAAGGAGAAAAAAACATGTAGCGGCGACCAGAGCAGTGAACTCGAAAAGGTAGAGGATGGATGCAGATCGTTCACGAAATATCGACAGTCGTCCAAACATCGAAAGATACCATGAGCGAGCGTGTTGGATTTTTTTTGGCGTCGTCTCTGATGCCGACGAACTCGTGCGTACATACAGTAATACTCTGGACATTCGTGAGCCGACAGAGTAGTGGGCTCCGCATATATGGCGGATACATCGTACCTAACGGGAGAAATGAGGGTAAAGACGGAACCCACAAACCAAAAGCGGAGGACTACAGGTCGTTCTTCAGCTCGATCCACGGCGGGAGATCAAAAAAGCCGGGGAGCTCCTCCCATATCTTCCTCCTGCCCGCTTCCACTGTTTCCTCGATGTGCTCTTGACATGCACTGCAGAACAGCCTCTGTATTTTGGGCTGTTGATTCGCATATGTGTTCAGGACATAAAGCACGTGGTAAGACGTATATTTCTCCAACCGATTCTCAGTGCACTGCAGAATATTGGCGCAACCATTGTTGCTGGGCCACGAGCGAAGCCATCCGCGCGGATAGCCTGGCTCCAGTTGCACCTTCAAGAGTTTTGTGCGGCCCACGACGCACCGCCGTTGGTCGATCGGAGCTAGAGCAGCCAATGATCCATCCATTCTTGGGATGCCATCGAACGAGTCCTCCTGCCAATACAGCCAATTTAGAGTGTTCGGGACACCGAGCAGAGACCATTTTAACTTACTTGGGTATGATATATCAACGAACGGTAATACGCGCAAGGAAGCACGGACAATATGTTGTTCTCTCTGGCCAGAGTCAATATGTCATAGAACATGCCACGGTAGTACACAATGCGCGTGGGGCCGTAATTTTTACCATCTTTTATCAGGGCATCGTATTTCTCGAGAGTCATGGGATTTTCGAACGTGAGGCGCTCCACCGCCTGGTCTAGCAGCTCTCTAAAATCGTACTTGCGCCCGAGGCGGATCAGCGCCGCGACGACCGGCAGCGGGAGCGCCTCCTGAGTCAGGAATGTTCTAGTACACGTCCCGGAAAACATCAGCGCAGCGCCCCATAAAGAGCCGAACGTACGCACGGGCTATATAGTGCCTTGAACAGGTACTCGACATCTGCAACGGTGTCCTGCAGCTCGACGACGGGACAGCCGTCGACGCTCGGCTGCTCGGGTGGCTGGGGGAGGCCCTGCATGTCGCGGAAGAACGACGAGTGCAGCGCCAAGACGCTCCAGTGGACGCGGAATTGCGTGTCCTCGGCTTGCAGGACGACGCTCCCATCGCTGTGCCAGATATCTGAGCGCGTTATAGGCGCATTCTCTGTTCTTTGGCGTTTTGCGGAAGGCGAGGAGTCCGAAGACATGGCAACTGGGAAGGAGTATATTGGCTCTGTGGCTATACAGCCGCTTGTCACTTCCCCTATCCGACCACCATATCGGATGTTCAGCCCACGCGTAAAAGGCATAAAACAGACTCACGACCGAATCGGAGGTCTTGGGGCACGCCCTGTTGCAGCTCTTTGAGAAACATATCGCAGCGAAGTACCTACTTTCCTTCACCCTCTCAGTCGTCTGTTTAACCCTGGACCTTCAGCCCAGTTCCTCCTCTAGCATAACGAGCAATAAGCTAACCTCACTTGACTTTGAGCTCACCGGAGATCTTGCCCCGTGAACAACATCGATTTCCTTGTAATCACGAGCAAGCCCCTCGGTAGCGACCAGTTCACGTCTTCGTCGAATTTGTACCGCCATCTAGTCATGCTGCAGGACATGGTACCGAGAACAGTGAAACGTTCAAGCTGATCATTCGCCCTCAGTTTGGTTTTCTCATTCTCTCGGCGCCAATCTGAGGCAAGGGCTCGCCTGTGGATCGATGCCGTTTTATTCCGTGCCTCCGCTATGATACCGTCTGAAAAGGGTATGGTCCTGACTTCGGAATATGGCATTCAGAAGGTCCGTAGCTCGCCACATCAACTACCCGGTACGCCTCGTCCCTAAAGATGAAGCTCGCAAGCGCCACAAGTAATCAGTGTTCTCTGTTGCTGCCGCCATACCAGTCTGACCATTTCTGCCAGCCAAAAAATCCTCCGCGGTGCGCTCACTAACGGGCTCGAGTGGGTCTTCATTATAGTCTGTCTCAATACCACTGGCGACGGAGCGACATACAAGCATAACGAATGCATCAATGTGCCATGCGAACGTCGTTGGCCCTGCTGTTCTCGATGAAGATTCCTTAAGTGGTTTGGACGTGATTGCCGGAACCTTGCCTGCTGGGTGAGTCCTTCGCTCCTCATCTATCGCATGGATTGGCTCACTGACTTTCCTGGTAGATTTACCACGGCTTTTCGGGGGTGGTGACTGGTTTGAAGAGTCTCGTGCATGAATGCATTATTGGTATTTTCTCGGTCTTCCCTTTCATGCGAGCGATTCACCTGAAATTCGATGCGCAATTCTTACACAACGCCCGTCCATTGAAATAATCAGGGGGAACTTGCCCGCTGCCGCGTGCTCGCTGGGGGCGATAAGTACGCCAACTTGAACTTTGTAGAAATCACCTTGATTCAGCAGACTCGAGCTTGGACTCACTCGCCCGTTAAAATCCTCGGAATTAGTTTTCAGAGTCTACTTTCTTAATTTCAGCCTCTCGGATTCTGAACAACTATTCACGGCGTTGACGGTGTCTCTGTTGAACTTGCCGCCATTTCCGTGGTTCTGCGCCTGCGTTCCTCTGCAAATGGGCGACATTCCCAGGCAGCGTTAGCAGGGACCCGAGCCCCGAACCCAGCCTCAAGCTGTACGCGATCCAACAGGTCCTCCTGCGCGACGGCTACGACGATATGTATCAGTGGAAGTGTGCATGATCGCTGCCCTGGGAAGGATCCGGAGAACTGCGTCGCGTGCGAGGAGTTATTGGATTTAGGAGCGCGCTTCAATTTGGACTGCGATGACATTTGAAGCCTTTATCAGAAATATGCACCGTAGCGAATAATCGTCATTTAAAACCTTGGGGGAAAAATGGAAAGCTTCAAGGCAAGGCGTTGCTGAAGCCAAGAAATAAGTCCAAATAAGTCAGGTGCTTAAGCTTACTCTCAAAGCGTGCAGGATTCCGAGCCACCAAGATATTCGATTGGATCAAGCTTTCTTGATCGACCCCTCGATTCTTCCCACCATGTCCTCCGAGTCGCCTCCCGCAAAACGTCAAAGAACAGAAAACGCGCCCATAAAGCGCTCAGATATCTGGCACAGCGATGGGAGCGTCGTCCTGCAAGCCGAGGACACGCAATTCCGCGTCCACTGGAGCGTCTTGGCGCTGCACTCGTCGTTCTTCCGTGACATGCAGAGCCTCCCCCAGCCACCCGAGCAGCCGAGCGTCGACGGTTGCCCCGTCGTCCAACTTCAGGATAACGTCGCAGACGTCAATTACCTGTTGAAGGCACTGTACACTCCGTGCGTACGGTTGTCTCGTGGTAGCGCAGCGCGCTGATGTACGCGTAGGACGTTTCTGGCTCAGGAGAAGCTCCCGCTGCCGGCAATCGCGGCGCTGATCTGTCTCGGACGCAAGTACGATTTCCGGGACATGTTGGACTCGGCGGTGGCGCGCCTGACGTTCGAAAATCCAACGACTCTCGAGAAATACGATGCCCTGATAAGGCATGATGGAAAATACGCCACCACCCGTATTGCGGACCACGCTGGAATATTACATGACATATTGACTCTCGCCAGAGAGAACAATATATTGTCCGTGCTTCCTTGCGCGTACTACCGCACGTCGCTGTATCATACCCAAGTAAGACAGTCTCTGCGTGATGTCCCGAACACTCTGAATTGACTGTTCCCACAGGAGACATTATTCGATGGCATCCCAAGAAGGGATGGATCATTGGCTGCTCTAGCTCCGATCGACCAACGACGGTGCGTCTTGGGTCGCACAAAGCTCTTGAAGGCGCAAGTGGAGCCGGGCTATCCGTGTGAATGGCTTCACTCATGGCCGGATGACGGCTGTGCTGATATCAAATTGTGTGGCGAGATACGGGACGCCAGTTTACGGGATTATACTGGTAGCCTGAATCTCCGTGCCCTGCGCACTTATACAGCACAGGAGCGTAGACTCCAGCCCCGGAACGGCTTCTGCAACGCGTGTCAACAACACATGAAGGAATCAGTGGAAGCGGGTAGGAGGAAGATGTGGGAGGACCTGCCCAGTTTTTTTGACCTCCCGCCCTGGACCGAGCTGAAAAACGATTTGTAGTCCTTCGCCCTTGGTCTGGAGTTGGGTCTCTACCCTGCATGCCATTTCCACCATCGACCCGGAGCCCACTACCCTTTCAATGCACGCATATTTAGACAGCGCCCTCCGATCGACACGTCCTTACAAGCCGTATACTTCATGAATGTCCTGTTTTACACGCAGAGGTTTCCTCCATCTTTCACCCCCCCCCCCCCCCCCTATGAGCCTATAGTTCATATAACGATAGTCATTCCTCCCTCCATTTCCTTAGCTGTTCTTGTCCGGTTTAAGATATGCGACATACGTCTCTTTGTCCATGACCGAACGAAAAGCGAGTCTACCACGGAAATGACAAGCGCGCCTACTGGTGAATGATTTTGTGACACTTGATGGGACACGTGACCGCGACTGAAGTCAGACTCACCAGCGCAATTGAGCGCAATGTCAATATGCATCCATATCACGGATGACGGTGATGGCTTCGACCTTCCACCATCCACGGAGTTTCACGGTTCTGTATCAAGGGCATCCATATCGTGATCGTGACTCCGATATCCTTGGGACGCCGGAATTTCATGGCACCCGATATCGCTGCGTCGCAGCTAACGCGTATACTAGATAGCACGCGTCTCTTTCTGCATACTCTTTATTTCGAGTCAACAAAAACATTTTGAATTCCAAGAGGGTGTGCCGAGTAGTAGAAGACCACACAAGTCAGGCGGTTAGTCCTGGTTTTGCGATGCTTTGGGCGTAATGAAGTAGGAGGACTAGGGAGTCGGGAGGTGAAATCCGGGAAAGGATGCGCCGCGGGGCCAGGACGAACGAAGAGGGTGATTTTATAAATGGCCTGTGGATAACGGCATGAGTGTCTGGTGGAGCTGAAACTGGGTCGCTTGCGGGTTGTGTTTCTGACACGAGCACAGCGAGAGGGTAGTTGATAGTGTGAGGGTGCTTGAATTCATAGGGGGGATATCGTCCAGGAAGAAGATTGTTGGAGCGCGGTATGACCAGAGAGAGAGTTACGACTTTGGGGAAGCAGTGCACCACGAGATTGCACGGCGAATGTGCTTCGTCGTTGGGTTTCGGAGGAGAAAGACCTACAGGTCATTCTTCAACTGGCCCCAAGGCGGGAGGTCAAAGAAACCAGGCAATGCCTCCCACATTTTCTTACGGCCTGCAACCGTCATTTCTTCGTTGTGCTGTCTGCACGGGCCGCAGGTGCTCCTCTGCTCCGAATATTGGGACAGGGCGCACAGATACAGGCCGCTCATATACTTGCCCAACTTGGAATTCCGGGCCTTGGTACAGTTCTCAGGAGTAGTGCAGGCATTGCTTGGTGGTGACCGAAGCCATCCGATCGTATGGCCGGGCTCCGTCTGAGCCTTTAACAGCTTGATGCGACTGAGGACGCATCGACGTTGGTCAACCGGAGCTAGCGAAGCCACCGTTCCATCCGTCTTCAAAACCCCGTCAAAGAGCTGTTCCTGTCGCGGGGTGAGGTATGTCAAGTGCACTCAGCAGAATTCTAGGATCTTTGCTTACTGGGGTATGATATATCAGCGCGCGGTAGTACGCACAGGGGAGAACCGAGAAGATATTGTTCTCTCTCGCCAAAGCTATAATATCATAGATTATGCCGCGGTATTGGACGATGCGCGTCGTGTTGTATGTCCCGTCATTTGACAGGGCATCGTATCCCTCAAGGGTCGTGGGATGTTCGAACGCGAGGCGTTCTACTCCTGCATCTAGGAGGTCCCGGAAATCATACTTGCGGCCCAAACGAATCAGAGCCGCAATGACTGGAAGAGGGAGGGCCTTCTGGAGGAGAAGAGTCCTGAAATACGCGGGTAAGACAAATGTCAGAGCGGGCCGCCAAGGGATTAGTTCGCACGAACGGATTATACAGCACCCTGAGTAGGTGTTCGACGTCGACGACGGCGTCCTGCATCTCTACGACGGGGCAGCCATCGATGCTCTCCTGATCAGGAGGCTGGTGAAGGTCTTGCATGTCGCGAAAGAACGACGAATGCATAGCGAGTACACTCCAGTGGACGCGAAATTGTATGCTTTCTGCCTGCAGGACGACGCTCCCATCCTTGTGCCAAATTTCTGAGCGCGTTTTGGACGCGTCTCCGGTTCGTTGGCGTTTTGCAGGACGGGCCATGGTATTTATCGAGCGGGGAGCGAGGTAGATAAGATAGAGCGTCCAGCGATGTGGTGGGAAAGGGAAGATTAAATAATGATGGCATCAACTTGCTTTCTTCAACGAACTTCAGCTCAAGATTGTAGTTCAAATTCTATGGCAGGATACAATGAAGGGCATCGATATCAGCTATATCCCCGCTTTCGCCTGAGTATCAGGAACATCCGACATGACACCTCGAGCTCGTTATACAACACCGGTCAGTTTCACGAAGCCGCCAAGTACTCGAAGGAAAATGCCAAATTTAGCGACTGCCTCTCATGAAGAATTCTTGCTAACGATGAGTATCCCTCCTCGGATCCCTGATCATCGTCAGAGAAACGAAATACTTTACAATGAGGTGCATCCCAACACCGACACGACCAATCCCTTATCCAACTACCGCTGGTATACTGCATCTTCGGGGATGCAGAAAAACCTGCCGTAGTCATCCCGTCGTGTATACTATAATCTTACACGCAATGTACATGTCCAGTATTATTTAATTCGCGAAGGCTTGGATGCCGGTCATGGCTCGCCCTAGGATAAGGGCGTGGATATCCTAAAAAGAGAGAAGATCAACCTCAGAGAAGAATATCGAAATGGAGACATACGTTGGTTCCTGTGGTTGCGTGAGTTGCTTGTTCAGAGATGGAAGGGGAGATGGTTTACACACCTTCGTAAGTGTTGGTCACCTGAAGGTTTGCCGCATGCCGCCCGACGTGGTACCTGAACCATTTAGTTCCAACGAGGCCGAAAAGCAACAGAAAGAACACGCACTCATCCGCACATGCATTCCCGCCGAAGATGTCCAACACCGCGCGCGCGTGGAACAGCGCCTTCCCACAGTTGTTTTTCTTCACCATGCTGACCATGTTGGGCGAGAGCTGCCCCGCGTCCTTCAGGCGTCCAACTTGCAGGCTCGCGAGCAAGCCGAGGGCGGCCTCCGTTTGCGCGTCGACAAGCTTCTTCTGCACGAGCTGGAACGACGCGAGCGGGCGCTGGAACTGGTGCCGCTCGAGCGCGTATTCGAGCGCGCGGTCGATGCAGTCCTCGAGCGCGCCCATCACGCCCCACGAGATGCCGTACCTGCGGGAATGCGAGCATAAGAGATAGCAGGCGCACGGAAAGACGGGGCGAACCGGGCGGAGTTGAGGCAGGAGAAGGGGGAACCGAGCCCCTTGGATAAGGGGAGAAGGGATTCGTGCGAGACGCGAACCGAGTCCATGAACACCGACCCCGTGAGGGACACGCGCAGTGCGATTTTGTTCTTGATGGGTGGGGCCGAGAGGCCTTTCATGCCCTGCAAACATTATCCATTAGGGCGGCACAGAATATGGCGTTGCTGGACCGAGGCGCGAACCTTTTCGAGGAGGAAACCGCGGATCTTGTTGTCCCATTTGCACTTTGCCCAAATGACGAACACATCCCTGCGGGGAATGTATCTGATGTATGTCAGGCCGCGAGGTGGAATAAACTCACGCGACAGGCGCATTGGATATCCACGTCTTGCTGCCATTGATAATAAACCCACCGTCGGTCTCTGTAGCGGTAGTTTCCATCGCCCCTGGATCAGATCCATGGTTGGGCTCGGTTAGCCCCTAAGAGAATCAGAACTCGAAGCTGGAGAAGAAAGACGCGGGGCGCACGAAGGCACCGATGATCTCGCCCTTTGCTAATCTCGGAAGGAATTTCTCCTTCTGCGCCTCGGAACCAAACTTGTGGATCGGGTGCATGACGAGCGAAGACTGGACGGAGGCGGTGGAGCGGTAGCCTGAGTCCACTCTGCCCCAGTGGGAAGTCAGAACGCTCAGGTAGATATTAGAAATAAAAGAGCGGACACACCTCTCGATCTCTCGCTGAATTAACCCATAGGCAACGCTGGTCGTGCCTGCGCACCCGTAGCCAGAGATAGTAGGTCCAAGCAGGCCGAGCTTCCCCATTTCAGGGAGAATCGAGTGGTTAAATTCTGCGGTGAAAATAAGGGTCTGCATAATTGCAGTAGACCCGTGTCACCTTCTGTCCGCCATCCTTCTAGGACGCGGGGAAGCAATTTCTCCTAACCAGAGTTCATTGGAATTCCGGGGCGATGGATTGCATACTTGCCTGGCAATATTCACGGGTTGTCTCGCTGGACGTGCAGTCAGTCAACGGAAGCGAAAGTACTAAACGATGGGGCTCACTGGATCGCACGTTCCTCCTCGGTCAATAGGGTAGTGAGTTTGAGCGGATCCTATTCCCAATGAAATGAATACGTGTTTCACGCATAGGACGAGGTAAGAGACTTTGGGATTAAAATCGGCGGACTCTAAGCCAGGTCAATGATGATCCGACGCGGGTCAGTGAATTTGACTGACGGGTTGAGGCATAGCGACCTGGGCGCAGAGATGCATACGGAAGACCTCTCCTCAGCACTCGGGAACAAGCCAATAGTCCTGAAGGCGCCATGGTTCAGAGCAAGTCGTTCAAGTCGGGAGACCGGTCCGGCTTCTTTAATTACCGGCGCTTAGACCGTTCTCATGTGTCAGCATTCAAATATTTTATTTACTCGTAATCTTAAGATCTTCAGACGCGCGTTCAGTGCAATTTGAAGCAATTCCATACACGACTGTAGGGCTTGTACTGTCAAGTTACCTGAATCATGGCAATAATTTTTGTGCTGGAAAACGGAAGCACTGAAGGGTCCCGAAGTTTCAAGAAGTTTGGAAATATCGGAGGAGCGTCGAGAATAGATGGACTACAAGTTAGGGAAAGATGGTTGTATGATTGAAGACGAGTAAGATATTCGCGGCGAACATGACGTGGCGAGATAGAGGAGGAGCGTATAATGCTATAGGTCGTTCTTCAACTCGCTCCAAGGCGGAAGGTCAAATAAACCGGGTAACTCTTCCCAGGTTTTTTGCCGGCCCGCAATCATCAATGCCTTGATGTGCTGGCTGCATGCGGAACAAAATATTACGTCGGTCTGGCGGAATATGGACAAACCGAGCGGTTTGCTCGCGTTGGCATAAAAAAGGGCCTCTCGTTTCCGGTGACAAATGGCAGGATCGGTACAATCGTCGTCGTGGTCCCATTTCCGAAGCCATTCGAGTGTATAACCTTCTTTGAATTGTAGGGACATGGACTTCTCGCGTCCCAGGACGCATCGACGCAGGTCAATTAGGGCCAGAGACGCGGATGTTCCATCCCCACGTGAGATCCCATCGAATAATTCTTCCTGTCGGAATATTTAACTTGGAATGAGATTTAACTGAGCAAAGTGTATCTCACTTGGGTATGGCATACCAGCACCCGGAAGTAAGCACAAGGAAGCGCGGACAAGATTTTGTTCTCTCTGGCCAGAGTCAACATGTCGTATAATATGCCTGGATAGTTCACAATGCGTGTGGTGTCGTATATCCCATTGAGATCAAACTCCTCCAGAGTCGTTGCGCTTTCGAACGTGAGCCGCTCGACCGCGGTATCTAGCAGTGCTCGAAAATCATATTTGCGGCCCAGACGAATGAGGGCTCCAACGACCGGCAGCGGGAGTTTATCCTGACCCAGAAAGGTTCTGCACGTCCGGAGAGCAAGATCTCAGCGCGTGTCATCGAAGGATTAGGTCGTACGAACGGATTATACAACGCCTTCAACAGGTACTCGACATCTGCGACAGCATCCTGCAACTCGACGATGGGGCAACCATCGATGCTGGGTTGGTCGGGGGGTTGGGGCAACCCCTGCATGTCGCGGAAAAACGACGAGTGCAGTGCCAGAACGCCCCAATGGACGCGAAATTGCGTGTTGTCGGCCTGAAGCACGACGCTCCCATCACTGATCCAGATATCTGAGCGCGTTACGGGCGCGTCTTCCGTTCGTTGGCGTTTTGCTGGGGGCAAGGACATGAAAGACGAAAAGCTGGGTCCAGATCACGCCGGACCAAACAAAGGCTCCCTTTGCCAAATTTGCCTTGAAGCAAGCCTGGAAGCTATGCTTGAGGGCTGAGTATGCTGGAAGCTAAAGATATAAATCGACAGTCCGGCATGTAGCAATGGACGCCTTCATAAACAACGTCCGCCTGCGCGGAGGCAAGGCACCTTGATTGGGTCTACGAGAACCTGTGAGCGACAAGGCCCAATGCGCATTGCGCATACATTTGCTGCAATGGGAGACATGATTCAAAATCCGCCTGAATCACGGCGCCATTAAGCTCCGATGGGCCAACACACACCCTCCCTATTCTTCTGCCAGCTCGTACCCGACCCAGATAATTTCCGAGCAACTCGTGCATGGGATCAGGTGCTGTCCGCTCTCCATTTCCTCTCCAGCGATCTTGTAGACCCCTCCGCAGCGACAGCTGTGGGACCAGGCATCTAGATCGGCGTGCTCCTGGAATTCTTCGAGCGAGATGACTTGCGCGGGCCTGGGGCCGGTCGGTGTACGAGACTGCTGAAGCCGGAGGTCGTGCTGAACTCGTAGAGTCGGAGTGGAGAGTACGCGGTATGCCTCTTGGATAGACGCAATGTCGATTGGGGATGCGGCCGAGGCTACATTTTTGTCGGGATGGGAGCGCAGGAGGGCGCGGTGATATGCGCTTTTTATGTCGGCGAGAGACGAGTGAGGGGTGACGGAGAGAACTGCGTAGTAGTTGACGGAATCCAGTGTCGTGCACTTGCGTTGAACGAGAGGTCCAAGTCAGCCAGACCGGACCGCAAAGCCGGTGGCATCTGAACAAGCAAGGACAAACATCAACCTCAAAAATCGTCCCGCCAGCAAGACATCGCCGCTCCAGCGCAAGACATCAAGAAAATGGGATCTACCAGGTAAGATCTATTCACCATGCTGTTAGCGCTGCCAGGTTCTTGCGTCGTTTGAACCAGCGGGAGGCGTGGATTCGACGGAAAGATGTGGATGACCGACCCAGATTCGCTGACTCTATGCTCGCAGACTGTACAGCAAAGGCCGCGTCCTTGGCCACAAACGCGCAAAGCGCAACACCCGCCCCAATACGTCTCTGATACAGATTGAGGGTGTGGCCACCAAGGAGGACGCCCAGTTCTACCTCGGCAAAGTGCGTCCATGATTTTTTTTGAATCCGTCCCTCCGGTCTTACTCTGCGCAGCGTGTCGCCTACGTCTACAAGGCAAAGCGGGAGATCCAGGGCTCCAAGGTCCGCGTCATCTGGGGGTGCGTCCGCTTTCTTGGCGACCAAATCTCGCATACTCATATTCTATTCCACCTTCAGCCGCGTAACCCGGCCACACGGAAGCTCGGGCGTCGTAAAATCAAAATTCCGTTCCAACCTCCCCCCGCATGCGTTTGGTGCCAGTGTACGGGTGGTACGTGGCCTCGGACTCTCCCGCTTCCGCCCTCTCACATGTGTTTCGCGCGCAGATGCTGTACCCCTCGACGATCTGAGTTCCTTCGCCCGTCGCGCACATGCCTGTCTTCTCGTATCCACATTGCAATATGACATGCGCTGCTATGCCCTGAGCCTTGTATTTTATCTGAAAATCTACTTGCCCAAGGCCTGGAATAGACTCATGTCGGCACTCGATCGCACTAGGATACTTGTGCATACTGAATACATTTCAAAGAGTCTCCGACGACTGGGAATGGGGAGAGAAATATCTGATGTTCTGCTCTAAGAGCCTCGGGAATGTAAAGGAACGCTGGCGCTTCCTCACGTTGCGAAATTCGACCCCGTTCGGTTATTGGTGGGATTGCAGATGGATGGATCCTGGTGGCACCATCGAGATCTGGTTGCGTGCTGTGTCTCCGCTTAAGCCCTTACCGCTCAAAATATCCCATTAGCTCTCTCACTAGTACTGAGGGGTCGCCCCCACACGCATCAGCGTGGTGCGTAGTACGGTCGAGGGCATGTCTGTGGCACTGATCGCAACTGCATAAGACTGACCTTGGTCTGAGTCAGATTCCTGCCCTTTAGATCGTCTTGATGCGCAAAAGTGCCCCGCCTAGGTTTCGGATGAATCATTTCTAACTTATTTGAAGTCGCTCCGAGGGACCATATACTTGTGCAAGTCCTACGGAGGAGTCTACGAGATCGCACTTGTCTCCTCCTTGCGCGGAACCTGTCAACGAAGCCCGACCGTCGCATTCTACGTTAAAGCAGGTTCTCCGGTGACGACTAACGATCTGACGGATGCGCTGCGCGACGCGACGCAGTGTCCGACACTCTCGACAAACGGGACCTGCGTACTTCTTGCGCACGACGCCGTCTGTAAACTGGGCTATCGGACGTACCAGGCTCAAAGTTAGATTCCTCTTGAAAAAGATGAGTTGCGATAAATTTCAACTCGTGTTTTCTAGGCGTGGACGCAGGATCCCGACTCGACGCCCCGATCAGTTGGAACTTGCGAAGCATCCACGACAGTAAGTCTGAGAAATACACCTTGTGCGGAGGTACATGCCCGATCTTCAAAAATGTATTCAACTCTCGCTCAGAGTCAAGGTCGACTTCATGGATAGCGGTGCATACTAGTAGGCAGAGTCCATATTCTACATGCATATTACATTCTTGAATCACGTTTCGTTCGTCGTCAGCCACACGAATGCAATAATGACAAGCTGTACTTGTAAACGTCAAAGAATTGGATGGAAAAAAAAAGATGACCAGGTTAACATGCATTTAGTTGACGCGCGCAAGAGGTGGGTGAGCCTTTTGCGCGGTACTAAGCCCGGGGCCCACGGCAAGGGAGCACGAGGATGGAGCCGAAGCTCACACCCGCCCCCCGGGATGCGTGCCGACATCCACGCGCTTGCCATTGTCCACCTCTCCGTGGCTCGCAAATATCTCTGCGCACTCGCTCCGTCTCGACACATTCCACATTTCTGTGGCTCGAAATACTCTGTACATGTAGCCGCTGACCACGGTACAAAACGGGACGCGAAACATGGGGTGGCCAACAGGGAGGGAGGAAGGAAGACTCGCCACCGTCCGCGCGTCTTGAATTGAGGTCTTGGTCTTGGGAATCTTGCGGTCTTGAGCATCTTGAGCAGTCTCCCACTGCGTCTTCAGGGCCCTCTTGAAGTCTTGAAGTCTTGAGGTCTTGAGATCTTGAGCAGTGTCCCACTGAGGTCTTCGAGCATCTTCGAGGCCCTGTCTGGAGGTCTTGAAGTCTTGAGGTCTTGAGTCTTGAGCAGTGTCCCATTAAGGTCTTCCGGCGTCTTCGGGGCCTTCTTGAAATCATGAAGCCTTGAATCTTGAGCAAGTCTCCCACTGAGGTCTTCCGGGCGTCTTCGAGGCCCTCTTGAGGTCTTGAAGTGTTGTGGGTCTTGAGGTCTTGAGTCTTGAACAGTCTCCCACTGAGGTCTTCAGGCATCGTCGAGGCCCCGTCTTGCGGCCTTGAAGTCTTGGTCTTGAGTCTTGAGCAATGTCCCACTGAGGTCGTCCAGGCGTCTTCGAGGCCGAGGTTTGAAATCTTAAAATTTAAGATCTTGAGGTCTTGAGTCTTGAGCAGTGTCCCACTGAGGTCTTCAGGCGTCTTGAGGCCCTATCTTGAAGTCTTGAGGTCTTGAATCTTGAGCAGTATCCCACTGAGGTCTTCAGGCGTCGTCGAGGCGCCGGATTGAGGTCTTGATGTATTAAGGATCTTGAGGTCTTGAGAACGTCTCGAGGTCTTGAGGAGTGTCCCACTGGTCTTCGGCGTGTCTTGAAGTCTTGAGGTCTTGAACGACGTCCCGGCGAGGTCTTGAGCGAGCTCCGGATTGCGACTTGGATTTTGTACAACGCGAGGACGATATAACGCGTATAATGAGATTTTGTACTTCAGAACGACAACAGCGGGGGAGAGAATAGCGAGGAGTTACAAGTGCGAGCGGCGGGAGCCAGTTGTATGAGGTGTCACTGATTCGTCAGATGTGGGGGTCGGAAACTTGAGCGGGATGATGGAAGTGCGCAAGAAAGAGATGGAGGTGGCTGACACGGTGAGTCTCAAACTGAGTCCGAATTTCAAGAGGCTGACACTTTGACTTTGCGCCCCAATTCGCCGCTCACGTGGGCGCGTTTTGATCTCAAGCGCGTCATTGACATCTCGAAATCCGAGTCTATGTGGATGTTTTCTCAACTACACACCATGGTCGTCTACAACTTCATGCCTCAAGACCTTGGTACCTTATGTTCCGATTCGTCGCCCGCTCTTGATCTCCCACGCGACTGGCTGGTAAATCACCGGCCCCGCCAGAGGGATCCAAGACCTCCCGACAAAGCGCGAAAGAACGCCGTCTCATTTTTCGCTCGCGGCAACCGCCGCCCGGAGTTCTACGCCGCGTCGCCCAACCTGGAAACTTCGAGTGAGCGTATTCTGCTGCAGGAAAATCGTGTACTAGAACTTCTCCCACTTTGCGACGTTCGAGACCTTGGCGGAGAGGAAGGAGGCGATGATGAGGGGGGTCTCCGTCAATGCTGAAAGTTTATGGGTGGCGAGGAAGAGGGTTGCGCAGGTCCCGACGAATTTAATCTGCCGAGGCTAAGTATAATGAAAAATACGTTGCACGGAGAATCATACTGGACGGATTGTTGTTGTCCACCCAACGCGCACCAACGAATTTAATCAGCAATAAAATTCTACTTAGCGCCAACCACCGAATAGGCCCTTTAATCTCTCAGTAATGCCCGCCTGCCGCTCCTCCACCTCAATCGGCCGCTGCGGCGGCGGCGGCGCTGCCTTCACGCCGCTCGGTTGTGAGGCCTGCTTGACCTCCTTCGCCTTCTTTTTCGACGGTTGCGCAGGCAGAGGCGCTGGCCGCTCTTCCTTCTGTTTTGGTTTCTTGGTTTCCACCGCCGGCTTCGGCGCCGGGTCCATTTTGCGGAGCGCACCGCGCGCGGCGCGGACTTGCGTTTTGGGGGCCACGGGAGCAAATTCAGCGCGCGAGGGTGTCTGCGTCACTCTGGCCATCGGGAGCCCGGGCTTTGTTGTCTTCACGGGCGTCTGCGTTGGTTCCGCCCTTGAAGGCATCTGCCACGTTGCTGCCACGTTCGGAGGCGCCTTCGGGGGTATCTGCCACACCTTCTGAGGCGTCGCCTTTGCGTCAGCCGTCGGGGACGCCTGCTCTACCACCACCTCTGGTTCCCCCTCCATCTGGGCTGTGATGTCGGTGGCCAGTGGTTGCGGTCCGGCCTCGGGGGCAGGCGGTGGAGGTGATGCGGCGTTCTTTAGCGGGGTGGGAGGTACGGCGGTGTCGGCAGCCGGGGTAGCTAATGCATCAGCTACGTCGGAAGCAGAGGGTGTCGTTCGCGGCGGCGCGGTCGCAGCAGTCGCGGGAGATCGAGGGTTCGTCCGACGAGGAGGGGGTGAAGACAATTCGGGCGAGTACTCGTACGGGTTCCTGACGTTCAGACTCGCACTCCATATCTTCATGAGATGGCGCATGCGGGGGTGGTCTACCGGTTCCCCGAAGATGAGATTACTTCGGGTTATGTGGACTGGCGCCGGCAGGGGTTTGATGGGCGCAAACCCGCCCCACTGGACGAATTTGTTAGCGAGCGGACGGTTGAAGCGCGCGGCGTAGGCGGGGGGATCAAACTTTTGGGACCGCCAGCCGCCGCCTGCGCGGTGGGTGCTCAGCAACATCAAACATAAGACTTATAAAAAATAACTCACTATAGTGTTCAAGGCGGACAGGGATGACACGGACGTCATCTGAGGGCGGCGCGTTGAAGTGGTCGCTGACTTCCTTGGTGAGATCGTTGTCGGTCCAGTCCTGCGCGTTGAGCAGCGGGGCGAGATCGGCGAGCCCCACGCCGCCGGATGGCCTGACCTGCGGCAAAGGCGGTACGGTAACGCGAATGACAATGGAGCCTTTCGGCACGCGGGCGTACGCCTCGAAGTCCCGAAAGCCGAAGTGGGCTATGAATTGGTATTTAGAGTCATCGGGGTCCTAGGTAGTAGAGAGTTACATTGGGCTGAGATGGGAAGGGCAAGTGCAAGGGCACGCGTACCCGGTAGAAGTGATACTCGGCGATGCGGCCGAAACGACGCTCGATGGCGCGGATGATGGCGAGTGCGTCGGCGGGGGAATGGATCATGTCCATGGCCCGCAAGTGGATCCCCCCGTAGCCCAGGGCATAGTTAAGGTGGGGGTGCTCTCGCGGTATTCGTACAGGGGAAGAAGAGACGCCAGTGGGGAAGATATTCGAACTGGCCCTGGTGCCCACGCCGGAGCCAGCGCGTGCCAGAACGCGACGAGTGAGCATGAACAAAAATTACCGCCAACGCCCCAGCCAAACACTGCGAAGGGCCCGCCAAACACTGCGAAGGGCCCGCCAAACAACCCCAAGCTTCGCGTATGGCTTCCCGCTACCGCGACGCTTTAGCAGCCGTCGCAGCACGAACTGGCGCCCCGCTCTCCTCGCTCATTCTCTCCTTTGGGATCCTGCACGAGGTCACCGCCGTGGTCCCCCTCGTCGGCGTGTTCTATACCGCGCGTTCGCTAGGCGTCGGCGAACGCGTCGTAGCAGCTCTCCCGACGGAACAGGACAGCTGGGTCGCGCAGAAATGCAGCACTTGGATCGACGAAGGCCAGAAGTGGGCCGCGCGCGTCGGCAGGCGCTACGGCGTCTTTGGCTTTGAGAAGGGGGCGCTGGAGGGTCAGCTACCTGCCGTCCCAGACCGCATTGCAGGCGACGTCGCGAACGCGGTCGTAGCCTACGCGGCCACGAAGGTATTCCAGCTTGTCTTGGCCACTTTCCCGCGTGTTTCATCCCCGCGCTTTCCGTAGGCCTTGCTCCCTGTCCGAATTGGCGCCGCACTATACCTCTCGCCTGCATTCTCACGCGCAGTAATTGATCCGACGCGTCGAGGACTTGTGCGCGTTTTCCGGAGAGGCTCGTAGCGTAAGGCTCGTTTCAGCCTCTATAGTATTCCTACGTGATTTTTTAAGCATTGTATGCTCTACCTAGACAGCCGCGCCGCGTAGGCTTTCAAATGTACAGAGTAATTGAATTGATAGAGTGTGTGTTAAAAGATATACAAAGCTCTCTGCACAGCATGATATTCGGATCAGCATATTCGACTGAACCACAGCAAAAAAAACCATCGAAACATTTCACAGTATAGCCAAAGCAAAGCAGCTCACAACTCTTTCAAAAAATCATCCTGAAATTCAAACCGTCCGACGCTGTGCCACTCGATCTGCCACAGGTGTATTAACGTGTCTGCAACGAAAAGAAAGTACACCGCAACTCACCCCATCGCCCCCGTTATATTGTGAAGGGGCGGCACTCCCGTTGAGCACGACAAACCGCCGGTATTCGTCAAAGAAGGCGGGCTGGGCCTGTAGCCTTCGCATGTCCGCAATGACGTCGTTCTTGGCCAGCGTGGACCAACGGGGCTGCGGGAACGACCCATAGGCCTCGTCAAACGCCTGGGTGCAGCAATTGAGCACCGCCTCCTTGCTCATAGGTCTGAAAACAATGTGTTGATCTACCCAGATTTTCTTCTCGCCGCTCGTAGGGTTGTGAAATGGGGCACGCATGAGCGCGACCTGGCCATTCTGGATCGCCTCGAAAATGCGGTCCAGCGCGAGCGGGAGGACATCCCTGCATAACGCGCGTCAGGGAAGCCGAAAACCGAAGGGGATTAGATTAGCCTACCTGTACTCCTGCAACGAGTCGTCCTCGCGGCACTCATTCAGCCGCATGGCCATCCCGACGACCTGCGGGATGACGTAGCACGCCCAGAGCGGGTGCGCGTCGATGTGTCGGATGATGTTGAGCACGCCCCACGTATCGCCGAGGAGGGCCTCCGGCGTGAACGTCACGATGCCGCCTGTTCATGAAATCAATCAATGTGGGCTAGGATGGCATGGGACGTACCGAGGAGATAGATCTCGCGGAATCCCCAGCGGTCAATGGGTATCGACTCGTGCGTCCCATAGAGGCAAAACCGCACCTCTGGTCGAAGGCGACGCTGTCCAAGGAGCGGGAGGTTGTGGATGTTCCTCATGGCCGCGACGTGGACAAACACAATCTCCGCAGAGGGATCGTTCGGCGACACGATACCGACTTTGGACTTTTTCAGGATCGCGCGGAGGTGTTCCGTGTCTTTGTCGGGAAAGACGTCGTCGGGCGTCCGCTGGAACCACACGACGGACGCATGGGTGTATGCGAATTTTTGGATATGCTTGGGCGGCCGGATAATGCGAAGGGCAAGTTGGTATGCCGGCTCTATTTGCAGTGATTTACGCCACTGGTCCCGCGGCAGCAGGACGGGCTCGGTGCGCTCGAGGCGCGCAAATTCAACAGAAAATTTGGCCCGGCGGTACTGCTCGACGGGCGGTGTGCGGAAAAGTAACGCAGCTATCAAGGAGCCGGGTTGGCACAGGTCTCGAGGGTGGCCCAGATATCCCAGCATGGATTTGGCGCTCGGTGGGAGGAATATGAGGCAGCCGATGGTGTCGCCATCGAATAGTGCGGGCAGCACCATGACCTGTGATGCAAGCGCGTGAGGTAGGTGAATAGACGACACAGATGCGGACGCACCTGCTCCTTTCTCGAGATAAACTCCACGAAGACATTAAAAGATGCAGAACCTTCCGCACTGAGCCGCGCGAACTGCTGCGGCGGCATGTACGCCGGGAGGATCATTCGCAGGTCCTCGATATCGTAGAACGCCGTGAAGTGCAGGTCCTCCCCCGGATGCACGAAGGAACCCATTCGGGGCTTGTTGGACACTGCTGCCGGCGTGCAGTCTGTTAGCGTCGCGCTCTCGCACACGTTTTGGGGGCGTCCGTCAACGGAGATCGTCACCTGCCCGTTCCAGGACCATTGCGGACTGGGTTCGCATAAATTCACGGATCGGGCGACGCGAGACGAACTAGTCACTCACATGGGGGCGGGCTTGCGGACAGGTTGTGTGGGCCTGTAATCTGGCTTCCTTCCGTCTCAAGTCAGAATCCGTTTCCAAAAAGTAAGAGATATATTCACTTCATGGGTAGCGGCGGCAGATGGCTATTTCTATTACAAGATCACTAAATGTTTTGTCGACGAGAGGCATATGCACTCACGGGACAGTGCTGAGGACAGTGCTGAGGAAAGCGTCGACGTCTGGAACAGGTGCGAGCACCTCGTCGAAATCGAACGAAGGGCCATCCTCATCTTCGACGTTGAATTCATAGTCAATGGCGTCGTTGAGGGGCTTATTACGAAGGCTGGAAAAACGGAATGAGTATACACACACGTCCCTGGAGCACAAAATGTTATGGCCCTTACCCGGCATACCGATCTTCACCGGGCCGATAAATGCTGTTGCCCTCGCCCTCACCCTCACCCTCGCCCATGCTCTCGTCCATGCACATCGACGCGAGCATTGTAGTGCCTTCCGTCACAACGTCCGCAGTGTTTGATGTGGCGTCCGGAACGAGGGTTGGGCCGGAATCGATGTCGATAGCGTCGTCTGCGGTGGGCACTTCTTCGGTGGCGGCTGCGGGAGGCTGCGAGGGCAGGAGTACGGGAACCGGAGAAGCTCTGGGTAATCCCGGGGCCACCGTTTGCTTTGCCAGACGGGACTTTGTCGAGAGTTTGCTGGACGTATTCGATATGACCTCGAGCATCTTGATGCTTCTCGAACGTGGGCGGCCGCGGGGCGGCGTGGGCGGCGGAGAAGAGGGTGAGTTTGGAACATCCGCCCGCGGTCCAGGTGCAGAGGGGCCCGCGGTCTCGTTTGTTTGATTTAGGAATCTCTGTGACGGAGTGAGCGATATGAACAGTGGCAAGGAGTAAATGTCACCTACAGGCACGGGCGTCGCCCGAGAAGGGCGCGGGACGAGGAGCTTGATCCCGGTCGGGCTGGTGTTTGCGCTGACAGCGATGGGGATGTCGTCCTCAGAGTCTGAAGAGTATGTTTGTTTCGTTGAGGAACGATGCCGCTGGGCGGTGTTCTCAACATCAACTAGTTTCGGTACCACCATCACATCTGTGAGGAGGGCAAACGATACCTTCCTAGAGGAATTACCCGGGCGGGGCGTTGACGGTGCAGACGTTGTTGGGGTCCTCGCGGTGGAGCGGCTTCGGGTTCGCTACGAAATAACAATGAGATACAGGTGAAGCATGAATGTAGGGATCCAATGCCTTTTCTTTCTTCGTCTTCTGGGCCTTTTTTTTCTCGGGATTTTGATTTTGCTCCTCGACCTCGTCGAGGGACGTCGTCTGCGCGAAGTAGAGTTTTTCCTTTTCTTCGATCTAGTTCAGCAATAGAAACATAAAAGAAAACAACACCAACTGATCCATTCCTCGCGAGCGTCAAGAACCAGGCCGCAAGCGTTGGTGAGGAATGACTCTGAGCCCATATCTTTCCAGAAGCTGCGGATCAGCCGCTCGCAAGCAAGAAGGTTTTCGACGGGCTCCCACCTGAGCTACAATAAGCGGGTTTTTATTGTTGAAAGGGAATACGTACGAGTTTTCCGAGTCGTCATACCCAGCCCACTGAGGCCAAGACCAAGAAAAACAGGTAAGCGTCTGCAGGACATGTAGATGCGCTTTACCTTAATTAAATACTCCTGCACAGAAACCACAAGTCAGTTGGAGGTTAGTTGTATTCTACATCGTTACTTGCCCAAGCTGGGAGAAGAAAGTCGGCTTTATTCTTATGCTTCAATTCGCATTCTGCGGTGCGTCTCGCCGCAAGGATCACCTCTACATATTGTGAGGCTGTTGCATCTGGGCGGTAGCTTCTCCCCATCCTTACCGACGAACCACTGTTCCGCCGCGTCTTCACGTTTTCGTTTGGGCATACTGTATGGGAGGAAGAGAGAGAGGTGAAAAATTCAGGGCCGAGTCGCTTCTGAGCTTCCAAACCTTATTAACTAGAACTTGAATAGGCCTATTTTTAGCAGTCGGCTGCAAGTCGGCGGAGGTTGTGCCGCGTCGACTGCGCATGTTTTTGTTGCTGGAGATATTGTGGAGATACGAGTCCTGACCCACGATATATTCTGTCTCATTAGGGTACCACACAGTAGACAGAGGTCCAGGAGATGGAAGATGGTTGCAGTGAAACAACGGTCCGTCGGAGGAACAAGGCCGTGCAAAATAGGCCCAAACACACCATTGACATTTGTCTTGTCCCATCCCCACACCATTCTTTCCAAACTCTTTCGAATCTCCACCCGACCCGTCCTCGGGTCTTTGAATATTGTGCAAAGGGACTTTCCACAAGCCCTAGGCACACAAAGTCCTCACTCACTAACATGACAACCCTTAACGATGCCGACAACTTAATCGAATCAAACTCGCGGCAGCTGGCTCCGCAAGCAGGTGCGAGAAACTTGCAAATTCGCAAGGATTGCTGCAGAATGTCGCTCCGGTCTCATCCCATTACAGTTTACTCCCAGATTCTCCTCATGAGTGTTGTTTCGGTGCGCCCGACATCACCAGTCGTTTTGGCTCCACTTACATTTGTTCTTCAGGTCGCTACTGTTCTCGCCTTTAATCTATTACGCCCCAAGAACAAGGTAATTTCCCCGTCAATATCCTTACAGCACAAGTAACGTTGGAGCAGATCATCTACGAGCCCAAAGTCAAATACCATACCGGTGAGTGCGGCGTCGCCAGGCAAGGACGTTAGCCTTAGAGCGTTCGCAGACGACTCGAAACGACCCCCAAAAATCGATGATTCGCTCTGTGGGTGCGTGGCTGTCTCTCTTTGACAGACGCTTCATCATCTAACTCGTACCTTGTTTGATAAAGGTGGCTCCCACCATTAATACACACCAAAGAGCCAGAACTCGTCGACAAAATCGGTCTTGATGCGGCGGTTTTCTTGCGATTCGGTCGACTGATGCGATGGCTGTTCACCGGAATTGCAGGCCTTTCATGCGGCATCCTCATCCCCATAAATGTCATCTACAACCTCAAGAATACTCCTTCAAAGGATCGGGATATCCTTAGCATGATGACCATCCGCGACGTGGGAGGCAATGTGTTGTTCGTGCACGTCGCCGTCACGTACCTCATCACCTTCCTCATCATGTTCTGTGTCTACGTGCATTGGAAGCAGATGGTCAAACTACGGAGAGCATGGTTCCGTTCTCCCGAGTATCTGGGGGCTTTCTATGCTCGGACACTCACGGTCTTGCATGTACCCAAGTCTAACCAGACCGACGCCGGCATCAAAGAGATATTCGACTCCGTCAGGGTCCCTTATCCTACTACGAGCGTCCACATCGGCCGCAAAGTAGGCAAGCTACCCGAGCTGATTGAATACCACAATGAAACCGTCCGAGAACTCGAGACTCATCTTGTCAAGTACTTGCGAGGAGGAAAAATCGGGAAAAGACGACCAACGGTGCGAATCGGAGGCTCATGCGGGTGTGGAGGAACTAAGAAGGATGCCATCGAGTTTTACACGTGAGTGTTTTTTTTTTTTTTGGGGGGGGGGGGGGGGGGCAATATGTTCTGGAGAGCTCACTGTGTATCAGGGAGAAATTGAAACGTACAGAAGCGGCCATAGAGGACTATCGCCTTCACTTCCATGAACATAAGCCTGAGAATTATGGTGCGGTGCCCAAAATTTGGCGTGATTTTTGAGCCTCATCACGCACTCTAGGTTTTGCGAGCATGGCTGCCGTTCCTTATGCTCACGTCGTTGCTAAGATCCTCGGCAACAAACATCCCAAAGGAACAGACATAGCTTTGGCCCCGAACCCCAAGGATATAATCTGGGAAAACATGAACAAATCAGACGCCGAAATCGCACGCAAGCGGACGATGGGCTTTGTATGGCTTGCAGTTGTTTGTTTCTTCAACACCATTCCGCTATTCGTCATCTCCATCTTGGCGAATTTAGCTTCCGTATGTTCTTCAATAATTGAGATGCTGGATGTTGATCCCCCCGCCCCCATAGTTGACCGCTTACGTACCATTCCTCGAGTCTTGGCAAAGTTCCTCAAAAAACACGTTTGCCATCGTCTCCGGTGTACTTCCGCCCGCCGTTTCTGGTATATTCGGGTTCTTTCTTCCCATTATCATGCGCCGGCTCTCACGGGTGTGTGTTTAACTGCATGTCACATCTCCCCAGTACGCTGATCATCTCTCTAGTACATGGGAGCGTTGACGAATTCAAGACTTGATCGTGCTGTCGTTGCGCGTTACTTTACATTCCTGGTCATCAGCCAGCTATTCATCTTCACCCTCATCGGTGTTATATTCCGTATGGCTTCTATTCCCCTCTTCCAAGTACGATCCTAAACCCACCATCATAGAATCGGTGGAGCATATTGTGCTCTCAATCGGCAAGAAAAGCTTTCAGGAGATCATCTCCAATCTTGACAGTACGACAATCTTTGATTTTTTTCTCTCGCACATGCCTGAAGCAACTCGTTTAGCGCTTCCCAGTACGATTAACAGTACATACAGTAAGTCTGACCGGATCTTCTAGGCTACCAACCAGACTCGACTTTGTGCATATCGTTTTATGCACACGCGTCTGGTTGGGCCTGGATCCTGGAGCATTAAGATACCTGTCTAAATCAATTTACAGTCAATCAAAGCAGTTACTGGCTCACGTTCTTTCCGTAAGCTATTCCTTTCTCCTCTCTCAACGTTTAATTCACTATCTTCTCAAGTCTGCGGGGATTCCTTGTGCTATTCGACTTAGGTGGGTCGAGTGTAATCCAATTGACCTTGGTGTTTATACTCTTGTACTCAGC
Organism: Mycena epipterygia; assembly: GCA_029281465.1. Taxonomy (NCBI): domain Eukaryota; kingdom Fungi; phylum Basidiomycota; class Agaricomycetes; order Agaricales; family Mycenaceae; genus Mycena; species Mycena epipterygia. Next base: position 655,374 of record JARJCQ010000019.1, read on the forward strand.
CCAGATTGTCAACCTTCTCTGGCTGTCTTTCAAAACTCGGTATGGCATCCAATCATATGCGCTGGGCCACACTAATGTCAATTCAGTGCATTCGGTCGGACACCTCGCGATATCCGGGAATGGACACAGCCTCCCGAGTTCCAGTACGCTATTTATTAGTGGGTCTCGCCTTTAACAGTTGCTGCGCCATTACTAACTGTGACCCTTGCAGTTCCAATATCGTGCGTTTCTTTCAAACTATCTCGATACTTGACCTGAGCTATGATATAGCTTTTCATGGGAGCCGTCGGACTCGTATTTGCCCCTCTGGCGCCCCTTGTGGCTTTGGCGGCTGCTGTAGTGCTCTGGATGAGTTCTATTGTTCAAAAGTATCAGGTGAACTTGTGTCAAACACATCTAATTTAGACAGCTCTGACCAGAGAACACAGCTCATGTTCGTATACGTTTCCAAGGTGGAGAGCGGAGGAGTGAGTCTTTGCGCTGCCTTCGTCTGAACTCCCATGTTAAATTAGTTTGCAGCGGCTGTGGAATGTCGTCATCAACCGGGTCTTGTTCATTGTCGTGTTGATGCAGTTGCTCATGGCGCTGAGTATGACCCTTGTTCTATACGGCGCGAATGTACTGATTCGCTCCTCCCAGCCATCGGTCTCCAGTACGGTTTCAAATCCTTCACATGGGTAGCGACGTTGCCGCCAATTCTGATAATTGCTGGATTCAAAGTCTACATCGACCGCGTCTTCGATTCGGCGTTCCGGTATTATATTCCGACACCCGAGGAACTGGCCGCCGCCAAGATCCACTCTGAGCGTGCAGATGCTAGGGCGAACAAACTGGAGAAGCGATTCGGGCACCCGGCCCTGCACGCCGACCTCTTCACGCCGATGTTGCATAAAAACATGATGGGGCTTCTAGGTCAGGTCTATCAAGGCAAAATCGGACGCGACCAAGCAAAACTGGACGAATATGGCGGGCAGAAGATGGAGGCTCAGGTTGTGCAAGGTATCAAAATTGCTGCCATCGATCATGTACGAACGTCTTTATATCTTTTCAACTATCTGATGTTTACTCCACTCTTAGCACGATCTCGAATACGATCCCACGCTTTACCGCAGAAACTGGGCAGATGACTGGGACGCTCAATCGATGGCATCTACCACTGTTTTCGGGGACAGCAGCGTATCCCTCCACCCCGCCAAGTCGCAATATTATGCCAGTGACGCCACGTTACCACGGCTCCAAGGCTACGATAATTACCTCGCGAGTGGCCCCAATAGCGCTGGCCATGGTCAAGACATAGAGCTGTCACGCTTGGATTCGATGAATGAACCATTACTCAGTCCCCGGACAATCTACTACCAGAACCAGGGTGGAATGTCGCAGGGGTCGATCGGGACTCCACCATCCCTCTATCAAGATCCAATGGTGACCGGCGGCTCCCGCGAGGCACCTATACATCGACCGCAGGGAAGTTACACGCAGCCTGTTTACGACAGCCCTGAGCCGCGTTATCGGGACCTGGGTCCCGGCACTCAGCCGCAGTATCCCCCACAGCCGCAGTATCCGTATCATCAACAACAATCGTCGCAGTTCTCATTGCAGCCTGGGACTCCGAACTCCCAGCGGAGCATGTCTCCCAACCCTCAGCAACAGCGGACCATGACCCCCAATCCGCAACAACAACGAATCATGACTCCCAACCCCCAACAACAACGAATCATGACTCCCAATCCTCAGCAGCAGTGGGGTCCCAACCCCCAACAGCAAAGAACTTACACGCCCAATCCGAACAATGACAACATGGCTGGCCGTGGTGCATTCCGGGGCTAAGTTCTTTGCTCCTGCTAATATACATTCGTCTCTGGGTAATTTAGGCGACAGACCCTAGTTGTATACCTGTACTCTGCATTTGTCCGGACTCTCTTTACTCACTAATTAGACACAGACAATCATCCTATCATTCTCCCATCAATGTGTTGAGAGCCCGCACAACTACTCCAATAGCCTCCCTTACATGCTCCTGGTCGCTCTCTCGCACCCGATTCATGAGTCGGCCTTCAAATTTATCCGGATGGAAACGCAGAAATGTCTCGCGCAGTTTGTCTTTCCGATGCTTCTTCTCCCTTTCCCCATTTACAGATGGATCAGAAGTGCTAGATGGGACAAGGAAAGCAGAGATGGCGTCGAGAGTGAGATCCTCCAGCGACACTGCGGGAGGCGGACCAGTCCTTGAGGAACCCTTCTTATCAGGCTTCTGACGATGGGCGGAGACGATAGGCCAAGGGATGTCGCTGAAGCTCAATAGACTCTGCACATTGTCCGAGGAAGCAGCAAGGAGGTCCTTCCACCGCAGATGGTACTCTTCACGGGCATAATCTGAGCGGCGAATTTCCTTCTCCAATTTCTTGCGCTTCCGCTCGTCCTCGGCAATCTTGGCAAGTCGCGCAGTTTCAGCCTTGAGCGCCTTCTCCTGTGCACGCCGAGCGTCCCGAGACGCTTTTTTCTGCTGTTCTTCGGCGTATTCTTCGGCATGAGTCTTTCTGCAAGAGTTTGAGGGTTCAATGATCAAGGAACGATAAATTCCCAAACGCACCTATACATACCCACCCTGATCCACTCCGCATATTCTTCTTCGTCCATGTGTCTGGGATCCAGTTTGAAGATGTCATCGGCGGCGGCAGCATGATCGTAATCCGCACGGGCGCGCCCCGTCCTCCATCGGTCGGGCACATGCGCATATTGGTTAAGCTGTGTTTCCAGCGAGTCGAGGCGATCTATATCGTCCTCGAACGCTCCAGCCATCTTTTCGCGAAAGCGCGCTTCCTCCAATTCCGCTCTGATAGCGTCATAATCAGGTTTGTACCGCGAATCCGAGCGTTCGGGTGAGAGGGATTTGGAAGATGGCCCGGCCTCAGGCTGTGGCGGGTGGGGACCGTACACCTCATCATCGGAGTCGCTTGAATCCCATTTGCGGGTCGACCTGTTATCGACGCTACGACTGCCAGGGGCCTCTGGGCTTTTCCGTGCGCGTTTGGATTCGCGTTTCCGTTTTTTGTGGAGTCTGTGGTCCGCGTCCTCCTGGGGTGTGCGTTTCAGATGCAGCTTTGGCATGATAAGCGAGAGGGAATCGTATGGAAAGGCGCAAATTTAGCCAGTGGCGGAATGGAATGCTAGTTGGATCTGAATTTGCGGATCGGGTAAGTTGGTCGCGCCGCTTCGCAGGGCGTTCCGAAATAAAGAGCAATAGAGTCGGCCGGGTGAAAACTGAACACAAACGCGCCGCTGTCGACGTTGATGCATTGATGATCGGATCGGATACTGTCAGTGTGTCACGGGCCGAGCTCTCCCTTCATGTCCTCGCCTCCTGCAAAACGCGAACGAACGAAAACGCGCCCATAACGCGCTCAGATATTTGGCACAGCGACGGGAGTGTCGTTCTCCAGGCAAGTGACACCCAATTTCGCGCCCATTGGAGCGTGCTGGCGCTACACTCAGTTTTCCGCGGCATGCAGGGCCGACCAACCGAGCATGGACGGCTGCCCAGTCGTTGAGCTCTCCGACTCTGTAGAAGATGTGGAACACTTGCCGAGAGCACTCTATAATCCGTGAGTTTAGATCTAGGCAGGCTACAGTTGCATCCTTGTCCGAGCCGTTGACGCTCTTATTTCAAGTGTACTGTTCAATCAGAAATCTCTCACCTTCTCATACATCGCCAGTTTCGTTCGCTTGGGGCGTAAATATGATTTTAAGGACCTCCTTGATATCGCAGTGGACTGTCTAACCTTCGAGAATCCCACGAGCCTGGTGAAATATGAACCATCGTTGAAACCACACGAGACGACTCGAATAATATATCACGCCGGCCAAACGCCGGCATTCATCTCGATATGTTGGCATTGGCAAGAGAAACCAAGCTGTTGACGATTCTGCCCTGCGCGTACTTCCACGTATCGATGCACTCTCAGGCTTTGGTAGGGTCTTTGAACAGTGCATTGTAGGACGCAGATCCGAATTAATATTTCCGTTGGACTCACATTTTTAACGGCATACCGAGGGGCGACGGGACCATTGCGACATGGAACAACAAATTTGCGTGTTGGGTCGTGAAAAACTCATATACGCCCAATATGAAACAAGAAACACACTTGGATAGTTTTCAGTATGGAAACCTTCTGTAGCGGATGGCTGTACAAATATTCTTGAGTGCAGAGCGTGGAGGGATCGTAATTTGGCCCAATTTTTGACAATCCCGGTGATTATGGCCTTCACGTCTGCATCACCTCCCCACCGGGGCCCATAGGCTCTGCACATTTTGTGCACCAGATTTTCAAACATCGGTGACGACCGGTCGAGCAAAAATGTGGGACTCTCTTCCCGTGTTTTTAAACCTCCCCTCTTGGAACGAGCTAAAGAACGACGTGTGATTCGATGTACTGTTGTATTTCTTGTTCTTTCACATTTAGTTTGAATGTAATCCCTGGCACAATCACGAGCAGGGCGTTCATTCTGAAGGTGCTGGTTGAGATGGTGCACTTTTTGCCAATCGCTATATGGCCACGTCCGAGAATTTTCGGCGGCGGGCTGTAAATGGTGTTCTTATCTTATAAGCGTGCGCCAGGGTCGCTGCTCGCGGACCTTCCGAGGATGTTCGTTGCACAAGTGGCGGAAATATCGCTGATGATTCAATCTCACTCTCTTGATTCAGTCTCCTGCAGGTTCTTATTTAAAAACCTATCGAGCAAGATACAGCAATAAAAAGTTAAAAGTTAGATCGGGCTCAAAACAGCCCGAGACCGAGCGACGGGAAGCATCCGCGGTGAATTGAGTTATGCATCTGCATTGCGCATAGTGGGATCGATCCACTCCAAGCCCAGGATGTCGAAGATCTCCTGCTCACTGTGCAGGAAGTACTGCTTGCTGTCTCTGCGTCGGGTGCTGCAAATAGCAAATCAGAAATGCGAGAGGGGAAAGAAATGTAGAAACGCACATGCCGGAGCTGTCGAATTTCAGGCCACTGCGTGAATAGAATCGTCAGCAGCGCTCAATCTGGCCGAATCGGAGGAGTGGTCACCGTTCGACTTTGGCCCACAGGCGGAGATCGCGTTCGAACATCTTGGATCCGGTCCTGCGCCGTCCATGCATTTGAGCGTGCAAACAGATGGATAGAAGAGGACACACCATCCTGTTATGGCCGTCCAGTATGCTTCGGGTGCGGCGAATATCAGATCAAGGCGGCGGTGGATGCGCCTAGGGCCGCTTTTGTCTGGTGGAAGGATGAAGACAGTGAGTGCTTTTTCTAGTGTGTCCCAGTGGGAGGTGCGCAGGGCGTCGGGAGGATGGAAACCAGAGAGATCTATTGAAATATGGATGATTATCGAAGAAAATTTGAGGCGGACGCACGCATGACATGAGTGATGAGGCCTGTCGGAGAAAGAAATGAGATGGGATTAAAATCAAGGCGGAGACTCACCGCAATCATAGAGCCTGTTCACGAGCTTCTCGCCGAGGCCCTTCACTTGGTCTGATCCGCTCAGGAGCGTAGGATGCGTAATAACGATATCAACGTCGTTGCTCTCGGTTTTCCCTCTCCGGTATCTATCCGCCCAGCAATTAATTCGACAGTTACTGCTTCGAAGCTCACTGCAACTCACCCGCCGACGACGGTGCTGAGACAGCCGGGTCGCAGCTTCTCGAGCTCCGCCATCACGATGTCGTGCATCAGTTCTACCTCTGCTCTAGGGATCTTCTCGTCCAGATCTTCCCTTAGAGCCAACGCTGCGTTGATCGACAGCGCAGGTGCGGGGGTGCTGATCTTGCTTTCTCCGTTGTTCCGCACGAGAGAAGACGCATGAATGGCGTAGTGCTCCTCCAAGTCTGCAATGGTCCTCAGGCCGAAGGAGTCGTAGAGCTTCCGTGAAGTTGCGGCGCCGATACCGTAGATCGTGGCGAATGAGGATAGAGACTGGAAGCGAGATGAGGCCTCGATCGTTTCTATGAACACGTAAATGAAGGAAATAACTTTTTAGGAGTGAACATACGGCTTTCCCGGATTTTTCCACTGGTAACGTATTCCGTGATCTAAGTGGAGATGTTGAGTTGCACAACTATAATCTGCACGGGAAATCACCTTTGAGAGCATCTTGTCGCCGATACCGGGAAGCTTAGAGACTTCCGCCAAACTCGAGGCAGTCAGAGCGTAGGGGTAGGCTGCGAAACTGGATTGTTCCAGATCGTTCCAGATGTAGATACTGCAAGCTGACCTTTTACGACCTGGAACAGTGGTTAGAGCTTTGAATGAGATGAATTCGTCCAAGCTTACGGATATTGTTCGTTCATAACTAAGGGCCCTGATGTCTTGGCCCTCTAGCTCGCGGGATCGGCGGATTATTCCAAGTTGGCGCACCAGTCCTTCATTCGGGCATACCATGGGGCATCTCCTCAAGCACGCGTACCGGCTGGTGTAGTGAGCTTTCATTGGTTCAACTGGCTGCTCAACTGGCTGCTTAAATTCTGTGGTTGCGAAAGAGCTGGCGCCAGAGGCATCGCCCTCGTCAGAACTGCCATCTGAATTAGGACAATTTTCGACCGTGGTCTGATGCAATTCTCGAAGGGCAGCATAGTCCCCGCAAGGCAAAATGGTACGCTGCTCAACAGAATCCCGAAGCCATTCCGGGGTAACGATTGATTTGTCTTTCTGTACAAAAACATCATTGGGTTAGCATTGTTATGGTATACTGGAGGCATACGGCAAGATCCCAGTCGATGTGTCGTTCTAGGCGCTTTCTCATGCGCACATTCGTGATGATAATGTCGGATTCCTCTGCGGCGGGACACAGTTCCAGCTTGGTTTCATCTCTTGCGTCCTTGCGCGATTTGGAAACTCTCAGATTGTGTCTTTCGGCCAGGGAAAACAATTCTGAGATGGTCTGTGCGTTGAGCTTGGCCTGCACGAGGTAGAGTTTGACTGCGCCGGAGGTTGGAAGACTGGGGCTCGGCGAAGAATCGGAGAGGCTGTCGGAATCGTCGCTGGACATCTTTCGGCGTTTGTTTGGGGGCTCAGAAGATTGCGAATGAATGCCTTGCTTTATCTGACGAAAGGAATACGAGGCAGCTCGCATGATGCAGCAAGTGACGAGAGGAGTCGTCGTGTTTGGACTACAACGCGATAGACAACAACGCTCGAGTCCTAATTAGGCAAGCGGGGATAAAAATCGAATAAAAAAGAGAGTTCGCCTCGCGGTATCCTTTTGTAGTGAGCTCCGAAGGATAAACTGTATTACTGGCCGTCCTGATAAGGCGGTGTAAATAACATAAATGACTGACATGTTTCATCAGATCTGCAACGACTTGTAATCATCCTGCTTTTAGCTAGAGCAGTCACCATACTTTCGATACGATCGGCGACGAGGTCGGTTCAAGGCAATGTAAAAAATTGAAGGACGCGAACGGTGAGTGAACGTTAATGCACGAGAAGAGTTTCAATCGGCCAATGTGCGCAATCACGCCATATGTCTCAATTTTTTTTCACATTTTGGAATGCAATGCAGACGAGCAACTCGTTCTAGTGGAAAGGATGAACGTTTGAACCCTCAAACGAGTCAACGATTCTTGAGCGCTGAGCATCCGAGTCATGATGCAAATTAGCGGCCGTTGCAGCTATTCCGGCGCCAAGCGGCCTGAGTCAGACGCGTCACGCCGAGGACCGTGGGAACGCGCTAGGCTCCTATAGTAAGGTTATTCTACTCCCACATCTACCCTCTGCTTCCTCTCTCTTTTATACCACCAATGGCCGCTGTGGCGCATTCGGCCGGGGATTTCACCAACCCGCCGAATTACGAGTTCCCCAAACACAGGCTCACTCCCATTCTCCGCGATCCGGAGAAAACCCCGATCGTGTTGGTGGCCTGTGGCTCGTTCAGCCCAGTCACATACCTCCACCTCCGTATGTTCGAAATGGCCAAGGACTACGTACGACAGAACACCGACTTCGAGATTGTCGGCGGCTATCTCAGTCCTGTCAGTGACATGTACAAGAAGCCAGGCCTGCTCAGTGCCCAACATCGGTGAGCATTCCTTCCTCATATTTTGCTGCATCCATCTCTCCAGCTCGCTCGCAATTTGCGAGTACGAGGGGAACCATATCGCTCCGGAGCCTTGATCCGGAGAGTACACGATCGGCTAGATTCTGTCAACCGATAGCGCTCTATCGGCGACGCGACGCTGACGTACTCGTAGAGTGAACATGTGTACCCTCGCTGCGGAGGACACCTCGTCCTGGCTCATGGTGGACCCTTGGGAAGCCTTTCAGGACTACCAACGAACGGCCGTCGTGTTGGATCATTTTGACTACCACATCAACACCGTTCTGGGAGGCGCCCAAACCGAGGCCGGCGAGCACCGCAATATTCGCATAATGCTTCTCGCTGGTTCCGATTTGATCAGTACAATGAGCGAGCCAGGCGTTTGGAGTTATGCTGATGTGTGATACCTCTCATCTGCACCACATTTTAGCTGATGAAATTCCTTAGCTCGACCATATCCTAGGCCGCTACGGAACTTTCATCGTTGAGCGGGCTGGTTCGGGAATGGATCAAGCGACCGATACCCTTGCACGGTGGAAGAGCAATATCCACCTTATCTCCCAGCTCATTCAGAATGACGTCTCGAGCACCAAGGCACGTCACTACTTTTCTCGTCTCTAACTCATTTTCCCAACAAATCATTCTAGGTGCGACTGTTCATAAGACGGGGCCTCTCTGTCCGCTACCTCCTGCCAGCTCATGTGGTCGAGTACATCGAGCAAAATGGCCTGTACCTTGAGGAGGGTGCATCCCCGAACACCCCGAACACCCCTGAGAAGGAACCAGTCGCGGGTGGTTCCAAGAAGGACTCGCATGCGTCCCCCTTACGTTCTTGACCTGGTCGACGGGAGGGTATGCCGTTGCCTTTCATGTATGGTCCTCCTTTCAATAACGCGATCAAATACCAGTGTATAAAGAGACTCAACGAGTGTACTTGGAGTGTACAATAGTCTGATGCTAGATACAGGCAGTATTTACTGGTGTACGAGTGGGTAGGGGATCTAGTTATGATTATTTTATTCCCGAGCGCTGACGAACCATCGTTTTTGTTGGAGCCGTTTACATAAATTGGTTAGGTTCAGCGCTAACCTTTTAGATGCACGTCAAGGTCTGAAATTCCGCGGCATTTGTGGCCCAGTGCATATGCTAAACCACACTAGCATCACCATCCGCAAGTCAACTCGACGTGCGGATTTCTGTTTGCCACTTCGTGCCTAGTCTTCTGGCCTTCTCAGGGCGGTTTCGGCAACGGCCCTAGCGAAAATGGTCATACCAGCGTACTGGTCGGCATATATATCCTCCGGCATGAACTCTAATATCCTTTGGCTTCCAACGCCGTTTTCTATTTTCGACAGCACTTAACGACTAATGTGCTTCTACTGGCTACTTAAGTCTGGAGATCTGGCTCCTCAACTCGATCCGACCCGCTCAACTTGACGATGGAATCGATACTAACCTCGCCGGCGAATGTGAACGACGCTGAAGCATCGCTGCTGGAAGAAACACGGGTCCGAAGAACTGACCGAGAGAGAAGAATCATGTATGTCCGTCCCAGTTTAGGGCATAATTTCGGATCTAACGGTATGTCTAGACGACGAGTGGATTGGCGTCTCCTCCCTATTCTTGGGTTTCTTTACGCCCTTGCTCTTATCGACCGCACGAACATATCTATCGCCCGCGTGGTTGGCTTGGACGAAGATCTGGTTTGTTTAAATCCTCAACCCCTATCGCCGCATCTGAAGAGATAACAGGGTCTGAGTATCGGAAACCGCTTCAGCATCGTCGTCGGCATCTATTTCGTCCCGTACACATTGTTGTAAGCGCCTCGAACTGTGAGCGTGGCGGTACTGAAGATTATACCAGCCAGCTCCCCAGCAACCTGCTGCTGCGCAAAGTGGGGCCGCGCAAGTTACTGAGCATGTGTGTTATAGGATGGGGTGCCGCACAGGTCAGTAATGTTCGCGCTGGATCTGAAGGCCAAAATATTAAGCCAAACTGTACAATAGCTCGCCATGGGGTTTGTTCCAAATTGGAAGGTACTGAGCTTTCTACGGGCGCTGCTGGGCATTTTAGAAGTTCGTTTTCCGATATTTGCCAATGAATTGCACGATGGAATAATCGTACCGTCCATAGGCCGGGTTTTTCCCTTCGTTGGTGTACATAATAAGCACTTGGTAAGGGATGATACTAGTCCCGTCATACAAATTTTTGAAACTGGCCCCTGTAGGTATACACGGCACGAAGTTCAGACACGGCAAGCCTCGTCTAACTGCTGCCGCACACAGTCGCATTTATTGTGACGAATCAGACTAGCCATATTTTACGTCGTGGCAATTATTTTGGGTGGATTCAGCGCCTTTTTCGCCTATGCGCTGAGTTTGCTGTCTGGACAATTGGGTGTGGCTGGCTGGGCTTGGATATTTGTACGATTTCCCCTCTTTTCGCCGACGTCTGCACCATTGACATCTGGAATCTCCCCAGATCATCGAGGGCGCGATAACCATCGTGTTCGGTATCGTAGGTACAGTACCTGCTGGTTCTTTATAGGGACCACCGCAGTAATACATCCTCCTCCTAGCCTGGTTCTTTCTCCCTGGGTTTCCGGACACCAACGACTGGCTTTCTATCGAAGAGACTGTCATTGTTCTGGACCGAGTGCAGAGTGATAGAGGAGATTCGCTTCCAGACCTGCTCACTATGAAGAAGTTTATCGATGCCTTCGATTGGCGGGTTTGGGCGTATGCCTTGATGTTTCTGTGTGGCACAATATCAACCTATGGCGTAGGGTATGTGCTGCCGTCCTTATTCCCACCTTGTCTCAATTTCTCTAGATTTTTTGTGACACTCATTTTGCGGGGTCTCGGCTGGAGCGTTGCAGCGTCGCTTATTTTGGTGCGTAAATCCCATAAATATAATACGAATCAACTGAAAGATCAACAGAGCGCCCCGCCCTTCATTTTTGCTGTGGGTGTTAAATTTCAGTATTTTTGTCTCACAAATTACGTAATAATCGTATACTCAGGGAATCAGCACGATATTCTTTTCGCGACTATCTGACCATTACCGCCAGCGCGCACTCTTCATCGCTGTGCAGTGTTCGATTACGATTGTGGGCTGGAGTCTGACTGGTTTCGCGCCATCGGGATTGTGGCGGTATGGTGGTAAGGCACACACAATTCTTTGTTTGCATCATACTTCTGACGACGCTACGCCCTCGTCTCGTGTCAGGGTTGTTCCTGAGCAATGCTGGCTCTTCAGGATCCGTCATAGGGATTCTCGCATATGTGCGTATCTCAGCCTAGAACTTTAACCTGGAGCTTATTGTCAAATACATCCTGATTTTTCCAGTCCTCCAACAACATCGTTTCCCATTCGAAGCGGGCTATCGTTTCCAGCGTGGTCATCTCCGCTGGTGGCGTCGGCGGCCTCCTGGCTTCCAGCATCTTTACCCAAACCTCGGCGCCCCGCTACCTGCCCGGCATTATCGTAACTATCATTTCTCAGGTGCTCCTGCTTGCTGTCTTGTGTGCCACGACTTGTTATTTCCGGAACCAAAATGTGCGGGCCATTCGGGAATCAGCGCAGCTTGAAGGGCATCCTGGGTTCTTGTACACACTTTGATAACACTCCGTCAGCCTGGTTGATGTTCTTGTATTCACTTTTTTCCTTGATTGGCAACTTGGACTAACCTGAACTTGCAACGGCGAGACGTTAGCAGCGGACTTTAGCTGATCCCCGTCGATGCCGGCATTCTGTCGTACACCATCCCGACGGCCAATGGTTTTGGAAGTGGTTTTGTCTTGTCGAATTTCTTCATCTTGCAGTGTTGACCTCGTCTCAATTTCCCGACCATTTCATTTTCAACCAAGGTATGCTGCTCTTTTCGGACGTGGATTCTTGAGCGCCTCCCGATCTTCCCGGACTCGGCAATAATGACCGCGTCCGAACCATTTACATTCCCACCAACAATATTGGATTGAATTCTCCACCTTCTGTTCTCCGCTTTAATCCATGCGACTAAAATAGGCGTCTGGCGTTCCGTATTCTGCTAACCAGATGAGGCTGGCAGTTTGACTTTTATGGAGGTCAGCCCGGCGTCTTGAGTGTATCATCTGGACGTCTCGGCAGGACCATAGATGCGGTATAAAATCCAGGCGGAAACTAGAACCCGCAGGGACCCACACCACCTCTTCCTCTGCGTGATGAATTCCCCGCTGGACCATGTCTATGCCGACAAAAAAGAAGGATCCTCTGTATCTCTGCCTCAGCTCGAACCTGTAGGCGAAAGGGTTCACTACGAGCGCCGAACAATGTACGACCGACTTATCATCGTCTGCTTCAATCGAGACTAAGATGGTTCTAAGGCGTTCCATTGACTTGCATATCATCCCCATCGTTTCGTTGCTCTATTCCTTTGCTTTGATAGACCGCATAAATCTGGGAGCGGCCCGCACCGCAGGAATGGGAGCTGCTTTGGTACTCGAATTTTTTTTCTCCGTCGTTGAAACCCAACATCCTAGTAGCACCTTGAAATTGGCGCTCGCTTCAGCATTGCAACGGTCCTGTACTTTATTCCTTACATTCTGCTGTCAGTAACTCGGGCTAATAGCGAGGCGTGAGCTAATGGACCTTTCAGCCAAATCCCCGGCAATCTTGTCGTACGTAAATTCGGAGCCCGGAACTATCTTACTTTTTGCGCGATCGGCTGGGGTAAACATCGCTTTGACCTTCCTCATTTAGTAGTTGCTGATTATATCCAGGTGCGGTTCAACTTGGGATGGGATTCGTTACCACCTGGGGCTATCTTACCTTCTGCCGCGTGCTTCTAGGGTTGTTCGAGGTGTGTTCGTTGTCCGGTGTTCGATAAACGCTGATGAGGTGTTGGAAATCAGGCCTCGTTTTTTCCCGCCATCTTCTATATTATATCTAGCTGGTACACTCGCTATGAAGTTCAAAAGCGGTTCGTTGGTGTTCTCCTAAGTTCTCTTGAGATAATCTCAACTAGTTCCAATCCAGATTGGCTTTCTTCTATTTGATGTCGTTGACGATCAGTGGATTCAGCCCCATTCTTGCATATGTTTTCAGCCGGCTCAATGGAAGAAGGGTGCTCAGTTTATTAACCGTACAAGAACCTTCTCAACTAACCATTCCAGAATATTGCTGGCTGGTCCTGGATCTTCGTAAAGCCATCCGCTTTACGTACCGAGCACCTGCCTGACTGAGTCTACTACAGATCATCGAGGGTAGTGTAACACTGTTCCTAGGCGTCGTTGCCTTCTTCTTGTTACCCGATTTTCCCGAGGCGAATACCTTCCTGGCCCCTGATCAAACTGCCTTCGTCCTGCAGCGTGTAGAGGACGACCGTGGGGACTCCGTCCCTGAACAATTAACGGTCCGAAAAGTTCTCAACCACCTTGGGTATGCTTTCCTCTGTCGATGGTTGCATTCCTCACAACTTCCCAGGGATTGGACACTGTGGGCGTATGGTAAATGAGCCCTGCGAAATTTCCAACCAAAGTCCTGCTGAGGTACTGCTATCCCAGGGCTTATGTTCATGTGCTGTACCTTACCGGCGTAAGTACATTTTTTTTCCCGGCCTGGCCGCGTGTGTTCACAACCTGGTTCAAGCTACGCATTGGCGTATTTCATATCGATTATTCTCACGGGTCTGGGGTGGAGCACCACCGCAGCTCTGCTTCTGGTCAGTCGTTCCCAATTCACATCCCAGAGAGAAAAGAATTGAGCCATATTGTAGAGTGCCCCTCCATACGCGCCCGCAGCAAGCGTTCAATTTTACGTGGGCCTCGATGAATTACTGAACCCTCTTGGAATTAGTTTTTCTCGGCCGTGTTCTTTGCGTGGTTATCCGACAAAACCAGACACCGTGCGGGATTTATTGCAATACAAGGGCTTATCAGCATCACTGGTCTGTGCCTCACCGCGTTTTCGCCCCAAAATAGCGTCAGATATTTTGGTGAGAGCATCGTGTGCACTATACTTATTCACGTCATTTGAGCCGACGTTCGCAGGGATATTCTTGCTCAATGCAGGGAGCGCCGGGTGCATCCCGAGCATATTAGCCTATGTGAGCCCTAATATATGCACGTAGGTGAGATTATAACTGCCTTTCGCGGATATCCAGAGCGCAAACAATGTCGTTGGATCTTCCAAGAGGTAGGAGATCTATCATTTGAGGCGTCCGAGTTTACTTATCGGCTATGCAGATCCATCTCCTCCGCCTTGACGGTGGCATTCGGCGGTGTAGGCGGTATTATTGCTTCCACTGTCTACAGAGAACAGGATTTCCCGAGATATCTCCCCGGTCTGTTGAGCTCACTTCTGTGTCCCGTGCTGCTGTTTATTAATAAATCAGGTCTTTGGGTCACCCTCGGCGCGCAATTCCTCCTGCTCTTCCTGGTGGGAGTGACCAGCCTGCACTTTTCTCGAATGAACAGGCTCTCCAAGGAGGGCAAGCTTGCCGCGCCGCTCGAGGGACAGCCCGGATTCTTTTATACACTTTGAAGTCGTCCCGAGTCCCGGTCCTCCGCTATCGTCTTCACTAGCTGAAGGAGCTGTATCCAATTATTTGTACCACTGAAGCCCCTTGGCGTAAGATATTCTGATCGAATCGCGTCCAGTTTTGTGTGCAAGTTCCGTGCCCAAGAATACCCCAATAACAGACGTTGAAGGCTTAATACTCATATGGCGGACGCCTGCAGGCTGCTGCTATTTATCCTTTCCCTTGCATCGATATCGTATCTCACTCAATCGGAAGGCGGCCTTGTTGTTGCGTTGACGTCAGAACGAGCTAGATCCGCTGCAGAAAGGTTAAATATTGAAATAAATTCAAACTCTGCGAGCCGTGTCCCGACACGGCCAAGTCTATTTTAAACATGGATCTTCGTGCCTGATGCCAAATTGTCAATGCTGATGTTTCTGCCTTGTTGTTCGACGGGAGTAGTATCTATAATCTCGGGGTATACCGTTGGGCCGTTGTTTCCTTTGATCTGGATCCGAGTCGGAACCCGCGTACTGCGTTGTCGGTCCAGTCGGCATCCCCGCGTCAGACGTTGCGCGCCCTAAATCAATCACTGCCTCTACTTGTTTGAACATGCCCGGTGTCGCTCCCGGGGCCATCAATCAAACCTATCAGTGATGCGAGACTCGAGGAGCGCCTGGCGACAGATAGGAACTCATCTGCACTCATTACACAAATAATCCAAGTCATGGGCGCCGCAGGAGTTGTGGTGAGTGAATTGAAATTGGACCGAGGTATTTATTTCCACGAACAAAAATGAGCAAAGGCGACAATCTGCGCAGCTCTCTGCGGATTCTAATTAATTTGCCCCACCGAATACGAGGCGGGGGCGGGAGTTGCTGTGGGGACTGTGGGTTGTGGAACGGATTTTACGAGAGGTGATTGTTGAGATGGCACAGACCAGCTTTGAGTGGGATGTCGAGTTTAATAACGGTGTTCATCCGGTGATTTGATCAACTTACGTTTATCTTGATTCGCTCGACGGAACTGGATCCAACAGGAAGGTACGCCCTCGATACATGCAAAGGGCGGGAGATCCCACAGGGGTGATGTGTCCGTGATGAACCCAGAGGCCGTGATGAGCCAGACAGAGTCCAAGTAACCCGGAGATAGCTATCATCCGCAGGACAAACTCTACTAGGGATACATAGGAAAGGAGACCAAACGGGAGGCTATCACGAGCGCAAGCCAGAGGCCCAGAGCCAAGGGCGGGTAGCCCCATAGCTGGTAACCAGTGGTAGTATTAGTTCCGCGACCCACGGGACACCTCCTCGGGCGGCGAAATTTAAGTTTAGCGACAGTGAAGGAGTGCAAAGGCGACCGGAGTAGGCTAATGTGTTATTAGCCGATATGTGGACACAATCAAGGCGGGGTCGGTATTGAGTGGGGCGAGCGGAGCCGCCAGTGGCCGCGGTCGCGACGGTCATCGTCAGAGTGAAACCTGGTAGGCAGGCAGCGGTCCCTTTGTGAAACCAAAGATAGTGATTCGGACGGAAGCAGAAAAAGTGAATGAAAATAATTCCGGCCCGCGATCGGAAGTGTAATCGAGGATCTTGCGGAGGTAGAAGAGGCATAAACCGAATTAAGAGTCGCGGTCGAAGCAAGAGACTCCGCAGGCAAAAAGAGGCTAGGCGGACGGGCCGGGGAGCCACCCTCGTGGTGTATCTGCTAAACAAACCTTGGACAAACCCAGCATTCTCCGAAGATTGGCCTGAAGATCCGTGATACTGGTGAGGTCGAGAGACGGAGAAAGCTTTCTAGAGGATAGACGAGCGTGGTGGAAAAACGGCCGCAAAAGGCGAACGCTGTAGAAGCAATTATCGGGGCTCGGGGGGTTCTCGGGGGGAATTTTCTTTGGAGGTGAATAGAAAAATAATGGCAAGTCGGGAAATAATGGGATTAATTGGAGAATGGAGTGGGGACAAAGTGGAAATGGGGCGTCTATGCTCGCTTGGGACCTGATGCTAGCAACAAGATGGAGATGAGAATCGAATTCATCAGGTTTTCTAAATTCGGAGCGGGACCAAAGCCGTCTTGATGGAAGCTGTTCCCCTTCCGTCAGTGTAACAGTACACATAAAAAGTTCGTATCAATCTACCGGTCAAATGTCTTCTCCTACCCTCACCATGGCCCACATAATCGCGAGCGATGCACCACTTCTCTCTCCAACAGATTACTCCCAGTACTCCCCGACTCAGGACACCTTTCCCCAGTACAACCCGTACCACTGCCCTTCCTCCTCCTTCCCGCCTTCTCCGCCCACCTCTTTCGACGGAGACTCCCCAGTACCCACCACACGGATGCTTAAGCATCCCGCCAACGACAGTCTTCACTGCGTCCCCACACACCAGCTCTTCGACTTTCCCCAAGTCTCCCCGTCTCCTTCCGAGTCGCCGTCTTCCCCGCGCCATCACCCCCGTCTCTCCATCTCTATCAACCCCGTCGCCTGCAAGCGCTCCGCCAGTCCAGAGCCCGGTCATCCAAAAAAACGCGCCGCCGGCGAGCGCATCAGCAGCAAGGATTTTATTCCCCCCGATGTCTCCGGCCTCAGCAAGCGCGAGGCCCGCCTCGTCAAAAACCGCGCCGCGGCGTTCCTCAGTCGTCAGCGTAAGCGCGAGGAGTTTGAGCTCATGGAAGTGTACGTCACGCATTCTGCCTGCCACATTTCATTTACCCATTTCTCTTGTCTCCAGCCGCGTCGCCGAGTTGGAGCAGGAAAACGCCCGACTGTTGGCGATGGCCAAGGGTGGAAATCCTAGCACTGTCGCGCCTCGTAAAAAGTCCGATTCCAACGACGCCCTAGTCTCCGAGATCGAGCAACTCCGCGCCCAGCTACAGGCAGCCGAAGAGCGGGAACGCGAGCTAAACGCCGAGCTTACTGCAAAGTCGGCTTCGTGTGACGTCCCACCAGTCAAGATAGAGCCCTCGGAACCTTCGTTCCCCCTCTCGCCTGCCCCTCGCATGCAGTCGCCACACAAATCGGCTGCAAGTCTGGGACTTATGGTATGCATCTCTTCGGATATTGCTCTTCGCCGATTGTTGAATGCTGGGCAAGCAGGTTCTCCTTTGCGCCCTGCCCTCGTTGCTCTCCGTGCCCTCCAATTCTGCGCTCCCAACATCATTTTCCCTTCCCCACACTCTCCCGGCGTCGTCCTCGGCTTTTGATTTCAACTCTTTTCTTCCCAACGAATATGACTGGTCGAGGTCGGGCAGCTCGGTCATGGATTTGGACGCCGACGACAAGCGCAGAGTCACCGAAACCACCGCCACGCGTAAACTCGAGTTCGCGGACGCAGACTCGGGCGCTCTTGCTGGGTTAGGCGGGCTTGACATATCGTTTGATGCATCCCCATTGGACGATGGAAAAATCCGTGTTCGGATACACCCGTCTTCCTCGACATCTTCACGAGCTCCTTCGCCCGGGAGTAGCTATGCCACAAAACAGGAGAGTCCTCTCGGAATGTGGTTTGGCTCCGAACCAGACCCCAGCGCTAGCGCCTCACTCTCGTCGGAACAATACATCGGTGTAGGCTATGCACCCTCCTCCGGCGGAGATCCCTTCCTAGGCGTTGGTGGTTACGGTTCTTCCCCGTACTCCGCCTCGTCGTCGCCATTCATGTACAGCCAAGACGACATGTCGTCTGTGGACTACACCGACTCGGACTTTGGCGTCCCATCCGAATACTCCGTCGCAGATAGCACCACCGGTGGGAAGCGGCGAGTACGGATCGCCCTGAAGAGCATGCCGGCTTCTGGCGGCGAGGGTGGAGAATGGGAGGTCCAATTCTGCTGACGTTCCCGTCAAGCTGTCGTTCCAAATCCCTATCGGTGTCGTCCGCCCCTGTTTCTCTCTTGCTCTATCGCTTTGCTCTTACCATCTGTATTACCACCCGATGCAACCCGACCGACGTCCTCCTCCTTCATAGCGTACATATTAAAAGTAGCGTAACCTTACTGCCTTGCGAAACCTCCCTCGTCGTCCGGGTTTTGTATCACCACAAATTTAGACCAAGTCTTAGGCTATACCCACTCTGTGTCTAACAATATATTTATTCCCTGGAGCTGTACTGTATCATGTAAAATGCAATTTTACCGTGTTCCTGTTAGCAACATCGTGGCATTGATAGATCTTTCCAAAGATATAAATACTCTGCCGAGGCGGCCTAGAAGCGGGCTGCAATATCATATGTCCCTGCTCGGTGATGTGGAGCACGAGATTTTGACTAGGAAAGCAATGCGCATGTCAGGCTTTCGAGGCGCACGGGCGTCGCAGCATAGAGAACGGTACTCATCAGACAGGGAGCAGAACTAATCAGCGCGTGCTGTCACCAAAGATAAGTTGAAGTGGACTTTGCGCTCAGGTCCGCAATATGATGCGCGGTGATTCCTTCCCGTCGGATTTCTTTGCAGAACATGGAATATAAATAATTTGATCCAAGTTCGCGTCGCTCTCAGCTCTGCTGCGGGTGGTTCATCACCAGGTGGCTGTGTGGGGAAAGCGAGAGATGGGTTTTCTCACCCCCGACACTGTGAGACTGTGTGGGAGCGCAGAAAGAGGGATCACATCAGATGCGATCGGTGATCGGAATCGTGGAATAATGCGATACTGATGCTGGGCCTTGCTTGGCTAGACACTCGCGGCCCGGCCGGCGCGTGCCGGAACATACGCGTGACGTCACGTTCTCGTCACGTATTTATAGCATTGCCAGCTCATTGCTTTCCTTTTCTTTCTTTCCTCTCTTCAATGGCCGCTGAGAAATAATGCTACTCACTCCGACCCGAGGAGGGTCGTACTGGTAGTTTTTCAGGCTCCGGACATGTATTGCTCGTGATAATGAATGCGATCGGTTCTATCGGATAATCGAAGGTTGTTTGGAACGCGACGCATGGCGGTGGAACATGCGTACCACTTATAGATCATCTTGCCTTTCCCGGAACCATGATGTCGACTAACGGCCTCGTCTGTTTCACTAACTGCTTGCTCCCGCAGGAGGACGGTGGTCTGCTCGAGAAAGACCTGTGGATCGATGAGCGACGTGGAGTCATTTTGGATTCTCAGGTGCGTCGGTTGCGTTTCGCCCCGGGCTTATTTACGACCGCCTCCGCAGCTTACCTTCTTCGAGAGGAGAGAAAGACCGGACAGGATCATCGATTTAGGAGGAAATATCCTCAGGCAAGCAAGCATGGCGCCAGTTCGCCTGTAATCGCCCTAATCGTGTCAATTCGTTTCTAGTCCGGGTTTGATTGATATCCAGATCAATGGGGCCTATGGCTTTGACTTCTCCGTGTACGATGGAGACGACGAGGCTTACAAACGAGGGATGAAGTTGATTGCAGAGAAAATAGTCGAAACGGGTGTAACTTCGTGAGTCGTCGTTGCTAATTGGGCCCAATCAAAAGCTTATTGTATTATAGGCTCGTTCCTACCATTATTGTGTGTCTAAATTGCCGTTCACGCACAAGCCATCATCTAATCGCTAAATCCAGACGCAAGAGAAATCTCTGTACCCCCAAATTCTCAATCTGCTGCGGCCGTTTTCGACGCCCACCTCCGCCAGCCTTCTCGGATGGCATGCCGAGGGACCGTTCATTGACATGGCCAAGCGCGGCGCTCACGCTCCGCCTTTTCTGCTCTCAGCTCCGGAAGGCTTCCGGTCTTTTGAGAGCGCATATGGAGCTCACAATTTGGTCGACTCGGAGGACTGGCTAATGTCCGCAGATAGCCAGTGCGGTGTTCGCATCGTTACTGGTGCCCCAGAGATCCAAGGTGTTATGGGTGCACTAAATGAATTGAACAAAAGAGGTGTCGTGTTTTCTATTGGCCACAGGTGTGCATCGCCCCTCCGTATCTTTTGCTACTTCTTCTCTACAATGCCGTATCTTCGTTCAGTGTTGCAAGCTCCGACGTTGCGACCGCTGCGGTCTTGCAAGGCGCTCGGCTCATCACACATCTGTTCAACGCTATGCCTCAACTGCATCATCGCGATCCGTCCATTATCGGACTCTTGGGTGCTTCACCGCATCTCTCCGCCCCCTCTGCGGCCGAGGCCTTCCCGGACCCCATCAGCCCGCTTGCCACATCGGCCATGTCCGGCGTCAGCTCTGAAGCATTCGACTACCAACCCTCCGGAACTGCGGATTCGGGCGGCGCGAGGCTCTTGATGAGCCGCGCGGGGAGCAGATCCGAGCTGCATCTCGATAAAGGTCAAATCGCAGATATGACTTTCGAGCGGCCGTATTACGACATAATTGTGGATGGCATTCACTCCCACCCAAATTCTGTGCGGGTTAGTCGCTCTGTTGTCTTGCCAGGTACCGCCCGCTGATCGTGTTTCAGCTGGCGTATTCAGCATTTCCTGATGGGTGTATTTTAATTACGGACGGTAGGCTCAGCGTCCCGCATTTAATTGTTTATACCCATGGTGTTGTTATAGCGATGAAGATCCTCGATCCCAATCTGCAGGATGGTGTACACGAATGGCGCGACGGCAAACGCTTCGTAAAGGAGGGTGACAAATTGTACCTGGAGGGGACAAGCACGCTCGCGGGGAGGTACGGCGTCTGCCGATTCTTTTTCTGTTTCCGGCTTAGTCTGTTTCAGTGTGGTGACTTTAGACAAGTGTGTTCGGAATTTCTCCCGTTTCACGGGATGCTCTCTCGGCGAGGCGATCAAGTGCGCAACCTTCAACCCCGCCAAGTGCGTCTCTCTTGCTGTTTTCCGTGCTTCCCCCCTCATCGGACTGCAGATGCCTCGGGATCGAGAACAGAAAGGGGACGCTTCGGGCTGGGGCGGACGCTGACTTGATTGTTCTCGACCGACAAGGAAACTTGGTCAGCACCTGGGTCAAGGGAAGGCAGGTCTGGGGCGCGACTGCCTAAGCAACTAAATTTATCATGTTTTTATTTCCTCCGGTTCCGTACTCTAAGTCTCGGTTGCCTTCTGTGCCACCAAATCAATTGATTTCCCTTTCGTCTGGTGTTTTCCGAATGCGCAAGGCGCCGGAGGCTGAGTTGAATACGTCGCCTCCTAACTACCTGCAGCGCCGCCCCATCCGTGTTTGCCAATATATCCGATTCTGGAACCTTCGTCCAGATTCAACCAACTTGCATCTTACGTTCGTTCTGCTCGTCTGATACCCTGCCATGCTTTGGAGAAGTTCAAATGTCCAATTTTCACACGCTGATCTGTTTATTTGGATGATTATTGTGTGGAGACCAGCCAATAAATACCCTGCGATGATACCCTGCCATGCTTTGAGAAGTCAAGTTGTTCACTCTCCACACGCCAAACTGTTTATTTGGCAAATCTGAATGACTCTTGTGTTGCAGACCAGATAAATGCTTTGAGAATTGCAACCGTATAATTAGACAGTTTTTTTCTCCAAGTTCGCAAGTCAGACGGGACAACATCATTTGGTTATACATTTGTTTCCATTGCGCCACTTTCTTACAAGCTGCTCTGTGCCCACACACGAGAACGCTTGTCATTCGAATGGGCCTCGAATTCCTTCTTGGCTGCCGTCAAATTCTTCATGGCATCCGCCATGGTCTCCGCCCAGACCCACGGCGCAGTTACATTTGGGAGCGAGTTGAAGTACTCCCATCTACAAGGATGATGCAATTAGGTCTGCTGGGGCGTCTGTTTGGCATCGAAAAGACCCACCCATTAATTCCGCCAAAGTTGAAGCCGTACTTGGCAGAGAGGGCCATAACACTGCTCACCACCTCATCTGTACTGATGTAGCCGCCCCCGTTCGCCGGACTCGTGAGTACCGAAGCGACAAGCCTGTTGGGGTCGAGTCCCGAGCCAAATTGGATGATATCGATGTACTGGCTATCGGGAAAGAGGGAGCCAAAGCCTGTAATAACGGTATTTTTTTAGTCACCGCGCGTGGTAAGGAAAACTGAGGACTCGCCAGAATAGAACTGAGCGTTGTACCAGGCTATCTGACTTCCCATTGTTTGTTCCAGGGTGATGTAATCAAACCCGGACAAGTTCGAACCTTCTGTCAATGCAGTGGCTACCGGGGCTAGCGTGATGATGAAATCGTCGCCGAAGTCCGCCTTGAGCTGGGTAATGAGGTTCGTAATGACCGAGAGAGGCGTAGACTGTTCCACATCTAAATCCATCTGTATAATGGGAGGCACGAGCGTTTTGTTAGTACAGCGTCTGTCTAGAGAGTTAAATATTTACCCCGTCGAGATGAAACCTAATCATGTGTTATGGACACAATTCGAGGGATGGATGAGGTAACTCACTCGGAAATGTAGCCGGCCAGCACTGGGTAATAGGTATCGAAGTTGGCAGCCGAGAGGAGGGTGTATGTCCCGGGGGCTGCTCCGCCTACATTTCATTTCATTTCAAATTCTAGTGCGCGCGGGCCTTTTACGCACCTAGCATACCAATGACCTTGACGCCGGACGCTTGCATTTCTCCCAACTCTGTCCACATTTGTGTGAACATAGGGGCCTCTGGCGGATTGTCATTAAGATGGACGCTCTTGTCGCTGTCAATGTGGAAGGCGGCCAAGAAGATGCTGCGAGGAAGGTGTAAGTAGGGAGGTTGACTAGGGAGAGGCTCGACCACGCGACGTACTGTGTGATGAAGGTCAATAAGGGAAGGGGAGAAACATAATGACCAAAGGCCGAGTTGGGAGGCATGCTGCTATCATATTGAGTCTGGTAGTAGACGGCAACGCGATGGCCTTCAGACATGGTTGTGAAGGAGGAGCACTTGGGACCAAAAGGCGGCTGCTCTTATAAGTAATCGACGCGGACAGCCATCTCTCGAATAACCCCATTCTGTGTCATTCCAGCTGTAATCGTTTCATATTCCCAGCCTTCCATGTGCGGGCGACGACCAGCTGGTTTGAATCACTTCGCAACAAAACGGACGAAATCAGAAGCATCTGAGAGGCGCATGGAACGGCGGACGATAGAGGACGATAGACTGTTGAGAAGAAGGCGAATCTAAATCATATGGTCCACTAGTGCTACTGAGCCCTGGAATACTGAATGCAGTGTCGTCCAGTGCGAGTGTTGGTACAAATCTTGTGGCCTCTTAGGAAGACGACCTCCATGTGTATCTTAACGCCTGTGGTTCCCCAGGTCCTAGGAGGTCAGAGGAAGGTCAAAGGAAGGCAAAAGGAAGGTGGCCCCGGGTGAAAAGAAGATATATATCGCGTACGCGCCAAGATGATCGGCGCGTCCAGTTGATCCCCGAGGTTGTAACCAAACAATGAGCTTCTCAGGGGGAACGGTCACGATGTCAATACTCCTCTCAGGCCTCCGTATTTACCCGCTCTTGTCTCGCTCTTGCCTCCAGCTTCTGGACCAAAGTCCTAGACCAGCCGGAACGATATAGATGAGTAATGCGCCCGAGGGTCAATCCGGAACGCCGCTTGAGACGGCCGTTATCGATCTCCAGTTATGTCAGCGGCTGTTTTTGGATCCTCCGAAATTTTTCACCTTGCCAGCACAGTCATGTCAACGCTCACGGCGACCCAAACGCAGGTCCCCGTTCATAGAACCAGGGCGCGCGCGCTGTCCTTGGCGCTCATTGGAGCGTCGAGAACTGCCCCGTTGCTCGATATCCCCACCGAACTCGGCCTCGAAATTCTCGCGTTGAGTCTCACCCAAACCCCGATTCCCACCCTTGCAGCAATATCCAAGGCATTTAGCGCCTTAATCTCTACCATGCTTTATCGAAATGTGGTCCTCGATTCTCTCGAGGCCATGTCACTTTTTTATCGGACTACAAAGTCGAAGACCCCGGATTTTTTAGACACGCATATCAAGACCTTGGCCGTCACCATAGAGCCGTGGCACTTCACCTCCGAGAACCGTATAGAATTAGAAAGGATCATCGCCGCCTGCACAGGGCTACGCGCCCTCTCCGTCACGCGCCCGGGCATCCTCGCCGAGCCCTTATCGCGTCACCCACTGCACCGCACCCTCCCCAGTGAGGTGACCATCCAGTCCTTTGACGCTACCGCTCCCTTCGAGTGGGAGTGCTCCTCTGCCCGTGCTGCCATTACCGCGCCGCCAGCAACATGCAGCCCAGCAGCCTACCTCTCCGCCTCCCTCACCCATCTGAGAATATCCGAACCTGGTGACGCGTGGCATTCACCACTCTCCATCGTCAAGTTCTTCGGTTCAACGCCTCATCTTACCCACCTCGCCCTGACACGGCGGATGGATGCCAACACCGATAACGACCAAGTCTTTGTCGACGAGTTGTGCACGCTGCTCGCGAGCCGGCCAAATTTGAGAATGCTCGTTGTGAGCATTTTCCCCGCTCAATGGCCGCGGTACTTCGACCGCACAGTTCCCGCAGCGTCCAGTAGCATATGGACGGCGTTATCGGCGATAGCGGCGACCGATAAGCGTGTCATCTTGGTTGCAGCAGGATTAGAGGGTCAGAAAGATCTCGTTTCATGGGCTCATGGGCCTCCTACGCATAAGAATGAGGCTCGGTGCCGCGACTTTTGGGAGCAGTGCAAGATGGAATGGGAGGTTCGGGATACGGAGGATTCGTGAGCAACGATAGATGTCTTTTTAGAGTTATAGAGTTTCGGTTCATTAGCAGAGTGCCAGTGCGGCCGTAATGTAATACTTAACGCCTTGTTTCCGAGTTCGTGTAATAAAAACGTTTCGTGACTAAAACCGCGCCTGCTTGGTTGATTTGGGATTTAGATAAGAATGAATTTAGAAGTGGAACACCTAATTCCTATTTCTACCTCAGCAGCTGCTTTCCTCATACACTTTTAGACCAGCTGCCAGCTGGTGAACCTACTATTTCCCAATTAGGACCGACGATCGGCAATCAACGCATGGTCTTGCCAGAAATGAGCTTTGTTGACGGTGGCATGCTTAGCGAACCACCACCATGAACTACAGCCTACCTCATCCGCTCCTACAGCATAGACTACCCCTCACTCCTACGATTCCGCGAGCTCGCCGTGACCATGCCCTTCCGATTCCAAAGAAACCCACTGGGACCCGAATCCGTGCTGTGGCCCCCCCGGCGCCAGTTGTGGCCTCGCGAGCAGCGCCACTGCTCGACGTCCCTGCGGAAATTGGGCTCGAAATCATGCAACTAGCCCTCATAGACACCCCTGCCAACACTCTTGCAGTGGTGTCCAAGGCATTTAGCGCACTCGTCTCGGCAATAATTTACAAGCTGGTGGTCCTGGATTGCCAGGAGACCATCGCTCTTTTTCATAGAACCGTCCGCACGAAGTCTCCGGAGTTCCTTGACACGCATGTCTTGACTCTGGCCGTGACTTCAAGGTTTTACAGCACTAGGGCACGCGCGCAGTTAGAGGAGATCGTCGCTGCTTGCACGGGGGTGCGAACCCTTGCAATTCCGCGACCAGGTATCCTCGCATCAGCACTCATCTCCCACACCACACCTAGAGAATTAATCATCCAAAAATTTGACGCGGTCACCCCCTTCGAGTGGGACCCATTATTCAATCAGGCTTCGGAATGCCCGGCCGCCCACCTCTCTGTGCCGCTCACACACCTTCGGATATGTGAGCCCGGCACTGTTTGGCACTCCCCTCTCTCCACGCTCGAGTTCTTTGGCCCGCTCCCTCACCTGACGCATCTAGCTCTTGCACGCCATGTCAACCCAGACAAGACCTTCAACGACACTGTGTTCGTGGAAGAACTACGAACGTTGCTCACCAGTCGGCCAGGCCTCAAGATGCTCGTCGTGAACCTCTTTCCGGCGCGCTGGCCGAAGCCGACGCGCGCAGCATGCAGCTTGTGTAGCCATGGCTGTATCTGCAAGGCATTGATCAACGTGACGGTCGCCGATAAGAGGCTCGTGTTGTTGACCACAGGTTGGGATACTCTGGTCGAGGAAGACGAATTCGGGGTTCCAGATTTCCAGTCGACGTCCCCGCGTTATGCCAATCACGGCAGTTGGCGACCAGGGGCAATAAGCTTTTGGGAGAATTGGAGGGTGTCGGACAAGCGGGTTGTGTCATTGGCCACCGGATGGGAGCCTGAAATTTCACCGGGAGCCGTGCAGTGGACCTATCCTGCATTACCGAATCAGCTCCGAGGACGCCACAATTTTTGGGAACATTGGTTAATGCCCGAATGAGACGAACACTCATGATGTCGCAATCCTTTTTTGGTGTATTGTGTATGTGTATTAACCCAGCCAATTCTGAAGCTTAAGGTCGTTCTTGAGATCTCGAACATGATTATTTTCTTCCTCTAGGATCCTTTATCGTGTCAGATATCTCTTACTCAATAATCATCCTTGGATAATTCAATTTCTTGTACCCCCCCACCCTTGCCATAAAGGATCTACATTCATTCAGTGGCTAAGTAAAAGGATGGACAAACGCAAATGTCTTCCGTCTATGCAGGTCTGGCTGGACCCCTCGCACTGCGTTTGTAATTATCCCACTATGCCATGACTCACGTCGGCGTTGCGCGGTCCCGCCATTGCCGACGTCTGAAATTTCTGCGCATCAAGTAACTGCACACTCTCAGTACTCCCAACACGTTTGAAATGGGCGTGCAAACGAAATACTTTACAAACGGAGGATACCCCGACATCGACGCGTCAGGTCCGGCGTACAATTCCTCCTTAACGCTGGCGTACCGTACTTTCGGGGATCCCAAAAACCCAGCCATCCTCATTCCATCTTGCTTTTATGGAACACTCGAGGATACACTGCCCTTCCTCTGCATCCCGTCAGAGAACGGTATTCCACCCGTCCTCGAAAACTACTTTGTCGTCGTCTGCGGTCTTCTCGGAGCAGGCGAATCCTCTTCTCCATCCAACGCCCCCAGAGCGCAGCATGGTCCCAACTTCCCAGCGATAACCTATGAGGATAATATCCGCTTGCAATACGAACTATGTCAGGCGCTCGCCGTAACCGAGCTGGCGGCGTACATCGGATTCAGCATGGGCGGGCAACAAGCATACCATATGGCGGCACTCTACCCCGACTTCGTCTTGCGCATCGTTGTTTTGGCGGGGTCGGCGCGGACTAGTTGTCACAACTGATCGTTCTTGGAAGGCCCCAAAGCCGCGTTGATGAATAGCGTCGACTTCCACGACGGAAAATACGAAACGCCGGCGATTAGAGGTTCTAAGGCCTTTTCGCGTGTCTATTCCACTTGGGCCCTTTCACAGGCATGGTTCCGGGAGCGCTGCTGGGAGACGCTGGGTTTCCGCAGTCTGGAAGAATACTTGGACACAGTGTGGGGTGGCGGTGCGGACGCGCACGACCTACTGGTCCAAGTAGAGACGTGGCAAAAGGGCGACATCACGCTCTACGGACCAGAGGAGGAGAGGGGTGATCTTCCGAAGGCGTTGAGCCGAATCAAGGCCAAGGTCCTACTCATGCCTAGCCGTACAGACATGTATTTCACCCTCGAAGACAGCGAAGAGGAGCTGAAGCACTTGAATGGTGGAGAGCTCCAAGTCATCGAGAACATCTGGGGCCATGCAGCGGGCGGCGGGAGTGGAACAAAAGACGACATCGAATTTATTAAGGGGCATGTGAAGAGGTTCCTCGAGAGCTGAAGCTTTTCTATTAGCTGCGGGGCCTGTAACTGAAATGTTTTAACTAAATCATATATGTTTTCGAGGCCTCGTACAAACATCTCGTTCTGCATTTACAAATGTATGCACATACCAAAATTAACTGGTACTCCCTCAAGAACGGCAGTACGCCAACTCCAGCACAACCCGGGCTAAAGTTTAGGTTTTAAGCCTGAAACAAGTGTTAGTACGCTGGGGAGGCAGGGGGATGCAGTAGTGTATATATAGAATAAGAAAAAAGAGTAGAAAAGAAGGCGCAGGATGTGAGCGCCAACGAGTCGGATCCTCCGCGGTGAGCGACGAACGGGGCCCGATAGCGACATGGCGCGATATCCACCGCAGCTTTGATCGAGCTCCGAGTGAATGAGCGTTTATATTGCAAACATGTCCACGCCCAACCTTCATTCAGTTTTCCAGTGGGTTCTAGCGAGAGTGCGTCGAGGTAATAACATATAGGAAGAAGGGGGGAACGAAGAAAATGGAAGGAGGCATGACTCACGATGAGGCTAAATTGGAGGAAGGGTAGCAAGGAAAGGGTTTCTGACCCAGAGGTCAGAGGAGAGAGCAAGAGATGATTGACAGACGACGGAAAGAAAATTTGAGGTCTATTTGATTCTATTTGGCTTCAATTGGCAAAGCCTTCCGTGTATCGCCACCTCGCTCACGAGCAACGAGCTTTTGGCGCGTCCAGGTAAATTCAATCCTCACAGTAAAAAATCTGGTCTCTCTGTCATGATACACGACGCTCGCAAGTTTCCTCCGCCTTGAGTGGAATTCTGGCTCCCGCGCTGCCAGTCTAGACTCTCATGGGTTGGCCTCATACGGTGGCCGGCGTACCCAATTGCCGGCAATTCTGTCTTCGAGCCGATAAGGATAGGAATCGCTCGTGCACGTACCTATACCATGGTTGGAGAAACGAAATACTTCACAAATGAGGTGCAGACCAACACCAACGCTGCTGCTCCATCGAGCAACTCCTCCCTGACGCTCGCATACCGTACCTTCGGGGATTCTAAAAACCCTGCTGTTTTCATCCCTTCCTGCTATTCCGGCAAACTCGACAGCACGTTGACCTTCCTTTACCTCCCTTCCGAGGACGGTACCGCACCTGTTCTCCAAAACTACTTCGTCGTTGTTTGCGGTTTGCTCGGAGGGAGTGAATCCTCCTCTCCATCCAACGCCCCCGAGGCACAGCATGGCCCTAGATTTCCAGAGACGACCTACGCCGATAACATACGTTTGCAGCACGCGCTATGCGAGGCATTGGGTATCACCAAACTGGCGGCGTACATCGGGTTCAGCATGGGCGGACAGCAAGCCTACCACATGGCGGTCCTCTACCCGGACTTTGTGTCGCATATCGTCGTTCTTGCTAGCTCGGCGCGAACCAGCTGGCACAACTGGTCGTTCCTCGAGGGCCCGAAGGCTGCGTTGGTGAACAGCATCGACTTTCACGATGGAAATTACCAAACCCCGGCGACCAGAGGCACGAGGGCGTTTTCCCGCGTCTATTCGACTTGGGCCTTGTCCCAAGCGTGGTTCCGCCAGCGCTGCTGGGAAACCCTCGGCTTTCATGATCTGGAAGAATATTTGCGTGTCGTGTGGGACGAGCGGCGAGGTGCTTGGGATGCGCACGACCTTTTAGCCCAGCTCCATACGTGGCAGAAGGGCGATATTACGCTCTTTGGTCCGGAAGAGGAGAAAGGTGATTTGCCGAAGGCGTTGGGCCGGATAAAGGCGAAGGTGTTGTTGATGCCCAGTCGGACGGACATGTATTTTCCGCCTGAAGACAGCGCAGAAGAGGTCAAGCATCTACAGCATGGGGAGCTGCAGGTCATTGAAAGCATCTGGGGTCATATAGCTGGTGGTGGGAATGGAACAAGGGAGGACAACGAGTTTATAAAAATGCAAGTTCGGAGGTTCTTGCAAGAGTAAAATTTAGGAAATGCATTCCTGTATCGGTGGAGGTTCTTGCTCACTGCCTCTTTGTATATTACCTGTTGTAGTTCGCCCCAATTCTATACAGTGTATATTGTGCGTACATTCATACATAATAAGTAGGAGTTCAACTTAACCACTGTCGCCGGAAACTCGGGGTCTGCTCAGTAGAATGGTTTCTTCTGTAGCCATTGCACCATGAGGTGCTGCAGCAAGTTCGCCCGGGTGCGTATCACCACTAGCATCACAGTGAAGTGTAGTTCCACACCATAAGAGAAAAGACGTACTGTGCCCCGCCTCTGCGATCTTGATCAATGTGAACTCGCCTGTAGGCCCAGTCCCTGCCTTTCGAATAGTCCCGACGCCGGGGTAATCGTCCTCTGTGGCGTTCCGGAACGCAGTTTGATGCGGAGATTGCAGCAAACGCATCTGAGTTCATTAACGTTACGCGTTGGAGGGATACAAGCTGTCAACGTACCCAAGCAAGGTTAGAGCGCCAGGGAACCGCGCCGTCCATCATGCCGTTGTACACTGTCAGGAATGAATATCAATCTCATGATTAAACGCGGACGAAAACACACCCAAAACGCGCAGGCCATCTGCGATCGCAGGGCCCAAGAGAAGGTAGGCCGGTTGTATGATATCCCCGTTGAGGATGAACGGTATGGTGACGTCGTCCAAGGCCATAACGAGGAATTTCCTGTCTTGAGGCACTCCCACCTGGAACAGCTCCTAAGAAAATGATAAAAGAGTTTTGAGTTTTGAGACGTACGGCCGCCTTGATCTTGTGGCTATTGAGAACATCCTCGACCGGGCCCAACTTCATATCACATCCTGTAGAGGGACACTGGAATGGAGTGCATTAGAGAAAAAAACTGCAGCTGCAAAACTATACATATCCACCTTCTCCCTCCAGTCATAATTATTGCGTGTAGCGAGCTCCCACGGGGAGACTCTATAACACTCCTCGAGCGCCGCATACCGGTTCATTGGCGTGGACTGCTCATATGCGTACTGTATCGCGTCTAAGCACCCGGGAAGCGCATCGATGATATCGTTGCATATGGTGACATTGAAAAACGGGTTGTCGATGCAATTGGATTGATGAAACCATCTATAGAAACATAGAAATTACATATGTTCAATGCATTAGAGCATGGACATACCTAAAATGCGACCGGGCGTCGCTCCAGGCATTCGCCATCATTATCTAGGATATGTTCCGTTAACTGCATGCAGGGTATGTGTCAGTTGTTTACGCTTTCTGGCATCTTGAACGTCCTGTTCGCTTGGGCTGATGCGTTGAGGTTACGGCTGTGAATTGTGTTTATGACATGGGGGATACTGAATAAAAACATGTTCAAAGATTGAAAAGGCCAATAGAGAGCTTGACCCACAAGACACCTCCGTATGATCCAGAACTGATCATGAATTGGTTTCTGATATATGACAAATGTCAGATGGGTGAATGGTTCAATAAAAACCGCATGCACTTGACCAAGGAGGGGTAGTTGCTGTCCCAGAAACGATCAGGGTACAGTTAAAGGGGAGAGAAAACACCTACAGCCAGAATTCTTGGAGGAAATCGTCCACATCCCAGGCCGTGGTAGCACTGGTGTTCCGGAGAGAATCACCGTAAGAGAAACCGACTCCCACTGGCTGTGGACGTCGTAAGTTGCCAGTCGCGCCAGCGAGTGTCTGATCGGACTTGCCTGATCGATAGCCAGAACATTTGCGTATTCTGTCCACGAGGAGGGTGAAGGAACGGCTTCACCGCGGCCATCCTTATCGGTTTGAATAACACACGGACTGGTTGATAGATGAAGATCAGTAGAACTGGTACTGGTGCAGACAGACAAGGTAGAGGCTTACCCGGCGCCGCTGAAAGGAAACAGGAGCGCCGAGGCCCCGGGACCGCCGCCAAAAGTCACCACTAATGGCGCATTCTCGGGGTCATGGCGTGCTTTAAACAACCTGCTCGTGAGGAAAGATCATCGACGAACAACGGTCACAACGCCGGCACACAAACCACCAAAACATATGCTTGTCTTCGATACCCTCGCTATTCGTGAAGTGCGCGTAACCAGCGTTGAATTCGTCTTCGGGTCTGGCGCAATAGAGTCCAGCAGAGCCATTGGAGGTTATTTCAAAGCGTGTGCGGATATTGGGTTGGGCCGCGGGATCCGAGTCAAACGGCAGGGTGTCCTCCAGCTTGAATGCGGCCTGCAGCGGTCCGACGTGGAGATATGCCGCAACGGGCGTTAACAGTGCGAGCCCCGGTATTATAAAACGTTGCATCGAGATATCTACGCTCCCGTCGACGTGGACGTTGGATATAAGACAAACACGGTAACGTGACTTCGTTTCGGGTAAATTCAAGCGGAGACTGAATTTGGGGCATGCAGTCAGCAAATTAGTTTTTTTTTTTTCTGGGTGGAGCGTTATGCCTATATGGTTAGCGTTAAGTATGCGCGTCAAGTAACCTGCTACTGTGGTTCCGTCGACTCGGAGGGAAAGTGTAATAAAACCTCCGATCCCCCCTCATTCATCCAATTTTATGTAACATCCAAAAACACCATGTTGATTCGTACAAACGCAGAAATATAAGCAGGATAAACAATTATAGATCATTCTTGAGCTCGCTCCAGGACAGAAGATCAAAGAAACCGGGCAATTCCTCCCATATTTTCTTCCGCCCAGCAACCATTTCCTCCTTCATGTGCTGTTTACAAGAGACGCAAAATGGCTTCCACTCCGAATATGGGGACAACGCCCAGAGACCCGCGGAGCCCCAACACTTACGCATATTGCTATCTCGTACTTCGGCACACGTTTTCGGATCGGTGCAGTCGCCATGGGTCCATGACCGGAGCCATGCAAACGTATAGCCGGGTTCGGACTGCGTCCTTATTAGTTTTTCGCGGCCCAGTACGCATCGACGTTGGTCAATTGGAGCTAGAAAGGCTGAAGTGCCGTCACCCCTGGGGACGCCGTCGAATAGTTCAGCCTATAGGGAATGTAAACAGGTACTAAATGCGTCCAACCAGGCAACTCACTCGACCATAGTATTTCACAGCCCGGTAGTACGCGCACGGAAGAACGGATAAGATGTCGTTTTCTCTAGCGAGGGTCACAATGTCATAGAGTATGCCCTCGTAGTCCACAAGGCGCGTCGTAGTGTATTGTTTGGGCGGCAACATATCGTATTCTTCAAGCGTTGCGGGATTTTCGAACGTGATGCGTTCCAGCGCGGTATCTAAGAGATCGCGAAAGTCGTACTTGCGGCCCAGACGGATTAGAGAGGCAACGGCGGGGAGAGGCAGTGCCTTCTGAAGCAGAAATGTCCTGTTTCGTAGAAAATCAATCCGCGTGTCACCAAGTGAGTGCGTAGGACGAACGTGTTATACAGTGCTTTCAAAAGGTGCTCAACGTCTGTCGCTGAATCTGATAGTTCGACGATAGGGCAGTCGTCAGCGCTAGGCTGATCGGGGGGTTGGGGAAGCCCTTGCATGTCGCGGAAAAATGATGAGTGCTGTGCGAGGACGCCCCAGTGGACACGGAATTGCGTGTCTTGAACTTGCAAAACAATGCTTCCATCCTGATACCAGATATCCGACCGCGTTATAGTGGCTTCTGTCCTTTGGCGCTTTGCTGGGGGCTGGGACATGGCGGTGTTTTGCTGGGTCTTTATAGCGGTTTCTGGCCGTTGGCGTTTTGCTGGGGAGGGGACAAAGAGGAAATGATCGAAAGCTGACCAATCTGAGACTATCGCGTTTCTTCAAATTCCATGTCAGATATAGGCTCGTTTCAACCTCTATAGCTCTCTACGTGATTTTCTGAAGACAGTCGTTCCGGATCACTATGTCGGATGCACCTCCCGCAAAGCGCTAACGAACGGAAGACTCGATAGAACGCTCAGAGATCTGGTACAAAGACGGAAGTGTCGTGTTGCAGGCTCAGGGCACGCAATTTCGCGTCCACTGGGGGGTCCTTTCCCAGCACTCTTCCTTCTTCCGAGAGATGGAGGACCTGCCTCAGCCTCCTGAACAGGACAGCGTTGAAGGATGCCCCGTGGTTGAACTCTCGGACTCAGCAGCTGATGTGGAGCACCTCTTGCGAACTCTGTATAATCCGTCAGTGCCAATTGGGTTTTTCTTTCGCTGAAATATCAGCCACCGACACATTTACACAGGCTCTTCAGCAACGAAAATGTTGTCCCGTTTCCCATCCTTGCCAGTATCGTTCGTTTGGGCCGCAAGTACAGCTTTGAGGGGTTGTTAGACGCTGCAGTGGAACGGCTCACCTTTGAAAATCCCGCAAGCCTCGAACGATATGACGCTCTCAATAGGGTGGCATATTCCCCTTCACGTTACTTGCACTATCTAGGGATTTACTACGACACCATCACACTGGCTAGAGAGAACAACCTGTTTTCTGTTTTGCCCAGCGCATACTACCGGGCGATACAAAAGCATCGCCAGGCAAGTTTTTTTTTGGTAAATATAAAATAAGTATTGATAAACGGAAATATGTAGTTAACCACTTTGTTCGATGGTGTTACTCGGGGCGATGGCACCTTCGTCACTCTGCTTCCGATGGACCAGCGTAGATGTGTCCTAGGCCGCGAAAGGATTATGCGAGCTCAATTCCAAGCGGGTAATACACTCGGATGGTTCCAGCTACAAAACGCCGAATCACCTGTGACGCCGTGCACAACTATCGCACAATGCAACCGAAGGAGGGACGCGACCTTCCGTAGCTTCTTACTCGACCCGAAGCTTTTCGCCCTGCGCACTTTTAATCCAATGAAAGATTGGCGTGACAAGATGTGCTTTCATTGCAGACAGCAAGCTCAGCAATCTATAACCGCGGGCCGCATAAAAATGTGGGAGGAGCTTCCAGGCTTCTTTGACCTGCCGCCATGGACCGAGTTGAAAAACGAATTGTAACACCTTTCTTACCCTCTGTGCGGACCGCAGCACCATCTTGTCTTTTGTCTCCCCATGTCGCATTCGCAAGCATCGGGTTGGCGCTACATTACAATCAAATTACAATCCAGCTATTGGGCATACGACCAACATTGAAATGTTTCATCTGCTGGAGATGAGCTACATACATGCATTACTGTACAGTATTACAAACATACCTTGCCTGGCATTCGAGAATTTCGGGACTATTTCGGGGTGCATTTCAAGACAGCAGTTGTTATTCGTCGTTCAGAACCGTTTCCGGGTGGGCGGATGAAGATGGTCGACTGGCGGCATAGTGTCGACGTTTGAAATGCGGCAAGGGCAGCAAGGGCAGAGGTAGAGTGCCGAATCGATGTTAAGTTGAGTATCTCGGCGAATCTGCACGACGGTGCATTCCAATTGCCATGTGAGTGGAGTGACAAGATAGCAAATTATGCGGAGCTTCTGGATATCACAGATCTGGCAGCTGCGGGAATTCGGAAGGCAGAGCGGAGCGAAGGATTACGGGTCGTTCTTCAACTCGCTCCACGGCGGGAGGTCGAACATACTGGGAAGCGCTTCCCACATTCTGATGCGACCCGCTGCAAGCGATTTCTCAGCATGTTGCACACAAGAGGTGCACAGACTAGCCCTCAACCTTTGCGCATGCAGTGTCCCCCAAAATCGCGGTACAGCGGCCAGAAATATGATGCAGATTCGATTCCTCCACGCGTTGCACATCCCGGGATTGGTGCAGCCGACTCGCGAGTTCCAAGATCGAATCCATCCAAATGTATTGCCGTTTGCGAACTGAGCGTACAGAAGCTTTTCGCGGCCCACAGTATATGTCTGTTGGTCGATTGGAGACAGAGTAGCAGACGTCCCATCTCCGCGGGGAACACCGCCAAACACGGCAGCCTATGACGGATTAAATCCACCCAGGAAATATTAAAGAACAGCCTACCCAGTCATGAGTTAATATTGCGCGATAGTACGCACAGGGAAGAACCGTAAAAATATCATTCTCTCTAGCCAGAGTTATCATATCATAGAGAATGCCGGGGTAATATACGATGCGCGCCGGGGTGGAAAGGTTGGGGGCAACCCGCGCGTCGAACTCCTGGATGGTCGTGGGGTTTTCGAACGCGAGTCGTCCAATTGCGATATTGAGGAGTTCGCGGAAATCATACTTGCGGCCTAGTCGAATGAGCGCCGCAACAACCGGCAGCGGAAGATCCGTTTGGAACAGAGATATACTGCACGGCGCGGTCAGTCCATTCCAAGAGATTGCCAGACTTCCTGCGCACGGGTTATACAGTGCCTTCAGAAGGTGATCGACATCCACCACGGAGTCGTCGAAGAGCTCCACAATGGGGCAGCCCTCGACGCTGGGTTGATCGGGAGGCTGAGGGAGTCCTTGCATGTTGCGGAAAAATGAAGAGTGCTGGGAGATAATGCTCCAGTGGACGCGAAATTGTGTGTCGTGGGCCTGCAGCACGACGCTTCCGTCTTTGTACCAAGTGGCTGAGTGAGTTATAGACGTGCTATCGGATCGTTGACGTTTTGCTGGAGGGCTCGAAGTTGACATGGTGGCCGAGGTGAGAAAAGAACGAGTAACTTTTATCGAAGCCAGGAACGAGCCAAGTAGAATCGATCAAGAGTTGGCAATACTCTGAAAAGTACGCAACAATTTATTTCTCACTCCTGAAGAAAGCGTTGCACATGCATTTTGATAAACTCGTTATCTTCCTTCGTTCCACCTCCACCGCCCGCAAAATGACCCCAGATGCTTTCAATGACCTGCAATTCCCCATACTTCAGATGCTTGACCTCCTCCTCGCTGTCTTCAGGCGGAAAATACATGTCCGTCCGACTCGGCATGACGAGTACCTTGGCCTTAATCCGACCCAGGGCTTTGGGCAGATCTCCCTTCTCCTCCTCCGGACCAAAGAGCGAGATATCACCTTTCTGCCATGTATCCAGCAAGCAAAGAAGGTCGTGGGCGTCCCAACTCCCCTGTCCCTTCTCCCACACTACCTCCAAAAACTCTTCCAGGCTGCGGAAACCTAACGTCTCCCAGCAGCGCTGGCGGAACCACGCTTGGGACAAGGCCCAAGTCGAATAGACGCGGGCAAACGCCCTCGTGCCTCTGGTAGCCGGGGTTTGGTAATTCCCATCGTGGAAGTCGACGCTGTTCACCAACGCAGCCTTCGGGCCCTCGAGGAACGACCAGTTGTGCCAGCTGGTTCGCGCCGAGCTAGCGAGAACGACGATATGCGACACAAAGTCCGGGTAGAGGGCCGC
Source organism: Mycena epipterygia (assembly GCA_029281465.1). Lineage (NCBI taxonomy): Eukaryota > Fungi > Basidiomycota > Agaricomycetes > Agaricales > Mycenaceae > Mycena > Mycena epipterygia. The sequence goes on from JARJCQ010000019.1 coordinate 692,754, forward strand.
CATGTGGTAGGCTTGCTGTCCGCCCATGCTGAACCCGATGTACCCTGCCAGCTTGGTGATGCCCAATGCTTCGCACAGTGCGTGCTGCAAACGGATATTATCCTCGTAAGTCTTCGCCGGAAATCTAGGGCCATGTTGTGCCTCGGGGGCGTTGGATGGAGAGGAGGATTCACTCCCTCCGAGCAGACCGCAGACGACGACAAAGTGGTTTTTGAGAACGGGCGGAGTACCGTCCTCGGAAGGGAGGTAAAGGAAGGTCAACGTGCTGTCGAGTTTGCCGGAATAGCAGGAAGGGATGAAAACAGCAGGGTTTTTAGAATCCCCGAAGGTACGGTATGCAAGCGTCAGGGAGGAGTTGCTCGATGGAGCAGCCGCGTTGGTATTGGCATTCGTAAAGTATTTCGTTTCTGCGACCATGGTATACGGGGAAGAGGGATTCAAAGTGGGAGGCGCGATACTTATCCTCTTATCGCTCGAAGATAGAGCTACCGGCAATCGAGACGGCCGGCCAGGGTGTTACCACGAGAGGATAAGCTTTCCGACCGCTGACCGCTGCGACGTTTTCGTGAGAGGAAGGAATTCCATTCACATGGCCAAGTTCTGCGCGAAGTTGGAGAGGAATGCTCGTGGCCGCGAATCGTCGAGTTGAAATTCTGCATCTTGTCGTCCGACTTGGTTCAGCGACGCCCGTGTCCTGCACCTCTGATTTCGCAGGCTGGATTCAGAAATACCCAGGAAGATAGGCTTCGGTGACGGGGTCCGTGTATTCGTCAAAGCAGCTGCATTTGCCAATGTCGTTGTGTGAGGATATGGCGAGTAACCAGGCCTGCCGGAGGCGAGACGAAGAGTCGGAAATGAGGGTTATGAATGAGAGCGCAGCCCGCAAGTTTGGACGGTGTGACTTGAGTGAAAGCTGGTATAGGGGTTTTCGCTCGGCGTTACCCGCGTACCATAGCGCGTAACCTCAGGCTCTCGTCCACATGCACCACCCCTGAATACCGCACGAGGGCCCGACTGTCCGGGTCCGCGCCTTTCTGCTTCAGCTCTGAAGACGCGCCTTTACCTCTGGATTGTTCAAAAAAAAAGCCTTGAGCGGAAACCAACCAAGTGGCAGCGCGAAAGGGAGTTTTAGGCGAGAACGTGTCTCAAAAACAAGAGTGCTCTGCATGTGGATGCCTCCACACGTTTGTTTCAAATGAAAATGCAGAGCGGATCGCTTCGCCGGCGGCAAAGGGTTGAACCTATCCTTTATTTTTAAGGGCTCGTGGTCCTTCTTCTCTTTCCATGCCCAAGAACACTCTCACCATCCGCCTCACGGAGGCCGCCGTCTTCCTCCGCACAGATGAAAACAACGCCCGCCGCCGCAACCCAGCGAATGCCGTTCCAGATACCCAGAAATCCTCGATGCTCAGAGGCTTGCTCACCCTGACCATAGGTGGGAATATATGACAGCCCACCGCGCCGACGACTGACGCTCTCAAGGTATCCAGTCAAGCCCGTAAAGATCACCAGCATCGAGTTGGAATTACAGGCAAAGTCCTCGACTTCCTGGCCGGAAGGTGTGCTTTTTTGGCTCACACGAGCACTTTTCCTTGGGGCTCACTCCGCGTCTAGGCATTGGCGCGCGACGAGTCGATGTGCAGGAAGATCACAAGGTTTTCTCAGAGTCCACCGTTTTTTTCAGGGCGGGACCTGCTCCGCGGCGGACAGCATCGGTTGGGCCTGGCGTCGATCCATGGTTAGACGACGACTATGTGTACGACAATCCGTCGCGACCAGGCACTCCGCGCCACGACGAACCCCACCAGCCCAGCCCCGCCCGCGCTGCCCGTCGTCTCAGCGCAGACTCCTCGTACTTCCACATGCAAGAAGGCTATGAGCATCCGCCCCCTATCCCGCCTTATACCCCTCTTCCTACGCCCACGGCTTCGAGCCACACGAGCCCTGGACAGTCCTCGGGGCACCTCACGCACGAGGATCCTGCCCATGCGCTCGAGGATTTTCGCAACGCGCTCAGGGCAGGCCTGTCTCCATCCAGCGGTGCGTATCTAATCTTTCACCCAAATCAGTATATTCACCCCTCATACCAGGCGGCACGGGTGACCTTTCACCCGGCGTCATGCACTCGTCTGCGTCGTCGTTCCGCGATCTCGACACATCTCTCTCGCGACGGCCTAGCATCGACACGCTTGCGGAAGTCGACGAGAACCAGCGCGATGCGGTACCCGGGAGCAGCAGCCCCAGCCATGCAGAGGCCCGTGGGCGGCGTGCGCGCTTCAGTCTATCGAGTGTGTCGAGCGCGCTCATGGAAGCCGTGCGCTCACGGTCGCCCAGGACGCGCTCCTCGAAGGAGCGGGAAGATTCGACTCGCCGTGGGCGGGCTCGAGAAAAGACCCCTATCTCTGAGGACAGCGGCCTGCCAAAGGAACGACCTACGCTTGGCCGGGTCGCTGGGTTGAAGGAAGACGTCAAGGACAAGGGAAAGACGGATAGCTGGAAGGAGTTCAAGAAAGGTGCGCCGCGCTCCGGTTTTCTTTCATTTTGCGTCTTATGCGCATGCAGGGACTTATACCTTCCCCATTTCGTTTGCAATCCCGCCGAACTCGCCACCGTCGATGGAGTGTCCTTACGGAAGAGTTGTGTGGCGTCTCAAGGCGAACGTACACCGCCCCGGCGCATTTGCGGCGCGCATGACTGCCGTGCGCGACGTTGTTGTCGTCGCCGCCCCAACAGAAGATGACACAGAGGACACTGAAAATATTGTCGTCGAGCGGCACTGGGAGCAGCAACTGCAGTATCTCATCTCAATCTCGGGTCGAAGCTTCCCCATCGGAGGGGTGGTGCCCGTCACTTTCAACATGATGCCGATGGCGAAAGTCAAAATCCACCGGTTGGCCATGTACTTGGAAGGTACAGTCCTGCAGCTTGCCCTCGACTCGTCGACTAATAGGAACTCAGAAAAAGTTGAATATTACTCGCAGATGAAGCGCGTCGCGCGGTCGGAGCCTATTACACGTATACCGCTACTCTCAGTGAAGTCTGACGACAAGAAAGGCGGTCACATTCTACCGCTGGAGTCCAATGACGTGGACGCGTTGAAAAATTCGCCGTTGCTCGCGCTCACGGAAGTGGGAGACGACCTCTCGGAGCTAGCATCCGAATGGATGGGCCCGGGTCCCTGGACGTTTCATCAAGAGCTCCGATTGCCTCAATCATGTTCCGCGCTGCGCTTCACGAACAAAAACAGGCGGAGCAATATGTGTGTGACCCATCTCTTCAAGTGCGTCATACGCGTCGAGCGCGGGGACGACGACGCCCTGGACCCGAAAACTGGCAAGCGCAAGCTGTTTGACATTGTCGTCCAGACTCCTGTACACATTCTCTCCGTGAGCGTCCTGCGATGCAATGTCCGAATATCTAGCTAACAAGGTGCAGTGCCGGTGTAACCCTGAGTGGACGTCACTCCCACAGTACTCTGCGTCGTTCGAGGACCCCGCTGGCGTCGCGCCCAACTGCCCATGCGAAGTAATGCAGCGCGGAGGGCTGGGTCGTATGACCTCCCACCGGTCTTCAGACGACTCTGCTGCTAGCGCGGCGGAGGCGAGTCCCATGCACTCTGTATTACCGTCGCCTCACGCCACCGACACGCTCTTTGCGCGCAACGCGCTATTCGAGCGGCTCGTGTCGGGACAGGAAAGCGAAGTGGGCGAAGCGCCGCCAGCGTATGTGTCGTAGATTGGGTGGCCACCGCCTTGGGGTTTGGGATCACGGGTAACTTATTAGCAGTTCAGTCAAAATAATATCGGGTGTCTCGACCGCCGCTATAATGCAATATTAGAATGTTGTAAATAATATACAATTGAGCTGGGGTAGTCTATAGGTTATGCATCGTCAGTCCTCACTAGAAAGGCGGTCAATTATCGGTGAGGAGATGGGTGCACTGTACTTGCTCGGGTGTCTCTCGTCTCATGAACAGATCAATTGCAGCTGAGAATGCAGCGAACGCCATCCCGCCCCCAAAAGCGGCTTTTGGGCCGGAGGCTCGTGCGAGCACACCACCAGTTAGGAAGCCCGCTCCAACCGAGTTGACGATGTCGGTTTTGGCGCGATACTGCGCTTGGTGTAAGAAAGCCGCGAGATGGAAGAAATAAAACCGACCGATTCAATCACGCATTCGATACTGGCATAGATTGCGCCAATCTTCCCGAAGCTCTTTCCGCTCGTCCACATGTTTCGCCCGGTATCGCGCAGGATGTCCCGCGCGCGCTGCGCGGTCCCCGCGTTTTGCCGCAGGAGCGGGTCCTCGTAGCTCATTGAGGCGGTCATCAGGGTGAACACCATACCAAGCGCAAGTCCTAGGAAACGAGTTCTGAAAAGGCGTCCACGCCTATGCATGGGATGCGCTGAGCAGACGTACCCGCGCCGCCCGACATAACGGTTTTTGCGGGGCAGGAGGCCATGCCTTCGGTCATGAACCGCTCCATCTTCTTCGCCTGCCGGGCATTCTCGACGTCCTCGGGGGTGAAACCTGGGGGAATCGGCTCCTTGCCAGCCGCGAAGGGCACTTGCCCGGGAAACAGGCTGGTCATCCCAAATGAGAAAAGCTTTTGGCTTTGCGTCTGTTTACCTGCGCCTTCGTCACGGCCGCGGTCACTGGCACGCGCTTGTGACCGTAATTCGAACATCCTTGCGTTTCGTCGTCCACGATGAGTGGCCGGGCTATACTCGATCTTCTCTATGGTGGAGAGGCCAGCATCCAAGAACGCGACATTGACGAAATTGAACAAGCCCGGGAAATAGACCCAGAGGAATCGACGGACGAAGGCAAAGCATGGGCAAGACCGTCTCTTTACGTCGCGGTCTTTGAGCGCGCTATCAACAATATCAAGAAGACGCGAGGAGAGTTGAGTCTCTTCACTGAGGAGGAATGGTATTTTCTGGATACTATGGTCCCCCTCGAATGTATGGCGTCCCTATTTTAAATTTCCTACAGCTAGTGCACTAACTTGCAATCATGACAGACCATTCGCGCTTTATCCTTATCCGCCTCGTCATGCGCAAACCGGGACAATGGTATAGGCTTGCCAGCCTCCAGAAATATACGAGTGAAGTGGGCCCGGATGGACTGCTTGGGGCCTTCGAGGAGCTGTGCCAACCGCTGAAACGCGACGCGATGGATGTCGACGAGAAAGACGACGGGATAATCGACTTGACTCTTGACTCGGATGATGAGGATACCCCATCTACTGTGCAACCTGTGGCAGGACCGTCAAACCTCCGGCAGCATAACAATATTGACGACAGTCAAGTCAGGCTCGACTATTTCTGCCAAGACGAGAGGGAGCTCTCTACACTTGAGGGTCTACGTACCCTCACTGTACCTGAAATTAAACCCCTTTGTAAGATCATGAAGATCAAGCACACAAAACTAAATGTAAGAGCGGTCAACATAAATGGACACTTCCTGACATTTCTACATCACAGAAAGACCAAATGATCACTGCTCTCATCAACCATTCCGCGACGCAGTCCATACTGCCATTTACTCCAAGTCCTAAGTCAAAAGGAAAGGGCAAAGGGAAAGCTCAAGAAACCGGGCTTCGCCAAACCACTTTGCCTTTTGCTGTGAAAATCAATTGCGCTCAGACGAATAGACTAAGGGCATTAGTGCTAAAAGCCACTGGTAAGCCATTTACTTGTCATACTTCGTTTATTCATGTTCCGCGCAGGCAAGTGCATCAGGCTGAATCCTTACATCCATACCCTCATGATACGGCTACACATTATCTGGTTCCGAAGGTCCGTCCATCCTTCTGTCCATAAAACATCAACCATAAGAACTCTGCAGTACCGAGTATCCCGATTCGCTTTTCCGTCCCGCCCTCTTCGCTGGCTTTAACAAACAAATATTTGCGGAATACGAGTTTATCCGGGATCCAGATATTTGGCCTACACGAGAGCGATACCTCGAGTATGAAACGGCGCTACAGGTCGAAGCTACCATCGATGACATCCTCAAACCGGACCACAAATCCGAACGCGCTCTTAAAACACCCGCCCCTGCAGCCAGTCACAGGTTTATCACACCTGGGACACCCGGGCTCGACTTCATGCATGGCCTAACAACTCCAGCTCGCATGGAGGCGCCGGACGAGGAGGAAGAAGCATTGGACTTTGATGTCATCGAGGACACGCCCGCTCAACAGAAAGCCAGACTTGTCAAGAAGATTTTCGAGGAACATGTGCTGGAAAAGTGGCGGGCCCTCGTTTCGGCGGAATCCGAGACGGAGACGATGCGCAAACCTGGCCTGGAGCGGTTTGAACCCGGTAAGATTCCCTGCGCCGCTAAGTAGACCATGTTGACCCATCACATTATAGGATATGTGTACACGCGGATGATGGGGAAGTGTGCTGGCGCTCTGAGTACTCTGAAGGAATACGCCTTCGAGCTGGAGGTGCGGGAGATGCTTCTCGCGCAACGTCTCTGGCGAACGCGCAGCCGGGCAGGGTGGTATGATCGACGGGCGTTGCTGCAGATGACATACCTGTACAAGGACAGTGACGGCACAAAGAACATGGAAGTTCTGCGCGAGGCTCGAGACGGCATCATCGAAGCTTTGGGGGACGATGACACCGCTACAGGTATGTTTCATTGTCCACACACCTATCATTAATTGATAAACTCTAGTTATGCGACCATCTCTCATACGAAGACTCGACCGCGTGGAGAAAATGCTCAAGATGACTGCTGCGGAGAAGGCCAAATACGACGATGTGATGCTCAAGAAACCGGATGAGATATCCTTCAAGGCAATTCGCGTCTGGGATCATCCGGATTCTGTCAAGCTCGATGGGGATGGAAAGGTGAAAGGCAAAGAGAACAAGACCGCGGATGTTCCAAGAATTACCAACTATCTGGTGGCACCCCCAGTCGCCGACCCCCCTGAAACAAGCGGCACTGAGGTAGAGGCTCTCTTCATAACCTCTTTCACTATCTAATACTGTTTTGTAGCCCCCGAAGAAGAATGCCCCGTGGCGTTGGAAGGGCAAGTCTCTCTGGATGGGCAAAGACGGGCCTGTGAATGTTGAGACTCGAGCACTCCTATATTACGAAGAACTCGGTTTTCAAGGGTTTGTCGTTTCTGTTTGTAGTCCTTCATTTTCACCTGCTTAACTTCGCTTCAGATTCCACTCCGAGACCCAGATCCTGACCACCCTTTTCGGCCTCCTCTTTTGGGACATCATCTTTGCGAATGTTCCGGGCGCGTTTGAGACGCCATGGCAGACAGGCCCGTTGGATATCGCGGAGAATTCGTTTTATCGTGCACGGCGTGAGCGCATCGAGAATCGACTGACCGAAATCAGGGATGGCCAAGCGCAAAGTATCCTCAAGGACAACGACGAGCGGCATCGTGAGCTCAAGAGGTGCTGTATCGGAATCAGCTGGGAGATGTGTGGTCAGGATGAACTAGTCCAAATCGTCGAGGTTTGCATAACCATGCTTTCCGGAAACGCCTGTCAATGCTTATCTGATGTTTTCAGTGCTTGGGAGGAAACGCGCTGGCGTCCATCTGTCACCTTTTCTGTGAGGACTATGGTGGCCGGAGAAGCGGTGTTCCTGATCTCATCGTCTGGAACTCGGAGACGAAAGAGTGCAAGTTCGTTGAAGTCAAAGGGCCCGGAGACTCCTTGCAGGAAAACCAGAAGGTGAATCTCGCAAATGATGTGTTGTCATCATGTGTTAACGCGAACAACAGCTATGGTCCGATGCTCTGCTTACCGCTGGGTGTTCAGTCGAAGTATGCCATGTCCTGGACTCCAAACTTGAGGCGAAGAAGGCAAAGAAAACTGAAGCGAAGCAGGCAAAGAAAACCCCTAAACCGCGCGGAGGAACCAGAGCTGCCAGTGGCAGTACCTCACGAGCCAAAAAGGGCAAGACTCCAGTCAAAGCAGCTTCGGTCAAATCGGACTCAGAAGACGAGGAACCCCATTCTCATGTCATCGATTTGGTGGACGATGATGAATGGGTGCCTTCAACGGAAATCCGCGATCCTCTCCCATCCCGTGAACCGAAGCGACGCCGCCGCACGGATGACGACGATGAATTGCCTGTCTTCACGCCGTCGCAATCCCAGGGACCGACGAGCACACCCCGTCGCCAAACAGCCATTGCCCGGAAATGGAGTGCTGATATTATATCGACAACCCCACCGAAGAAGAGGAAGACGATTTAACTGCTCCATCTTCATCTATCTTATTAGTATCTTTAATGTACTTGCTACCTGCTTTCTGTATTTTTATCGTTTGGTAACGTTCCAATGACCAACCTCTGGAAAACCCGCTATTATTGCTTGCACTAGGCTACTTCTATGGCGGAGGCTGGACGGCGGGCTGCTTTTCTTTCTTCTTCTTCTCTTCTAACCGCTTCAAAAGAACAGACATGCAGCTCTCCAGCGCCTGCAATTCGGCCAGCGTGGCATCTCCCCCTGCGGCCCACCGGATCTTCAAATTCTCATCAATGAGATACACGTATCCCACCATCCTGTTGGTCAGCCCCATCGGTTCACGCAGGTACTCCATATTCTGCGTCGAGAGCAGGCAGTTGCCATACAGCTCTTTCGGCACCTTCGCGCGGAGGTTATGGAGGAAGAGGTTGACGACGAGCGCCTTGAGGATGTTCTCTTGTATGTTTATGTGCATCCGTTGGTAGAGCGGATTAGACTCGAAGCGCGGGTGCACCGAGTTGATGAAACTTTTAGTTTGGAGCTGTGGCTGCGGTTTATCGCTGTTCGGAGATTAAAATATGGAAGGGGACGCACTACGGATAGCTCTGTGGACTCGATCGCCAGGAGCGTAATTTTGCCGTAGCACATGAGGGTGGTGTGCTTTTGCTCGCTCTTCTCAAGATCCTTGCCTTTTATGTTCGGCAGGTACAGCGCTTTCTAGCCCAACGTCAATGGGTGCGGAAATTCGATTACTGAAACAGCACGTACGTCCTCCCGGATGAGAACCTCTGGAGCAATCCAGGTTTTACCCATATGGCCCGGGTGGATAATTGTGAGCACATCGGAATAGTAGCCCTTGTTTAACTGCTTAATCCTGCGGGCTTGAAATCAGAGCAGTTCCGACGCAGACACAGGGTTGAGCGACGGACAGATGTTTTCGCTCTTCCAATATTGTGTCCTCCTTGAGCCATATGTCCTTGAACCTCTGCATCCGGGTTTGTTTCACCAGCGTGGGTCTCTCCCGGACACCGAGCGGGCGATCAAGGACACGGAGGGTTGGGATCGCTTTTTCTGGGGGTTTTCGAGCCGTGGAGGCCCATCGTGCAACGGATGGATCGGGGTTCACCTCGGAGGCCCAACGCGCGACAGCGGGGCTGCGCGGGGGAGGCGATGTTGGATCGGCATCCGGTTTTGTGGAATACAATGCCCTTCTGGGACCAAGAGAGCACTGGGAGCGTCGGAGGAAATGTCGAATACAGAGACCGGAAGAGAGCATCACCGCCACGTGCGGGACGCGCCTGTGGCAGTGTCGCTGACCATCCTCCGCTCATAACACCAATAAATACATGGAACACAGAATCAATTTAAATCATATAAAGACCCATACAGCGCCCCCAAAACACACGAGAGTAGAAACAGAGGTTACCACTCCCACTGAGATGGGATTTTGAGCCCAGGCGAAGGCCACAATCCCAAGCAATGCTAAGGCAAAGCCAGCAAACGTGAGCAAAATGCACAGATTATGACAGCGGCTAAGGAGATGCGTCGGAGGTTTCTTCTGGAAGGGCCCGACTTGTTCCAGATGCGGGTTCGTCGTCCAGACAGGCTGTAAGCTCAAGTACTGCACAAGAGACTGCTGTGTTCCAACCCGTGATTGGGTGTGGCCGTTGGGTGCTCCGATTCCGGGGGCGACGCCGACTTCCCTTTGTTCCTCTTTCGCCTCCTTGAGGTTGTAACGGACGAGGAAGAAGGCTCCCATGAAGGAGATTATGGCTGGTTCGGACATTAGACAGAGGCCTGTATTTTAAATAAGGGTCTAACGCACCAGCCCAGACGTGCAAGACAAGAGCACCAAGGAAAGCAGAGTTCACAAGTTGACTCGTGCCAGAGGCATTAATATCTCCACCGGTCGGAGTAGTCACTTGCAGCATCCCGGCTTCGGTAGAAGCAAAGAACGTCGTCTAGAGGGCATGTTTATTAGGGAATGGGCAGGAGAATAGCGCAATAGACTGACTATGACGCTGATGAGCTGCAGACGGTCCATCCATGACTAGGGGTATTCAATTACTCCGTCATTCGCGTCGTTCAAGCAAAAAAGAAATACCTGAGTGAGGTCCTTGCTAGCTTGCCGCCGGGCTTTTTCGTCCTCCTTGTCTTGCGTCGTCTGCGCAGCTAGGTCACAAACTATGAGCGCCATCCACACGAGGGCTTCCCATTAGGAAAGACGTACAAGGCATCGAGGGAGCTTGACCATGGCCATCCGCGCTATTGTTACCGCTTGGTGGCTGGGAGTGGCCGACTGGCTGCATGGCGAAATCAGTTGCTGTATCATAATTTCAGCAAAGCCATAATGTTAGGCGTATCCGTATGCGCGCAGTACACACCTTGAGTAGGTTTTCGTTCCATTGAATTTGAGAAATTTGGAGCCAGAGGTCAAGGGCAGCAGTCAAGGGAGTTCATCAAGTCAGACGGGCGCCGTGACATAATCCAACTAATTTAGCCACAGCGCTTGAGCATAGGTCATGAATTCCAGGCGGCTCCCTGAGGCTCGGTGTCGGAGTTGGTTGGATCGTGGTGAAGGAAGAAAAGGGAACCCACACGCGTAGACACGCGGCGTCCGGTCATAACACGGCCTTGGCATGAGCTTTATTACGAAATTATTGGCAGAGTATGACCCTAGATGTAAACTTAGATATGCATAGACTGGTATAGACGTGCTAGATGCGGGGTATGTACAGTACATGAAAGCGGACAACACATGGCACGTCAAGACACCACTGAGGCAATGAACTCCGCCTCATAGTGGAACGCATTGACCGCCTCCATGTCGGCCTCCCGGTCTGCTCTCCATTCCCTCCGCTGCAGGGAACACGCGAGATCACTGAAAGCCCGCGCACAACATCGGTGTCCGCCCGGATACGCGAAAAAGATTTGGCGATGCGTGAAGATGGATTTGATGTATTCGCCGCCGGTGGTAGGGTAGTTCTCGAGTTGGGACTGGATAGCTTGCAGAAAAGCGCATCCTTGATACGACGGTTCGGAGGGAGAGTAGACTAGCGTCTCGTCGGGCTAGAAGCACAGCACAATTAACATAAGACGGTAGAATTTCGTGGGTACCCACATGGTAGACTTGTGCCTCGGGCATGCTTGCGTCTTCTACTGTGAAAGGCAAGTTTGGAACGTCCACTCTTGTGCTTTCCTGCCTCCGGGAAGTGTCAAAGAGACCAACTAAAGGTTCCCAATACACAACGCACTGGTTTCTCGGGCTGTCCCAGCTTCATACTGAGCAATAGTTCACAAAGATCCATCTCCATGATAGTGTCTGACAAGAAAGCGGTTCAGCTATCTGTCTGAATCGATGGGCACAGAACTCTACCTGCTGTATTGTGATATTGAGTGAAAAACTCGCAGGGCTGGGCGGGTTATCGTGAGGATATAAGAGGAGGGGACCACGCCTTGTCCTGCCCACTTCTCTGACGATCACAGGACGTGCATGCCTCGAGGCGCGACTACTGCAGGATCCGATAGTAGATTGGGCGGCATGATCCGTCACAATCACCTGGAGAGGTCCGTTACTTAGCACAACAAGATTGGCGGAATCGAAAAGAAGAATCAGAGAGAAGATAACGTCTGCGAGCAGACGGCGCCATTCGAGAGCGCCTGGATTAAAATCGCAGGCCTCTCGTCCGATAATTTATGATACAAAGGTTTCATCCAAAATAGCAAGAGGTTCAGGAGGTCGAACTCACCAGAAGCCGTAAATCGAGGCGAGGTAAAGAGGAACCTGGCCGCCGCCGCAAGTTTCGGCATGAAAACTGGACAAACAGCCCAGGCCCTCATTGAAATAGTGCGGGCTGGATGCAGGGGCGGTAGGTTAACCGCTGCGTGTGCGCGGCCATTTTCAATGGATATGAAGATGGATGAGGGAGAGGAGATGAATTGCACGTGTCCGCGCAATTCTTGCCCAAAGCCGTCTTGTCGGAAACGAGCTCAGACCAACTCGCGACGCGGGCAAGATGGACACCCATGAACTGCCTCGCATTTCTATTGGGACCATGCGCGTATGGCTGCGAATCAAATCGGGATTCGCCAAAGCAGTCGAGGACAAAGTGGACCAACACGCAAAAGAGCACAACCTATCGGCAGACCGTAGGAACGCGATGCTCGTAAATGCCCAACAGGTCAGTACACCTCTGAAAATACGCGTTTTCTGACCCTCTTCTCGCCAGTATGTAGAAAAAACTTTCGAAATCGCGCAGCACAACATTCGCATCAACGGACGCGACTTTGACGAGCTCCAACCGCACGAGCAAGGTGCGCTGCCTTGGTGCCGGACTCGCGGCTCGCTTACTTGGTTTATAGACGCGGAACCGTTCGACGAGGCGCTGGACAGGCAAATATGGGCCTTGGCCAGCAATCGACTGCAATTGCAAACTATCATCGCCACGGAACGCCGCAATAAACCTCTGGAGTATGAAAGCGCCCACAAAGAGCTCCTCCGTGAACACGAAGCACTCGACGCGGAATTAACCGCGACAGATTCCGATATTGAGGAGGACGCGGATGATTCCGAACTCGATGTCGACGGTTAGTACGAACAACCGCTGCGTTTTCCCGTAACTCATCCCCGTTTCAGGTGAAGTGTTTGGCCAGATTTCGGCCGTTACTGGGGAACTCAGTCAGGTCAGCATCAATTTTCTTGTATATCTAGCCTCCTTAGCCAACTCCCCATATAGACTATACCAAGTCAACAAGAACGATCCGAGCGGTCGAGACTTGTCGAAGCAGAGTACAAGGCACTCAAACCTTGAACTTGCGTTACCCTGTGCTTGTATGTATTTCCTATATACTATATCTGTATCTGTATCTGTACTGCATCATATATCCAACATATTCGCAGCGGAGAATAAGTTCCAGTCCATCTTCTGGTCACTTCCCCGTCGGCACCTGTGCAGCCGACCTCCTCAACTCCAGTTCCAGAACACAGTATTTTCCTCCAGACTCGTCTCTCTCCGGTTCGTCCATTGAAGACGTGATGCAGGAAACAACCGACGGGGCGCTGTTTCTTGAGAACGAGTGCGCGCATGACCTCGTGCGAGGCAGTTTCGGCACGGTCGTTTTTCAAAACAAGGCGTCCATCGTTGCGAAAGCTGTGGGTGGAACTTCTCGCCGTTCCCAATACGCGATCCCAGAATTTCTTCTGGCGTGGGCTTTGCTGTTCACCAAAACACATGCGTCCAGCGAGACATCAAGGTTGGTACGTGCGCATTCCGAAGTGTTTAATTTACTTCAGTACATGTGCATTAATACTATTGTTCCCGTCACCTGAGCCACACAAAGTCAATGCCACGTGAACATCAAAGAATCCAAAAAAAAGATAACAAGTTTAACGTGCATTTAGTTGACGCGCGCAAGAGGTGAGTGATCCTCGTGCACGGTACTAAGCCCGGGGCCCACGGCAAGGGAGTACGAGGGTGGAGCCGAAGCAGCTCATACCCGCCCCCGGGAAGTAAGTCGGCATGCATCCACGCGCTTACCATTTTCCATCTCTCCGAGGCTCGCTCTCGTTACAACTGGACACTCCTTCACATTTTTGTGGCTTCGAAACACCGAAAAAAACGGGATGTGAAACATGAGGTGGCCAGCGGAATAAAGGAAAGAAGGAAAGAAGGGAAGAGGGGTTCTGAAGGAGGAAGGAAGGGAGACTCGCCACCGTCCGCGCGTCTTGCTTGAATCATTGAGGTCTTGAAGGTCTTGAGAAGTCTCCCACTGAGGTCTTCTGGGCGTCTTCGGAGCCCAGTCTTGAGGTCTTGAAGTCTTGAAGGTCTTGAGCAGTTTCCCACTGAGGTCTTCGGGCGTTTGAAGTCTTTTGAGGGTCGTGAAGTCTTGAGGATCTTGAGTCTTGAAGAATCTTGAGGCCCTGAGGATCTTGAGGTCTTGAGGATCTTGAGTCTTGAGGATCTTGAGGTTTTGAGGCCTTGAAGTCTTGACGGTCTTGAGTCTTGAGCAGTCTCCCACCGGGGTCTTCTGGGCGTCTTCGAGGCCCTGTCGAGGTCTTGAGAGTCTTTGGGGCCCTCTTGAAGTCTTGACGTTCTTGAGGTCTTCAGTCTTGAGCAGTCTCCGACTGAGCGCGACTTCGGGGCCCAGTCTTGAAGCTCGAGCAGTCTCCCACTTCCCACTGAGGTCTTGCTCGGCCCAGCGAGGTATTAAGGGCCCTCCCGGTCATGAGATCTATTTGGTGCAAGGCGAGGTCGGTATAACGCGTGTGAGCAGGGGCTGTGTTTCAGAACGACAATGGCAGCGGGGGAGAGAATAGCGAGCGAGGATTTACAGGTGCAAACGGCAGGAGCCAGTTGTTCATCGAGTATGGTGCAGGTCGCAATTGAAATGGGATGATGGGAGTGCGGAAGAAAGAGATGGAGGTGGCTGACAAGCAAGCTGAGTTAGCCGCTCACGTGGTCGCGATTTGATCGTCCAAGGGGCCAAGACCAAATACGCGACAATAACCGGAACGCGTCGTTTCTTCTGCTCATCAACTGCTCATGATTTCCGACCGTGAATCATGGATGCACAGCTCGAAGGCCTCGACTCTGTCGCACAGGCGACACAACTGGTAGAAAAGATCTTCCAAGAAGTGTACGAAGAATTCCGATCCTGGAAGGAAGACTACGCTGCGAGAACCCTGTCCGCGGTGGTGCGCGCGCCATCCCGAGGGGACATCGGGTGTGCCGCCCAGTCATCGGAACCTGCTTCTCCAACGATTGAACCAGTGTCTCCTGTAATCACCGAGGAATTCATGGAAATCTGGGACTGCGAGACGAGGACTCGGAAGAAGGAGCGAGTACTGGTGGAAGTTATTCGTATCCCAGACGCGTTTCCCGCGCTTCCGGCACACGAGTACTGCACCCCAACTCACCGTAGTATCTTCCAAGGCGACGATCCGCGCGAGCTCCCCTTCATGCCGTTCGCAGATGACCCTACGTTCGATCACGCGAAATATCTCGAAGAATACGACAGCTTTAGCTGGCGGGACACGAAAAACCCAGATGGTGAGACCTCCCGCCTTTCCAATTCTGTCTAGCTCTTAGCTGCTGTCTCCAGTGGAGGTCGTCGTCATCGAGACTGCGCGCAGGCTACACACGGATCACCAGATGCAGTATCGACATATTGACGAGACCGGCGTCCTCCCTCTCGAGCTCCTGGATCGCAACGGGGTTCGCGGAATGATATACAAAAGTCGCCGCCGGTATCTCATTCAGTCTGCCCATGGACCCAAGTCTAACAAATTGTATTTTGTTATAGAGACTTCCCTGACTGGCCCCCCGACGTCCCCGCGTCTGCAAAACGTCTAGTTGACGATACGTCTCCGCCTACAGAGCCGGACAAGAAGCTCGCGCTGCTTGTCTCTACTTTCTGCACGAATCTTAATTGCGTGGTCGGATTTTGCAGCACGCACCGTAGGCCCAGCACCTTTCTTCTGAATTTCTACTCACTTCTTGCTAGTCGATCCGACGCCCATGCCACTGACTACTCCTCCGACTGTGAAGAACGAACGGATGAAAGACCTCGTCGACAAGCCCTGCGGGGACAACTGCTTCCTACTTAAAACCGGCGACCAGGTTCGTATTTCATCATGCGCCCGTTCACCGCGCCGGATTCATAGTCTACAGCCTGTCCAATGGAGCGACGACGATACACGGCTGTTGCGTACAATCCTCGACTTCTCCCCCGACACACTTCCGTGTGATCTCGCCACGATCTGCGCAAAGCCGTGCTTCGAGGTGAGTGCCCTGCGTCTGAATGTACATTAGCATTTGACCCGTCTGCCAGGTATTCCAGCAGCGCCGCATGATCCTCCCCGACGCCGTCATGGAGCGCAAGAAGGGGAAGGGGAAAACCAAGCCCCGCCTGGGCAGGACCACGTCCTATCTTAAATTTGACGGCAAGTCTATTCTTCTCTGAATTTTGAGCAACCCTCACGCCAGCCTCTGTAGATTTGGACTCACAGCGTTTCAGCCCGTGCGTCGCGTGTTATTCTATCCGACTTGCGCGCTGACTGGAAGCAGGAGCAAGCCCTGCCGGCACGATGGGCCTTGCGACGCAGCCGCGCAGTGTGCTTGCTTCCTCAACAAGGCGCACTGCGAGAACGGCTGTCGTTGCAGTCGTAAATGTGCGTCCTTGCTATCCCTCCCCGCCTATGCCCTGACATCTCCCGCGTGTGATAGGCACGCGCCGCTGGCGCGGTTGTATGTGTACGAGGAGTCTCAGGAGATGCCGTACCGAGAGCTGTGCATGCTACCTTGCGCACCGCGAGTGCGACCCCATGATCTGCCTCAAGTGCCAAGCGAAGTAAGAGCACCGTGCCCTTCTCTACTCATCTCGTCTCCTGCGCCTGACCCCGTGTTTTGTCCCACCCAGAGGTAACTGCGAATCACAAAGTGAACGCCCGACAGCTGATGGCACCGTGTTGCAGACGCAGACGCGGATGTCTGCCAGAACGCGAACATCCAGCGCGGGCGGTGGAAGGTGGGAATTTGACTAATATTTGCAATTTGCAGGTATAATCTCATCTCATGTGCAGCTTACGACGGTGGCGCCCGCGCGCTGGGGAATGGGCCTCTTCATGGCGGAGACGGCAGACGCAGACGAGCTGATTATCGGTGTGGAGCATCCTTGTCTCGATTTTTACTTTTCTGTCCCTCATTCGGGCTTAGAATACATCGGGGAGCTCATCTACGACCCTACCACCGACTCGCGCGAGTGCGTATTGCGCCATACACCCATCTATTGGAACACTCACTTTGTTTCCGTGGCAGGCCGATCGCAGTGCACCGCGGGCGCAACTACCTGTTTGAGCTGAACAGCACACTTTCGGTTGACGGAACGTACGCGGGCAACGATGCGCGGTACATTAACCACGACGCGCAGCACCCCAACTGCCACGCCAAAGGTGCGTTGCT
The DNA here is from genome assembly GCA_029281465.1 of Mycena epipterygia. NCBI lineage: Eukaryota > Fungi > Basidiomycota > Agaricomycetes > Agaricales > Mycenaceae > Mycena > Mycena epipterygia. Next base: position 709,939 of record JARJCQ010000019.1, read on the forward strand.
GCTCTTCTCCTTCCCGCCCTCGCACTGATCTTGCATCCCGCGTGCAGTGCGGCTGGTCAACGGCGAGCACCGAATCGGGATCTACGCGAGTGAGTGGCACTTTTCTTCCATATGCCTGACAGTTGACGCTGATGCTATGGATCGCAGCGAGGCGGTTGGAAAAGGAAGAGGAGGTGTTATTCAACTATGGCAATCATTTTTTCCAGGATACGGGTGGGTCGTCCCAACTTGGAAACGCGTCGGCGTAGTTTACGCGGGTTGCTTGCAAGACGAACAGGCGAGATCGAGATAGAGATTATGTATAATTACAACAAACCACATACAGCTAAGTTCTATAATTAACGGTGAATACAGGTTAAGTTGTCCCCTTCGACACGAATATTCTCGAGAGCGTGGTTCTCCTTTTGGGAAGGGTCTTCTCGCGCTCCACAGAGCCGCCATCCTCCGTTTTCTTCTTCTCCTTGTCCGGTGTGGCAGTCAGGAAGTTGACCATTACAGACCATAAATTATTCGCGGACATTTGATGCTCCTCCGACTGCATCATCGGATGGTCCGCAATTCGTGCTAGCCGTAGCGCCTCTTGCGTATCCCTGCGCGAAACAATGCTGCTCGGCGGCGGGTTTTCGTTCGCATCCAGCGCCCAAGCCCAGCTCCAGCTCCCGGACGCGGCCAACAGCCCATCTTTGACCCCCATGACTGTCTTGTCCGCCTTGGCCCCCGCCGCCTTCGCATCCGCCTCCCGGCCGATGAAGTTCTGCAGCACGTTCATATTCCGCACGGTGTCCTTCTTCGCACGCTCGAGGTTGCGATGGCGGTGTTTCTCCACCGTCTTGAGCGCACCGGCGAACTTGCGGTCCCAGCGCTGCGTCCCGTCGAGGAATCGGCGCACCGCGAGCTCGGACACGACCCCGACGTGCTCCGGCGCGACGGAGAACGCGCCGAGTTCTGCCTCGGGTTCCAATGGGCGCAGCACCCCGCGCGTGGAGACGCGTTCGCGGACCATGGTGTCGCCGTCCTTCCACTCCACCCCCGCGTACACCGCCGGGTCCCCCGCGGCGCGTTCCCCGTCCATCGGCTGCGGCGTGGGCATCGCGGAGTGCGGGAACCGCGGCCCGGCGACGTCGCTCGAAGTCGATTCGTTCCTGTTGGAAGGCGTCGACCCTGGGGTGGTGCTCGTGCGGGACAAGTTGAAGTAGGAGAAATACGATCCGTTGCGGTCGGACGACTCCGGCAATAGAGGTTTGGGCGAGTCATTGAGAGGGGCATCCGTTTTGGCGGGGCTGGGGAGAGTAGATGATCGAAACACGGACAGCCGTTTGGAGGCCACAATAGACTTGACGCGCCGCAGATTCTTTTCTTTCGGGACCTGTAATGTATCTCCGTTCGGGGCCTGTTGTGTGTCGTCCGTATCCGATGGGGGAAGGAACGGCGACGGGGGCAAAGGCGGGAGCTCGCTGAGATCAAACTTCTCCTGCCGAGGTGTAGCGCTCCCCTCTCGCTGCGGCGGGTGCTTCATGCCCGTGACCTCTCTGCAAAAGGTCGCGATCGCGCGATAGCAAAACTTGCCCGGGGTGGTAAACGAAAAAAGAACGGGCAGCACATGCGCAGTATCGTCGTACACCTGAAGATGGACCTTTGTCGGCCCAAACTTCTTCTCGATGCCATCGAGAGGCGCGTACAGCGCACGTATCTCGTCTTTTATCGGGTACTTCTCGGGATTCGCCGCCCGATGCGCCGTGTAAATGATCTCATCTCGGAGCACCTCTTTATCGCTTGCGATGATGAGAAGCGGCGGCAGCCCGCCGAGGTAGCTCAGCGCACCAGAGATGAGCGGATGGACGAGGAGCGAGTTCTGCGTGTACAGGTGAACCTGTTTATCTATGCGCAACTCTTCGCCCGACAACGCTGTGAGCGTGATGATTTCGCTGTCGCGCGGAATCGGGGCCGTCGCACCGACCTCAACAGCCACGGGTGCCTCGGGCACGGAGAGACTCGTCGTAGAGGCTGAGGCGGTGGCAGGACCGGGGGGTGGCGTCGGGGGCCGGGATTCATTATGGTGGTTGAACGTGTTGCGGACCCATGTTCGCAAAGAAGCGTGCACTCTGCGGCTCATGGCCTCGGAGGGCGGTGGCCACAGCGAGCTCGGCTTTTGGAAGGAGAGCCCGTATTCGGGTATGACATCCTGCGGAAAACATGAAACAGCCAGTGGAACAATGAAGCGCAGTGCATACCGTAGCTGTGTTGGTATGGATGCTGGGGAAGGAATGTGTCAGGTCGCACCACGGTGAAATGAGTACTCCGCCCGCGGGTAAGGGGAGCCCAGTGTCGCGAAGGACCTGCAGTAGCGCCAGAGTCAGGCCGCCCCCGGCGGAATCGCCCGCCACCACAATATGGGCTGGGTTCACAGGTCGATGTGAAGCTTCGGGCGGGGGCCTGATCAAATACAAGTCTAGAAGAGATGGGTCAGGTCAATTAGCTGACGACAAAAGGGACGCACAGGCCGCGACAAGGTCTTGCAAGGCGCACGGGAAGGGGTATTGCGGGGCCAACCGATAATTTATGGCAAATACACGGCCATTTATTTTTCTGGCGTGTCGTTGAATGCTGTAGCGCTCTTGATCGACGCTGCCGAAATAATAGCCGCCTTTAGAGGAACGTCAGGACCAAAGATGGAAATGGGGGGGGGGAGATCATACGCGCCTCCATGGGAGTAGAGAATGCAGCGCATCTCGTCCATGTGTTCCTCGTACGGTGCAGAGTCGGCCGCGGGATCGACTGGAACTTCGGAAGCCCCGGTCTTGGACTTTTGGTACATCTTATAGCGTCGTTTGGCTTCCCGCCAGTCTTTTCTGGCCGTGACCCACTGCGCGTCAACACTACAAGGCGTCGGAACCTATTAGTTGGATGCTGAAATATCAAGCTTACCCCGTAATACCACGAACTTGCCACCATTTACACCCGCCAACGATTTTCCGTGCTGCATCTTCTCCCCCCAGCGCAGTGATGAGGTACTGAGCGGCATCGTCGCAGCAGGACATAGGTACTATAAGTCTGACTACGTGCACCCATGGGGGGGACGGAGTACGTGTGTTGGCAAAGGCTGGTTTACGGTAAGTCTGTGAGATACAAATATGACACAAAATCGCACCTTGGACTTCCTCAACAGTATGACTGCACAGTCATGAATAAACGGCCATATAGGGATGGGATGTCTCTCACTAGCAGGACGCATTTAGGAAAGCCTGGGTGTGTTAGCCTCAGCACAAGGACCATCTAGGGGAACCGCGCACCTTGACGATATTGAATGCCTCATCGTAGAGCAATTCGTCCTGCCTGAGGCGGGTGACCGGATTGTCTTCTCGTGTCTTGTGCTTTATGCGGTCGAAATAGTGTTTGACGAGGGTCTCGAGCACGATGGGGCCAATCTTCAATCCCGCTTGGGTAGTGAGGTTGTTCATCGAGACAGTGTATGCTGCACAGGTCGCATACCCCGTAACGCGCAAAGCTTGGCAGGAGAGAGGCCGATCTCCATATGTTAAGTCATCATCGATCCATCACCGTTCTGTGGGGCCGATTGCCTCGCGAATGGCAAGTCGAAACTCTTTAAAGTTGGAAATCATGGTCATGGTGCGGCCGGACTCCGACTTGGTCAAGATCAATATATTCGTGCTTCTGTCTGGCAACCAAGCGGCACTGACATTGACATGATCTTCGAGTTGGTGTCTGAGTTTCCGAATTCAACAACCAGTCCAATTGTTCTTGTACATTGATATCGCGTGAATACATCCTAGTATGCATTATTTCTACGTGTGTGGTATATTACAGGTGAAGATTAAGAGCGTCAATAACCAAACGCGGTCTCCCGATCCGCTTTCGCAGCGCTTTTCCTGCCGTCCGTAACAGACATCTCTTCTGTACTCCGCCGCCGAGCATTCTTCCGTAGCCGCCACTCCGTGTCTTCAGACGGCTTTTCATGCGCGCTCGGCACCGGCAGATCGTCGCCCTCCCCGGCGTGGTCTTCTTCGGCATCCGCACTGCGGTTGAACTCCATGGGCAGCATGACTGCGCGGTCAATGGCGACCGGTAAGCCACGATGGCGCCCCCGAATCATGACCAAGCACACAATCAGCTTGGACAGAGGTGTGAATGCGCCAGAGAATCCATAATTTTGCTGTGGAAGCAAACCGAGGGTTAGCGAGTTAAATACTGATTGGACTTGACCTACAGTGGGGATACCCAAGCTCAGTCCGACCGTCCCATAAGCTGAAACGAGCTCAAACACTAGAACATATCATCAACACAGGATATGGAGCGAGAGAGAGTAGCACCCACCGACGGAGAATATGTTGAACCACCCAAAATTCTCCTCCAAGTCGATGCTGTGCCGCTTCAAGGACATTCACAAGGGAAGGGCCACTATTAGTGTGCAACATACCTCAATGATACAGACCAGAAAAACGGCTAGCCCCAGCCACCACATGTCTAAAGCCCAGTAAGGACAAGCAGATCTGAAGCGACGAAAGTCATACCGAACGCGAGCTGCTTCCGAGCATGCATGGCGAGATATCTGCTCCATACCGTCACCCTACTCTCGCCGGTCGGCTCAAAGTTGTCTTCGTCTTCAGAGTCTTCGTCATCGCGGAACACCCCGAGGGATTGTTCCTCATAAACGTTCGTAGATCGAACGCTTGTCGACTGGTCAACACGCGCGAAGGGAAGCAATAATCAACAAACGCACCTCATGGCGATGGGATCTGTAATTATAGAGCAGTGAGTGATTATTTGGCGACATAGAGCAAAAGAACAACACACAGACACTGATATACATCATAATAAGATACAGAACTCTGTGGCAGACAGTTAGCATAGCGGGATCCCAAATCCAGATAGCCTCACTTGACGGCAGGTGCAAGTGCAGACAATGCGACAGTCCCGAATCCCGCCGCTCTGACGGCAATAGCCTGCAACAGTCCGATGATGAACCGCACATGCAGGGGAATGTTTTCAATAGCAGGATTCCCGATATCCAAGACCATGAAGAAAAACCAATCGGTCAAGCTGAGAAAGGGGTAGATAAGCGTGGCTTTCTTTTGACTGCTTAGACTTTACTTCAGAGTCAAAACCACAGTAAGGAGAAACCAGGTCTGGTGGGATGGGAACAGGTATATAAAACATCTTCGCGGGTGGTCGAGGAGAAAATGAAGAGTCTCGCTCGCCCGAGAGCCCGCCGGGACAATGCTGGCCAATATCCATCTGAACGCGTTTAATGCGTGTGGAAGGAGTGTAAAAATCAAACTCACATGCTAAATCGCAGACTTCAGGCATTCGTGGTTAGCCAACGTCATGTAGAATCCTCAAAACAAAACATACAAGATGGGCTGTCATGTATTTAGCTAACAGTAACAGGGATAATGCTGGTATTTCACTTACGAAAGCGGTGTTGCCGGCGAGAATAAGGAGCACCATGAAAATAATCATGGGATATGCTCGCTGGAATGGCACCATGGATTGATCTACAAGCGACATTCCTGTATTTGTGTAGGCCGACACAACTTGAAACAAGGAGAACCTAAAATCGGCGTGAGTTTAATACTACGTATGATCGATTGGTCCGCCCACCATGCTGGCCGTAACTTCTTGTGTTGCATCGGTGGTACAAAAATTTCGGCCCATCTAGGCTGCGAAATATATGGGGCGATCACGGTGAACGCGACCAGCTGAACGCCAATGTGATACTCGAGAAATATTTAGTTTAGTCGTTTAAGCAAAGAGACGAAACAAACCTACTCCTGCTACGATCCACAGCAAGGCTTTAAGAGCACGATACTCTACGCCTCCCAGCTCATCTTGCTGCTCCTTTGTCAATCGCTGAAAGGCCGAGTTACGTCCTACAATGGCGTCAAAAGAGATGTACGGCGCGGGTTTGGCTCCGACCACGCCCATCTCCCCTCGGCGAGACGCCAGCGTAGTAGTTTTCGGAAACGTCATCGTCCGGGTAAGTTTCCGTTGTAACTTGGGGAAGAGGCGCGAGAAGACATCCTTGGCAATTTCATGTGGCATAGGGAAGCCACCAAAGCCACTGTGTTTGCGAGACGCGTACGTCGTGTTCGTCGCATTTTGGACGAGTGTCTCCTCCATCCAAGACCCTCGCCGCGTTGATCCTTTGCACGTTAGTCAACATAGGAAATCGAGAAGTGGATCAGTCTCACTTCGATCACGGGAGTGCACAGACCCCTCATATTCCAGAACAGGCGGTCTTTCTATGCGAGTACGACGCGGGGAAACGTCGGGAGCAAACTCAACAGTTTGTGTGCGCGTCCCCATTGCTATGGTGTCAGACCGCGGAAAGGAAGCTGCATAACATTTCAGTATCATGCAAAAAGTCGACGTGGACGCAACCGACGAGTTATGGGCGATGACGGTAGGGGAGAGGTTCGCCCGGGATCAGACAACCTTCGTCTATAATATCTGGCGTGTCAGTTGATTGCATCCAGATCGAACTTCGACTAACCCTGGCGGCGGGCGAAGATGGGAGGCAGGAGAAGACGGCGATGGCTCCTCAGGGATGGCTTTTGGACTTGATACTAAAGTCTCAGAAAACATCAGCCGGGGCCTTTGGTGTTCCCCCGAAACCTTTTCTCCAAGTTCTTCCGGTTCCGGACTGCGCGGCTTGGGAGTCTGAGCTCCTTCACTAATCCATCCACTCGGGTTAACAAGTTGTGGAGGATGGTCCATGCGGCGAATCATGTCTGGCTTGAGTTTCCGCATGAAACCCTTTTCCTTCGGTTTCTCATCCTCTATGTCGGACCCGTCCCTATTTGTCTCCTCAACGGCCGAGAGCATCGTTCCCCGGGAGAGAAGCGTGCTGATTCGACGGGTCCACGGTGGAGGTGTTTTCTCGGCGTCTCCTATTGCCATCGCCCTGGCTTTGGCCGCCTCAATGAGATGTTCGAATTTCTTTGCGAAGTAGTATCTATGACGTCAGGGGCGGTTAGCGACCTCGAAAGCGAGCGATAGAGCGCGCACTTTCGTAGGTAAACCATGACCCATGAGACGACCACCTTTGCAGGGTGTCAGACGACGGCATCGACGTGTTTAAAGACTTACAGGACTACCCAAGCACATCTGAATGAATAGGATAACTTGTTGCCATACAGTCAAGGAGCTGAGGTCCACGGTGGCCAGGCCGCAGACTGTCATGGCACTAACGCAGTTGTAGAGTGCATCCACGTAGGAGATGTGATAGTGTCCATTGCTGGCGTAGAATATGCCGGAAAATATGAGCGGAGTAAAGGTGCTATGTACGGTTGATGAGGATCAACGTCAAACGAAGTTGAAGTAGGCTTACAAGAAGAGGATGTGGACTCGATAAAAGTTGAGTTCCTTCCGTACGGCCTTCCAGGTTGCCATTCAGCGTCAAGAGGCCCTAATGGCGTCGATCATAACTTATCAATTCCTTGGCGACTGCACCACAAAAGCTGTGCAGCCATCTTGAGACTCTAGATCTCCGGAAAAGCTTTGGTTCTGCTCAAAGCGCTAACTTATGTACATGTACGCTATCTGTGCAGAACAGAGCGGGATAACAGAGGGAAATGCGAAGAAACGAACAGTGTGGCAACAGGATGGGATATGTACCTAGGGGAATAAAAAGAAATACTAGATGCAATCAAGCAGAATCGTAAGTATACCAATGAGGTCTATGAGAGTAGTGCAAGAAGCTTGTCGGCGTCCGACGACTTGGCCGCCATCCGCGCAGTCCGCTCGCTGTCGAAAGAAGCTGACTTCATCATCAGCGCCATATTACTCGGGGCCTTCGGTGCATCGATCGCGATGTCTTCCAAAATCTCGACAAGAGGGTTGAAACCCTCTTCGAAAGCGTCAACAGAACACAGTTCCTTCGACACGACCCGAACGAAGAAGTCTGCGACCAATTGTGCATTGGCTTCCTTGGATTCGACCGCCGTTCCAACGAGCTTCTCGACGAGGCGGTAGTGATGTGCGGCAGGCAGCGCGGAGAAGTAGACCTCGGCTTCGTCCAAATTCCGAACGGCGAAGAACTCCTTCGAGTCCTCGCTGATCTTCTTGTTGGCATCTTCCTCGGACATTTCTACCGTAGCCTCCTCCTCGTCGTCGGAGCTGTTGTCGGAACCAGCAGGGGTGGCTTCTGCTGTAGTTGAACCCTGCTCTTCTGCAGTCGGCTTCGATCGAGGTTGGAGGATAAGCCGCCTGCGTTGTGCGGGTGCTTCAGGAGCAGCGGCTGCGGCAAAGTCAACACTAGCCTTGCGACTGGGTGGGGACGTATTACCTTTGGAAGAACTTTCAGCAGCAGCTTCAGGCGTTTGGCTGAGCATGGAGAACATGTTCTGACTCGAGCTTGTCCGAGAAAGAGACTCCCGCTTGTTATCCTTCTTGCCGGAAAACACACTGCTGGGTCCGAACGTCATCGGTAGACCTTTGCTGGTGCTGTTGATCTTGCCGAAATTGGAAAGATCTCCGGCCTTCGGGGGAGGTCGGGGCGCGTTGCCGCCAGCGACGTTCCATCCATCGGGGCCGGCTTGGAATTCTCCCCGTTCGCCACCGCGTCGGGAGCCTCCTCGCGACATGCTGATTTGACGGTTATAAGACTCCTTTTCTTGCACGGCCTTTTCCTTGGCAGCCTATGATAGACGGAGTCAGTGGAAGTCGGATGCGCATCCAAGAGTGCAGCTTACAGCTTCGTGTACCGCTGCGATCGTGGTAGGAGCAGCAACCAGGGTCCTAGTGACCCATTTGCGATCCCGAAGCTCGATAACATCCTATAAAAACGCATTAAACCAAAAAAAGAAACAGAAAACGGTGGATCATACCTGTAACATGAACTGCATACGCGAACTGACATTGTTGCTCTTGCCGAGCTCCTTCATGCGAGAGAAGTAGACGTCCATGTGCGCACGGGCCTTCGGAGTATCGAGCAAAAGGCCAACAGTCGAAATGAGTTTGCACAAGCTCTCGATTTCTTCCTCTTCCGGGTTCTCGACGTTGCCAAGTAGCTTCTTCACACACTCGTGCATGATACGCTCCGTCAGCATCTGCAGCTTGAACAGTTCACCGATGAACTTGATCAGACCGAGACCTTGTCGCTTTGCCTTCTGCGCAGCGTAGTACTCGTCTGAATAGAGAACAATTTCATCGCCAGCCTCTCCAGAAGCTTCACCGTCGGCCGTCGACTTCTCGTTCGCCGCTTTCGCAGCCTTGTCCTCCATAGCTTTCGTCGCGGCGGCAGCGGCAGTAGCTTCTTTCGCCACCCAACCACGCTCGAAATCCTCCTGACAACGGTTCAGCAGGTACTTCCGGAAAAGTTGACCACCAGCGATCGGTTTTCCCTCCGCATTCTTGATACCGTCGTCTTGCACCTTCGGGCTGATCTGCTCCATCATCTTCCGGCAAAGACGAGCGTACATCTCAGACCAAGTAGCCTCATCCGTCGCCTTTTCGAACACCAACCGAATGACTTGAATGAGAGTCCGCCCGTCCTTCTCCTTCTCCGACTTGTTGGCCCATTCGATGATCTGGTCGGAGATGGAGTCGAATTTCTCCATGGTGAGCTTATTCAGCAAACCCTTCACCTTCCGGTCGACAATCTCAGGCGAGTCAGGATCGACCGCACCGACAGTCTTCCTGTCCCAACGATTTGCAGTCACCTGCAGAGGTGGAGGATTGTCAAAGCCCGGAGGCATGGACGAGTGGTTGGAGAAGCCAGAACCATAGGCTGGCTGAGAGCTGTTGTTCTTGTCTCGAGTCTCGCCGCGTTTGCTCCGCGTCCGTTTGCTACCACTCAGCGATGAGCTAATACCAGGTTGGCTCGATGTCCGGGTCATAGGTGAAGGGCGTCCGAAGGGAGGACCAGCCGAAGAACCGCTCGGCACTCTGGCACCAGAAGCCTCAAAGCGATCCTGGCTGGAAAGCTTGGCCCCAGACCCGACAAAGTTACCCATGCTTCCCAATGAGGGCGCAATCTTGGCACCAAACCCAGGGAATCCAGGTGCGTTGTTCACTCCAGATGCGCTCGAGATAGACGGGGTACGTCCTGACCTGTGTGTACCTCCTCTAGATGTGGTGCGCGTCATCGCATTTTGGTCCACAGGACCTATTCCGATGGCGTCAAGAGGGGGTAGCATGTCGGGCTTCTCTTTACAGATCGACATGAATTGGAGGAGGAAATCGCGGTCGTATCTGTATCAAAAGCTTAGTTTCCGCGTTTTTTGAAGAATAGAACAATCTACCTGAATTTTCCATCCTTGGCGTCGATGTTGAGCTCCACTTTCGGGCTCTGGATGTTCTCCGGGTAGGGGACACGACTTAGGTCGTCGATGATCCGAGCAGTAGCCAGAGCAGAAGGGAGGGCGGCGGGAATATTGGGTTTGGAAACGGAAGAGAGGTTAAGGGGATCTGGGCGTTGGCGAGGGAATTTAACAGGAGCGGGAGAAGCGGTGTCGATCCGCAGGGCATCTTTGGGCTTCTCCTTAATTGGAGTAGCGACATCGTCCTCAGCCTCCTCGTCGGCAGCGGGCTTGACGGAGACCTCCTGCACCTCACCCTCCTCCTCAGAAGATATCGAAAGGGGTTCCTCGGTTTCGACGGTAGTGGTCGCGGCGGCGGCGGCAGCTTCTTGCTCTTTCTTCACCCGCGCTTCCTCCTCCTCCTTCTTGAGCCTCTCTCTCTCGTCCTCCTCCTTCTGTAAACGTTCCCTCTCCTCCTTCTCCTTGCGCTCCTTCTCCTCAGCCTCAGCCTTGGCCTTGGCCTCCTCCTCCTCCTCCTTCTTCCTCAGCTCCTCCAGGCGTATCCGCTCCTTCTCTTCCTCCTTCCGTTTCCGCTCCTCCTCCTCGAGCCGTATCTCCTCTTTCTCCTCCTCCTCCTTCCTCACCCGCTCCTTCTCCTTCTCCTCCTTCTCCTTACGCTCCTTCTCCTCGGCTTCAGCCTTGACTTTGGCCTTCTCTTTCTCTTTCTCTTCCTCCTCAGCAATCCGCTTCTTCCGCGACTCCTCGCTCTCCATCCGTATTTGCACCGATTTCCGATTATTATGGCCCGGACTACCACTGGCAGCCGGCGCAGAAGGCGGGGGGGATGTAACGGTACTCGATGCAGACGAGGCGGGGGGCGCTGGACTCTGGGTTTGTTGTTTCAAGTTTTCCAGCTTGATCTCGGTCCCATCAGCGCTCTTGAGCACAATCTTTTTGGTGCGCGGGGTACCTCCGGGAATAAACGTGCTGGCATTAGTGTTGAGGCGGGCGGAGGAAGGAGTAGGTGGGGGGGAAGAGACACCGCCGACGCTGCTGGACGACGAATGATGCTGAGAAAGTGGAGGAGGGACGTGGTGGGCGGAAGGAACGGCGTGTGAAGGAGTTGGGGTGCCAGGGCCACTGTGAAGGGGAAGGGGGAGATTTCGGGGAGACATGGGCATGCCCGAGTGTTGTTGCGAGACAGGAGGGGATGGATGATGCTGCATCTGTTGCGGCTGATGTTGGTGCTGTGGAGGCATTTGGTGCTGCGGTGGTGTAGGCATTCCATACCACCCTCCTTGATAGGGCATATACGGCGGCTGCTCCGCTGGCATACCCGGATACTGGATGACGTTTAAGTGGGCGAGGTAACATCAAGGAAACCTAGATACATACATAGAAATGACCTTGCCACATCTGAGGCGCCATTTGAGGCGGCATCTGAGGCTGCATTTGGGGAGGCGGCATTCCTGGCTGTCCTGGATGCGGGTGCTGCGACAGTCGCGGGCTACCCAACCCGCTCGACATTTGAGGGGGTCCACCAGGCCCGTTGGGACCATTGGGAGGGCGGGAACCATTGCCATTCGCCATTTGCTGGCGAGGATATACGGGAGAGCGAGGACCACCCGAGCCAGATGTCCCAGAGTTTTGTTGTGAAGGCGGACGCATTCCACCTTGCGGGACAAATGGAGTATACGGATGTGCACCGAGCTGAGACGGTTGCGACGGAGGTTGTGACGGATTTTGCTGCTGCTGGGGCTGCTGCTGAGGAAGATTGGATGGGCGCATGGAGGGCGAAGAGTTTTCAGGCTGTGACGGAGGGGCTGGCGAGGATGCACCCTGGAAGAACATTCGTACGTCCATTTTGAGAGGTTTTGTGGGGGTAGAAGGGGGCGGCGTGGACGAGGTCGACGCCGATGTCGACGCCGATGTCGAGGCGGCTATTGGCTTCGAGATGGACGCCTTGCCATTTACATGACCAATCGTTGCTGGCACCGAACCAAAAGACTTTACGCCCTCCGACTTGATGGCAGGTGTGGCGGCTGGTGACGATGAGATGGGGGCGGAGTCGTCATCTATAGAGCCAAAAGTAACGGCAGAGCCTTTGCGATGGAGTGAGCAGCCCGTTGGGCAGCCGATGAAACAACGTTAGATTGACGCGCACCTTGTTTTACTCCGATGTTGCGGGGGATGCTCACCCCGTCCTTTATGGGGACGCCCTGGCCCAGGGCGCTAGGACGTCGCGAATGGGTAAGATGGGGTGCATTGGAGGGAGCCGGAGACTGAGACCGAGGAGATGGAGCTGTGGTGTTCGGGGGCGGGCCCTTTGCCCAAGCTGACTTTTGCGGAAGCTGGGTCGGAATCTTTGGTAATGTGGCAGTCGAGGATTTGCTCATTCTAGACGAGCAAAAAATCAGGAAGACAGGAAAAAAATGGGGGAAAATTTTACAGACGAATGGTCAAAGAGATAAAAAGTAGATGGATGAGTTGGGTGGTTTTCTGCGCGTGTGGTGGTCGTCAAAAGAGACCTGCCAGCAGGCTAGAAAGCAGCTGGAAAAGACGATGAAGTCTAGGCGGTTCTTGCGGCGGACGCTGGGGGTAGCGATCCGGCAGAGTTGTGTCCTGTGTGAGGGACACGGACAAGAGGAACTCGGTGAAACACGGCCACACAATGGCTTAATCCGGAGCCGGCGTAGCTGACAACTCCGAGTCAACGTACAGCATTTCCTCCACTCGATGACCAGGCGCGGTATGCGTGGATTTTTACGTTCATGCTTGCTTAGGCGCCTTGCCCTCAGCATTTGAATTTAATAAGAAGCCGCCAAAAAAATATCCCTCACAAAATACCGAACGGCGCTGTTAAAAAACGGGCGTCGCAGCAACATGAAGGCCCCCCACAACGAGTTCGATATAAATACAACAAGCTTAAGCCCGCTCAAGGGTCATAAATAGGAGGCTGTTCCCCGCTAAGCACAGCGTTGTCCGCCATAAGATCCTGAATCTGCCTCTGCAGCTCCACCATCCTGACACTATCGGCGGTGCCTGAAGCAGAGGAGCTCTGCTGCTGCAGGATTCGATACATATCTTGTATTCGGTCAAGAGCGTTCTGTAACTCTTCAGGGGTAACCTGAGATTGCGTGGGCAGCACCGGCAGCGATTTATCTGGTGAATCTTGATGAGGTAGAGGCGGTGTTACAGAATCCACTGTCACATAGGGCTCGACGTTCAATGATACAGGTGGCAAATCCTGGTGGTCGATGCTCTCGGGATCTATAAAAGAATTCAATGAGAGGGCAGACAATGGAGATAATGCATACCCTCGAAAGGGTTTACTGCGCGTGTCCGTTTTCGTAGTCGCAGGAACAGGAAACCCAAAACCAACAAAATTAAGGCGGAAAGAACGCCAATGACAGCTAATAATGCGACTGTACTGTTTGGAGCCTTCGATGGCCCACTTTTCACCGAATGGTCAGAGACAGATAATTATTTGAGCAAATGACACACCTGGACGCAATTGAGCCATCACCTGATATCAAGGGAGACGGAGTGGTTGGTGGGCTTGCAGTGGCAGAAGGAGAGAAGTTTGGGGAGGAAACACCACCTGAAGTAGGCGATGCGAGTCCAGCCGAATTCGATTTGACTACAGCAGAACCTGTGAATGAAGCTATCGCGGCAGAAACCGAGTTGTTCGTTGCAAGGCTCGACGGCGGCGGTGTAACGCAGCTTGTATCGGCTTTTGTACGGTCACTAGACTGTTTTGTTTGGAACAAAAACATTTACTCACCTCCTGGCTGGATACTTAAACTCTTCGTTTGCGCCAGAGTACCGCTGCTATCATTGAACTGTAATAGAACAGACGTGCCTAAAGATCGCTTGAATTAATGTACAGATAATAATATGATGAGTATTTTTTACCAGCTGGAACACGAGGAGTCCACTCGAAATGGGTATCATTCAGAATATCCGTTTCTAGTGGGGGTTCTGGAGCAGCGGTGTCCTGGAATCTGAGCGACGATAGTGAGAATCAAATGCTAGCCATCTCGTGACTAAATCGCCTTACATCTAAACCAACAGTGGGTGTGGTTAGTCCACGGAACAGCAAGTTTGAATCAAGAAACAAACCAATTTATAGGGTGCTTTAAAGTATAATGAGCATGGACGACTTCGCCAGATAAGAAAGTTCTTACCAGATCCTCCCGTCCATGAGATACTGAACAACTGGCAAGTAACAGCATGAGCGCTGGGTGTTGTCAAGACACAGCGTAGCAGAGAGGGTCTGCACGCACTCGGTTTGAATAGAACTGCCAGTGGTACCGGCGGCTGACGCTCCCAGAGCTGGAAAGACAAAGAGAGATGCTAGAACAATAACCCGGGTGGCCTGCACAACCATGGCTGAGGAAGTCATTCGCAGTTCCTCGACGCTCAACGTTCAACGTTAAGCAGCTTCCGCCAGTTAACGTTAACATTCAACCTGCGTGCGGGAGAAGCAGCTAATGATCATCTAGGATTGACTGACGACGAGAGATCATTCCATTATCACCAAAGTAACCAAGACATAAAATCAATTGAGAGCAAGCACTGGAAAGAAAACGTCCGAAAAGACACGAGAAAGCCTGGGACCAGATCGATATCCGCACGCTGGTCAAGAGTGTGGGTGAGTCGTCGACATGCATCATGATTGTAGGGTCGTTTCAGCCTCTGTGGCTTTCTATGTGATCTTTTTCAACGCCGGACAGTCGTTTAGGATCATGATCGTTGTGTCGCAGGCGAAAATAAGTATTTATGGGAGTTTGGTCCAGTAGCAGAGCCATCAAGTATGCGCCAGCAACAAAATGGGTTGGTTGGATTTCGTGAACATGATGTAACAGCTGTTGAGCGCGTTGAGCGCTGAGCGGGAGCTGTTTCGGCTTTCGGTCCGCATACACCGGTCTTCAACTGAAATTGCGCCCCGCTCAAACCGCGCTCGCTCTTTACTAACCTTACTACTCAAAATACCTTCAAACTCTTTCGTGAATTCTAATTCAAATGGCAACAATCCTCCAGTACAAATTATGCGTCTGGACGCCGTGGAGGAGAAAATGATTTTTGCACAATCCACCGTTTTTCCGCTAGTTGCGTCGACACGGAGGCACGCCTCTTCTTTTCCCCTGGAATTCACCTCGTGTCTATCACCGCATGGAGTCTAAGAGTATTCCGCCGTGCACTAGGACGTGCGACGAACAGAGACCAGCCAGGCATGCGGTTTTCATTTAATCGGTCCACGCGAGGCGTGAGTGGGACCTTGTTACTACACCTTACCTACTTGGCTCACACTAAATGACAGTGATATGTAGTGACGCGCACGCAGATCTCACCTCGTACATCGTCGTGAATATCCCTCGGCATCAATATTTACCTGCCGCACTTCGACTCAGCTGGATAGCCAGAACAGGTTCCCAGAGGTTCACAGGGCGCCTCGGAGAAAGTCATCTATTGTTTCCTCGTCACAAGCGTCATAACCTGCATCACACCTCGCCTCGTCGCATCACAAGATTCTCTACCTCATCCCACTGTCCCCGAACTTGACCAAAACTCCACACGAGGGTACAGTGAGCAGAGGATCACATCCAATTCTGACGCTGCCCCGGGTGAACGAGTCCATGATAACCCAATATAACTTCCCCATCTTTCCCAACATGATGCTTCTCGGAGTTACCGAGCTTGGCTGATAGCGTTTTCTTCATTCTTCCCGAGGTTAACGGACACGGCGATGCGACTGCTAGTCCATAATTGCGTTCGCAGCGGATTCTACTAGATTTCATGGCGAGGGATTCAATGGCTGGAGTCCATCTTTGTTGAAGTCTATTCGTCAAGCGGTCGTTAACCCGTTGGTCTTCTTATCACGGGTTTCGGCACCAGGGTCATGCGATGGTCACCTATGGTCACTTTCTCTGAGTTCACTGAACAATGCGCGCGCGATAACACGCTACGGAAGCAAAAATAAAAGCCGAGGATAGTCGATGGAGCCTTATTTGGAAGTTTCAGCCGTTCTACGGCTGACCGGAGACGTTAAATATCTGGCCATACATGACATATACCTTGAATCTCTGCGCTGACCATTGCCGTTACGACTAATA
The DNA here is from genome assembly GCA_029281465.1 of Mycena epipterygia. Classification (NCBI taxonomy): domain Eukaryota; kingdom Fungi; phylum Basidiomycota; class Agaricomycetes; order Agaricales; family Mycenaceae; genus Mycena; species Mycena epipterygia. The sequence continues at coordinate 726,314 of JARJCQ010000019.1, forward strand.
TGGCCCCGGTCATCAAGAGCGCTGGCCACACTACAGCATCTACTCCACGCCCCCACATTCTTTACAAGTTCGAGGTCCATCGAGATGGAGCAGTACATGTCGTGAAGAAGCGTTACTCTGAAGTCAGTTTTTGAACCTACTAGTTTTCTCGTTCTCACTCCTTTGCTAAAAGTTTGTCGCGCTTGACGCTGCGTTGGGTGTCAAGGATGTCGAGCTGCCACCTAAACGAATCCTGGCCAACATATTTATCCCGTCTGCATGGGTAGACGATGCTCTGATAGCCGAGCGCAAGCAGGGTCTGGAGACATATTTGTCCACACTGCTAGCGACTCCTGCATACAAAGACAGTCAAGCTCTACAAGAGTTTTTGAACCCGTCTTTGCTTGCGTCATCCCGCCAATTTGACCCTGAAGATGCACTACCTTCAACTCTTTCTCGGAAGACAGCGCAGCAGCTCGGTGAGGCTGTAAATGCTGCTGCTACCTTCATTGCCGCTGCGTATTATCCAGGTAAGCGTCACAATATGTTCCCAATTACCCGGTTGTAATACATGGCTTTTATAGACTGGAGTGCGGATCAATTCCCTCCGGAAAGCCTTAACTATACCAAGTTTGACATCCTCCTTTACGGTACAGTGTTCTAATCGAAACCACAACCTCAACATACTTATCAATCGCAGCATTCGCCGTTCCAAACTCTTCTTCCACGTTAACGTGGGACGATGGAAGCCAGGCCATATTGCAGAGGCTTGTCTCTAGTGCCAAGAGTAGTGGCGCGGGAACTAAAATTGTTCTGTCTGTTGGTCTGCGCTATTTCGCTTTGCTTGTGTGGGCTCGAGTTAATCCTTCCAAGGTGGTTGGGGTGGCAGCACGTTTTTCCATCAAGCCACTGGTACTGCTGCAAACCGCGCTACTTTTGTGTCCGCCCTTTCTAGTGCTGTTTCAACCTTCGGTTTAGATGGTGCGACTTGCTGCATCTCCTGATGATTGAGACTCAGCTTTTTCTAATCAGGTATCGACATCGATTGGGTAGGATTCCGTGTATTCTAGGAAATAAAATCTCATGAACCCGTAGGAATATCCCAATAATGCGGGGGCGGGGAACGCTTTTGGTTCTGCTGACTCGGCTAATCTGCTGTTGCTACTCACCTCTCTGCGCACAGCATTGGGTGAGCCAGTTGGGCTTTGCATGTTTCGTGTCTTACCCAAAATTAGGAACATCCAAGATCATCTCTTGCGCAGTGACGGATCTTCCGTGGCTCGGGGCCAATGGCAGCCCACTCACTAATGTGTCTGCCTATGCTGCCCAAATGACCTACGCCAATCTCATGAATTACGACGTCTTCGGAACTTCTTCGCCACCAGGGCCCAATGCACCTCTGGGAAATTTGTGTGGCACTTCCTCCCTGCCGCAATACAGCGCAGAGGCTGCCTTCGCCCAATGGACTGCAGCCGGTTTCCCCGCCTCTAAACTCCTCCTCGGCTTACCTCTCTATGGCTACGTTCTCGATTCCACAAAGACGGTCTTGACTGGAAGTTTCACGTCGCCCGACTCCATCCCCGAGAACGCCAGTAAACCGGCCTCGGGCGCAGTGACGGGCGTGCCGATCCGCGGCGCCAACAAGAAACCAATTACACCTCCACCCAAGGCCGGCACTACTGCGACTGCCAATCTCCAGGGATGGTGGGGCCAGCAGATTCCTTTCGGTTCCCTTGTAGCGTCCGGTGCATTGGTGAAGAATTCGAGCGGAACGTGAGTGATATTTGTTGGCTCTACTACTTAAATCTGACTCGACTGGTTAGTTATGGCGAGGGCGGAGGTTTCACCATGGGTATGTGCCACGATGATTCGAAGCCACATATATTAACAAAAAGAAGGCTGGGATAACTGCAGTGATACACCATTCCTGTTCAATACCGCGCAGCAGACGGTCGTTGTATACGATGGTTTCTCTTTCTTTCCAATGTGGCGATCCTCATTCTGACTGCAGTTCGTCATCAGATACTTTCTCCCTTTCCGATAAGGCAGCGTTCGCGAAATCCAAAGCTATGGCCGGGTGTTTCACGTGGTCTTTAGATCAAGTGGGTTCCTTCTCTGACTGTCATGTTTTCAACGCCTGAGCTGCTCGCAGGACGACGGCGTGACGCTTCAGAACGCCATTCGCACAGCGCTTGGCAAATGACGGATTAATCTTATAATATACCACGGACATGATTCCGACCAGGACGTTTTTTTTTCGGCTCTAGATAATGACCCTTACGACGATTCTCATGATACGATTGCGAGTGGAATGTACTTTTTGTGTAGTCTCGTTATTTAAATAACCAGACTTGTGAGCGATTAACTTTTTGCGGCCAGACCGGGCCGGTTGCTACAGCGACGACCGCTTTTGGATCTGCTACGAGCAGCCCAACTCAATCACTCAGCCACTCTGTTTCTACCACAACTACTCACAAGCCATATGCATCGACTCTGAGAGATCAGTTATAAGACATGTATCTGTAACGACGATTGACGGAGGGTTTCAATTTCAACGACTCCTCTTCCCAAAATGTCCCCCTGGAGCCTGGCCGCCAGTGAAGAGCCGGCCCTGATCAGCAATGTTCATGTACCTGAGCCTTTCCAATACACCCTACCTCCTATGTTTTCTGAGTGGTCGGTTTCATTTCCAGCAGTTTCATCCTGGCTTTGAGCTGCTTGGCCACCAGGTACCTGAGCCACGGGCTTCAACATATTAAATAGCTCCGTTTTTTCGCTTTTCTCCCTCCGTTCGACCGTTTGATTATTCACAATGTCCCTTGTCGTCAAGAATGCTGGCCATACCACGGCATCCACTCCACGCCCCCACATCGTTTACAAATTCGCGGTGGATCGAGATGGAATCGTCGACACTGTTCACAAACGTTATTCCGAGGTAGGACGCCCAACATCTCTAAATGAATGTCCTATTTATTTATTTTGGATTCAATAAACAGTTCACGGCCCTTCACGCGACCTTAGGTGTCACTGACTTCGAGCTGCCTCCTAAACGCATTTTGGTCACTACGTTCATCCCCTCCGCTTGGGTAGACGATGCTCTAATTTCCGAGCGGAGGGCGGGCTTGGAAGAGTATATATCCAAGCTCTTGGAGAATCCCCAGTATCGTCACAGCAATGCTGTTCAAGAATTTCTAGCGCCTTCGATTCATGCTTCACCGCGCGAATTCGAGCTCGAGGATGCACTTCCGTCAAGTCTGTCCAGGAAGACTGCCGAGGAGCTTATAAGTGTTGCTGCCACATTTATTGCGGCCGCCTACTACCCTTGTAACTCGCTGACCCCGTTCCTTTATTTTTGCTTACGCTGCATCTTCAGCCTGGACGGCCGACAGCCACCCACCCGAAACACTTAACTACGCCAAATTCGACGTTTTGTTTTTCGGTACGTAGCTTGAAGGTTTCCGATGAATGCATGTGCTGATGAAAAGGTGTAGCATTCGCTATCCCTAACTCGTCTTTCACGTTGACTTGGGATTCTCCGACCAAGGCCATCTTGAAGAGGCTTGTTTCAAGTGCGAAGAAAAGTGGAAGGGGAACGAAGATCGTTCTCTCCGTCGGTCCGTCGCACTTACTATCCTCCATCACACCTTAGGCTGATCCAAAGACCGGTACCAGGGGGATGGACCGGAAGTGCTTCTTTCCACCAGATTGCGGGGAGTTCCGCGAACCGTTCCACGTTCGTGTCTACCTTATCCAGTGTTGTTTCCCAATACGGTCTGGATGGTATGCGGTGCAGCTTTTATTTCTTCTAATACACTCACCTCGCTGAACAGGCATCGATATTGATTGGGTAAGATTCGAGTTCCTACACCACAGGAGTGCTTGACCTGACCAACACCTTTAGGAATATCCGAATTCCGGCGGCGCTGGGAATGCATACGGACCTAGTGATGCGGCCAACTTCCTCCTCCTATTAAAGGCTCTCCGCACGTCTTTGGGTTCGTTCCTGTATGTCCTGGCTTCGGCATCTCACTCAGGATTTAGGCCCGTCGAAAATCATATCTGCGGCCGTCACCGATCTCCCATGGCTTGGCTCGAACGGAAGTCCCCTCACCGACGTCTCGGCGTATGCTGCACAGCTGACATATGCTAACTTGTATGTTTTGTGCTTTAATTATCATGTTTGGGCCGTCCTAACGGGCCTCAGGATGAACTATGACATCAACGGAGGCTTGTGTCTGTCATTTGCTTAGCAGTTGACCATCCTAACGTGTCTCCAGGTTGGTCCAATGCCGTGAGTCTCATTCTACTTACGCTCGACAGACTGTACTCTGCGGACTCCTGTCGTGCGGGGCACATCGTTGGATGTGTAACTGATACCATGCGTAACTGATGATGGTAAAACCCAGCCCGGACCGAACGCGCCTCTAGGAAACCTGTGCGGTAAATCATCCCAGCCGGCGTACAGCGCACAAGCTGCGTTCAAACAGTGGACCGCGGCCAAGTTCCCCGCTTCAAAGCTCCTCCTCGGCTTGCCGCTCTATGGTTATGTTTTCAATTCCACCAAGACGACACTGGCGAGCTTTACGCTGCCCGAGATCACAGAAGCCACCGCAGAATCGGACGCCGGAGTCAGTGCCGAGTCCGATGCACCTGCAGACGATTCAGAGACTAAGGACGCCATCCGGGGCGCAAACAAGGCAGCTGTCTACGTGGAGCCTCTCGAGTCGTCCGAGTCAGAAGTCAGCACCGAAGCGACGGCGAATCTCACGAAATGGTGGGGCCAGGCAATTCCGTTCAACTCTCTCGTTTCTTCCGGTGCATTGGTGAAACAAGCGGACGGAACGTGGGTATCCTTTGACCTTCCATCGATACTCTCTAACTCACATGCAGATATGAAGCAGGTGCTGGATTCAAGAAGGGTGTGTGTTTCCGGTCATCATCGGGCTAAATATATTGATGTCGGAAAGCCTGGGATGACTGCAGTGATACCCCGTTCCTGTACAACACCGCGCAGAAGACGGTAGTCTCATACGACGGTGCGTCTTACCTGCTTATCGTTGGACGCAACATTCTAATTCTGGTCCAGATACACACTCTCTTGCGGACAAGGCTTCGTTTGCGAAATCCAAAGCGATGGGTGGATGCTTCACATGGTCCTTAGATCAGGCCAGTAGTTCTTATTTGCATGCTGCGTCTTCCTAATCTTCCTTTAGGATGATGGTGTGACGCTTCAGAATGCCATCCGCACGAGTCTTGGTAAATAAGATATGAGGGACGATGGTTTTTTTTTTTACGACTTTATGACCTCAAGTTTTGGTACATTGGGATGAATTATTTTCATTGGGAGACATTTGTGTCCCTGTCGCAGATCAGAACCATATTTGCTTCCGTCCGATTTGCTTCCGCTCCCTGTCACAGTGACTACAGCTGACTACAGTCGATAAAGTGTGAGTAGCCACAGTACGCTACTTATTTATTCAAGCCCGGTTAAAATACACGTCCTCCAGGAAAACCTATATCGTACGCGCCTATATGGGGAAAAGACAAGGAAAGGAAAGGCCGCTCGCAGATCTTCGGCACCGCCATGCAATCGAAGTTGCGTTTCCGGCTCGGCAGCTGGATTTCTATGTATACTGACGACATCCATCCAACTGCTCTCAAATGTGGACAACGAGTATTTCGTACAGCTTACAGCATATATTACAACTCCGAATCAAACCAAATTCAATTCGTTACGATGAATCCCCCGGAGCCAACTGATCCAAAGAGCAATGTGCGCCCATCGGAACTGACGCTCGCGCCGCTGTTGAACACCTGCTTGACTTTGCCAACCCCACCCATCAAGTGCAGCTCCGCCAGTGACAGCGAAACATCTTTGTACTCGATGTTGGTGGCGAGGACCAATGTCTGGCCGCCGACGGTCCACAAGCCGACGTCGATACTCTGGGACGTGACCTGCCGTACCGTCGCGGCGGGACTCAGGATGAACGATTTCATGTTTACGAGCGCAAGCGCAAGACTCGACGCGGACGCTTTAATGTCGGCGGTGGTGGGGTCGTCCCACGACACAACACCTGGACCCAGTTGGATGAGTGAATATTCTAGTCAAAGAAAGCAAACACACCGAGACCACCGTGATTAATGCCGAGGATGCTTTCGAGCACCCACTCGCGACCAGTAGGATAGCGTGGCCAATATCTAAAGTTGGGTATTAGCGAAGGTTCGACGCAGCGGGCGCCTAACACACGTTTCGTTTCCGAAGCCTTGAGGTACCGTCCACACGGCTTTCGTCAGCTCCCACCCATTGATGAACAGCCGCTGCTTAAACTCGTCCATCCTGGTTGCGATGTCCGGAAAGCCGGTATGGCAATTGTCGCATCCACAGTCGCCGTAATCTATTTCACCTCCTCAATATCACTTTGCAGAGAAGACATGGATACGAACCGTCAGTACACGGAGTTCCCCAAACGGTTGAGAAGGAAAGGTTGTTTCCGATCGTGTAGGTATCCTGCAGTACCATGTCCGCCCCGCTCGCATACGCAGTGAACTCGTAGTTCTCGCAATTCAGAACAAGGGAGACCGGGTGGTACCCAGCACCGCCGAGGCCGTCGCCGCCGTCCAGCGAATTGATGAGGTTGGCGGACAGAAGCGTGGCATTCAGCGGATCGGACGTCCCGTCGGGTTCATCAGCGGTGTACCAGAGCAAGAGGTTCGGCCGCGATTTAATGTGGTTGACCTGTTCTATAACAGACGTGTCATTCATGTACGTCCTGCATTGTAGATAATGAGAACGACTCGGGAAGGAAGCCAAGGGTAAGAAAACGGACAATCGCATGTCATACATAAGCCAGAGCCCGACTTCCTCCATCTTATCTAGAACCTCGTCGAGTGCCGTGATGTTGGGGAACGCGGGTATAGGGTGGACCTGACAGTACATCAACAGTTTGAAGCATGAAATTCACAAGATGCGGACGTACAACCGTAAATCTGACGAACGATAAGAACCGTTACAGAATGCAAACAGCAGAAAAACGTACCCTTGCGATTTTAATTGCGGCAGCGCCGTTGAGAAGTTGGTCTGCAGATAATTCCCAAACCCGGTATAAAATCCAATCGGAAAGACTGGCTCGAATGCCGCCGTCTTTGATCCACCGAGGGGCCTTGCCAACAAGGCTCCGGTGCGAGCATCGAATTTCACCACCGATCCTATGTCCGCCGGCGGGTCGGGCAGGTACGTGAGCAACCCTGTGGCGCTGAACTTTTGCTTCGAGAATGTGGCGGAGCACGTAATCGTATACGCGGATTTCTGCGCCTTCAGAGCGGAGAGGGAGAAAGGGAGCGCGTGCTTGGTTGCGTTGAGCGGGACCGCTCCACTGGTGAGTACCTTGCCGTTCACGGAGACCGTAACATCCAGAGTTCCTGCTCCAAGGGTAATCGGAACTGCGTTGGAGATTTCGGAAAAGGTGATGGGCGCGTCGATGAGAATGGCGACCGGAGATGTAGAAGAAGAGTGTGCTGCGTCCTCCGGTAGGTATGGCCGAATCGCAGGAGCACATCGAAGGGCCAGGAGAGGCGAGGAAGATGTTGCAGGGATTGGGAAACGGCCACCTTGATGTTGTTCATAAATTCAAAGGTTTGTTGCATGATATGGTGAATGTACTTGCCTGGATCGGTGACAGGCTCAGTCGACATGTAGTTTTTGTTGCACCTAGCATACATAATTAGGTGGGTTCAATATTGAGCACCTGCAAAGACATACCATGTCTGGCCTGAAACGCAACTGGCCGCATACACAGAGAGAAAGAGAATACGCGCGATACGGGCCTTCATTGTAGAGGTGCGGAGAGGAGGGCGTAATCAAGCTTGAACCATCACATGGAGCAAGAAGCTTCAAAGAAGTCGCGAGCCACATGAGGGATATCGACGGCTGCGGGGTGCCGCTGTCAAAATCAGAGCGGGGAGCGCGCATAGATGTTCTGTGAAGGTTGACTGGCTGTTAGAAGATTGGCCAGCTGCTCAAGATTGCATAACGCTTTGACCAGTTGGTGGATGTTGTGGCCAAAACAGATTCGGCCAAAAATAGATACGACCTTGCACAGCCACCTCCCAGGCCGATTCTGCAGCACTGAATGGAACTATGGTACAAAAACAGAGTAAAGATGAGTGAAAAATAATTTACAAGGTTCCCTTGGATTTAGCTCCAAGAGCAGCCTCGCTGCGTCGCATGTCCAACGCCTCTTGGACTACGGGTGGCAACATTTGTAATTGACCGCCTTCCCTGGCAAGGATCACCTCTCGTAGCGACGGAATGGCAACAACCAAGTCAAAGAGTCCTTCAAGACTCGGAGGCAGGAAGCCAGTGAGCCGCAGACTCCGCAAATTCGATCGCCTGGCTAGCGACGCGAGGGATGACTGCGGCCCGAGAGAAGCAGGGTTCTCGCTGAGATTGACCAACTCAAGGTTGGCCAGGCTCGGAAGCTCGATTTTGGTAAAGAACAAGGTGACTGCGTCGTGGACAACGGCACCGATGAGCACCAAATCGCGCAGGCGCGTCATGCGGAGGGGTAAAAGGTGCTCCGACGCCTGGATCATGGTGGCTAGAGACAACTGGATGGTGCACCGGGTGAGGTTCTTGCATTTTGCAAGGAAAAGAAAGCATCTGTCTAGCGCAAGGGCGTGCTTTGCGGAATGAAACTGTTGGATGCGGTCCCACTGTATATGTATGGAATCGGGGCTTGTCTGATCGCCAAGCAGGAAAACAGTACGCAGTCGAGGAGCGTCGGCGGAAGAGATAAACGCTGATCCACGTATCTCGAGGGTTTCCAGCATGGGCATGGAAGTATTGAGCAACTTCGTCACGGCGGCGGGCAGTACATCCAAGCGTAGTCGTTTCCAACGGTGCGATTCCTTCAAGAAAATCTTGGCAATGTGGTCGTTGAAGTATTGGGTCGGTGCATCGCCCTCAAGGCAGAGGGAGATGGGGACAGAGCCTGAACGACCGAGCCACGACTCGAGGAATTCCTTCCACCTTCCCCGGTTTCGATGCATATTAAGGGACAACGAGCACCATAGCAGGGGGCTGACCAAGGCCACCCTTCTCCACGAACTGCAGATTTGACACAGCAGGAGGGGCGCCTGCAACGGATCGGGAAGGATGTAATCCGTTTGGGGCAGGCACAAGCCAAAGACGATCTCCAACACCTCTACAGGCATCTGGCGACCATATGTGATAGAATTATGGTGGTTGGCGAGATTGTCTTTCGCGTTATTGAGTTGGAGACTCAGCTGCGCGAATTGCTCTGTGAGACGGACATCTGGTGTCACACCAGGCGGGATAATGGCAAGAGAAATATCAATTTCGTTGAACTGCATTTGCAGTTTCTGCACATCTTCTCTGAGACGCGGAATTGCCTCGCGTATGCGACGTTCCTCGACTTCAGTTGGACGTTTATCCTCTGCGATCAGCTTTGCAGCCAATGCCGCCTGCAGAGATTTAGTCGTGCATCCTAAGCCAAAGGATTTAACTTTACTGTATTTGTCAAGTCATTGCTAGAGACGGATCCGGCGCTCATGTTGCTGTATGTCGCGTGCAAAGTTGAGTGCAGAAGAAATATCTAGGGACACGTGATTGAGCGGATGGCCACACGTCCTAGCCGGAAGTTCCCGGCTGACGTAAATCTGACAAGTTTACGTCGAACCAGGTCGAACCCCATACTATGATACTGCCACAGGTTTAGTGGGTGTAAGTAGTGGCAGTACACTGCTGAGTCCCACCGTACCGTGACTTCATTTGTCTCACGTGTCTGCGCAAATGCATTCCTACCCTGGGCTCGGTCGTCACCCAAGCCAAAGCACCGGCGGCCACGCGGGCGCACCGACAATGCCTTGCATTAGCTACTCCAAACACAACTAAAAAAAATAGCTGTGCGCCTGCCAAATGACACTTAATCAACCACTCGGCTATTCAGCTGTTTACAATCTTTTCTTTTTTTCCTATTCGACGACAAGATTGAGAGGGGGTTGTGCAGTGTTAAGGCATGCAGTTGAAGTATCGATATACCATAGTGGATGTTGGGTGTAAGTAAGTAATATAATATGGCTGTACTTTTCGTCTAATCATGAAGGTCGGTCGCGGCGCCCGGAGCAGCAAGGCGTCGATCGACGCGGCGAGCGGCGAGCGGGAGCAAGTGGAGCAAAAGCGCGAAGTCAGACCATGCTTTAGTCCTTCTTCTCCTCCTTCTTCTCCTCTGCGGGCTCCGAGGACGCCTCAGAGGCGTTGTTCTCGGCGCTCTTCTTCTCGTAGATCTGAATGCACGTTAACGAGAGCGTGAATTACGACGAGAAATGCAACACACCTTCTGGAACAGTCCAAGCGACGCCTGCTGGGTCTCGTTGATCTTCTCCCGGATGGCGTCGGGGGTGATGCTCGCATCGCCGGCCTGGCCCTTGAGGGCAACGTCACGGAGCTCAGCGACGAGTTTGGTAACCTTCTCCTTCTCCGCGGCGTCGAGCTGGTCCTTAAATTCACTCATAGCTATAGAAACGATATCGGTCAGTCACTTTCTGGCACCAGGCACTCGCCACTAACCCTTTTCGGTGTCAGCGCAGACGGAATCAGCCTTGTTAGCCTCCTCGATGAGCTCCCTCCGCTCCTTGTCAGAGTCGGCGTACTGCTCGGCGTCCGAAACCATCTTGTTGATGTCCTGCTTGCTGAGGCCCGACGACGAGGCGATAGTCATAGACTGGTCCTTGTTGGTTGCCTTGTCCTTGGCCGAAACGTTCACAATACCATCTGTTGTTTCGTGTTAGCTAAATAAAAATAAAAATTGGGATGAACCCACCAGCGTCGATGTCAAAGGTGATTTCGATCTGGGGAACGCCCTTGGGTGCCGGGGGGATACCAACGAGGTTGAAGTTGCCGAGCAGCTTGTTGTCCGCGACGAGCTCACGCTCACCCTGGAAGATCTTGACCTCGATAGCGGTCTGGCCGTCGGCGGCGGTGGAGAAGACCTGGGACTTCTTGGTCGGGATGGTGGTGTTGCGGGTGATGAGCTTGGTCATGATACCGCCGAGAGTCTCAATACCTAAATCACCATTATTAGACTCCACCGCAGGAAGCTACTGCCAAAAAAAAACTCACCGAGGGAGAGAGGAGTCACGTCCAGAAGGAGAACGTCCGTGACATTGCCGGCGAGGACACCACCCTGGATCGAAGCGCCAATGGCGACAGCCTCATCGGGGTTGACACCCTTGCTGGGCTCGCGGCCGAAAACGCTCTTGACAGTCTCCACAACACGGGGCATACGGGTCATACCACCGACGAGGATAACCTCGTGGATGTCGCTAGCCTTGACACCGGCGTCGGACAGAGCCTTCTTGCAGGGGGCGACGGTGCGCTGGATGAGAGGCGAAACGAGGGCTTCGAACTTGGCGCGCATCAGCTTGGAGTTGATGTGCTTAGGTCCAGAGGCGTCGGCGGTGATGAACGGCAGGTTGATCTCGGTCTGGGAGGTGGAGGACAGCTCGATCTTGGCCTTCTCGGCGGCCTCACGGATACGCTGGATGGCCATGCGGTCGCCGTTGAGGTCAATACCATTCTCGGCCTTGAACTCATTGAGGATGTGGTCGACAAGGAGGATGTCAAAGTCCTCTCCGCCAAGATGGGTGTCTCCGTTGGTAGATTTGACCTCGTATACACCTTCGTGCATTTCGAGGATAGAGATATCGAATGTGCCTCCACCAAGATCGTATACCGCGACAGTCTTAGCCTTGCTGTCCTTGTCCAGTCCGTAGGCAAGTGCGGCAGCCGTAGGTTCGTTGATTACCCGGAGAACATCAAGACCAGCAATCTGCCCGGCGTCCTTGGTGGCTTGCCGCTGGGCGTCGTTGAAGTAGGCGGGGACAGTGACGACAGCGTGGCTAGGCACAACAATAAATGTACGGTTCAGACAAAAAGCGAACTAGAGCACTCACTTGACCTTCTGGTTCAGGTATTGTTCGGCCGTTTCCCGCATTTTAGCCAGGACCATGGATGATAATTCTTCGGCTGACTATATTGCAATGAGCACCTGTCACAATTGTCTGACAAATACTTACGAATTGCTTCTTTTGGCCGTCGTACTCGACCTGGACCGCTGGGCGGCCGTCAGATTTGGAGACAACGGTAAAAGGCCTACAACTACAGTCAGACGGGGGATCCGGTTCATCCGAGAGCTGACGCACCAGTGCTTCATATCAGCAGACACTTCCTTGTCGCGGAATTGCCGGCCAATCAAGCGCTTGAACGCAAAGACGGTGTTCGTTGCGTTCACAACGGCCTGCCGTTTTGCGGGGAGACCGACGAGACGCTCGCCGTGTTTGGCAAAGGCAACGACGGAGGGGGTCGTGCGCGCGCCCTCGGCGTTCTCGATCACACGGGAGGTCTTGCCCTCCATGATGGAGACACAGGAATTCGTCGTCCCCAAGTCAATGCCAATTACAGGGCCTGAAAAATTATATGGTCGATGGCAAAGTAAACCACAGATGAAAAACGCATACCATTGACTTTGGAGTTCATGGACCGCACGAACATGGAGCGCGGGACAGCCTAGAAAAAGTCAGCGAGGGCTTCCAGTGAGAGAGACGACGACGAACGCCATGGGGCCCCGCGCGGGCGACGGCAGCACGGAGAGGTCTCGCTGCAGAGAGCATGGTGGAGGGAAGGGAAAGAGGTGAAAATTTACGCGTATCATGTAAGCCTTATTTCTCTTTGCCGGCCGGAATCTTCCAGAAGCCGCCACGTGGTCATCGGACGCGTCGCCGAAAACCAAACAGAGTCAAAGCGGGACAGACGGAAGCCAAGGGAAAAATCGAACGCGTCCGTCTGCCGTGCACACGTCATTACAAGGAAGATCGTAATATTCATACAACACCCAAGATAATACAGAGAGGAAAGATGAACCTAGTGGTCTACGAAACGATCATCTTGACATATCCATCCTGCGACCTCACCAGACCCCGGAAAATGTGCCGCCCCAACAGAAAATCGACTACCTTCACACCCTGCTGCCGCTCCGGCAACTCCATGTCTGAGTGGAAGGCTGCATCGTTCCGCATGCTCTCCATTCTGCACCTGCGCGTAAAGGCTCTCGAGATGAGCGCTTCCTCGGACATTGACAACCGTCCCCAGTCTTGGTGTGTTATTCTCTGATGCATCTTCTGGTGTATCGCGACGAGAATGTCGCCCAGAGTAATCGGCGGCGCGTACATCCCTCCTCCCCCATACCCCATCCCACCTGCGCCGAATACGAAATCAATGGGCCAGTTTGGTATCATGTCGCAGACTATTCTGAGTTTGGTGATCGGAGGGCAGAATGCGGGGGATTGATAATCTATCATCGAAAGAGGGACTGCCTGGTTCTCTCCGACAATCCGCCGTGGGGCAAAAGCGGATATGGACATGTCGAATATGAACTCCTGGGAGGGCGCGTCACCGTTGAGCCAAGGATGTATCTGGAGTGGGCCTGGGAACTGGGGATAACCAGACACGTAAGAAGCTGAAAGGGGCGGCGCGGATAATGGTGGAGCTGAGTAGAGCGGGACCATCGGGGCTCGGTATGGGGTATACCAGCCGGCAGGAGGTTGGGTGGTGCCCCAGGAATGTCGGCGACCAGCTTGCTCAAGGGACGGAGGAAGGGCGGGTGGAGGTATGAAGGGGGAGATCCTGGGCGTACTGGTGCCATGCCAGGAAGGTCGTCGCCGCCGCCGCCGCGGTGTACCCCACATGCTCGCGCCGTAATCATTGAGACCAGAAAAGAGGTGGTTCTCGGGGGTGTTGGGCGCACCGTCCTCGGGGAGCGCAGAGCCCAGATAGGGGGAGGATGGGTATATCGTCTCGGTCGGAATGAATGGAGAATTGAAGGTCGGATGATAGGCGCGACCCAAGTAACCGGGTGGCTGCTGGAAGCGGGGGAAGAACTCGGAGTGGGGACTGTAGATGAATGGAGAAGACATGGTCGTAATGAGCGTTGAGAGGTATAGTTGTACTTATACAGGTTTGCTTGTCGTGGATGTGAAGACAGAGGCGGGGGGCGGGGGGGACTATTTAGGCGAGGTGTGGCTGACTGGCTAGATCAGTCCGCTAATTGCACAGAGAAAGCACTGCAACTGGGGTCGTAAATGGGGAAATTTATCGACTATAGCATGATATCGCATATAAACGGTCTCGCGGATGGGAAGTGGTAAATCGCCGCTTACATGTCGTGAGTCCAGGTCGCAGCGGGGACGTGATTGCTAGGGAGAAAACGCCATTCCGAGGAGTGAAATCGGAGGGTGCAAGAGGCGAGAAGACAAAAGCAGCAACGGGGCAGTACGCAGTACGCGGGCTGAGTCAAGGGTGTATATATATCGTGCCCCATGAGGTAATGCGCCATGAAAGGAGGCGGTGTAGTTCGCCTAGGGTCCGGTCCGAAACGATCTTCCACTCGTCGCGTCTGGTCTTCTTGCAACGTTTTCCTTCATGTCGGGCACATTTGAAGGCACATTTGGCGATAAAATGTCTGACATTCAGGGAGAACAACATGAGTTTTCAAACGTGCCAGACTAGTACTTTGACGCGAGATGAGGGTAAACTGCCGTACATGAGGGGTTTGGCGCGTCCAACTGCGATACACATTGATGTCTGGTCGCTCCGAGGATGGATGTGAACAAGGATGTGAAGGTCGCATCGACTCCGAGGTCGCACGACCATCAGTGTTTGTATGTGCATGTGTGGCTGCAACCTCCCTCCGGTCCCTGTGTTGCCGACTCGGAAATCATGTACTTAAATCCAAGTGAATCCGGTCAATCGTCCGTTTCAGCTGCCTCAGCAACATGCCCAGCGACAAGAAAATTGGCGGAGAATTCGGCGAAGTGCGCGCCAACATTGACGTCGCGGCCCTCAGCGCGTACCTCCTCAAAAATGTCAAGGTGCTTCGGGGTCCAATTGACGTGAAGCAGTTCAAAGTGAGTGCAGAGGAATCGAGTTGGTGGATGCACACTAATACCGGATTCAGTTTGGGCAGGTATGCTGCCTATACATTGTACACGTCTTCATTTTTTGACGCCCCGCAAAGTCGAATCCAACATACTTTCTGACCGATGCCAAGTTTGTGTTCAAGTCTGCGTTTGCGCACCCTACTAACCCTGCGAAGCAAAACCAAGTTCGTCATGCGCAAGAAACCCGCAGGCGACCTCATATCCAAGACGGCGCATCAAATAGAGCGCGAGTATACCATGCTTCGGGCGCTGCATACGCACAACACGGACCCGTCAACACCGCGTGCGCAGCACGTCCCTGTTCCCGAGCCCATCATCCTTTGCGAGGACAAGTCTGTCATCGGTACACCCTTCTATGTCATGGAGTTCATCGACGGTCGTATCTTCACCGACACCAGAATGCCTGAAGTGTCCCCGCAGGACCGACGGGAATGGTGAGCCGGAATACGTCCTGCACGACTATTTCCCTAACCAGGTGTAGTTGGCTTTCCGCTATTGCTGCGCTCGCGGCACTGGGCTCTATATCCCCCGCGGCTGTTGGTCTGTCGACGTTTGGGCCCGCCTCGGACTACTTCCCGCGCCAGATCAAGTCCCTTTCGCGTGTCTCCAGCGCACAGGCGGCAGTCGTCGACATCGAGACCAAGCAGCCGATCGGAAACATCCCGTTCTTCGACGAGCTGATGGCGTGGTACCGCAAGAACCTCCCCGACGAGAAGAAGACAGGCCTCCGCATCGTCCACGGCGACTACAAGCTCGACAACCTCATCTTCCATCCCACCGAGAACCGCGTCATCGCCATCCTCGACTGGGAGTTGTGCACGCTCGGCAGCCCGGTGCGTCGCGCATTCGCCTGGGTTATTCCGCTCGCGCTTATTGTCTCATAGCTCGCAGACCTGGGAAACCTCACCCAGCCGTGGTCTGTCCGGACTAAAGACATCCAGCTGGATCCCCAGCAGCCGTTCATGCGCGGATTCAAAGGCACGCCGGAGGAGGAACCCGTCCCGCTCGAAGACCTCGAGCGCGAGTACTGCCGTCTCACAAACCAGTCCTATCCTATCAAAGAGATGACATTCGTGCGCAGCTGGATGCTTTTCCGTGTATGTATCCGGCGTATTTTATTTTCTCAGTTCGACATTGACGCCTTTCTGCAGCTCGCAGTCATCTCGCAGGGTATTGCTGCACGTGTCGCGCGGAGGCAGGCTAGCTCGGAGCGAGCTTTCATCCATGTACAAGGTTTCCCCTTGGTCGGGAGGCTGTCCAGAATTGTTCTGGAGGACGAGGGCATCAAGATTGAGACTCAGTCGAAACTGTGATTTAATAAATCATGCGCTGTAGTTATTTCTTGTACCATATTTTGGTGGATGCAATCCAGCCCGCAGAAAGTCAAGAAGCTTAATGAAGTTGACCCCTATCTCTGTTCGTCTTTAAATGAACGATTACATAATTTTGCAACTTGATCTCATTCCATGAACGACCATTGAGACGAACGATAAATTTCGCCTCATACCTACTTATCTGACGGATATACTCAGAAAGGTTCAAGGAATTGGTCTAATGCTCTGCCTCTAGTCGCCCTCGCCCTGGTCTCGAAATGGCGATATTAATACACCTCCTTATCCTCTTCTATTACCTAGTGGCACCGCGGCACGAGCTGTGATGTGCAGGGCTTCTTTGTTTTGAGGTTCTCGTCACATTTATAGCTCATTCCACACCATGAAAAGAGGATTTCTGAACAGCAGCAAAGCGCGCGCCAAAATGGCCGTCGCCGATGGGCCAGGTTTATCTCTCCTTTTGCTTGTCTAGACTGAACGACTTACACGCGTCTATTAGTAACAGTATCCTCTAAACAAAACGTTCGCCCGGCCGAGTTAAGGTACGGAGTCCTAGAGAATGTCGGTAAGGCTATCTATTCTTCTCCCATGTAGCCGTTCTCATTGCTTTTCCAAGGTGTTCCTGAAGGGTACAAGCTTCCGAATCTGGAGCTCACAGACTCCGGCACTAATAGCCTTATGGTGTACACTTCTCTTCCCAATATCCCTGATGGTTCGCCGCCCGCCGCCTACGCCGACGGGTGGAGTGAGTGTCTGCTGTCGTCGGAGACCAAAGCGAAAATCGTCTCGACTCCGGGCTTTCCCAGCAATATTCTCCGTCCCCCAAAGGTGCGGCACCGTATCGGCCCCGTCCCAGGCAAGGGTTTGGGGACCTTCAGCACCATGGTACTCCACACGGGTGACTTAATCCTGAGCGAACGGGCCCTGATGATCGCACCGGTAGCCATAGGCCCCAGCCACGACATTCCGAGCCACTTCAGCCTAGAGCAGGTCGAACAGATACAGCTGGCACAACGAGAGCAAATTTTGCAGGCCAGCTTCGATCGCATGGACACGCAGTACAAGAAAGCGTACAAGGAGCTGGCAAACAGCCATCTACACGACGGAAGCGGTCCCATTTTTGGCGTCTCGCGAACCAACGGCTTGGGAGTAGATCCTTTGACCATAGAGGGTGACCCGCCGCAGTTCTATAGTGCCGTGTGCAAAGAAATATCGCGCCTCAACCACAGGTATTTTTCATTTGGTGTGCTGCTCCGACGCGCATTGAAATGGTCGACAGCTGCTCCCCGAACACGGCCACGATGTTTGACATGGCGAGTTTTTCGTTCAGGCTCTACGCGGTCCGCGATATCGCCGCGGTGAGGAGCTCACCTTTTCGTACATGGATATCACGGCGCCCGCCGCGTGGCGTCAGAAGACGCTCGAGCCGTACGGATTTCGCTGCACCTGCCGCGCGTGCCGCGACCCCCGCACGAGCGACCCGCGGCGAGCGACGATCCGGCGCATGGATGCCGCCTCCCCCGCACTGATGGCGATGTGGGTTGAGGAGGGACTGCAGCGCAGCAACCTTTATCATCAGCATGCAGTGGTGTTGATGGAGCGATACATTTCTCTTGGGGACGCCGAGAATGCGGTCATCTACGCGGCGATGCTCGGTAAGATGAAGTGGATCGAGTCTGAGGCGCAGCGCTGGGCAGATCCTGTCGCGATTAAATCGCACCCCATGTGGAGGAAGGGTGTTCGTTGAATTCTTCAAACTGCAGCAGAAATCTTTGAGCATGTACACCATAATTTCCACAGAAAATTCTGAACTCCTCGCTATCTTTCTTGGCCATTTGGCTGCTGTACATATGTCCTGAAAATAATATCAATTCTTGATCAATTTTTGTATTTGGCTGCGAAGGCCAGTCCAAATCGAAAACTCTTCCGACCACTTCGGTGAGCTGCTGCTTTCCTCGTGAGCAGGTTGCCCCAAACCAGCTAATTCATGCTCCGTTCGTTCTGGCGACACAGAACGCCTCAAATTTATTCGCGATACTACTTTGATAACAAGTTTTTGCTCCCGCGACTTGCATTGAGCTCACGCGCAGACATGGACGCACCTGCGGCGGCAGCGAAGCGAGCACATGAAGAAGGCGATGCTCCCGAGCCGAAACGCGTGAAAATTTCAGAGGAAAGGGAGACGGCCGACGGGGAGGTCAAGGTCGGCGGACAGACACCGCCCGAGACCCCTGCCTCGGATGCTGGCAACGCGGTGTCCGCCAGCGGACTCCCCAAGGGGAAACGCGACGCAGCGGGGTTCCCGAAATCTCGCAAGGGAAAAGAAAAGGACACGAAAAACACGGGCCGGCGGCGACGGACGCGTAACGAGGAGGCGCTGGAGGACGGTGTGCCGGAGGCGAGCGGGGAGCCTAAAACGCCCCGACTTCCCAAGCGTATGTGCGCGCTGCTCATCGGTTTCTGTGGGTCGGGATATAGTGGGATGCAGATGTGGGTTTTTCCTGTGGGATGCAAAGGCGCGGGCCTCCTGATTTGTTTCCAGCCAACAAAATGCGAAGACGATTGAAAATGCGCTCTTCGACGCGATGGTGCGCGCGGGGGCGGTCTCGCAAGACAATGCGGATGACCCTGTTAAAGTGCGGCTAGGCACTGGCAGTTAAGAATTGTTAACACCTTTGTTCCAGGTTAACATTGCACGCGCAGCGCGGACCGATGCCGGGGTGCATGCAGCGGGCAATATCGTATCCCTTAAAATGATCACCTCTGTCCCCGGCGTGCCGGACATGACAGCACGTATAAACGAGGAATTGCCACCAGAAATTCGTCTGTGGGGCCATGTACGTTCCTCGTCTCGCGCACATATTCCGCAACTAATGGTGCACCAGGTCCGTGTCCAAAACTCGTTTAATCCGCGCGTGTAGGCCTCTCTCTTTCTTCACTAAATTCCACCGTCCATAACCTTCGTTGCAGACTATGCGATAGTCGGAAGTACACCTACTTCTTCCCGACATACCTCTTGATACCCCCAAAACCGAGCTCCCCGCTTTACCGTGTACTCACAGAGCACACCTCCTCTCTCTCCCCCGCGATACCATCCCCCATTGTGGATCACCCATTCTGGGGGGATAACAGCGACGAGTCGACGGATGGCGACGACATGGCCCGCAAGCGCGTGTGGCGCGTCCAGCCGTCGCAGCTGGAACAGCTGCGCGCAAGCGCCCAAAAGTACATGGCGACGCACAACTTCCACAACTTTACCGTCAACGGGGAGTTCAACGACCGCAGCAACCAGCGGATCATGAAGAATATCGTCGTGCGCATTTGCTTCCTTTTTTCTACGAGACTTCGCTGATATTGTCGCTCTTAGATCGCGGACCCAGTGGTGTACGGCGAGACGGAGTGGATTAGCGTGCTGTTTCACGGACAGAGCTTCATGATGCATCAGGTAGCCTCGCCACGCGCGCGCTTTACTCATAACTAACAGCCCTTGCACAGATTGTGGGTCCCTCTGCCCCACTCGACGGACCGACTCACCCTCCCCCAGCGTAAGATGATCAGTGCCCTTGTGCTCTCGTGCCGCACCGGAACGCCCCCGCAGGTCATCGACGAGGTGCGTCCTTACCCCCGTATTTACCCCCCTGAAGCTCAATCTCCTACGCAGCTCTACGGGCCCCGCGTCGTCTTCATCCCCAAAATGCCCGCGCTCGGGCTCCTCCTCGAGCAGCCGATCTTCGACTCGTACAACGCCAAGGTTGCGCGCGTCAACGAGAAGCTCACGCCCGCCGACGCGGACTACCGGCCACCCATCGACTTCGAGACGCACCAGGAGGCGATCGCGGCATTCAAGCAGACGCACATCTACGACAACATGCGCCGCGTCGAGGACCGCGACGGGCTGTGAGTCCCCCCTCCCCACTTCGTGTCGTGCTCGTGAATGTTGATTGCGGGCGTAGATTCGACGCGTGGATCCGGATGGTCGACGGTTACGGCGGGAACGACTTGCTGTACCTGAATCCGAAGGGGATGATTCCGCCGGCGGCGGCGATCAAGGACAGGCATCGCCTACTGCCGTTCAGGGAGAAGCGGTTGTTTGACGCGACGAGTTTCCCGGACATGAAGCAGAGCATGGACGCCGAGGAGGAAGAAGAGGAAGTGCAGGTCGACAAGCGGCAACGCGTAGATACCGAGGGCTGATGCTATCATTAAGGCTCAATTCACGCGACTTGCTGCCAGTTGCTGGAGGGACCTCGCCCGGTTATGGCTGGCCATAGTAAAGTTTCGAGCCACAATAATTGTAGCTCAACGTTACGCGTTGTTTAAAAACGACTGACAGAGGGGAACTTGAAGCGCATGAATTCATTCAGTCTTCGGGTTCGCCAACATTTCATGTAGAGGCGCTTGCTACCTCTTGTCTTGATAGGGGCGCATTTCAAGTAACATGCACACACAATAACGTACACGCGCGTCTCGCTCTTTCTCCCTCACCCCACCATGGACCCGCCAATCTTCTACTCAAAGACAGAGTTCATCGAGACGGTGGGCGTGGTTCCTTCGCAGCAGGACGCCAGCTGAATTTCGCAGGACACGGGCAACAAAGTGTCCCGACGCGCGACCATCGCAGGGCCGCAGAACATCATCCTCGGAGGCAAGACGATCATCTCCAGCGGGGCCATAATCCGCGGGGACCTGCGTCGCACAGGCGCAGGACATGCGGTGGTCATCTCGTTAGGGCGGTACTGCGTCGTCGGCGAGGGCTGCGTGATGCGGCCGCCTTACAAGACGTACCGCGGCAACTTCAACTACTACCCGATGAAGATCGGGGACCACGTCCACATCGGTGCGAACACCGTCGTCGAGGCTGCGACCATCGGGAACCACGTCGAGATCGGCAAGAACTGCGTTATTGGCAAGTTCGCTATTATCAAGGATTGCGCGCGCGTCGCGGATGGTACTGTCGTGCCCCCCAACACCGTCATTCCCGCCCTCGCCCTCTTTGCAGGCAACCCGGGCCGCTTCATCGAGGACCTCCCCGAGTCCACCCAGGAGATTGTCGAGACGCAGACCAAGCGGTACTACACACGGTTCCAGCCGGTGGACCGGTGGTAAGCAAGCCTCCCATGTTTGTTGACATTCCCTTGACTCGCCCAGATGCCCCTCATATTTATCCACGCCCTTGTCGCGATGCAAATACAAGGCGCACAGTGACAGAAAAACAAGCGGCCTTCGCGAACACGTGATGCGCCTTGTCCCGCTTCGGGGGCTTGCCTTGTCCGCGCAGGCCTTGTACTGGCACCCATAAATACGCCGTTCTAAATCTGCCCCACCGCCCGACACCGATTTTACGACCCCGCTCATTTATTGCTTGACGCATCGACGCTCCCTCTACCCCTCACGTTACATCATGTTCCCCCGCCTCGCCTTCACTCTCCTTTCCCTCCTCGCGCTCGGTGAGTCCGCTTCTGAAACATTGGTGCTGACGCTGACATGATACAGCGGCCGCGACCCCCGCCCCGATCGACGAAAAGCTACAACCCATCATCGCGTCCAAGAATAACATTGGCTTTGTGAACCCGGTGCGTGGCGTCTCTAAGTATCATTCTGCCGTTTCTGACTATTTGCCTGCAGCCGTCGGCCAGTACGAACGCAGCCCCTGGGCGCGTGCTCTCGTCGGTATCGGGCGCGGCGCTGGCGGCGGGCGTTGCTGCTATCCTTTTGTAGAATGTCGCGGTGGTTGGAGAGTTGAGATGCATACCATAATGAGCCCGCACGGACTCGGTTTCTTTATTCTTATTCTGCATTTACAATTGCATTGCATGGTTTCCTTGACCTCTCATTCACCATTATCCAAAAATACACATTCAGTACTTTACATCTCGAGACTCGGGCGCCTCCTCGTCAGTGGTCTAGTACATCTCCAAGCTCATCCCGTCGTGGATCTCGTAGTCGGACAGGGTGATGTGGTCTTTGTAAATCGTGTACCTGCGGCGCACCAGTCAACCAGTCAGCCTCCTCCAAGTCCCAATTATCGAAGCGCGGAGGCACACCATTTCTTGAGCTGGATCTTGCTCGAGTCTGTACCTGTCTGCGCGGCGATGAGCTTCTTGAGATCGCCCACGGTGTCGTCCGGGCTGCACTTGACGCGCACTGCAATGCCAAAATGAGCACTGGTGTACATCGCTCCAAAACAACGCACCTTTTCGCCCGAGACGATCGTTCGCGATAACCTGCGGATAATTGAGATCGGGAAGACGAGATGGCCAGAAATGCGTACCTCGATGAGACCCATCGTGTAGTGGCGGTTTGGGTGAAGGCGGTTTGCGGAGGGAGCCGAGAGCAAGCGGGGTACAGCCTGATCCGGTAATTTTCACGTCGACTCGGACAGCTTTCTCTTGACTCGGATGTCGACCACCAAATTCAGGCACCGCCCGCAGACCGAGGACGAGGACGCGTCGGCCCTCAAGCTCGGACCTGGTACTGCTACTGCCTGGATGTGCCCAGGAAGACCCCGCTCATCGCGTTTGCAGAGTTCAACAACGCGGGTTGTCTGCTCATCTCCGAGGTCAAGTATCTCCTGGAGAACAGGGACAAGGATGCCCCCGACACCAAGTGCGTTCTTCTTCTCGCACAGTGAGTGCGTCGGGATTTCATCGGGGCACCGCATAGGGTGTACAACAAGACGCTCGAGTACGTCAAGACGTTCACGAAATTCAACACGACCGACTCGGCCAGCGCCGTCCGCGAGTGCGTCATTCTTTCCTTGCCTGTCTTACCTTTTGTTATAGTTATACTGAAATGATGCGCAAAGCACCCTCCGGCGCGAACCCGCCCTGACGCAGTTCGAGACCGCGCAGATCGCGAACCTGTGTCCTGCGACCGCCGACGAGGCGAAGAGCGTCATTCCTAGGTACTTGCCTCCTTACTTTACTCTCCCTTCTGCATGCGCTTAATGTTGTTCAAGCCTGGTGAAGATAGACGACGACCGGCTTGAGGCGCTGCTACGGGACATTCAGACGATGCGCAAGTACCAGTCGTGATCATGGCCGCCCCCCCTTGTATTTGTGTATTGTGTAGAAAATGGCGATATAGTACGTGGATTTAATATACATACAAAGGAAGGCCTGGGCTCGCAAGTTGCCTTTCCGAGCTCATGGGCGTTTGAAATGTCGGTTCAACACTGTCATCTTAATCTGTGTCCCAAGCACGATTCTCTCCACTATTGTGCCAAAATTCTCATCGTGGAAGTCTCTGCCTACTGTCGAACAACATCGCTGATATTCGATTTCCGGGAAAACGTGGTTGACGTTGCCTTCCGGAGCCATGGCGCGGTGGACCTTGCACCTTCAACAACCCTACCGGACTCGTCCAACTCGCCCCAAGCAGCGCACGCTGACTCGACTTGCGAGAAGAAATCGCACTAGACAATCGCACAACAACGCTCCAGCGAAGACTCGGCAGCATACTAGTGCGTCTAAATTCCACATATGTACATCAATATATTCGTGAAGCATCGTTCCGTTCATCATGACCCACACAAAGCCAATGACAAGCCGTACTTAGGAACATCAAAGAAATGGATGCAAAAAAAAAAAGATAACCAGTTTAACGTGCATTTAGTTGACGCGCACAAGAGGTGGGTGAGCCTCTTGCACGGGCACTAAGCCCGGGGCCCGCGGCAAGGGAGCACGAGGATAGAGCCGAAGCTCACCCGCCCCGGGAAATAAGTCGGCACGAATCTACGCGCTTGCCTTGCTCCACCTCTCCGTGGCTCGCAAATATCTCCGCGCAACGTCTTTTGTGTCTCTCGTTCCGTCTCGACACGCTCCACATATCCGTGGCCTCGGAATATCGCGTACATGGAGCCGCTGGGCGCGGTACAAAACGGGACGCGAAACGTGTGGTGGCCCGCGGAACACAGAAAAGAAATGAAGAGGGAGGGAGGGAAGGAGGGAAGATGACTCACCACCGTCCACGCGTCTTGAAGCGTTGAGGTCTTGAGGTCTTGAAATCTTGAAGTCTTAAGCAGTCTCCCATTGTGGTCTTCTGGGCGTCTTCAAGTCTTGCAGTCTTGAGGGCCTTGAGGTCTTGAATTTTGAGCAGTGTCCCACTGAGACCTTCTGGGCGTCTTCGGGGCCTTCTTGAAGTCTTGAGGCTCTTGAGGTCTTGAGCAGTCTCCCACTGAGGTCTTCGGGGCGTCTTCGGGGCCCTCTTGAAATCTTGAGGTCTTCTTTACGGTCTTGAGTCCCGAGGTCTTGAGCAGTCTCCCACTGAGGTCCTGCGCGGTGAGGCCCTCCTGAAGTCTTGAGGCTCTTGAGGCCTTGACGGTCTTGACGGGTTTGACGGTCTTCACGGTCTTGAGTCTTGAGTCTTGAGATTTTGAGGCTTTTGAGGTCTTGAAGTCTTGAGGCGTTGACGGTCTTGATGGGCGTGACGGTCTTAAGTCTTGAGCAGTCTCCCACTGAGGTCTTGCTACGCACGGCGTCCCAGCGAAGTATTGAGCGCTTTCCCGGTCTTGAGATTGATTTGGTACAAGGCGAGTTCGGTATAACGTGTGTAAGGAGACTCTGTTCTTCAGAATGCCAAAGGCGGGGGAGAGAACAGCGAGAACTTACAGGTGCGCACGCCGCGAAGCCGCTGTATGAGGTCTTTCCCAGTAGGGTGAAAGGAGAGAATTTGGAAGGGATGGTGCAAGTGCGGAAGAAAGAGATGAAAGTGGCTGACGCGGCTGAGTCTCAAGCTGAGTCCGAATTCAAGGGCTGACCCAGTTAGCCGCTCACGTGGTCGCGATTTCTCGATCTCAGACCACAACTCTTCAGCTTTGCTTCAGCTGCTCTCCAGCTTCAGTGGTCTGAAAGAAGGTCGTCTAATTCCGTCTATGTGTTCAGGATTTTGTCTCTTCAAATCGACCCTCTACCCTGTTCACTCAACCAGTGCCATTTATTTTATTTTATTTTTTGGCGGCTCTAGATCTATTTTTTTCGGCGGCACGAGTTCTCAGCCCCGCCAGATCGTCGACCCATGTCGGAGGACGCGTCAAATAAAGGCCCTCTTTGCGATCACGCTGCGACTTACCACAAACCTTACAGTGCATGTTGGAAGTACAAAGTTACCCGGGGGTCATGCCAAACTACGCTTCTAGTCTCCGCTGCATTCTGGGGAACGCCCTCTCGCGACGCCGG
The DNA here is from genome assembly GCA_029281465.1 of Mycena epipterygia. NCBI lineage: Eukaryota > Fungi > Basidiomycota > Agaricomycetes > Agaricales > Mycenaceae > Mycena > Mycena epipterygia. Next base: position 751,815 of record JARJCQ010000019.1, read on the forward strand.
CCGGGACTATGTTGTGGGAGATCAAGCCTGAGGTTACCGGCACTTTTTTGGTCAAGTATTCTGTCATGCCTTTGTATTGTTCTTCGACCGCCGCGTCAGAGTCTTACCTGGAGAAATATACCTGGGCTGTAACTACGGCTAGTGCTCAATAATTTGCCAGTCCTAGAGGTTCAAGTCGAATCCTCAGTCAATGTCCAATAGATGTCATTGGGGAATGTTAGCGAAGTGGGTGGTTTCTATTGAACGGTTTGTTAGAATCTCTATTCGCGACGCTCGGCTTCTACCATGAACCGATTGGATCAATCTCTGCAGTTCAACCAACGGCGTAATGCTCACAATATTTGGCCAGCTATGAAACCGTCCTAAACTCCACGGTCGGTATCGTGAACCCATGGTGGTCGCAGCTAGATAACGTCGAATCTCTCGCACCTAAAGACCGGCTCGAGTCTACCTATACGGATTATAATTAAATAATGCGCATTGACTGTCGCGCTCGCACTTGCGAGAATGATAATTTCGGTCCTGTCTTCGTTTTGTTTTTCACGAGCTGTACCGTATTTTTGAACCTTGATCCGCCTCGATTTTTAATCGACAACCCCCAATTGGCCCGGCATTCCAAGCCGAATTGTGCCGGATGCCGTCGGCACCCGCACTGAACGGCTTGCACACTGACCACCACCACGGCGACAAAGATTCTTCCATGCTGCTGCGGCAGTCGCTGCGATGTTGCCCACCTCTCATGCGCGGTCTCGGGAGCCCCGTCTCCATAATATTCCCGTGCAGAATATACGCGATACGCGGTTTTGAGCAGCAGAACGTGAAGCAGACACGCTCACTGTACTCGGTTCCCAGTCTCGACAGGCCCGTCTCGATATCGCCCGACAAGGTCCTATACCGCGGGCCCCTCGCCCCGACTTTCAAGCGTCTCAAAGTCTTCTCCCTCTCCTCACTCTCCCTCTCCCTCACAATGGTCCCGCTCATGTTCGCCATCGAGACAAACCTCCCCTTGTCCGCGCGCGCTTGCCTTGCCGCAATCGCAATTGCCACCTCGGGCGTCAGTACCGGTCTCATCGCCTGGGCCGGCCGCAGCTACGTGACCTCCCTCCGCGTCAATAAGGCCCCCGAAAACGGCGCCGTCGAGCAGCTCGAGCTCACCACAAACAACCTCCGCCTCCAGCCCCGCATCACCCGCGTGCGTCCACCACTTGCTGCCCGCAACTGAATAATACATAGTTGCACTCACGCAGGTCTTCGACCCGCTCTTCGTCGTCCCCACGAAGCGCGCGTTCGCCAAGTGGGAGCTTGCGCAGTATGTGCTACTGCCGCCAGACCTGCGCAACACGACGCCTGGCCAGGAGGAGACCGTGGCAGAGACGACAGACGCGCAGGGTCGCGTACTGGGGCGCTGGGTCGTGAGCTGGGGCGAGGGTGGCGAAGGGAACTGCCACGAGGTGGGCACGGTCGTCAGGTGCGTACGGAAGCGCCGCCTATTCATTCACCCCTGCTGAGCCCCGACACAGATATTTTAACGTGCACGATGAGCTGCTGCCGCGCCTGACCGACTCCGCGGCGCCCTCATCGGGAGAGTCTGCGGTGCCGCCGGCAGGAGAGTCTACATCGACATCGGCGCCGTGAAGGGTTAAAATCAGACAGAAAAGTGTACCAACTAATATTTAAGGCCGACATTTAATGCAATATTCGGGATACCCCCTCTGATCAAAATGTGCGCGCGATGTCCTTGCAACCCTTGCGTGTTTGAGCTTTCGTTTCTGCTTCAAATTTCACTGTTTTGAAAGCTTCATATTTCAAGTCCTCGTCACGGTCTGAATCGGACGCAGTGCGGCGCGCCAAGTCCTGCTCGAGCACTGACTGGCCCATTGAAATCAGTACATATATAAGACTCACTCCGGCAAAGATTGACCATCAACCATGTCGCAGCCTCGCACGATCAGCTATGCCCTCGTTGTCCCCGCCCTTGTTCTCGACCTCTTTGTTATTGCTATCATGGGATACGCTGCCAGCGGCGCCGTTCAGGACAGTAAGTGCGCCGGAGATGCACCTTCCCTCTAAATAAATCGACTTACCGTATCACCAGAGGTCTACACCAACGGCGGCGGCATCATTGGGCCTCTGATCGGCCTCATCGTCGTACGCGTCCTTTGGTCATCTACAGCGATAATAATAATAACCGCGCGCAGGCCGGCCTCGAGACGCTCTACCTCACCATAGCCCTCTTACTGACCGCCGCAACCGTCGCCGTCCCCGCCCTTGCGGCGATCCTCGTCGACAGCCTCCTCATCCCGTGCTACCCTCGCCGGCGTCCTCGCGCTCGGGCTCAGCATCAACTGGGACTACCTCGGGCACCGGGTCGGGACGTGCGGAGCGCACATTTTGAGCGACGGCAGCGCGTGGCGTGTCTTCGGCGTGCTGCAGATCCTCGGGATGGGGTTGAAGTTTCTCGGGCTGTGCGCCTTTCGCGTCTGCTTGTTATATGTCTCTTGTCGCTTACTAAGTGCAGAGTGTTAGCAGTGATAGATCTGGCGCGGGTAATTCGCATTCGGCGAGCTGCAAGGTCGACGAAGAAAGAGGTATCTTGAGACCGTATTTGACGGTTACACTGTATACTACTCGGTGCTTGGCCGTGTATGATGAGTGTCAAGAATATTGTATGATTATCAACAGCTAGGTACTGTATTTGCTGCCTTTTCGGCGGCAGCGGACTTTTTGAAAAAGGCGCCATGCAAGGCGTGGAAGTGTAATCTGCGTTTCCGGTGACCCTCTCGTTCCCAGCGATCTACGAACGCGCACTGACGACCTGTCGCAGGTGCCAAAAAGGATGTGCCTGGTAAGCGGCACTCGCAGGGTTCAGCAGCTCCTTGACGTCCGGGCGCTTCTGGTCCCACAAGAACTTGTCTACTTTCGCCGCCCACTCACTCGCGCTTTGCGCATCGCCCAGGCAGATGTGCGCGTTCATCACCCCGATCAGTACGTGCAAGTACGTCGGTGGTGCTTCAGGCCCTCGCGCACGATCCTTCCGAGCTGTGTGCGGTACTCGGTGAGGACCAAGTCGGCTGCGAGTTTGCGGTCGAACACCCAGGCATCCACAGAGGGTTTGAAGGCCGCAATGGCCGCGCGCCGCGCGTCGGACGCGGGTGCATCCAGGCAGGCAGTGCACCTACAGACGAAGGCATAGGGCTTGAGTGCGGTGTTGCGCTCTGCCGCAGAACATAGGTCGTCCGCGTATCGAAACGTCAACTCCTCATCCTTGGCGATGTCGCGCACGGCGAAGAGCTGGTAGGAGAAGGACAATACGTCGAAGTGCGGGGCGGTGTTTGGCGAGCAGCTGAGGCGCATTCGATAACAGTACTAGGAGCAAAGAAGTTCCGCCTACCTGTGATTCAGGCGCGAGATGTACTTGCAGATTGCGCTATACGTTTCCATCTCGTCGGTAACACCTGGACGCAGGCGACTGAGGGCCAGCCCGTTCGTACGCACGATCCCGAAGATAGGCCCCGAGCCATCCTCCATGTGGCTGTTCGCCAACGCCATAAACGCCGCATTGGCCTCTGGGGGCATCCGGCTCAAAGACAGCGCGAAATGCTTTTCGACCTCGGTGAGAGAGCGCTGGATACATTGCTCGTGTGTCAAACCTGCCGGGCGCTCCACCCCCACTCCTCGCGGCCCGACAAGAAGCGGACGCTCGCTGAGGATGAGGTCGCCCATCTTGAGCGCACGCGTGCTGAAGAGACCTGTTCCCTTGCCCGGAGCCTGGGCCACGCGGAATGCAGGCGAGGTGGGGTGACTCAATGACTTCGGGAACCCGGGCAGGTTCATCAGTAGCTCTGTGTTGCCGGGAAAGAAAATGCACTCCGTAACGGGTTCTTCGGGATTCGCGCCAATAGGCATTGTTGTGAACTCGAATTCCCGGTCAGGAAAGGTGATTGTCTCGACCCTTGGAGCAACTGCCTTGGGTGCTGAATTTTGAAAGTAATTAGCAGGACACAAGCGCGGAATTGAGAATGGGAGCACGTAGAATAGACCCCAATGGACGCGCATTCGCTTTTGAGCTGTTCAGAAAACCGCGTTTCATAGTGAAGGAGGGAAGGAGATTAGACAGGGCGTCTTAAAAGTCGGGATCTTCGGACTTCAACTGCGCCTTCTTTTTTTTACGTGTTCGACGAAGGCAATAGAAAAAACCCTCGACTACCCTGGGCAGGAGCCGGCTCAACGCCGCATTGAATATCGATTTAACGCATCGGTGGCGTTACACGTTTCCCTGGTCCAGTTGACTTTGTTGAACCACGATAACCAAGATTTACGATTCAAGCAATTGGGTTCAAGGACAGGTGCCAGATCACATTTGGTGTCCGTGTTCCAAAGGGTACGTCGGATGCACGTTAACGTTGCAAAGATAGAGTTTGCATCGAGGCGGCAACCGTAACATATTTGCACTGCCACTGATGCGCTGATGGCGCTTTTCAAAACAGTATAGTAAAGTAATGGGAGTGGAACTCGCCATCAGTAAGCGAGTCCCATTAATGATATCAACAGTTAGGTATTTACTGCCTTTTCGGCGGTAGCGGCATGGGAGTGTAATCTGCGTTTTCGGTGACTCCCTCGTTTCCAGCGATCTACGAACGCGCACTCGTGCGCACACTGACGACCTGTCGCAGGTGCCAGAAAGGATGCGCCTGGTAAGCGGCACTCGCAGGGTCCAGCAGCTCCTTGACGTCCGGGCGCTTCTCGTCCCACAAGAACTTGTCCACTTTCGCCGCCCACTCACTCGCATTTTGCGCATCGCCCAGGCAGATGTGCGCGTTCATCACCCCGATCAGTACGTGCAAGTACGTCGAGTGGTGCTCCAGGCCCTCGCGCACGATCCTTGCGAGCTGTGTGCGGTACTCGGTGAGGACCAAGTCGGCTGCGAGTTTGCGGTCGAACACCCAGGCATCCACGGAGGGTTTGAAGGCCGCAATGGCCGCGCGCCGCGCGTCGGATGCGGGGGCATCCGCGCAGGAGGGGCACTCGCAGACGAAGGCGTAGGGCCTGAGCTTCTCGTTCCGCGCGGCTGCGGAGCACGAGATGTCCGTATACGGGAGGGTCAGTTCCTCGCCCTTGGCAATGTCACGTACAGCGAACAGCAGGTAGGAGAACGAGCGCATGTCGAAGCGCGCTGCGGTGTTCGGCGAACAGCTAGGGAAACTCTGTCGGTAGTGGCACTGGAAAAAAATGGACTCACGCTTACCTGTGGTTTAGGCGCGAGATGTCCTTGCATATTGCGCTATATTCGGCTATCTCGCCCTTCACACCCGGGCGCAGGCCTTCAATGCCTAGCGCGTTCGTACGCATGATTCCAACAATGGGCCCTGAGCCGTCCTGCGTGTGGCTGTTTGCCAGGTCCATAAACGCTGCTTTGGCCTCCGGGCGCATCCGATTCACAGATATCGCGAAATACGACTCGAGTGCATTGAGGGAGTGTTGAATATACTGTTCGCGGGTAAAGCCTTTGGGGCAGGGTACATCCACGCCACGTGCGCCAACGAAAAGCGGCCGCTCGTTCAGGATAACGTCTCCCATCTTGAGCGTGCGCGTGCTGAAAAGACCCATGCCCTTGCCTGGAGTGGGAGCCGTGCGGAAGTAAGGCGTTTTACGACGCATCAACGGCTGCGGAAAGTCAGGGAAGTTCATCAACACTTGCTTGCTGCCGGGGAAGAACAGGCACTCCGTGACGGGCTCGTCAGGCTCTGCGTCAATGGGAAGTGTCGTCCACGTCATACCCTCCGAGGCGCCGCCCGCGCAGGGGTCGCTTTCTTTGTATTCAATGCGAGTGTCATGGCCTTCGGGAACGGCTACATATGCCAGTCCACTTAAGTATGTTAATGCATCCAAGCCGAGCTCAACGCACCAACATCAAACTTTCCAATAGGAGGGGTCATTGTCTTGGTGCTTCGGGCAACCGCCTTGCGTGCTGAATTTCAAAAGAAGTCAGCAGGATAAAAGCGCGGAATTGAGAATGGAGGCACGTAGGATGGGCCCCAGCGGACGCGCTTTCGCCTTTGAGTTGTTCAGAAAACCGCGTTTCATGGTGAGGCAGGGAAGAAAGAGATGAGACAGGCAGGGCATTTACAAACCTCTTAAATATCAGGATCTCGAACTATGCCTTCTTTCTTGTTTTTTTACGTGTGCGATCAGGGCAATAGAAAAGACCCTGCGGCTCATCACCGCATCGGTGGTGCTAGACGCTTCTCCGGCCCAGTTGACTTTGAATGGCCGAGGTGTGGTCCAAGCAATTGGGTTCAAGGACGACATCGCAGAGTGGGACATTGTTCCTCCAGCTTTCCTCCAGTCAGAAGATTCAAAAAGCCGCAAGTTTGGGACGTGGAAGCAACTACAATTTTGAAATCAAGCTCCCCGTTTGGTACCGTTCCGGGTTTGTTCGATTCATGTTGGAAGGATAATCCAGGAATGATAGACTTTGCATCGAGGCAACCGTGAGACCGAGGTTTGCCGTCTGATCTACCCACTGCCACTGATGCGCTGATGGCCTTCACTGACGTTCGACGATTTCTTGCCGTCGACCCTGAAAAACTGTTATCCTCCAAAGCGCCAGAGAACAGGCGCGCGTACAATCGAATGAAGTTACATCACGGAGAATTCGAAACAAAAACCAAACGCTACGAAGGGAATGAAGACTCTCGAGCGCAATGTCTGGCAGTTCTGCTTCCCATTGGTAGGCTGCCCTGTTTTCACGGATGGCAATTTCGTCGTCATAGGTGAAGCTGTAATATGCCCAGGCTTTTGGTAGAAGCTCTGGCCACGGCCTGACGATGTGTTGAGTACACTGATTCCGAATCCCGAGTTGGATCGCGAACCTCAAAATCATGGAGATTGAGGATCTCGTCTAAGGGTGGACGTGAGGCATGTATAATTTCTCCGCTTCTTCTCTGCTTCAGTCGGCGGCTTCTCTTCGGCAGTTGCACTTGGCTCTGCAATACCGATACTGAAAAACGGGGTTGGGCCGGGATAGATACAGAATCATGGAGACGCACTGTTTCTCGGGGGTAGATTCGACGATATTACATCAGGCGGGTGGATCGGTTCATAGGCCGCGCTGGAAAATGTAGCACATCGGACATGGTAGCAACATGATCTTGCAAATTGGCATACGTAGCGTCTTTTCCTGCGTATCGAAGGATTGTTTTACTTCTGCCGGGATGCTCTATTTCATGCCGATAAGCGCTAAGCCAGGATACCTACGTGTTAAAATGGTAAACACGAAGTCGTCAACTTGAACGTGCAATTTAGTATAGGATCGCAAAATTAGAAATTGTCAAAGAAAACTGCACCCAGTGTAGTACATATAATTCAGCTGAGTAGGCGAATATCCGTAACTACAGAAAAAGGAAACCGTAAAGAAATCGACGGTCTAAGCGTGATATACCCGATCAGGCCGATCCGGCCGCCGCAGTGATGGAATCAATCCTCGTCGTTCCAACTCACTTGGTCCGTCACTTCCTTTGTTCCTTTGTTCAGAACAAAGAAAGTGACAGTCAAGTATGCTCAAAAGTTGTCCGTCATGAGAACACTGTTTACTCCAAATTATGCTCTAGCGAGCACTGACAGTAAATTCCTATGAAATCCTTTGTCACTGACCTTCTGGTGGGATCTTGGCTGTGGTTTGACGCGTTCAACTTCAATCCGTAATTGCGACCAGTCACCGACGGTTCGGACGCGGGGCCAAGCGTGTATGTTGAATGTGTCTGTGATCGGACACGTAAAACCCGATTGCCTTTTAAGCTTTTAGTCTGCTTCTTCTTTCTCCTTTCACCATGAAGCGCGGTTTCTTGAACGGCTCAAAGGCAAAAGCGCGTCCCTTGGGACCTGTTCCAGGTGCTGTCCAGCCTGTCCTAGGTACTGCCATTCCCCGCTCCGCCTAGGCGTTCTCTCATTGGCCTTCCTCTACTCAGCGCCGAACCCGAACAATCCAGCGATCCTCTCAGAGTTGCCTCGCTTTCCTATTGGTAAAGTCGACGTTGGTGAGTGACGACGCGCGCCAACTTGAGATCTAATCGAATAATTCCACTCCAGCGCTTCCCGAGGGCTATGAAGGTGGCGGAAGCACATTGAAATATATGAAATGCAGTCCCGGCACCCGGACCACCCCAGACATGATGATATGCACGACGCTGCCTTTGGGCGCGAAGCCGGACGAGCCCGTCACCGAATGTTTTTTCTTTCACGGCAGCAAGGAGGTGTTGACGAGCCTTCCCGGATTCCCGAAGCCGTTGACTCACCCCACCACTCCTGCCTTCTGCATGGCCCCGACGCCGGGCAAGGGAACAGGTCTCTTCAGCACGCGCGCGCTCAAGACGGGTGATCTCATCCTCAGCGAACGCCCGCTTTTCGTTACCGCACGCGGAGTAGTGGTGCCTTGCCCCGAGGGTTTTACTCACGAGCAACATGTCCAGTACTCCCTCAACGAGCTCGAGAAGTATATGGCGTTGTCTGTGAGCCGGATGCGCCCGGAGGACAAGGCGGCGTTGATGGCGTTGGCGAACAGCCACAAAGAGGACGGCTCGGGGCCCATCGTCGGGATCGTGCGCACGAACGGATTACAACTTGAAGGTCTGCGTCCAGGCGTCACGGACGAATTGGCAACATATAGCGCAACTTGCAAGGACATTTCGCGCTTGAATCACAGGTAGGCAGAGCTCTTTTGGATCTCGTGCTGTCATTGGTGCTTTTATTGACAGCACCTCCTCAGCTGTTCGCCTAATACCGCACCGCGCTTCGACATGTTGTCCTTCTCCTACCAGCTCTTCGCCGTGCGCGACATCGCCAAGGATGAGGAATTGACCTTTCAGTATACGGGCGTCGACTGTTCTGCGGCGAATCGCAATACCGTGCTCAAATCCTACGCCTTCGTTTGTACGTGCACTGCCTGCCTGGATGCGCCCGCGTCCGACGCACGGCGCGCGGCCATTGTGGCCTTCAACCCCGCCGTGCAAGCCTGGGCGTTCAAGGCCGAACGCAAACTCGCAGACGACTGGCTCCTCGACAGGTGCCGGAAGCATCTCGCGCTGATTGTGCGCGAGGGGCTGGAACACTTGCCGGTGCATCGTGCTATTGTGACGGTGATGATGGAGACGTATATCTGCCTGGGCGACGCGCAGCATGCGAGCGAGTGGGCGGCGAAGCTGGACAAGTTCTTGTGGGAGGAGAAGCGCCCGGACGTCAAGGAGCTGCTGGACCCTGCGAGCGCGGCGTACGAGGCCCACCCGATGTGGCGTGCGCGGATCGACGGTCCGCCTATAGAAGCCAAGCAGCTCTTGTCCGACTTTCAAGGACTTATGACGGAGACCGGATCCAGCACAATGCCTTGGGGCATGGTATTTCCAATGGCGTAGCAAACGACAAGAAATTACAACTGCCAGTGTAGAGTTAGCGGATACATGTAATGTAATTCACTTTACCTAGCTGAATCTTGGAGGACTCCGAGCAGAGCCGCAATCATCGTCTGAATGAGGAAGAAATGAGCCAAAGAGGAAATGAATAAATCGTAAAGTGTGGATAGAATGGTCCATTGTATACGGTTTTTGATCGGCGGGCCGCAGTGGCTCGATTGAGCCGTTGGAATGCTTTTGTTGGACCGCTTCTTTCAACGTCGTCCTGCACAACGGACGCAAAATTGACTTACCCAGCTAGAGAATGGCAAACTCCAAAGAAATCGCATTTTCTCACTGACCTCCCGATGGTATGTCTGGTTTCATAATTCAACCTCAATCCCTAGTACCACGATAAATCGTCGTGCGGACAGTCACCGATGGCCCGAGCGTGCTACCGCGGGTCCCAAGCGTCTTTGTTTTGTCTCGCCGAATTCGGGAACGTGAGCTCATTGGACACGTAAAAAGACAGAGAAGGCTCGATTACCTTTTAAGAAGGGCGAAGCTTTTAGACTACTCCTTCCTTTCCTCCTTCCACCATGAAACGCGGTTTCTTGAATGGCTCCAAGGCAAAAGCGCGTCCCTTGGGACCTGTCTTAGGTGCTGCAATCCTCGCCTCCTGGACTTTCTCTAATTGGATTCCCATTACTCAGTGCCCAGCCCGAGCAGTACAGTAGCGCCCGCAAAATTTTCTCGTTTTCCTATAGGTAAAGTCAACGTTGGTGAGTGGCGACGCGCGCCGACTTGAGGTCTAATCAAACAAGTCCGCTCCAGCGCTGCCCGAGGGCTACGAAGGTGGCGGAAGCGAAATGAAATACGTGGAATGCGATCCCTACGCCGGGAGCGTCCCAAATGCTATGACGTGGACGACGCTACCTATTGGCGCGGAGCTGGACGAGCCCTCTACCGAGTGCTTTTTCTTTCCCGGCAGCAAGGAGGTGTTGATGAAGCTCCCCGGGTTCCCGAAACCGTTGGTTCATCCCACCACTCCCGCTTTCCGCATGGCCTCGACTCCGGGCAAGGGAGCAGGTCTCTTCAGTACGCGCGCGCTCAAGGCGGGCGACCTCATTCTCAGCGAGCGCCCGCTTCTCGTTGCCGCACGCGGAGCAGCGGTGTCCTACCCGGAAGGTTTTACGCACGAGCAATTTATCCAGCACTCCCTCAACGAGCTCGAGAAGTATATGGCGTTGTCTGTGAATCGGATGCGCCCGGAGGCCAAAGCGGCGTTTATGGCGTTGGCGAACAGCCACAAGGAGGACGGCTCGGGGCCCATCGTCGGGATCGTGCGTACAAACGGCCTGTTCCTTGATGGTCTGCGCCCAGGCGTCAAGGATGAGACGGCATCATACAGCGCAATTTGCAAGGACATTTCGCGCCTGAATCACAGGTAGTCGGAGCTCCTTTGGACCTTGTGCTGTTGTTGACAGTGCTTCCTCAGCTGCTCGCCAAACACCGCCCCGCGCTTCGACATGTTGTCCTTCTCCTACCAGCTTTTCGCCGTGCGCGACATCGCCAAGAATGAGGAGTTGACGTTTCAATACACGGACGTCGAGTGTTCTGCGGCGGAGCGCAACGCCGCGCTTAAGCCATATGCCTTCGTTTGCGAGTGCGCCGCCTGCCAGGATGTATCCGCGTCCGACTCCCGGCGCGCGGCCATTGCGGCCTTCAACCCCTCCGTTCATAGCTGGTTGTTCGACCGCAAACTCGCAGACGACTGGTTTCTCGTCAAGTGCCAGGAACATCTCGCGCTAGTTGTGCGCGAGGGGCTGGAACATCTGCCGGTGCATTGTGATATCCTCACCGTGATTATGGAGGCGTATATCTGCCTGGGCGACGCGCAGCATGCGAGCGAGTGGGCGGCGAAGTTGGACAAGTTCTTGTGGGAGGAGAAACGCCCGGCCGTCAAGGAGCTGCTGGACCCTGTGAGCACGGCATATCAGGACCACCCGATGTGGCGTATGCGGATTGACGCTCCGCGTGTACAAGTCGGGGGCAACTTGTCCGATTTTAAAGCACTCCTGGCGAAGAACGGACCCAGCATGATGCCCTGGGGCATGGTATTGCCAATCGCATAGCAAAAGACATGACGCTGTAAAGCTTGGTGCGAGTAATTTGTATTTGAATGTGAATGTTCACCCAGTTTGCAAGTCGGCGTTGAAGAGAAGATGATCGCGTACGAGTCGGGCCGGATGTTGCCGGGTGTTCGTCCTCCCCAGGCCTCCACTGTCATCAACAACGAAGACCGCGTTTATCTCGATAGTAATATGTCAATGCTGCAGTTCAAAGTTGAGGACGGGCAGATCGGACTCGCTGCCCCTGCCGGTACTGTCTCGAGGCTTGACCTCCTCAGTGTCAACATAATGGCTTGGCGGAGATTCTCCTGATATTACTATTGAGGACGTCCATCCCTCTTTCCAAGTCCTCCTGTACGGTACGAGCGCCACAAATGGTATGTCTTATATTGTTTCCTATTATTTCGTCTGTGCGGACTTTGACACCGTGGAAGACATACTCGTTTACAGCACTTTGGTTATACCTCTTCGCCGTAGGATAGGTTTTGTTGGGCCTGGTGATTGGTGTACAGTCGGCCACTGCGCCGCCCAACACGGTTGTGCTGGATGGTCTCAGGCTTGTGGATGTCAAGACGCGCCTGGCTCTCAAAGCGGCCGATCCCTCTGTGACTTACGCAACGCTTTAGGTTCGTGAGTTGCACCTGGTTGGTCCGGGATATATGTATGCTGATAGTACATTTCTAATTAATCTCACGGCTCAATTGGCTCTCGCAGGACCATGGACGGTCACAAGTAAAAAGACACTTCCCCCTGGCGGCGACGTTCATGATTACGCTAGTCAAGCGCCGTACTGGTGGCCATCCAACATATCGAACGATTGCCCCTACGTTCAGTGGGACGGTGTTCGCAACCCTGCGGCGGATTTATACACGGACCACGGAGGCCATGCATCGATGTTCCATTCGTCTTATATTCTCACTCTAGCGTGGCACTACACCGGCAAAGAACAATACGCACACAAAGCTGGAGATATCCTCCGCACCTGGTTCATCACGCCAGCCACGCGAATGAACGCAAACTTGAATCGTACACAGCTTATTACGTGCGCCAACACCGGGCGTGCCATCGGGATCGTCGACTGGTCTCAGCAGCATACAAGTGTCATTGACGCGGCGGCAATCCTAGCCTCCGGTGCACCAAGGCGGACCACGTCAGACATTAATGCCTTCCGCCAGTAGTTTGGAAAGGACGAAACCGCCGCTGCGAACAATCACGGCACTTACGCCATTATGCAGAGCGCTGCGATCGCGCTTTTCACCGGAAATACGGCGTTGGCGAAACAGAAAGCGACGTTCATCCAATTGCGCCTCGCAGCGTACATCACTGCCAGCGGTTCGCAACCTCAGGAACTCGCGCGAACGCGCAGCTTCCATTACTCGACGTTTGACCTGGTCGCGTACACACACACAGCTTGCAGCTATTGGGAAGAAGGTTGGCGCCGATCTATGGGGGGTACAAAGGTCCGTAGGGTCAGAGTATCAACGGAGCCGTGAATTTCATCCTTCTAGCGGGTACTGGAGCGGCGCCCTGGGCATATCCCGAGTTGGAGTCGGCGAGCGACATCGTGCATGCGTCCTCGGATGCAGGGAACCTCAATGCCGCCCGAGCGCTTGGTAAAGTTCCAGCGCCCAGCGGTGGAGACCTGTGGCTGCTTCGTCCCGCTGTGGATCAGTTGTACGCAACATAGCCGAGTGCTCGTCTTCCTATTGCTCGAGTATTTGCTGTTTTGTCTTTACATAAATACACGCTCCCTTCTGGTAGAATGTGATTCGGGGTTTCCTAGCAGCGTCCCGGTCCATCTCCTTGGACACAGTGTCGAGTCAAAAGCTAAGAGCGCAAGAAGATACACGTGCGCGAAAGTCGGAAGATGTGAACCAGATAGAAATCCCAAGTGGACCAGATTCCAGTATATATTAGTGCATAATGTAACGCATAGAATGTTCAAGGTCGAAGAACGATCTTCGCAAGTAAACCATAATGGTCACTTACCCACGTATCTTTGCTCCTGTCCTGCGACCCGTCGACCCGCAACCCTACACCGACACGTTGGATCTCAACAGCGTCAATTTTCCCCACTGTCAATATTTTGTCCAGCCGGCCCGCCGGGAACTTGGACTTGGGCTGATATCCCCAGGTATGTCCCTCTTCTGCGTCGCCATCCGTCCCCGACTCCTTGTTTTTCACGGTGAGCCAAACATCCGAGAGCCCCACCTGCTCAGGGAGATTGTGGTCCGAGGGCGATATGCAGTTCATGTCTCCCGCTACCAGCCCACCGTCTATTTCAGGCGCAGTGAGCAGTTTCGAGATAAATTTCAGCTGTTTTGGCCTGGCAGTGTCCCCGAAGCCTCTTAAAGACTCCAAATGCGTGTTGGCAATCCGAAGCCGCATGAATTTCGGCTTTGCCGCCGATTCAGGGGACGGGATATCCAGGTCGACATATACACAATCTCTCTCCATTCTGGTTACAGGGAAGGGAGTCCTCAAAACGGAGGATACCATGGCTGCAAGAGAATTTGGTACGAGGGTGAGGGTGCTGTACGACTGTCGAGAGGAGATATTGGACAATTGATAGAATTCGCGAATGAAGGGATTTGATAGAAGGGGTTGAAAGCAGGATGTGTGGACTTCTTGCAACAATATGATGGTTGGAGGTGGCGGTGGCGAGCTGATATGAGGGGAAAGGATCTTTTCGAGGTGGGTAAGGGCTGTTTGGAACCGACGGACAACTAGAGGTGCGGCAAAATCTATGTTCCAACTAATGATAGAAAACTGGGTGGGAGGCTCGGAGCTGGGAGGAGATGTTGTCAGAGACCAAAGAGTTTTTAGTGGGTCGTAGCTGTAGAGTCTGGATGGGATGGTTTGAGAGGACCGGAAGAGGCTCGTCCACAATGACATTGTGAGTCGACCTGGAAACAAGTACACCGCCACCCCCGACGGCAATTCCTAATTGGGACCGCTCACAGTGATTGGATTTCGAAGGCATTAAATAATAGTATGGACATAAGATGTGGACGATTTCCTCATTAAAACCCTAATAACCCCGATGACATCCTAGATGGACACAAATGCTGTTCCTCCCGCTTTTGCATCAAGATTTACAGCGTCGCGCAATCCTGGGAATAGTGAATGAGAATGGATCAACGCGACCATGCCTGATGTCAACCTACCCATAACCTCAAAGAAATCCCTAGGCCCCATACCCTGGGAAGAGCTGAAATCTGTGCCAGTCTCTCTGAGCGACTTCATAGCTGCGCGTAAAGCATGGACCATGGGTACACAAGAAGCCAGTGAAAAGACTGCCACGAGTTAGAGAACATATCTCGATGGCAGCTGATGTATTCTCACTGATTATCTTTGCACCCATAGCTTCGGCGTCTTTGGAAGTAAAGGAAGGCGTCAACCCCCCGGATATGACATTTACAAGAACCTCGAGTGAACATTCAGCACTGTATTTCAGTATCGCGGCATATAAGGTTAGCTCACCGGTTTTGGAGCCAACGTGTCCACTGTGAGCTCGAGAAGTTGTTTTGTTTTTACACCTTCGATGAAGCAAACGTCTGCGCCGGCGTCCGCCGCGAGTTTCAAGCGGATGATCGCCTCATCCATCCCTAAAACTTGCGCAGAATCTGTGCGACCGATGATTACGAAGTCTGAGCCTCCAGGGATCGAGTCGCGTGCAAGTACTGCAGCTCGTATTCGAGTCAGAAATTCCTCACGAGAGACGACTTGCTTTCCAAGCAAGTGTCCGCATCGTTTCGTTTGAACCTGGTCTTCGATGTGGAGCCCAGCAACTCCAGCTCGGGCATATTTTGTGACGGTGCGAGTAATCATAGTAGGGCCTCCAAAGCTATTCGTTCGTATATGTGAGTATATCACCCACGTCACAAAAGGGGGACGCTACCCAGTATCTGCGTCTGCAATAACGGGAATGGTAGGGTCCAGACTACAAACCATTTCGGCCGCCTACAAGGATAGTTAGTCCAAGAAAGGATACTGAATGAGCCTAAGCACCCCAACGAAATCATTAAGGGTCGCAATAGCGAGATCCGGCTGTCCAAGCCTCTGAAGAAACGTTGAAAGGGACTGGTTAGTAGTACATAAGATATACCCACTGAGGCTGTAGTAGCGGCGCCACTGTTAAAATTGTGTAAACCCCCAATTTAAAGGACAAACGGTCTTGAAAAAACCTTTGATAAAGACATTCGAAGCCGGCTTCTATGGCACATCGTGCGCTGATACCATCGCAAATTCCTGGGGCAACCTAAAGGATTTAAATGTCGTCAATGGTCAAACATACGCGTGGTATAGAGCGGACTGACAATGATACCAGGACGGGCGAGCATCTGGCGGAGGCGCGTCGCAGGATTTGTCGATAAAGGTCCATCCAGGTAATTACGGGGTTCGAAACGCGAATTGTAGTAAGAAGTGGTAGAGTTACGAGCATCTGGTTTGGGGTTCCACACTTCTGTAACGGTGGGGACATTCCAGAGTTCGGTAGAGGTGGTGGTGACACTGAGGACAGGGGACATGGTGCGAATGAGCGAGACCGGTGGTCAAGAGCTGTCTTTTAAACCAATTCAAGGGATCCAAATGGGGGGAAACGGGCCCCATATTAGCCCCGCTCATTCTCAGTGCTAGAGCTTGCAGCAGAAACCCTTGGCAGGAAGAGTACACGTCAAAGCACCCGAACTGTCCAGCTGATTTGCCATTAGTCAGATCTAGGCTCATCCAGTCAACCCCGACTGCCCAAATCGACCGCCGGCGTATGACTTCTCCTTGAAGGTTTCAATGTAGAGGTCATTCGATGAGTAATTTTCTCAGCTGAACAAAGGCATTGCCCCGTCAATGGGAAGATGGCGGAACTCGCTGAGCTTGAAAGAAGTCGGGTGTCGCGCCTTTCATCGATCGAAGAGCACAGGAGCGGCCTCTCCGGTATAGATGGTCTGTACTGATGCGGCGTTAACGTAGTGACCTAAGCGCCATGAGGACGTGCAGACTGCAGAAACTGTCTGACCGTCAGTTGAGTCAAATTGAAGAGCCTGTTCGGACGATATGCAAGCCCATGGGTGTTTTGTTTTTGTTTTTTGTTTTTGCTGTGGGTGATTGAGGAATAACTTCTATGATCCCCCAGTTCGTAACTTCGTTTTGCAATTGCGCGCGCTTGGCGCCAAGTAGCGGCCGGAGAGCTATTCACAATGCCATGGAAGGAAAGAAGAGCGCTCTACCACCGAGGACGACGAGAAGCTTAGCTGACTTTCGTCCATGTAGGTGCCGGCCTTGCCGTTGGCGGCGTCCCGCTCGCACATAGGAAGATTGAGAACTGGTATTTGCTTCATTTTGGCTTGATCGAGATGAGGAAAAGTAAAAACAGGTAAGATAGAGCCAAATGTGGGTCGTAAATTGCGATAAGAAAGATCTAATCCGGAAGTACAGCGTTCCTGGTAGATGCAGGCCACGGTTTCAGGTCCGGGTGGAGTTTAGTCGTCGACTGGTCGTGTGATGAACTGTACCGCAGTGTGTATTTTGGCGAACTGGCAGGATCCGAATGTCCACCAGCTGACCGGTGGTCGGACCAGGCGCCCTACCAGTTTGAAAAGAGGGATTCACTTTGGGAGAAAGAAGAGGTGTATTTACTGTTATGTGGTGCTTGCCTTGGATTTAAACTTGAATAAACAAATCGAGTTCACTGCCGACGTTATCTTTTCCTCGTGTCGTTCCCTCACGTACAACATGCGCAAGCTCTCTGCGCCCCTGACTGCGATGTACGCCATTCATAGCGTTCGTTCAAGCCTGTTCAAGCTTTGATGCCTGACACCGACTGGACCCGGGCCATCGTTTGATACACCTCGATATGCTCCTGCGCACGACCCAAATGGGCCCACTCCCGCTCTCACTTCCCTCATATCAAATGAAATACAGCCCCCAAGCCCAATTCATCAGAACCAGAGCCAGACCGTATCGCGATTCTGAAACTTCTTCTGATGTAGCTTCCCCAGCTTCCCCAGGTCGTTCCGAGTCATTGAACTCGCGAGATCCATTGATTGATTCGATGAATTGGGAAATGGATAACTCTATCCCCTTGCATGAGAAGTTGCAAATTGACCAGGGTTACAGAGGGGACTTGTGAGCTTCTCGAAGCAGTCCTGTCAAACTGCGTTCAAATTCGAGTTAATCGCCGGTGAGTCTTGAGCGCCTTGCATCATCGGCGACTTTTACACGAAGACTTTTTAAAGCCACTGCTCATGTGTATGTTTTCCCAGACGCACAATAATGGCACTGGCGCAAAGACATCTATAATCCCGGTAGGCTGACAAGTTCAAAAAATATGATGTATGCAAATGACTGTGTAGCGACTGAGCATCCTTTTTTTCTATCGTGGCTGCTTCATGGTCGGCCCAACTCCCTGTAAATAGTAAATTCAAACGACAATAGTCCGAGCCTTCAGATCGAAACGAAAGCTGAGCCCCCGGCCTTCGAATCGAGGGCTACAACTTCGTGCAAACCTAGTCGTCGATGAGCATCCAAACGACATGTACGCTAACACAGACATACCCATGACTTCGAAGAACTCTCTAGGTCCCATCCCTTGCGCAGAGCTAAAGTCTGTGCCGGTTTCTCTGAGGCTTTTCATGGCTGCTCGCAGAGCGTGGACCATAGGTACGCAGGAAACGAGCGAAAAGACTGGAAAGACGTGAGCCATGCGCCAACAACAAATATCAACCAGCTCACTTATTATTTTAGCCCCCGAAGCTTCGGCCTCTTGGGAAGTGAAAGAGGGAGTCAATCCACCGGAAATGACGTTCACAAGGACCTGAAGAAATTATGAACTAATCATGGAAGGCGCGTGAAGCGGCTTACTGGCTTTGGTGCTAGCGCGGCGACCGTATGTTCCAAGAGCTGCTTCGTCTTGACGCCCTCAATGAAGCAAACATCTGCTCCAGCGTCTGATGCCAATTTCAATCTGGTTACCGCCTCTTCCATTCCCAAAACTTGCGCAGAATCAGTGCGGCCGATGATCACCTATTAATCAAATCGAGTCCATTAGATTGGCCTCTGCAGTGTCGGCTTCTCGAAAATCTTACGAAGTCGGAGCCACCAGGGATCTGGTCACGCGCGAGGACCGCAGCTCGGATGCGGGTGACGAATTCTTCACGAGAAACGACTTGCTTTCCAAGCAAGTGGCCGCATCGCTTTGTTTGAACCTGGTCTTCGATATGCAGACCAGCAACTCCTGCTCGAGCATATTTTGTAACAGTGCGAGCAACCATAGCAGGACCTCCGAAACTGTTCATAAATGTGAGTTTATCACGATAACACCGCAAAAGTAGAACGCTACCCAGTGTCCGCGTCTGCAATTACAGGAACGGTAGGGTCCAGGCTACAGACCATTTCGGCCGCCTGTAAAGATAATTAGTTTAAATAGAGGGTGCTGAATAAGCCTAAGCACCCCGACGAAATCATTCAGGGTCGCAATCGCGAGATCCGGTTGTCCAAGTCTCTAAAGAAATGGTTTAGAAGGCGGCTGCCGCAGCGAAGTGTAGCTACACTTACGGAGGCTGTAGTAGCTGCGCCACTATTAAACTTATATTAGTCTCATTACATCGGTAAGCGGTCTGAATGAAACCTTTGGTAAAGACATTCAAAGCCGGCCTCTATGGCACACCGTGCGCTGATACCGTCACAAATCCCAGGTGCAGTCTACAAAAACAGACCATTAATCAAGGTTCAACCTGAAAATGCAGATCGGCCCTCACAATGATACCAGGACGGGCGAGCAGTTGGCGGAGCCGAGTGGCGGGATTCGTCGACAAGGGTCCCTCCATGTAGTTGGAGGGATCAAGACGGGCGTTGTAATAACGAGCGGGGTTGCGCATTTCGAGTTTGGGGTTGCGAACTTCCGCTACGGTAGAGGTGGGAGCGATGTTGAGGGCGGGAGACATTGTATGTGATGAATCTCAACCCTCACAGAGCTGTCGCTTTTAAAGGATTCCAGCGATCCCGATGGGGGCTTAGTATGTCGGCGTTTAAGACGAAAATAGATCGATATTATTGGCGCCGCTGCTTTTGATACTGCAGCTTGCATGGATCCATTGCGGACAAGGAGGGAATCCCACAATGAAGGGTTACAGCCGGGTAACCGGACTTCCGGTCGATTTGCGTTTGCTCATCTACCGAGAAGGGTGGATCCAACTGGGGGTCGTAGGGAAGAAATCCAAGGTATCGCTCAGAAATTTTCACTTGTGCTCCGCTTGCTGGGTCTACCTTCTCACCGTCGAGTGTGAATTCAACCCCACCGATGGAAAGGTCTGCGTTGGCGGCACATGCACACGGATGTTTTGGACGAATGCTGACGATAACTGCGGCGTTAACGTATTGGCACGAAACCGTGCCTTGCAAAGCACCTAGAGTCAACAGGGGATTCCGATCCAACTCCGGAGCGGACGATCACTTCTCCGACGATAAGGTAAAATTCAGGCTGTCTTCCGGCCAAACCTTCTCGCCGTTTTTCTCCCTCCGCCAACTGCACGGAAAGCGAAGATGTGCGGTACATCCACATTTGATCGGCGATAAGTCAGTTCGAAGTACTACAGACGAGTGGTAGTACAATCACAAGGCTGGGAAGCCAAAGGCGATAATCAGTCTTACCGCGTTATTCGGTGTGCGAGACTACCGGAAGTCAGTGACTGGTTTCATGGAAGATTGCTGTCTACCTGGAGTCCAGCTGCGCAATGAAGTTTTCGATTGTTAACGAGGCGGATATGAATTACTTGCTGTTGAAATCTCAGCTCCTCCCCTCAAAATTTATACCTGCTAGTAGTATGCCACTAGCAACTATTGTCACTGTCTTATCTCATCTAGCGGACGCCTTCCTGAGAGCTAATGGGCGCATGAGGCTATCGTGGAACAGAAAGCGAACAAGAATCCATAGTTGGCATCATAGCCCAAGTACTTGTCGTTGTTCGCCAGATGCAGGTGTTATCAAGTGGAACAGGTGGAAACTTGGTGGGAACGCCGCGGCAGGAACGAGCTTCAAGGCCTTCCGGGATTATTAGGCAGCTGAAATTCGGAAGCAAATCCAGGAAGATTCGACCCTGTTCTGCCTTGTGTGTGCGAGTCGTTATCGACGTCGAAGCGAACACTCGGAAGACTCCGAAAGTTCAACATGGACACGATCGGTCACATCAGTCACGTGTTTTGTGACTCGACGATTGCCCACTGAGCCTACAAAGATGATTGAACCCTCCATCTCCGGCGATGATCCGGCAAATTCTTCGTACCTGGGTCACTTTGAGGTGCATCCCATCGGGCATGGACCCTGCGATGGTTATCAGACCGTTGAATCGCAAGTTCGCAACTGAACCGGCGGCGTTAATGCGGAATTTTACCCTCGCGGAACTCCCTGTAATCATCTCAACCGGGACGTTTTTGCTTGACCTCCTTAACTCCGCTGCTCTCCCTCCCGTCGAGGACGTGGAGACAACCATGGCATTCCGTTTCTCGCAAATTTGCCGCCAAAAACTTCGCTGCTCCGTCCCGTCCCACATAAAGCTCGAGCCTGAGGAACTTGTTCATTCAGAAAATCCTGATGGGAGCAGCATCTTTGATTCCTGAACAAGTTATAGCTCAGCATGCCAGCCGCGAGAGTTGCTGGATTATTGTCCACAGTGGGTCAAATGGTGCTTTCATGACCTGAGAGCTGAACTGGAACAGACAAGGTCTACGACATCACCGACTTTCTGGACGGTAAGCAGCATTCACCTCCTCGATCTCCCTTGATATTCAACATGAGATAGAGCATCCCGGTGGAAGCAAAATAATCCTTCGATACGCAGGAAAAGACGCTACGTACGCCAATTTGCATGATCATGTTGGTACCATGTCCGATGTGCTACATTTTTCCAGCGCGGCCTATGAACCGATCCACCCGCCTGATGTAATATCGTCGAATCTACCCCCCGAGAAACAGTGCGTCTCCATGTTTCTGTATCTATCCCGGCTCAACCCCGTTTTCAGTATTGGTGTTGCAGAGCCAAGTGCAACCGCCGAAGAGAAGCCTCCGACTGAAGCAGAGAAGAAGCGGGAACTTATACTTGCCTCACGTCCGCCCTTAGACGAGATCCTCAATCTCCATGACTTTGAGGTTTGCCATCTGCAGCTCGTGATTCGGATCAGTGTGCTCAACATATCGTCAGGCCGTGGCCAAAGCGGTTCTTCCACCAAAAGCATGGGCATATTACAGTTCCGCCTCTGACGACGAGATTGCCATCCGTGAAAACAGGGCAGCCTACCAACGGTAAGCAGAACTGCCAGACATTGCGCTCGATCTTCATTCTCTTCGTAGCGTTTGGTTTTTGCCTCGAATTCTCCGTGATGTAACTTCAGTCGATTGTACGCGCGCCCGTTCTCTGGTGTTGTGGAAGCTAACAGTTTTCAGGGTCGACGACAATCTTGGGTCAGAAAACATCACTTCCGATATACATCGTACGTCGGATCCACTTGCACTCTCATCACGCGACTAATTCATTTCCCAGTCCGCCACTGCTCTCGGCAAACTTGGCCATCCCGATGGCGAGCTCAACCTGACAAGAGCCGCTGCTAAGCACGGTGTCATCCAGATGGTCCGTTGTTCTAGATCCGAACCTTGTCTCGTCCGTTGATGAGTGACAACGCAGATTCCCACTTTGGCTTCATGCTCCTTCGACGAGATCATCGATGCCGCCCAGCCCAATCAGCCTCTTTTCCTTCAACTGTTCGTCCCTATGCACCTATCCATTTGTTTTCCTAACCATGTCCGTCCATCTATTTCGTAGATATGTTAACCGCGATCGGGAAGTGACCAAGAAATATGTTCAACACGCCGAGAAACGAGGCGTGAAAGCATTGTTCATCACCGTGGATGCACCGCAACTGGGTAGAAGAGAAAAGGACATGCGTATGAAATTTGTTGACGACGGCGCTGGTGCAAAGGTCCAAGAGGGTGACTCGGGGGTGAAGAAGGACCAAGGCATCGCTCGCGCGATCAGCGTCAGTGCCTCGTATCAAACTCCACCGTCACTCTAACTCGATTTGCAGTCATTCATCGATCCTAGCTTATCTTGGAAGGATATCCCGTGGTTCAGAAGCATTACTAAAAGTGGGTTCCACATTAACCTTCTTTGAACAGTTTTTCACACCCGTTTTTTGTTCAGTGCCGATCATTCTCAAGGGCGTAGCCTCTCCTGCGGACGCAATTCTGGCCCTTGAAGCAGGCGTGCAGGGCATCGTGCTTTCCAATCATGGTGGCCGTCAGCTCGATAATGCTCGGTCTGGCCTCGAGAATCTGGTCGACATCGTCGCCGCGCTCAAGACTCGAGGCCCTTGGCCGAATCCTTCCTTTTCCGTCTTCATCGACGGAGGGGTACGACGAGCTAGCGATGTGCTCAAGGCACTGGCGCTTGGCGCCTCGGCCGTATGCACTATTCCGCTTCAGAAGGTTTCTTGATTGACGCCATTCCAGGTCGGTGTCGGTAGGGGTTTCCTTTATGCGTTCTCGTCATATGGACAGGAGGGGGTGGAGAGAGCCATCGAGATTCTTCGGGTAAATGTCCTCGGAACGCCGTTGCTTTAGACTGACACTTGCTAGGATGAGTTCGAGATGAACATGCGTCTTCTTGGTGCTCAAACCTTGAGCGAAATCGGCCCGGAGTTGGTCGATGCAAGTGCTCTTCACACGCATGCAGGTCTCGTTCCCCAAGACAATCTATACAGTGCAACCTGTAAGCCTCGTCGTACTTATATTCGGTTGCCTAGCTGATTTTGTGCTCAGATCAACCGCTGCGTCTCGCCCAGTTCAGGGAATCGAAGTTGTAGTTGTACATATCTGTTTCCCTTGTATTTTCAGGAAATTTTTATAGACGATAATGGATAAACTCTGGAGACCACGATTTTTTGACGAATTTGCTGCCAGTGACAGGGAGTTATGGGACAGGCAAGTGACGGTCGGTGCTGATGGTCCATCAAAGTATAGCACCGCCACATCATTTCGTGGCATTGATTAGATTTCTCCGTACAAGTTGACCACCTTTTGATTCCATGCCTTCTTCTTCCTTCACTCCAGAATCTCAAGACGCGTTATTCGCTGCTGAACCTGCATTGGCAGTTCCACCATCTTTGATTCGAGCGACATCAAGACTTCAGTTCCCACCCAGCTATGTCCTCGTCGGCGTTTATAGGCTGTTCACTGACAAGGTCAGGAGCATAGTGTCTCTTGAACACGGACTTACTTTCAACCAAAGCACCTCTACGTCCCTGCATGGCAAAAATGTCAACACGGGGTTCAACGCGGCGCTGTTGTGGGGCTCATCTGGGTAGTGTGATACCCGCTTGAAAGGCCCTTGTGCTTATGCTTTGGGTGGCTAGACCTTCTTGACGTTTGGTATTCAGAAGAGATTTATCGAAATTTTCTTAGCCAAGTGAGCAAAAAATCAACTCCACTCTGGTGCAAGGCTAACGTACTGTAAAGCTCCCCGCGGGTAACGGGTCTTTCCAATGATACAATGTTTGGATATAAAATCCCCTTTAATGTACATACATGTGAGTCTCAGATCCCACCCAACTGCTACGTCAAGTTAAAAGGACAAAGATGCCGCTGTCCTTCTCCTTGGCTCCCAGATCACAAACATTCTGCGGTTCTTCCTGTCTCGGAATATCCGTATCGCCCGCGAGCGAGCCTGGGAACAGACGGTGACCTCGCGTGGTAAAGGCCCGGATTTTTGGTCCGTTTATTTTTCTCCAGCCTCATTTGCTATTTTGACCTTTATCTTCAGGCGACCCTACGTTGAGGCATGTGGTCTTTCTCTCAGCGTAGATCAATCATAACCCACCCTTAGGAGTGGACAGTCCCGCCTCGTGTCGTCGTTGACACATGGACGAACCGAATTCAAAAACAGTCGTTGGGAGGTATAGGGATGTTTATTATAAAACGAGGTAAGTATGAAATTGATACCGTTCCCTCGCTCATATTATGTTAGTGCTTTTGGTGCCATTCAATTTCTACCCCGGTGTGGGCATAATTCTAGCTGCGTGGTTCAAGGGATTAGGAACGGCTCATAATCTTCATAAACAAGTTTGTTTTTTATTTTCTAGACGCTGCGTCAGTGCTAATGCAACGGTGTATCTAGTATTTCGCCGCTAAGAAAATGACCGACAAAGAGATAGCTGTCTTCATGGAAGAACGAAAATGGGACTACCGCAGTGTGTTCATTCCTCGTCATTACTTTAGCGGTTCTGAATATTTCAGCTTTCGGATTCACTGCCGCTCTTCTTGAAGGACTTCCGATACTGGGGTTGATTTTCACCATTTCTAACCGAGTTGGAGCAGCCATGTGGGCCCATGGTTAATCAGGTCCTTACTCGTTATTTCTTCTCTCATTATCCCACAGACTTGGAAAAACGCCAGCATTTCGTGGCGGACTCACAGTCACATGATATTGCTAAATAAGGGAGATTCTCATCCGCGCTAATACCGACGGCGAGAAATTGGACACTTTCCAGAATCTGTACAGCTTCGTTCTTGATTAGTCTCTTTGTATAGCCTTTCCTCTCCTCTTAATACTGCGCTTCGACAACGTCTCGTGTCTAGTACTTGCACAATCGTTTGGAAAACCCAGCTGGCCTTCGTCTTACCGCCGATCCCACCCCCATGCCATTCTTCGAGAATTGTACAGATTTTGAGATCACCGGCGGGGTATTCAACGACGTTAAAGGGAATTTGAATGTTTTCCGTACTACGAGCAATCGTGCGACGACTTCGTCGCACAACTTTGGTACAGGAGGGGGCGCGAATGGGAACCCCGGTTCTTATCCCGTTCTTTATGTGGTGCCATGCTTGTCCTAAATCATCCTCCAAGGTCGCCGTTATACTCAATTCCCACAGGCAGCAAGTAACGTGTACCGTCACCCACAGGATATACCAGGCACGGCCTACACCCTTTTTTTTTTTTCATTCCATTTAACGAAGTTTTAGGACGCTCCCAGTCGCAGTCCTCAGCGTTCCCCGCCGTGAATCCCCGCGTGGAATTCAATCCGAGTCGACAGAACAGTGGCTGGTCCGGGGATCCCCAGAGAACTCTCCCAGATCCCCACACATCCTACCCGGAGCATGAGATCGCTGCACAGATCCACCGAGACGCGGCGAGACCCCGTTTCACGGTCCCACGCGAATCATCGTCGTCTGCTCCACCGACTAGCAGTAGATTCAATTCTCGAGCCAACCTGGACGCCTCGCCTTGGCCGACTGCCCACACAGCACCTCCTACTCGTCCTATACCAATGGCGGCGCAGAGGCCTGGTAACCCGTCCCGCCAAATGAGCCAAGCCTTGAGGGAAGGTTTCTTGAGCTCAAGCCCAGAGGACACAGACGCATCCTCGTGGTCGTCTCCGAGTCGGGTTCCCCGTGCTGTGGAACCATCTTTCTGGCCTGGGCAGGCAACGCCTCGAGCTAGATCAGATAACCTGATCCCTCGAATAAGTCGGGATGACGATGACGAGAGCTCAAGCTCAGACTCGGAGGATGAAGACTCAAGGCCTGCTGCTCGCTCTCAGAGTGACCAGAACTCAGGTCGCGGCGACTCGGAATGGCGTTTTTAAAGTCGAGTGGATTGTTTTCGTATCTCGCAATGTCGCAATGTAACTTCAAGTTTTGTCTAGTTTTCAATACTAGTGTTTTGTTGCTCGGTAGAATGTGGTAGCTCAATTGAATTATTTTACTTATGCCCCAGGCGCTCAAGGTCCAGGACGCACACCAGCATGTCTGCTGTGAGCGCTTGTGGCTTTCCAATGGGGATAATGTATGTTAGCTGTCATTTCCGTGATGAGAAGACCACAGCCGCCGGCGCCGGGTGGTGGGGTCACCGATCCTGCTGCGTTCGCAGTCCTTCATACGCGACGAAAACTAGGGAAGGGTTATGAGAAAGGAGACCACAATTTCCATCATGGCTCTCGGCGGAGAGCTGTTTATGTGTGCTGTCCAAAGGACCGAGTCGTGGCTGTGTCAGTGTCTATGTATAATGCTATCCAGCCTGCCAGGAAAGCTGTGGAGGAAATCGATAACAGAACTACGTCCTCTGCTTTAAGTAGACTCTTCACCACTGGCATCAACACTCAACACGATTGCCCATGGCTTTCTTTCAGGGTTCGTCGAATTTCAAGATCTCAGGTACGACTCCTCACAAAAGCGAAGTCGGCTTGCTATAGACTAGATCTCAGGAGGAACATTCAATGTTATCTCTGGCGACCTGAACCAATACGAGAACAATTACACGACTTTCACCTCCCAGTCGTATAACAACAATCCGGGCGAAATCCCAAGCCAGCCATATCACCCATACAGGCCGCGACCTCCTCACGGTAATCATCCACCCCGTCGCCCTCAGCCGCAGCACCAGGAGCATGGTCCATTTGGGCATGCCGAATACTCGCAAGGCAACTATGGGGGTTACGAAGGACGCACTCGCCTTGAATCTTCCCTGCGTTCGCCAGCACATGTCGATATTACGGGAGGAGACTTCTATGCGACCCGTAGGGATCATCCCGGCGCATGGGGGAGACAAGATTTTCAAATGTATGATTCACGAGGTCAAAAGAGTTCCTTTCGACGCGGCGTCATCATATCCTCATTCTTCACGGCTAGATTCCACCCCGTCGTCTTCGGGGGTTGTTGACCCAGCCTCATACGGAAACAGCAACGTCCAAGAAAATTTAGGAGAACCTGGTGAGCTCTATGTCTGCCATAGCGGGATTGTCACTGACGTCTGGAGTAGATCTATCCGGCACTGGCGTTGTTGAAATGTCTGAAGAGGAAACCGCACCGTTGCCAGATACCTCCGATCCAGCTGTTCCCGCAGCTCAACTGCCTGCAGATGCACCGCCTGCTCTCAGTGAAACGCCACCACCTCCCACTTTTCTCGAGAGGATGAGGACGAGCATGGCTGACCTGGACATTACCGACACGGATCAAGCACAACCCACCGTAGATGCATTAAACCCAACAACCTCTCAAGCTCAGGGAAAACAGAAGTCTACGCAGTCATTGGCGGGTAAAATATTTCGAACGGGTCGCAAACAATAGTCGCTGTACTTACGTTGTACGAGTTTGCGTACTGTATTTTTCTATCGAACTCGAACTGTATATGCATTGCATTGCGTTTACCGAGAAGTTCTAAACGGAAACGACTCGGAGTGGCACTGCCACCAATGTGGCAGTTAGGTACTGCCACCGCTGGCAGTTAACTGTGCTATTATTCTCACAGAAGCTGTCGAAAGCGCTGGTATGTACACAAGTCTGCAGGACCGACTCGGAGTGTACAGTCTTCGTCTCTCCCCCTCACTATGCCTCCTGGAATGATGCAATATTCATCCAATGCGAGCCCTAATGCCGCACTCGACGCGACTTTTGACATATCATCGACGGTCTTGGCTGCCCTAACTACTGCTGCTCAATTTGCACCGCTCCCATTTCTCCAGGAAGCCTCGTTCTTGGCCCTTGAGATTCTCAACATCGTCCGGGTTAGCATCGGTTTCCAATCATGCAATTCCATGCAATGATTCTGACACCGCGAATTCTAGGGTGCAAAGGACAACAAAGAGGCCTTCAAAGCCTTGGCGAATGACTCCTGTGAACTAGTGGCCGCTATCATATGCGTGTATAATGACATGGCGAAGGACGGCCAAACACCGTCATTGGGTCTCAAGAAGCGGGTTGAAGACCTGATAAGGTCCGGATTCTTTGGGTTGTCGTCGAATTTGACGTTGATCGATTAAACAGTCTCCTCAAACTTATAAACCAATTTGCTCAGAAGCATGCATCGAAGAGCACAGTCTATCGCATGGTGAGGCTTGGCTCCCAGTCCGCGAAGATACAACAGTATCGCGCACGGTTAAGGCAAGCGCTGGATGTATTTGGGGTGAGTTAATTCAGCGACCCTGCGGCCACTCCACCGACATTTCATTCTCTTTCAGCTTCAAACAAGTATCTCGATACACGAAAACGTCGTTCAAATACTGAAGGAGCTCCGGGAACGAGATTCACAAGCACAGTACAAGCAAGGCGGGGATTCCGAGTCGTCCTCGTCTCCATCGTCTTCGTCTCAGACTCCTCCGCCAGCCCATCCATTTGGCAACTTGCTGCAGGGAAACATTAGTGGTAATGTCAAGATAAACAACATCGTTGGGAACCAGGAGTTTCATTCCACGAGCTATCACACCACTGTCGTGGATTCCTACAACCACATAAACTCAAGCTCACCAAATCAGCGATGGGAGGACGATTATTAGACGGGTACCAGCTTTACTTATTTGTATTCCTACCCCTTCCAATGTATTCTTATCCACGTTGAACACCGGGACTGCTGTGCTTCCACCAGCAAGGGAATGCTGTCAAGAGACAAATCTAATAGAGGCGGCCACACATGGAAGGGGTTTAAAGCACCCAGAAATATCACATAGAAAGATCGGCTACACCAGGCATGTTTACAACCGTCTCTCGAGTTCTAAGGCCAAAGTAAAATTATGTATAAAAAGTACATACAGAATAGACGCGGTCGCAAACCGAAGTCACAAATTGAGGAAGTTAATGATATCTGACCAACCAAGCGTGATCTGCGCATGAAAAATCTTCAGGCAAAGAGTACTTGACCGACCACGGCGTCCAGAGTTTGGGCTCCAGTTCCTCACCGTCCTCCCGATCGATGGTCCATAATGAGCGTTGTATCCCCACGAATTGCAAGTGTTCTAAATCAGTGGCTAGCTCAACGGGGCTAATAGGCACTGGATCCTCACCATTCGAAAATAGATGGAGGAAGGATAGGCGAGGGAACTGCTGCAACTTGTTGAGCTGGAAATAAGTCAGTTTAGTCTCGGGCGAGCGGAAAAGAAGTTTACACACCAAGGGATACCATGTCCGCACATGCAGATCGCTATACCACGGCAAAGCCAGCTGAAGAGCTTCCAAGTTGACCGATAGTTTGTCCGCGAGATGAAAGGCAGCAGCTTCATGGAGAGGCTCATACCCTGCGTGAAAGCCCAGCACTCGGAGGGACTCCAGCTTCCCAATGACGGTCGCTATCGCCATAGCGACTTCTAACCGCACCCCCGGCAGGCGGATATACAACCTACGGAGGGAGGGGCGTCGACTGAGAAACTCGGAAAGAAGGGGTACATGCATTTCCGTCGTATCCAGGTCCCAGAACTCGCAAGACAGTCGGAACGAAGTGAGACGGGGTAGAACACTAGGATCCTTGGGGAGGTCGGCGAATAAAAGGGGCTCGATGTACCCCACCAGTGACAGCGACTCGAGGAATATGGCATGTCGAAAGAGAAGATCGACGCCAACGAGATCCATAAATTGTGGAACACAGATGTCCAGCGTTGTCAGGCTGTTGCATACCCGTATAGGCAGTAGACCGACGTGTGTCGACAGGACTACAAGCTCTTGGATAGGATTTGTTTCGACGATGCTGACGAGATCTCGCGGATCTCCGAACCCACGTTCCCATTCAGCAAATATCCGATCCAGTTTTTGCTCTCGGACGTAGCTGAATGGGATTGCTGGCTGCAGAAAATCAAGTCGCTCGAGATGGGCTAACGACGACGAAATTGGCATCCTAACACAAAAATGAGTTTGGTAGGTTATCTATAGAAGGCTCGAGTAGTAACTCACGACTGGATTCTGAGGCTTCTCAAGCTTTTGGGTAGATAGGCAGCAACCGTCGAGAAATCGGGACAATCGCCAAACCAGTGAAAGGACTGCAAATTAGGGAGTGATTGAAGGGCTTGGGCCAGAGCACCTGGAGGATCGAATCAGCACCGGAAAACTAGGTCTCGGAAAGGGGGGCTACGTTGTTCAAATACAGCTGGTCCATCGGTGAATGCATGGACACTCATGGTGCGAACGACGTTGGCAAAGAGCGGTTTCGTGATGATGCAATGTAGCATCTCCCAGGATCGATTGAGCAGGTAGTCCGAAGTGTCTCGAACATATCGTTCATTTTCAGTGTTGAGCATGAAGAACCCTGGTTCCCCATGCATGAAATATATTTTCACCGTTGAAAAAACGAGGCGTAGAGCGATGTCATGCAGGAGTCGGGACACGCGAAGCATGTCTCGACGCCTGGAAGGCGGTAGATAGTGGACAATATCCGTCCACATTTCCACAGGGAGATTAACCGCCATGATCGCTTTGGGCCGGTGGTTGCCTCGGGTCGCGAGCGGGACTGTCGAGTCCAACTTTGAAGGTTGTATTGGGTTGTGTGCGTTCATCTCCGGTCGTTCGGTCCGAAGCCGATTCCCTCACAGCCATCGAGTGGGGCCAAGCGACTCTTTTGTTCCTCGTAATTGTATGGTAATGCACCTTGTTATCCAGCGAGCGTCACATCGACCCAATCTCAATCCACACCCCCACCCCAACCAACCATGAGTCGTCTATCCGCCACAAACCTCGCCGCTCACCACCATGTGAGCTGCGATCTTTACCTTCATAATGTGTACCATCGTCGCGACAAGGCGCGTGAAGCACAAGACCCCTCCGAACTCGCGAAGGCAAATTTTGAACGGGGTCTTGACTGGGAGCAATCCTGTCTTCTGCCTTTCCTGGACAGGGAGAACCTTCTCCTCACAGTACCTCCAACTCCTGTCGATGCAGATATCCTGACTGCCAACCTCGAGGCGGACGATCGCGACCATTTCTTTGTTGCCGGAGTGGCGTTCTGGCCACCACCAGAGCTGAAGCAGCGATTTATCGATAATGGCTCAGACCCTGTTAACTTTGGTCTAGCAAAGCCCGACCTTCTCGAGATCACTCGCACACCCCACGGCATAACGTGGAAAGTGGTAGACGCAAAGGCCTCCAAGGCGGTCAAGGTATGTACGAGCTTGTAGTCGTGCGTCATACCTAAATAAAGAAACGCCAGACGTCCCACCACGTTCAAATTTACTTTTATACGTTGTGTCTGTCGTATCTTCTTCCGCAGCCGTTCTTTCGTCCGGCGGGAAGTGCAGCTATTTGGCTTCCGCCCCCCGACGGATTCGATTCAGAAACAATACCCTCGTTAGAAGACCTCAAGAGTATCAACACCAGCCTCCTTGAACCGTCGCTTGACGAATTTTTATTTCATCGGCTGCCCAGGATCCTGTCCCTTCCGCACGACAGCGTGAACTGGCACTTGAACCCTCTTTGCCGTGGCTGCCCCTTTAAATCTGATTGTGAGAAGAGGGCTGTTGAAGACGGGGAGTTGGGCACCATCCCGAACATTTCATTAGCACAGATCGGAACTATCAGGACACTTCTTGGAATTTCTCGTGGATTTCCCGGCACAGAATCGACTGTTACCGATATCGAGGATCTCCATCTCCTCTTGAACGATGCCATAAAGCTCGACAAGATACGCAAGGCGTTCCCCAGTACGCTGAAGAAGGCGAAACGCATTTTAGCGGTGCAGCGTACTTCCTTGACCAGTCCCGTGGTAGAGGCGGCTAGAACAAAGAAAATACAGGTACGCATTGTTGTTCCCGCGAGAACTTGGCAGTGATTGTTAGGTTATACAACGGCGCAATTTCACCTGCCCCCGGCGAGAGGATATAGCCGTTGTCATTTCACTCATCGTTGACCCGTCGTCGTCCAAGGGAGGAATCGCGTCTTTCTGCATCTCGGTCTTCTCTTCCATTCCGACCTTCCAACCAGAACCGGTTCACGGCGTTGAAGCCACTTTTACTTCAACGCTGAGCTCGATGCTCCGACGCATCCTAGCTCTCAATGTCGCCGTTCGGCCCGTTCCACTCACTCAGTTCTACGTCTTTTCGGCGGGTGAACAGGCTGCACTGCAGGCTCACCTGATCGATAACGCGCTGGCGTCTACCTCTGTTTCCAGTGAAGACCTCCGGCTCTGTATTGGCGCTCTCGCACAAGGCGCATCGCTTCTTCAGACCACATTCCAGCCGCTTCTGCTCTCTGGGGCACTTCTGGATTTCATGGCAAAGGGCCGCCGCTCCAAACTCGAGCTGCAAACGTGCCTCGAGCGCATGGGGCTTCCCGTTTCGGGGACAGTAGAGGAACTCCGGCAACGAATTCAGGATGAGATACGACGTCTCCAAGCTGAGGGCGGGCGGAGCGCTGGTGACGACGACCGGCGGACGGAACTGGGCCAACTGCCGCGAGTTGTCGTCCTCAGGAAAGAAATCGAGAGCCTCCTGGCTCTCCCCGTTCCAGGATCTTGGGATTTGGCAGAGTGTGCTTTCACTCTCCTTCCTCCGTCATCCCCTGACCGAAAATGTCCGAGCGATGAAGACATTTTTGACACATATAAGAACAATGGGAGTGCGGAAGCGCTGGAGGACAGGCTCGAGCAGCGGAACTCGAGCATATATGCTGTCCTTCAAAGCATGAGAACCAGGATTTCATCAAGTGACCTTCTGGTCAATGATGCTCGTATGCTCACCGCAAATTTTATGGACATATGCAAAGAAGACAGTCTTCGCAAGTTGTTTTTTATGCAGCAGGTATGTCCGGCGGTACCGCCTTGCAATGCCGATATTGACGAAGGGCTTTCATAGTTCGAAGTGTTGGCCAAACTGTCCGAGCTGTGGAAGGCTCGCGTTGATGGGTGCCCCGATGCGCCCGTTCTCGAATACCAGAAGACTATCCAGGGAGTCAAAGGAGTGGAACACACCTTTTACCTTATTTCCGGCTCTCTCGATATCCCCGCCGGCGACAAAGACAAGGCATTTTACGACTACATTATGACGGAGGACGAAACCAACCCGCGGGATATTCCGGTTGAGGCCCTGTACGACGACCTCAGCGTGTCCGGACTGTTGTTTCCGCTGAACAAGTACACGAAACCCAAGTGGGCGGCTCAAAACCCCATTGTACAGCGGAAACTTTTGGTTGCGGACCTCCGGGACATCACCGTTGACGGTCAAAGAACGAAGGTCACGGTGCAGACGTGGGGTGGATGGGACGTCAAGCTGGTCGCTCGGCGGCAGTACCGTCTTTCTCCCCGTCTAGTCGATTTCAACATTACCAAGATCCTTTCAACGCTCCTCGAGCTCGACATGCGTGCTATCGCAAGCTCAGACTACTGCGCTGGCGTCCCCTTCTTGCAGCTGGTTCTAGACCCCAGATCGTTCGGCGATGATCCCGAGGTTGCGGAAAGGGGGAAGGAGTTCGTCAAGGTTGAGAATAGTATTCAGAGTATGTTCCGAACGTTGAGGGGCCTGGACAACTTGGAGAACATCGCTGGAGCATTGGTCTTAAAGCCCTCACAGCATCGCGCAGTACAGCGAATCTTGTCTAGTCGATGTCAGTTCTGCCTTTTTCATTCCTTTCCGCTATAACCTCATCTCTGCCCAGTGTCGGTCTTGTGGGGCCCGCCGGTGGGGATTTCGATGGCTTGTGACCCGAGGATAGTCTGACCGCTCTTCTAGGGTACCGGAAAGACATACACGATCGCTCTGGCCTTGTTACGCCTCCTCGAGGTCCAGCATCGACTCGGGGACACGAAACGGAAGATTATCTTCATAACTGCCATGACGCACGCAGCGATTGATGCCGTTCTCCACAAACTATCATATCTCATGGATTGTTACAACTCCATCGACTCCCTCCCCACGGAATGGTTGGCAAATGTCCAAATCCAGCACGTCTTGAAAGGCAACGACCATCCTTCTCCATTGAAGTCTGACCCTTCGGCCAGCCTTTTATATGCGGGGACCGTATATCAGGCAAGCCTTGGGTTGTCCACTGCACCGTGATTTTCTTTTCATGTTTACTCTCCTAGCTTTACAACTTTTCCAAGCGTCATTCGTTTGAGGTAGACTGTGTGATTATCGACGAGGCCGGCCAATTGGCTCTGAGTTCGGCAGCACTGGTTCTCCGTTCTCTCAATCGCACCGGAAAGATCGTGGTCGCGGGCGATTCGGAGCAATTGGCACCCATACTGACTGCCCAATATCCACAACTCAAATCTCGTCGACTTTTCGGGTCAATCTTGGATTGTCTTATGCACCTCTCTAGGCTTCCCGCACCCAGTCCCAAAGACTCTCAGCCCCCTCTGTCGCCAACGCTGAGCGACTATTCGGGAGTATCATCGTCGCAAGGCACCGTGGTTCAACTGACCGAGAACTTCCGGTAGGTCGAGTGTCATCGTTCCTGCAGACTTATTCATGCATTGGTTTCAGCTTGAATCCCGACCTCGGCGAATTTGTGTCCACGATCTATTCCAGAGCATTCAAGCCCCAGAAAGTCCAGGCAAAACAGCTCGCAACTGAACTGAAGTCGATCGAACGGGACATAGGGCGCGATTTAGGTGTGCGCCCGGAGGTTTTGCGGGATGTCCAGAACTTTCTGCTCGGTCTGGCCGACGTCATGCTGCGAAAATCTCAGACTGTTCTTAGCCCTCCCCCAATTACGCTCAATCGTAAAGCGACGATCGACGCCGCCGCCTCAGATTCACTGACTCCCACTCCGATTTCCCTTGCTCTTCTCCGGCTACAGACAGAGAGCGCCCAGCCAGAAGGCGTTGGATACGAGGCCCATGTGCGAGGGGAGGCCGCGGTCGCTGCAGCCTTGATCACCTCCATACGACGGTGTTCCCCGGGAGAGGACATATTTGTAGCCACTCCACACAGGATACAACGCCAGGCGGTCAAGGCTGCCCTGGAACAGGCGCGGCTGAGCGATTTAGTGAACGAACTGGAGAGCCTCGAGCTAGAAGCCTCAGCGGACAAACCTCCTTC
The DNA here is from genome assembly GCA_029281465.1 of Mycena epipterygia. Lineage (NCBI taxonomy): Eukaryota > Fungi > Basidiomycota > Agaricomycetes > Agaricales > Mycenaceae > Mycena > Mycena epipterygia. The sequence goes on from JARJCQ010000019.1 coordinate 787,099, forward strand.
GGGGAAAGTGACGGTCGACACCGTCGAGCGGTTGCAAGGTCAGTCGCGATATGTACTGCGAAGCCACGACCTTGATTTTACTCCTCAACTAGGATCGGAAGCTGCGTTTGTTATCTGCCTATTCTCGCTGCCACCATCGGCTACTTCGGATCTCGGATTTTTGCTCGAAAGGAGAAGATTAAACGTCGCAATAAGTCGAGCCAAAACGCTGTGCATTCTCGTCTCATCGTCCACCGTCCTTCGCCCTCCTGTGAGCGTGTTGGCCAATGAAGAGAACGCCAAGGGATACAGTTTTTCTGAGGTGAGCCTTATTTTGAGAATTCCCCTCCGCTGGTGTCTTACGAACATGCAGAGCATTCGAAGATCGTGCATGGTCCTCTATTGTAACACTTAACGTCGACTTTTAGTGTGCGTGAGGTGAGAGGTATGGTACATTGATAAACACTCTAGTAATAAACAGAGCACTCGATTATATGTTGAGAACCTTCTTGGCTGACTGCCATGCCGCCAATGATAAGCTATGCATCGGAACCTGAGAAAGGATGGTTAGGATGAAATACAACAAAGGTAAAATGAGCATGCCTGTTTAACCAAGCCAACCCCGAGACCTGTGAAAAAACCTCGCCAACCGGCCGCCATCCATACGTTGCGGACAGTCTCTTGGATTCCAATCATTCTGTTGGGCGTTCCCTTGCCACTTGCTTGTTGTGTGCGGCGAATGACTTCGAGGGGATAAGTGAATATTTGAGATACAGTGCCGGCGATTGCTCCAATGGCGAGGTGTATTCGTGTTTGGTTAGCCTGCACCGTCGCAGGGGACAATCGGGCTCGCGCCTGCGCATTGAGCGTCTCCCACACGAGAAATATCCCTCCGCGGTAAGGAACCGTGCCCAACAGAGATACTGTGAAGCCGCGATAAAAGTGGAGGAAAGGCACGAGACCTGTAATTCCACCCGATGAACGACCTTCGGCCATGATCCCGCGAACAGCATTCCACGGAGTAGGACGTGTAGCGGACTGATTTGTCTCTACTGCCAGGCGAACGCGGATGAGCTCGAAAGGATACGTGAGCGGCATAGCGGATATCCCTAGATCCGTTCAGCGTTGAATGGCGTACTGCGAAAATGTGCTCACCGGTTATCGCTCCAGCAGTCAGCCTCCGAAAGGATGTCTCATACTCGGGTGTTGGCATGAGCCACTAGGGATTTGGTAAGTTGCGGGCAAAAAATAAGATAAGAGAATGGACGGACCTTGCTAATTTTGTCATAAACGGTATAGCCCACCGCGGCATGGGGGATTGCCCGTGCAAGGGTCAGTGTATGCCCCTGATAGAGGCCCCGAAAGCCCTGAGTTTGGGCGATATATTGCAATGCCTGCGCTGCTCCTCTCCACGAGCCTTGAAAATGACATCAGCACAGTAACGAGCATCGTAAAAAGCCGCCCGTCGTACCGGAAAATCGCACGAATTCAGCATTATGTGTTTGCAGGAGGATTTTGACTCGGTCTAAAGGTGCGACAGCGGTTTTGGCCTGGTTCAGCCTTCCGGGTCAATCAGTGAGGACATATACGATGCAAACGGAACGAATACGCACGAGTCCACCAGCAAACCCTCCAGCTAGAGCAGAACGTAGAATGAATTCGGTGTCAGAGTACCGAGGACCCTCGCCACTGGGTGCCTTTCGAGGCATGTGGGAGAGGGAACCAAGAGAGAACTTATATTATTAATAAACGCAAGCCGTGACCTGTGACATCAGTGCGGAGATTTGCGGCGTTTGACGGAGACGGAATCGGAGCATTTTTTTTATATTTTTTTTATATTTTTTTAGTGGAGAGACATTTAAGGAGGAGGACTTCAAGTCACCGGGCTGTCTCTTGCGTCACCTCGGTTAGATTTCATCCCTGGCTTATTAACGGAAGGGGATTGCCAGTCGACTATGTCGGGCCGATGCTCCGGGTGGCGGAGCAAATTTCTTGTCTCCCACTCTCCATGGCCCCTTAAACAGTCTTTTCTCCACATTATACGTGTCCCCCACCCCATGTTGACTGCGAACATATGTTATATCTCCAACTCATGTCTTTTCGTCGGTTTGCGGGTCTGGCTATGGTCTCAATTTGCTTCCTCGCCTTCTATCATATTCAACAAGGCGACCTAAGGCAGCCATACGAACCTTTGATTCGCCCATTCGAGGGCTACCGCCAGCGGCTTGGGACCTTGCTGCCAATCGACAAACCGCCCCTCTCGCGAACGCTTGGTGCAGGTCGCGTCTATGTCATTGGGCAACCCAGCCAAAGTGAGGACACATTGCTTCTAGGTCCGTCGAAACACAAGCAACATCTTTTCTCGCCCTCCTGACTTGGGAACAAAGCCAGTGCGTTGGACATCGACTTGACATGGCACAACGCTACCGACCATCAGGACGAAATCACCAATATTATCGTCGAACGCATACGGTGGTGGAGGGACGCGCACCGTGTGCATGCGGTGGACAAAAATCAGGATTTCAGTCCGTTCACTTTCGAATGGCCCAAAGACATCCAGCAGGAGGCAGGTCCGTTGGAACTCAAGGGCGCAGACTTGTGGACGGCACCAGGCTTCCCCGAATTACCCCACCCCCCTATTCCCGATGACCGACCGCCACTTCACGCGGTTTATGCAGAGACCGTATTCATTCCTGATTTGATTCATCCCGAGTGGGTAAGCAACCAAACCATGCATTGCAACTTCAATCGCTCATTCTTCTTCTTAGGTTGCACACTGGAAGTCGCATTATGACGTCCTTCGAAAAATTGCGGAAGGCGACGATGAGACCGCCATCGTTCTCGAAGACAATATCGATGTGGAGTGGGAGCTGGAAATGCGTTTGAACCATTTTATCCCGGCTCTACCAGCGCAGTGGGACGTCCTGATGCTGGGTATGTATCCACCCTTCCTGCGTCCCTTCCGCCCTTTGATTGACTCGGAATGACTCTAGGGCATTGCTCCAACAGCGAAACAACGCACGCTCCCATACGATCTAGCCCGTTTATCCACCCCTCCAACATGCCTCGCTGCACACCGGGCTATGTGGTTACACGCCGCGGCGCTCAGCGTTTGGTGCGCCGACTCCGCAATGCAGCATTCGCGTTTTCGCGTCCAATTGATCAGGCATTCGCGCATATCATTGAGGCACAGCGCGAACACGAGCGGCACCCTGGAAGGGGCCTGAATCCCGGAATGCGCTTCTTCTCGGTGTACCCACCAGTGGTTGTGCGTCGATATACCCCGCAGCTTGATACCCAGGATGGAAGTGAGATTGAGCGACTCGAGGATAGCACTCGCGCTAGGATGGCGTTGCTCCCCGGACCAACCTCTGAAACTTAGAGCTCGCACGTAGACATAGTAGCCTTTAAATCCTTTACCAACAAATCGGATTCACAAATGTATGTTATTGACTAATTCAGCTAATTGGCGTGCATTCAAGGGCATAATACGCGGTTCCCCATTCAAGACGAGGACAGAATACGGAATTTCATATCGAATGTTCAGATCGTTCAGGTCGTCTGGTAGAAATGACAGTCTTGTGCTTTTTTTGTTGCTATTGTCGCACAGTGGAAGCTTCAGACTGCGGAAGCGTGGGCGCTTCGGCTTGGGCGGCGGGCTGAAAGGTAGAATCAGTCAAATGGATAAGGGAAAGGAAAGAGAATCCTGGAGGGCGTGTAAATATTTGAGGGACGCACGAAGGCGCCTCCATGAGGCATTCTAGCTGCAAAAGTGCTTCTTCGGTCTCTTGGTGGCCAACATCGAGAAGCGCACGCGCGCGCGTCGAATCAAATGCCGATACGTTGCGGGAGACTTCAAAATGGTGCAACGCGTCGTCAAACGCGCCGTCATCTGTTCCCGCTTCGGCGGTAGTCATAATCTCATGGAATGCCGCCAGTCTGCTACTTTCTCCTTCCTCGGTTTGCCCAGGCCGCAGATTCCACAAACGCCAGATAGTTGCAGGTCCAGTCGATACTATACGCGACACTCGGCCGTCGTCGGAATCATCTTGCCGCCTATCATCACCGTCGAGGACATAGACCATCTTCCGCAGCCCGTCGACAAAATGCACAAGCTCAAACACCTCGATCGTCGTGAGCTGGGAAAGCAAGCGGCTGGGTATTGGATCAACATAACGCAAAGCATACCACTTGGGCACGAGATGCGAACCTTTGTCGCTGTTCACTAGGGAGGGCGCAAAACGTCGCAAACCGATAAGCTGCGCGCCGAATTCGCGTCGATTCCGACACAGATGGGCTGCGGAACGCGCCGCGGCTTCAGCACGTTCGATAGATCACTGAGCAGCTGAGTTAGTGAGACTGACCAGCGATTTGGTTCGTCCCAGTGGGCATCCTGATGTACTAGCAGCCGGAACACGATAGGTTCGAGCGCCTCAATTGCCGCCCGCGTCCCGACGAGAAACTTGATTGTGCCAGATATCTTCGAATCGTCAGTTTCGTGGTCTAGGGTAGCGGAATCGCCGATAATCTCTTCGCCCAGCGTAATCCCCAGAAAATTCTCCGCGACAGTTTTCAACACAAGGTCGCGATGGGCCCGAAAAACGGCATGGAAGGAACGGGAAGTCAAGATGAGCGAATTCAACGCCGAGAAATCTGGAAGGTATGAGAGGAGCTCGTATTGGAGATCCGCTGGAAGGCCTGGAAGAGACATGAGAATTTGGTTCAAGGCATATTTACGCTTATTGAATGGGGAAGTCGATAGCTTCGACGCTGCTAATACTGGCCACCCCCAGTTCCGGCTCATTTTGCCAACCAAGAGAGCAGGCAACTCCCACTACGAACATAAGGGCGCGGAGAAGTGACCATGAATTCATATCCCCCAGAGCTGCTGGCTCAATTGGCACCGGTTATGTTCGTCGCAGGTCTCGATGCGCCTGCGTCTGTCCCCGTAGCCCAGAGCCCGACCACTCCCACCACCCCGAGGTCGCAGCAGGACCCCTTCACTGTCCTCACTGCCCGTCTTCGAGAAGCGTTGTTGGCGCAGCGCAAAGTCGCGATATGGCAGCCGGAAAAGTCGAAATCTTTTCAAGTAATCCCTGTCGACAAGGCCGTGCGCTTCCCTCCACGGAAACTGGTCCCCCAAGATGACCCTCAATTCTCCGCTGCCCACTCTCCTCTTTCTCCGCTTACCCCTTCATCTCCACTTCACCCCGACGGCCTCATAGCGCCCATATGGATACGCAAGCACACCACCCTCCTGCCGTCCGTGTTCGTCATGTTCTTGCGCATATACGAATACCCGTCACATACCCCGCGATCTCCCCTGGACGCGCCTGACCCGGATCGCGAACACGAACGAGAACTGGAGGAGCGCAAACGCGACTCGGAGCTTGCCGCAGACGTGGCGCTCCGAAAGAAAAGTACGAATGAACGCAACATCAAACTTACCGTCGTTCTCATGGCCAGTAGGCGAATGCTAGGTGCGTCTCTGATTATTTGGCATTTGTATGTTCATTCAATCCCGCTCAGATGACCCGACGCTGGACAGTCGGTTGACATACATTCGGCGGCAAAGTGGGCTGGATTCTCGCGCTGCGCTTTTCGTGCTTAGTCCAGTCAGTCAGGCCGAGCTCGGTGACTTCGTAAAAAGGTTGGCGCTCTCCCTTAGTGCCGACTCCGCGTTGAACTCTTTGTCCAGCCTCCAACAAGCCCTTTACGAGCCTGCTCTAGAATACTATACGGCACATTCTAAACGAGTAAGACGGAAACGAAATAGACATTCCCAGGCCATTTCATCGTACCCTACCCCGCACACGCCGCTAGGCACCGCAGGTCTGAGTCGACCTCTCCGCCCCGAGGGCTGGACTGTGAGATACGAATACAAAATGGCCTGCTTCGCCGAGTTTCGAGGAGAAGACGATATCGCTCTCAAGTTGTGTCTTCTTCTAACATTGGGTCCATACATCTTACGTCAAGTTACAGACATTACCAGGATGCCTATGGAATGTTGGTCATAATGTTCGGCTCTACGGCAATTCTTCCGCCTCGCACCAAGCGTTGGGCCGAAGCGAAAGTTTTGGCAGATTGCATAAACATTAAAGTAACTCTCTCCCCTGCATTCTAGATCATTACTCACACCTACACCAGGTAGCGAAACTTTATCTCTACAACAACGAGCACGCCCTGGCTTTGTCGCATCATAACACTCACATTCGCAAGTTCAGCGACTTTTCCCGCGGCTGGGGTATCGGCGAAGAGACGTTCGAGTTCTGGAGCTGGATTGCTCGGCAGTAAGTTTATTTACTCTGGGACTTATGAACTTGTAACGAACATTCATCAAACAGACACCGCATTTTAGCCGAACTCTTGGAACACGGTACTCAGTCCAAGTTGGTAATTCCCGACCACAGACCGGTCAACAACGCGGGTCTCGCGGCGTCTCAGAGAGCTTCAGTTGTTCCGAGCAGCATCTTGGAAATAGAGGCCATGCGGACCATGGGCATAAACCCGAGCCATGCTCTGCAGCATCCGGGCTACTACTACTACATGGCTGCAAAATGCACAGAAGCCCGGCGAGAACGGTTCCTGGCAATGTCGGACGCAGAGGTGAGACTTTCGAGTTTATTTGCGCTCTTATTTATTGCAGTCGCCAGGCATCTCAAAAGTCGCCGCTGAATACATCGCCAGGGTTTATCAACGAGAAGAAGGTCGATCACCTTATCATAATCTTGGAGGTACAATTGTCTACCTGAGTTTGACGTCACAAGTCACACTTACAGTATGTCTGCAGCTCTACACGAAAGCGTACGAGCTTTTCAAGAAGTACGCGCCCGCTAATTCCCAGAGCCAAAATCAGGGACGCCTGACTCTTTGGATTGCATACCGCATTGGCCAAACGTACTATGAGTCTGGTAAATTCGAGATGGCTGTTCGGTATATTTATCCTTGTTTGCCTAAACCGTCAGCCGATGAAGACTTTCGCAGGTTTTTTGAGCGCATAGCAAAGAGTTACCGGCGAGAGAAATGGGGCTTGCTCTTACGGCCCCTTCTTGCGACCTGGTACGCATGTGCTCAACAATTGGGGGATGTCGAATTAAGCATAAGACTTCTGGTGGAGATGCTTGGTTATGGTGATACGTTTGCGTTCTCTCCCGGTTTTCTCGCTCGCTGACTTCTTCTCGTTGTGAGGTGTCGAGGAATCTGGCGATCCTTCTTCATTGGAGGAAGACTTGTTAGCTGTTCTCAAGGTTAAACTCTTCCTTCATTTTCGTTGCCCTCCTCCTCATCACGTTCCCTTTAGAGTTCAGTACCTTCAACCCCGGACCCTGAGCCAATGGTTATTGAGCTTGTTGAATCGCAGCCTATGTGTACGTCCGCCAGCCACGCAGACATCTCTTTCCCCTCACGCTCGGTAGTTGACTCGAGCGTCGTCTTCTGGACCTCCGCGGTCAAAGTTGGAGAAACAGCTGCATTCCAGCTGTGCATGACTGCGCCAACGAATACCACCATAGCTTCACTTCCGATATCATCATTAGAGATCCACTTTTCTGGAAATCTTCCGCCCATTACCGTGCAGCATGTATCAGAATCGGTCCCCCCTCCCATTCAGCGGGTTGATTTGGGTCACATCTCGTCTTCTGGTGCCTCTGAATCTTTGGTGGCCAATCTCCGCTGGCAGCCTGGCGCATCTGTTGTTTTCACCGGGACCTTAGCTTCCGACATCCCCGCGTCGTTCAAGGTATGCTTGTTCACCGTTCATTTACCGGCAGCTAACTTTCAAATGTAGATTGCTAAAGTGATCTGGACTCTCGCAGAAGGCCCGTGGACGATTCAAATCCCATTTGACCCCTCTGGCCCGCGCGGAAGCACCGTGCCAGCCGCACGGTGGCTCAGCTCTATCGACCCTCCGCGGTTTATACCAATCATGCGCGAAGATTTTTCTTCCGTCATGTTTGTTTCTTTTATTCTCGTGTCGGAAATAGCTAAATCGGTTTTCAGTATCCGTCATCGGCCCCATAACATTCTGATGTCCCTATCTCATAAAGAGCCCGCATATCTCAACGAAGACTACCCCATCGTCATTGAGGTGACAAATACAGATGACCGAGAGTTAGAGGTCACGGCGGACGTACTTCTCCAGCCTACTGAAATTGATGGCACCGGTATGTCCTGGTTTGGTACACAGCGAGGCCTACTGGTTTACGACCGTTGCAGAGAATCTGATCGCTCTGGACGATGAACGCTCTTCAAGTCTCATCAAGGGCGTCAACTTCGGGGTCCTCCAACCAGGAGTCAGTGTCGTCAAGACACTCTATCTCATCAGCAGTGGTGCAGCCGGGGACCGCATGGTCGATGTCTCTATACAATCAACTGCCTTGGAGGCTCACCAGCATGAGAACCCCGAACTCCAAGACATGACGGAAACCCTGCAGACACTCGTTGTACCAACCTTGGATGCAATCAAAGTCAACTTCGACGTAGAGTACAAACGGGCTCTCGGTCCACGGGCGGGAGTTGCGGATCTGAGGACTTATGACCACGACTTCTGGGATGACGGTGACGGCGGCGAGGCCATCGTTACGGCGCGGATGGAATGTGCCGGTCCTTGGGCTTTGGAGGTGGCAAGCGTGAAATTACATCGGCAGGTGGGCCAGGTCAATTAATCAAATGGATCGCACAGTTTGACTTTGTCTGCGCAGGATAATGAACATGCCAGGATACTGGAAGCATCCATAGATACTGACAATGATATCCCTTCAGGTGATTCGTTCGACGACTTTTTTTTTGGTGATATCTGACTGCGTGCTTAGACTATCTAACCGGCGACGAATTCTGCGACATGTGTCGCATCAGCATGGATATAGGCGAGGACCCTGACCTTGATGAGACGGGCATAATCGGTCCTGGAAATTATGAAGTAAATTGGAGACGGTGAGTGTGGTGTTGATGTACGTCGTTTACTGTCCTAAACATCTCAAACTAGAATATCGGGTGGGGATCGAGGTCCCCTGTCGACAAGCGTATTTTCCCTTCCATCCCTTCGACCTCCCATCGAAGGGGTCATCGCTCTGCTCGACGTACCCCCAACTGCCAAACTACATGTCCCAACATCACTCACCATTACGATCCGTAACCGACATCCAACTCGATCAGCCAATGTCACGATACAGCTCGAACCCGACCCGTCAGATGGTTTTGTGATAGCTGGGTTGAGGAGTGGCCGCGTGCCAATAATGCTGCCGGGTGGCGAGGAGAAGGTTACGTGGAGACTCATACCCATCGAATGCGGCTATGTCAAAGTACCACGGATAAAGATCGTCGACAAGAGACGAGCCCTCGCGAGTGCACAAGGTCTGCGGGAACCGAATGCAGAGGTAGAAACGGAGGGAGAGGTGGTAAAAGTCATCGATGTTAGACGGGACCGCACCAGAAAGATCGCTGGCCGAGTTAGTGTAGAGTCTGTAGAGGAAGAGGTGGGCTCCGTCTTGGTACTGCCATAACGCGACGGGTCGCGTTGTTCGGGTTTTATTATGTCGCGCAGATTGCACCATCCCATCTCGGTCCCATGACCCCATGGGAAGTGGATGTATAAGCACTGTGGAGAGCATATAAAGTTGAAGCGCCAACGACAGGACGAGACGGTTATTCCAGCATGGCAATTCCTGACGCGCAAATCTTCCCCCATGCCACGGGCGCAGCACTGGCGACCGTGGAGGCCCACAAAGAGCCCCAAGAGTTGACCTTCTACGCCGGATGGGTAAGTAGAACCCTCAATATCTGGCGACTCGATGTAGAGCTCAGGGTATTGCAGTTCTGTCCATATGTCCAGAGAACCTGGATTTGTCTGGAAGAGAAGGGCGTCCCTTACCAATACAAAGAAGTCAACCCGTACAAGAAGGAAAAACATTTCCTGGGCGAGTCCCTGTCCTGGGTTGGTGCGGCGAGAGTGAACGACTTATGCGCATTGTTACAGACATAAACCCCAAAGGCCTTGTTCCCGCAGTGGAGTATCAAGGCAAGGCACTATACGAGTCCCTCGTCCTCTGCGAATTCCTCGATGACGCGTACCCTAACCACAAACCGAGCATCTTACCTGGCGATGCATACACCAAGGCCTACGCTCGGATCTGGGTTAGACTTAGTCTTGTGGAAACCAATTTGCAATGTTCTAAATGATATCTGCAGGTAGACTACGTGGGAAAGGCGTTCGTGCCGGCATTCATGCGCCTCATTCAGGCGCAGGACAAGGAAAAGCAGGATCTCGCGCGCACAGAGCTGTACGAGGCCCTTCGAAAATTCGCAGCACAAGTCAAGGGCCCTTATTTCTTGGGAGACGAGTTCAGTCTCGTCGACGTCGCCATTGTCCCTTGGGTTACAAGGGAATACATAGTCAGCGAGAACCGTGGTTTTCAACGAGAGGACGTCAGCGCAGAATGGAAGCGGTACGCGGACCATGTGGAGCAGAGGGAGAGTGTGGTGAAGACCAAGAGCGACCGGGACAAGTACGCAGAAATATATGGGCGGTATCTCAGGGACGAGGCTCAAAGCGAAGCTGCAAAAGCGATTCGCGCTAATAGGCCCATCCCTTGAATCAGCAAGTTCTGCAGGTAGGTAGGTATATTCCGGCGCGGTCCCGTTAAGAAACAGTAAACAGATAAAAGTGTATTTTGAAGTGTAGTTTGAAGTTCTTGTATTATGCAGTCTATTCACGGTACACAACGAATTTCGTGTTATGGGTTACTTTTGAAACGGACCTGTATTTTTTGGCCAATTTTCAAAGATTTTGGCAAAGATTTTTATGCATGGCAGAAATTTTGGTGAAACGACCCACCGTTATGTGTGACAAAGGCTGGAAATTAAAACACAACGACCCCGGCGTTATGCGTTACGTTTCACCCCTACAAATTGGTACAGTATAACATACTCAGCTCTGGTGATTAATATATTCAGAACGAAGCCAACAAGACGGTTAATGAGCTCACTCGAGGACGCAAGTCTTGTTTTCAGCAACAACCGCAACATCTTCTACTCAGGTTTCGTTCTCTTCGTCCACAAAGGATGCGATTCAACACCAAGAGGAGTGCCGTAAAGCCTGACGCCGTCCGCCAAAGGACTCCATGGCCGCTTCACGAGCTTCCCGGCGTACTTGCTGGCATTATTCGCGTCACCGAGAGCAATATAGAGCTCCATAACAGATTTGAGGGTTTCACAGTAATCGTCCGTGGCTTCCAATCCCTCCTGCTCAAGTAGAGACAACTTGGCAAGGCCGTCCTTGACGTTACGAATTGACAGGGTTAAACTGACGGCGCGGCGGGCATCAGACTCGGAGGGCGTGCGACACGCCGAGCAGGTGCATTGGAAACCATAAGGTTCGAGCTCCGATTGGCGCTCCTTCGCTAGGGAACGCGGGTTGGTGTAGGTAATGGTGAGTTCTTCACCCTCGGCAATATCGCGGGCGGCATAAAGTTGGAATGAGAAGGTCGCGACATCGAAATGGGTAGTCGTATTGGAGCAACAGCTATGGATGAAAGTCAGAACTAATCGAGCAGAGCAAAAGACACAGACCTGTGATTCAAACGAGATATTTCGTTGCAGACAGCACTGTAGATCCCCTTCCGGAATTTCTGTCGCTCTTCCGCACTATATCTCCCAGTTTGCAAACAAGTCACCCCTAAAGCATTTGTCCGAATAATTCCGCCAATTGGACCACTGCCGTCGTGCTGGTGGCTATTCGCAAGCGCCATAAAGGCCTTCTGGTAGTCTGGATACATGCGATCGAACAGGACTTTCAACTGCTGCTCCCGTTCGTGTAAATGTGCTTGAAATTTCTCCTTCGCGGTCAATTCCTTCAAATATCGGACCTGCACACTCATCCAGGCGGGAACGAGGGCCAATGGGCGCTCGCTGAGGATTAGGTCGCCTGCGCAAATCTTTCTCGTGCTAAATAAACCTAGACCTTTGCTTGGAATGGGGGCCAGACGATGGTTGATCGTCGAGGGCCGGAGAAGAGGAGCAGGGAAGCCAGGAGTGGCCAAAATGAGGGCTTTGACATCCGGGTATAGAAGGCATTCGGTCCACCCATCTGGAAAGTTTCTAGGAGTGGTATTCATGAATATCGAGGGTTGTGTTGTGTACAAGGTGGCATCCGGATCGAGGGACTCCGTTGGGGCCAGGGCATCGCGTTCTTTGGAAATGGTTTCCCTTGCTTCGTAGCCTTCAGGCCTCCCTGTTCACCAAAGGTAAGCTTGAGGCACTGCCCGCTTGCTACATACGACTCGCCTGCGTTTTCGACAACGCCATAGCTCCGCTGTAGAAGTTCAAACTCGCGTTTGCTCGGCCGAACTATTTCGAAAAGCGTCAGCATTGAGAACCCGAATACTTGGTCGACTTCTGACCTGCTGTTTGGTCTGTATCTTTCGTTAACTTGGCTGTGGCTTTGGCGCTCTTCAGGAACCCTCTCTTCATGATGGCAGACGGTCAAGATGTGGATGTCAGAGGCAGACAGAGTTATGTATACCCGAGAGGTAGACAAAGTTGAGACAAGAGAGGTTCAAGACAAAGGCAGAAACTGCATAAAGGGACCGCCGAGTTCTTCCACGCGGCAGAAGCACGACCGCACGTGCCACCTGTGAAAGAGGGCCTGAATCGCAACGCTTGACCAGCGGCGCAGAAGAAGGGAATCACTTCTGGCCTCTGCTTGAGAGACTGGAGGCTGTTCCGCGAGACATCCAGCAACTGATGGATCAAAGGCGAAAGGCTACTTTAAAGGGGTCTCATTACGTGTGTTGATTCTTACCTAATCCCTCCGAGAATTTTTGCACAAGGCCATGGCTGCCCTCCTTGGCTATGCAACTTCGCTTTTTCGTCGCGGTAAAGCTGATGGCGTTCCGGGGAGATTGAAGAGCGTTACCATTCCCCTGTATTTTCGACAGCCTTCGGGACTTGCTTTATTTGCCCCAGCAATCATTGGTAGTTATCCGGAGCGGTTCCTAGAGTCTCGCGCGGATAGTTGACGATTCTGGCCCATAGCTATAGACGCGCTTGTCATGTGCGTCCATCTGTTTCTTACGATTAATTTGCTGGGTCCAATGCTTTCGTGCAGCGCAAGCACGGTGGATGTTACTTGGAGGAACTGGAAATATCCTCCAAAGACCTCGTCTAATGAGGACTCGGAGCCGCGCGCGTTGCGCCCGTTGTGGATGAGGCTTGGAGTTTGTTCGATGGAAATATTTACCGGCGCGGCCATCGCAATTTCACTGCTCTATTACCGATCGCGAATGGTGCGTCTTGCCCCAGCCAGGAATGTTATTTGATGATTTTGTTGGCGGTTAGGTTACCATGCTTTCCATCTTGCCGCCAAAAAATCCCAACGCCCCAGCGACTGCTTTGAACCGCCGCATATTTGTCCAGAGTGCGGGTAATTGGCGCGCCAACGGCACTATATTTCCGCTCTCGGCCTGCAAATTGACACGCGTCGAGGAAAAGGTTATGCTTTTGCAGATAACCGGGCAGGAGGGGGGTTGGCAACTTAATTTGCGTCACAGCGCCATCGACGGCGTGCCCGCAACTTCCGTCGAGCAGGCATGCAAGACTTTCGGCGCGCATTGGCGAGGGGCAGGAGGGAAGGGCACAATTTTAACCACTTGATGCGGAGGGGAGCACAGTTTTCCTGTTGACATGTGGCGCGCTTTACCTTGCGAAAACAGCCATTCAACGCACGCCTGGATCCGATTCTGTATAACAAGATGACGATACCGGTCCACGTCTGAAAGCTTTGTTCTGGAGAAAACAACTCATACAGGAACGATAGATACACTGTACGCGGTAGTAACTAGATTGGCAGTGCCGACGAAGGCCTCGGTTCCTGCTTGAATCGATTGGACATACTGTTTTATCTCAGTAATTGGAGAGAACTAAGTCAGACAAACCGTACCTGAGTTGACGCAACGCCTTGCTCCTCGATGAGGTATGCTGAATAGTGCGTACGGGTTAGCTGATACGAGCATAATAATATAAGTTCATTCACTGAAGAAATCTTTCAGATCCACATTGAAAGAATTGAGGTCCCCGGTGGCGCTGACGAATGAAAGCACCTCCCAGTTCGCGTTTGGTCCCTGGGCGAATATCGGTTAAACGGGAGTCAAATAATTAAAGCGTAGACTACATACCTTCCACAGGTTCCAGGTGTGGTTAGCGATAGGGGTGCCCGTCGTGATCTGAGAACCAACAGGCTGGATTCTGAGTGGCGGGTTCAATAAGACTCAAGAGTAGCATTGAATGGCATACCCTCCGAGGCCCGAAAGCCAGATCATTCTGAAGTTGAATAAGATGAGAGCACACAGAAAAGCTCAAAAGGGTGTCCCTACATTTCATAAGACGAGGCCGAGGTTGCTGGGCTTCCCGAGCTCGCTTTGCCGAACCAGATATCATAACTGATACGATATGATGAGCAGACTTGCCATGCAGCGCAACTGGGTAGAATTACGCGACGTCCGCTCGGATTCCGGAAGACTGGGTTGCATATGTCCAGTCCCATACGGTGGGTGCGGATGCTACATTCGCCAGCTATTCAACCAGGATAAGATCAGCCGCAGCAAAACATGCAGACACTGAGGTTCGAACCTGAACACCTTTGCTTGCAACTGATTCTACATTGGCGTCTGTATTCCATCGAGTCAAAATTCCGGTGACTGTGCTAGGTGGAAATGCATACAGCTCTTGACGTTGTTGGGCCCGTTAGCCCAAGTGTAGTTGGTGGACCAGGAGACAGTCTCAGTCGTCCCAGTGATGAGGGTTGACTTTTGCGAACCCACGCCGGCGGCTGCGAAGATAAAGTTTTGTTACACGCGTATCACCAAGTGGGCGTAGACGTACCTTCGCCCCAGAGATTCTGGCATAGCGTGAACCCCCCTGCCGGGAGACAATCATACTGCCCACTTATTGTTTGGGCAGTACCGAGGCCGAGGAGACAGGACAGAGCGACAAGGGCAGACAAATGCATGTGGGGAGGAGATTTCGGTGAAATCCTGCACCACTGCGCCGCGGTTTTTATACCAGTTGCATCGGAGGCGCTTGTATGTTTCAACTCCAAGGTGGTGTGGATGGTAGCGAAGAAGCGAGTTTATCCGCTGCAGAGGTAGATCCAGTCGGGGTGTGACCACAGTGGAGCGAGCCCTACGGCCGAACATACGGCGGATCCGAAGAAAAGCCTTGAACTCGCAATCGTGAAAATAATAGCGCAGTAGGAGGAATGTTCAATATTTCACATGCCAGGAGATCGAATCCGCTGGGGTACGCTGGTTTCCAGGGAATCGCTGAGCATGTGAATGGAGGAAACACACACCGGACATGTCAAGTTAATGCTGGGTTTTTCGCGGGCGGAAACAGTGAAAGCGGCAGATTATAACGCAAAGGGTGCAAGGACCATCTGCCATGCTTCTCAAGTTAAAGTTGACCTGCCATTTAGTCCTTGACCTAAAACCAGATTGAAATGGCACATATCACCTGGAGATGAGGTGATTGTGGCGAGTCTAGCTCCCGAACGTGAGATTAAGTTCGATAATCGCAAAGGAGGTCTTCATGACATCCCATAGCAATGTCGAGTTGGTAGGAGGACAGCGACAAAAGGAAATTAGCCAAACCTTGCTGGTTGAAGTTGATCGACGACTGAGCTACTGTCAGAAGTTTCTAGTCTGTGTGGGCCACTTATACGGACAAGATCCTGATATAGAGATCTTTCTGTCAAGCTGGAGAGCGACTCCGAGAATTTTCAACGTTCAATTGAACTTGATGGCAAGCGGGTGGGAAGATCAAATCGCGACCACGTGAGCGGCTAACTTAGGCGCAAACAAGGCCAAAGTTTCGGCCTCTTGAATTCGGACTCAGCTTGGGACTCAGCCGTGTCAGCCACCTGCGTCTCTTTCTTCCGCACTCCCACCATCCTCTCAAATTCCCGCCCTTTTCCATTCGACAAGCCAGCAAGACCTCATACAACGGCCTCCAAGCGTTCGCAGCTGTAAGCCCCACGGTCCCCACTATTCTCTCTCCCGCTGTTGTCCCTAGTACACGCGTTATACGGAACTCGCCTTGTACCAAATCAATCTCAAGACCGGGAACGCGCTCAATACCTCGCTGGGACGCCGTGCGAAGCAAGACCTCAGTGGGAGACTGTTCAAGACTCCAGACCGTCAAGCCCATCAAGATCGTCAAGCCCTCAAGGGCCTCAAGACTCAAGACTCAAGACCGTCAAGCCCTCAAGACCTCAAGACCCCAAGACCCCAAGAGTCTCAAGACCCAAGACTCAAGACCGTCAAGACCTCAAGAGCTTCAAGACTTCAAGAAAGCCTCGCCGCTCAAGACATCACTGCTCAAGACCTCAAGACCGTCAATACCTCAAGAGCCTCAAGAATTCAAGAAGCCGGCGCCTCGCCACTCAAGAAATCAGTGGGAGAACTGCTCAAGACGCTCAAGAACCTCAAGGCCCTCCAGACCGTCAAGACGCTCAAGACTTCAAGAGGGCCTCGAAGACGCCCAGAAGACCTCAGTAGGACACTGCTCAAGACTCAAGACCTTCAAGACCTTCAAGACCTCGTCGTCGCCGCGGTCCGGCGGCTCAAGACCTCAGTGGGAAACTATTCAAGACTCGAGACCTCAAGACCCTCAAGACTTCAAGAGGCCCCCGAAGACGCCCAGATAACCTCAGTGGGACACTGCTCAAGATTCAAGACCTCAAGATCCTCAAGATTCTCAAGACCTCGAGACTTCAAGACAGGGCTCAGAAAACGCCCGGAAGACCACAGTGGGACACTGCTCAAGACCCAAGACTTCAAGGCCCTCAAGACTTCAAGACAGGGCCCCGAAAATGCGCGGAAGACCTCGGTGGGACACTGCTCAAGATTCAAGACCTCAAGATCCTCAAGATCCTCAAGACCTCAAGACTTCAAGACAGGGCCCCAAAAACGTCCGGAAGACCACAGTGGGACACTGCTCAAGACCCAAGACTTCAAGACCTCAAGACGGGCCGAAGGCGCGCGGACGGTGGTGAGTGGGCCTTCCTCCTTCCTCCCTCCCTCCCTCTCTTTCCTGTATTCCGCTGGCCACCCTATGTTTCGCGTCCTGTTTTGTACCGTGGCCAGCCGCTCCATGTACGCGGTGTTTCGAGGCCACGGAGATGTGGAGTGTGTCGAGACGGTGTGCGCGGAGGTATTTGCGAGCCACGGAGAGGTGGACAATGGCAAGCGCGTAGATGCGTGCCGACTTATTTCCCGGGGGCGGGTGCGAGCTTCGGCTCCATCCTCGTGCTCCCTTGCCGTGGGCCCCGGGCTTAGTACCGTGCAAGAGGCTCGCCCACCTCTTGCGCGCGACAACTAAATGCACGTTAAATTGGTTATCTCTCTTTTGCATCCGCTTCTCAGTATCATTGGTTTCGTGTGGCTGAAACGATGGTTCAGGAATGTATTAATGTACATGTGTAGAATTTAGACGCGTCGATATGCTGCCTAAGTACCGCTCTCGATGAAGTCGACCTTGAGCGAGTCGAAAACCTCCTTGAAGATCGCGCATGTTTTCTGGTCAATGATAGCAAAGACGACGCGTTGGAATGAGTCTTTGAATCGCGCGTTGGGAGCAGCGAGAAGCTCTACCCACAGCTTCGCAACCATGGGCACCTTGTTCTGGAAGACGCCCGTGCCGAAACTGCCCAGAACGAGGTCCTGCGCGCCCTCGTTTTCAAACAGAAACAGCACTCGGCCCATCCTTTCTCGCATCGCGTCTTCGATGGCCGTCTCGACGTCCTCTGCGCCGGCCGCGAGGGCGGGTGCAGCGGGCTTGAAGTACGCCTTGATCCCGTCCTTCGCGGTGCCCGCGCCGCGCCGCCGCACTTCGCCGGCATTCACCGCAGCGCTGGTGAGCACGTCCACCCGGGTCGGTCGTACCCACTCTCCCGCGTCGCTGCGGAACAGCTGCACGTCGCGCGAGTAGATCATCGCGTGCGAGTAGTACTTGCTCTTGGTCCCGGTCTTGTGGACGGCGTAGAAGCGCTGGCCCTCGGGCGTCATGAGGGAGGAGTACAGGTTGGAAGACCGAGCGATGCTGGAGGGACGAGTTAGACTTGGGGAGAATTCTCTGGAGAGATAAAGTGGGTGAACCTCTCTTCTTGCGCGCGGGCGCCGCTCTTGAACCCGCCCCCGGGCCGTGTGGCGGACGCGAAGTTGAGCACGCCGATCTTGCGCGCCAACGGGGTGCAGTACTGTACGCCCTCGATCGTGGAGTTCTTGCACAGCACGAGGCTCGTGGGTGGAGCGACGGCCTGTGCGGGCGGCGGGGCAGCGGCCCAGCCGGAGAGAGGCGAGTCTGGGGGGTAATACTGTGTGCTAGCGGAAGTGAGGTTGTCGACGGTGTGTGTGTGTCCATCCGAGTCGGTGTAAGTGCCGTTCTCGACAGCAGCGAGGGTCTCTTCTGCGATCTTTACAAGAGATGGGTTGGGCATGGTGCGGAGTACGAGTGGGCGACAGAACGCGTTGGTTGTTTGGAATATTCGAGTCAAAGCCAGTTTATACGTCGTTCGCGGTCCCGAACACGTCAGACACTCGATCGGATCGTCGAGAGGACAAGAGCAGAGCACAGCGCAGGTATATTCCCTCCCCGACTCGCGAGTCCGAGCCGCGTCGCGTCGCGTGTGTGTTGGGCAGAAAGATCAAGTGCAGCCACTTCCTTTCGCACGCCTAGCGAGCACCAATGTCAATGGGCTCCAATGCCCTAGTCGTTGCTTTTCAAGCTCAGCACCAGTTCTGGTCTTCGGGACGCATTCTTGTCTCGTGGTAAAGATGAGAAAAAGGAATTATTTAAAGGATTTCAACTTCCACTTGACACGATTTTCGAACAAGATCAACTTATTTTCGACGTTGGAACGGCCAAACGGCGGAATTAATTGAAGCGCATGACTTTGGCTAGTGTAAAAGACAGGCAATATTATTTGAACGCGCCAAGTTGCAAGGTCTTCGACGATCGAATCAGAATTTGGTGATCGTGGGGCGCAATACATAAGGTCGAGGCTGCCTAACTCGCCCCTGAAACGGTGAACACCTTACCTGCAGCAAGAATGTCGTCCATCCCAGTCATCAATTGCTCTGCGCTCTTCACCCTCACTTCTCCTCCGTCCCCCGAGGCGCTCGCAACCGCCCGCGAACTCTATGCCGCAGCCTCGACCTGGGGTTTCTTCCAGCTCACGCACCACCCCGTCCCGCCGGCGCTGCAATCCTCCCTCCTCACCGCAGCACAGACCTTCTTCGCCCTCCCCGACGCAGAGAAGCTTGCGCTCGACGTGCGCAATGGCGGCGTCGCCTGGCGCGGGTACATGCCGCTCGGGGGCGAGGGCACGCACGGCCGCGTCGACCGCAAGGAGGGCGTGTACTTCGGCCCAGAGCACGCGGACGACCACCCGCTCACGGGCATGCCCCTCCATGGGAAGAACCAGTTCCCGACCGAGGCACAGGTGCCCGCGATGCGGGAGGCGATCCTGGCGTACATCGAGGCGGTGACGGCGGTGGGCATCGCGGTGACGGCGGGGCTGTCGATGGGGCTTGGGCTGGAGCCGGGGTTCCTCAAGGCGCGGCTGCTGGAGCCGGAGCCGGTCGCGCTGTTTCGCTGCTTCAAGTACGCAACCCTCGAGGCTGATGCGGGGGAGGAGGTCTTCGGAATTGGAGAGCACAGTGGTATGCAGCCTCATCTTTTAGCTTATCTCGCTCAAGCGCGCCCCCAGATTTCGGGCTCCTCACCATCCTCAAGCAGGCCTCGGCGGGTCTTCAGGTCTCTGCGCCCGTAGATCTTCGAGTCATCTGAACTAATACCGCGTATTAGGTGAAATCGCCGCAGGGAAAGTGGGTCGACGTGCCTGTGCTCGACAACGCCTTCGTCGTCAACGTCGGCGACATGCTCGACCAGCTTACCGGCGGCCGCCTTCCGTCGCGCGAGCACCGCGTCCTCCCGCCCGCGCCCTCAGCCGGGCCACGGTACTCGTTCCCGTTCTTCTTCGACTTCGCGTGGACCGCGCCAATGACGCCGCTCGATCTCTCGCATTTGCCGCCGCTGACGGCCCAGGAGCAAGACGAAGCGCAGGCGCGCTGGCACCGCGGGACATTCAAGAAGGTGGAGGGTCAGTGGTGGCAGTACTTGGCGAAGAAGGTGAAGAAGGTGTTCCCAGACCTCGCGCTCCCGGATTTTGAGGCGAACGAGGCGCCGTCGAGCCGATTCACGCGTCCAGTGCCGACTGCGAAGGTTGTGTGACGAGCTGTAGTTTCTTCAGAAAACACTAGTATTGTAATAATGCCAAGGCTTGTATATTGATACATTATGATTCTCGTTTACATTCGTTATACCCTACCTTAAATGGTCAGAACTTTCAAATAGCGGACGTGCCGACGTACCTCCTCGCGTGTTAAGAGTCGTCCCTCCGTCGTTTCAAGGAACCGGAGGGTGAAGCTGAAGGCGCATCAGAGGTCAGCATATCCTCTTGTCCGTGCTTCTTCAGAATACTGATAGTGAACAGCGCGCGTTCGAGTTTCATGCTGTCCCAACTTGAGTCTCCCTCCGTGGCATTCAGCCGGCGGACCTCCGCGACCATCGACGCGGCGAACTTCTTGTAGAACGCGTCGGTGTACTTGATCTGGCCGAGCGTGGGCGCGAAGAACGAGGCGGCCTCGTCGCTCATGAACGGAAGGAGGTGAGGCGATTGGAGCGTGAGCAGCGCTGTACAAGTCAG
The DNA here is from genome assembly GCA_029281465.1 of Mycena epipterygia. Classification (NCBI taxonomy): domain Eukaryota; kingdom Fungi; phylum Basidiomycota; class Agaricomycetes; order Agaricales; family Mycenaceae; genus Mycena; species Mycena epipterygia. Next base: position 807,836 of record JARJCQ010000019.1, read on the forward strand.
ATACGAGTCGCGCTAGGACGAAGAAACTACTGACCGGACGCGGTCGCTGCGCCGACGCCCTTCATCTTGCACGCGTCCGTCAGCGCGAGCAGCGCGCGATCGAGGTCGTCGTCCGCGTCCCGGACCAGCTGCAGCGCCGCGGACGTAGATTTGAGCACCAGGGCGTCTGGATTCGACGCGATGAGAGCGAGGAGCGTCGGCCGCGACTTGCCGCGCGAGAGCTTCCACTTCATTAGCGCTGCCGGGTAAAGTTAGTGTGAATAAACACTGTTAGAGAGTGCGCGATACGGACAAGTCATGTCCGTCTTGTCCACCGGCTGCGCTGACGCGATCTTCGGCGACAGGGTGTCGGTGAGCCACGCTTCGAGCGCGATGAGCGCGTCTGGGGCCTTTGTGTGTTCCTTGGAGCGCAGGGAGAGCGCATGCGCGTGGTGCGCGAGGGCGCGGGTGAGAAGACCTGCTGAGGGGAAATTTGGGGGCATCTCTGGGACCGGCTTGGGATGTGCGGTCGCAGTGTTCGAAGATGGGTCTCTCTTCTGCTTTTTGCGGGGCGGCATGCTGAAACTGTGGAGGGAAGACGCAAGTTTGGAACGCACGTGACCGTGGCCGTTCCTGGTCTTTCAAGTTTCGCTCTTCCTCAATCATATTCATAATGCTTTAAACCCTCTTCTTGGGGTGCCGTCCTTACTTGCGAGAAGAAAATACACCAACAATGCCCAGCGGGGATGCGATGGTACATGGGCAGCACACGCAGCTCCAAATTTGCAGGCATTTTGGGTTCAATGCAAGGCGATGATGTGTCGATGTCGTGGGCAGGTGTACAAGCATTCCCGTTTCTTACTGGACGCAACAATCTACGTGGCCTCTCAACATCCACCAGGAGGTCGATCTATGTCTGGGCTTCAAGTTGGTGCTGAATATTCAGCTGTTGCAACCTCAAAGAACGTCTTATGTAGAAGCGATGAAGCGACGATCCCCGACAATCGAACGCTGAAGCTTAAGGTTGCCTCTGGATCTCGCGCTATCTTTGTCAACTCACTCCTGCAATACCACGCTAGAGGGTAAACATAGTCCCCCAAGTTCTGTCGTCAGAATCCAACTTGTTCCAGTCAAATAACACGTCGACCCTTTCGCTATTGGCGCGATCTCTGGTTATTTATGTTTTTTCCTCATTGACGCACGTTCCATTGTCGAGCCTGCGGCGATTTCCGACTCGACGACTGCTGCGTGCCCGGTGGTTGTGAAGCAGTTCTTGCGGCTGGCTAGTCTTTGGATTTTTACCACACAGGGGGGTATTTGTGAGATGTATGTTCATTGTACTATGGAATGGGGGCAAGCTGGCTATTATACACTATTATTTTGGGACCATATTGAGAGCATATTCTCAACTTATGCGGAGAACAATTCGCGGGCATTGGAGCCGTTGGCGTCAGTTGCCAAGGCCAAGGCGCCCCACGAAAGCGATTACCTAATCTCCACAGCATTCACCTTTGCTCTGCCTTCCGCTTCGTTGCGCAGTCTGCACTGACCTCTCTCTCTCCAACCTCCATGTCGCGCTACCCAGAAGTACGGGATTCCCTGCGAATTCCCTCTACTGCTCGAAACTGACGCATGAACACCCCTAGGCCGACGAGGCGCAACACCACAACTACAACGACGGATATAATCCCTACACGTCCCAATACGAGCCCCAGCAGCAGCAAGCTCACTATACATCCGACCCATTTGCGACCCCGCAGTCCCAGCATGCCGACCCCTACGCGACCCACTATGCTGCCTCTCCGCCCCCTGGCACCCACTTTGCTGCAACACCCCCGCCCCAGCCGATGCAGTACGATCCATACACGACTCCGCACCACTACGGGGCAGCCAGCCCCCCACCTCCAAACCAGTATCCGCCCGTCGACCCCTATGGCGCTCCCATTCACAGCCCACCACCGCAGGGCACGCATGATTATCTCGCGACGCCGTTCCAGGCTCCACCACCGAGCAGTACACCGCTTTCCGCGGCGTACGCACGTAATGCATACTCTCTCGCGGACGACGGGCCAGTAGAGCAGGGCGAGGATGACCATGGTGATATGCCGCTACTGCGTCGGGATGGCTCGAGCCACTCGGGATTCAATATGCCTATACCAGGGGATTATGTCCCAGAGGAGGATGGGAGCATTAACAACAACATTCGCTATGGGCGCATCCCGCAGCGGGTGCCACGGCGGTACAAAACAATTAAACGCGTCGAGTGCGTCTTTTCTATTTACTTCGCAAATTCGTCTTTCTCAATTCTTTTTATGTCAGACTTTTCCACGGAAATTTTGTACTTGACTCGCCCGTGCCAAAGAAGCTGCTCGACATGTGTGCGAACCGCACAGAACGCGAGTTCGGTTACATGCGGTACAGCGCGGCGACGTGCGACCCTAACGACTTCAAAGATAGCGGTTTCACGCTGCGGCAGGTCCACTACGACCCCCCGCGGCGGACGGAGCTGTTCATCGTGATGACTATGTACAACGAAGACGAGGAGGTACGCGCCCGTCTGGACTTTTCGTCGCCTCGTAGCTGATCTTGTCGACCAGTTATTCTGCCGCACGATGCACGGCGTGATCAAAAACGTCGCGCACCTTTGCAAACGTGATCGCTCCAAAACTTGGGGCAAGGAAGGGTGGAAAAAGGTCGTGGTGTGCGTTGTGTCCGATGGACGCGGGAAGATTAACAGCCGGACGTTGAGTGTGCTCGCGACAATGGGCTGCTACCAAGAGGGGATTGCCAAGGTGAGCTTTGTTGCTCGTCATTACTCCGTTCCCCTCTGACCCCCCGCAGAACAAAGTCAACGACACGCCCGTCACTGCCCACATCTACGAATACACGACCCAGATCAGCGTCACGCCGAGCCTGCAGATCCACGGACCCGAGAAGGGTACGGTGCCCGTCCAAATTATCTTCTGCCTGAAGGAGAAGAACCAGAAGAAAATTAACTCGCACCGGTGGGTACTTTCTGTCCCTTGCCTGCCACTGCTAAATTCTCTCCAGATGGTTCTTTAATGCATTCGGGCCGCTCTTACAGCCGAACGTCTGTGTGCTGCTCGATGTCGGTACGCAGCCCGGCCCAACGTCGATCTACCACTTGTGGAAGGCCTTCGATATCAACTCGAACGTTGGCGGTGCTTGCGGCGAGATTGTCGCACTCAAGGGTGCGTCGCCTTTCCCTCGCTTATTGTCGCCTGACGTCTTTTGTTTCCAGGTAAATATGGATCCAATCTCATTAACCCACTGGTGGCGGCGCAAAACTTCGAGTACAAAATGAGTAACATCCTGGATAAACCCCTGTGAGTGCGTGTACTTGTCCCGCCGTCCCTTTTGCGGCGGACCCATCGATCCTTTCCTCCCCGCGATGTAGCACGCGCGCTTACTCTTGCCTTGTCAGTGAATCTGTCTTTGGGTACATCACCGTGCTCCCCGGTGCCTTCAGCGCATACCGCTACATCGCACTGCAGAACGATGTGCGCGGCGAAGGCCCGTTGCAGAAGTATTTCCTGGGAGAGAAAATGGTGAGCCTTCTATTCTCCTGCCTGGATTATTGCCGCCTGGCTGACACCCACGCAGCACGGAGCCGGTGCGGACATTTTTACGGCAAACATGTACCTCGCAGAGGATCGTATCCTTTGCTGGGAGCTCGTATCTAAGCGCGGCGGCTCGTGGATTCTGCACTATGTCAAGTCGGCGTACGCTGTTACTGATGTCCCTGATCAGGTGGGTATCATTTTGCGCTTGGTTCTTCTTCGCTGACATCCACTCACAGGTCCCAGAGCTCATCTCACAGCGTCGTCGCTGGCTCAACGGGTCCTTCTTCGCCGCTGTGCACAGTACCGTGCACTTCCACTACATCTACCGTTCGTCGCACTCGCTCATCCGGAAGTTCTGGATCCACGTCGAAATATTCTACCAATTCTTTAATCTAATTTTCGCATGGTTTGCGTTGGTACGTTACTGGCCTCGCTGCTGCCGCTCCCACCGCTGATGCTCTCTTACTAAGGCGAACTATTATATCGCATTCACGATCCTCACTTCGGCGTTGGAAGACCCTAACTTCGATTTGAAGGGGATTCACTACTTCAACGTCGTTCTGGAGTACTTCTATCTCGGCCTGCTCATTATGTGCTTCATCCTCTCTCTTGGCAATCGGCCGCAGGGCTCCAAGTGGGGGTACACTCTGGCATTTATAGGATTTGGAATTATCACGATATACATGACGGTGCGTTCATTGCCGCTGTCTCCGTCTTGATGCTGACGTTTGTTCCTGTAGACCGCGGCATTCCTGCTGGCGTTCAAGGGCGTTGCAGAGCTGTCCAAGGAGAAGGGATCGGCTTTGACTATATCCGACTTCTTTGCCAATACGATCTTCCGCAATATCGTTGTGTCACTACTCGCGACCTTTGGGCTGTACTTCGCCGCGTCCTTGATCTTCGTACGTCTGCCTTTTGTTCCCCTGTGCACTGGAAGCTGACGGGTAGCAGTTTGAGCCGTGGCATATGATCACGTCCTTCGTACAGTACCTACTCATGGCGCCGTCCTACATCGCCGTGCTCAACGTCTACGCTGTGAGTACCCCACCGCCGTTTCCTCTTGAGCTCCCTGCTGACCTCCTGCGTCCCTGCAGTTCGCAAACGTCCACGATGTCTCGTGGGGAACGAAGGGCGACAACAAGGTCAGCACGGATCTGGGCACGGTGTCCACCGGGAAGGGCGATAAGAAGAATGAGGTCGAGGCAGTCGTGCCAACGTCCGAGAACGACATCAACGCGGCGTACGAAGACGCGATACACGTGCTGAACACGAAGGCGCCCAAGGTCGACTCGAAGCCTGACGCGGCGACGCAGCAGGAGGATTACTACCGGACCTTCCGAACCAAGTGCGTATTTCGTTTAACCCAGCGCCTACGACAATACTGACCGTATTTTTAGCGTGAGTCTGTCGAGCGAATATGGGGTGCTCGCTAATCTGTCTTTTAGGTCTTGCTGGCGTGGACATTGTCCAATGTAAGATCTTCCTTGACGCTTCCCTGTGCTCTGTGTCTGATAACCGCTGCTAGGGTCTCCTCGGCGCTGCTGTCGCGTACGTATAATATCTCCTTGAGTTGGGTTGTTGCAAACATAGCTGATCTCGCGCATCGCTCAGAACCGCCAACGGCAAGGGCACGTCGGACATCGTCGCCGCGCACGCGGTGAACGGCTACATGGCGTTCCTACTCTTCTCCGTCGCTGGCTTAGCGTGTACGTCCGATCATTCGTCCATTTTCGCACTGTGCTTATTTCCTGTTTTCCAGTCGTTCGCTTCATAGGCTCGACGATGTACATGATTATCCGGCTCTTTGCTGGAGAGTAAGTCAAGGCGGGGAGTCCGTCTGTGGTGCTATCTAATGCATATTTATTGGACCGAGTTTTTTAAATTGTTGTGTGAGGACTGTGGATTGACTAATAAAGTTATTGGCTTCTGCCTTTTTGTTTTCTTTGGAGGGAGCTAACTCAAAGGTCTTTTGACTGATGGCTGTTGATTGGTATTCGCCAATAGTCTAAACTGCCACAAGGGCCGATTTTCGTTGTTGATAGGACGAGATTAGGGCCGCCGTTTTTGGACAGGTCACGTTGTTCACATCTCTTAGAACGCCTTTTCATTTTTTAAACATATAAATGGCCATAAATGGCCTCTCCGAGGCTCTCAGGCTCGGAGAGCGAATTCCTCGAGATGCATCCGGTCTCAACGGATTGCGGAGGCGGGGCCCCGGCCAGTTAATTAGTCGGATTTATCGGCTTCCCCATTGGGGTCCAACATCACTTTCTACGCCGCGGCCACTGTCGTCAAAACATTAAATTTTGACCAAGTGGACCAAGCCTACCCATTCTCGAGTCCGGTAGCCAAACGAACGGCTTAAATACCATCTCAGCATCGTCTGTTGATTGTCTGATCCCTCTGGGCCCATTCCTGGAATGGAGGTTCAGTGCTGACAAACTTTTGTTCAAGTTCTCGGATGTCCGCCCCGTTTCGGCACGCATAATATATGGAGCGCATGGATTTGCAGGGATGAAAGTTGACTCAGCCCTCACTTTCTCCCTCCGTCCATGAGCGTTCCACCCGTTCCCCAGTCTGTGGAAGACGACCGGACCCGCGCGTCAGATGAATCCGAAAAGTCTGCCAGTGGAAAGACCGAAAATGATGGCCTCGCTCTGACTGCGCCGTTCGATATTTATTCAGAAGAATATCCCGACGGAGGGGCTACAGCGTGGCTTGTAGTTTTTGGGGTCAGCAAACACCCTTGTTCTCAAATTTTGTACAGCAACTAACCACCATCGCAGGGAGCGTGTACGACCTTTTCAACGTGTGTGCGTCCTTTTTTTCCAACCCGGATCCGGGTTTGACGCATCTCAAAGGTTTGGTTATGTCAACGCATGGGGTATTTTTCAAGCGTATTACGAGGAGACCGTGCTTAAAGATTCTTCGCCCTCAAACATGTATGTTGTTCCGCATTTTGCATGTGCATTTCTAAACCTAAAAACAGTGCATGGATCGGATCTATTCAAGTTCGTGCGTCTTACAGGGTCTGTAATATTTAATCTGAGAGCCGCGCTTGCAGTATTCCATGTGCTTCATCCCCGCTTTAGTTAGCGGGCACTATTTCGATCGAGGACACCTCAAGATCCCGTTTTTGCTCGCCAGTTCGGTTCTGGTAGCAGCCACCTTTCTTGTTGGGCAATGCACCCAGTACTGGCAGTTCCTTCTATGCCAAGGTTTTGCCGTGGGGGTGTGTTCCCCACAATGTACCATCCTAAACGAAGGCTGACATTTCTCCAGATTGCGTCAGGTATTTATTTCAACTCTCCATTCACACAGACATTCGTTTCTCATTTTCCTTGATTTCAGGCGTCCTATTTGGTCCTATCACCGCAGTAATTGGTCACTGGTTTAAGAAGAAGAGGGGCCTCGCCACTGGATTCCTGGCAACAGGATCGTCCTTAGGCGGTACCTTGTTTCCTATCGTCGCGCGCAACCTCATTCCGCGGGTAGGGTAGGCGCTGAATTAATTTCTTTCAGCTTCATGAAATAATCACTGGATCAGATTCCCGTGGACGCTCCGCATCATTGGCTTCATCCTCTTGTGCAGCCTCGGAGTCGCGAACCTCACTGTGCGGAGACGATTGCCTCCGAAACATGTCGCTGGTGGACTATTCAACCCCGCCGCCTTCAAGAATCCGGCATACACGGTATATTGCTTCTCAGGAATCGTTGCTTTCCTCGGTCTGTACACAGGTAGGTTCCGCACCATCTTCATTCGATCATTTGCTTACTCGCAGCCAGTGTTGACATACATCGACGTCAGCGCAACCTCCGTGGGCGTCTCTCCGAACTTTTCGTTCTACCTGATTTCGATGGCAAACGGCGCGAGTCTTGTAGGCCATCCCGTTTTATACACATCTCTAAATTCATGTCCGGAATTGCGACAGGTTGGCCGGCTTATGTCCGGAATTGCGACAGATAAATTTGGTAGGTCTCAGTTTTATACAGACCTCTAAAAATCTATATCATCGATTCCCTTCAGGCGCTGTGAATGTCATAGCGCCAATGACGGCCGTAGCGGCAGTTATGACCTATTTGTGGCCACTCGCTCGGTCAGAAGGCTCGTTTGTGGCTATATCCATTGTCTACGGGTGAGCTTGCCAGCTATGTTTGCCATGTCTGTTATATTTAGGCCCCCTTCCCAGGTTCTCGTCTGGCGCATATGTCTCCTCGTTCATGCTTCCCATGTACCACCTAGGAGAAATCGCAGATGTGGGACGGCGGTCTGGGATGGCCATGACACTGACTGCTCTCGGCGCATTGGCTGGACCCCCGATTTCCGGAGCGATCAATACAGCGTCGGGAGGATACCAGGCAGTGGGATATTATGCTGGAAGCATGATTATGGCGTCCATCGTCTTGATGCTTATTACTCGACATCTAGTCCTTAGGAAGCTGTGGGGGAAATTTTAGCCCTTAGACCGAGTTGTTTTTAGCTGTACCGCATGAATTTTAGAAGTTATTCTGCTCACCGCTTTTTGGCTCCACAAAAAAAAACCTTTTTTTAGAAGTTGTTTGGGTGCCATCGAGTTGCCAAACACCTCTTCGCCTACTGTTATCACCTAAGCCCGTGCATGGAGGCTGGATGGCCTTCAAAGTGCCCCTCATAGTATTGAGGATAGCGGCCATATTGTCGCTCATCGCATCGGTAGCGGCCTCCAACAACACAACAGACTCGGCAGAGTAATACAAATCAGCGCTTTTTCTGTTCCATCGCTAATTCATGTCAATAAATCCAGGTATCCAGCAGATCCGTACTTGCAATATCGACCAGCATTTGCCCGCTCGCTTCCCGTACAGATTCTCCTCACAGGCGTGGTCCTGACCCTCGTCGCTGTGCTCTTCATCCATCTCATTTTCACCGCTCAATACCACTGGCCGCTTGCCCCCGTCAATTATGTCCTTCAGATCTCGGGTGTTAGCACGCTGCTCATCTCACTGGTCGCAACACTACATGTCGTGCTGGCGGCCACGATGAACGAGAGCCAGCATTGGCCATATATGCTGAGTTACATTGCAGTAAATGTGCCGCCTCTCGATACTTCGGCCAGCGTGTGGACCTTGGCGGAGAAAGCGACCTGGCTAGTCATGAATGCATCCACTTCGGGTCTCATTCAGGTGCGTTGGACCTTTGTTTCTGGGATGCCGCTAACCCTCAGGCTAGATCACACATATCCAATTTCTCACCCTGTTGTATCCTTCCCGACTGGAAGGGAGGCTTATATTCGCACTCCTAGGCACGACAAGATTTTTTTTTCTTGTCTTTCGCTGGCTCATGTTTCTCTCAGGTCCCCTCGCGATCGTTGCAGCTATCATGCAACTCATACCCATTGGCAACTCGAGCACTATCGTCAACAACTACGCTTCGGCTGTGCGGAACGTGTGCAACGCTACCCTATCTCTGCTCTTCACCACCGCCCTTCTTATATGGGGTCTGCTGGTCAAGCGAAAAGATGCGTGGCGCACGGACGGAGGGACGGCAGCATTCGGCTGCGGTGCGCTCGCGCTGGCACTAGTCAGCACTGGGCTCAATTTTCTATACGTGCCGCGAGAGGAGGAGTACATGTGGTTGCCGGGGCTGATGTGGGCGGTTGTGCTGTGGCAGAGCTTCTTAGGCTGGTGGTGGTGGGTCGGCGCAGGCAGCGATCCAATCCTTGACAAGGAAGAGCTCGCGCGGATGAGGAGGCACGAGGCAAAGCGGGAGGCGCGGAAGCAACAGGCGCGGGAGCGCCGCAAGGAGACCAAGGCGCGAGCAAAGGTCGTTTGGAGAGGCGTCGCGGGGGTGCTTGGCCCACGGCAAAGAGCCGGCCCGGCCCAGCAACATCGCACCAACACCGAGTCGAACGACGCATCCCCGCCGTCCCCGACCCAGCCCGCAGCACCCGCATCGTCTACATCCACAGCGTCCCTGTCATCGTCTTCGACGGTGTCCCCGCTGCCGGCGTTCCTTCCTGCATTCATGCACCAATGGTACAGCTCCCTGCGCCACGCCCACGTCGTCGCCGTGCAGCAGCAGACTGTCGAGCGTGTCGAGCGGATACGAGAGCTCGAGCGCACGGATGCGGTGCGGAGCGGGTGGGGCTTGGGGAGCTTTGCGTGGAAAATCGATAGACGCCAGCGGAAACACGAGGAAGAGGAAGAGGAGTATGAAATGCACGCCTCCGAGACACGGACTATCACTCCTACTGTTCCTCCCGCTCCCGTTGCGCGACCACTGGGGATGTGGTTATGGGGTCCGCTCGGACAATGGCGTTTGCAGGACTCGACTGTGTATTGAGTTTGTGTACGAGTTGTATAGCTGATTTATCATATGCCCTTTCACATAATGTACTTTAGGGATAATACTGAAGGCAATTTCGAGTTCCGTCTGACTTTGGGGGCGCAAACATGTACTGTATATGTAGACCTATGCAGGCAAAGTAATGGGGTATCATCCGCGTAGATATAGACTGGGAGGTAGACACAGTCAGGCCAAGGTAACTTCAGCCGCCTTCATAAGGTCGACGACTTCGATGTCTGATTCAAGGGTGACGATTAAACGAAGAGCCTATCGAAAAATAAATGCTCACGATCTTCGGTGTGTTGCATGCGGTGCGCAAATGTACACTGGTTACCTATCCGACTGGTATTGAATGTGCATGCAGCTTATGTCGATTGTCATGGCTTACCTGGCCCAAAGACGAAATCACCACCGAGCTGGGATATATTTCCTTGTTTCCCAATAAGAGACGGGTCCTTCAAAGGACCAGTCTATGGCAACCGCGTCAGTTGAGACGATCTCATCCGTACAATAACTGACCCTAAGACTCTTCCAAATGTTACTCAGAGCACCCATGGTGATATAGCTGGGTTTCTTTTGGCCAGCAGGGGTGGTAGCCAAATTCGTAATATCCATTCCAAGGGTCTTGTACAGCTGACGGGTTGGATCGGCGTACATTGGACCACGGAAGCCCGTGATTTCTTATCGCAGATACAACTCAGTCCGGGGTGACGGCAGGTTTACGGAAAGACTGGCTACCAGCATAGTTCTGAAGGGCTTTCCATTCACCGCATCCGATCACTGCTATCTTCGTGCCAGCGCTTTCCAAAGCAGCTTCAGGGATGGCGGCTAGTTGCTCGACGTATCCCTGCCAGTGTGCATGTCATTGCAAGGAAGTTCCAAGAGTTTCCGCGTTACTTGCCTGGCATACCTGCGCGAGAGTCAAAGAAAGTACAATATGGCTGTAAAATCAAGAAACCTACTCCGCAGAAAAAGTGACCTGATTCTCGGAATAAGCAACATAAAAACACAGACTGTTGCGACACGGACGAATAAAAACCACGACAGTTTTCTGTTGAGCGAAGATCGAGCCAAATTTGATTTGGGCTCCCTCGATGTTCCCGATCTCGCATTGAGATGCAAGCTCGAGGACAGAGGGCTCTGGCAGGGCGTCAAGAAGGGACATGGTAGAAACAAGCTTCACATGCACGCCGACGGATTTACGAGACTTTCAGCTTCCATCATGGAAGCGGATGCCGGTGCAATTATGTAAGCGCCCGAAACATGCTGGATCCGGAACGCCTGTGATCCTTTCTGTTCTCGTTCTTCGCCGGGTTCAGCTCAGCTTTTCAACGGCGACCAAGTTGTTGGATTTCACCAGAAAAGATTCAGCTTTTGCTTTCCCATAATCACTCCGTGCTGAAGTGGTGCTTGGTGCTAAATCTTCTTCCCTTGTGCTGAGGTTACAGCGCCCCGAGACCCAACCAAGAACGCGTAATCGGGGGTACTGGCTGAGGTAGCGCGACGCCTGGGAGAGGACGGAGTTGTGTTGTTGTCTCTAGAGTACGCGATTCGCGTGAACTTGGGTTGACTTTGGGTATCTTTGGGTGAAGTTTCACGTCCCGGCTTGAAGGTTTCAAATAGTTTCTTGCGGTAAATCTCGAGAGCTTGAGAAGTAGGTCAGAATAGAAAGAGCTATAGACAGAAGTAGAGAGAGAAAGCGGAGATATTATTATAATGAAATGTTGATTTCAGGTCGCGACGCTCACGTGGTCATTCGGCTTGTAGTTCTCCTCTCCTCCCCGCCGTGTGGCATGGAGAATCGCACGTACACCGAGCGGCTGGATCACCGCCCTGGCAGTCAGTCGAAGGGTGTCCTCAATGAGGATCTTGGTTCTAGCTTTGACCTCCCTAAACGCCCATTCCCGGGGATGGCGATACTTGACTCGGAGGACGACGACGATGAGCTAGACGGTCTTTCGAAGAAGAAGAAGAAGGATGCTCCTTCATCTCCGTCTACGATGCCACGAGTCCACCGCGACACGGACGATGTCATAAGGGGGATGAAGTTCAACAAGATTAAAAAAGCAGACACTGACACAGAAAGCCCTATACCGACGTTAAAGGAGAACGCTCGACGCGATACCGACAAGAAATTTACCTCGACTGTTGCTATCCACGAAAGAAAGAACGCTGTCGCGTCTTCTTCTACCGATCCTCGACGCGACAAGGCTTCCAATCGACTTCGCAGTCCAGAAGGTGCCAGGGCGAAGCGCACCGCACACCTTATGCAACAACGGAATGGCACAGATGGGAGCAGCGCGAAACCTCAACGGCCAAAGCCCCGCGCAGTTGTGAAGCAGGCCAAAGCGCCACCGATGTCAACCCAGTCCCCATCCACCCCGAAACCAAAACCACCGTCCAGGGACGTGGCAACTAGCGCGAAATCAAAAGGAAAGGAGAAGGAAAGGCCAGCCAACCGGTTTCCTGCGCTGTCGCCTCTTGGTGACGCCGGAGGAAGCGTGAATGGAAAGGAACGGCCGGCGAAAGCGAGTCGGGCCTATCCAGGTCCTTCACCACTTTCCTCGCCCGCCAAAGCCCCCACCCGCTTTCCCTTGCCATCGCCTTTGAGCACGCCTACTCGAAATCGGAACGGACAGCCGCTCGTTGCCACTCGATATCCTGTCCCATCACCCTTGCGTCCGGAGGTGGAGGGAAGACGAAAGACGAAACGTGCAGAGCCGCGTCCGTTCCCGATGAACACGCAGCTTTCCGAACTCAGTCCCGGCCCATCGAAGAGGCGGTCCCCGGCATCAGACAGCGACGAAGAACGAGATAGAAAGCGGTACAAGAACCAACCTGCGTACGTCGTCGTTCGCTTTCAACGGATCTATGCCAATTTTTTTGCAGTTTGTTGCCAGAATCCTACGACTATGAAGAGGATAGCGAACTACGTATGTCTCCTCCAGCCCATCATCCAAATACTCAAGTGTTTTTACAGTCTTCATCTCGCCCGGCACGGACCCGAAGACACTATGTCCCTATTGCGACACCCCCCTCCCTCCACAACCCACGCCGTTACTTGCGCGCCTCCTGGACCAGACCTTCAATAAGTCATACCGCGACGTCCGACCCTCCAACCCTCTCGGACGCAAGGCACCCATGGGCGTCTTCGTTGCTGTGTGCCAACGCCACCGGTTTGAAAGCGAAACCCTTCCCGAGGCGGAGGAGCGAGGATGGCCGAAATGCATCGACTGGGCGGGTCTCAAGGGCCGCGTGCTGAAGATGAAGCGGGATCTCTCCCATATCCTCACGGATCCAGGCGACCCCATCGTCTATCGCAACGACGACGAGAAGGAGAAGACACAGGACGACGAAACCAAGCCACATCGAAGCAAGGGCCCGCGCATGCGCTGCATTTTCTGGAAGGACCTGTTGAAGGACTTGAAGAATAACGGCACCAAGGGTGTCAAGGGCGTACAAGGGCAATTTGCCAACTTCGAGAAGACACAACCCGGCTAGTAAGTGTTATGCTTCCATGTGTCTTCTCGTCGATCATGTCCTATGCTTGCAGCTACGGCGAATTGGGTTCCGTCATCATTCACCAAGCACTTTACAACATGTTTCCTCTTACCACCATCGACTCGGCTTTGGTCAATCCGCTCACGCCGAACGAGTTTGTTCAACGGATATTGGTGCCTGAGGTCGGGATGCGTCTCGTCATTCAGGATATGGATTTAAATGTCGACGACCGGGCGGACAAGAAGCGGGCCGTTGCTGTGCTGAGGGAGAGCGCGAGCTACGGCGTCGCCATGTTTCCTGAGGACGGGGGAGAATGGGCAGGCGCATCCGGGAAGAAGAACGACACCGACGAGGAGGCGATGGGAGTTGCAGACCTGATGGTCATGGAGAGGGCCCGCAAGCGCCGGAAGGAGCTCGAGATCGAGGAGAGGGAGGAGGATGAGATATGGCGGTTGCAGCAGGAGAAGGAGGAAGCGGAGAAGAAACGCCAGAAGGCCGAAATTGTAAAAGAGAAGCGCAGGGCTGCAAGAAAAGGCAAAGAGAAGGACGTGGATTGCGTCGTCGTCGACCAGACGACTACTACGAGACCCAGACCGAGACCGGTGCCCAAAAACAAAGCCAAAGCGGTGCTCAGTGTCGATTCAACGGACGGAATGGACACGGATTCCTCCTCTGATCCGAGACGCTCCAATACCAACTCTGATATAGACATGCCTACGTCCCAGAACAGTGTATCGAAAAATCCCGGTCCAACCCCAAAGCCCAGGTCGCGCCACGTAGACAAGAAAACTTACGACTCGGATAATTCGGACGCGATAGAGTTCGTTTCTCCCGTTCAAAGAGTCAAGTCGAGGTCTAGATCGACAAGAACGACTCCTGCGTCCAGCGACTCTGAGCGACCGGAATCCGAGAGCAACATGTTCGGAGTCGAGACATATCCCAGGCCGCGTTCGCCGTCGATTTCGGTGACCGACAGTCGGCGTTCTGTGCGAGGCAGCAGCGTTGTGGATCTTTGCTCGTCTAGCGAGGGTGTCTCGGACGATAACGGAGCAAGGTCTCGCAAAAGATCCCCGACCAAGAGCGGCCGGACCACTGCTGCTACTGCAGTTGCTCGTCGCAAACCCACGAGGCATCCTACCAGCTCGGAAGAAGACGACGAGGCAGAAGCTACACCCCGTGCTAAAGGGCCGCCTGCAAGAAAAACCTCGCACTCCAGCACCGGCGTCGGCGCAGCCTCCTCTTCTACCTTCGTCCCCCTTGACGCTGCCCGACGCCGTGCCCCAATTGCCAAAGGGTGAGTGGCGTTTGCCTCGTCCGCTCCGTGCTGCGTTCGAATTTCGACTGGCGGAATAGGAAGCGGTCGACCCTGCACAAGGCAACGCCAGGCTGGCTCCGTTCCATGGCTGAAGATTTGTGCGATGAAGACGAAAAGTCGGATCCCATCGGCAGTGAGAAATCGCATTCTTGGCTGCTGGATGATGTTTCTTCTCAGCGATGATACCATAATAATCATTATTTTGCCGCCTTCTAGAATAATAAGGAATCGATTCTTTGTAAATGTGCAGTTCTGCTTTCTGCTCTAAGCCGCAGTTAGTAGTAGTAGATAGTAAGCACGGAAGTCCGTCGCACGTGATACCGCGGTCTTGTTCGACTCGTCCAAATTCGATTATCCGTCGCAGACTTCAAGCTGCCTCTGAATCTGGTTTTACCTTCCCAAAATTTCCGACTGATTCGGTTTCACACCAAAAATCGCTTACGCCACTTTCCAGTTATCGCATGCACGAGATGCGCTACTGCGGTATTTTACGATACACGGTCTTAGTAAGTCTTCCCCACCGCGCCATATGCCGGCCATGCGCCCCACCCTGCGTTCCGGCGGACACCCGAATTCGAGGCATATCCTTGAGCCAAAATAAAAGCGAACAGAAATCAATTCGGAATTCCATTACTCTCAGCTATCAGGTATCGGCAAGCCATTGCCTACGCGGTATTTTAATCATCGGTCCACGGGGTGGTCCTATCTTCCATACGGAACGTAGGTGATAACTTTGGTCGCCGAATGCCTCTCCGTCTCTCTCCAATGTCGATGGCACTTCACTTATACGAGGACCTTTCTCACACGCTCGGCGTGTTTCTATCATCCATTGCCACAGCGGCGAGTCAGGCACGTTAGAGAAGCTCCCGGCGGAGGCCGTCATCGTCCTACAAAAGCGCGCAATGTGTCTGTCTATGAACAGTTGAAGAATCCGCACCACTCAGTATGCGATTGTTCGTTGCGATATCTCTTCTTCTTCTTCCAGTCGTCCTCTCCGCCCCCAGGGCTGCCCCACTAATTCGTGATGCTCCCAGCCCCACAACGGAGGTTCAGGACGGTCAAACGGGAACTCTGATCGTTTTGCCTCCTCAAGCTACGGATACTGGTTTGAAGCAGATCCCAGGCGAGTTTTTACGCTTATTATGAAGCTCCTATCTCAATGGTATTCTCAGATGCCGAACACCCTTTTATTGCGCCGGGACCGAACGACCAGCGTGGACGTGAGTTGGTTTGAACACCACCTGCTGGATTTAGATTGGGCTAACTGTTCATGATCACGAACTGCTTATCAGCATGTCGTACGTGCCTTCTTATGTTGTATAAATACCTATAATCTCACGGGGATTTCTAGCTGCTATGAATACACTCGCGAACCATGGTTACATTTCAAGAAAGTAGGTTCAACCTGTGTTACCACTCATACGCGACTAAAAATCGTATAGCGGCATCGCCTCTTTCGAAGAAATTACACTAGCTTTGATGGAGGTCCGCGGTTCTTTCATTTCCTCAACGCTTGCGCTTGAAATCCTTCTCTGAGGCTTTCAATCTGGAATTAATATTTGGTGCTAATATGGCTGCCAACAATATGGTATGTGGCTGCCGGACACCGGGCAGGCATGGCTCATTAGCATCCCAGTTGACACGAGGAAATCCCTTCATCGACAAAGTATCCATTGGCGGAACATCTCCACTAGTCCCACCGCTTCCTGGAAAAATTGATGGTCCAGTGACCGGTGGACCGTGGCATAGCCAAGCATGGACGGTTTGAGGGTGAAAAACACAGTGTTGCATTTTATTGTACTCTCAAAATGTTGTATCACCAGGCGATGCCTCCATGACGCGGGCGGACGCGTTTATCGGCGATAATCGGAACTTTCAAGATATTCTGTATGATCTGGTATGTTTTCTCGTCGACCCATTGCTGTATACATACATATCCCCGTCTGTTTGTTTCAGGATTTGCTACAGCTCGGAAAATTTGGTGACAATGGCCCAGACGGAAACAACACTGTATTCAATGTTGCTACGCTAATTGGAATGAAGAAACAAAACATCATGATGGATCAAGCCGCAGACCCGGAGGTGAACTCAACCAAAACCTTCATGCTTGTTCAGCACTGAATCAACTTTCGAACGTAGTTTCAATTCGCTGCAAGGCGCATGAATGCCGCATACGGAGAGGCTGCCTTTATACTCAAGTACGCCGCTTCAACCCACAGTTCCGTGGAAACTAATTGTTCATCCTCCTACCAGCGTGTTTGCCAACGGTGGGTATTCTTACTCCATTCAGTCTGACCCTATAACATTCTCGCAGGCACCACAAAACAAGCAACGCTACCCATCGTAGGCTCGTTTTTCCGTAACCAAACCTTTCCGGCCAACTGGTTCCGCGCGGCCAGTCCGGTGACGGGGGATATCAATGGCGCAACCGTCGCTCAAATCATGGCCGCAATTCCAGTACCGCCCGGAAGAAATAACGCGCAGGGCGTTTACGTTGCCGACCCCGCGCCGCCTCCCCCGTTCAACAGCAGTGCTGTGCGTGCACTCCACAATCCATGTCAATATTTTTACAAATATATTTAACCGTAGGGCTGTTTCGCTTACTTCGACCAAGCCGCAAACACCGCCGGGGTGCTCTCGAACACGACAGGTCTATTCAAGAAGAACGTAGATTTGCTGACGGGTATCCAATTCATGATCGCATCGGCTAATCCTGGCTGCGACCAGGAAATCCTTCCGTTTGGTCCAGCCGGGGTATGATTGTGGTTCAAGTGGGTGTCGGTAGTTTTCGAAGTGGAGTGGATTTACATAAAATATTGTCGTATGGTCTTGTTTGTATCGGAAGTGATCGGACCGGATTTGGCTGATGTGGCGCTTAAAGTTAGGGGCGAAGCAATTGAGGACGCTGGATGTCACATTTGCGACGGAAAGTCAACAATGCTGAGGACCATCCATAGCCTCGGCAAAGACATATCCCATTAATCTATTTCTAATGGTCTCTGGGAGTATGATTAACTACAAATTTCCCTTGTGAACGGGCGCAGCGGGAAACTGAATCTTCCCATACGCCCATTCTCTAATGAGCACCCCTGCAATCGCGCTGGTCGGAGGGACGCGGAACGGCGGCTCGTCCACCACAGGATCGGCCTGATTTATCTCCTTGCTGGTCGTCCCATTAGCAGCCTCGGCAAATTTCTTGTGGTCCGCCGCGACGATGTTGGTGCCTAGCTTGTGGTTCAAGACTTCGAGTACTTCGGCGCGACTGTACCATCGTGCATCCATAAGTTCATTGTCGAGATCCAATCTGATAGGTTGGGACGCATCGGCGCGGGCGTAGAAGCCGACCATGAGATTCGCGGGGAAGGGCTGGGACGCCAAGTATGAGACATCTAATCATGCGCTCCACGCTGTGCGACTCACCCATGGCTGCGCAGAGTGATAGGTAACGTCCCACGCCTTTACACCCGCCTCTTCCCACATCTCCCGCACAACCGCGTCCTCGAACGTTTCCGCGGGCTCAATAAAGCCCGCGAGGGCTGAGTAAAATTTACCAGGAAACTTTTTCTGCGCAAGGGATCAGCCTTGATTACATTATTTGGGCGTGTGCGCACCCCCCGGCCGAGGAGAATCTTTTCTCCCGTTTCGTCTATGGCGATCATGATAACTACAGGGTCTGTGCGCGGGTGTGTAAAGTTATGGAGGCCTTTCCTATGGGTGGAAAGTTTATTGGGAGGACAGATGGGGCAGCGAATCTCGTACCCTGTTGGACATGGTTTTCTGCCGGTATTATCTGCCCAGGGAAGGAGAGTTGAACAGGAAATCTTCCATCCACCCCACATGGAGTATGTAGGGGCACCTTGAAAATGAAATCAGAAGAAAAAATTAGGGGTAAATCAACACACACCACATGCCGGGCAGAAAAGATTCCTTTGGTTCCAATCGACCATACTTCTCGCTTCAGTGAACAGAGCCAAAGAGACCTTATCCATTTGAAGGCCCATCATCAATGCTCTAGGTTCCCCCCAGCTCAGGATCTGAGTATCTTTGTGCTGGTTAAGGAATGCATCTGTGTCGGCTCCAAGCTCCCCGATATCCAAGGCAAAGTACGGGATTCCCTCCAGTTTGGCGACGGCGAGCTCTGGGTCGGTGAAGTCGGATGTGGGGAGGGCGTTCAGGTTGGAAAGCGTATCCAAGAGGCCCAGAAATACGACGCGGACACCACGATGGCGCGCTGATTCAGTGTGTGTCGTTACCTCATCTGCAGCGAGGACTCGGCCATCCTCTTTGCCCTGCCCGAAGTATGGCTCCGACCCGAGGAAAGACTTGACCTGGCTCGTTGTAAGCTGCGCGACTGTGGGGTTTTCCGAGCTGCTTGACACAGGCACAGAAACAAGCTGCTTTCCAGTGTTCAATACAAGCCAGCGGGCCTTCTCGGAAGTAGCGATCGCGTTCAGGAAGGAATGAGATGAACGCAGCCACGATAGCCGATTCAAGGGTGAACCTCCTTCCCTGCGCGACGAGATTATTCAGATTCAAAGGAGAAACCTCACGGACGAAGAACGTACAATTCAGACATGATGGGGCGAACGGAGAACACGGTTGATATGCGCCTGACAAATGCAGCTGCTATTATATACCGTGTACCGGTTATCCCGGACCGGACGCAGTATGTCAGAATCTTGGAGAAATGTGTGGTTGTATGTCTAGAGCGACGAAAGAGAAAGTGTTCAGCACTCAGCAGACGTGAATATGTCTTTTGAGCAAAATGTGCCCCTATCGCAGAAAGAGTCGACGTATTTGGCTCCATTTAATTCGGGGTTCGCCGCTTACAGCTGTTTGCCATGAGGATGACACTCATTAAAAATATATATAGATAAGATCAAATTTGATCTCGCACTTTGCGGGCGACGCCCCCGGGGCATTTCTGATCGGATTCGGGTGATTCATGGCGCGTTCGACAGCGTTTTGCAAGCCCTTTAGATCCATACCCAACTCAAGGTGTGATACGGAATATAAAGATTAGGTAAAATCCGCCTCGTTTGTTTTCAACAAATTTTGGCGTATGCAAATATCTCGCATCACAGCTTGGATTGGGTATGGTTTGAAAGTCCTTTCAAAACCCTACAGAACACACCAAAAATCAAGTGGATCCGTCCAGAAATGCAGCGGGGGCGTCGCTCGCAAAGTGCGAGATCAAATTTGATCTTATTTACAAAATTTTGATGAGTGTCATCCTCATCGCAAACAGCTGTAAAGCCGATGTCGTTAAAGGCAAACATGACCATCCAAATTTTCCTAAATCACTCCAGTTAATACATACTGGAATCTCGATCGAAGCCTGAACGGGACATCTTGAATTGACTTCCCATCTTGATTCCTCGGATGTATAATCCCGAGGCGACAAAGAGCGCGTACTACATTCAGAACGGAGAGTGTAGCCCTTGAATAGAGACCAAAAACCCCAACTTGCATAATCGATTAGGGGGACAAGGGACCCCTGGACTTGGGAGTCAAAGGTCTCCTCCTACTCATTTCCGTCCATTGAAACAACCATGGTGTTACCTCCAGGTATTCGGTTCCTTTGCCGCAATCTCCCTGTACCTGCATTCTTTGTCCTCTTGATCGAGGGATTCGCCACACATTCAAGCTATGGGTTAGGCCTACCCCTATGGGTCGCTTTTTGGCTCGCAATTCTCGCCACTGTCGCTTTGGCCGTTGCGCGGACGGTGTTTACCGGAATATGTCGTGCCAGAGAGGCAAAGGCTATGGGAGCCCGACTTGTGCCCTGCGCGAAGGGTACGTGGCCAGGAAGCGTGGACCTCCTTCGGAAAATACTCGCAACCTTCAAGTCCGGCTACCTCGGTAAATACCTTGATCCGCAATGACTTGGAGTTGACACTGGTGTATCTTTTGCAGGGGAAACCTTTTACGCACTGGTTGAATCTTTGGGTCCCGTGGTGAATATCCGGATGCTTTGGCAAGACAAGATCTTTACTGTTCATCCTGAGCACATCCAGGTCAAACGCTTAACTGAACGTGCTATGCCTAAATTCAACTTTACATCCAGATAATTCTGGCTACGGATTTCAAGAATTACGTGAAAGGTGGCATCTATTTTATTTCCAGAAGTCATTGTTGAAACATTTCTGATAGGTAAACAATTTTGCGATGGTATGGATTCTGTTCTGGGGGTGAGTGTGATATGCTCCCATCTATTTCTAGGGTGACCTTGCCCCCCCCTCTCAGAACGGCGTGTTTAATTCTGACGGGTGAGATTCCGGCCCGCTTAAAATTTCTTTCCGTTCATTTTCTGACCTAAGTCAAGGGAAATGTGGTCGTTCCATCGCTCCATGACACGCCCATACTTTTCCCGCGAACGCGTCCGGCACTTTGAAATCTTCAACCGCCACACGGAGCGGGTCATCGCCCTCATAAAAGGCCGCATGGAAGAAGGCCACGCTGTAGATTTTCAGGTTCGTTAACGCATGAGATATTATCGTTCGTTATGCCATGTTAAAATCTGTGTATGTAGGATCTCATCGGCCGCTTCAGTATGCCATCGTATACCTTTCTTTATTTGTGTGTTAAACCGTCTGTTGTAGCCATGGACTCCGCAACCGAGTTCCTCTTTGGCGTCTGTGTCGATTCCCTCTCCTGCACCCCACCGTACCCGCACACAGCTACGTTGCCGGTCCTACACGAATCGCCGCGCGCTGAGGAGGCGAAGGCCTTCACTGCCGCTTTTACTGAGGCCATGCTCCGGATCGCATTTCGCCAGCGTGTTGGTTGGATCTGGCCGATGTTCGAGATGTTCAGTGACAAGACCGCAAAGCCGATGGAGGTCGTTACCAAATATATCGATCCGATCATCCATGCTGCTCTAAACAAAAAGAACCGAGCGACTGAGGATATCAAAACGGAGAAAGACGCTGCCGATTTCGGTGAAGAGAGTTCCTTGCTCGACGAGCTGCTAAAATCAACTTCGGGTACTGTGGCGGCCTCATTCCCAACGTACATTAATTAACGCTTTATCACCAGATCCAAAGTTATTAAAGGACGAAATGTGCGCTATATTCAGCATGCTTTTTTGACGTCTCAGTTGACAATTATCGTCCAGCCTCAATATCTTGCTCGGTACGGTTTCGAACCGTCAATATTGGTGTTCACTGACATTTGGCTTACTTTCAGCGGGTCGGGACACGACCATGAGTGTTTTGACAAATGTCATCTATTTGTATGTGTTTTACGAAAGTTCAACTACTTCGTTCAGGCCGCTGATTCGTCCTGACAGTCTTGCCTGCTCTCCTGCGGTGACCGCTCGCCTTCGAGATGAAATCATTATGTTTGTGGGACCTTCCGCCCAGCCTACGTACGAAAATATCAAGCAAATGAAATATCTGAGGGCTGTGATTAATGGTATGTCGTGGATACAAAAAATATACGGGACATCCCTAAATCGCTTCAAGAAACTATGCGCCTCTATCCTCCTGTGTAGGTGTATTCTCCAGTCGTCTGCGTTTATTTTCACTAATTTCTCTCCAAAGCCCGTTAAACATTCGGTATTGCTTTTCGTTCACTCTTCAATTGTATGTTCATCTAGTATGTAGGCAACCGGTCAAAGCCACTACTTGGCCCTCACCAGATCCTAAGGAAAAGCCTTTGTACATACCGGCTGGCGTTGGGTTTGTCCTCTTGTCTCATTCCATTCTCCACATCAATCTTTTTTAGGATTGTGTATTCTGTCATGATAATGCAGCGCCGGATCGATTTGTGGGGCCCAGATGGTGCGGTTCTCTGACTCCATGGCCCGAAGTTGAAAGTTAATCAGATATTTATAGCGGACAATTTTGACCCGGACAGATTCCTAGACGTCCGCGCCCAGAAATACATCTCAAATCCTTTCCAGTTTTTACCGTGAGCCTTTTATAGAAGTTTCAGTCCGCTCCTAACCACCTAACACCAGATTCAATGCGGGCCCGCGTCTCTGCCTGGGCCAGCAGGTGAGTATATCCGGATGATCCTGGCAGTCCGTCATACTGAAGGAGCACGCGGGACAGTTTGCGTACAACGAGATGTCCTTCGTGATAATCCGGTTGTTGCAAAACTTCTCCTCTCTCGCGCTGGATCTCGATGCGTGTCCCCCGCACGGCCGTGTCCCCCCCGAGTGGCGCGGGCAGCCGGGACGCAAGGGCATTGAACAGGTTGTGCCAAAGGCGCATCTGACGATCTACACTTTGGTAAGGATTCATTGTTGACATGTAGCTTCTGTCGATTTAATGCTACATTTCAGGGCGGGCTGTGGGTCAAGATGCAAGACGCAGATAATTCATAGTTTTGCAGTCTCAATCTTTCTTCTTTCCTGTTTACGATAGAGGTCCAGTTCGTCAGCTAGCTGTATGTAGAAGTACTAGGATGTATACCACGAATTCTGCCCGTCCGTCCCCAGAACGAGCTGGGTTAGTTTATATTCAACCCCTATGTTAGACTCTGCCCAGCAGCGGCTGGCGGCATCGAAAGCAAACATGACCACCTCTCAAAGCGAAGCCATCACAATCCCATCAACCACTATCCTCCAACTTTGTATCTTCACCCCGCTACGTTTAAATTTTCATCCAACCTTTTAAACTCGACTCGATATAAGCACCATTCAAGTTTACATCCACTACAGGAAAACAGGAGTCGAGAGAAACCAACTGGACCTATGCCAAACCAACGCTCCGCGTCGCTGATCCTTCTCGAACCTAATAGTGTGCGTCGTCGGACGAACAGCTACATAGCAAACGAAAACAGAAACTTCACTTACCATCTGGTACCTGACCCCGAAAAACTGCATCAGTCGATTCAGATTTCGCTCGCGAGATTCAGAACAGTCGGGCAACCCGTACTCCAGCATGAGTGCACGGGATGTTGGCGCTGCAACGCCGCGAAGGCTTCAGTGGGGCCCAATTCACGGGTAGTTTAATTTCACTGACCGTCCATGTCGAACAGTGCCTTCAGATTGGGAGGATATTTATCAGGTATAGACCCATCCGCTTTGTAGATTGGTTGGAGGGTATCATCTTCGTGACTTGATCTCAAGGACGCGTTGCTGCGCCGGCTTTCGCTGCGAACCATGAGCTCAAACGCCGCTTGACGATCTGAATACCCACGAATTATGAAGGTCTCTCCGGACCTCTTCTAGAATCCTTTGCTGCTCTGCTACCTCGTCCTGTAGATCCTGCGGTATGTGATCCTTCAAAACCAGTGCTACCTGTTCCTCGACGAGCTCTTCGATCTCTCGAGCAATGTCGTCCTCCACTTGGACGTCCGTGAGCCGGCCACGTCCAGAGTAAATAAACGCGATATCCACCTTGTTTCTTCAAGAGCTCCACTACTTCACACTGGAGAACATGGTTTAGGATCACTGTGACAGTTAGCAATACACGCAAAAAAAAAGGCCCTGAGGCATACGTTTGATTTCGTGAATCCCCTCCTGTTTCCTTTTATCATAATCAGCCAACTGCCTGCGAACACTGCTTCACTTGTAAGATGAGCAGTCCGCGCGGATAGTCAACGCCGCACTTTTCGATGTCCTGTGCTATCTGGGGCTCGCCTCCCAGCAGGGCGATCTGCATCGTTTGCCCGTGTAATTCACCTAATGTGTCCTAGTGGCACGTCGCTGTTTCCGATACCCCGAAAATGATACTGGTTTCTACTTACATCCAACGCCCCGAGCGTCGCCTTCATATTCTGGATCAGCGCTTGTGCGGATGGGACCCCAGACGGCGTAGTAAGACTGTAGTTGGAGCTTGCGCTGCTCGCCAAATCGGACTCGCTGCTGTCCAGATCGCTGCCGCCCGTCGTGGGCGATTCGAATTCCATGCTGTTCTGGAAAGAGTGCGGCTGAGACGGTGGGAAGGCATGCTCGAAGCCTAAAAACCTCGAACACCGAACACGCGTATTCAACGTGTTGTGGCCCGTGAGTCAGTCAGGCGCCACAGCTATTATTTGAGTGGTTTGTGCTGGTATTATGTAGGTATAAAAATACGATCAGGGTGTGTTATCTTTTGATACATTGTCTAAGTGTGATGTCCTCCCCATCCAAAATCAAGTGGATTTTGGAAAACATAATATTATCTCAAGGATGAAGAGACTCCGCGGGTTCCTGAGGCGTGGGTTCAGGAACGAAGTCGTACGTCACCTTCTCGCCGGCTGCAGCGTTTAGTTGCGCGGCCATGAGGGCTCTGAATCGTGAATCAGGGCGGGAAACCTAGCGGCCCAGAAAAAGCTAGTTAGAGTCGGAATAACCACGGATGCACCATTCTTACGAGTTGCTGGTATGTTCCGGACTCCACGATTGCACCATCTGAAACGCCGCCTCGGTCAAACACCGATGAAATGAAAGAACATTCCAACGGACCTTCCAAAACAACTATACGTTCCGCTCTCGCAATGGTTGAGAGACGGTGCGCAACGAATAAACAGGTTGTGTGGCGTTTCCGAAGAATCTTGTCGATCGCATCATTCACCTGCCAAAAAAAATTCGTTAATAAACCTCAAGTTCAAACAACGCTGCAGCGCACCCGGTGTTCGGAGGTCGCGTCCAAACTGCTCGTGGCTTCGTCAAGCGCCAATAATGCCGGTTTCTTGAGTAGTGCACGGGCAATTGCGAGCCGTTGACGCTGGCCACCGCTCAGACTTAACCGCCCGACTGTGACGAGATGAGGTATGTTCATGCAGCTGTGGTAAAGGATTCTCACTGGGGGTGTCAAAGCCATTCGGCATGCCCCACACAAACTCGCAGTTGGCTTCTCGTGCGGCCTGTTCGATCTGCTCCCGTGTTGCCCCCTCGTTTCCATATGCGATATTAGACGCGATCGTCCCCGTAAATAAAACGGGGTCTTGAGGCACCACGCCAATGACGTTACGCCAGGACTCAACGGAAAATTCCCGAATATCTGCATGGGCCATTATTATGCTGCCATGTAAAGGCATATAAGGAGGCTAACCTTGTCCGTCGAAAGTGATCTTACCCTCGACAGGGTCGTAATACCGCAGGAGTAAGGAGTGGACGGAAGACTTGCCTCCGCCGCTCTTTCCCCTGTATAGACATGAGCGAATGTTCGATGCGCCTGGGCCGAGAACGTACACGATAGCGACACTTTCACCAACGCCGATCTCGAGGTTAAATTTCTTCAAGATATCCACGCCCTTACGGCTCGGATACTCGAATTTGATGTTCTCAAATTTAAGGACTCCTCGTCGGTCAGGGGAAACTGTGATACCCTTGCGTGGCGGAATTGCCGGAGCACGGTCTAGAAGCTCGAATATGCGGGTTCCGGCTCCAATGCCGCGCATGATAGACGACTGCATCTAGTTTAGACCCCAGGAATGGAAAACGTAGCTTGGACGCACGAAAAATGAGCTGGTAGGTGACGTTCAGAAAGCGCCCGATTGCACAGAGAAGAACACGTACGTGAGCATGGACAGCTGCGTGAGTGATCGTTAGAATGTAAGCCTGGTGTCGTGTTCAGATGAAAACCCGACGACCACTCACACCATTGCCTACATAAACAGTATACAGGAGCAGACTAGTCAGATCGCCGACGGAGATTTGCCCCTGGGACACCAAGGTTCCGCCTGGAATGAGAGTCTTAAAACACAGGCCACCCAGGAGTGGAAAGACACTACCGTATCCGAGCAAACTCAATAATGTGACGTTACCACTCCAGCCGGTACTTCCAAAGAATATTGCGCTCGCGGTGGCCTCCTTCTTTGCCAACGATAGGACATGGCCGATACGTTCATGGAATTTTAGTCGCTCTTGTTCATGGGCATTGTATGCCTGGACCGTGCGCAACGCAGAGAGTGATTCGGAGGCCACCTTGGTCATCTCTCCGACCGCTTCTTGAGTTTGGTTTGAAAGCTTTTTCAAGTATCGCCCATAGAAAACCTTGAACGCGCGGTATCAGACATGTTTTGACTCTATACAATATGAAAGAAACCCACTGCGCCCAAAGATACTGGAGGCACAACGACAAGCATCAGCATTGCTAGAGGGAGGTCAGCAATGCCGTCAGTTAGCGAGGTTGTGGTTATCACTTAGTGTCGGGGAAAGATAAAACATGGCAGCCACTGGAAAACGTCAATGTATGCCGTGTGAGAATTCGGTGCACTCACATCCAACAGACGACATCACAACAGCTCGCAGGCCGTCAGAAAGATTTTGAGTCACGCTAGCGAGAAGGTAAGGGTAGTTGGAAATCAAAGAAAGATGCCGAACCTCTCTCCGACAATACTGGTATCAACACTCAGTCGACTGAGGACGTCGCCTTCGCCTTTCTCGACGAACTCAACCTCTTGTTCCAATGCCGCGGCATATGTGCGCTCGCGAAGCCTGGCCACTATTCTTTGACCTGTATTTTTGTGAGTTGAAGTACGGGAGAGCGGGGGAACCACTTACCGGCCATTCGCATTAGGAGTGCTCTCCCAGCATTGGCCATGGCACCAGCCGTGAACATCAGCAGCAGAATCGATGATGCTTGCCATAGGGAAAGACCCATAGGAAATTGCTACTTGTGTGGTTGAGCCAAAGAAAAGACAGAAGAAATGGGTCCGAACTGGATTTGTGGAAGAAAAAAAATCGATCAATTTGCCAATCGTAAAGGGGATGCTCAGAGATACTGAAGACGACACAAAGAGCAATCCGACGGCCATGAGGAGAGGTTTCTTCTCTGGTCTCGCAAGCGACGCGATTTTCCCAAAAGACGACGCGCTTCCCGACTCAGCCCAGCTTTGCGGGAGGAAACGAGAGAGGATCGACGGCCGCGGCGGCAGAAGAGGTTTCTGTGCTACCTCATTATGTGTTGAATATGCCCTGAAGAGATTGGGCAATGCCACAGGAACGAAAGGGCGTCGGCCGAAACTGGTAGCACTCTGTGGCCGCCAAGCGGTACGAAATAAGAGGTGATGGCAACTTGAGACGTCAAGGGTCCGCGACCTAGAGAGTAGTTGAGGTCCAAGCATGACGGCCCGATACGCTGCAGCCAAAGTCCAGTGCGGCCAGGGTGACGGTGTGCAGCGGCGCAAAATTGGATGACAGTACGCGGACACGTGGGATCACTGGCACAGCCACTACCGGGAGACAAGCGGAAGTAGTAGACTCATATAATAGTAAGTTAAATAATACATGAGGAATGGAATGAGGCAGAGAAAGCCAGCCCCCTGTCGATAGTGCTACAGAAATATAGGCGATAGCGGATGATACAGCATGGTACACACATTCAGCTGATTTGGCACTTCAGCGACCTCAACTCTTTGATAACTTCCTGGATATCGCCTCGGTTCCACTCCCCAGACCACAATTCTTCTTTCCTTGACACGGGTGTGCTGTCCCCGTCGGCCATGAGCATCGCTCCTCGCCGGATGGCATCCTCGAATGGCCGTCCGGACTTCTTGAGACCGTTCCAGGTAGCATACCGCACGGACTCGGAGGTCGACGAGTAGTTGCCTAACTCGGTGGGGAACCCGGGATCGCTGTTCGAGTGTGCATGTCTGGGCGACAGCGGCACGTGGTTGGGCGCAGCGTCGGGGCTGATATACATGCGGGACTCGCGGCGACCGGCGGCGGTGAAGTATACATCCTCGGGCATAGGGCTATGAAGCGACGAGTTGTGGGGAGGAGATAGAGTTTGCAAAGAATCGGGCGTTGGATCCGGGTCGACGTCAGGCGCTGGGAGTATATATTCTGTCGGCGTGAATGGAACCGTTCCGGTACGTCGGCGTGCCATGATGGGCGTGGCTAAGAATGAACGAGGCTCGCTCGCGGACCGTGGCCGTCGACGGTACTCTGTCAGCGGCTCAGGGTCAGGAACCTCGGTGATCGTCTCACTCCGACTGGTATACAGCGGTGTATCAAGGGTGTCTCCTGGTTTCGAATGTGGACGATTAATTTCGGAAATCGGTTGTGGCCGAGGCGTGGCCGGGGAAGACGAGGACTCGGAGGATGACCCATCCAACGGGCTGCGATTTTCGGGCTCTACTGGAGAAAGCTCGCTCACTCCCATAAACACCCGTTTCGCATGCACATTGGAACCAATCCATTCCGATGGAGAGAGTGACCGTAATTGCACTCGTTCGCCCCACTTCCCCGCAGAGCGTAAGCTTGAAGTTTCATTGTCGATGAAACCATCGTCTTTGTCAGCGATGATGATACGCTGAGGCCGGATGCTGTATCGTCTGTTCAATCTGTAACCCGCAGAATCCACAGGAGATCGTTGGGACTTGCGACTGAATATGTTGGGGGATGAGACAGGGGAACTCGGTTCCGCTGTAGAGTCGTCAGGCCATCATCGCTATGAATGCAGGGGAAGGCGCACCTCGGTCATTATCCAACTCGGACATAGCATAATCAATAGTGTGCTTAACTGCACCATGTGTACGCCCATCGCCATGCCCTTCGAACGCCGAAGAAGCGGGAGTGCTTATCGTCGGTGAAACGAGAGGATGAAAATGGGCTCCGTCCGTCTCTGAGGGGAGTGTCGGCCGGGAATTGCTATCCGACGAGAGGGAATAAAGTGAAGGGGAAGACGGAGGAGTTAGACTATCCACGTCGGGCGCAGGAGTGCGCAGATACGGCTGTGCATATGCTCGCCGAGTCGGACGTAGGATATTTGTCAGTTTTCGAATGCTGGTTGCTCGAACTGGGCTTCGGAGTTCAGATGCTGGTCTTGACATCGCTGCCAGGTCCTTGTCCATGAAGTAGGGCGCGGCCTTTTGAGTCGTGAGCTTCAAGATGGTGATAGAATCATGATGATCATCCGACGCCTTGACTTCTGACTGAGAAAAGGCGGTGATGCGTGGAATAATAGACTTTCGAAGACGGGAATGCTTATGTAGATCTTTGACGAATGCCGTTCAGCGCTTACGAGAGGTCGGAGTTAGGTAGAGAATTGTGGCTGCTCCCGCTCAACACCACAAGTTCATTTTTGGATGAGAAAATATGAATGGATGGAAGTGGAAAGGATTTGAAACCAAGGGAAAGGATCGGGAGCGAGTTGCAGTCTGAGGGTTGTCCTCCGAATGTGGAAACTGCCCAAAACGGGCGACATCTTGAAATGATTAAAATAATGAAAAAGAAGATGTGTTTCATTCTATCCTAGTCGCAATTGAGTTGATGAGGATAGTAGGATCCGCAGCACATACCTATGCACTACAAAATGCTAGTTCCGCCAAAAAATCCAAGATCGTTTCCGCGGTGGGGGAGGCGGAAGGTCTTTGAGAAAAGGACTAGGTCCTTCGACTGCTTTCTCGTCCCGGGATATGCGCCGCTGAACAACATCCACCAACTTTTTCTCGCACCAACGCATGAATGTCGCTTCTCGTTTCCATACACCTGTGGTCCAGATCGCCAAAGGCCCACTTTCGATACTGCTGTGGCGAGGGACCGCGTCATTTTCCCTCCCGACCGTTCCGCCCCTCTCAAAGACAGACCGGAAGCACATATGAATAAGCCCCGTGCCTCTCTCAACGTTACGGAGACGGTTGGCCAAAACAACGTCGGTGAAGACTCGGTCCCCCACTACGAGCAGCTGCTCGGTCCGCACAGGGGTGGGTAAGGAGATGAAATATTTTTGTATTGAACGGATGCATGAGTAGCCTGGTTTGGGGGTGGAGTGGAATAGAACAGGGGCCTGAAGGTTTCGTTTCACGGATTCGGCCTACCAGGCCGTTAGCTCTTTAATGGCATGGTGACGGTTCCATGAGTACAAACTTGAATGCCTCCAGTGTCGTGATTGCTCCCTGCAGAATTGCTCACAATTAGAACATTTCCGTCTCCAAAGGTTTGGCGGCATTCATTCCAGGCATCCTGCTATGATTCAGCGACTGGGAATATCAAGTGGCTTGGAGCTCACTCGAAGCTCTGGCACTAGCTCGTCCTTGTTGGGCAACGTCTATATTAGAAGCGTAAGTCTTCACAGAGTACAGCACAAGGAGAGAGACCCACAAGACAGTTATCCTTGTCAAAAACAGCTCCGCGGTATCCAGCTGTTTTCAACGCGCCAAAATCAAGGTGGCGGATATCTTCCTGTGCGATTTTAATGAGCTTTGAGTAAAAAGAAGGGAGCTTGTTCAGCCACCCACCCTTCACTGCCAGATTTGGGAGAATGATACGAGGGTTAAAGAGAAGCTGAAAGGGTACAAGAAGGCCAGGGATATTCAGAGGCATGTGTGCGTTGGTTAAAAGCTCGGAGGTTGCACAAGACAACAGGCGGATATGCGGGCCGATCGGCTTTATCGGCTGACGAACCTTGAACACTAGCAAAAACATCGCCTTGTAGATACATACCTCTGATACTCCATCTTCCAAATGCATCGCCATGACAGCTGAGACCTCGTATCGCCACACCACATTTTACCCAGTGAAAGTATCCTGGGTCACGGTCAATCATCTGGCGACAACCATCTTCATGGACCCAGCCCAGAGTATTCTCTTTATACCTGCGTTCTTTTCCGCCACATTCGCCGCTTGGTTGCTCCTGTACTGCACCTGTCTTCGACGCACGACCCAATCCATTCACCATAGGAGTGATTCAGAATATTTTCCTTACCGATATTCTGTTTCTCAACTAGCTGGATGCTTCATTTTACTATCCCTCTCCGGAGTAACAGTCTTCAAGGAGAATATGCAAGACCAACCGGTTCAACTTTCCCTGTTCGCAAGCTATGCAAGTGGTGACCCTTCATTCTCCTTTGCCTCATCTTACGTCGTGGAAAGATGTATAGCGTTTCACTGGCTCTCCTGCTTTCCTTCCCTCTCGGTCGCATTCATAAGACAATATCTCGACAGCTGAAAACCCTCCTTTTTCTGTTTTTTCTGCTATATGCCTATCGGGATCTATGGCCATTGGCGACCTCGGACATGAGACCGGCGGATGTCGCCGAGGGGCGGATTTTGTGGTTCAAAATCTCGGTGATTGCAATTGTTGGTGTTGTACTTCCGCTCGTTCAACCTTCTGAGGTACCACACACGTTGACACATAAAGACTCGCACTGATTTATCTAGGACGCGGAGGCAACAATACCCGAGGAAACATCGTCCCTCCTGTCCAGATTGACCTATGAATTTCTCGATCCTCTGGTTCTGCTGGCGTATCGCAAAAACCACATCTCTCTTTCTGAACTGCCTTGCCTCGCAGAGTCTAATTTTGCTGCAAACCTAGTAGTTCGGAGCTTCCCGATCCTTGACGCGCAGCCCCAGTATTTATTGCGCGGGCTGGCAAAAGTCTTCCGTAAGAAAAAAACCCCGCTATCGGAATTAGACTGCTTGACCTGTGGCTGCTTAGGACGTGAATTCGCTGGCTTGGCCGTTCTGTATTTCCTGCAGGTATGTGAGCGCAGCCTTCCGCGAATTCTGCAAGCTGACTATATGAATAGACCGTTTTAACGTTGGCGACCCCCTTTGGGCTCAATCGACTCTTAAAGTATGCCACTCATGTGCCCTCGGATGTCTTCCTCACTTCACCACAGCTCTCTCGAAATTGCTTCCCCCGTTCGTCCGTGGTTTTGGATCGGGTGGATACTTTTTGGGTCCATATTCCGCACGGTGATATCAGAGTGGTACATGTACATTGCGGTAGGCATCCCGCTCGCACCTTCGTACTTGTCTAATATATATATTTCAGACAAGGACAATGCTTCAAGCCGAAGCAATACTCACACAGTTCATATTTCAGCACAGTCTCCGAATCCGCACGAACTTCGAGTCAACGTCTGGCTCACGAACGATGGGAAACCTCATGAATCTTGCCACCTCCGACTTGGCAAATATAACGGCGGTAGTGGTCGTTTGGCTCGTCTGTAAGTTGAATTGTCGGGCGATCTGTTAGCTCAGCCTCACTGTAACAAGTACTCTACGCGCCTATACAAGTCGGGCTCAGCACTTGGTTTCTGTACTCCATTTTAGGTTGGAGGTAAGCGGGCTGAAAACTGGTACGTATTATGCATTTGGCTGATAACGACAGTGCGATCGTGGGCTTGGCTGTGATGGTTGCGTGCTTGCCGCTCCCAGCGTACCTCACATTACGGGTGATGCGGGGTGTCCAGGTCGCGAGGATGAAACGGGTCTGCCCATTTTTCCCCCTCCTTGGATATTTGCTTATTGGTTTACAGACGGATGAGCGGGTTCAAGTTGTTACCGAAAGTAAGTGGCCTGAGCGCCTCGTTTCTAACTGTATATTTTAATTCCTCGCAGCTATGGCCATCCTGCGGATGGTCAAAATATTCGGATGGGAATCACGGATGAAGAAACGCATGACCGACAAGCGGAAGCTGGAATTGCAGGCCATCAAGAAAGACAAATTGTTGTCTCTTATAATAGGCAATTTCAAGTACAGTATCCAACCACCTCTGCTAACTTCCACCACTGATGTGTACGGCTGAAGCTTCGTTATCCCATTTTTCACCATGATCGCTGCCTATGCAACATACGTAGGCCAAATTCACTGTATTTCATTTCCTTTGACATTTCATCACTCGCCCACAGACATTGATCATGAAGCAAGCGCTAACCGGCAAGTGTTCTACTTCTTTCCCCTTCAATTCCCTGACCTCGAGAAGCATCGACTGTGTTTTCTTCCATGGCCGTATTCGAATTATTTCGACTTGAACTCCGCCAAGTACTGCTCGCTGTCCCCATAGTAGTCAAGGGGAAAGTTTCCCTGGACCGCCTGGACAGTTTCTTGAAGGACGTAAGCGCATCCATCATCCATTCGGACTCGGGTTTCAACTTGGTTGCCTTTGGACTAGACGGAGCTTTTGGACTCTTTCTCGCCAGAGAACTCCCCGTCCGACACAACAAGCAATACTCCGCTCGGGACCGTGGCCGGCTTCCGGATGGCGAGCTTCTCGTGGTCAACGGATAACGCCGCGAACTTCACCCTAAAAATCAAGCCAGAGATTATTTTTCGTCCCGGCTTAAATCTTGTCACCGGTCCAACTGGAACTGGTAATGTGTTGTCCGTCGCGGGAAGTGGCATTTGTGTATTGACCGTCATTAGGCAAGACTTCGATGTTATTAGCATTGCTGGGTAAGGAATAATACTTCGTCGAAAATTTCCTACTAACTCGCATCAGGTGAAATGCGATATAAGCCGCTTGGACCTGATTCCTGGTTCAGTCTTGATCGAACAAAGGGCATTGCGTATGCTCCCCAAGAGTCCTGGTTGCAGAACGAGAGCATCCGCGTATATACACATCATATCACCTCGACATTCGCTGATCTTGAACTGCAGGAAAACATTATCATGGGTGCTCCTTTCTACGGTGAACGTTACACGAAAGGTGCATACAGTTTTTCCCTGAGTTACGGATGGTTGAACAGTGGGAAGTGTTGGACCAATGTGGATTAACGACGGATTTGGCTCTTTTCGAACGCGGTGACCTAACGATGGTTGGCGAACGAGGTTTAACTCTCAGGTCAGGGTGATGTCTTGTCCCAGCAATCACTGATACAAAAATATTTGAAGCGGTGGTCAAAAGGTTTGTACTCGTTCCCTTTCCTTTAAACGTCGTCGAACAGACAATTCGGCAGGCCCGGATCACACTTGCTCGCTGTATTTATTCAGACGCCCATGTTCTCCTGCTAGATGACCCTTTAGCTGCTCTCGATGTGCATACTGCCTCCTCTATCGTCGATAAATGTCTTGCCGGGGACTTGGTGGCGGGGAAAACGGTGATCCTGGTCACTCATAACGTACCGGTCGCGAGCCGCATTGCGCGATTTATGGTCGTCCTTGGGTCAGATGGTTCTATTCAGCAAGGTCCTGTTGATCAAGTTATCGCCACGGCGGATATCCCTGGAGAACAGGCAGTCGGGGGAAACGCTGCATCCGCCGTTCCCGATGCTAACGAGCCCATAGCGAAGATAGCAATGACTGAAGAGGTGGCTGAAGGGCATGTCGAGTGGCCTGCATGTGCGAAATATCCGTTTGCGTTGAATTTGTTTTTCTGACTTCGTTTCCAGT
Organism: Mycena epipterygia; assembly: GCA_029281465.1. NCBI lineage: Eukaryota > Fungi > Basidiomycota > Agaricomycetes > Agaricales > Mycenaceae > Mycena > Mycena epipterygia. Next base: position 842,543 of record JARJCQ010000019.1, read on the forward strand.
CAAACTATACTTGTCGAGTCTGAGTAGTCACCCCCGGCTGTTCTGGCTCTTTTTCCTCGGAGGGATTGCACTCAACGAGATAACGTTGGTTCTCCAAGCCTGGTTCTTGGGATATTGGTCCTCTAAATATGAGCACCAACTCTCATCAGAAGTGTCTCCATCCTAGTGCGTGCTTTATTTCATCAATTCCTCAACTGAAGCCCTGGAAGCCACTTGTCTATTTACGCTGCTATTCTGGCGTTTGCGATGGTTTTTTATTCCTGGTACTTCACGATATTCACCTTTGGCTCCATGAGAGCTTCTTTGGTGATTCATGATCGGCTGATGAACTCCATTGTTGGCTCTACTATGCGGTAAAATCTTCTATCATGAATCCTCCACAAAGAATCCAACTTTGAGATGACAGGTGGCTTGATACGGTTCCAGTGTCGCGGGTCATGACTCGCACGACACAAGATATGCGAACAGGTCCTTGACTGCGTTCCCCGCCGTTACTGATGCTAAATTCTTCCCTAGTCGACGATTCCATGGCTGTTGGTGTCAACCGCGTGCTTCAACTGACGCTTGGCCTCTTCATCAAATTCGGGACCGTCATTTTATTCTCCCCAGCGTTTTTCGTTCCCGGCATGCTAATCACATTCATCGGCGGGTTCTTTGGAAATCTCTTCATGAAGACGCAATTGCCAATCAAACGTGAAATGAGCAATGCCAGGTCGCCGATACTGGGGCAGTAAGTCTTTTTGTCGGGACTGGATTTTCGTTCTCACATATACCTTCCTAGTTTTTCTACAGTGATCGCAGGCTTAGGTGAGTTTGCGTTGATCACAGACGTCCTCACGCTAACGACAGAAATAGCGTGCATTCGTGCATACGGCACGCAAGAACGGTTTCTGCAAGAATCCCTTGTCCGTATCGACCGCTATACGCGGACAGCCATCACATATCATAATCTCAATCGGTGTGTCGTCTGTGCACGGCACACCAAGCATACTCACCCTCGATTAGATGGATCGCGTGCCGTTCGGATATTCTTGGTGGCATTTTCACCACCCTGCTAGCGACATACCTGGTGTACATTCGGAAGGAAGATGCAGCGACCACTGGGTTTGTTCTGAACAACGCCTTCGGGTACAGTATCATGGTTCTTCTGTGGGTCAAATACTTCAACACCGTAGAATTGAATGGTTCGCTGCTCTGTTAGCTTTAACGTAACCCAATGACTGAAAACTATGCAGGAAACAGGTGGGTGGTATAATTCAACCAAAATCACGTGATTCTTCAACTTCAACAGCCTGGAACGCATCCTCGAGTACATTAACGTAGAGCAGCAGCAGAGTTTGTCCAAAATTTTCACAGCGCCCCCGGCATTTTGGCCGGCATCTGGTCATATTGTGGTAGACAATTTGACAGCCAAGTATTCCGAGGTATGTCAACAAGCATTGATATCCCAAAGCAGAGTTTAATATGTCACTCAAGGACGGTCCACCTGTACTGAACAACATTTCCTTCGAGATAAAGTCCGGGGAGCGTGTCGGCGTTGGTAAGGATTGGTCTGACCGTGTCCACTGCTCACTAATACATAAATTTCAAGTGGGGCGTACTGGAAGTGGCAAGGTACATGCGTCCTACATACACATTGCTGGGATGTTGCCGTTAATTCTGAGTTAGAGCTCTCTTATTCTTTCTCTTCTGCGATGCATTTTCACGGAAGGTGTCGTTACCTACGACGGGATAAAAACCAACTCGTTGGATCTCGATGTTTTGAGGTCCAACATTACAATTGTCCCTCAGGTGGTAAGTACGCATATCCACCAACATGTATGTGGCTCAGAATCTACTAGCCTGACCTTCTCAGTGGAACCCTTCGATATAATCTGGATCCGTTTGGGGAGTACGACGACTCGACGTTGCGCAGTGCATTGCGGGCATCCGGACTGTACACCCTTCAGAACGAGACCGCCGAGGGAGGACAGCTCACGCTCGACAACGTTGTATCCAGTGGGGGAACTAACATATCAGTTGGACAGCGACAGATACTCGCCTTAGGTGGGTCCCGGAATCCGATACCAGAGCGTTCATTGACCCCTACAGCTCGAGCAATCGTCCGCGACAGCAAGCTTCTCCTTTTGGACGAAGGTTCGCCATCGTGCAAGCATATGACTTTCGTGAAATTTATTCCCTGTTAGCAACCTCGGCCATCGATTATGCGACGAGCGCTGTGATCCAATCGACTCTGCGGCACGAATTAAAGTCGGATGTGACGGTCATCGCGGTCGCCCATCGGCTACAGACCATCATGGACTTTGATAGAATTGTAAGAGAGAACGCTCGCGTCCCGAGTTCGCTCAATAACCTCCTGAAAAGATGGTGCTAGATGCGGGGAAAATTGTGAGTTTTTGTTGGGAAATGAGCATTTGTTGAGATGCCGTTACAGGTGGAGTTTGATTCGCCGCGGGAACTTCTTCAGAAGGATGGTTATCTGAGAGCGTTAGTAGACGAAAGCGCGGACAAGGAGACGCTGTATGCGATGGTTGAAGGCAAGAAGTAGACACGCTATAGTCCCTAGATTTCAACAAGACCAAATACTCTGTCTTCGTGTCGACCATGACTGATTTCTTGGGCAGCGACTTTACTTCTGGGGCCGCAGACGAGATCGACTTTGACGCTGCCGCCTCTGCTTTCCCCGACATTTCCCTCGATGGCGACATCCCCAGCATGCCTGCTGCCGCAGCTGCGCCGAGCAACAATGATTTCTTCCTTGACGAATTCGAGGCTCCGCGGGAAACGGTGGTGAAGGTTACTGGAGACGACGAGATTGAGAAGTTCTCCAGCGAATTCCCGGACATAGATGTTGGACCCGTAAGTATTGCAAGCAAGCTCTTGCTGCGGCAACGTCACCTCCCACTCTGCGTGTCATTAACCAACTTGCCCTCGATGCAGCGCTCCCCACCCGCTCAGCAACCCACATTCGGCGCCCCGCGGCCGCAGCCCTCGGTGTACTCGTCGACTCCCATTCTCACCCAGCAGTTGGAAGAGGACGAGCCTCAGGTCATCAAGTGCGCAGCGTCCCCCCCCCCCCCCCCCCCCGTCCTTGCGTTATCTGTTTATTGACCTCGCGTTCGCAGGGACTGGCGCGAGAAGCAGGCCGCCGAAATAAAAGCACGCGACGAGGCTTCCAAGGCGCGCCGCCAGGAAACCATCACCAAAGCTGAAAAAGCTATCGACGACTTTTACGAGTCCTACGCGGCCAAGAAGGAGAGAACCATCCGGGATAACAAGTACGCAACCCCTGCCTTCTCTTGCCTCGCGTCCTTTGCTCATTGTTGTGATTTCCTTGCAGAGACCAAGAAAAATACTACATGGAAAACCTCACCAATTCCTTGTCCACCGGGACGACGTGGCAGCGAATCTGTGACTTCATCGAGCTCGAGAACTCGCAGAGCAAGACCGTGGCGAGGGCAGGAGCTGGGACGACAGATTTAACCAGATTCAAGGAAGTGCTCCTGAGGTTGAAGAGGGAGGGTGATGCCGCGCCTGGAGCCGGCGGGTATTGATTGTTTCTGCGTTGACGTTTCGTTTATTCTTGACTTTTTTTTCTAATAAAACTTTGCATTCACTGGATTTCACATTATTGGACGCTATATTACAACTTCGCTTCTAGCGGTTCTGCGGGCACACTCGCTGTCTTGGACGCATGCTCGTGAATGAAGGCAATCATGTCAGCCACCACCTTTTCCTGGTGCGCGGGCTCGTGGACGAGTTCATGGAATCCATCCTGTTGGAAGAGAGGTCAAAACACAAACCAAAGCGTAGGGCAATCTGCTCACGGGATAAAATATGATATTCTTGTCGTCCGCGACGATCTTGTCATGGAATTCTTTCGCGGCGAGATGTGATGTTATCTGTTTTTGTTTTAGAAACGGATCAGTCTGGAGTGCACTGTCTTTACCTGGTCTCCGCTTCCATGGACGAACAAAATCTATGGGTTGAAAGATGAGGGTCCGGTTTGCGAAGGGCATGAGGGGTACGAACAGGCAAGGACTTGGGCCATTTCTTGTAGTTTTCACGTAGCAACTCCTCGCCCTGGCTCAGGTCAGGACGGAGAGAAACCACGCGTACGAGGAGCGCGTACCCAATTAAGCATATCCGAAATGCCGCGAAGGGTTCCCTGAAGCTTGCAAAGAGGATCCGTGCTGCACATCTTGTTATACGCGGCGTCATGCGATAGGTCCTGAGGTGGAGAAGGTTTATATGTGCCATAAACTGCAGACTTGCAATCCACCGACGTTGAAATCCAGGGGTGCAGGAATGGCGAAATACGGCATCACCGCGGCTGCCTTTCCACCGAACCAGCGGGTGACCTTTGAAGCAGGGTGCGTTTGGTGTACGAGCGGGCTGCACGCAATGACGCCGGACAGCATAGAGATGTCGCGCTGGACGGAGAAATTCAGCACTTCCCCCCCGCCCATCGAGTGCCCAGCGATGAATATAGGAAGGCCGGGGAACTTCTTGGACGCGTGCTCGAGGGCCCACGTTATGTCGTCCAACTGGTGTTCGCCGGAGGTCTTTCCATACGCGCTCGTCTTGCTCTTGTGCTCGGCATCAAGCACGGTTTTGCCGAACCCGCGCTGGTCGAAGGTGAAGACGTTGATGCCGCTGGCCGCAAACAGCGGGTGTGCCTCGGTGTATCGGCCGACGTGCTCTGCGAAGCCGTGGATGAAGACGAGGACCGCCTTGGAGGAAGCGGGAGGTGCAAGATAAGTTCTGGTGTAAAACTGGGTAGACTGGGGACCGCTGAGCCAGGCCTCAGTGTACGCGTCCGAGGCCATGTCTGCAAACGCGTGTAAAGGGCGCATCGCGGCAGGAAGGAGGAGTAGGTTGCCGTCTTAGTCTAGCCCAAAGCATCTTTATACTATGCATACAGCACATATTATTACATAAATTCAATTTCAAATGCGACTTCGATCCTCCACCTGAGACCTCTGCCTGGCTTCAGGGCGCATAGTATGCATACGACTTTCATTGCGACCGTCAACGGTAGTTACATCACGCTCCTTCCCTTCAGAAAAAATCTGCGTCTGGGTCCTGGATCCTAAACGACAGCTCGTTACGTCGAGCGACAGGAAACTCGCTAATCCGTAATTTGGCCGCCTAAAAAGCATCAGAACCCGAATCTTTTAGAAAATGCGGCAATAGACGCACCCCAAACGGCCAGAGTGTAATATTGCGGAACGCGCTGAGGCACGCTGGGTTCTCCGGCGGAGGGGCCGCGAACGTGTCGCCGGCGACGGGCCAGTCGATGGGGCACGCGGACACGCTGATGGTGAACGGCGGGAGGCCCGCGTCGTAGATGGGCGACGGGAGGACGCCCGACGCGGGCGGCGTGTTGCTGAACGCGAGCGTCGTGGGGTCGATGGCGAACTGCCACGCGTCGGCGGGCATGAATTCCAGGTCTACCGCCCGCGGCTCGAGAGGGTGCACCGAGAGTTGCTTTTCGTTGCGCGGGACTGGTCGCCGCTTAGTGGGCAGCGGTTTGAGGAATGCAATAGGCACATACTGTCAAACGCAAAATTTAATGGGCCCCGATGAATTGCTATGGAGCCATGCGGCCGGCTCTCTGGATTGTGTTGTTACCTCACGGACAAGATGCGTTGCAGAAATACATACCGGTCCTGATTTCAGAAGGAAGCTCGAGGACCAGTGTCGTGGTCCCCGCACCAACGGCTACAGCGTGGAGGCCATTCTCGTCGGGTGCAACAGCTTCGGCAGGTCCTCCATCAACGGAAATGGTACCCTTGGTCACCCAGCTCGGGATGCGCACGAGATAGGTGAAAGCTTTGGCCGCAGAGATCGTTGTGGTGAGCGTATCACCGAAACTAACGGTCATTAGGACACATTGTGCATTCGAAATCGAACATCTCACGGGTAAAGCGTCTCGACATTCGCTGTCACCGCGTTGTCTGGGCAAAACGTTGGGCCATGCCGGAAAAGAAGAACAATGGAACCGTACCTGAAGCGAGAACGACGGAGGCCTTGAACGGACCGAGGTAGAGGTGCACGAGTGACGCCTTGTCTGGGGTAACAAGGAACGCGTTCGTCGCGAACTTGGGCCATCCCTGCGGGAAGTCCACCGTGCAGCAGCTGCGCTGGACATTGAATTCAAGCATCCGACCGCTCAAGACATCGCTCACGGGTAATTTGGTTCCAGGCCGAACACGTTTGAGTAGGGGCTATGAGGAAAATATGAGAATGCATCGAAACGATCAAGATACTACTAACCCGTCTTCGGGGAAAGGATTTGGCTGGCACGAGGTTAGCTCCGAATATTTGAGTCGAAGAAGGAATCATACCGTCATGTTCTTGGTCGCGACCTGATTCTGCTGTTGTAGATACTGGCGGGCCCACATGTCTGAAACAGCTCAGTCATGGTCTGGCGTGACTTGAGAAGCCAAACCTCCGGTCAGCGTCGCGGGAAGGGCGTTATACGCCATTCTCTCGACCTATAGACCATCAGAAGGCCTTCATAATACAGCGAGGGCCAGTTCTCACTTGGTCCGCAAACTTCAGGTCTCCGATGACTTGGTACAAGTACGAAGCGGAGAACATCGCTTCCTGTTAGGAAGGCGTGAATACTTGCCGGTCAGGCTAATAAAACGCACGCACCACCACAAGACACAATTCAGTCCTACGGAACCAGTCAGACTTATGGAAATAAATAAGAGTCGCAACAGAAAAATGCACCCTCGGACGGCTTCGAGGCCAGCAAGGTATTCGTCTGCCGCAAAAGCCCCGGAAGGCCGGCCGTGGTACTTGAACAGCATGTCCCACCCCTTGCTCGCAACGTCGAGGTCTAGCGGACGCGTCAACAACATCAGTACGAGATAAACGAGTCTAGGCATACCGGACTGGTTGTGCGTGAATCGGTAGGTCGCCGGAAGGGCCTTGAGGCCTTCGGCCATATTCACGCCGTGCCACTGCGCTCGTGTGGATCAGAAATAAAAACGTGGAATAGGGAACGCACGGAAAGCTCTGGGAAGGGGTTCTCTAGTTTCTCGGCTGTCGGAAGGGTGTGAGATAGAGAGCATTGCGAAAGCGTATCCAAATCACCTTCAATCTTGGGGAAGAACTATATACGCCCTGTGAGCACTGAACGTCCCGACGGAAAAATAAAATCACCTCTTCCGAAAAGACGAGCTCCCATGGGATGCCGCTGAGCTTGGACTCCTTCATGGTGTCGATGAGGAGGTCCTCCTGCCCATTAGGGTGATTATCATAAAGCCTGGTATCATCAGTCTCAGTCAACGCCGGGCCAGAAGGCAACCAACCACTGCAGCACATAAACAAAATCCTCCCAGCGCGTCGCGGCCCACTCGTCCGTCCCATTTCCTGCAAGAAATACACGACATCAGCCACGGCCCGCGCGCAGGTCGCACGCGCCTCACCTGCTTTGAGCATCGCGTTCGCGAGCGGGACGAACTTGTGCAGCGCCGCGACAACCTGGGGCGTCACCTTTATTCATTTACGCGTTAGGTCTGCTAAAGCGCTTGTGCAGAGAGCGCACCTCCGGGTACGCCTCCGTCATCTGAATCGCGCCGATCATGAACGGATATCTACAGTAGGACGCGTCGGACACGGGCGCACACGTTTAAAGGAAATACGCACCGGCCCCAGAGCAGCCTTCGCTTCTCCGTCCCGACCTCGGGGCCCAACCACCCGCTCGCGTCCTGCGTGTCGATCACGTAGTCGAGGAACTCGCGCGTCTTCTCGTTGATCACCGTCGCGTTCGCCAGCACCCCGTTCGGCACCATCGCATTCTGCCCGCCATATCAGCATGCATGTGCCTACCATTGCGGTGGGTGTAGCTCACAAACCAGTAGCTCCCCGCTGCCGAAGGCGTACTAGTATCAGCGTGTACCGCGTATGAACCGCATGCACGGACGCACCTTCCTCCAAGTACGAGTAGGCGGCGCTCCCGCCCACCCAGTCCGTATCGGCTACCCTGCGAACGCGTTTAGCTTTTGACGGCGCGGACGCGCGTGGACCAACCATTTGTAGAATTCGTGCTCGTGGCCAGCGAGGCCGTTAGTCTGGACCATGAGCTGGTCATACAGCCATCCCGTTGGGTGGATTTGACCCAACGGAAGGGTCAAGAATTTCTTTGGCGCGACTACATAGAAGAGAGGTGAGCCATCCCAATGCAACAGAACAAACACCTACGCGTCGCGTGGCCAGCTGCAGCCAAGGAGGCCACCGAGAGGAGCAGAGGTAACATGGATCACTGCAGAGTGCAACTCTCGCATATCTTGCTGATATCTTCGCAGCGGAAACAATCCGGGCCGCCGAGATAAGAATAGATACGCGTCGGGATAGGCGCGCTGCCAGGCTCCGCCGCGGCGAATGAAATACATTTCTAATAGTTCTATACCCGAGTCCGCATAAACCACGTACAACTACAGCACAGCGATGGTACCTGTCTCCTCGCGCTCAGTGAACAGCAAGCTGATGCTCTCCCCGTTGTGGGTTCGCCGTATGCTCTCTGCGATGGTGGGGCTCACGTCGATGGTGACCAGCTTGGAACAGAGCTCCTGGTGCTTCGTCTGCGGGATGGTATTTGTAACCTGGGCTGGTTGAGCAACGATCAATAAAATAGTATATGAAATGGGCGCACCACGAGCTCGACGATGGGGAGCTGGTCTATCAGGCTAAGATTCGTCTCGGAGAGCAGACCTAAACCGCTTGAGGACGGCAGCAGCAAGCGACGAGAAACGACTCACCATGGGATATCAGAACATGCACTGCCTTGGCGCCTTTTTCGTGGAGCGTGTTCGCCGCCAAGGTCAGAGTGTGGCCCGTGTCGATCATGTCGTCCACGAGAATCGCAACCTGGGACTCGCTGAGCATATAGAGCAACGCCACAGAAGAGTACGGACCTTGTCTTTAACGTCACCCACCAACAGCTCCATCCTCTCCGGCGCGTTTTCCCGCTTCCTGTCGCGTTGGCGGTGAATGAGAGCAAACTCGACGCCGAGTTTGTCGGCAATGGCTGTGACACTGGAGAGACATACGCGTTCAGCGCGTGGCAGGACTCACACGGAATTATGTACATACCGCTTCGCGCCACCCGCGTCTGGGCTGACAATGATGCTGTTTTCCCAACCGGGGATCTGGCGCTTGATGTAGGTCAACATGAGGGGCTCGGACCACAGGTTGTCGACGGGGATGTCGAAGAAGCCTTGAATCTGGCTAGCATGGAGGTCCATGGTGATGACATGATCGCAGCCGGCGACGACGAGCATGTTGGCGACCAGCTTGGCGGTGATGGGTGCGCGCGACTTTTCCTTTTTGTCCATGCGTGCGTAGGGGAAGCACGGGATGACTGCGGTGATGCGACGCGCGGAGGCAGTCTTGCAGGCGGAGATGAGGATGAGAAGTTCCATGAGGTTGTCGTTGACGTCGCTGCAGCCGGACTGGAGGATGAAGACGTCCTCGTCGCGCACGGACTCTGAGATCTTTACGTTGATCTCGCCGTTTGAAAACTTTTTGACGGTACAGGGGACAAGGGGAACATTGAGCCTGGGTTTCAGGGAATTAAAACACCAGTCCATGGACTGAATTGTTTCGCGGAAACCGGTAGCTCACCGCTCGGCCACAGCTTGGGCGAGCTCGGGGTGGCTATTCCCTGTGCAAGTTAGCTAGTCGGTGGCTACGAGGTACGTTGAAGACATACCCGTAAGGATGCGGATAGAGTTGTTGTGATACATAGGGAGTATGTAAGGTAGAAGGGGAGGGTGTGTGTGGAGGATGGGAGTGGCTATTGCATGGAGGTTAAGAGAAAGGAGCGCTGGTTGTACAAATTTAAGGCAAGTAGTTAAGGAAAAGTTTTCGTTTGAGCTCCGAGGAATCACGTGCAAGGAATGAAATTGCACTGCAAACGGCTAAGAGGAGATCGGCATGTATATGCCGTCAGACGGATTTGGCCCAAAAAGGCCTTACATCCAGGCCCAAAATTTGCACCCTCGATCCACATAAGGACGTAAGTTGGCTAACTGTAAGCATAGCCCAAGCGACAATTCATCCGATAAATTCCTTTTCACCTCCTGCAGGACTCAAAACACTAAATTTGACCCAGTGTGGCGCGTCTCGATTTTGATGCATAGCGAGAAAACATTAGTATCTGAGCACCGTTCATGAGGACAGATCAGCCATACTGACGGGTATGCGTCGTTCGAAGGTCCGAGAGGGCTCGAAATCGACCCACCTGAAGGCTGGCAGTGATCACAATGCGTACATCTTTGAGCGAGAAACTCACTTGAGATCATCGGCAATTCCCGAGTACCTCAACAGTCAGCATGTGACGCAGTCCAGACCTGCCTAGACCATCGAGCAACCAATCGGAAGCCGGTCTGATGAAATCTGATGGCCGCCGGCGATCGACCCGGGAACCAAAATGACCGCCGAATGGAGCCTAAACAGATCCGAATCGGACCTTTAACTGCATACTATCTGACCCAATGGGTCTGGATTTGCACAATGGGTCTGGATTTCCTTTTTCTCTCTCCCTCCTGTCGCTCCATGCCCCCGGTTTTTTCCGGCATTGTTATATATACTATTCGTCTATAGCTATGTAAAATAACTAAGGGATCCGAGGCTTAGGAGATATTGAGAAAGAGTTGCCGGCGCATCAAGTCGGGTCCATTTTCGGACACTGCTCATGTTCTGAGCTCAGTGCGTCCCCCCTGCTTCCGGGAAAATTTGAGGTATTTTATGTATTCAATAGAACACTTCTTACCTCTTTCATTTTTTTTGCCGGAGCTGGGCTGGCGTGTACTGGGTGGAGGGACGGCGCGCGTGACAAATTCAATCTCCGATCAAAGCCATTTATGCTGTGACATTTCGTGACCATATGCGCCTCTACTGCCAGTACACGCCAGGCCCACCCCGGCAAAAAAATGTAAAGTGGTAGGGAGTGTTCTATTGAATACATAATATACCTCAAATTTTCCCGGAAGCAGGGGGGACGTACTGAGCTCAAAACATGAGCAGTGTCCGAAAATGGACCCGACTTGATGCGCCGGCAACTCTTTCTCAATATCTCCTAAGCCTCGGATCCCTTAGTTATTTTACATAGCTATAGACGAATAGTATATATAACAATGCCGGAAAAAACCGGGGGCATGGAGCGACAGGAGGGAGAGAGAAAAAGGAAATCCAGACCCATTGTGCAAATCCAGACCCATTGGGTCAGATAGTATGCCGATCTCCTCTGTTAAGTGCTACTACGGCGGGACACGGATCGTAATATTCTCCACAACATACTCAGAGTCCGCGTACCCCAGCATCTGTGCCATGTACGAGCTGCCAAACAATTGTCAGGAAAAAACGCCTCCAAGTCGATTGGCTACTCACCTATTCAATCCCTTCACCTTCAGTATCTGTGCCGAGTTGTAGTTTGCCAGCCCCCGACCGACCTCCACTACGTCCGCCTCACTATCCTCGTCCGCAGGTCTTGCCACCTCCGCCAGGGTCGTAAAGGACATCGACCTCGACAGCGGCTCCAACGACGTGATCGACGAAGACATCGACGATGCCGCCACCAGCGTTGGCGTAGTCGGCCGCGTCTCAAGCGGGGACGGCATCCGCACCGCCGAGTCGTCCGCGCTCGAGCCCTCGGGTCGTCGTCGAATGACGATGCGCACCGCCTGCCCCGATGCAAACGCGCCGATAACCCCATGCACGCCGGCCGCCAGAAGCCGCCCACCCGACTCGCGGCGCGACAGCACCCTGTGCGCGCCCGAATCGATGATGACGCTCCCGGCCGGGAAGAGCGTGTGGCTGGTCCACGACTTCAGGTCGCGCATCGGCATAATAGACGCAGTGAACACCGTGTGTGGCGGACGAATCAGGGTGGGCGTAGCAGGGTCCGGCGGCTGTACTGTCGGGCTTGATCGCCCCGAAAGAGACTCGGAGGGCGTCCCCGGTAAAGATTTTTGCGCGTTGTGGTACTCGATGATGGCAAATATGCTTTCTGGGTTTTTGCTGGACGAGATTATCGTCGTGACTCCGGCGCCCGTGGCGATTTCTGCCGCAATGAGTTTTGTCTCCATCCCACCAGTTCCGAGACTCGAGCCGAGCGTAGTAGTACTTACTATCGCGTCCGGTCAGCGCGCTGCTTAGGTAGGCAGATAGGCTCGTACCTTGTGAGCGAATGGTCGCTATTGACGTGACGACTTCTATCTGTTTCGCAAGCGGGTTTTTCCGTGGATTGGACGTGTACAACCCGTCCACATCGGTGAGCAGAAAAAGATAATCCGCGTGAAGCATCGAGGAAGTGACGGCCGAGAGGGTATCGTTGTCGCCAAATTTAATTTCCTGGCCATGGTGTCAACGGGCACCGTCCATGAACATCCCAACTACTCACGCTGACGGAAACCGTATCGTTCTCGTTCACGATGGGCACCACACCCATCGAAAGCAGTTCCTTGAACGTGTTGACCGCATTCAAATATCTTGTGCGCTATGTAGGCAAAATGAGCAACCGGCGTGCGCGCTTTTCTAGAACGCACATCGGATATGTCCCCGCGCGTTAGTAGCACCTGCGCGATCGGCTGCTCCAGCTGCCCAAACAAATTATCCCACAGCGCAATGAGCCGTCCCTGCCCAATCGCCGCTAGCGCCTATTCCATATCAGACGCGTTTCTGCGCGTAAATTAAACAGTTCGATGTTCACCTGCTTCCCGGACAAGCTCTTCGGCCTGCTCGCCATGTCCATGCGCTTGAGGCCGACGCCGATCGCGCCGGAGCTAACGAGGACGACCTTGTGGCCCTGCTGGCGCAGGTGGACCACGGTCTCGACGACGGACGAGAGGGTCGACAGCAGGGGCTGGTGTGTCTTTTCGTGAACAATTGAGGAGGTCCCTGGGCACGCGGTACATTACATGCATGAGTCTCGGGAGACTGGAACAACGCGGGCCCGCTGCCGACCTAGTTTAATGACGATCGTGCATGGGTGGCGGACGCGGGCCATCGTCGTTCGTTCGTTCGTTCAAGTCAAGAGAGAAGGTGAGCTTGGTTGTGTTGTTTTTGGAGGACACATGATGGCCTCTCGAAAATCAACCATGACCTTCAACTTGCGAACAACCTGGTCCGCTTGCCGCGACCAAGATTATTACCTAGAAACTGTAGTATTTCAGGTGAGTATGCAGCATTGAAAAACAAGGGATGAAGGGTCATCGCATGTAGGTTCAAAGTACCCTTTTCAGGGTTCCCCGCTATCAATTTGAGCGCCACTCGGAGATCTTTGCGGCCACATTTACTCTTCCCCAAGCGGGTGGGATCAGTGAAGGATCAGAAGACAAAAACCCCATTAAATTGGAAGGCATAAGCCACCTGGACTTCCAGAGACTTTTGAAAGTGTTGTACCCACTGTACGTCGCCGCGTTAACACTGCTCGTGCTCCTAAGGGATTTACACTACAAATAGGACCGCCATTCCTAAAACACCTGAATTACACGGGTATGAATGGATCTCCGTCCTGAAGCTCGCGAATCTGTGGCACTTCCTCGAAGTCCGCGAACTCGCGATCGAGCAACTTACCAGCCACGCCCAGTCGTTGGATTGTATCGAGCGAATCCTGTTTGGTCGGCAGTACGGCGTTGCAGCATGGCTCCGCTCAGGATACACCGACCTCGCCCAGCGCAAGGCGCCCATTTCTGTAGAGGAGGCAGCAAAGATTAGCTGGGAGGTTGCGTTGCAGATCTACCAAGCGCGAGAGGCGGTCGTCGCGAAGTCGTCGTTGTCTCCTGCCAATCCGTACCATACTCTGAGTCTCGGCGACCTGTTCCAGGCAGAGTTCACGCGGGCAGACGCCGCGTACAAGCCGCCTAAAACTCAACTTCTTGTGCACCCTCCGCACGAACCGAATCCTCCACGCGGCAATGTTGTTTCAGGGAGCCCTTTTGCCGCGAGCACCCCTACTGCCATCTTCACTCTGGGCGGCGCCTCCACTACCTCCAACCCTTCTGGCGGGCTTTTCGGAGCTAGCGCCCCTACTCCTGCAGCTGCTGCCAGCGCTTTGGGCAGCGCCCCCACTACCACCAACCCTTCTGGCGGTTCTGCGGCGTTCGGAGCCAGCACCGTTACTCCTGCGGCGGTTGCCGGCGCTTTGGGCGGCGCCTCCACGACCACCAACCCTTCTGGCGGGCTTTTCAGAGCTAGCGCCCCTACTCCTGCAGCTGCTGCCAGCGCTTTGGGCAGCGCCCCCACTGCCACCAACAGTTCCAGCACCGTTACTCCAGCGGTTGCCGGCGCTTTGGGCGGCGCCTCCGCTACCACCAACCCTTCTAGCGCGTTCGGAGCTAGCCCCTTTACTTTTACAGCTGCTTCCAGTGCTTTAGGCAGCGCCTCCACTACCACCAACCCTTCTGGCGCGTTTGGAACTAACACCCATACTCCCATTCACAGCACCAGTTAGCCCGGTAACCGATCTCTCGTATGATATGAAGACAAATCGTTCATAGAGAGACCGGTCGAACTGAGTTTGAAATTGCATAGCAAGCGAGCGATCACGTTTCTGGCACATGCGTAGCCACCACCAGAGGAATTACTTATAGACCTAGAATTTACAATAGAATTTGGGTAGACACAGTATGTTTATAACATTACGGATGCGGAACAGGTTCAATAACACTGATCGTCAATTTCGTTGATACAACATGAGTAATGGTGTGATGATTCACGGAGACTCTTGAGAAGGTCAAAGGGGATTTAGACATGATTTATGATGTTCATTTTATTTCACCCTGCAGATAAAAATCTCACAAAACTTAACAACTCATACTAGTCGTTCGCATTCTCAATCTGGATGTTTCGTGGTCGGACACGTGCCAGAAACGTGATCGCGCGCTTGCTATGTAATTTCAAACTCAGTTCGACTCCGGGTCTCTCTATGAACGATTTGTCTTCATACGAGAGATCGGTTACCGGTCTAAGCACCAGTGCTTTCGGCAACCCAAATTCTGGTGCCCTCCTCCCACTTCACTCTTTCCACCCCGTCGTCCTTTTGGTGCACCTGACCCAGCGGGTTCTGGGAGTGGCTCTTGACTACTTACTGAGAGTTGATTCAAGCTGAATGTATGTATACATAGACTGCTGATTCTCCCTACTTCGGCTCCGCGAATGCAGGATACTCGCTCTTGAACCCTCCAAGCCAGCCCAGCCAGTTCCCCAGTGCGTAATTGGCGAAGCGCCCCACGCCGAGAGGCATCTCGAGCACGACGTCCGCCGAATACATGAACGTGAGCATCTGCACGGGGTTCGGCGCGATGTTCTGCATGGTGCACGACGAGAGGTAGCCGTAGAAATTGCGCACGAACGTCTCGTCGAACCCCGGATTGGGGCCGCCGCGCACGGTGATGTGCACGTCGAGGTCCACGCCCGAGGCGGGGTCAGACCAGAACTGGCAATGCACGCATGAGTTCCGCAATGTGAGGAGAAGAGCTCTGGGTCTGCGTACAGTGTGCCAGTGTCCCGGAGGGATGGTTACAGTCTCTCCGGCTTGGAGCTTGCCTGTCTTGTCGTCGAGGATGTAGCACAGAACGCCGCTTTTCTGGTAGCAGAATCAAAATTTAAATGGAGATAAAAGACACTTTCAAAGTAAATCCGCACAACGTCGAATGTCTCCGTTTGGTATAGATGCCAGTGGTATGGTGCTGGTATAACGACATTTGTTAGGTATGGCGTAGTGCTAGATCTTCGAGTTCACGTACGAGTCGCAGTTGATCCGCGCCCGGCGCTAAGAAAGTTGGAACTTGGAATTAGCGCGAGTCGCACAGACAAGGAGACCACAAAGCGCACCCAGTGTGCGGGTTCGAGTGAGCGAATATCTGCCTCGATGTGAAGCTGCCGTCGTCCCCGCTGTTCAAGGCATACGTGCGAAACGCGCCGCCGAAAAAGACCCACGCGCCGTCGGCCTCGATGACCGGGGCTTGCAGGGGTTGCTGGGTTTCGTTAGTTTGCGTCGAAGTCCAGAATTTAACGTACTTTGGGGAACAGGAAAGAGAGAGCCATGGCGTGGTGAGCGTTAATGCGCTCGTGCGAGCTATTAGTGGCCGGACGTCCTCGGCCGGGAGATAAAGTGAGAGATAAGATCGAGTGACACGGTCATGTGATTGTATCAATATCGACGCGTCTTTTTCGTCTTTCGGTACTGTGGTGTCTCTGCATGCTTGAAAAGCAGAATACATGAAATGCACAACCGCAGTGGGCGCTCGAGCTCAGGCCTGCCGAAATTTGACTTTGTACGACTTACATCCCATTTTCTTGTTCTAGTGTCAACTCTTGTATCCTTTCTTGCACCCTTGTACAATCAACTCTCCGCTCCACTGTACAACCGACTCGATGCAGTAACTACCTGGCTTTTTACGACCTTACATAGGCATTTCTTGTTTTATGGTATAAAATCATGTATTTTGCGCCGTATGTATCAAAGTGATTTTTCGAGCAGGGTTAATGCCCCTACTAGAAGCAACGACTCGCCTGGCTTGATTCGCTCACATGATTCGCTCACACCGCGCGTGCAATTGAGAGTCTTGCGTCGATCTTCGACCAGCGCACGTACCTTTCGACTGCCGGCGACCCCCAAGTTTGTCACCTAGATCAAGCATTGTGTGCCCTGAGAATTGTAGTACATTGACAGGATAAATGAGAGGTAATGTAAGTAGTGTAAGTAGTGTGGTTGCGAAACAGCAGTTCGATGACAATAATGATACAGAAGTCCAGCCAGAAATACACGATACCGGCGCCGCCGCCCCTCAGACGATATCGGAGCCGGTGTCCTCCTTGAACTCTGCAGACGACGCCTCGTCGTCGTCCGACGGGAAGCTTGTGAGGTTCGTCGAGACGTGTCCTATGCCGCTCTTGAAATGTATCGGCGCCGTCTTGGACATCAGCGTGTCCTTCTGCCACGCGCTCCCCTCCGCGAGGCGGTAGATGATGAGCAGGTTCGCGATCTGCTGCGCAGCAGACGCGACGAAGAGCCAGACCTGGTTCGTCGGGTTGCCGACGGCGTACGTGATGAGGAAGAGCACCGCGAAGACGCTGTAGAGCGCGGCGGACTCGACGTTCACGGTCGCGAGGCTGATGTAGTGTGCAACGAGGTCCGGGGGGAGGCTCGCGAGGAGCGTGCGCCGGTACGCGAGGAGGCGGCCCGTGATGAGCAGCGTGAGGATGATGTTCGCGCTGAGGGAGATGGCGTAGTATGACGTGCCATAGGCGAGGGGCACCTTGCTGTACATTGACAAGTTCGGCTGGGAGGACTGCAGCGTCCACAGCGTGCCCATCGCTGTATGTCGTTTGAGGGCTGGGCGGACGGAGGGAGAACGGAGAACTCACCGAAGGAGGCGAGGATGAGGATGCCGGGAAACAAGGTGACGGCCCAGGCGACGCGGTTCCGACCGGACGCAGACCAAATGACCCAGCAGCGCCATAGCTGCAAGATGGACGTGTTAGTTTTCTTTTCTGCTTTTTCGCCGCTTATACTCACCACAAATAGGTCGGAAAGGAACGTGAGGAGGAAGAGAGTGGCGTAGAAAATGACGTTGACCGCAGCGGCTTGGGTGTCCAGGAAAAACTGCCATGGGCCCGCTGCGCAGTGGTCAGATAACAATAGCCGGGATAGCCTGGGCTACTTACTTGGATAGTTTCGGTTGTCAATGTATACCATTTGGACGGTGCGGGCTTGCACGGCGATGAACAGGGATTCGATGAGCAGCATAGCAGTCATATACGCCAAGAGCAGCATGGGCTGCCGACCGTGCTTTCTCCGCTTCCAAAGAAAGAGCGCACAGCTCGTGTAGAGCACGAGCTGTATGCCGTAGCCCGTCCCACACACGACGTCGCCTGCCAACTGCCACCCACGATTTCGTCAACCAAAAAGCATCTGAGGGAGACTAATACCGACGAAGTTGCGCTCGAGCTGAATGACTGATTCAGATTCGTCGGGGCCATAGTACGGCGACATGTTGTGTCGAGGATGTCCTTGTCAATCAAGGCAGGGGGGTTAGTGTCGCAGAAGGCAGGTTATAAGTGAGCGCATTTTCAGTCTGCCAGTGGCCAGGAACGAGGAACCTTGTTTCATTTGACCTTGCATTTGACAGAAAGTTCTTGGAAGTTTGACACTGATCACCGTGAACGCGGAGTAATCAGCGGGGAGCTACATAGCGATTGACCACCCTGGTTGTCCTAATAGTAAGAGCACACAGACCTTGACAAGACCCCAAATGGGAAATATCACGTGAAGCTCGCGAAATCGTCAACTTCTGCTTTCCGGCCCAGGTTCTAGCTCCATGCCACTGAATTTTTGCGTAGACACCCATTTTTATATACCATGCATGTTCCTGTGTAGCTAAAATATTGTTTTTCTTGGACGTTGGCCTCAGATTGAATTATTTATCTTTTTAGCTATTTGTCAGCTCCAGCGGTCGGCGACCCCGATTAGGCCTAGACGAACTACGTACGATTACGCGGAGACGTCGCTAAGCTCTCAAACCTTTTTTTTTTCATTGGCCCTGGAGGTTGATGTCGGGAACTTTAATCCCGCCTGCCTCTTGGGTCGTCCAGGGTCGTCCTCGTCAAATCGAGGACTAATTTTGCTGGCAGATTGTACTGTAGACCCCATCGATTTCAAAAGAAAGCTTGAACGTCTTGTCGGCAACTAGGTAGCAGACCAAACGTAATCGTAGCACTCGATCACCGCTTGACAGTGTCAAATGTCCAGCATGCTAGCAACAGCTAGCAGCATTATCCAGGGCAGTCCCATTTGATTTTTCTTTCTCAAGTTTTGCAGCCACTGGTGACTGCGCCGGTTGGATCCGTAGGCAGGCTAAAGATCCGCTTGGCATTCAAATTTGGGGTTTTCTTTACGCAATGAAGCTGGGGTTGCTTGAGAATATCACAAAGACTGAAAATGCAAGTTGGCTGCAAGCAAGATGGAATCAGCAAACCTTGATTAAACCGGAGACACCGGCCCGGTGCGCTTGCACTTGTTTCTTCTCAAGGCCTTTGCCTTTAGCTCCTTTTTTTTTGTCGCGTCCAAATCGCGTTTCTCCCAACAAGGTCACGCTTAACCTTAGCGCTATCTCTGGTGCAAACATCCGCAATTGCTTTCTGCCTCGAGTCGAGGTGTATTGCCGTTTCCTGTTTTTATAATGGGAGACGGTATCGCAGTGGAATCTAGTGACACTCAAGCATTTGTGCTGCATAATGCACCGATATCTGACGATGGGGAATATTCATCCAAAATATGATTTCGCCCCAAATCAGGTGCTGATCTAGCCCGGATTTCAAGTCCTGATCTAGCCTGCCACGAAAAGTCCTGACCGAGCCCGACTTTTGACTGTCAACCAAGCCTCTCCAGAACTGTTGACCGAGCCCAACCCCACTGCAAACTGAGCCTGAATCAGCCGTCAACCGAGCCTGATTCCACCACTGACCGAGCCCGACTTTCTACCACTGACCAAGCCCACCTTTTGAAACCTGATCTAGCCCGACTTTCAACTCCTGACTTAGCCCAACTTTTACATTTTCGAGTCTTGACCAAGCCCGGCTTTTCTGCTTTCTACTCCTTATCTAGCCCACCCGCAGGTATGATCATCTCGACCGGTCTTTGCACTGAAAATCATTCTACCAGAATCAACTGTATCAAGTCAATAGCTGCGACTGTGGACCCCATACATGTTTTGTCATGTCCCTCCTCAGCTTCCGGCAGTTCAATCACCTCACTCACTTGAACCAAGTTGTTACTCTCCAGGCCGTTCAGAAATTCAGGTTTGTTTTTGTGGAACTGATGAAGCTTAAAACGCGCCAATTGAGGGTGGGGAATGAAGAATGCGGCAACAACTCAGACATGCCAGTTGGAACTTCATGAGCACCTAGATCAAATTGAAGCATCTAATGTGCTCAAACAGACCCTGGTATCTGAAGTTTGGTCCGATGTGGAAGTTTTATCACGGTGAGCACTGCACAGTTTATGAGAATGATGTCTGAAACAATTTCTGAAGTGCCCCTACACCCGACAAGCGAGTTGAATAATCCGATATAATATCTTCTAATTGAAACTGATTTGAATGGAGGCAGTGAATCTCCATTGACTCCTCTTATTTCTTCTGACCCGATATCTCTGTTGCTTCGCCGAATCGAGCGCACCAACAGGAAATAAAAGAAGATCATCTATGTAGTAGATAAAGCTAGCTGGGCTTGGAATAAAATTGTACTGTCCTGGAAAATGAAAATGAGAGTCAATGCTCACTAGCACTCATGTAGTTGTTAAATGATATACATAGGTAATAGTACACATTGCATTGGCCAGAAGTTGGAAGGAAAAAGTTGTGCTCGGTTAGGAGTTGGTAATATAAAAGTTGGGGGCTAAGTCAGCGGTTGAAAACTTGAAAGTCGGGCTCGGTCAGGAGTTGAAAAACCGAGCTAGATCAGGAACTAAAAGGCGGGCTCGGTCAGTGGTTAAAAGTCAGGCTCGGTCAGTGTTAAATTGGGCTTGGTTCACAGTAGCATTGGGCTCGATAAGGGAGATGTCGATGATTCCCCTTGAGGGATAAAAGGTCGGACTGAGGGTAGATATATAATAGAATATTTATTGGTGGTCTTTGACCGCTATGTATGCCGGGAAGGGGATGAAGAGGGAGAAACAATGAATGCTGAAGGACAATGCTAATAGGAGGGGGAGGGTTTGCGTGAGGGCTGGGCCGCTTCGCGGCCCGATTCGCTGGACCATCGCCGCTCCATCAAGTGGGCGGGACTGCGAATCGGGGAAATGCCCGCGAGGCCCAGCACCTGTATGCAAGGATTTCGGGTCTCGATGGGGAGACAACCGAAACAACCAAGCGTGAGAAAGGGATGGGTGGGTGGCCAAAGAAAATTTATGAGGGTGAGGTGCGAGGAGGAGGGATTGAGGACGAGAGGAAAGAGACGCGATGGACGCGTCGAAGCGAGAATGATCACGTGTATTAGATGTTCTAGACAAATAATGGTACATCATCTAATCTCCCTTATCTAGCACTCAGGCTGGCTCCACCTAAGGGAGCACCTACGTTGTTACGTTTTGACCTCTTAGGTCGGTTAAACGAGGTGTATAAACCTACCTAAGAGGTCCGAATAGTGTAGGATGCCGACACCAATCAATCTTCTATTAGTCATCGATCTTTTTATGGCTAAATCGCTCCCACCGTCGCGGCGGCGAGGCAGGCAACGGCACCCTCGGCATCTCCCGACCACCCCTATGTTCAACCGACGGGAGCCTCCGGCACGGCTCCCACTGGCTGGTTTTCTGCCCCATTGCTAGTATATAGTATGGTTGCTAGTTTTAATATATTTTTGTGATGTTTGTGTTGAAATTGACGTTGGTTGGCCTCGTTTACGGGCGAAATCATTCATCTGTCAGAGCCTCTGTCGCGACTTCACCTGGCTTCCCTGCTGCCCCATTGCTAGTGAGTGGTAGGATTTATATTTACACTGTATTGATGTTGTTTCTGTGCTAAATCAGCGTTCGTTGTGCTGCAGGTACGGTCGGATTTCCCCTCCGTCGGATGCCATCAAAATTTCAAAATTATTTATAGGACCTGTTCGAACATGCTGCGAATGTTCAGTAATTATGTTGGTATGATTATGTTATAAACTGAACCGTATGTTAATATGTATGTACTCAGTACGTCGTAACAGTACTGGACAAATACCTGAACCGTATGTTAATATGTATGTACTAAGTAAAATATCAGTCCTGGTATTGTCCATGAGAAATTGCTGAAGCTCACCTCAGTACGTCGTAACAGTACTGAGGAAAGCTTGTGCCGGCGCGTCTCTTTCACTAAGATCCCGCGCTCGGCCCGATCACCCGATGACAGCTGATCTCCGAGATTGCTGTGCAGCTTCGTCTGCTCCAACACTCCTCCTCAATTCGGAGACGGCTTCAATCCCATCTCAGACCTGAGCTTCTCGAATGCCGACGGCTGTAGCGCCTTGGTGAACGCATCCGCAACATTGTCTGCTGAAGGCACATCGGCAAAATGCACAATCCCCCGCTCGACGCACTCGCGACTGTAATGGTGCTGTGTCTTGATGTGCTTGGCTCGCTGGTGGAATGACGGATCCTCCGTGAGTATGCGCGCTCCGTTGTTGTCGATGAAGATGACAGTAGGGTCCTTCTGCTCCCAATCTAGGCCAAGCAAGACATTCCGAATCCATACTGCTTCCTTCGTCGCTGTGCATGCAGCCATGTACTCGGCTTCGGTGGAAGACGTCGCGGTGGTTGCTTGCTTCTTGGACATCCAGGAGACGATTCCGGATCCCAATGAGAAGCAATACCCCGAGACCGAGCACCGTGTATCCGGGCAGTTGGCATAGTCGGAGTCGGTGTAACCGATGAGTCGAGAGATTTCGTCACCTCCGAGTTCGAGTTCGTAGTTTCTCGTTCCCTTGAGGTATCTGACGACATTTATGGCTGCCTTCCAGTGCGCTTCCCCATGGCCGCTATTGAATCGGCTAAGAGTGCTGACTGCGTGCATGATGTCGGGACGCGTGGAAATTGCGAGATACATGAGGACTCCCACAAGCTGCCTGTATGGTTGAGCTGCAGCTCTTCGTCCCTCCTCCTCGGATTGTGGGAGGTCGCGTTTGGTGAGCCTCGTATTCGGAGGAAGTGGTGTTTTGACTGGATTCGCATCCCTGCAGCCGTATTCCACAACGACACGGTCTATGAGGGCCTTCTGTGAGAGATACACGGTGCGCTTGCCCCTGTCCCGTCTTATGGCCCAGCCAACGATGAAGTTAGCGTCCGCGCGCGAGATCTGCCACTCTGCACTAAGCTCCTCCTCAAACCTTTGCTCCTCCTGACTGCTGCTGGCTGCCACGGTGAAATCGTCCACATGTACGGCGGCAAAAATTGTTCCTGACTCGCGTTTGCAATAATAGATGCAGTGCTCGACACTGAGCTGTGTGAAGCCGATTGCCTTCATCCGTGAGTCCATGTGTTTGTTCCACAGTCGCCCGCCTTGTTTCATGCCATATAGTCCCTTCTTCAGCTCCCATACCCAATCCTCCTTGCCGATCTCTTCGAAACCTTTTGGTTGTTCCATCCAGGTCGTCTCGTCGATGGCGCCATAAAGGTACGCTGTTTTCACATCAATTTGAGTGAGTTCAAAATCCAGTGCGGCCGCTAGGTGGAAGAGGATTCGTAGGGATTCAGCTCGGGCTGTAGGTGAGGTCGTTTTTGTATAGTCCTTGCCATATATCATCTGATGGCCTAGGAGGACATAACGCGCTTTATATCGGGCCACCGCACCCATGAAGTCGCGTTTCGTCCGGAAAACGAATTTTCCTCGCATCACCTTGCGGCCTTTGGGAACAGCTGAACGGGGGACGAGTACGTAGACTCCCATTTCCCTGATGGACTTGAGCTCATCGTGCATTGCCTCGAGCCATTCTTGTGCGAGTGGGCTTGCGAGAGCGTCTTTTGCAGATTTAGGGTCATCCGGATGCTCAAGATTGAGCTGTGAATCATCAGCTATGAGGGCGTGAAGGGTAATGGCATCGATGAGGGCATGGGCATCATTCTCGTTGGGTACGTGCCCTCTCCGCTTTGCTTCCCTGTTCTCTTTAATCCTCTCTCCTGCGTCTTTAGCTTCATCTACCGCACGTCGGAGTCTTTCTTCAGCAGTTTCTCCCGGGATGCGGGTGCTACGGCGAGGAGTAGGATCGGGCTGTTCAGGATTGGGAGCGGGCTCGGGATTTGGGGCAGGCTCAGTCGGCAACACATCTTGCTCATCGTCGTCGTCCTGTTCGTCCACCGTCACGATCGGTGGTGAAGGTGTAAGGATGTCCTCTTCCGCATTTACGACCCTTCCGGGTTGGAGAGGTCTCGGAACGGCCTGGTGGGATTCAATGAATTGGACATGGTAGGAGGTGATAACGCGACGAGAAGGTTTGTGATAGCAGATATAGGCTTTCGAGTCTGGGGAGTAACCAATAAGCTGGCATTCCAGAGAGCGGTCGAAGATTTTCGGGTTATGCTTGTTCTGAATCAGCGTAAACGCCTGACAGCCAATTTCGCGCAGGTGAGAGAGGTCTGGTTTCTCATTGTACCAAGCCTCATATGGTGTTTTGCCGCGTTGGTAGGTTGTGGGGCGTCGCTGTGCGATATAACCAGCTGTCTCAACAAAGTAGTCCCACAAATTTGCAGGCAATGCACAGGCTGAGCGCATGGACCTTGCGAGCTCGAACACGGTTCGGTGTCGACGCTCTACCATGCCGATGTGTGCTGAGGTATATGGGGCCGTCATATGCATCTTTGTGCCTGCACGAGCTAACCAGTCCTTCATCTGCTCGCTCTTCAGCTCCCCGCCATCTACGCGATAAATGCCGACTTCTTCGCCGGACTCCTGGCGTCTCTGGTTCTCCCAGCGCTTCAGCTCTGCAAACACTTGGTCTTTGGTTCGCAACGGTATGCACCAGGTCATGTCCGTGTATTCATCAACCAATTCCATAGAATAATAGTTACGACGCTTCGATTCCACCGCCTCTGGCCCAGTCAGGTCTACGTATACTACCCCAAGCTTCCTCGTTGACCTCGCATGCGTGCGTGTTTTAGGTACGGGTGTACGGGTCTGTTTTCCGAGGATGCAGTGTTTACAACTTGGGGGTAGCTCCGAAAGATCGACGGGCATACCTTTCGCCATGCCTTGCTCGGCCATTTTGCGAATGGTTGAAACGCCTATGTGTCCGAGTTGGGCGTGCCACGTTTGGAGGCTAGCGGGAGGTAGTTGGGTTGTGGCGATGTGAGCGACGGCCGGGACAATCGTCCCGTTGAGCGAATAGAGTTTCTTCCCATGACGGGTTCCCCTGGCGACGACGGTGTTGTTGTTGTTGGTGATCGAAAAACCAACATTGGTGAATGTCGCGCTGTGGTCCTCGTCGGCGATGCAGCCGATGGAGAATAGCCGCATGGAGGCTCGGGGTACGTATAAGGCGTTCCGGAGGATAAACACCTGCCCGTCGTCGCCACGCACGTGGATGTCGCCCTTTGCGATGGCTTCAATGTATGTGCCGCCAATGCCCCAGATCCTCTGCGGACTAATGGTTTGCAGAGTATAAAAATCGCTTTTAACGGGGGAGAGAGTTACGGTGGCGCCAGTGTCAGCGGCGAAGGGAGAATGTTCAATGGCGGCGAATACAATGTCATCTGTCTTTGCGAACATGGAAAAATCTGACGCGTTAGAGTCGCGACGGGTGTGGTATGCCTCGTACAGCCCCTCGAGTTCGGAATTCGAGGTAACACCTTCAACAGTGGTGGTCGCAATGGCAGCAGTATCTGCGTCCGAGTCGTCAACCATGGTGAAGTAAACGGTCTTGCCGTTCCCATCCTTCATGGTGAATCGAGTTTTCCCGGGCGACTTCACACTCGTGGTGCTCGAGGGTTTGTCCCCTTGCTTGGAGTCTTTCTCCTTGCGACGTGCCGCCCTACGCTCGAGCACTTCGTCACGCCGGCCCTCCATGGCGCCACCCTTGCCCCAGCATTCGTCGGTACGATGAGGGCCATTACAGGTCGCACAGAGGCCACTCTTGGTGTTCTTAGCGCCCTGTGGCTTTGCTGTCGTGCGGGCTGCGTTCGCCCTCTCATCCTTCGTCTCCTCCTCCCAACGTATCTTTGCCTTCTCTAACGACTGAACGATGTCCGAAGGGGTGGACTTCTCGTTTTCCTCGTGTTTGTCTCGGACATAGCGGAGTTCAGGCGAAAGGGCATGGAGAAGGATGACGCGCGCGAGCTTGTCCTCGTCGAGGGTGCCGATTTCGAAGATATGCTTGCAGATCTCCCGAATCTGCACCGCCCTGGTGACCATATCCCCGTCGTGGTCGATTCGGATCGAGAGCACATCATCGAGGAGCGAGGTTTGAGTCGAGTCTTTCTGGCGATGCCTCTTCTTCAGCTCGGCCCATATGTCCGACGCAGATTTGATGGCGCAACTGCGGAGGTAGTCTTTCTCCGCGTCCGAAATGTGCATGCGAATGCTGGCCTGGGCGAGGTTATCGTTCTTTGTCCAAATGGGAAGGTCGGAGTCGCCGGCCGCAGGTTTCGTGATGTCCCCAAGCACATACTCCTGGATCCCAGCGTATAGGAAGGCATCTAGTGCTGTCTCGGCCCATCGAACGTAGTTCTTCTTATCCAGGTCGAGCACATCGAGGCCGGTTATGGTTTTGGGTTTGATGGCTTCGAGTGGCATGGTGGTTATCTTGAGTGTGGACAAAGAAAGTGTGAGGTTTTCGATGTCGGGAGGTGTTGTCATATAACGGGGGTGTTGTTAGACTTGGTTGGGTCCAGTTTTCAGCAGCAATAGCCCATAACCTGTTATAAACTGAACCGTATGTTAATATGTATGTACTCAGTACGTCGTAACAGTACTGGACAAATACCTGAACCGTATGTTAATATGTATGTACTAAGTAAAATATCAGTCCTGGTATTGTCCATGAGAAATTGCTGAAGCTCACCTCAGTACGTCGTAACAGTACTGAGGAAAGCTTGTGCCGGCGCGTCTCTTTCACTAAGATCCCGTGCTCGGCCCGATCACCTGATGACAGCTGATCTCCGAGATTGCTGTGCAGCTTCGTCTGCTCCAACAGATTACACTACAGGCTGTTCAATTCAATGCAGGAATGGTCTGACAGGAGGCCTCTGTCTCAACATCAAACCAGTGGGAACTCATCTACATCCCATACATAGAGCAATTATGTGTGCTACTTACCCAAAATGAATGATGGTCGTTGACGGGTTTGTTCCGAGGGGTTTGTTCAGTGGTCTTAGCCTACTTCTCAACATGACAGATGCGGTTTGGATGTGTTGTACTGAACAATCAGGACTGGACTTGAATGAAAATCAATGCATGAACCCCTAGTAAATAATACAACAAGTAATTTGCTGGATTATCAATTCAATGCAGGAATGGTCTGACAGGAGGCCTCTTTTTCAACATCAAACCAGTGGGAACTCATCTACATCCCATTCATAGAGCAATTATGTGTGCTACTTACCCAAAATGAATGATGGTTGTTGACGGGTTTGTTCCGAGGGGCTTGATCAGTGGTCGTAGCCTACTTCTCAACCATGACAGATGCGAATCAGAGGCCTCTGTCTTTCAAGTTTCTGAAGTATATAAACCCAGGGGGGTCTTGGATATTGCCTCCCTAGGTCTGGAAGGACTATACCAGATTATATACACTACATAATGATAGCATAACCAAGAATTTACAACAAACCAGAACTATGTGTGAAATTTCGATGTTTCCCCCCCTCAATTTGTGCCCTACCTCTCTAAATAAATGTCAGTCAGTATTCTAATGTATAGGATAAGCTTGACACAGCTCAAATGAAGATATCTCACACTTGAAATTTTGTGAAAAGTCTTGAAACTGATGTTCTGGCAATTTAACCTGGATTCAACCATGAACTTTACCTGACTTTAGCTCTTATTCGTGCACCATCAAAAAACTTTCATGAGGATCAAAGGGAGTCAAGATCTGTTTGTCAAATATAGTCCGGGTAGTATACAGCTTTCATTTGAGGTCTGGATCACATTTTTCCGCGCACTATTGAGCTCACAGCGAATGTTTTACCGGGGAACCATCTTTATTCTCATGGTGATTGGTCGATCAATTTCCGGCCCGGTCTCCGTCCGATGCCTTCACCTGTCTTTTGTCCACCTCTCCATAGCGATTTGAGCTTCGGTTGAAGGTTGGGCATCTAATTTTGAACTTTTCAGGTCCATATGAAGTTTCAGTTCAGTGCTTGAGGCCTTTATGTGATGTCGGAGGCTCCATCTGGAGTGGGACGCAGGCCTCCTGCTGGTATAATCCAGCAAATTACTTGTTGTATTATTTACTAGGGGTTCATGCATTGATTTTCATTCAAGTCCAGTCCTGATTGTTCAGTACAACACATCCAAACCGCATCTGTCATGTTGAGAAGTAGGCTACGACCACTGATCAAACCCCTCGGAACAAACCCGTCAACGACCATCATTCATTTTGGGTAAGTAGCACACATAATTGCTCTGTGTATGGGATGTAGATGAATTCACACCGGTTTGATGGTGAAACAGAGGCCTCCTGTCAGACCATTCCTGCATTGAATTGAACAAATTATTTAGGGATATTTATCCAGCCTGTATTGTGATCATACCAACATAATTTCTGAACACTCGCGGCATGTTGGAACAGGTCCTATAAATAATTTTGAAATTGATGGCATCCGACGGAGGAGAAATTCGACCGTACTTGCAGCCCACGAACACTGATTTAATACAGAAACAACATCAATACAGTATAAATATAAATCCTACCACCCACTGGCAATGGGGCAGCAGGGGAGCCGGGTGGAAGTCGCGACAGAGGCTCTGACAGATGAGGGATTTCGCCCGTAAACGAGGCCAACCAATGTCAATTTCAACACAAACATCACAGAAGTACACTAAAACTAGCAGCCCTACTATACACTAGCAATGGGGCAGAAAGCCAGACAGTGGAAGCCGCGCTGGAGGCTCCCGTCGGTTGAACATAGGGGTTTCCGGGAGATGCCGAGGGCGCCGTTGCCTACCTCGCAGGCGACGCCGTCGCGACGGTGGGAGTGATTTAGCCATAAAAAGATCGATGACTAATAGAAGATTGATTGGTGTCGGCATCCTACACTATTCGGACCTCTTAGGTAGGTTAATACACCTCGTTTAACCGACCTAAGAGGTCAAAACGTAATAACGTAGGTGTTCCCTTAGGTGGCTGGCTCGCAAGCTCGCCTATCCTGAGCTAACAATAAGGGAGATGTCGATGATTCCCCTTGAGGGATAAAAGGTCGGACTGAGGGTAGATATATAATAGAATATTTATTGGTGGTCTTTGACCGCTATGTATGCCGGGAAGGGGATGAAGAGGGAGAAACAATGAATGCTGAAGGACAATGCTAATAGGAGGGGGAGGGTTTGCGTGAGGGCTGGGCCGCTTCGCGGCCCGATTCACTGGACCGTCGCCGCTCCATCAAGTGGGCGGGACTGCGAATCGGGGAAATGCCCGCGAGGCCCAGCACCTGTACGCAAGGATTTCGGGTCTCGATGGGGAGACAACCGAAACAACCACACGGAGCAGAGCTCTAAGAGCAGGGCTCGCGTGAGGGAGTCGACTCTGACGGAACCGAAAAACCCCAATGAGCGATGTGAAGGCAATCTATTCTTGTAATAAATACAATTTAGTTTGAATCGCCGTCGAAGTTGAGCGAAATGGAATCGTAAGGTAGTCCGTGCGTCGTAGCGAAATGTCTGAGGTTAGATGCCCATGCAGTAGTAATCCTGTCCGGTAAAATTTGTTCCAGACGTCGCCAATAAATGAGGAAACACAACGATGTCCAACCTCCCAGCTTCATAATTACTTCTGGTTCGACGCCGGCGAGGAGCAGTTCCACGGAGCCGCCGATCCTATAACTGTGGCCGAATACGCTTTCGAGGCCAGCGGCGATGTGGGCGGCGGATGTGGTCCGAAGGAAGTGGTCCTTCGTGAGAGGGCGCCATGCACCGTTCTCACGGAAGGCGAAAATGGGAGTGAGAGGCGGTGGCGAATGGTTGAATGCCCATGAAGGACATAGGTCGGCGTCGGGCCCCTTAACTTGGGTGAGGATGCATTCGGCGCCGAGAATAGTTGTGGTTTTCGTCCAAACGAGATGGAAATCAACCACGTCATGGTCGTTGACGACTCGGAATGAAGTCCTCGTGTCGCGGCATGTGTCATGTTCCGTCGAGAATTTGTTTGCACTTTTGATAACCAACTCTCCCATGCGCCTGCATCCCCAGAACCCCGTGCATGCCGCCGACCAGTTCGCCACGCCAAAACCGGTGGTGAGGTCAAGAGATGCGCGTACCGCCCGCATATGCGCCTTCGTGATGGGGCCGCAGGGGGCGTGTTTGAATGGGATGCCAGCACGATCACCGGCCTTCTTAAGGGAGGGAAGCCAGCCCTCGTCGCCGTGCCACTCGGCGTCGTTGAATAGGTGCCAAAGTCGGAGGCCATTGAGCCAATTCCGGATGCCTTTGCCCGAACATGTGCCGATGGCCTCGGCGATGAAAGCGGCGAGCAGAAGGTGGTCTGCGGGCATCCTGGCGCTTTCGCTGATGTGCTCGCGATCGTAAAATTGATGGAAGCAGAGGAGTCCGGCACCGTACGTCTCGCGCATCTGCTCTGTAGTTGCACGTAGGAGACCTTGGTAAATACGCGATTGAAGGTCGAGCCTGATGCTCGTCTCCATGAGTCGGTCGCGTAGCGCGAAGGAATGTGGTGACGTCCAGAGTAGAACGTGTCGGTCTGCCAGGACGAGTGGGCGGTAGATGCTGGGGCGGAGTTCGTTGCCCGCCCGTGGTTTGCGCGCTCGTTTGGGGGGTAACGAACATTCGGCGATGCGTTGCGGGTCCCGCGTCGCGTCGTCGTGGTTGAGACTGCGGGGCGGGGGGTTCGACGGGGTTGGGGCGATGGTGGAGGATGTCGTGTCAATGTTGTGCGGGATGACGGTATGCAATGGGGCCTGTATGCGCGACTGAGGCGCGGGCGTGAATGACAACGTGGAAAGGGAGAATGTAAGGTTGCGGTTCTGTGTTCCTGATTCGGGTATGTTGTTACATGGGAGGTCGATGAAATCCAGTTTGGATAATGAAAAAACTCTTGATGCGAGATGCGATGCAGTATCAGTATGCGGTGAAATGACGGGAACGAATATGCCAGATGTGTTCATGGAGGTAATGAGAGGAGAGGCTACCAGTCGCCTTTGATGAAAAGGGCCGCGAGGTCGGCTGGTAGGTCGAAGCGGCGTGAAAGCCTGTCGTGGATGGGGAAAGAAGGGAGACCTCGGGAGGGGCGATCGGCTGGGTTGAGCCGAGATTCCACGTAGATTATCTTCGGCACGATCATATGATCGGCGGCCAGCGTATAAGCGCGACGCGCGCACAAGTTCATATGGACGTTAGGGCTGCGCGCCTTGGACAAGGCGCCGATGGCGGCCTTGTTGTCGGAATGCACAAGAAGGTGGGTGTCATGGTAATTGAGCTGCACCAGAAAATGGTAAAGCAGCTCGATGGCTATGGCCTCGAGCCAGCAGATGTCGCGTCCCGGCATCTTCCAGTTGGCTGCTAGCTTGAAAGAATACCATGCCTTTCCTATGACAATGCCAATGCCCCATGATGTGGATGCATCGATGTATATGCGCATGTCGCGTAACGGCCCAATGGGGTATAATTGGCGAAATGCGAATTGATCCTCCAAACGCCGGCGCCACCATCCCAGAGTGTCGATGGCGGACTGCGAGAGGTTTCGGCGAGTAAATGTGCTTCCCTCGTAGTGCACCATTAGGTTGGAAAATACGGGTAGGCGCGAAGAACCGTCTTTATGCACGAATGTGACGTGGCATAGTGTACCGTGGAGCTCCTGTATATCGTGTAATGAAAACTTGCGCGACTTCTTGGCGTTATCGATAAATTTGATGACACGCGCCAAATACTTGATGCGTTTGGGCTCGGCCAGGGAGACGCGGCGACGTTTGAAATCCCAGGTGAGTCCGAGGAATGGGGTGTTGTACTCGTATTTCCTGCCGGTCTTGATGGGGTGCCACGGGGTGTTAAGCGGCGCGATCAGGGCGAAGACGGACTCGCGATCTAGACGGTAGTGAAAAGGGTCGTCGGCGAATGGGCCTAAGGGGTTGGGGAAGCGGACGTTCAACAAGTCGTCCTCATATCCTTTGGTCTCGGCGTCGCCTGCAGCTTCGGCCCTCCATATGTCGATGATCGCCCTACAGATCTGGCCCGCGTTGCTGCTGGCCGAGGCGGCACCGAAAGGATGGCAGTGATCCAGGAAGAATGCGTCGTCGAAAGATACGACGAGAAAAGGTTTGTGGTCCGCGAGTACCGGGCATGTCCGGTGAAAGGCTTTGATATCGAAAGCACAGGCTTGCGCCCCAGGCGGTGCATCAGCGACCATTTTTGCGATATCCAGGGCGAAATCAAATTTAGTCGGAAAATTGCTTCTGTCGATAAATGAATTGACGGAAGGCATGCCAGATGGTTTGTCGTCCTTGGAGAGATGCCGGCAAACACGCTTTGTCGGTTCCACTCCTGGGCCCTGCTCCTGCACGACGACGATCATCGGGGAGCAGAAAAAGGGACCACGGCAGATCGCCTCCATCTCAGATTGAGAGAAGGGGCCCGACATACGATCCTTCGCGATTTCTTCTTTCAGGTACTTCTCTACTGCACCCCTGTGCTCGTATATGGACGCGTTGTTAGGAATGATAACAGTGTGGTTGAGCTTGGGCAGGCGACTGAGTGGGAAGCCGTGCGTGAGGTTCCTGATGAGTTGCGGGTAGTCGTCCTCGAGATGATGTTTTGATAAAAGGCGTTGGAATTCCGTTATGCTGTATGGGTGGATGACTCGGTTGAAAAGTTCGTCGTGAGAAGCGAGGGAAAAGTCGGGCGATGGGCGACGGTGGACGTATGCGTGGAGGTCTGGGTAAATAAGTTTAGCTTTAGCATCGCCTAGGAGTTGTGCACCAAGAAATTCGTTGTGAGCCGAATCAGAGGATGTATGCGCCATCCCTGAAGCGGGCGCATTGCGCGTTCCCAGGAAGGGCGGGATGGTCGCCTCCACAGAGACTGCAGACGTGTAGTAGTTCACCGGGGTGGTTGCTGCCATCGCAGACGCGACCTCTGACGCTGCAATTCCATCCGATGCATATCGTCTTGCGTTCTGAGCCGGGCACGGCGACGCGGACCTTGAGGGCTCCGCCCTCGTATATGGAGTAGAAGGTGGCTCGACCCTTGACAAACTCCGTTCGCGAGTGGGGGTGATCCTTGATGATATGATTGTCGGCACAGATGAGGCAGATGATGGGCCGGCATTCGCGTGGCTCTCGAAAGTCCCGTTTTTGGTCGCGAAAGGAATCGCGGGTGTTCCAGCCGTTGTCCTGTGTGCGCGGGCTGGATGGCGGCTCCCGGTTGTCGTCTCGTTGTTGCTGGCGTTGTTGTTTCAGTGCTGGCGGCGGTTGTATGCTGTGGGCGCCGTAGATGGTCCCCAGGTTGGTGATCTTCGTTGCTGGGGCTGTGAAAGAACCTGAGGACATGGCTTTCGCGGCCTTCCATGCGTTGAGGATGCCGCCGAGTTCGGAGGTCCAATAAGAAACGTCGAAGGCCAGGTTATTGTCCAATATCTTATTCCTAAGCTTCTTGTCAGCCGGGTACCATACGGGGAATAACGGCTCGAAATCGTCGAGTGCTTTGATGAAATCGAAGTGCCTCTTCATCTCCACGGCGTAGGAAAACGGGTTGGCAACGTCTGGCTTCGCACAAAGGACTTCGAGGGCTGCGACGAAATTGTCGGAGGCATTGATCCAGTTGAGGATTGTGACGCCCTCGGTCGATTCATCTGATCCCCAGAGAGTCTTCAACTTCGTGACGTCGAGGAGGCTCTTCTCCGATGCCGATGGGATGGCAGTGTTCTTCTTCATGGGCATTTCTGCTGAATGTTCTGTCGTGAAACACAGTCGGCTGTCAATGAACCAGAATAGTGAAGGATGCATGCGATATTTGATTGTCGCGAGCATGAAGTCGGGTGTGGAGACGGCGGGACGTGTCAGCGCGTTGATCTTGGTGACGTTCGACATTACCATGCTCCCTTGGAGCTCTGAACCTTTTTCTTTCGCTGTTTTATCCTCTTCTTTCTTCTTCTCCGCTGCTTTCCCTCTTTTATCGTGTTCCTCTAAGATGTATTCCATGAGCCTCGGGGGAATAGGTGCCACGACGTGGGCACAGAGAGCCTCCGAATCGACCATCCTTTCCAGTTCTTCCGGCGTGTATGCGTAGTAGGCGACAAGAATCTTTCCGACGTCGGTGGTGTTGGGTGGGACGGTGCCTGCCGTTACTGCGGTTTCGTAGACTCTTGTGGTGCGTACGCTGAGTCGATTGGCCATCTGCGCGTCGTAGTTGTGTTGGTTTCGTTCTTGTAAATCCATATCGACTGGTATGGGTAGATCTGCGGGCTGCTTCCTCCAGTTGGCGTAGTCGAAAGTCGCGTCGAGGGGTAAGTTGAGACCACAATGGGATATGGTGGGCATTTTGGCAAAGAAAATTTATGAGGGTGAGGTGCGAGGAGGAGGGATTGAGGACGAGAGGAAAGAGACACGATGGACGCGTCGAAGCGAGAATGATCACGTGTATTAGATGCTCTAGACAAATAATGGTACATCATCTAATCTCCCTTATCTAGCACTCAGGCTGGCTCGCAAGCTCGCCTATCCTGAGCTAACAATTAACGGTTGGGTGGGGCTCGGTTCATGGTTGGTAGCCGGGTTCGGTCAGCAGTCTTGGCGGGAGAAAAAGTCGGGCTAGATCAGGACTTTTGATGTAGGCTCGGTCAGTAGTCGATTTGGGGCGAAATCCTGTTTTGCAATATTCATCCACCGTAACTGCGTGCGCGATGCTCCTCGATGCTCCCGTCGTTCCGCTGCTTGCCACGACCTTGCAGGCTCCGCCACCTGGTCCTTGTCCGCCAGTCTTCTACGTCTCGGACGCAGGAACGAAGGGGGCCGGGATGTTCGCCGCCCAAGACATACCCGCAGGCGCCCTCATCGTTGTGGACCAGCCCATTGCGGTCGTACCCTCCGGTGTGCGGAACCGTGCGGCATTCGATGTCATGCTCCCGCGCATCTCCCAGCCCTCCCGCGAGCGTCTCCTCACGCTGGCGAACTGCAAGCCGCTCGCCGAATACCCTGTCACCGAAGGGATCGCCCTCACCAACGCCATCCAAATCGAGCTCCCCGTCCCGCCCGCCGCCTCGGCCCAGGAGTACGGCGCCGTCTTCCCCAGCGTCAGCCATGCAAACCACAGGTCCGCCTGTCTCACCATTCGCCCTCCCCCGCCACATTAATATCGAGTGACCCCAGCTGCGGCCTCCAAAGCGCGGTCAAGTGGGACCCCGCGTCCTTCTCCGTCTCCATGTACGCGCTGCGCCCCTACCGCAAGGGCGAGGAGATTTTTAATCAGTACATCGACGTGCTCGCCCCGCGCGCGGTGCGCCAGGCCCAGCTCGCGCGCTACGGCTTCACCTGCTCGTGTACATACTGCGCCGCCCCCTCCGCGGCTAGCGACGCTGCCCGCGCGGAGCTGCGCGACTGGCGCGCGCTGCACCCGCGCTTTATGCCCTGGGCGACGGACATGTGCCGCGTGGACGGTCATCACCGCGAGCCTGCGCGCGCTCGCGCTCATTGAGCAGGAGGGCATCTACGGGCTGCAGGTGCTCTTCTTTGAGGACCTCGCCCTGAGCTACGCGGTACTCGGCGACGAGGCGCGGTTCCGCCACTGGGCGCAGAAGGTCGTGGATATCTGTGCGGGGCAAGACCCGGAGCGCGCGGCGCGGTTTGCAGGGTGGATGGCGGAGCTGCGGACGTACAAGCTCTGGGGGTGGCGCGCGAAGCAGAGATTAAGTGGGTGTTCCTATTCCTGCTTAAGTTGCTCTTCTGATTTTGTGGATCAGTACTAGAGAAATTAAAGAAGAAAGAGCCCGACGATGTGGATATTTCTATTCCGTGGTAGAAAGCACACGACCCTACCAGGTTAAGAAGCGAAGGTAAACTTACAACGTTGAATCACGTAGACCTTAGAGTAGCGGGGATACACATAGAGCCTCGTAGAGCATGCCAGGAATGGATTTTTCAAAATTTATGCAGAGACGAACACGGTAACGTGACCTTGTTTCAAGCACTTTTTGAAGTTCAAGATTGGTGCAATTCAGCCTCGTCGAACGCGACACTACGTGGAAGATCCTAAGTACAAGAGGGGAGGGCAGCAACTAAGAATGCTTTGCGATCTCCTGGACCCCCCAACGCGATGCACTCATCCCGTGGTATGTGCCTGGCATGAAATAACGACCCCTTTCCTGCCTTGCCGTGACAGGTTTAAACGCGTTCCTATTCCGCTGCTTTCACCTCCGGGATCCTCAGCTCCACAAATATGGCGTGCGCAATACATTTAGTAGAATTGAGGGCCAGAGAGCCTCCGAAGACCGATCGTTGACACATTCAAGCGGAGTCTGAATTTGGTATAAGGGTCCGCGGCACTTGTTCCTTTCCACCATCTCGCCCTCCCTTCCCTCCCTCTTCGACGCCCAAACGCTGCGTGCCAATGCTTCTCACTCGCTGCTTCTCACTAACCACGTCTCCTTGAGCTCCAGATTCAGGTTTTCTAATCTGTCTCAGGAGACTCCTTCCCTCAGCTCCAAAAGCTGCGTGCCAATATTTCTCGCTCGCTTCTCTTCGCTGACCATCTCTCCTTGAGCTCCAGACTCAGGTGATCTAGTCTGTCTCGGGAGACTCCCTTCCCCACACAGGCCTCAAGACCTCGACTGGACGACGGGCTGTATGGCGGGCACGTTGGAATGTCGCGTACGTACCCCAACTCCCTCCTTACTTCCCTTTACTCACCGCATTTCCCTCTAGGCGCCACTGGGCGGCGGCCGAAGGGAGGCTGTGGCCGTAAGTCAGCCACCCTCGCTCACCTTCTCCATACTAACCCGCCTTTTGCTTCAGGGTAGTGCACTGCCGGTGCACCGTGAGGGAGTCTAGCGCGTTGTACGTTGTTTTTCATCTGCTCCATCTCACCTATACTCACCCGCTTTCGTCTATAGGAGGGGAGCTCAGCGTAAGCCGTGCAGAGGTGGAGGGAGGGCCCAATGCGTGCAGGTAAGTAGGGGGCCGCGCCGACACCGGCGCGGGGGATGCCGCTGCGGCAGGAGGGGGCGGGGATGCCCACTGACCCAACTCATGTTTTTTCCTCATCCCTTTTGTTCAGGCTAGCTAAAAGGTGGCCACCTTACACTCGATTCGTTTCTGGTGGAAGGATAGCTGGACGGCTTGGATAGATTGGGATTTGCGCTGGATTGGTGCGGAGGGCAGGGTTGTGGTTGCCGCGATTCCGTCTCCCGCCTCGTCGCCATTGGTGAGTCATGCTCTCCCATCTCTGGCTCGTATTGTATGCTAATCCGTCCATCGCAGCCTCCCGCACCCGCATCATCATCAATCGTGTCGCCCAACGTGAACAACAACGAAAACAGAATAAAGAACAAACAACAATCGTGGGCGCGCACGCAAGCTCTCATTCACTACAGAGCAGGCAACGGCAATGGCAAACACACCAAGAAGAGGTGGGGTTTCGACGTCGGCGGTGGCGAACCTCGTACGTTTTTATTGCCTCAAGCTCCTACTTTGTGTTAATCCTTCTATTACAGCGTCCCAAGAGGAGGCGCAGCTGTTCCGAATTCCGACGTCTGCGGTAGCAAACATCCATAACGTTCGCCAAGCCATTTGCAACGATCCACCGCCGGCGTCGAGGCTTTACCTTCAATAGAATCGTCCCGCCTCGTACGTTCTTTGATTATAGCTTCCATTCTGTTTCTGATCCTTCTTTTTAGAGCGTCTTGCATCGGCAACTCATCGACTGCAATGACCATCCTCCAAGACGAGGCGGGCATTCTAAGTTTTTTTAGGATTGATAGAATCGTCCCTCCTCGTATGTTCTTTGACTCTGCTTCTACTATGTTGCTGATCCTTCTTTTAGTGTGTCTTGCATCATCAACCCGCAGTAGTGACACAACATAACCCACCAAGATGAGGCGGGCGTTCTGAAGTCGTTTTTTTGAGGATCAATAGAATCGTCCCGCCTCGTATGTTCTCTGACTTTGCTTACATTCTGTTCCTAATGCTTATGTTACAGCGTCTTGCATCATCAACCCGCAATGACACAACGTCACCAAGACGAGGCGGGCGTTCGGAAGTGGTTTTTTTTGAGGATCAATGGAATTGTCCCGCCTCGTACGTTCTCTGACTATGAACCTATTCTGTTTTTAATCTTTATCTTAGGGCGTCTTGCATCATAAACTTACGCGAGACAGCAATCCACCAAGACGAGGCGGGCGTTCTGAATTCCCGACGTCGGCAGTCGCAACACCATACCAAACCGCGTACCAGGGATCTTCTCCCGCCGGCGTCGCGGCACACAAGCCACTTTTTGAAAACTTAGTAGACTCATCCCGCCTCGTATGTTCTTGGACTCTCGCTTCCACTTTCAATGTACTAACCCTTCTATCTCAGCGTCTTGCCGTTTTGAGAGCTTCACAATCCACAAGCTGCTTTTTCGACGCACCTCGTATGCTCTATCAACCCAATTTCCGAATCTGTTCTAACCCTTTTATCTCAGTGTCTTGCCGTCTTGAGAAATTCACAGTCGTTGGACGCTCCACGATTACACATCACTCGAACACAACGGCAATGACCAACACCAACCCGAGGCAGGTGTTCTGAATCCCGACGTCGGCAGTCGCGACATCATATCTACCAAACCACATCAATCGTACTGTCGGCGTTGTCGAGCCCTTACCTTCAACTACACAGGTATGTTCTTTGGCTCTGACCTCCACCTTGTTCTAATCCTTTCACAGCGTCTTGCCGCCGTCTCGGGAACGTCACAGTCTTTGGACGCTCCACGAACATACATCAACTCGAACAAGACGCAATAATGACTAGGCGGGTGTTCTGAATTCCCTCAACTTCCGATTTGTTCTTATCCTGCTTTCACAGCGTCTTGCGGGTGCAACCTCATCTCACCGACGATTTGCTCCACCAGTCGAACGAACGTCGAGCAAGCACCACCATGCTTCCAAGTGCGACGAGCAGTGTTCTTCGCTGTTTTTACTCAACTCGCAATCACCACGAGCGATTCTTTCAGTTCGCTGCGAGCTTTCTGGTTTCTGGTTTCTGGTTTTGGGTTCGGGTTTCGGGTTTCGGCTTCGGGTTCCGGCTTACTTATACTTTAGTGTACATCGGGTTCCAGCTTACTTACTTTACTGCACATTGGGACGGGCGGGAACAGGACAGGGCACTTTCGCATCGCGGTTTTTTCCTATTGGAATCTCTTGACTTTTGGTATGTGCTCGTTTTTGCCATCGTTTTTTGGTCTCTGACATTTTTCCTTTGGTCAGCGTCTGCCTATCATCTTTGGGCACTTCACATCGCGGCTTTTGGCTTTATCCTATTGAAAACTCTCGACTTGACCTTTTGGTATGTGCTCATTGGTATCTTCGTTTCTCGTCTCTGACATTTCCTTTTTCCTCAGCGTCTGTCTAATTGTCATAGCGCGTTTCATCCATTCACGCTCAAATTCACTGCGACGCTCCAGCGCACTCAATCTTATCATCACCGCTCAGCGGCAATACTTCTGGCTATCCTCAATCGCCTCACTCAAAACCTAAGCCAACTCTGCGCGATGATCCATTCCGCGTCCCTCAATAACCTCAATCCGAGACGAGTCGCAATCACGTCACTCGAAATCCGCGCCAACTCTTCGCAATGATCCATTCCGCGTCCTCAATAAATTCAATCCGAGACGACTC
Organism: Mycena epipterygia; assembly: GCA_029281465.1. NCBI lineage: Eukaryota > Fungi > Basidiomycota > Agaricomycetes > Agaricales > Mycenaceae > Mycena > Mycena epipterygia. The sequence goes on from JARJCQ010000019.1 coordinate 882,056, forward strand.
GCAATCACCTCACTCGAAATCCGAGCCAACTCTTCGCGATGATCCATTCCGCGTCCCTCAATAACCTCAATCCGAGACGACTTGCAATGATCTCACTCGAAACCCTAGCCAACTCTTCGCGATGATCCATTCCGCGTCCTTCAATAGCCTCAATCCGAGCCATGATTATTACTCTTTGTCTGACGACTTGCAATCGCCTCGCTCGAAATCCGAGCCAACTCTTCGCGATGACCCATTCCGCGTCCCTCAACAACCTCAATTCGCAACACAGCAAAATGCCCGCATCATAGCGCCAAATGCCAGACCGACGTTGCCAACAGCCTTCTTCGTGCGCGTGCTCCAGACGCCCACCATATTGCCCCCTCTCAGCCAAAAGCTCGCCGATCGCGCCTCTTTCCGAACGCGCCCAAACCGTTTGCCGTTACTCTCGCCTCGCATTTGCCCGCCAAAACATTAGCCTAGCCTCGCCATTCTGGAATCGCCGAACAGATTTCAAGGTCCACTCGCTGCCCCGCCCACCCGCCTGTCCCCGGAGGTATATGTAGACATGTAGAATACTGTTGGCTGTATGACCCATGGCCAAATTTATGCCTTGTGTTCTTGAACTTCTTCGCTCGTTCCTTTATTTTGCACCGGCCTCTAAATTCAGACCGGATCGCCACCACGTGCTCCACTTTCAACTTACTCCACCTGCCTCGCTCCACTCGCGTGTAGCATTGATTCTTTCTTGAATACCTTACTATGCCCAATCCTACCATTTCTACCAACCATAAACGTCCTTTCCAGGACATCACTGAACGCTTCGTCTCGCCGCGACCGAAACGGAAACCAAAGACGCCAGGGGGAGCACTGGGTGAGAAGCTGCGGCTCAGAGTGATAGAGACAGCCAAATCCACGGTCAATGCCTTCCCATCCTCCCTCCCTCCCTCATCTCCGCCCCTCTACTCTTCCTCTTCGCGCGGATTGCCACTCCTGAGCTCGGAGGACGAGGTCGCGCGGGGGATCCAAGAGGAGTACGGGCGCCCAGACTTTGCCTCCGCGCTGTCGGCGGACGAGGACGCAGACGAGGACGCAGAGAATCGCTCGCCCACGGCCAGCCACTCTGACCCCTTCGGGTTCTTCGCGGTGGAGCGGAAGCTCAAGGCAGAGCGCGACGTCCTGGCGCTGCCACCCCCGGCTGCCGTTCCCCGGCGCGGGGGCGCCGTACGTTACACGGACGACAAGGGGCGCGACGATGGGCGCGTCATGCCATCCACGCCGCACAAGCCCAAGCTCGGGAAGCGCCGGGTCTCAGCAAAGGACGACGACGCGCCCGCGGACGTCTTCAGTTCCGAGACGCCGTCGCCTGTCAAGGGCGCCGGGGACGACATTCTTGGCTCGCTCGCGGATGGGAACGTGGATATGGAGGGGAGCCGCGAGCTCTTTCCGGATCCGAAAGCGAGGGAAAGCGACGACGACGACGCGCCGCCGAAGAGGAAGAAGGCCCGTCAAAGCTCCGAGGCGTCGGTGCCGCCACGACGGAGTACGCGGACGCAGACAAAGGCCGTTCCAAAGGGGAAGGAGGTCTCGAAGCCCAAGACGCGTGCCAGAAAGGCCCCGGTGAAGACCAAGGCAGCTGCGGGAAAGAAGAAGAAGGCGCCGGAGAATAATGACTCGGATGACGACGACCAACAGGAGGCAAGTCGTTCTTTCCTTTTGGATCGCACCGTTTCCTTACATGCCACTTTTGCAGAAATTTGAAGCAGAGCGCCAGGCGCGGTTGGAGTATTTCAAGCGGCTGGACGATTATAGCTTCGAGAAGGAGAACGTCTACGTCGTTTGACTTATGCAAAACTATGTACAATACATAACTAAATGAACCGTGTTATGACTCGGATAAGTTAATTAGCAGCTAGCAACTACCGCGCGGCGTCCCTTTCTGCTTTAGCGCGCGCTGACGCCTCCAACTCTGCGAAATAGCCACTCTTCAGGCACATATTTCTAAATATTCCATCCTCCTTCTCAATCAGCCGCAGGGGCGTGTCGAATTCCACGAGCTGCAATTTCATGAGCGACCATCTACTGAAACTGACTGGCGATGCGTACCTTGCCCTTGTCTAACACCAACAGCTGTGGGTACACACATGTGAATATCGTCTGCGGAAAAAGTTGTTTTACATACCCTATCATAATCAATGACCGTTTTCAAACGGTGGGCAACTTGCACAACGTCAGCCTTTCCCCACTAGCAAGTACATAACGAAACCACGAACTTGTGAGCAACAGCGAGTCGGTAAACTCCTCGCGGATGGTCGTCTGGATCTTCGCATCCGTCTGTAGATCCTGTGAGCGCGGCGCTGATAAATAAACCGAGCGAACTGACCTTGAAATCGACGCTGCTGGTCGCCTCGTCGAGCACCACGACCGAGCTGCGGCGCAGGAGCGCGCGCGCCATCGCGATGAGCTGCCTCTGCCCCTGCGAGAAGTTGGTTCCACCGGCTGAGACCTGCGTGTCGAGCGACACAGCGGTCTTGGCGTCAACCTCGGTGAACGCCGTCGAGATCGAGTCCGCGGTTTCCTCTCGTTCGGTGCCAGTAATGGATGGGGATGTCGGTCGAGACGCCTCCGGGGATGTGGCGACGGAGTGGTCGCGAGACGTACTCGCAGACGCATCCTGGCTGCGATTGATCATTTGGACCCGGTACAAAACGTCCAGACATGTGGCATCGTCGTGCTCATCTATGCGGCTCTTAGTTGACGGAAGCTGCAGCGCAAGGAAGACCTTACCGAAAGGGTCAAGATTTTCTCGCAGCGTGCCTGAGAAGAGCGTCGCATCCTGAGGAATAAATGTCTGGCCCAGGCGTCAGCAGGAAATTCAATCCGTATAATATCGCCTACCAAGCGCGAACGCAAATCTGTGGGACGTTAGAAATGAAGGACTCCACGGCGAAAGGGCACTGACCTTCGACTCCGATCTTCGAAATGTCGATTCCTACAGGTGATAATGTCATCAGCTCCTGTAACTTAATCGTGCGGGGAGGGCTTGCCATCGATGAGTATTCTACCGCTTGAAGGGTCCGTCTATCAAGAATCGTTCAGAAAGTCGCGCTAGACGTGGCAGTAAAACCACCCACAAATCGCAAAATACTCATGGCGAGAGTGCTCTTTCCAGATCCAGTTCTCCCCAACAATCCGACCCGCTCGCCCGCCTTGAGGTTAAACGAGACGTCCTGCAAAACAGAAGGCAAGTCGGGCGCATATTTGATAGATACATTCTCCGCGACGATCAACGAATCGTTCTTGGCACTTGAGGGCCAGAAGGCAGGGGGACGGTTCGATTCGATGATTGCTGGTGGCTCTTGAGGGAGGTCCAGATACTCGACGATCCTTTCGACCGAGCTGCACGGAGGTCAATGCAATGCAAACCAAACACTAGCAAACATACTTCAGATCCAGCTCAAGTCCAGTCCAAAATCTGCAAGCCCAGTAAACGGACGTCGTGAAGTTGAGCGCCGACTGTGAGAAAGATGAGTGAGGATCACAGCGGGCAAAGGTAATATTACAGTGATGGCAAGACCCGCGAGACCAGCGTTGTCGACGAGAATGTAAATGGAGAACAGTGACGTGAAGAAAACGGCCTGCAACCTGTTCAGATCGCCGTATCATATCGTTCGCGAGCTCCAAAGACATACCGTGCTTCCTATTGAGAGTAATGAGTATCAGGGATTTTGGCGTCGACGTTGGACATACCCAGGAAATCAAAGTTCAGCAGAAGCCAGCGATTAGTCATCCCTGGAATACCGTTCAGTACATGATGAGACACATTAATGTAATCGCACAAAACGAATACCACATCTTCGTGGTCAAGTTGATGCGCGTGTGCAGGTTGTCCAAAAACCTCTTCTCAGCAGAGAAGGCTGTCAGATGTGGTTAGAACCTGATTTGAAAGACGGGAAGGAGGCAATACCTCTGACGGTTACAATACCCTGGAGCAATTCTCCGAAATCAGAAAATATGGGCGAGCGGGAGTTGGACTCCATCCGGCGGAGGTCACGGCCAGTGTTCAGGTACCCGACGGCGAAGGTGTAGTAGAACCAGCCGATGCAGGATGCACTTTTGAAAAAGGGATGAGACGAAGACGCGAGGGAGCGCTCGAAAGACTAACGGAATCAGGAACAGAGGGAACACGAAGCTACACAGATGGTTGTGTGAGAGGCGAGCGAAGGGAACATGGGACCACGAACGTTACAGTCAAGAGCGAGGCAATGAACCCAGCCAAAGAAGAGTTGACTTGCTGCAACGAGCTGGCGAGAGAGGAATCGATGGTTTCAATGTCTTTCCCGCTGTAAAAGGAGACGTATTTGAACTTGTGTCAGCAGTGGTAAAAATAGTAGAAGCATACAATCGATTGAGCATTCTGCCTGCACACGTTGCTTAAGTAAGCCACGCCACCTCGGAATCAGATGCAACTCACCCTGCGGGGTCGTATCGTGGAAGCTGAAGGAATGTCAGGACTGGCTAGGGAAGCGTGGACAAATGCAAACACACCGGAATGTAGCCCGTACAACCGACACAAGGAGCGCCCTGTACACAGTAAGAACAGAAAGGCGAAGATGATAAAATGCATACTTGAACAGAGTCCTCGAAGCCCTCAACGCTCCCGTGATCTGGGCAACCGACGATAATATACTGACAAAGGCAGTTGTTAACCCAATAGCCGCATATATCCCCACATAGAACAGAGGATGTTCCACGGCGCTGGGCCAATTGATATTCAGGAATCCAGTACTCGAAGGGTGCAATTCGAAGGTGGAGAATCGAGAGAGGTGCCCGTCCATCGGGATCTCATGTTCTGAGGGCATGAAGGACCTATACGTGTCGTAAAGGGCCGACGCGTTGTGTCTATCCTTGTACGCCTCACCCCAAGTCTTAAGACAAATGCCGGTCAATACTATGTAAGTAAGCGCTGGATGAAAGAGACACTTGCCTTGATCCACAGCTGGTAGAATTGGAACCAATTCGTCAGACACATCGAATATGAAGCGTGAGCTGCTTACTTTTTCCCCCACGCTCAAGAGTTGCAGAAGGACTACGACCACGGCCAAGAAACACCAAATCGTGTAAGAAGATGCCTTGAGATAGCTTTTATAGATCTTCCATTTGACTCCTCCTTCTTCGCGACGCTCGTCTTTAACCAGCTTGCGTGGCTTCTTCGACTCCGCCTCGGCACCTTCAACATCGCCAGGAACGGTCTCCGTAGCGACGGCGACGGCCAGTTCCTCCTTCTTAACCTCGACAGCAGCATCATGGGTAATGTAATCGAGTACGCCTTGCGCGCGCAAATCCTTGACAGTGCCTTGGGTGTCTATACGGCCGTCTAGCATGCGCACCAAGTAATAGGCGCCCGGGAGAACCAATTCGACGTGATGCGTCACCAGCACGACCGTCCGGTGGGCCAACAGGGGTCCACACAGGCATTTTTCATACAAGGTGCGAGAGGTGTGACTGTCCTGCATCCAATGTCAGACCATGGAGCCAATTCAAGTAGGGGCGAGCTCACCACTGCACTCAGAGGGTCATCCAACAGAACGTATTTGGTCTTGGCATACACGGCTCTCGCGAGAGCCACCCTGAAAGGAACCGTAAGCTTACCGACTCCAGAATTAAAGATGCGCATACCTAGCCTTTTGTCCTCCCGAGAGACTGACGCCCTTCTCTCCAATCTCCGTCTCGTCACTGCGGGGGGGAAGTAGTCAGAGAGCGCTTGATCATCTGGCAGTTAAATAACAATACCCGTCCTCAAGCATATTCAAATCCGCCCTGAGGGCACAGCACTCGATCACCTCATTGTACCGAGCTTCATCGAATGGATAGCCGAACAAAATGTTGTCTTTGATCGACTGGTGGCGGAGGAAAGGCGACTGTGCGGCGTAAGCGATAGCATGCATGTTTCCCCAGGCATCTATTTTGCTAGTGTTCTTTGACATGATAATGCGACCGCCAGGGAGAGATGTCATTTCGCCGAGAACGGCCATCTGGGAACCCATGAGCATATTAAATTGAAAGGATTCGAAAAAGCGAATTACAAGCAACGCCGTCTTGCCACTATATTCATAGCCGGTAAGAAACTAGTCAAAACAAGTAAAGCTTACGCTTACGCACCTCGCAGTGGGTCCGGTGACAAGCGTAAGCTCTCCGTCCGGGAAGATGAGCGATAGATCTCTCAGTTCAAATTTATGATCGGAAACGAGGCCAGTTTCGCTCTCGGTGGTAAGGATGGAGTCAGTCTCGGAAGCTGTTCTCTTGCCGTTCTTATCCTTATCCTCCTTGGCATCAGGGACCTCCTCAACCTCGTTCCATTTGAACGACGCGTTTTCGAAACCCAGGCGGTCGTCTTCCGATTCCGGGGAAGGTCCAGATCGGTCTTTTTTGAGGGAAGATACTTGTTCGGAGACCTCTGCCTCATCCAAATAGACAGCTATCCGGTTAAGGGAAACGCGGGTCTGACGAGAACGAGATCAGTACAGAGTAAGCAAATGAAAAAAGTGACACATACTTGAAGGAGCTGGACGACGAAGGTGGGAATGACTGTAGGGAGTTTAATTAGTAGTTGGTTGGATATTGTTCAGTGACAAGAATTACTGTTGAGCGGTTGCCTGACGAACAACGCATAAGAAAAGGGTTGGGCGAAAAGATGAGAAGAAACGCATACCGAATCATGCCGAACAGTGCAATCGCCTGTAGATGGTTGATCAGCAACGCATAAAAAATATTCGAGTAACTACTGACAGTGAAAGCCTTGCCGATAGTGAGCTCATTGCCCAGCATCACGTATGTGAAGAATGAGATGACGGAGATGAAAATCGGTGCCGTCACCCAGAGACTAAGTTACGGAGTGAGCCATCAGTCTCGCGGTTCCGGGTAAGAAAAACGGTACCAGTAGAAGCCCACACCGTTGAAACGAGCTAGCGAGACGACGTCAGACTCAAGCGGAAACCAAGAGCGTCGAAATCACCTTTGATCATCCACTTGATCTCCAGATTTCTTGCATCGAGAGCCCGGTCAATCCATCTTTGTTCCCAAGCAAAGAACTTGATGAACTTGACAGCACTAATCAGCTCGTTCAGAACCCCCATCCGCTCGTCCCTGGCCTTGAGCACGCCTTTCTGAATGCGAATACTCCGTTTCGTAAGATAGCTGTTCGAAGGCCATCCAAGGAGGAGAACCACGAATCCAGCGAAAGCGGAGAACCCGAGCAGTTGATAGAGGAATAAGCCTAGTTCGAGGTTAGCATGGGTAAGATTGGCTGGAAATAAAAAGAACTCACTCCCAATGATAATTTCCATTGGCGCGCCGTACAAAAAGTACAAGCCTTAGAATGAAGAAATGAGACCCGAAGGACCGTGATAAACTAAGCTCGGACTCACCAGAAGTTTGCATTGCAATTCTATTCGCGTCCCCCGCCATGAGGTTGACGATCTTGCCAGTGTCCGCTGCTCCGGCTTTAGGGTCATCGGCCTTTTCGGCCTTTTTCTTGTCGACGTTGGCCTTGGCCTTCTTTTCGGCTTTCGAGAGCGCAGGTAGTTTGCCTGCTGCTGCTGCTGCCTTTTTGTCTGCCGAGGCTTGGGCTTTGTCCTTGTCAATGACACCACTGAAGTCCTTGCGTTTCAAGGCTTTGTCATAGATGCACGCCATGAGCTCGGACCGCATGCGGGTAGCGGCACGGCGACCAAGCCACAGATGTTGGACATCGCATTGAGCCTAGGGGAAAGGTGATCAGCTAGGATCAAGGACCGAAATAGTGTGAGCGATGCAAACCTTGCAAACCGAACAAGTGAACATCAGAACAGCATAGATGTAAGCTTTTCCCTTGTCCTTTTCAGTCTCGTCACTCGTATCGACGGCGTCCAAGATGCGTCTGACGTGTTGTTAATGAGGGACGGCTAAGCGAACGCCGTGATACGCCACTCACTTGAGGAAAAATGGACCCGCGTAATTGAACATCACGCTGCACAGAGTCAGAAGAAAATCCATGCTAAAGGTAACGAGTTAACCAGGCGCATTGCAGGAAGCGGCAAAGTTACATGATGTCGAAAGAGTTGGCAGCCCATAGTTTCCTCAGGAGGGTCTTTTGCCTAAAGCGGGAGCATCAGCCGGGCTTTAGAGACAGGTATGAAGGGACACACGGAAGACTGCTGAATTTGATGAAGATGGGCCGAGATTGAATATTAGGGCTTAGCTCCCAGATGTCCTTCTCGTTCAACGTTGTGTCCCGACCCTACTCCGAATCAGTGGATGTTGCATGAGGGGGATGGAGCAGACGCACGCGCTTGACTAGTGGGTAGACCCATCGGAACTATTCAAATCGTCAGACAACGCCGGAGTCGGGAGAGCAAAGAACGCACAGAAACCCAGCCCCACAGGTTTGTGTAATCCTCGGGCGAGACGCTCGACCCCTAGAAGGAGATTAGGCATGCCGCTGGAAAAGAATTAACGAGACTCACGATGTCCTCCTTTTTAACCAAATGCGAAGGCAATGCCAACGGCATCCCCATAATGACCAAGACGAGGCCCACCGACAGCGCCAGGTTCACAGACAGGCCGACCAACACGAGCGTGCCGGGTAAGGGCGCGCCGTAGGCATTGTGCTGGAACAAGTATCCACCGAGCTGCAGGATTCCGCCGGCAATGTGGGTCATATAGAGCGCGAGCATCTCGTACGGAGGAGTCGCAGTGGGCCGCAAAATGGGGCGTGCGGTGGCATAAAGCCACGTCGAGGCGACAAGGAATCGCTGGATGGCCTCCCATTTAGGATGCCCCGTTATGAGGAGGAACGAACCAGCGGCCAGCCATGCCAGACACTGTAACAGGCCGACGAACACGAACACGACCGTCCTCCATAACGGTACGGCGTTGTCCACCTCCAACGCTGCCTCTGGGATGTTCGTCTCGTCTGCCAATGCGAGTCCCTCGGCTTCATGTAAGGACATGTACCGGTTGAACGGGCTCTTGACCGCGTCGACAAGTTTCTGGACGACTTTTGGAAGGGGTGGGTGAACGAAAGACAGGCATATACACAAGACTAGGATGCTTGGTACCAATGCAGCCCAAGAGCCACGAATGCATGGATCTTGGACGTCGACGAAGTGGGAATCGCCACACAATTTCATGGTGGTTGGTAAGGGACGCGATGCCTGCCGGAAGGAGGCGGTATTATACGGACTCGGTGCCGAGGTGACCGTCAGTTGAAGACGACTTAAAATTGGAATTCGAAAGGCACGAAACGGCTAACTAATCCCGCTGAGGCCATCAACGGGACATGTGCACATCATTCAACCCAAATACATTCTAATACATTATACAACTGATAAGACTGTACACGGGAGTTGAACAAGGTCGAACAGCCCCGAGATACGCCCAGAACGAAAATCAAACGCGGCTCGGTTCTATAAAAAGGAAGTTGGTGGCGGTGCAAAGGAGCGACACACGGGGGGGAAAAATGCGACTCCAATGGAGCCCTTCGACATTTTGGACACTCAGTGCGGAGTGAATCTCATATCATGTGGCGAATCTAAAACGTAAAAAGTCCAAAAATATTTTCTCATCAAGATGGGTGGGCAATTTAATTTAAACGTCGTGTACGCGGAACGCGGCAAACGTTGACGGCGCGAGAGCAGAGCCAAATGAATCCTACTACTGTCTACCGAGTCACTGACGCCTTACATGTGAATTATTTGCTTATCCATCTGTTCCACCCATTTCGGGAGCGCTACGTCTTTCGCTCCATATGGGAATTTTGATTCAGCTGGTTCTGGACCTGGTTAGTTGATGCGCGGGCTCGCATTTTGTGCTTCCTGTCAACAACAAATCATCTCGGTAAACTGACCTGTTGTTGTATGTGTGAGCTCTTGGCTGCGAGCATGAACGCCCATACACGTTTGAAGACAATGTATTTTATTCTTACGCTTATTCACCCTAGCCAGGCTCTATGAGAGAGTATCATATATTATCAGACTCGACCCACCAGCTATCTCACACGCTCTTCAGGTGCAGTCTGATGAAGACTATTTCACCCATTTTAGGGGCGATACCCTCCCGCTCTGTATGTTGAAGTTCATGGACATGCTATCCGAGGGTATAGCCATTGTTGCCCTCATGCCACCAAGGAGATCCCGAGTATTATATCTACACATAAATTGTAATAAATTATACACGCCAGACACGCACCGGCTATATATCATCGTACACCCCAGACACGCACCGCTATCCGCTATCTCCCACCCCGCATCATCCCCACCCCCACCCTCGCATCTCCTTCCTCCAAATCCATATTAGGATCAGTCCCTATAGGCTCGTCCCCGCACCCACAGTCGTACGTATCGTCCAGGTGCGCGCAGTCGAACGGCTCCTTCTGGAGGCGCTCGTTGACGACGTTGTGCACGGAACATAACCTGGGCGGCATCAAAATTGGGTTGGAGATTCATGACAGAAGAGGAACGAACCAGAGGGAGGCAGAACGCCGGGATGAGGTCTTGGGGGCGTTAGAAGCGGGAAACAGCAAGAAGTAAGAAAATGTACCTGCGGCGGATACTTTTTCAGAAGCATCTGGAACTCGGTCGCGCACTCCCCACACGGATAGAGCCGTGAGAGCAGGTGGAAATACGAGCTCAGGGCGTCGCGTTCGTCCTGCGTCGGTTTCTACCAAGATGTGAGACGACAAAGTGACGCAGGCGCAAGAGGGCAAATGACCTCGGGATACCGAAGCGTCATCGTGTGCCTGCGGTCGTTTTAATTCCAGATATAAACATCCGTTCGAATTAGACTTACAATAACTTCCAAGTTGCGCGTCCGAGAGCAGCCCTGTGACGGCTTAACATCGGAGGATTTCATCGCAGATATATGACACTGACTTTGCGGTCGCGTTCCCCAACTTGGGCATAATGACACCTCCGTCCGCGCCCAGGATCGGGGGGTTCGCCTTCGAACGGAGGGACTGCTCCATGCCATCTTCACCCAAGAGATCTCCGGATAACGGGTCAATGTACGCCCGCGACTGGGGGTGTAGGAACGTTATGGTTGTGAGCAGAAGCTAGCAATGCCAGGAATTGAGTTTCAATTCGCGCGCCACGGAAGCAGAGTGGCGGCTCACTAGAGCGACGACTATCACAACAAACGATTTTGCGAAACGGGATATCATTTGAGTGGGCACCGCCGGCAGTGCGAAGAGGAGAGAGGTAAGTATAGAGCTATTGCAAGCGTCGACGTTGTGGGTGAGGTCAAAACGCCTTTGTCACGTGCCTCAAGCTCTTCTCTCCAGAACAACCCTGGGCCAGAACGGTCTCAGACCGTTCTGGGAGTCAGACCAGTGCTGGTCGTCACCAACTCGGTCGTCCTGCTCGTCGATCCGTGCGCGTGAATCCCTAAACAATATTCAGGGACGTTTATAGGCTCGAATCCAGCCCTGTCTATGAAGGCAAGCCTGTCGTGTCTATGGTAAACCTGTCGATAGACACGACAGGCTTGCCTTCATAGACAGACTCAGTCACTGGTCTGGCACATTTATTGGTTTGGACGGTATGCAGATCAATTGAAATTGAATCTGTAGGCTGTTGTGGTTGAACTGTTGATTAATGGGCGTTAAGCACGTCTAGAAAACTGCTGGTCCCCGGCACCACAATGCTGTCAGTTCCTCGACTCTTACCACGGTTTCCAAACACTCGTAGCGCGGCATTGCAAGACATAGCCTCGATTCGGCTGCGTCGATTCCTAGGGATTTTTCTAGAGCAGATGGCATGTCGTCGAAAATAAGAACCCGAGGTAAAACAAGATGAAGAAGTTGCTATGTGCTATAGCACCCCACATCGCGGGTTGTGATGATTTACCGAGCGCAACCGGTGCATGATACATATGCATTCACGCCCGAGTTGACGATCTTCGCTGCTTTTCACCATGTCTGTTGCTGTATTCGACGCCAATGTTACGCTCGGTAAGGTCTTTTGCACACAATCGAGCTGGTGTTTCTCTGACACTTAAAAGGTGCCTTGGAGATCGGTGTCCTGATATCATATACTCTCTTCGACCTCGCAACGCTCCAGGCATACATTTACTTCGACCGGTTTTCAGAAGATCCTCGACGACTGAAATGTCTGGTATGTCTGTGAAAAACTAGCAGATAATATGAATATAAATTTTCGCAGGTTGCCTTTGTGTAGTTCGTGCACACGCGTCCGGTCCGTCTAAGGGTCTCACCGACCGTTTCCAGGTGTTGCGAGCTGGCACATGCAATCTGTGTCGGGCACGCAATATACACCACTACCATTTCGTATTACGGGGAGCCTGGGCGCCTCGTCCTTCCTCCCCACCCAAGCGAGCAAACTGTCTGCTGTTTAGACTCTTCGTACTATTTAAGCTTGGTGTGGTTGTGACAACTGATGATGTGCTGCAGTGCGTTGCGCTGTAACTCGGGTTGCATGCAATATATGAGAATTTGAATGCGCCCGCCAAACCCGCCCGCCAAACCTAAATGCAGCCTCTCCTCAGCTTGGGAGCTGGTGTGTGTGTATGTGTAAATGTACTCACTGTTTAACCGCCCTGCCCTGAAGTCAAACCCCGCCTCTTCTCAGCAAGGAGCTGGTGATGTTATGAATGCACTCACTGTTGACTCCTAACCCCACCCCATCCTGCCCTGAAGTCAAACCCGACGCCGCCTCTTCTCAGCAACGAGCTGGTGGTATGGATGGATGTACTCACTGTTTGGTTCGACCCTTCGCTCCGGCCTGCCCTATCAAACCCCGACGCAGCCTCTTCTCAGCATGGGGAACTGATGATGTGTATGAATCTACTCACTGTTTAATGTCCCGACGCCCGCCCCGCCCCGCAGCCAAACCTAGACGCCGCCTCATCTCAGCAAGGAGCTGGTGATATGTAGGAATGAATGTACGCACCATTTAATGCACCCAGAGGGATTCGAACCCTCAGTCACCTATAGTGATTCGGCAAATCCCATTTGGATGACACATTATCCGCTAGGCCATGATGGCACGGAAACATATGGATTGCGAGACTAGGAGTCCGCCCAGGACCACCAAGAACTAGTTGGTGGCGGAGGGTGAATGTGGCGGTGCAATATGGAATTTTAATAGGCGGTGAGTGCCCTTGAGCACCCTCCCGTGCTCCCGGCGCCTCGACTTCAACATGAACCTGTGGATAGGATAATGTTAATGCTGTTCCAGAGGCCCCCGGTGCCCAATATAGAGGATAAGATAAAGTGACGCGTCTCTCAGCGCGCTTCAGGCTCCGGCTAGGGAACAGTGAACCGTGAATCCTTCCAAGATTGCTGTTTTGGGCTTGAAATATTTGATCCGTGTACCCCAGATGGGGATATCAAACGCGCGCTGTGGGAAGTGCCTACAGACAATATGTAGCAAAAATCCGAGAAATTTTCGCTGAACAAAAGGTTGATTCTCCACTCATTTATTTTTTCGTGAGTCTCGGTCTTGGTCGAGTTCGGCGCTTGAACGTCCAGCGCGGGGAAAAAAACGCCAAGGCCCATGGCAAACAGGACCAACTTCCCGGCACGCGGTCCGACGATTTTCTCTTTCTTGCTTGTTTCTTGCATGTTCTCGCCTTTCGATCTGCCAGCTGGGATCCTATTACTCGTTACAGACCAGCTGTCCTCCCAGCCGATTTCGTTCTCCATCGCAGTCTCATTGACCATCTCAAGGGCCAAAAAAAAAACTGAGAATCCCAAGAAGGCTATCGTGCTCTCGGTTTCGGAGAACCTCGCCCGCTGGAAAGCAATCGCCGCAAGATCCGTATGTGCCTGCGGGTTCAATACACCATAACCTCACCCGAATCCGACACGTCTAGAACCTGCATCTCGACCAGCAGTCGTCTGGCGCATTTCTCTTCATCGATGTTCTCAAACACATTGCACCTCCTCCAAATGCCGACGCGACCCTGCGTCCGACTCTTGACGCCGTGGTATCTGCGCTGGACGCCGCAGACGACACGCTGGTGATCGTAGACGATCTCGCCGCGCTCGACTGGCTCGGCATCTCCTCTGTACTGGACATCACGCACTTCTGTCGCGCCCTCTCCGCAGCGTGCCGCAAAGTCCGTCGCTCCTTCCCCTCCATGCACCCCGGCTCATAGCACACCTAAGGCTAACGCGACGCTGCTCACCCGGCAGCACGTCCTAACGCCGCCCACCGCGGCCCCAGTGTTGGACGACCTCTTCCGGCAGTTGCGCGAGCTGTGCACGTATCATATGGAGGTGCTGCCGCTGCGAGCGGACGCAGCGGGGCCGTCAGCGGCCAGGTGAGTCTGGTTTGATGTCGGCGCTTCCGCACCATGCTGATTCGTTTCGAGGTGGCATTACATGCGGGGCCGGACGTGCCGCCGCGCGATGGAGTCAGGCTGCTCCCGAGGAGCTCCGCACTACAGTACAAGCTTCCGGACGGAGGCGAGGTATTTCTTGAGCGAGGGACGGGCGCGGGGGTTTTGTAGTATAGACCACCTTCAAAAATACATGCGAATAAACAGCGCGAAAATTCTTGAGTCGGTGATTAATATTCCCAGCAAGCTCCCCAGCAAAAATTATCCCTGGAAATGCGACGGGAGCGTGACAAGTAGTGACATTCCGTTTTGATGTGACAACTCGGCACCGGAAAACCTGGATTGAAAAGTCGGTTCCTCGTTCTCCACCACCACCACCACCTTCTCCCTCCTCAAGACCACCGCCAAAATGGTAAGCCCTCTCGACACGCGCATCGGAGCTCCATCTACAGGGTTCATACGCTCGAATTCCACCGTCTTTTGAGCTGGATGGCAAGTTTTTCATCTGGATGCTTTGCACTGTGCTCATATTTTATTTCCTCCCAGAACCCTCCAGTAAACCAAACTTCATCGTTTGTGTTATCGACACCGAGCCCGAGGGCAATGACGTGCTCGTATGCTGGGCCCGCACACCCGTGCGGGCACTAGAGCTCCGAGGCGCAATGTCGACTAGAATCTAGTTCGCATTTGCTGATCTCGTCTCAATGACCAGCCCCCTAAGGCCAAGACCGGATCCGGCAAAAAGCCCGCCCCCGCCCCCTTCGGCGCCAGCAAGCCCACCAAGACCAAGAAGAACCCTCTCTTCGAGTCCAACCCCAAGAACTTTGGCATTGGTGCGCGAGCCGTCGCATCTCGTTTCTTTTCATCTAACACCCGTTGCAGGGCAGGACATCCAGCCCCGGACTGACCTGACCCGCTTCGTCAAGTGGCCCGAATACATCCGTCTCCAGCGCCAAAAGGTCATCCTCCACCAGCGGCTCAAGGTCCCCCCGGCAATTGCGCAGTTCTCGCACACCCTCGACAAGAACACCGCGACTCAGTTGTTCAAGCTCCTGAACAAGTACCGCCCGGAGACCAAGCTCGAGAAGAAGGGCCGCCTCGAGGCCACCGCCGCCGCCGCTGCCGAGAACAAGGACGCGTCGACCAAGGTATGTGTCTTGCAGCATTCGTAACCTCATCCGAACCTCACACGACTTCCAGGACTCGAAGAAGCCCTTGTTCGTCAAGTTCGGGCTCAACCACACCGTCGCGCTCATCGAGGCCAAGAAGGCGTCGCTCGTCGTCATCGCCCACGATGTCGACCCCATCGAGCTTGTCGTCTTCCTTCCCGCCCTTTGCCGCAAGATGGGTGTGCCCTACGTGATCGTCAAGGGCAAAGCCCGCCTCGGCACCGTCGTCCACAAGAAGACCGCCGCCGTGCTCGCCCTGCAGGATGTCAAGAGCGAGGACAACCGTGAGCTCGCCACCATCGTCAGCGCCGCCAAGGCCAACTTGTACGTCGTCCCCCTCTCTATCCGCGTTGACCACGCCGCTCATTGCCTGCAGCTCGGACAAGTACGAGGACCAGCGCCGGCAGTGGGGTGGAGGTCTCCGCGGGAACAAGTCGACGTCGATGCTGCGCAAGCGCGCAAAGGCATCCGGGCAGACCATCTCTGCTGCGACCATCGGCAAGCTATAAGTGGTCCCGACCATTGGCAAGCTGTAGGTGGACCCCGGTCGTGTCAAAAGATAGCGCTAGTCTGTCGTCGTCATGTTGTATGCTCCTCTATGCTACATATTTACATGCGTTTTGCGGTCATGTCCCGCCGTGCGGAAGATGTACGATTGAGCTTGTCAATACCAGTTTTGACGGGGTGCAGAACAGTCAAGTTGACCACAGTAGTAGTCGACGCTCAAGGATAAAAAGCCACCGGAAAATTCGTCGCGTGTCATCTGTTCCGGCGCCGGCACCGTCGCGGGTCGCTTCCTGACGCAGTGACGACAGCATCAAGGCTCACACAGCTCGCCACCTCAATGATTATCGCAAGATACTTTGGGATCTGCGGCGGTCCGCGTCCCGCTATCATCAGCCGGCACATCAGTGTCCGAGTGAAGCTCCCTTCTTCTCTTCGACAACGACCACTGTCTACTGCCGCGGCAATGCAACTTGAACCCAACAACTCAGAGGCGCTGGAATCCTACACGAATAAAGGTCCGACGCTCTCGGTCCATAGCATTGGCGCAGACTGAAATAATTCAACATTAGATGGAATCAAAGTAATCGAGCGCTTCTTCGACCTGCCTCTCGACTACGCGAACCCTTCCGGGGAGAAAATACGTGTTTTTGCGCGGAATCTCGTTCCCAAGAATAAAGCCAAGACCCTCGAGGAGGAGGGGAAATTGCCGTACTGTGAGATTTCTATTAGTATATGTACATCCAAATTGGAGCTGCTGGCTGATGAGAGGAAGTGTTGTACTTGCAAGGTAGTGTTTTTGTTGTTTTCGTTGTCGCTGTAACCCTATAGCTCGGCAGGCGGACCTGGATTTGAAATTACACTGCAAGGGAGTTCTGGAATTGCGGGTGAGGTGTGTGATTGAACGGTTCAATGGATTTATAAATTCCTGATGTGCGCCAGATCCACGAGCAAGGATATCAGGTACGTAGCTCACCCCTGCCTCTTTTTTTTTTGAAAAAAATTGACATTTGATTGAAGACATTATGGTTGGACCAGCGCGGAACCGGGCTGAGCACCCACATATCGCCCGAGAGCCTCCCTTCGCGTCTAGTGACGGACCAAGACAAGGCCGACTATCTCAAACACTTCCGCGCCGACAGCATCGTGAAGGACTGCGAAGAGATCCGCAAAATCCTTCTCGGCGACAAGCCGAATCCCGAGGACAGGAAGTGGACGGTCATGGGGCAGAGCTTCGGCGGGTTCTGCGCCATCACCTATCTATCGCTCTTTCCGTCGGGGTTGAAGGAGGTCTTTTTGACGGGAGGGCTTGCTCCGCTTGTCGACAGTCCTGATCGCGTTTATGCGTCGTTGATTCGTATGTCTCCGCTTGAAGTTCTATCCTTGGACGTACTGAGTTCAATACTTACTCCAGCCATTTTGCGGAAGCGTAATGAGATATACTACCGCAAGTATCCCCAGGACGTCAAGCGTGTAAGCATCCCATTAAATGCATTATTAAAATCCAACCAAATCCGCAGGTCCGAGATATCCTCTCTTATTTGGAAGGGAACAAGGTTGTACTTCCTAATGGCGGTCAACTTACAGTCAGTCGATGGCTCCAGCTCGGAATCCAGTTCGGCGCAGCCGGTAAGTGACGTGGTGATCTTTTTTCGTTCGCGCTCAATTCTGCACAGGCGGTATCGACCGTGTACATCGTAAGTGCTCGTATATCCAATGCTCTCATCTCCCCTTCCTTCCTAGAAACCGTCTTTCGTGCGACCAACGACCTCGAGTTATTCGGGAAATTGACCTTCAAAACTCTGCAATTAATCGAGGCGAAGTATTCCTTTGACGGCAACCCCATCTACGCTATACTGCACGAGCCGTTATACTGCCAAGGGTAATTCCTCGTAACCGACTCACTCTCTCGATACCCTTCTAACCGACCTCGATAATAGACATGCTCCAAAGTGGTCGGCAGCGCGAGTAGTTTCGAATCATCCTGAATTTTCCTGGGCACATGTCAAGAGTCTAACGGACACAGAGCCAATCTACTTCTACGGCGAGATGGTTGGTTTCCTCGAGCACCTACGCGGGCGGTTTATAAATTACGAGGTACATACAGGTTTTTCCCGATGCGTTTGACGACTACGTGAATCTGCGGCCTCTGAAGGGCGCCGCCGAAATCCTCGCCAACGATAGCTCCTGGGGGCCTCTATACGACCTGGAACAATTACGGAAGAACGAGGTCAAAGTGACCGCGGCGACGTATGTTTTCCCCAAATCGTAGAACGACGGGAGCGCTAACTGGGTTCAATGCAGGTACTTCTATGATATGTACGCAGACTTACTGAACTTTGAGGCCGCATCTGAGCTGACTTGATTCTATGTTCCAGGTATGTTGAGTTCGGCTTTGCGCAGGAAACCGCCTCTATCATCAAGAACACGGAACAATACATCACGAATCAGCTCTACCACGACGGTATTCATGCGGATGCGAAGGATGTCATGAAACGTTTGTTTCAGATCTCCAAAAGGGAATACGACTGAGCGACCTGTGGTACATGGAATTGCATTGCAGTATGTTATCAAGGTTTACTTGTACTGTGTCCTCAGACAGTTGTTGGCTTCTCCTCTCTCCATAAAAATCCAGGAACGGCTTGAGCTATTCAAATATTCACCACTGGTTAGAACCCTGGTTGAACTGATTTGTGTTGAAAAACCACGTGATCTTTGGTTGAAAAACCACGTGATCTTTGGTTGAAAAACCACGTGATCTTTGGTTGAAAAAGTTGAATTTGGACCGGGATGAAAACCGCGCAGGAAATTCGGGAGTTGGAAATCCCACCAAACATGCCACGATCAATACCACGATCAATACCATCGGCAATGGCCGCAATCAGTCGGAGCTTGAATTTTGATAGTATGCCGATAACACCGGTTGACCTCTCAACGCCCTACTATTTTCCTATCTTCTATAGTAATCCAGTATTAACCTGTCAACTGTCTACCAACATGTAACTCTTGTGTTGACGCCGCGGTGTCCATAATTACATAATGGCGGACTTTGAATTCAGGTCGTGAGCTGTACTTCATCCAGAACACGGTACTTCTTCGTGCTGTGGCTTAGCGCATGTTTTATCAGTTTTATGTGGTCTCCTTTGTGATAAAAACTCCAATATTGGCCTCAAATTTGTGGTACTTATGAAGAAGTTGAACATACTCATATGATTGCTCACCAGATTGTCCCAAAAAGCAACAGTGACTTGATTTTAACATGACGAGAACTAAGAGACTTTATAATGCTTTCTAGGATGACCTCACAATACTAAAGGCAAGAAAATCAACCTGCCGAAGCTGCACTTCAAACTCCGCTCGCGCTCCGGCGTGACAAATCCCACCGATCATCCCATCGATCATCCCACCGATCGTTTTAAACGATGGGATTTCCATATCCCGAACGCACTCAAACCGCGGTAGTTGTACCGCTAGGCAGAAATAGGAAGACTTCATGCGCTGCCTCTGGGTTTCGCCCGAGCTAGCAATTATTGTATCTTTGGTTGACTGATACAAAATTTCAACTCTGCCAAGGAGTCATTCACCGCTCTCAGGTTTCTTGACTCTTGTTTGACTTCTGGATCTCGCGCTCAGATGAAATATTATTCGCACTGGGGTATTAATCGCATACATCGTCATTACCCGGCTGTTACTATCAACTTGAAGGGTAAATTTGCCCGACAAATTGTTACCAGTTTTCTTAAGTCCTGGGTATATAAACACGCTCCGCCTCCGCGCACAGCCTCCCTTCGACCGCCGCCCAGTGGCGCCTAGAGGGAAATGCAGTGAGTAAAGGGAAGCAAGGAGGGAGTTGGGGTACGTACGCGACACTCCAACGTACCCGCCATACAGCCCGTCGTCCAGTCGAGGTCTTGAGGCCTGTGTGTGTCGGAAAAACACGATTTTCCTTATCAGGGGCTGATGCGACCTGACGCTATGTTCAGGGCTGATCAGGTTATGCAGCGGGGCATATCAGGTATCATCAGATGCTGGTCAGGCTTCGTCAGATAGCCCCCTTTCGGAAGAAACAAAATATACATATTCCTACCTGCAATAAGCTCTAAATACCATTAGTGTTGAAATATGTTGAAAGAATGAAAAAACCAAGTCAAACGGGCTTGAACAAGGGAAATGCCAGCGGGAACCTGGTGTGCCGCACAAGATACATTATTCTGTCGGTGTCCTTCCAATGTCAACCTTAATAGGTAGAACATTTCTTGCACATTAGTTCCAGTTAGTCGTGTATAAAGTCGTTAGATACAGTGGTTAGTTATATTACCAGCCATGAATAACACTAGTAAAGTTTCATAGTCCCTCAGTAAGAGGGGCCAAGATTTTTTGCAAAATCCTTGAAAATGTGCTGATCAGCCTTCCTCAGGCTGATCAGGTCGGTCAGGCTGGTCAGGCCTTATAATCGGTTTCTGTTGCTTGTCAACCCGTCGGAGCCCTGATGGTCTGATTTGACCTGACCAGCGCATGTCACTGCTGGTCAGACAATTTGGATTTTTCCGACATGGGGAAGGGAGTCTCCCCGAGACAGACTAGATCACCTGAGTCTGGAGCTCAAGGAGAGATGGTCAGCGAAGAGAAGCGAGCGAGAAATATTGGCATGCAGCTTTTGGAGCTGACTCGGAGGGAAGGAGTCTCCTGAGACAGATTAGAAAACCTGAATCTGGAGCTCAAGGAGACGTGGTTAGTGAGAAGCATTGGCACGCAGCGTTTGGGCGTCGAAGAGGGAGGGAAGGGAGGGCGAGATGGTGGAAAGGAACAAGTGCCGCGGACCCTTATACCAAATTCAGAATGTGTCAACGATCGTTCTTCGGAGGCTCTCTGGCCCTCAATTCTACTAAATGTACTGCGCACGCCATATTTGTGGAGCTGAGGATCCCGGAGGTGAAAGCAGCGGAATAGGAACGCGTTTAAACCTGTCACGGCAAGGCAGGAAAGGGGTCGTTATTTCATGGGCACATACCACGGGATGAGTGCATCGCGTTGGGGGGTCCAGGAGATCGCAAAGCATTCTTAGTTGCTGCCCTCCCCTCTTGTACTTAGGTAGTGTCGCGTTCGACGAGGCTGAATTGCACCAATCTTGAACTTCAAAAAGTGCTTGAAACAAGGTCACGTTACCGTGTTCGTCTCTGCATAAATTTTGAAAATCCATTCCTGGCATGCTCTACGAGGCTCTACGTGTATCCCCGCTACTCTAAAGTCTACGTGATTCAACGTTGTAAGTTTACCTTCGCTTCTTAACCTGGTAGGGTCGTGTGCATTCTACCACGGAATAGAAATATCCACATCGTCGGGCTCTTTCTTCTTTAATTTCTCTAGTACTGATCCACAAAATCAGAAGAGCGACGTAAGCAGGAATAGGAACACCCACTTAATCTCTGCTTCGCGCGCCACCCCCAGAGCTTGTACGTCCGCGGCTCCGCCATCCACCCCGCAAACCGCGCCGCGCGCTCCGGGTCTTGCCCCGCACAGATATCCACGACCTTCTGTGCCCAGTGGCGGAACCGCGCCTCGTCGCCGAGTACCGCGTAGCTCAGGGCGAGGTCCTCGAAGAAAAGCACCTGCAGCCCGTAGATGCCCTCCTGATCAATCAGCGCGAGCGCGCGCAGGCTCGCGGTGATGACCGTGTCATCCGCGCGGCACATGTCCGTCGCCCAGGGCATAAAGCGCGGGTGCAGCGCGCGCCAGTCGCGCAGCTCCGCGCGGGCAGCGTCGCTAGCCGCGGAGGGGGCGGCGCAGTATGTACACGCGCAGGTGAAGCCGTAGCGCGCGAGCTGGGCCTGGCGCACCGCGCGCGGGGCGAGCACGTCGATGTACTGATTAAAAATCTCCTCGCCCTTGCGGTAGGGGCGCAGCGCGTACATGGAAACGGAGAAGGACGCGGGGTCCCATTTGACCGCGCTCTGGAGGCCGCAGCTGGGGACAGTCGATATTAATGTGGCGGGGGAGGGCGAATGGTGGGACAGGCGGACCTGTGGTTTGCGCGGCTGACGCTGGGGAAGACGGCGCCGTACTCCTGCGGTGAGGCGGCGGGCGGGACGGGGAGCTCGATTTGGATGGCGTTGGTGAGGGCGATCCCTTCGATGACAGGGTATTCGGCGAGCGGCTTGCAGTTCGCCAGCGCGAGGAGACGCTCGCGGGAAGGCTGGGAGATGCGCGGGAGCATGACGTCGAATGCGGCGCGGTTCCGCACGCCGGAGGGTACGACCGTAATGGGCTGATCCACAACGATCAAGGCGCCTGCCGGTATGTCTTGGGCGGCGAACATTCCCGCACCCTTCGTTCCTGCGTCCGAGACGTAGAAGACTGGCGGACAAGGACCAGGTGGCGGAGCCTGCAGCGTCGTGGCAAGCAACGGAACGACAGGAGCATCGAGGAGCATCGCGCACGCAGTTACGGTGGATGAATATTCCCCATTGTCGGATATCGGTGCATTATGCAGCACAAATGCTTGAGTGTCGCTTGATTCCACGATACCGTCTCCCATTATAAAAACAGGAAACGGCAATACACCTCGACTCGAGGGAAAAAGCAATCGCGGTGGATGTTTGCTCCAGAGATAATGCTAAGGTTGAGAACGACCAGCTTGTCGGGAGAGAACCAAACTCGACGCGATTTGGACGCGACAGAAGAAAAAGGCAAAAGCCTTGAGAAGAAACAAGTGCAAGCGCACCGGGCCGGTGTATCCGGTTTAATCAAGTAATGGTCGGCCGTGTTTCGATCTTGCTCGCCGCCACTCGCATTTTCAGTCTTTACGGTACTCTCAGGCAACCCCAGCCTCGTTGCGTAAAGAAAAACCCCAAATTTGAATGCCAAGCGGATGCTTAGCCTGCCTTCTACGGATCCAATCGGCGCAGTCACCAGTGGTTGCAAAACTTGAACAGAAAGAAAAAACAAATGGCACCCCTGGATAGCGTTGCTAGCATGTTGGACATTTGACACTGTCAACTTTCAAGCGGTGATCAAGTGCTAGACATTTGAAATCTATCATAACGCCATCTCTTCACCGTTTGGTCTGCTGAGGTTGCCGACAAGAGGTTCAAGCTTTCTTTTGAAATCGATGGAATCTACAGTATAACCTTCCAGCAAAAGTAGTACCTTCCAGCAAAAGTAGTCCTTGCTATGACGAGGACAACCAGGGACAATCGCTATGCAGCTCGCCGCTGATCAAACTGTTACTCCGCCTCCACGCGCGGTGGTGATCAGTGTCAAATTTCCAACAAGTTTCTGTCAAATGAAAGAAGGTTCGTCGTTCCTGGCCACTGGCCTCATGGCATTTTAGACTGAAAATGCGCTCACTTATAACCTGCTTTCTGACGGTTATTAGACATCGACACTAGTACTCTCCGACACTATCCCCCTGCCTTGATTGACAAGGACATCCTCGACACAATATGTCACCGTACTATGGCCCCGACGAATCTGAAGCAGACATTCAGCTCGAGCGTAACTTCGTCAGTATTGATTTCCCTGAGACCGCTTTTTTGGTTGACGAAATCGTGGGCGGCAGATGGCAGGCGACGTCGTGGCTGGGACGGGCTACGGTGTGCAGCTCGTGCTTTACACGAGCTGTGCGCTCTTTCTCTGGAAGCGGAGAAAGCACGGTCGGCAGCCCATACTGCTCTTGGCGTATATAACTGCGATGCTGTTCATCGAATCACTGTTCGTCGCCGTGCAAGCCCGCACTGTCCAAATGATATACATTGACAACCGAAACTATCCAAGTAAGTAGCCCAGGTCATCGCAGCTATTGTTATCTCACCATCGCGCAGAGGGCCCTTGGCAGTTCTTCCTGGACACCCAGACCGCTGCGGTCAATGTCATTTTCTACGCCACTCTCTTCCTCCTCACGTTCCTTTCCGACCTCCTTGTGGTGAGTATAAGCGGCGAAAAAAGCAGTAAAGAAAACTAACATGGTCATCTTGCAGCTATGGCGCTGTTGGGTCATTTGGTCTGCATCCGGCCGGAACCGCGTCGCCTTGGCCGTGACCGCGTTCCCCGGCATCCTCATCCTCGCCTCCTTCGGTGAGTTCTCCCTTTTCCCTCCGTCCGCCCAGCCCTCAAACGACATACAGCGATGGGCACGCTGTGGACGCTGCAGTCCTCCCAGCCGAACTTGTCGATGTACAGCAAGGTGCCCCTCGCCTACGGCACGTCATACTACGCCATCTCCCTCAGCGCGAACATCATCCTCACGCTGCTCATCACGGGTCGCCTCATCGCGTACCGGCGCACGCTCCTCGCGAGCCTCCCCCCGGACCTCGCCACGCACTACATCGGCCTCGCGACCGTGATCGTCGAGTCCGCCGCGCTCTACAGCGTTTTCGCGGCGCTCTTCCTCATCACGTACGCCGTCGGCAACCCGACGAACCAGGTCTGGCTCGGCGTCGCGTCTGCGGCGCAGCAGATCGCGAACCTGCTCATCATCTACCGCCTCGCGGAGGGGAGCGCGTGGCAGAAGGACACGCTGATGTCCAAGACGGCGCCGATACATTTCAAGAGCGGCACAGGACGGGTGTCGACGAACCTCACGAGCTTCCACGTTGCCGCCCCACCCGCGTCGGATGAGGACGAGGCGTCGTCGCCTGAGCTCAAAGAGGGCAACGGTTCTGGTATCGTCTAAGGGACGCCGGCGCCGGTATCGTGTATTTCTGGCTGGACTTCTGTATCATTATTGACATCGGATTGCTGTTTCACAACCGCGCTACTCACACTCTCATTTGTCCTGTCGATGTACTACAATTCTCAGATCACACAATGCTTGATCCAAGTGAAAAAACTCGCCGGCAGTCGAAAAGTACGTGCGCTGTCGAAGATCGACGCGAGACTCTCAATTGCACACGCGGCGTGACCGAAGCAAGCCTGGCGAGTCGTTGCTTCTGGCGCGGGGGCATTGACCCTGCTCGAAAAATCACTTCGATACATACGGTGCAAGATACGAGATTTCATACATAGAACAAGAAATGGACATGTATGGTCGTACAGTCAGGCAGTTTGGTTGCGCAGCGGAGCGAAAGTCAATTGTACAAGGATGCAGGAGAGGATACAAGAATTGCCACTCAAGGAAATGGGATGTAAGGTCGTACAAAGTCAAATGGGTTTACATCGAGCTCGGTTGAGGACGGAGAGTCGGATACATGTTGCAATGGTCGACGAAACGAGGTCTTCAGTAACCCTGGGATTTGGACTCCTCCTCATCGTGAAACACGAGAGTACCTAAATAGTAACGTTCCCCTGCGTCAAATTTGGGTGGCACCACCTGCGACTTTTGCTGAAAACATGAAGGACGGTGCGAAGGAATGAGGCTCACTCGAACGCCAAGCAGTGGAAGATCTGCTTTTTCACAATCACCGCAGCCAACTCTCTCTCCGTGGCAAGCTTTCGGACCCGTTTCACTACGTATTTGTCTCCCTTGGACACCAAGTAGTTGTCTGCCTCAGTGGGCTTCTTCACAGCGCGGTGAGTAACGAGAGTTACACCAGGGTTCCGGACGTCGAACGCTATATCGCGGAGCTCGAGGGTGCTTAGACGAAAATCTTCGTATATGTCACGGTAAAGGCCGCAGGTATGAGAAAGAGCAAGCATGGCCAGCTGGTCGCATTGAGCGAGAACATCTTCCTGTATGTGCGGAACGTGCAAGAGGGGTCCCGAGTTGGAGAAGATGTTCAGGATTTGGTTCGGGATGTGAAAATGGATGAAAGGGAAGACTCGCTACGTACGTAACGGTATGAGGTACGGTTGACTTGGATTACTTGAACATTGGGGATTGGAAGTAGGATAAGTACCGGGTTTTGTAAGGCATTTCGTCAGGCTTCTGAGTCTTTTCAAACTTGAAACTTTACCAGCTGGTAGTCCCGCCAGCAACCTACGAGGAACGAGCTAGAATCGATAAAGCGTCTGTCAAGAGAGACTACCAGCAACCCGCCAGCCAACTTTGATAACCTTTTGTGAAGACAGTTCAGAAAGTGGCAGTGCCACTGTGACCAGAACGCGACAGTCACAATCCACGTGATCAATGTGACTCTCCCATGGTTTTTATTTGGTTCTCGCCTTGACTGCGTCCACAATAGACAGACGCTTCAACTTCAAGCTTTTACCTCGCTTCCACGTCCACAAACGACTGCAGGAAATCATGGCGAAAAAGGCGAAGGTATCCATTTACAGTCGCAACGGGTCTCTTCAATTTCTTACACTCAGTCTAAGGGCCACGGACCCAGCACCAAGTCACCAAAGTGGGTAACTTCCTCTGCATTCATTGTACGCGAATCTGATTCTCGTGTTAAGAAAGACACAGCAGTACCTGTCCTATAACATTTCTGACGTGCCTCCGGAACTATGGGCAATCATCGCGCATTTCGCGTCCCGTCAATCCCTCGCCCGCCTCTGCTGCGTTTCCCATGATTTTTACTCTACATTCTCAGCCTTCCTCTACGTCAACATCGTCGACCCTCCGCTCTCTGCAGACCAATCCTCGCGGCTAATAACAACTTTGAGCGAACTGCAGAAGTCTTGCTGGAAATCGCATCCAGCATTGTCAATCCGACAACTGCGTTTGACAGACCGCGGCCAACTTCACAAGAACACGACCGAGGCTCAAAATCTGGATTCGCTTAGGAATATGTATCGGCTCATTCCTCGCGCTGAATGTAAGAGTGGATCAGCTTTGCGTGTGCTGCATTGGAATCTAGAGGCTGGTCTCGACGATCTCGGGCATATTTTAGGAGTTCCAGGACATTTTCCGAATCTCAGGGAACTGGTTGTCTCCTCTAACGGAAAGAATAATAATTTCAACGTGAGTTTGACATCTACATGTACTCTCTATCTCACACTAATAAGTCATAGTTTGTCCAGATTAGAGGCCTCGAAGTACTCAGAATCGATTTCAGTCTACATTATTTCATCGGTACGCTTATCCTGCATGGCCGCCTGAGCGAATGATTGAGTGAAAACAGATTGGACTATCGGTGACAAGCTGTGTTACAAACTTTCAGAAGCTCTGCAAATGCTGCCTTCATCTTCTCCCCTTCTCCATACATTCCAACTGAAAGCCTCAATTCCCTTCAACGAGATGACAGGCGATTCATTCCCATTGTCGGGATACTTGGATTTGATCGCCACTGTGAACCTGATTCGACTTCCCGCACTCACTGCTTTTGACGTTTCACTCGATCTGAGTGACCCATATGATTCTGATCTTGACATCGATCCATTCATTTTGGACGACTCCAACCTCTTTCCCTTCCTGCAGTCTCACCCGAATCTCTTGGACCTGACGCTAAACGCACCTGGGACAAAGCTTACGAAAGACATTGCATTTTTGCCTCGCCTTCGCTCGTTCAAAGGCTCTTTGAAAGATTCTGCCATCATTGTTTCCCATCGACGACAACTAGAAAGGCTAGACATCGTACTCGTTCACCGAAACCACTGGGAAGAATTGCCCTCGTTCGAGACTGTACCGCTGCCAGTCCATTTCTTCCTAACAGAACTGCATGTCCACGCTATTGACGCTGTCGGATCTGTGGTCAAATTATTGAATGAATTGTCACCGGAATCGTTTGCTCACCTCGTTTCGTCTTTTCCAAACATAACGCATCTTGATGTCTACCTCAACAGTAGATCCGGGATCGTAAGTCCTCTAGCATTTATATCGGCCATTTTGTGTTGCTGAAAGACGAAATAGACTGAATACCGCAAGGACCTGCTTCTTTTAACGGAGTTACAAAGTCTTCGTGTGCAACATTATAGACTTAACCGCGATCGGCCGTCAAGCTGGGCCGCCACGAACATCTTTCCGCCCAGCGACTATACAACAGACCTCGGTGTTCTTTTGTCGCGTCTACCACAGCTCGCATGTATTGACATCAGCGTCTTGGGAGATCATTTGCCCGACGAGTGTTCTGCTGTTCATTGCTGTGGATGCGGCGGGCCAATGATGTCTGGCGAGTTGTTGGTTTCCCCGCCAGAGATCAGGGTGGACTACCACTTTTCGATTATTCACACCTCTAGCGGCAGACGCATCGTCAATGCTTCCTTTTCTTGATCGGTGAGAACTCCAATGCTTTTATTCCGAATCCCGATATATAATCCGTCTGCAGCCATTTCATTTCCCGAAATACCGAAATTCACAACACCTGCATTTTTTGGCCGCGACCGACTGTAGTAGAACTGTCATTTTGTTCCCACCACTGTTTGTGATGTTTTTTGTGGCAAGCCATTCAATAGTAAATCTTCAATTTTTTCGTATTGGTGCATTTGGTCAGTATTATTTAAGTAACGATAGGCGCCGAGAACATGTTGTTCACTTTGACGGAAGTTCGATATGCACCGCCACTGATGACTCCCACTTCTTTCATACCACGATGTCCGCAATGGAATCCTGACCTTCCGGGCGATCTCCTCCTCCCCATTTAACGAGTGGGACCTGGAAAGCTGGAACACCTACGAAATCGGCAAGATAAGCATCTAGCAGTTACGGCAGAAAAGCTTGGAAAAAGCTGTCGAATCAATGATAGCAATCAATATATATTCTGTAGTATAAAATCACTTGCAGAGAACTCTGGACAACCTCATGGCCGCACAAAACCCCGCGTTGGAATCAGATGGACCTATCGCGCTTCATTTCCAAGACCTTACTCGGGTCGCCGGAGAAACAATTCAGGGTCGCGTCGACTTGAATGTTGCATTAGCGCAGGAGGAAAATCTCGAACATCTGCGAATCAAGTTCAGGGGTGCTATGCATTCGTACGTACGTTTCTCGCACATCTGTCTTTCCGCCGCAATGACTTGAGTCTGTTAGAAAGATTACCGTCTCCGTTGGTGCTCAAACTTACGACCATTACGCAACTATTATAGTTGGTTTATTTTTTTGGTTGAGATTCTTATCTCTTTCTTACAAGACGCGTTCAGCTGGTGCATACAAACCTGCCTCTTTGGGACCAAGGAACCGCTTTCCCCGAGCCCGGCTCCCATGTCTTATCGTTTCCTTTCCAATTTGAACTCCCAGAAAACCTACCCCCGTCCTTTCATTGCTGGGGACATCATCGCCACGCGACAATCGCCTACTCCCTGGAGGTTGTGGGCGAGCGGACTCGATTCTTTCGACTAAACCGCCGTATCCGTAGACTCATCTCAGTTGTCCCTGCCGCCTCGCAAAGTCAGCTATTAGCCAAAGAAACGCTGATGCAGGGCTGGATTGGCCCGTGGAAAGACATCACTCACGAAGAAAAGCTTAGACAGGGAATCTGGGGAGAATATTCGCATGCTCGCGTCAAGGTGTGTGGTTCCCGGTGTGCCGCCAATAAAATTCTCAGCCACACTCTATATGCAGCTCACGATCCCTGACATGCCTTCGTTTCCCATCGCAACTTCCATTCCATTCAGTTTTTCCGTCGAGACGGAGACCAAGCCGATGCGCATTTCGGATGACCCGGTGGATAAGCACGGAAAGCTGTTGTTTCCCACACCACCTGCCCTTTCCTCGGATGTGAAACTAGGTCTTCATCGCAAGGCCGAAATCCGCGTCCGCGAGAAAACGCGCTACGTGGAGGACGTCTTTGACCTTCAAGGAAGTTTGGGCGACGTCACGCGGGTTGCGGCCGTCCGGCAGGTAATTGACGAGCCGCAGTGGATTCCCACTCCTGGGTCCAAGGATGAAAAGGGCCGAGGGATCTGGAGACGAAGGGTGCACTTCGAGTCTGCGGTCGCCATACCTTATGCGCCCACGTGGAACACCGAGATCTTGGACTGGCAGGTACTTTCCGTGCACGTCTCTGCTCTCTGCTACGGTGCTCACATATTTCTTTTAAGTACGACCTGCGGTTGGTTGTTCCTTTCCCTGGTATTGGCAACGATCTCCAGCTTGACGTTCCGATTCACCTCGATCCGGGATCGGCGTGCCCCCCGCCTCCAGTTGGCGTCCCGGGATCATCCAGTATCACCTACGCGGATGTTCTCCCTGCGGGACCGCCGCCGCCCATGCTTGACTTGCCTCCGTAAGCGTACATCCGTGCATAAAAATGCGCGTTGGTTGACATTTTGCCAGTGCGTACTGGGCTGGGGACCATCACCGTTGGGATTCGGACGAGAAGAGCTGATCTGGTATTTATTACACTAAATTAATGTTATTAGGCTTTCGATCGTTTCAAAACGATGAAAACGATTCGTTCTATGGTCGGCGGATTGGTCGCGGTTGAATTCCCATTGTGCCCGTGACTTTAGACTGCCACCGAGCACCGCCTCCGCTATCCCCATCACTCCGCCCGCGTCTCCCGCCGCGTCAGCGTCTTTTTTCTCCAGAACGTGTACATAACATTTCCACTGAGATTCAGTGGGGTCTGATTTCTGCACACTTTCATTTTCAAACATATATAATTTACGAGGTGGGCTGGCGGCAACCGAGCGAAATTGAACTGCTCAATTGAATCACTTTACAATAATAAGTCATGGAAATTTATAGCAGTTCCAAGTTGAATCCATTGGGAATAGGACTTAATTATTTATTATTAGCAGAATATACTTCACAGCGATTGAACAGTTGCACATGGTAATTAAATAAACACATTGCAATTCCAAATCCAATGTGATCCAGGGCATGGCAGTCAACGTTATGGGTGTGAGTCCGACCGCAAAGTGCATGGGGCCTAGCAATCACAATGCGCATGGGCGTAGTAACGATGTAGGGCAGAGATGGGTCTGAAAGAATCAGAGAAAGAAATAGCATATCAGAAAGTCTGATAATCAACCAATGTATGGACATACCGACTCTAAGACATACCAAGCACATGAGGGTGCATGGGCCTGAGCGCAACAAAGTCTATAATGAATCTCAATCAGTCGCGCTGCAAACGGCCCGCACCTAGACTATAACGCCGGGCAGCAAGTAGCCAGGCAGAAATTCAATCAACTCCAGTTGAAATGTTGCAGATGCGAGATTAATTGGATGTGTGAACGTTGCGGATGTGAGTCCAAATGCAATGTCCGCAGGCATGAAAACGGTATTGTAACAGAGTCCTGGGGAAAGAATGTAAGAGATTCAAGCGCAATCTAAAGAATATACATACCGAGTGCGCTGAACGTTGAGGTGCATGGACCCCAGAGCAACGAAGTCTGCAATGAATTGGTTGATCAGAAGCAAGTCTAGAATAAATATGAATCAGTCGAGTTACGAAGCTGCACCGTCGCTGGATGGCGTACCCGCGGGCGGGTCAAAATTCATAGATAAAGACAGCACAAACCTATCCCAAAATGAACAAAGTCTCAGAGCCACGCACTTTACCCGTGCCGAGGCGAGCTGAAAGCGAGGCCCTTCGAACCACTAGTGGCATTCATTCGCTGCAATATACCGAGTCAGTCGCGAGAAATGATGCCAAACGAGTGAAGAAAGAAGGTAGATTACATGTCATCGAAAAGGACAGGAACCCGCTGTATAAAATTGCGACGGTATGCGGCAAAGTAGGTCAGGGTGATATGAATAAAGCGGGTAGGGCCGACAAGCGGCAAAGCCTGCTACCAATCTAAATTTATTTTACCTTGGATTTCTACTTAATCAGTTCTGTGACTGGGCAAGAGTTGAATTCAAGTTGAATTGAATACCACAACTGCATAGTAAGCACTACTCAAAAGCATGGTTCAACACGTCGACCAGCTTACATTGAGCCTTGGTGAACTATTACACGACCTGAGAAAGATGTCTTGTTGATTTTATTTAATTCCTGGTACCGACTTAGGTTCCAGGTCTCAAAATGATAATACAATTCCGCGATCACCTCCGATCACGCCGGTACAGCACGGCCCGCCGTAAATAACTAAATAATATATGTGAATTTACGGGAAAAAGCCTCCCAATCCACCATTCAGTGGTCTAAAATTCATTATTGTGAGTGGAAAAATGTTAAAGCCCTGTCCCCATCCCACAGCGTCAACTTTGTGTATATGAAGATTAAATTGTCCCAAGAACGAACTTTGAGCTGTCTATCTAGTGAATGGCTTTCATTACCACCTTTGAAACTCAATATCTAAGCCTGTCACTCAATTCTCTCAAATAAATCCATCCAGAATATAGCATCAGGCCACACGAGGGAGGTGAGTCGGCTGAGGCACGAGGCCGGGCGAGACTTGTGAGCGGCCCACTTCTGAATCCATTTATTTCATTCTAGTATATGAAGCCAGGTCCAGAATGAGGTACCAGGGGGTGCCCGGAGGGCCTTCGTATTAGCATGTGCAACTGTTCAATCGCTGTGAAGTATATTCTGCTAATAATAAATAATTAAGTCCTATTCCCAATGGATTCAACTTGGAACTGCTATAAATTTCCATGAATTATTATTGTAAAGTGATTCAATTGAGCAGTTCAATTTCGCTCGGTTGCCGCCAGCCCACCTCGCAAATTATATATATGGTTTGAAAACGAAAGTGTGCAGAAATCAGACCCCACTGAATCTCAGTGGAAATGTTATGTACATGTTCTGGAGAAAAAAGACGCTGACGCGAAAACCGCTGACGAAAATGTGATGCGCCGCCAAAAAGCGTTTGATGGGGCGCCATATAAGAACCTGTACCTAAAGGTAGCAGGAGTTGAAGTCTTGACTAATTTGAAGGTAACGTAGGCGTACGAGAGAGCGGGGATCGATCTTGAAGTGAATTTTGAACCGAAATTTGACTTGAAACGCATGCGGCAAGGCATATAGAAGGTGATTGTGTGCGCGGAAGAGAGCGAGCATTCGTCTTGAAGTGAATTCTCACCCAAAGTTAGCCTGAGACCAGCATTAGAACTGAGATGTAGGATAGCGCACGAATTTAAATATAATTGAGCAAAATAACATCGAGATACTAATATGTACATCAATGTAAAGCACAGGACACAGGTGGCTATGCATAATAGGTAGTCAACGACGGGCCTGCGATGTGCAGCAATCGTGGGCGGGATGTGAAGCGGACGGGCGGGAGACGCGGGCGGAGTGATGGGGATAGCGGAGGCGGTGCTCGGTGGCAGTCTAAAGTCACATGGCCCACGGGCACAATGGGAATTCAACCGCGACCAATCCGCCGACCATATTCGTTCTGAGCGTTCTTGCATGAAGATTGAGCGGCTTGAAGCATTCCTCAAAACACTGATCACTCCGATTCCAAGCTTTTGGAAAAATATATGGAGTACTGCTACGGGCGCCATATTTTATGAGGACGAATTGAGACCTTCAGTACCGACCAAAATGAACGGTGTGTACCTCAGGGAGGTTGAACCGAACAATTGAACCTAGTACGTAACCAAAACGGACAAAAATAGCGCTTGGGCCGCTTTGGCCCACCACTGACAGGCAGAACAGACGCGCATTGTCGACGCCCTGCGAGTCAACAGCCTTCGACGGCTGCGCATCGCTGCGTTATATACATATACGTAACAAAGGCAATCATAACGCTA
Source organism: Mycena epipterygia (assembly GCA_029281465.1). Classification (NCBI taxonomy): domain Eukaryota; kingdom Fungi; phylum Basidiomycota; class Agaricomycetes; order Agaricales; family Mycenaceae; genus Mycena; species Mycena epipterygia. The sequence goes on from JARJCQ010000019.1 coordinate 915,509, forward strand.
CACCTCACCTTCAAGTTCCGAGTACTCGATTTTTGACTCTCTTCAGCTCCCTCTTCCTCTCCGATGGCCTCCGAAGCCATAGACTATGCGGCAATATTTGGATTCCACTCTGTAGCTGCAGCAGCGTTATTTGCGGCTCTATATCTGCCCTTCTTCCTCTGGTTCATCCGCCAGTCGATAAAAAACACGACATATGTCTACATCGTCCTGGTTGTTTTCTGTCTGAGTGAGTCGTCTGAGCTCCAGTATTTTGTTCATCTTAATTCATCTATGTCAGTCCGCGTGGTGGCATTCATAATACGCGCCCTGCTGGCTGGCTCCACGACACTAGGCCAGAATCTCAGTTTATTCATCGCGGATGAAATCCTCTTTGGAGTCGGGTTCTTTGCATTGCTATACTCCGCATACACCCTCGTTCTCGACCGGTACGTCTGCCACAGTTTTCTTCCACCACGGTATTACTAACTTTTGAGGCAGAGAAATAGTCTCCGGCGCCGAACCTGTCAATTTTCTGCCAATCCAACTCATACGCAGCCGCCGGCTCTTCCGCACGGCGCTCCTCATCGGCGTCATCCTGGGCGTTATAGGCATCAACGACGCGACGAGCTCCGACGCCAGCACCGCGTCCACCGGGACCGCGCTCCGCAAAGCCAGCACCATCGTCTTCCTCGTCCTCACAATTCTCCAGGCCCTACAGGCGGTCATTGTCGTGAGGGAAAGCTTCAAGTGTGCGTTCTACCACTCTATTCCCGCGCGCTGATACACGCATTCTTATAATACCCTTCCTCCACAGCGGGCTACAGGAACGATAGCCGTCCGTTCGGGGACCGCCACGGGGGCTATCTACTCTGCCTGATTTCTCTGCTCCTGCTGGTCCGGGAGGCATTCTTGACCGCGACGATCGCGAATTCCAAAAAGCAGAATGACGAGCGGCTGTGGTTCCCCCTAGTTGCACTACCAGAGTTTTTGGCGGTCGTGTGCTACTCTGTGTCTGGACTCGTTCCCCCACGGTCGGCACTTAGAAAGTAGAGAGAGGTAGTGTTTGGAGTGTATGATGCCCCATGTTCTTTGTCTTGTCTGGCTATATTGTACTATTCTTCTTGATACCTGATTGAATCCGTTGTCAATCCAAGGGCGAAAGGTGTAAATCCACGCACGCCAGGAATAAGTTCAACAAAGCAGCATTTCGGAATCTAGCGAGGGAGCGACTCAAAAAAATTGATGGAATGAGGGGGTCGGTGAATAGTATGAATGAACAACGACTATTCACGTTAGTTCAGTAAGCGCGAGGAAGTGTGAGTTACTGGCTGTTGCTGGCGAGGATTCTTAAAACGTCTCTGCTAAAGCACCTGAGTTCAAACAAGCTGTAGTATTGCAAGGCAGAGCCACGATATCTGAGTTTTTTATGTTGAAGTGTCTATTAAACCACCGAGAGTAGTGCACTTCGCCTCAGACTCGAATTCAACCTTGGGCACGTGATTGAACAAAGTTGAACCACACTTCGAACTCGCGGCATTGTCGCATCGATGATGCTCCACTGCCTCTCTTGACAGACATACGAAGAAAAAACAGATGCAGAATTCCACTCCCACAGTGGGATTTGTTCGACTAAGCTTGTGTGACAAAAACGGGCCGTTTTGTAGGTTCACATGAAGTTTCGGGAGCAGTCTTCACTGAGAGGTGTTCAGAAGACCATACTTCTCAGCACCTTGAGGAGCAACACCCACGACCATAGCCCACCAGAGGTTCAAGTGCCGCACTTTGTTTTCTTGAAGACTCACAATGGCCGACACACCCACAATCACACTGCACTGGCTCGAAAAGTCGCGCTCGCAGCGCATCCTATGGCTCCTCGAGGAGCTCGGTGTTCCGTACGAGATTAAGACGTACAAGCGCGACCCCAAGACGATGCTCGCGCCCCCCGAGCTCAAGACGATCCACGCGCTGGGCAAGGCACCCGTCATCACCGTCGGCGAGCGCACCATCGCTGAGTCTGGGCTCATCATCGAGTACCTGTGCGAGCACTTCGGGGGCCCGAACTCCACGCTGATTCCGCGCAAGTGGAAAGACGGGTGCGAGGGGCAGGTCGGCGGGGAGACCGAGGAGTTCATGCGTTACCGGTACTATATGCACTATGCCGAGGGGTCCCTCATGACACTCATCACGCTCGCATTCATCCCCTGGAGTGAGCACATATTATTAATTCAATTCCCCACTGTGTTGCTCACCGTGTGCAGGCATCCGAACCGCGCCGATCCCGTTCTTCCTGCGCCCGCTCACGACGCGCATCGCGGCGCGGCTCGGGGCGTCGTTCGTCGATCCGGGGTTCGCGACGCACCTGGGGTTCCTGGAGGGGCAGCTCGCCTCCGCACCCGACGGCGGGCCGTACCTCTGCGGCGCGCACCTCACTGGCGCGGATATCCTGATCAGCTTCCCGCTGATCGTCGCGATGGTGCCCCAGGATGGCCGCAGCTCGCTCAACAAGGAGGCGTACCCCCGGCTGTGGGCGTACACCGAGATGATGAAGGCGAGCGCGAGTAGCAAGCGCGCGGAGCAGAAGATTATTGAGATCGAGGGGGAGTATAACCCGAATTTGCTTTAGTCCCAGTTGAATTTGCATGTTCGCTTTGAATTTTGAATTTAGGATGTGGGGGAGGTTGAAAGCAGTAGGATGCAGCGGTAGAGCCTGAGGTAAAAGAGATGTTGGGATTATATGATTACGTAGCGAATTCAACCAAAGGTTGAAAAAGCGTGCAGTGTAGCTGCTGAGAATAAATTACCATCAACTTCAAGCCGAGTAGAAACGTCAGACCAATGCTCAGAAGAGCACGACATACTCCCCCTCCAGCTCTACGATCCGCTCCACCGCGCGGTCATACCCCTTGCTCTGCTTCAGCAGCTCCGTATATGCCCACAACCGTGGGTACGCCTCTTTCGTTAGCGCCGCTGCTTGAGGTAGCTGCGCGACGATTAACGGGTAGCTTATTAGGATATCCGCGCCCGTAAGCTGTGGGCCGCACAAATACGGGCCGCCGTCGGGAGCGGATGCGAGCTCTGCTTCGAGGAAGGTGAAGTGGGTGGCAAAGCCAGGGGCGACGAATGCAGCGTGCATCTGGGCGGCGATGCGCGATGTGATTGGGCGTAGGAAGAACGGCGTGGGCGCGTTTTTGAGGGCTGCGGACTGAAGTCAGTGGGAGCACAAGGGCGACAGGCGGGAGAGCACGTACCCATGGGAATAAGGGCCATCATCATGGTGGACATAAGGGACCCCTCGGCATAATGCATGTAGTAGCGGTAGCGCATGTAGGCCTCCGTCTCGCCGTCCACCTTGCCCTCGCAGCCGTCCTTCCACTTGGGGGGGATCAACTGGGGGCCGAAGTGGTCGCAGAGGTACTCCACAATGAGCGCCGACTCGGCGACGGTGCGGTCACCGACAGTGATAACGGGGGCTTTGCCCAGGCCGTGAACGGCCTTGAGCTCGGGCGGGGCGAGCATGTTGGCGTCGCGTTTGTATGTTTTAATGTCATAGGAGAGATTGAGCTCCTCAAGCAGCCAAAGGATGCGCTGCGAACGCGATTTGTTGAGCCAGTGGAGGGTAATTTTGGGGGGAGTGTTGTCCATTTCGAGCTGTAATACTGAACGGCCGAGTTCGTCCGCCTTTAACGTTTCTGACGCCGTAAGACATCGGGTGGTCGAGTCTATCGGAATACAAACCGGGCTGCTGCGGAGCAGCACTCCTGAGCGCTCCGTACTCACCCGCGGCCAACCTGTACAGTACTTGTGCAGATGTCGAGTTCTTGTTGCGACAGACCCGACGGGGCCCGATTCCGTGATTACACGGCTGCCCAAGGCAGCGAACTCTTATCCATCTTATTTCTTGCAATAGTCGTTGAATAGAAACTTTTGGTACGTGCATACGTGTGGTTGCAGTATTTCAATCTCCGCTTGATGTCCGATGCTCGGCCCGAGGCCCGAAGTCGCGGACTCACACCCAACTTGGACCCAACAGTCCGACAGCCAGCACGGTCTTCAGCGTTGACTCGAGTGCGATTGGACCTGGACAAGAAATGCATCGGTATGGACGCCACCTTGCTAGCATATACATAATCTAACAGCTGGCTGGAAGGTCCTGTTCGCTGACGAAACGAATGTGCGTTGAAGTTGGTTGCGGGTACGCGACGCGTCGCGTCACAACTGACTCTGTCGGTTGCATCCAGCATCACAATCGCCGTAGCTCTTGCTCTTCTCGCTATCCTATTGCCTCGGCCTTTCGAGCACCGTCATCACCTTTCGAGTCCGGGACCCTCATTTCAACACAACTCAGCACAGGCCGCCCAACCGAGTGACGAGTGTCTCGATCCGCCCCCGGACAGCTGCACATTCTACGCCGACTGCCTTGAGCCGCGATATCATTGCGGGCCCACAGGTTACCCGCTCGACTATGGCCAAAACTACTGCAACAAGTTTAAGACCGACCGCGCGACCCTGAGTGTCCGCGGTCAGACGTGGATGGTCACCACCATGCACTGCCTGCAGGAGGCCCTCGTTCCAGACGCCATAGGTGCACCGAACACCACCACGTCCTGTACTGCCCTCGAACACAAGGCCTTCGCCACCCACGCCGGCTGCTATGTGCAGAGCGGCGTCTGCAAGCTCCCGCTATCCGACTGGCTCGCGGTGTTGAAAATCGTCGACATCAAGACGCTTTTCGATAGCTGGGACGCATTCAAGGCGACATTGACGGCGGGGACAGACTGTTTGGAGTTTTACGCTTTTCTTATCGAGCAGGGCCTCTGAGACGTATCGTGTTTGTAGAAATTATAAGTGAGAACTTACTAGAATTCTTGTTCCGTTGGGGAAGTGAATTGACACCGCCCTAGGTTTTGCAAACGTTAATCATCTGCCTACGATCTAGAAAAGCGCTTTTGTTCTGAAACCCCTGTACGAGCGTCCACCGCCACCGACCGCCACCGCATCCGTAGGGTGTTACACATCGCGGAAGACATGCCATGTAAATATATCCAAGACTGATTGAGGCTTCCTTCATTGTGTCCTCTATCTCCTGCCAGGCTTGGACATGACTTTATTCATACCCTCGCGCAGCTCGGAACAGTTCAGGGATTGTTGTTCGAAGCTATTATTCTTCGTGGTTCAACGTTCAACCCGTTGTTTGATATTTGAACACCAATAGTCATTGTTACGTATTCCAGGCCGTCCACATTCCATCCAAATGGTAGACTTTCACTCGCATGAACTGTGAAAATAATGGTAGAAGGGTCGATTTCAGCCATCTATATATATATCGGGTTGGAAACTTGGATACTGTGATCCTTTTATAACCGCAATTGAAACCATTTCACCGGGAGGGACCTGGGTGCACGAGAACCCCTCAGAATTGAGAATTCGACGCGTTGTTGACGCGTTGTTTACGCGTGTCGTTCGAACATCGGGTGGCAGTGCCCCGCGCTTGATCCCCGAGCCCCGACCCCGAGTCTGCAGACCACGACCAAACAGGCCAGCGGGTCCTCCTTAGTCTTTGACTTTTTGCCCCACGACTTTGACACGCACGTGAGCGGCAATTCGGCCGGGTCGTGCATTTTGAAGCTCCGATGTTCTGGTGTAATCAGTCTCTTCCTCTCTACCAACACCACGCCTCATGCCACCCATCCGTTAGTGCTCCCAGGCTCTCAACTCCACCGAACATGATACATACCAACCTCCTCCCGCCACTCTAGCATGTCCCTGACTGGATTACAGCGTACTACTCCCGACATATTCACACGCATTTGGGCGCATCTAAGATTCTCGAGTGGCAAGGGCCTTACCCTCGTACCCAGTGAGCTTGGTACCCCTTGCCACTCCCCTTCCCGAGCTGACATCATTAACCAATCTCGCGTTTGGTCTGGCCGACATCAAGCAAATGTCTGTTTGCCACAGACGGTGGCATCCGCCGCCTCTTCGCGTTACGCGGGCGCTACAATTCCTGAAGAAATACACGGTGAGATTGAACCTATATCCCATGGTCCTCTGCCCTCGGACGCGTCAAAACGCGTCCAGGCCGGCCAAATCCCTCTTCGCGCTAAGATTTTTCATTTAGTATATGTAGTATTCAATTCCCCTTGTATTTATTTGTAGTTCCCTTGCCCAAACGATTTTATTCATTCAACAGTCTTGCCAGTGTGTACTCTGATAATTCCTTGCCCTCGATGCCACTCCGAACTTCTGCTTCATACGCTGAGGCAGCGGAGAATCAAATTCCTTACAGAGTGCCGAACTGCCGCTCACGTGAAATCAAAGTCGTGGGGCAAAAAGTACGCAACTGTCCTCCTTATACATATTTCCGCTTGATTCCTCCCACATATCGTCACCTATACAGCTCTGAGCTAGGCGAGATGAGTCAGAGACTGGTGGGGTTCCTGGTACGCTTTCAGCGCCATCTCGACTGGGTCTGAACTTCTTACATTCAACTTAGCAAAAGACCCTGGATGATCTCACTACCTCTAGGATCACTCCAACCATCTGTCTCCGCCGCACGCCCGCTAACTATGCGCTAGTTCCCCCTCCCGAAATCGTATCCCACATATTCCGTTTTTGTGTTGCGGGAACGGACCCTTGGGCAATGGCAGTGCCTTGCGCCCCTTCTTGCACTCCTCTAGCCCTCGCCTCTGTCTGCCGCTACTGGCGGGCTGTCGCTCTATCAACACGTGAACTATGGACTTGTTTCTCGTTTCCCTGGTCGTCCCCGAGACTGACGTCGCTCTCGAAGGTGTGGTTGGCTCGGGGAGGCGACCATCCAATAGTATCTGCCCTCATCTGCGAAACCCCCGATATGCAGTCCGATGACACCTGGGATCTCGTCCACACTCTATGTCTTCATGCAACCAGATTGCGTTGTGCCCAGTTCGTGATTCCTCGATCCGCTGCTGTAGAGTTCCCCTCCATATCAGGCTCATTCCCGCTGCTCACGTCGGTTGCGCTGCTTCGTTCGAAGCCGCAGGATCTCCCGCCCGACCACATTCCGGGCGATTCATACGTCATCGCGGACCTACGGGATGCGCCCTGCCTTTTGGACGTGCAGCTCGTGTTCGTCTCGCAATATGACTACATCGTACTTCCCTGGGCCCAGCTCACCCGCCTAGAACTGTGCGACTCTGCTTTCGTTGTGGATCCCGGCTTCTTCCTCTCGGTGTTTCACTTTTGTCACAACCTCTTGCAATGCACACTCATAAACACCCGAGGCACCCTCGCACTGGAGCAGCAGTCTACCAGTCCGTACACCCACCGTAAACTCCAGCATCTTGTAGTCGATGGATTCACCAAGAATGTATACGGGTCCTTTACGTTTCCGTCCCTGTCGAATATGGAGATCCGCGATTGCAAGTCCATTACAGGGGATCTAATGGCCTTCCTCGCGCGGTCTGCGGCGTTGAAAACGTTTTCCATGTCGTTTGCCACAGAATGCAACACTCAATCCTTCGGCAACCTCATCTATCTCCTTCCGTCCCTGACCGACCTCACCATCGACTGCTCCAATTTCTCTGCAGATTACTGCACAACTTTCTTCAACATCTTCGGTCGCAAAGCCTGGTTGTGCCCAAATCTCACGAAACTGGCTCTCTCTGACGCCATCCCCGAGCGTGGCTTTTCGTACCTGGCGCTCGCATTGATGCTGCGCGCCAGGTGGAAATCGCGCCCACATGTCGCAGCGCTGACTACGTGTACTATAGTTTTCCGCGCAGCACGGGCGACGCGACGTCCGCTTCCGTGTGTTATGGCTCAGCTACAGAATTTATTGTGTCAAGGAATGGACATCCGCATCTCATCGCCGGCTCTCCGCTGGCCACGTCATAGTGAGTGCTGAGATTTTTTCTACCGGCTTTGACTCACTCTGTCTAAAGAAAACGCGTATATGCTATTCCCTTAGACAGGCCTTGGGGACTTCTACTTGTCGATTTTTTCTTCTGTCGCTTGGTGTTTGGCATGGTCTTGCATTTTATTTACATCCTGGGATATATATACAGAATCTAAAGCACTCCGCGTACTATGATTCAAGTTTGCAATTTTGAGATAGCATCAAGTCAAACCCGACGCGCAGCCTTTGAGAAGCCGCAAAAACTTGGAGAACTGTTGTTATGTACGTACAACGGGGTGGACGTCGCTGTACGCAATCTTGTGGGGAAAATATGGCATATTTCTGAAGACGGTATTTTTTTGCGCGCCTTGCTCAGAAAGACGTCCAGCATAACTAGATCAACTGTGATAAGCCGCCAATTCTTTCTCCGTCCATTCCCACAATTTTCCAGCCAATTTCTGATCTTGCGATTTACGTGCATGGCGTCCAGGGATGCCGACGGGCTCATAAAAGGCCCCGTTGACTACTTTCGCCTTGTCCGCTGAAGTATATCCACTCCGGGTTATGTTTTGCGAACGCTAAGACGGTCTCTTTTCCAGTTCCTCCAGTTCCTGTCGAAGATGTCAGGATATAAATGTCTCGGCTGAGAGTAAATTACCTCCTGTAACAAGAATTACTTTCCCAGATAGGTCAGGAACTTGAATATCTGTGGAGGGATTAAACTTCATGTCGGGGTGCGAAAACAACGATGGAGGAGATCCTCCGAGTCCGTCCGAGTCCGATTGTCTTGAATCATCTTGGGTTCTCCTTTTCTCGGAGGGTGCCGATTAGGGATGCGCGTCTACGTCGTCTATGATAGTCTCTATGCTACGTGCGATCGGCACTGATAACTCTGCTTTATCTGCGCCACAACTTGGGGAGAGCATGACACCATGACCGGGCACTCGAACTCACTGGAGTCGAGCCAGCGGAAGGCTTACTAGTCGATAAATGCCTCAACAAGTACTGACCATGTACTTACGCCATCGCCGTAAACGCATTGAAATTGTACACACTCGGCCTCCCTTCAAATTTGAACCCGTCGGCATTGCATTCAGCCAGGACGATGCCCTGCCGCTCCACTGTGGCTCGCATCCCTTTGCCCACATTCAGCGACCGCGATAGCTTCGATATGCCGGCCTCCACGTCGAATTTTAATTCGTCTTCATCCCCTGCATACAGCGAGACGATTGCCGGCGCGCTACAGAGGACGACCACCCAGAACAGATCATCCGTCTTGGCTTACTCAGTTACACATGCTATAACACAGGTAGGGGAACACATACAATCTCCCAATTTGCCGGCCGCGGAACGCGCTCCGACGCGTCTGCTGAGCGCGGATGCGGGCGCCCCCATATAAATATTCTGTCTTTCTGGATGGGCGGATACGCGCCCTCCTTGAACGCACGCGCAAAGAAACTGTTGAGGTGCAACCACGCGCCGTGCGGGAACCCGTCGACCCACGCGTGTGAGGCAGGCTGCGCGCCGCGGACCGTGGGGCAGATGTAGTGCGATTCGCCGTAGTCTGCATTTAGGCGTAAGAAAGCAGAGTGTGGGGGAACCAAATGCCAACCATTCCATGAGATGACCTGTACGATGTCGACGCGCGCGCGTATCGCGAAAAGCTGCTCCCAGCGGCGCGCAAAGAGCCAGTCGTCGGCGCGATAGATCCACTAACAGTCCGGAGTCAGCCACGTACTATAGCTCTGTTGAATAAATGAATGCACATTCTTGTTCCAGCTCTCCGGTCCGTAATGCTAAATAAATTGACGCGACTTGGATACGCTTAATTTTGTAGATATAAGAGCGTACTGTGAAGAACCACGGCGACACCGCGGCCATGAACGTACGCCCGCCTTCCAGGTGGGCAAGATGGTGTCTGTCGGTGTCGAGCGCCGGCGATTCGATCTCCCGGCGTGGATGCTCTGGCGTGAGGTGCAGTGGCCATCCGCCGTTCCACTATAAATCCTAACACGTCAATTCGTCCTCAACTTGAATTGATATATTTACATTGAACGCCCCGTCGAGAGTGGATATCGCGGGGTAGCGCGCCGGGTCGATGAAGAAGGCGGGTATAAAGTGGATCTAAAGGCAATTTAGAACGTAGGTTGATTTTTTCTAAGTAGGAGGTCACCGGAATGACATCCTGCATCGCGTCTTTTGCGAACTTCCACGCTTCATTCAGTCCACTCTGCCCGAAGGTGCTGCCCTCTCCCGCGAAGGTCGAAACTAGGACTTTGCCTTCATAGCGGAACATTCGGGGGTGGACGCCAAAGGCCTTCATGTACTTGCGCAGAAGGTTGACGTCGTCCGGAGAGGCGGAGGGGACCGAGCTGGTCGACTCTTGATGAAGGAGGCAAGAAAAGACGAACGCGGGACGCAAACCTCATATCGAAGCTCAGAAAAAGTGCGAAGGCAACAGATGAACGCGACGCTGCCTCAAAGCACATTGCGACGCGGTCTTGCTGCCAGTCCTCCTTGCCAACGTTGAGGGCGAACCCGTCGCTGCGGCGCGTCAATATTATTTGGGGACATTCATGTTCAAGAAACCTTTGGAGCACACATGTTATTAGCGCTAGCATCTGCAATGTCCGCGATCCAGTCGTCCATGGAATATGGCTATATAATGTAAGAAGTTGGGCCATCGGACCTGGACACGGCGCGACGAACGTAAGTGTTTCCCACCATAAAACTAAGATATCACGTTCATACATGATCCAAGTCGTGTTGTAGCACTCACTGAGCGAAGACATATTTGGGCGACATGGTTCAGATCAAGTTCAGATGGGGTTAGGGATCAGCAAGCCAAAACAACGTCCGGCGCCGCTTTGGGTGGTTTCTTGTCTCGAGTGTTGCAGGAAGAAAAAGAGAGTCGCGCAATACTTGGCATCATACACCTCTGCACTCCCTCCAGCTTGGTACCTCAGCTTCGATAGATAGATTCATGCAACCGGAGCCATAATAACGAGGATACAAAGATTCTAATAGGTGCGGTATCGGAAACAAATCAACGTCAAAGCAGAGCCTCAAGGCGTCGCCCGGCCGGGCCATCTAAACACCAAATGAGTACATGAAAGAACGCCCTAAAAGGAGATGCAGACCTGGGATATAACGAGCATTCTCGTACAGTAAATCTGTTGGCGAGCCACGCCAGGAATCGCTACATATAGAGTTAACGCAGACATTGGCGGACAGGAGCGATGAACGCTCACCTCTACGCCCAACCCGTAACCTCCGTGTGCGCATGTGCCGTACTTGCGCTGGTCGGTGAACCAGTAGTAAGGCTCCGTCGGGATGCCCTCCCGCTTGTATGCAGCAATGAGCTCATCCATATCTTCAATCCTCATTGATCCACCTGTGGCTAATCAGTACATACCGCCGGTAACCGAGAGACGCCGTACCGACGATCTCCCCGACGTTGGGCATGAGCAGATCGCAGCTCTCCGTGAACGTCGTCTTGCCATCCTTTGCTGGTATCTTCTTCATGTAGAAGGCCTTCATCTCTGCAGGGAAGCCATGCAGGAAGATCGGTGTCCCGATGATGTCGGTCATCTGCCGCTCCGCTGCTTCCGCGATGTCGTCTCCGATGGCGTGGTCCACCATCTGGAGCTGGCCCTTGTCGTCCAGGATCGGCTTCTCGTCGGCGTCTAAAAGCGGGTGCTGGATCTTATGCTCGTTGAGCCATACGATGGCGTCCTCGTACGACATGCGCATGAACGGTCGTGCGGGGGGCTCGAACGTTGGGTTGAGTTGCTTGATGAGGGCGGCGGTGGCGGGGTTGGCGAGCAGGATATCGACCGTTTCACAAATCTGCAAGAAATGGTCGGTGGATGCAGTATCAAGAACGCGTCGAGAGGCATACGATGGATTCGATGTGGTGCATCAGATCGTTGAAGTCGATGAACGCGAGTTCCGCCTCCAGATGCGTGTATTCGCTCAAATGACGCCGGGTGTGGCTAAGAGACATGTAAGTTTGATGGTTATTTGAGTCGAGCGTAACACCGACCTGTTTTCGGCTCGGAAGCTCTCCTGAACACAGAAGACATCGCCTAGACTGGGTAGGCACGTTTCCAGGTACAGCTGCGAGCTCTGTGTGAGGAAAGCGGGTTGTCCATAATAATCCAGCTTGAAGAGCGTTGCTCCACCCTCAACCTGGGTCTGCACGAGACACGGGGGTGTAACCTCCATGATACTGTTCGCAGCGTAGGCTTGACGGAACGCACTGAGCATCGCAGCCCGAAGGCGGAGCACGCTGGACGCCGTTTCACCACGTAGTACCAGATGACGCAGATCTGCTAGTTTCGATGGGTCGGATTGCTGGAAGTATTTCGATTAGTCGGACTTGGATGGTAACAGAAACTACCCTACCTCGTTCAATTTGTTGCTGAACGCATCTTCGCCGCTTGGAGACCCGCCAATGAGTCGCCAATAGTCGACGATAAGTTCATGGCCGCCAGGAGCGGTCTTGCCTTCTGGCACAGCTTGGAGCGTACCAACAAGTTCCACCGAGGACTCCAGCGATAGCGTCAGCGCTTCGTATGTTTGAGTCTGCCGTCATGTTCAGGGATCCAGGATGAAGAGGCGGATATAATCGCGTACAGCAGTACCAGACAGCAGAGACTGGAGATATCCAGTGCCATCTCGCAGGACGATGAAGATAAGCCCCTTCTGAACACGTAGACGGTGTACCCATCCGAACACTCTGATCCTCTGGGATCTTAGGGGTTCGAGATGCACAATCTTTGCCTGATAACTTGAAATTAAGCGCAAGGAAAAGAATTCGGCATGAAAGGCTGACGCACCTTGGACGCCTTGGGGAGGCCCACATCCTCCACCAGCACGATTTTCTTGCTTTGCTCCAACACCTTTTCGCGCTTTTCCCTCTCCTCATTTTCTGCGCGCTCGAGTTCTTCGGCCTTCTTGCGTTTTTTCTCCAGACCCTCCGCGGTCTTTTTGGCTTTCTTGACGGATGATTGGGTAGGCTCCTCGTAGGTGGCAGACGGATCTTTACGCGTCAGAAAGGACGCTGACGCCCCATGTGTGAACAAGGCCACCCCAAGCGAAAGATAAGGTTGATCGGCGGTGCCCGTGCCTGTGGTATCCGAGCCCGCAGTTTCGTCGATATGAATCGCCGACATCGCAGCAGCAAACGTTCAGAAGGCAAGAGTGGCTGGTGGTAAGAGAAGAGAAAGGTAGGTACAGTGTTTGGCGACCGTGACTCGACTCTGACTCGATTCAATTTCTCCAAAAGTCCGCGATAAAACCGGAGTACCTGCGGCTGGTACCAACTTTAGGTGTACCAAGCACTGTATATATCAAAAATGTTGCGAGCAGAGTGACGAGGACAGTATTTATCCTCCCGAAAACTCTCTCGATTGACTTATAACAAACATATGCAATAAATGAGTTTATCGAGCGAGAACGAGCTAGATACAACAAAGCGATTGTCAAAAGGTAGTAAGAGTGATTCAGAAACGTATGGTTTATCGTAGGATAGGCTCTCCAAGTCTGCGGTGCGGTCGTCTGACCACCACTTAGCCAAAGATTTGGGCCCATGTCCAGTGGCAAGTATTGTGAGTTGTGAAACTACATTAGAGAAGAAGAGTGTCTTGAATTTCGCCGAGAAAAACCCCGGAGGCCGCAGGCTGTCAGTGCTAGCCACAGTCGTTTTCAGTTCGATAAACTTCAACGGCGGAGTCAACCTTGACTTGAATTTGAGCCATGAAGGCATAGGGATTCTAGTGGTCTTCGGCACGGGGAGCAAGAGAACAGAGAACAGAAACGACAACAGCGGAGAATCAAGAGCGAGAGCGAGTTGAGAGCAAGTTTAGAGCAAGAATATATTTGGTCGTATTTCCTTTTCGCCGCGACAGCTTCCGTTGTTGTTTACGGTTATTTCCCTGCATCTTGTCCTTTTCTGCGCAACGCGCTCCCCACAAAATGGTATACCCTTCAATTGTGTGTGGTTGCGTCCCGGATTAAACCCGCGTTGTTAGCTCCCGTTATCTCTCTTGAATGCGGCGCAGAACAAGCCCATGGTACGCCAGCAGCAACCACCCCAGCACCCTGCTAATGCGCATCCCAAATCCAGTTAGTCGAGCTGAAGAACGGCGAGACATTCAACGGACACCTCGTCAACTGTGACAACTTCATGAACATAACCTTACGCGAGGTATACCAGACCAACACCGAGGGGGATCGCTTCTGGAAACTCAAGGAGTGCTATATTCGCGGAAGCACCGTGCGTACCCATCCATCCTGTTTCACGCGTCATCCAACTTGTATCGCTCTTTCTACAGATAAAATACCTCCGCGTCCCGGATACCCTGTTAGATGCCGTGAAAGAGGAGCAAAATCGTGCACGAGATGCGGGTCGGGGAGCAAGGGGAGCGTTTGTGAGTGGAGGGAACCGGGGTACGTCCTTCTCGGCTAGTTTATACGTCTACTCATATGATACCTTCCAGGACGCGGCGCGCCATCCCGAGGTATGAGTCGCTTCCATTGTATTCGCATGTCGTCATTTAATGTCTTGCTCCACAGGTCGGGGTGGTCGCGGCGGACCGATGCGTGGCGGTAGAGGGCGTGGTCGAGGCGCCTAGTGTATTGCTTCAGATCGTTGTTGTGTCGGGTGAGCCTGTATCGCCGCTATTCCTTGCAGAGCCGAGTGATCATGAACCGCATGTTCTCCCTATGTCGGCTTGTAACTTAATCGCACAGCACTACTGCTCTTTAAATATTGTACGCAACGTCAGGTCAGGTATTCCACTTGTCTCCCGCGACGTCGGCGACAACCTCGAATTTGAGGTTATGCTCTTCCAGAATCCATTTACCCTGTAAGAATCCTTCAGCGACAATCTGACACCGAAGGAAAAACAAACGTACAGTATGGACAACTGAGTTGATTCCAATCACTCTCAACATCGAGCTTTCGTCACGAAGCATCCAGCTCCGCGCTTGCTCGAGTGTGAAATCCCTACGCTTCAGCTGTCCGTTGGTGAGCGGCAACTGAAGCTGCAACTCGGCAGGGGAAAATATCCAGTGGACCTGCAATCGGATCGTTTTTAAGTTGGTTGCCTTTGCAACTGCAGCCGCGATCGTATTCTACGGCAAATCCATGGCAGTTCAAAAAAGGAAAATAGTTGAACCGACATACCACATCGGGAGCAACGACCCTGCAAACCAGAGTTTCGAGCTTGGGAAATTTGTGGCACAGACATTCAAGGTCGGGTAATGTCAACTCGGCATCGCCGGCGATAAAATGCTTTAATGTATCCCCCTGCATCAGGGCGAGATCTAAAATAAACGCTTGGGGGATTCGGGTGTGGCCCATGTGCAGTGTGAATGCGTGCAGTTTGAAGGTCTCGAGACCCGGACGAGGGAGGATCGTTTTGATCCAGACCCACAGTTTCAGAGGGCCCATTATGTCGATACTACTAGTCCGCACAGTCAGGTGCCGCAGTACGGCCATCTTGTCCTGGTTAAGGACTAGACGGGCGTTTGAGGGACCTGATGCCAAATATTCGGTATCAAGCGACCGAAGATTGGGCAGAAAAGTGAGCATTGTAGGAATCGCATTAGAAGGGGCGCCTGGTGCGAGCAAATGATTTAATTTAGGCTGCGGAGTCTAGTTGCGAAAAAGTCCTCGCCTTTCAAGCGAATATCCTGCAGCAATGGCAACTGCGAGAGCACTGAGAGCAAAATTGTATTCGGTATTCCGGAGCAGCGCTGTAGCGTGAGTTTTAAGACGTACGTTCGGAGCAGGGGTAGGTGAATGCACTGACACCCAATTCCAGATGGGTAAGGGTGTTTCGAAGCCGTTCAGCCCAGCCGTTGCCCAGAAGATAAGGCGGGCCTTCCAGGCACCAGATAGATATTTTTCGGAGGCCCGTCAGCGTGGTGAGTTGGGCCCAAGCCTCCTCACCCAGGTCACTGTGGGTCCGGATGGTAAGAGAGCGGAGTGGGTGTTTGCGCACAACGGAAATAAAGGACAGGAAAAATGAGTCAGACTCTGGAAAGCGAAAGTCGTCGATCCATGTCATCGAACGAAGATTCGTGCAGAGAGACAATGCATGCAGAGTATCTTCTGTGATATTGGGATATCGTGGGCGGAGGCCGCGGTGGACGGTACCTATGTTCAAGTCAGATTTGTATCACCGGGGCTGGCCCACAAAGAGAAGAAATGAACGCCGCATTGAAGCGGTAGGCGATAGCCAGGATGGAGAACCAAGGATCTCACCTGTTTCTGTGACATGCCGCACGTATTGTGCGAGTTCCGGTCGCTGATTTAAAGTACTGGACGGATGATACACAAGGGTCTAAGAAGCGGGAATCAATAATCAATGGGAGATGGCATGCCAAGATTTGGGTCGGAACCGTCGAGCCCGTCACCGAGAAGGAAAGCAAGATATAATTATAACCCACCTTTGAAACAACCCGAGAGTCTAGGACAGAATACAGCAAAGGAATAGCGACACGATTAAAGTTTTTGTTGACAAGGGCACAAGAGTTCCAGTCCCGCCTGTCCGTGAGCTGTTCCAGGATGGGTCGAACAAGGTCGAGGGGAAGATCCTGCCTAATAAAAGCAGCGAACTTCATTGGACAAACCACCAAGTAGCCGGCTTGAAATGAATCGCGTACATGCTGGACATATATACCTCCCGCGCAGTAACGTATACCCTTGATGGCTTGCAAAATAAGCTGTCCGAGTTGTCCGAGAGTCCAGTCAAGTGCGAGGACTGGGCAAGGCACAATCCGGTGATCGCCAATCTTCTGGGTCACGGTGCAGATGCATATACCCGTTTTGTGACAAGTCACAATCTCTCCTTCCGCATCCCATCATGTTCTATATCATCGGACTGGGCTTGTCGGACGAAAAGGACATTACTGTCCGGGGTCTAGAGGTAATTGACACCACGGACGGCCACTACCGTCATCTGACCGACTTTTAGGCAGTCAAAGGCTCGACTCGCGTCTACCTCGAGGCATACACCAGCATTCTTATGGTCCAAAAGGAACGTTTGGTTTGTGAACATCTTCGGAGCTCGAACACACAGTCTCATTCTCCTGGGCAAGCAAGGAAGCGTTCTATGAAAAGCCGCTGATTCTCGCTGATCGTGACATGGTTGAAACACAAAGCGACGAGATTTTGCACCGGGCCGATGTGGAAGACGTCGCGCTCCTGGTCGTGGGTGACCCTTTTGGGTAGTTATTGCGTTTCTAGCCGCCCCGTTTTTTTCGCACTCATCAGCATCCATAGCGCCACCACGCATACAGACATAATTCTCCGCGCTCGGGCTCTTCGCATCCCAACTCGTGTGATTCATAATGCGTCAATAATGAATGCGGTCGGCGCCGCCGGGCTCCAGCTCTACCAATTCGGCCAGACCGTCTCTCTGGTGTTCTTCACCGAAACGTGGAAACCTGATAGTTTTTATGACCGGATCAAAGAAAATGCTGATCTCGGACTGCACACCCTCGTTCTGTTGGATATCAAAGTAAAGGAACAAAGCGACGAAAATTTGGCACGGTCAGGATGTTCAACTAATGCGGTCCCGCTCCTGTTCAACATCTCGTCGTCTAGGGGCAGGAAGATTTACGAACCACCGCGATACATGTCCATCCCGCTGGCTGTAAAGCAGTTGGTCGAGATCGAATCTATCCGTAAGGCGGGAGTTTTGGACCCTGACGCCACGCTGGCGGTCGCGCTTTCCCGCGTGGGTGGCGGAGATGAACAGCGCATCGTCGCAGGCACCCTATCGGATCTGGCAAGTCATCCTGAAGATGCCTTTGGAGAACCGCTGCACAGTCTAATTATTGTCGGCAAACGGCTGCATCACCTCGAGGTGGAGTACGCAGAGGAGTTTGCTGTGGATCGGGAGAGATGGCGAACTGTTGCCGGCACCGTTTACGGATGTGCTTTAGACTGACTCGCTCGTATAGTAAGCGGTCCATCTCCGAATGTGTACACGCACGACTTTTGGGTTCAACCGCCGGAACAAACAAAAAAATCCACCTTGGGCAAGATATGTACTCATCCGATTACTTTGATCTCGCAAAACTATCTTCTAATTCAGACTCGCCTAAGTGAAAAATCAAGAACCAAGGAAAACTAGAGCTGGGCCGTCTCTAATTTTCCTTGGTTTCAGTTTTTTGAGATTCCAAGAATTGAATCAGGTTTGAGATAAGTGAGATTGGATGACTATGGATGCGGCATATCTACGGCGAACAAAATCGCACGCTGGTGGCGGAACCCGAAGCTAATTTAAACTACTTGCGGCGTAGCTAGCCGCAATACAGCACACATACGTTCCAATCGTGTATCCAAAAAATCACATTCGAAGATGAGTTGAACAATTTATGGCACTAGCTTGTATTCTCCCTCGAGTTCCACGATCTTGTCCACCGCTCTCTGGTAACTCCCACTTTTCTTCATCAACTCTGCATACGCGAACAACTTCGGGTGGGTCTCCTTGTTCAGGCCGGCGGGGCCGCGGTCGCCGCCGTCCGTTACGATTATAATAGGGAAGCTCATCATCATATCGGCACCTGTCAGCTGGGCGCCGCAGAGATATGGCCCGCCATTCGGGGCGGAGGAGAGCTGCTCCTCAAGGAAAGCAAAATGGGTCACAAGGTTAGGCTCGAGAAACCCTGACCTGATTTTCCCCGAGATTTGCGATGTAACGGGGCGAATGAAGAAAGGGACGGGAGCGGTTTTGATGTCTATACGGTGATCGGGTCAGCTTTTAGTAGCACAGAGACGAAGCACAGACTATTAGCGACCAGGGACACCAGCAATAGCGACATCAGAGAGCCCTCGCAATAATGCATAAAATAGCGGTAGCGCATGTACTCCGCTGTTTCTCCGCCAAGGTTGCCCTCGCACCCGTCTTTCCACTTGGTGGGGATCAAGGCGGGACCAAAGTGCTCGCTCAAGTATTCGACAATCAGGGCCGACTCGGCGATGGAGTGCTCCCCAATCGTAACGACAGGAGACTTGCCGAGGGGATGAACTGTCTTCAGCTCTGGTGGAGCGAAGTGCGTTTTGGGATCCCGCTTGTAGGTCTTGATTTCATAAGGAACATTGAGTTCTTCAAGGAGCCAGAGGATGCGCTGCGAACGCGATTGTTCGAGCCAATGGAGCGTTATTTTGAGCTCGGGAGACTCGGAGGTCGCCTGGGGAGTGGCGATAGACGACATTGCTGCAACTGCGGTGGAACACAGTTAGCTTGCAGTAAATCATAGTGCGGCGAGCATACCGGGAGCCTGTGCACTGTATCTGAGGCAGGAAGATGGTGGTTCAAGACAGACCCTATTGATAATTGATCCGAGTAAAATATCACGCGATCGCGAATAAGAATCAATATCACTTACGGTTTCTCGCTGTTTAACGTTAACGTTTAACTTTAAGACCGCCGGCTTCAGAAATCCCAGTGTCACAGGTTATGTGCACCATTGTGTCTCACCGCTAAAAAATCCGTGTAGTACACGGCTTTGCCGGGAGCCGAGCCAATCATCGGGCTCGCTTTAACGTTCAACTCTGTGTTGAACTTACCCGACTTGGGCCGTAAATGTTTTCTGGCGACTAGACGCCTTGAAAAAATGGAATGGGTAGCCGGTGTTCAACTAATGCTTCGTGTTCGAACTTTACTCATTCGTCGCTTCAAGATGGAATTAGTACGTCAAGAATGGTTACAGTATTGCTCAAGAAGATAGATCGCGGAAGAGTACTATGAATCTCGCGTTCAGGAAGCGGAGTTGCTAAGTAGGAGTCTGATTCGAGGCGAACCAAGATTCTAAATCACGCACCCGTCGTAAATCTGAGTGTGGGTCAGGACTACATCCGCGCCCTTGGCCTTGCGAGTTACGGAGAAGCGGTAGTCTACCCTCATCTCCGGTGGGTCCCACATGTAATCCCAGTCGTTCTCGAAATCGGAATCCTCCTCATCTAGCCTAGTATCTGCCAAAAGACAGATTTCGATGGATGCAAGTTGTGGTAAAAATGGCAAGAGAAGACGGAATTCTGGGATATAGTCGCTAGGCGGGAAGATCTTGGTCACAGCCCGTTTTGACGGGCGAACGGGGGTTGTTCTATATTCTTGCACCCGCAGACTCTGCAGTTTCGTTAAAAGCATCAATCCTTCGCAATATTCAATCTGTTTTGCCTTTAGCAGCTGAAACATAGTTCATATGTTTTTCAAAAACTCACGATTCGTTCACTAATACAGACATCGAGATGAGTGAGGTTCGGAAAGGAAGTCGATAAATCAGCAAACGTCTCGGGAGACAATTCATCCGTCAGTTTGACAATGTTCTCGGAAGCACTCGTATCAACGGCGAGCACATGGAGTTTTGTTAGTGACGAGTGCAGGCGTATCGCCTGAATCGCGAACGAGGGAGGATCAAACGACAGCCATGGATGGATGAATATGATGGTGAGTTTGTCCAGTTGCCGCTTGGGGGAACAAATGGTTGCGGAATGTTCGAAAGAGCCTTTGAACGAACGAAGGCGGGGCAAAAAAGAGATGTCCTCCGTGAACTCGGTTACAGGTGCGTTTAATGTCAAGTCTAAGAGATTGGGGTGCGAGGCCAAGAAAGCGGAGAAATCCGCCTGAGGTAAACGGTTGCCCTCGTCTTCATCTTCAACGACAGGCAGATCCTGGCTTGCCGAGAAATCGAAGGTAACGAGTTCAGGGAGATGTATCCGAGTTAGCGCGCCGACGAGGTCAGAGTATGCCATTGACGGAAAGGGGAAGTCAGGGAATTCATGATCAAACGCGATTCTGAGCTTCAACTTCAAAGTGTGGAGACGGGGGGAAGAGGTGGGCAGCATTTCTATGGCTTGTGCCAGTTTGTAACACAATTTATCTCCGATTTGACCACTTTCGAGTTGACAATCTATTAAAGGTTCGATTACTGTAAGTTGACACATGTACACAGCAAATAGATTTCGCACCAATGCAACAATTAAGTTTTAACACTTCAAGTCCTCCGATTTGGACAAACTGTGGAAATGTTAACGGATGAGCTAGTTGGGAAGCCGAAATTCACATTGAAGTTGTTATTCGTTCCATTGGAAGAGACGTTCAGTTCTTTGAGATTAGGGAAATTTCCTAAGGCGCCTAGAATTTTCCCTAGCTCGTCGAGACCCGCCTCCAGATCCCACTCCAGGACACGCAAGGCTGATCCTCTCGTGCGTTCACCCAAAGTGAGCGCATAAAGGTTATTGAGTGCATCGACCGCCGATGCCCGGGTTTCAGCATTGCGGGTCTTCTTATCGTCCCTTAAACCCAGTTGGCAGATTAGGATGGCGGGATGTAGCTTCCAGCCGGTTGCTTGCGCGTCGCTTAGGGTTCTGATGAGCTTGGAGGATTGGGCCGCGTTAAGCGGAGGATCGATGGTGTCGGCGTAGAGAATCGCCGAAAATACAGAGTAAAAATCGTGGGATACGGTGCAGAGGCGGGACATGGATTGGCGGGATGCAAAGCTCGCGATGTTCGCCCAGAGTGCAGGAGTCACTTCGAGGACGTTATACGACAAGTCGCGGGCCTGTTTTTCATCATTGCTGTGGATGGTACTCAGCTTGATTTCGTGAGGAAGGGGTTGAACGTTGAACTCACCTCCGTTTGGGGGCCTGTTTTCGATTACTGTGCATCGCATTAAGCTCGATATTGCGACGAAAATGGAGTGGAAGAAGGTTAATAATACACTCACCGATTTGACTTGGTGTGACTGCCTCCGCGGCCCTGAGTACAGGAAATTGAGAGAGGATCCTCATTATATGGGGCTTAGGTAATACCTTCGATTTTTTCATGGTTGCCTGCAGTTTCTGGACGACGAAAGACAAAAGAGCGCTGAGGCACATTTTGAAGGTCGGATTGATCCGAGTGGGCTCTTCTCTTTATGGTAATTTTTTGCCGCCCTTATTCTGCGTTAATTTACGTCGCACCTGCTACCTGCTTGGCAAATTACAGCGGGAATACAGACACAAACAGAAAAATGCGGTCGTGATTACAAAATGGCAGGCAGTACAAACTACAAAGTATTCGATTTCTTGCTGGTCAATACCAGTCTTCAAAGTCATCATCTTCGTCATCGAACTCCTCCTCCTTGGCTAGCGTATTGTCCACGACAACCTGGACGCCACTAGCGGGACGAATTACGGTGAAAAAAATAGTCAACCCTTTTCTTCGGCGGCGAAAACAAGATGTCCTCCTGGTACTCGAGGTCTGCCCACGATCGAACACAATCCACGAAGACACAGATCTCGATGCACGCTAGCTGCGGGAGGGACGGCAGGAAAAGAGCGAACTCTTTGATGTATTCACTGGCTGGGAACATTTTCGTGACGGGCCAACGTCTCGGCACACCATCCATTGCGCAGGCGATTCGATACTCTTGCACGCGAAGACTCTGGAGTTTCGTCAATAAGATCAACGTCTCGCGATATTCAGTCTATTTCGGACATCAGAAAACGTCAAATGTGTATTTTATTAAGAACGTACCATCCGTCGAATGATGCGGATGTCGAGATGAGTGAGGTTAGGAAAAGAGGAGGTTAGTTGTGCGAATGACGCCGTAGATAATTCATTGATGTGTTTAATAGGAGATCCTTCATCATCGACGGCCAAAATGTGAAATCGTTTCAGTGACGGAAGAGCGGGGAGCGATAAGGTGGGAAAGCGAGGAAACAAACAGGCATTGTGTACAACGAACCGTATGCTGAGATTTTCTAGTTGTCTTGGTTGGGCACAAATGGCTACAGAATGCTCGACAGAGCCCTTAAATGAGCGAAGGCGGGGCAGAAATGTGGTGTCTTCCGGAAGCTTCGTGTCGGGTACATTTAGTGTTAGGTCCAAGAGATTTGGGTGAGCGCTCAAGAAATGGGAGAAGATCGCGGAAGGTAAAAAGTCTGGGGGTATTTCCTCGCCAAAGTCATCCGGATTCAGATCAACTGATAAGTCCAGGGTCGCAAGGTTAGGAAGATGTATCCGATTTATAGCGGCGATGAGATCATCGTATCCATCCCACGGAAAGGTGGTCTCGTCGTTGAATGGCATTACGAGGTTCAAACGCAAGGTGTGCAAGAGAGGGGAGGACGACGGCAGCATCTGAATAGCCTCAGCGAATTTATAACATATCTTGTTGCCGGCGGTGTCAAGATCTGACAATACTTTAGCAAGTCGGCGTCCCTGTGAAATACATGTATACCCACCTATCAATAGATCGTGAAGCCTAAAGTCAATTCCGAGTATTTCCAGCCCTCTTATCTGAACAAACTACGGAATCGGAGTCGTTAACGGAAATGTGCAGATCGATACATGCGGGATAACACACGTTGAAGTTGTTATTCTTTCCAATCGAGGAAATCACAAGTTCTCTGAGATTCGGAAAGTGGCCCGGGGCTCCCAGGGTTTGCCCCAGGTCATCGAGGCTGCACTCCAGATGCCAATGCAGTACACGCAAGGCCGCTCCTCTTGCACGGTCAGTGAGTGGAATGAGATCATAGATATTGTTGAGTGCGAGGACGGACGCCGGACTCGGAGTTTGGTTCCAATGGCCGGGCGACGTTATGCCCAACTGCCGGATCAGTGTAGCTGGGTGCGGTTTCCAGCCGGGTGTCTCAGCATTGCTTAAGGCTTCGATGAGGCGCGAGGATTGGATCAAGGTCAGTGGAGGCTCGACTGTGTTGGCGTATAACAATGGGGAGAGCATTGAACAAAAGCGACGCGAAACGGAGCGGAGCTGGGCCAAGGATTGACGCGACATAGATTTCGCTACGATCTCCCAAAGTTCGGGAGGTACATCGAGAATTTTGGACGGCTCTAGGGCCTGATTCTGTTTCCTATAAATTGGGTTCAGTTTTGTGTTGTTTCCAGTTCAATATCGCCAAAATGGAGTGCAAGGAGGTACCTATTGGACGACTTTGTGCGACTGCCTCCGCGGCCCTGAGTACATGAAATTCAGGCCCAATCATCTTTGGAAGAGCATTAAACGATACCTTTGGTTTTTTCATAGTTCCCTGCAGGTTCTGGACAGCAAAAAGAGAAAGAGCGTTGGAGGCAAAATGTTGAAGGCGGCACCTCTTCGGGTTGATCCGAAAGCCTTACATCAGCTTCCATTTATGGCAATTGACCTTCAACCCAACAGTATGCGCAAATTGGTCCGTTTGGAAGTCGCTCTCAACTTTTAAGGAATTTTTTTTGCTTTGTTCTTGTAATCACTAGGAATTTCATTCCATTTCCCCCCTAGTTACAGCCCGAGAACCCGATCCACGAAATCCAACTGGTTGAAAACATCTCACTTTTTAACAAATCGCCCGAATTGCCTCCAAAACCAATTATCCTCGTCATTTTCATCGCTCGACTGCCAAACTTCCCCTTGAGTCCAGACGCTTTCCCCATCCTTCTCGTCGACGAGTCCCCGAATCCACAAATCCGTCGGCCGGTCAAGGCAGCACCCGTCAAAAACCTTTCGCCACACCGGTGTGCAGAGCGCCTGCCACCACGCGACGTCCGCGCGGCGGCTGCGCACGTGCTCTAGGAATAGCAACGTGCCGCCCGGCGCCATTACGTCCCGTACGAGCGCGCGCAGCGCCGCATGCGGTTTCGGGACGCTGCAGAGCGCCAGCACGGACACGACGGTGTCTACAGGGGTTCCCACGGAAGACAAGATCGCTGCCGTGTCCTCCGCGCCACAGAACAGGATCTGAAGTGTCCCGTCCGCGGCGGTGTATCCCACCGTCGCCGCCATCTCGCGGATGCGGTCGTGCATGAGCACGTTGGGCTCCAGCGCGATGTATTTCGTGACCCTCGTGCGGTCGAGGTAGGTGGCGGTGTGCCCGTAGCCTTTCGTGCGAAAACAAAGATTAGCGCTGAAATGAGATGGTGGGGTATATTGTATGTTTACCTGCGCCGAGGTCGAGGACGATGCCACGGGCGTGCGGGGTGATGAGGTGCTCTTTATCGCCGCGCGAGCCCGCGTCGGAGCCATTTCCGAACGGGATCCAGATGCCCGCCATGCTGATGCGCGAGAGCGCGGTGGGGTTGAAGAGCAACGAGGGCGTGGTAAAAATTGCGCGCAGGACGGCGGGGAGCCCGATCGACAGACCCGCACGCATTGAGTCCACGATTTCGAGAACAGCGCGGATTCTCATCCTCAATCTTAGCTGAGTGGAAGTCACGGTGGGAAAGGGGAGATGGCAGTCAGTGAACAGGTGTTGCTTTATATTGTGAATGCGCTTGATGTGATCCCAACAGCCACAGCGTCAAAGTTGCTGCTCCAAAACAGAGCTGTCCAGTGCCAGCCTTCGCCGGAGACCTACGAAAAATTATTCACGCGTCCATGGGGCACTGACTTCAACTGATTTCCATAGACTCCTAAGTAGGCGCATGCTCGTACTGTCTGGCTGAATAAGAACAATAATATTATTACCCCCTGCTTCGTCATATTCAGCGTTAATGTTTCTCGTTGTCGGGAAAATCCAAATTCGCTCATCAGGTAGTGACCGGGTATGTTCAGGCCTTATAGCCGATTGTTGAAGCTGATCGGCCTGACATACAGCTAATAATTCCGCTACTTATACTTCTTTCGTATTTTTGCTGCGGAGGAAACACATCCAATACACCCTCGGGATTCTATGTAGGTGAACATTCTGTCGAAACGTTAAGTTGCAGTCCTGATACCGAAAACGCAGGTTCGGATCAATCTATTTAACATCCCCTTATTGAAAACGAGTGCCACAAAAAGCTTCCTGATAGAAAAATGACCTGAATGATAGGCCATCTGGACGAGCTACCTGAAAAATTTCTTGCGTTCAAGTTCTCGTTCAACATTCCCTCTCACTGTACCAAAGAGTTGCCGAAAAGTCTACACGGATTGCGGGAATAAACCAGGAAAAAACCAAGAGTGCTTTCTCGGTTCAAAATGGGCTCGACCTGGCGCTAGTATTATTCTGGGAGACATTTATAAATAGTCGGATGTTGTTAAATAGAAAGGTTGATCCAACTGTTAACAAGGTGGGTCGTTAATAATCCCAACAGTCCACTGCAATCGAACTGTCGACTCGAATTTCCGTCAAGGCCATTGATTGTAAGTAACCTCAGATTGTTCCGAGTCTGAGATGCCCGAAAGGTCGTGGACGAAATGAGAATCTAGCAAGTTGAATCAAGGAGGTTCCCTGTAATTCAGTCCCTGTCTTCATAAAGGCAATGTTCATTTCTGTGGTTGAATCTCTTACATCACGTGTATTGATCCCGCCGTTAAGCTAACTCCGCCATCTTCGCAAGCCATGCCAAACCTTACCTTACGGTGCCTGGCTTTAACAGTTTCACCGCACAAGAAACGCTGTTTCGCTGATGCAAGCGGAGTGTAACTCGGCGAGTACCTCAAGCTGGCTTGAATTCCTGATCTCCGTCCTGGGCGGTTATCAGTATCCAACTTTCGAATCTGCGAGCGCCCCGTTGATGGTACCTTGTGAATGCAATCGAATCTATTTCGAGGCGTGATGAATGAATGCCGACACGACAATTTCGGGGGTGTGGAGGTGGGAGTGCACCGCAGTTATCGTCCCTCCGATCCGTATGCAGTTGAGTCTCGAAACCGGCTGGCTTGAATATATGTCTGTATGATGATATCGTATGTGGGTCTCTTCGACTTCGTCCCTGAGTCTTCGAAAATGAATAGAGTTGATGGTGGGCCCATTTGGGTCAGAGGGTTGCTTATCCGTGAGAGTCTCGACGAGATATTCGCTCCACTCCTGCTCACGCTATTCCAACGGCTCTCCTCCTCGTATACGAGTCTTACCAGCTATCCCCTCCTGCAGGCTAGGCAGACAATAACGAGAGGAGACTAGTAGTCGACTAGTCCCGTGTGACGTGACTCGGACCGATACGAACCAAATTCAGCAGCCAGGCACACAGCACAGCCACGTTTTGGTATCACTCCCTCCCTCGATGTCCAGGTCCACCGCTGCGACGCCCTACTCCCAGGACGACGACCGGCCTGCCAGCTACGCCTACGACGACGACGACGACGACGATGAGAGCAGCGTCGAGGACGTCTTCGCCTTCCTTCCCCCCTCCACCGCCGATGCCGCCCAGCATCAGTATCCCCCTCTCGAGTACCCAGCACCCGTGTACAACCCCGCCACACCCGTGCGCGTATCTCTTCCAAGCACAGTAGAGAAGGACAATGTCCGCGCAGAATCCTTCGCCCAGACGGCGTCCGAGGAGGGATCCATAAAGTCCGTCTTATACGCTCCTTTTTTTTATCGCCAGCCAACCGTTTGTTAGAATGGAGTTCGACTTTGACGCAATCGAGGAGGAGGACTCTCCGTTTCCAGAGGTCCGCGCATCCGTCTCCAACATCGACGACCCCGATATGCCGGCCCTGACCATCCGCATGTGGTTTGTTGGCCTCTTCCTCTGTACAATCTCTGGCTCCCTCAATGTCTTCTTCAACTTTCGCTCGCCGGCACCTTCCGTCGTCCCCCTCGCCCTCCTCCTAATCGCGTACCCGTTCGGCAAGTTTCTCGCCTTCGTCCTCCCAATCACGACGTATCGGTTCCGTTCCTGGGAGTTCTCTCTCAACCCCGGACCCTGGAATATCAAGGAACATGTGCTTGTATTTATCATGGCCAACGTCGCTGTCGGGAACCCCTATGCGCTGAATGCAGTCGTCGTCTCCGAGTTTTTTTATGACATCAAGGTATGTCTCCCATGTGTTGTCAGCAGGTTTCAGAGCAGAGCTGTCGAGCCGATGTGTCCAAACTCTGTCCACGGCTCGAGTTCAGGGCATGATGCTCGACGCTACTCTGAAGCCCTGTCTTGTCCCTATCCCTTGATCTCTTTGCTCATGTACCTAGATCGGATACTGGTTCGCACTCGTGCTGGTTCTGGCCACCCAACTCACCGGCTTCGGTCTTGCTGGTCTGTGTCGTCGTTTCCTCGTCTGGCCTGCCAGCATGGTCTGGCCCCAGAACCTTGTCGCCTGCACGCTGCTCAACACCCTCCACGCCGAGGACGATGAAGGCACCGGCGGGATAACACGCTACCGCTACTTTATGCTCGTCACCACTGGGAGCTTCTTTTTCTTCTTCCTCCCAGGTTGGCATCCCTGTTTTTACTTGCCGGATGAAAGAAAACTAACACTCCACCAGGTTTCCTATTCGAGGCCCTCTCCGTCTTCTCGTTCGTCTGCTGGGCCGCGCCGAACAACGTTCCCGTCAACCAGTTGTTCGGCGTTTCCTCAGGCCTCGGCATGAGCATCATCACCTTCGACTGGACCCAGATTTCCTGGATCGGCTCCCCGCTGATGGTCCCTTGGTGGGCTGAGGTTCACGTCTTCCTCGGCTTCGTCGTCTTCTTCTGGATCCTCACCCCGATACTCTACTATTCCAACTCCTGGGCGCTCGCGTACTTCCCCATCTCCGGGAATGTCCCGTACGACCGCTTCGGGAACCAGTACGACGTCTCGCGGGTGCTCGCGCAGGGCGACACGTTCGACGCCGAGGCGTACGCAGCGTACAGCCCGCTGTTCCTACCCGCGACTTATGCGATGACCTACCTGATCGCGTTCGCGCTGAGCACATGCGTCATCGTGCACACGCTGCTGTACCACGGCCGCAGCCTGCTTAACGGCGTCAAGAAGATGCGCGTAGAGAGCGACGACATCCACGCAAAATTGATGCGCAACTACCCCGAGGTCCCGGATTGGTGGTACCTCCTCAGCTTCTGCGTGTTCTTTAGTCTCGCGATCGTCGCAGTGGAGGTAAGTTTCGGTTTTTGCTTCTCTTGATTTATGCTGATTCGCTCCACTCTCCAGGTCTGGCATACGAACGTCCCCGTGTGGGCCCTCGTCCTGTCTGTTGCGCTGCCGATCATATACATCCTCCCGTCAGGGTTCATCTATGCGATGACAGGCCAAGAGGTGCGCTTCCCTTCGTACTTTTTGCGGCTCTTTATTGACTGTTACCCTTATCCAGATCACGCTCAACATCCTGGCGCAGATCATCCCGGGGTCGTTGCTACCGGGGAACCCGCTTGCGAACATGGTCAGTGCCGCAGTTCCTCGCATGCGCGGCGGCTAACACCTTTGTCTCCTAGATATTCAAGTCCTACTCGATACAGACCCTCACGGAGGCCACGTCCTTCGTCCAGGACCTCAAGCTAGGGCACTATGTCAAGGTCCCCCCACGCGCGTCGTTCCTCGTCCAGCTCGTTGGCACGCTTGTCGCCGCGTTCATTCAGGTCGGCGTCAAGACGTGGATCTTTAGCAACGTCCAGGACATCTGCGAGCCCGGGCAGAAGAGCCAGCTGACCTGTCCACACAACCAGGTGTTCTTCACCGCGTCGGCCATCTGGTACGCTCCTCTCTAACCAGTCAGTGCCGCGCGATTGCTCATGAGTTCCAGGGGCCTCATCGGACCGTCGCGCCAATTCGGGCCGAACTCGATATACCACCCGCATCTGTACGCGCTCGCTGTCGGCGCAGTGTTGCCCCTGCCGTTCTGGTTCTGGCAGCGGCGCTACCCGAATAGCTGGATCAAGTACATCAGTACACCGGTCATCCTCAACGGCGTGTCGGGCATCCCGCCCGCGACGGGGATCAATTACTCGGCGTGGTTCGCAGTAGGCGCGCTGTTCCAGTACTTTATAAGACGGCGCAACTTTGCGTGGTGGAGCAAGTTCAACTACGTGACGAGCGCGGCGCTGGACAGCGGTGCGTGCGCCGGCACATATGTTTCTGCTGCGATGCTGATTATGGGCTGCGTCTAGGGACGGTCATCTCGCTGATGGTGATCTTCTTCACGCTGCAGTTCCCGAAGGACGGGCAGATCTCAGTCAGCTGGTGGGGGAACAATGTATACAAACAAAGTGCGTACCCCATGTGTCTTAGGTTTTGCTAGGCTAACGCTTGTCGTGACGCAGCGGCGGACTACAACCACACACCGTGGAAGAAGGTCCCTGCGGGCGGGATAACACTCCAATAGCGCGCGCGGCGGCGAACGATCTACGCGAGACATGTTCCATAATGATACCAAGACATCCGCCACCCCCCACCCACATTACACTCGCACCGACACCACACCCACACACCACCACACCACAGCACAGCACACAATCTCTCGCGGCCGATTTATTCCTACTACCCACTATTAGCGCCCGACCTAATATACATCACATCGGTATCCGCCATCTCACCATCTCACCAATCTTTCCTTCTTTTTGGTTATTTGCCCCGCACCCGCATCTGCACCCCACCGCACACTCGTTATCCCCCCGCCCGTCGTGCCTGCGCCCGCGCCTAGCGCGTGCCCCTATGCGTACTCACTCCCATGTGCGCGTACTCCCCTGTGCCCGTGTGTGCACCCCCACCCACGCCCTCGCGTGCCCCGTACGTAGATCGACTCTCCCTCGCGTTCCGTTCCATGGCCTTCCTCTATCTCTCTCTCTTTTTTCTGGGGCGGTGGCTTCTGTCTCTCTCTTGTAGTATATATAGCCGGAATGCACAAAAATAAAAACGAGGCTTTAAATCGCGGTGTTGCTAGCAAAAATACACCATGTACTTTACTCCCGCCTGACTCCGGCGGGTTCGGTCCCGATCTGTTCTTGCAGGGCGGGCTTGCATGCAATATGCGCAACGTAGATGTGTACGTCGTAACCAGGAACCCGTGTGTACGCCATATAACATGCTGCTTGTCCCTGGTGTGTACATTAATTATCTTGCTAGCCGACGTGTCCTGCGTTGTCGCCAAGTTATTGGATGCGCTGTCGCCTGTAATAGCCTGTAATAATAAATAGTTGGCCGCCCGCCGCGCTCCGAGCCAGGCACATCTGCACTGCCGCTGATTGCCAAAGCGAAATCTCCGTGGCGGGCGCTTGAATTCAGTTGAAACATCTTGGGCTTAGATGCATATCACTTTTTTTTCGAAGGCGGAACAAATTCCAAAGCACAGCAGAAACCTTTCTATTTATAGCCTTCGTAGTCTCAGAGGCCCTCAACCACAGCCGCAGCCGACACTTTCTCTTTGAACAGCTTCTCGGCGTCGTTCCAGACGCGTGCAGTCTGTCGATTCGGTAATTCGAGCAAGGAAGGCAGGAGATCCTGGCTGAATTGCTCCGAAGCCTCTCGGGGAAGGAGTGCCGGCAGGTGGTCGATCGAAATCACGGACAGCGGGGGATTTTGCGGTCTGGACAGGCGTCAGATGTCGCTTGAACCAAAATATGGAATACCGTACCCAACATCGATCGCTACAATAGGCTCTGCGAAAGTAGTGTTAATGCTGTAAATCGGGATCGGGTTGAATGGATTTGTCGTATCACAGCTGACGTCGACGACCACTGCCAGTCTCCGCTGTGTCCCTGCCTCGATGATTTGATCCCGGGTAATGAAAGATGGGATGTTACTGTTAAGATAGATGCAGTTGACGAAGATGTCGACATCTAGGATTTCGGCGAACGGGCCGCCTTTGGCGGTCTCATCCATGTCCCATTTGACTATATCCTCCCTGGCAAAATCAGCATTCGTCATGAAGCGCGACGGAACAGACCAACTCAGCAAGACCGATTTTCCTGAAGAGATCGACGGCGCCGCTTCCGCACCTTCCCAAAGCACCAATTATCAATGCTTTCACGCCCTTTCCACTCCCTCCCAGCAACTGCTTGACGGTCGCGACCATCGCGGTTTCGTTTTCGAATGATTGGAGACGCCCGAGTTTTTCACCCTTTTTGTGTGACGATAATGCGAGAGCAGCCGCAGCCGCACCAGCAAATCCTGCATAGAAACCGAAGGCGGCGACGCGCCGGCCGCTGGCGTCATTCAGGAATTCCAGATCGTACAGGGTGCCGCCACCACGATGGAATCGAGACAGAACGGAGGACCATCCCGCTTGGTTTTTATAGCAGTGCGCGAATTGAATGTGGGTGTGAGGAAGGGGGTCCTCTGATTCCTGGAGCTCTTTCAATCCGATGATCGTAGCTGTGGTAGGTGCTTTAGGCCACGAGTTGTTCTCCACCAGCTTACAGCCCACACTGTGGGCCATAAGCTCCTTTAGCGGACGGAAAGCGAGTCGAGGACCTACGCTTCATACTCGGAATCATCGAATATCCTCTGCTCGTCGCGTTCAACACAAATCTCGAACCCGGCGGCGAGCAGTCGCGAAGATATTGCGGGCGTCAGCGCGGTGCGACGCTCAAATTCTTTGGTTTCACAGCGAAGCCAAAGGCAGGGTTTGGCCATTTTCTGGGCGGTGCAAAGCAAGGTGAAAATTGGCTTGACTCCGAGCCCGAGTCATTTCAAAGATCACGATACGCGTCATTCATGATTAGGATTCCAGCTCTTGAATTCCTTGCGTGCGCCGAATGTTCAGTCGATATAGCAAGGTGCGAGGAGGGTCGCGATTTGGGCTGTCGAACCGTGGAATAAAACTGCCGCTAGGAGTGGCTTTGCAATGCACAAAGTTTATATCGCACGTAGTTGGTTCGTCGGACATAATCGGCTTTTCGGTGTTACTAGTAGGATCGCTTTCTCTCTCTCCCAACTCTCTCATTTCAACTTCAAGTTACTCTGTGTTCTCAGGCGTCATTCCAGTTCTCTTTCTCAATCAAAGTGGACGCGTCGAGAAGGCCCTGAAGAAAATCACGAATTTGAACAATCGCAAGAACAGCTCATCACAAGTAACAAGTCCGATGTGCATTTTCCCAAGTGATGCGGCGAGACCGAGGGCGACTTGCGTAATATCCAGTCTTTTCGCATTTTGTATCTTGTCAATCACTCCGCAATCTCCGTCGGCGGTAAGTTTAGCGCGCCGCCTATGCGACCATCGAAAACGTGTTGCAGGGCCGACGGGCATTGGACAATGGAGCCAGTCTTTTTTCAGACCCACAGCAACCTGCCAGCGCTTGCTGCCGGCAGCCAGTACAGTGCACTGGCAGTCAACATGCTCCATTCCTAGTATGACAGGGTATATATACTTAGCCTGGGCGCCCCTCCCAAAAAAAAAAAACCACATAACTGGTCTACCACTGCACTGGCCTCGTACGTCTCCTCGATTATTGTTCTTTGGCGTGATACCAATTAACCTCGCCATCATTTCAAGATCAGCGGGCGCTGTAATACAATAACAGGCTGTGCACAAGACGTTGGATCATTGTATCACCGATCGTCCCGCGAGCGTATTAAAGAGCGACTCAATTTGGACCAATGGCACCCGCTTCCATGGCCCCCACGTGTCCGCCCACCTTTGTACTCCATTTTCCGAATACTGTCCGTGTGGCGGGAGACATCGTTCAAGGCCATGTCGAGTTGAATGTCGCTCGCGCGCAAGATGAGGGACTCGAAAACCTGAACGTATATCTGCGAGGTTCAATAGTAACGTATGCTCGTTCCTCTTTAACGTTCCACTTTTTCTTAAGCATCCACATAGAAAAATCACTGAAACCAATGCTGATGGTTCAGACTCGAAGCATAAGCGCACGATCGAAGTACGTCTGTGCGGTTCTTAACGATTTCTACGTCTTCCCTGACATCCGCTTTTTTTCTTGTAGCTAATAAACTCTGGCCAATTCTTGTGGGAAAGAGGGACCACGTTTCCTAACCCGGGATCTCATTTGCTCGTATTGCCATTTCAGTTCAAACTGCCTGACAACCTCCCGCCTTCTTTCAATCTCTCTGTTTACCATCATGAAGCCATTATCAGTTACGCGATCGAGGTCGTCGGTATTCGGCCTGGGCTCCTCCGACAAGACCGGCAAATTCGTAAAATCTTTCCGGTTTTGCCTGCCGCATCTCCATCACAAATGTTGACCAAGGCGACTCTCAAGCAAGGCTGGGGGGGTGACTGGAAGACGATTTTCCTGGACCAGAAAATCCGGCAGGGCCTTTGGGGTGACTATGCGCACACACGGGCTGAGGTACGACTCATTTTTTCCTCGCTAGAAATGAAGGCTGATGTTCAGATCCGATCCAGGTGGAGATACCTAACCTACCATCATTTCCGCGTGCCACTGCATTGCCACTCAAGTTATATATCGAGACCCGAACGAAACCAATGTCGCGCACGGATGCACCCGAGGACAAGCCCAAGAAGCCGTTATTCCCCGCACCGCCCACTCAATCGGCAGACGTGAAGCTCTTTTTCCACCGAGAGGCGAACATCCGTGCGCAGCGGAAATACGGCATTGGGAATGACAGTTTCCAAACCCAAGGAGGTCTGGGTGATCCCACGAGCACAACAGTTAAATCCACGATCGAGCCGGCAGAATGGATTCCCGACCCTGCAAAAAAAAATCGCGGCGTCTG
The DNA here is from genome assembly GCA_029281465.1 of Mycena epipterygia. NCBI lineage: Eukaryota > Fungi > Basidiomycota > Agaricomycetes > Agaricales > Mycenaceae > Mycena > Mycena epipterygia. Next base: position 949,698 of record JARJCQ010000019.1, read on the forward strand.
GAAACGATCAGTACGCTTTGAAACGACAGTGTCCCTGCCGTTCGCACCGACGTTCAGCACTGAAACTATTGACTGCAAGGTGAGAATAATCCCCCCCCCCTTCTTTGTAACTACGGACTGAGCGGATTTTTCTAGTATTTCCTGCGTTTCACGGTACCCTTCCCCGGAATTGGAAACAATGACCTCCAGCTTGATGTACCTATACACCTTGATCCCGCGCATGCCCGCCCTTCGTCTGCCTGCGGTACACCAAAAAGTAATTACGCAGACTTGCCGCCTAATGGGCTGCCCCCGCTACAAGATTTCCCACCGTGAGCCTCCTCGATACGACCTTTTTCGTCGACCTTAAAACCTCTTCACAGTTCGTACTGGACGATCACTACCTTCAATGAGGACTCAGATTGACGAAACGAAACTAATTACTGGATCGATCTTACCTCCGCTGTGAATATTGCTATCCTACATATGTTTTATAGTTGGCATCATAATAAGCACTAGTTAAATAATGTAGTACAAAATAAATGCATACCGACCTTTTTGGGTTTAAATGTTGAAAACACCCGATGTTGATGCCATTTGAATCTCCGACCGGCCACTCAGACCGACTCGGACACGACTGTCACCATGGTCCAACTGAACGATCTGCCTGCGGATGTTATTTTCCACATTTTATCCAAAATGCGATTACAGGATGCCTGGTCCTTAGCTGCGGTATGCCACCGTACTTGTTTTATTCAACATACCCGGTTAATGGCTCTGTTTCGCCATCGCAGCTGTCCCGCACTTTCCGAGACTTATCCAGAGATCGAAGCTTTTGGATAATTGTTCTCAAGAGTAGCCCGAGCATACAATCTGTGTCTAATCCGTTGACACTGGACGATCTCTCTGCTATGAGTTTAACATCCCTCAAACGGCTTGTGCTGCATGCCATGAAGCTTGAGCGTAACTGGACCCGGACTCGCCCTCAGATAATCGGACAGGTCCGCAGATGGAATCTGGGCGACCGTTCCATCCTCGAAACAAACCACCTCTTTCAATTCCCCGGTTCAGAGCTGTTCATGTATTATTCGGGTAAATTCCTGAAATGCTTCAATTTGGGCACATGCGAATACACGACTGTGCTGGACCTCGACGCATACGTCCGATGCGCTTCGTATGATTTTTTACCAGACAAGTCGGTGATCCTTGGTATCGCTCTGAGAGGAGGCTCGAGATTTAATATGTTTGTATTTCTTACCAGCCATCTTATCCTCACTAACACATTTACTGCAGCCCAATGCTGCAGTTCATCAAAATTCAGATGAACCCGGATAAAACAGGTGTAGCCGCAACGAAACTGCTGCAGCCTCCACTAGCTGAGGAATCCGACTGCCAAAAACCGTTTGTGAGTTCTCGGATTGTTGGGGCTGTTCAATCCCGCGGCAATGTAACAGAGATTTTGGCGTACGACCTGATATCTGGTGGTCACACGACAGTCAGAACCGATATCCCGATAAATGTTCGTTTGTCTCATCCAGTTGCTTCCACGACTCACATATGTCAGTAGTACGCAATTAGTCGGCGATTGGATTTCTCCTTCTTCCATGGCAATCTATATCTCCTGGCGGACGATGGTCCACGGGCTGTCGTGTACTGCTGTCCTCGAGATTCACTGCCCTACAAACATCAGCAGTTTACAACACCTTCCATTCTTACGTTTGGCAACATGGATCCCATGGTCTTTCCAACCAAAATTTGGAAAAGGCGGGGTCCTGTGTGTCAGCAAATGTTCCGTGATACGAGCTTCGTCAAGGTTCACGATAGCCTGGGAGCCCATGGCTCCCATTTCGTGACCACTTTCCGCTTCTGGAGGGACTCCAATCTCCCGGAGAATATTCCGCGTGAAATTACTGTGCCGGGAATGTGCAGCGGGGAACTCTCGCTACAAATCAGCCCCACGGGGCACTATGTTGCAGCATCACTGCTCGGTCTAGGACAACCAAAATGCAGCCTGATACTTATTCGATCCCATCCAGATCTTGCTTCCTGCTCGAGCCACGAACTCGAACTTCCGGCCGATGTGGGCACTGGGGCCCCACCGAATGTCTTGGCGGTTGACGATCATCGAGGCGTTATTTATTTGATTGAACATGGCGATCTTCTGTCCATTCCGTATGCTTAAATTTGTAGTTCAAAACTATCGGAATAAATATCCATCCATAAATTATTTGAGTACATGAATTCAGTTCTCCGTCGAAAATCCTAGTGCTCACACATGTCAAACGGCTGCTGGATCACCGTTCTCTCATGTTGAACCAAAAATGAAGTGCGCTCGCTCATCAAACGTTGCCGGTACATCTCTGCCTCTGCTCTTGTCATCAGAGTTTCGGACAGCTGCTCTTGGATGCACTCGTAGAGTTCCGGCGGCAGGTTTGCTGTGGTCGAGTGTGGATCAACCATCGTATCCGCCATGGCGTTCCACATCCACTCCGCTTGTTGCGGCGGCACATCTGTTGCAGACACGATAGGATCCTTGGCGGGATTGACGAGGAAAAATGCCAGGATCTTGCGATGTCCAGGCTTGGTCGGATCGTTGAGATGAAATGGCGAAACGCGGTGCTGGAAGAGATTCGGCCATGCGAGGGCGCGACCTTGTTTCGTGATCTAGGTATAACGCAACGTAGGGATATTTGGCGAAACATAAATAAGGCGCCCTCACCATGCTTCCAAGGTCCTGGACGCATTGCCCGCCCCTGGTTTATTACGTGAGTCGCGGGTTGAAATCCTATTATCCGAATCCTACCGTTCCATATTGTACAATGTTTCCATACACATATCATCGTCTTGATAGTGGTATGCAGGAGCCGCGGTGGAAACTCGGAAGGAAAGAGTCGACTCCGAGATGTTATCTTCGTCATAATACTAATAGGGTTGTATGGTCAGCACCAGTCCGCGGCCATTGCATGTGGGGTACCAACATAGATTCCAGATGCAACAATGTTTTCATTAAGCATCCCTTCTCGAGGATTAAATTGATTTGTTCAAAACGAATGTCGAAGACCTGCCTTCAACATGCCAGCTGCCGCCCGCATATTCGGGCTTCTCGGGCGTGAGGTGTATATTGGCCAGTTTGACTATGCACTGGATAGTGCGACCGCTGAGAGATATGGGAGAGAAATCCTTCTCCAGGGCACCTTTATACGCTCTGTGCGACTCGGGCAGAATCTTCGGCGCGTTTGCCTGAAACTCCTCGTAAAAAAGTTCCTCGTCCACGCCCTCCGGAATAGTTTCTGGGTATGGGATCCCATCCAGTCCCCATATGCACTGGATTACGCGGCGACGCGGCCGTGCATATCCCACCTGATCAGGCCAAATCGCCGCTTGCCGCTTCGCCCTGATGCGCCCATTCCCTGCAACAGGGGTTCGGTCTCGTGTGTTAGAATCTCCCAACACGCGCTCGAACAGTGGAACAAAACTCGCAAGGACCTGCTCGATGACGGGATATAATGCTTTATGAAGGATGGGGTGCAAATTGTTGATGTACGGCGAGACCAGGCGCACGCTACCGTCGGACCTCACAGCAAAATCCGACGCAATCCAAACGAAGCTTTGGGAGAGAGTAAACTCCTGGGTCCAGTCCAATTCTCCGGTTCCGCGCGCGGGAGGAGCTACGACCAAGAGGTTGGACTCAACCCGGGGAGAGCCGGGGAGAAAAGCCCGGGTGCGACCATAGACGACGGGGTAGAGCGAGGGGTGCACCAAGTCGAGAACTTGTCCGTTAGACCCCGGGTGCCAGTCCTTTTCGCCGTTTTCTAATTCGGCGACGGAACGCTTGAGGGCGTCGAAAAGGTCGGGAGAAATAAGCCGGTCCGAGTACCAAATCGCATCAAAGCATCCCCTCTGAGACATTTTAAATAACGGGCTTTCGAAAAGTGTGGTATCTGACCTCAATTCCTCTGCCTTGGTCGGCGATCTTCGAATATCCTTCAAGTTCCGTTATCACGTAGTTGATCTGGATGAGTTGAATAGTCAATGGAAAGAAAGAAGGGAATATTCGTGCGAACCATGTTGGATGTAAGCCGCTCTTCGAGTGGAAAACGCTCCTGCTCCGCTAGAGCATGCTCTTTCCATTTTTCACGAATATCCGGGTCCTTCATTTTAGTCTGCCATTCTTCTTTGCTTCGGATAGCCCAGGAAAGCTTGTACATTCGAAGTTCGGCAAGCTGCAGGTCAATATGCATCAATGGGGCGAATATCGTGGCGAACATACAACATACGGTTCGCGGAGGCGGTCCCCATATTTGATCCCATGAGTTTCCTCCAGGCATATAAGCAACGAAGGGAACTGGGAAGAACCAAGGAGGTGCTGCGTCGAGAGTCTTCCCTCGCCAAACAGGGAAGCCTGGACTCGGAGGGCTCGGGTACGGCCCAGCCTCTGAGACTTCGAATTCGTGTTGAGATTCGAATGATTCTGGCTCTGAAGCGACGGCTATACCAAGAATCGTATCCCCGCTGCTCTGGATAGGGGAGCTTTCAGGTGCTACGATGTCACGTATATCCAAAGCCTCGAAAGACGAAATCTGGCCCGTTTCCATGAAGGACCGATGTAGAGATATGTTCGAAGAGTTCTGAGGTGGGTTCAGAAAAAATCATTCTGTGAAATCCGACCCAAGGATTAAGAAGGCCCATAAACTGCTGGGCGGTGCATTGTCAAGCAACTCAAGAACTTCAGGTTTGATCCTCGAGTTGAAATAGAGTTAGTTGTTACGCAGCCAATAACACTGGCGTTCCTCCCAGTCTGATGGTCTGGTGGCAATACCGTTGCTCGATAGCTACCTATCTATCATGTTAGCTTTTCGATGACGAGGCCGTAGCACTCATCGCAACTCCCGCAGTGGTTGTGAGACAGGGAAGACATCATCCTCGCCACTGATCCGAGTCTAGTTTTGTAGTTTTGTGAGGCAGTGTGAGGCTGTGTGGCTCCGCCGCAACAATCCCAGCAGGATCGTGCTGTTGAAACTTGGATCCACTTTACTTAATTCCGCATGGATTAGACAAGGATCAGACGTTTATAAAGCACAGAGTACGTGGCACGGCAAGACACTCTCTCATGGCCTCGAGCAGCACCAGCGTTCCCCAACCCATTACTCTTCATTTTCAGGATGTCGTCCGTGTCGCAGGAGAAACGATTGAAGGCCATGTCGATTTGAATGTGGCTCTAGCGCAAGAAGACCACATCGAACAGCTACGAATTAAGCTGAGAGGGTCTATTGTGACGTATGTAAATCACAAAGTTTGAGTCCAACATTCGACCCTCCACAAAGCCTGAGATGAATGCAGGGAAATTACGCAATCGAACGGGCAAACCACCATCGTTCACAGACAGACGATCCTGGTGAGTCTATCTCAACTCTTTCCAGTTGGTGTGTAATAAGATCTGTTCCCATCTAGCTAGTTCATTCAAACCTTTCCCTTTGGAAGCAGGGGGCCGCGTTCCCTGAGGCAGGATCCCACATTCTTGCATGTCCCTTTCGATTCCAGCTACCGGAAAACCTACCGCCCTCGTTTCATTGCTCTCCAAATTCACCCAATGGTACAATCAGCTACTCGCTCGAAGTCGTAGGCGACAGATCTGGTCTCTTTCGATCGAACCACCGTATCCGCAGACTCATATCGGTTATACCTGCGGCTTCACAAAGCCAACTACTAGTCAAGGAATCTTTAATGCAGGGCTGGTCGGGATCTTGGAAGCATGTCAAACGGGAAGAAAAAATGAGACAGGGAATTTGGGGTGATTACTCGCATGCCCGTGCTACTGTTCGTCTTTATCTACTTCCGACGTCTGATTTTTAACGCTTGATTTAATTAAGCTCTCCATCCCGGATTTACCCTCGTTTCCTATCGCCACTCCCATTCCATTCAACTTGGAGGTCGAGACTCAGACGAAGTTAGTCCATCGTTCTGACCGCCCTGAGGAAAAAGGGAAGCAACTGTTCCCTGCACCGCCTCTCCGATCCTCCGAGGTGAAGCAAGTTCTTCGACGCACTACAGAAATCCGCGCGCAGGGCTTGACTTCGCGTGCTGAGAACACCTTCGACCTGCAAGGCGTTCGAAGTTTTGGCGATATTGAGAGGGTTTCGCGCGCGCGGGCCGTGCAGGTAGTGGCTGAGGAACCCGAATGGATCCCGAAGGAAGGGAAGGAGGATCGCGGCATCTGGAAGCGCAAAGTGCACTTCAATTCCACGCTAACTTTTCCCTTCGCGCCGACATTCAGCACCGAAACCCTCGACTGGATTGTAACTGTTCATCCCTCTCTCTTTCCGAAATACTAACGTGTAATTGCAGTACGTGGCCCAGTTCGTCGTGCCATTCCCCGGCATAGGCAACGACCTCAAGCTTCAGTTCCCGATTCATCTCGGGCCTGGATCCGCGTGCCCCCCTCCCCCCATCGGTGTTCCCGGTTCATCTAGCCTCACGTACGCAGATGTCATTCCCGCTGGTCCCCCTCCTATGCAAGATTTACCTCCGTACGCGTTTATCTCCGCTCGAAAGTGTTTTCGCTTACAAGTTTACAGAGCATACTGGGCGGGCGATGACCACGACTGGGATGACGAGAAAAACTGAGGCACATGTGCTAGACTATAATTTCCTAGGAAACATAATATTGCACTTTGCACTCCATCGCGCATCGATCCGCCAGACGAAACCAAGCGTAAGAGACCAGCTCTATCATCAAAAATTCAGCGTGGCTGCAGGGTAGTGCGAATTCCAAGTGCTCAAGGACATTCAGACGAAATCACAGCATCCACCGACTGTTAGAATCTGGCGTATTCAACATCGCAGGAAGAGTTCCTGATATCGAGTGTAAAGTTACGTACCTCCATTCATTTGAATGGAAAGGCCTTGGATAGGCTCTTATTCTGAATTCGTGACACGAATGTCCTATGCTGCAGATAGCCTCTATATCTTGCACTTCGAGCACGGCGTCTTTCCACTAATGCTCGAGAGGGCTGCCACGTTCACTCAGCCTTCTAGTAGCGATATTGTTGCTTACTGGCTATTTGATGCTAGTTTTGCGATGAGTCTGTAGCGCCCATTCATCGTATCTCGCGCATCATCGTATCGCCACTGATCCGTGTTTGTGGCTGTCCGCAAGGGGCTCCGAGCAAGCTCCGAGTCGAAGCCCTATGTCAATGAGGTCTCCGCCATTCCTCACCCAACGGATATCTGAAACGGGCTTCCAATGCGCAGCAAGATCATGTTCCTGTCAACCAGAGGCAGAAGACCTTAGACGGGCACATCCAAATCACATCTGGAAGCTGTTGAAACTTGGTGTCCCTTCAATTCCACAGCTTGGATTACTGGACAAGGATCAGGTGTAAAACGCTTATAAAGCGCAGCACTTGTGAGACTTATCCTCATGGCCTCGAGCAGCAGCACCCTTCCCCAACCCATAACTCTCCATTTTCAGAATGTCGCCCGTGTCGCAGGCGAAACTATTGAAGGCCATGTCGATTTGAATGTGATTCTAGCGCAAGAGGACCGCATCGAACAGCTGCGAATTAAGCTGAGAGGGTCTATTGTGGCGTATGTAACTCACATTCTCGTCCACATTCGACCCTCCTATAGAAGCCTGAGATGAATCCAGGAAAATCACGACATCGTCGGGCAACACCAACAACGTTCACAAACAGACCGTCCTGGTGAGGCCGTATCAACTCCCTCCATTCTGTGTGTAATAAGACCTGTTCCCGTCTAGCTAGTTCATTCAAACCTTTCCCTTTGGAAGCAGGGGGGCGCGTTCCCTGAGGCAGGATCCCACATTCTTGCATGTCCCTTTCGATTCCAGCTACCGGAAAACCTACCGCCCTCGTTTCATTGCTCTGGAAATTCACTCAGTGGTGCAGTCAGCTACTCGCTCGAAGTCGTAGGCGACAGACCTGGTCTATTTCGATCAGACCGCTGTATCCGCAGACTCATATCGGTTGTACCTCCGGCTTCACAAAGCCGATTACTAGTCAGGGAATCCTTAATGCAGGGCTGGTCAGGATCGTGGAAGCATATCAAACGGGAAGAAAAATTGAGACAGGGAATTTGGGGTGATTACTCGCATGCCTGTGCGACTGTTCGTCTTTATCTGCTCCCGGAATCTAATTTCTAACCCCGAATTTAAGCTCTCCATCCCGAATTTGCGCTCATTTCCTATCACCACTCCCATTCCATTCAACTTGGAGGTCGAAACTCAGACGAAGTTGGTCCATCGTTCTGACCGCCCTGAGGAAAAAGGGAAGCAGCTGTTCCCTGCACCGCCTCTTCGATCCTCTGAGGTGAAGCAAGTTCTTCGACGCACTACAGAAATCCGTGCGCGGGGCTTAACCCGTCATGCTGAGGACACTTTCGACCTGCAACACATTCGACGTTTGGACGCTATCGAGAGGGTTTCGCGCGCGCGGGCCGTGCTGGCAGTGGCTGAGGAACCCGAATGGATCCCGAAAGAAGGGAAGGAGGATCGCGGCATCTGGAAGCGCAAAGTGCACTTCAATTTCACGCTAACCTTTCCCTTTGCGCCGACATTCAGCACCGAAACCCTCGACTGGATGGTAACGCCCGTCATCCCTCTGTCTTTCAGTAATACTGACCCGTATTGCAGTATGTGGTCCAGTTCGTCGTCCCATTCCCTGGCATAGGCAACGACCTCAAGCTTCAGTTCCCGATCCATCTCGGGCCTGGGTCCGCGTGTCCCCCTCCACCTCCACCGATCGGCGTTCCTGGTTCATCTGGCCTCACCTACGCAGATATCGTTCCCTCCGGCCCCCCTCCAATGCAAGATTTGCCCCCGTACGCGTTTATTTATCTCCACCCGAAAACGTCTCCACTGACAGGTTTGCAGCGCGTACTGGGCAGGCAACGACCACGACTGGGATGACGAGAAGAACTGAGGTACCTGTATCCTAGCCTATATCCAACCTATACAGCCGCCGTCGGGTGCCCAAGTCAGGTAAGCAATTCGATAGTGATGCACGGGGTTGACCATCTATAACATGGTATCCAGAGGAAAACGGGTGGGGTTTCTATCGTCAATACAGCTAGGGGCACGGTAATCGACGGGGAGGCTTTAGTGCAAGCTCTCTGATCTGGCACAGATCGGTATAACCGCCCCGTGCATGCAAAATTGTCGTTAGGCACCAACAACGATTGGAGTTACAATATCGCCCGCGCCTTGTGCGCCATTTCTTCATCTTCCTGCTGGGTGTCATTCTTGCGGCCGCGGAGATGTGGAGAGTGTGCGCGGAGACTTTGGCGACCACGGAGAATGGCAAGTGCGTGGATGCGCGCCGAAATATGTCCCAGGGGCGGGTGTGAGCTTCGGCTCCATTCTCGTGCTCCCTTGCCGTGGGCCCCGGGCTTAGTACCGCGTAAGAGACTTTGCCCACCTCTCGCGTGCGTCAACTAAACACACGTTAAACGGGGTTTCTTCTTCGCGATCGTTTGGTGTTCGTTCCAGCAATCGAGCGCACGGCTCCTCATGATCATCAAGTCGTTCTTGGATAGACTCCGAGTCTTGTCTAGAATTCGTAACGGATGTCCTGCGCTGCAGATGGCCTCTATATCTGTAGAGCACGGCATCTTTCCTCCAATGCACAAACGAGCAACTAGCGATATCGTTGCTTGTACCTCTAGAGATGAGCAATTGCAGTGCCTCGGATATGCGGCTGAGACAGTGAGAGCAAAAACAGAAGACATGATCCAGGAGCGACATCGCCACTGATCCGAGTTTTGTGGCTGTGGGGCACAAAGCCTCCGACCAACGGATATCTGAAACGGACTCAAAACGGACTTCCAACGCGCAGCAAGATCATGTTCCTGTCAACCAGAGGGAAATGGGAACATCCAAATCCCAACGGGACCGGGCCGGAATATACCTACCTACCTATCTCGAAGCTGTTGAAACTTGGAGTCCCGGGGCCGCATTTCAATTTCAGATGTAAAACGCTTATAAAGCGCAGCACTTGAGACATTATCCTCATGGCCTCGAGCAGCACCCTTCCCCAACCCATAACTCTCCATTTTCAGAATGTCGTTCGTGTTGCAGGCGAAACTATTGAAGGTCATGTCGATTTGAATGTGACTCTAGCGCAAGAGGACCGCATCGAACAGCTGCGAATTAAGCTGAGAGGGTCTATTGTGACGTATGTAACCCACATTCTCGTCCACATTCGAACAAACTCTGAAATGAATCCAGGAAAATCAAGATGTCGAACGGGAAAACCACCAACGTTAACAAACAGACCGTCCTGGTGAGTCCGTCTCAACTCCTCTCAGTTGGTGTGTAATAAGACCTGTTCCCGTCTAGCTAGTTCATTCAAACCTATCCCTTTGGAAGCAAGGGGGCGCGCTCCCTGAGGCAAGATCCCACATTCTTGCATGTCCCTTTCGATTCCAGCTACCGGAAAACCTACCGCCCTCGTTTCATTGCTCTGGAAATTCACGCAGTGGTGCAGTCAGCTACTCGCTCGAAGTCGTAGGCGACAGACCTGGTCTCTTTCGATCGAACCACCGTATCCGCAGACTCATATCGGTTGTACCTGCGGCTTCACAAAGCCAACTACTAGCCAAGGAATCTTTAATGCAGGGCTGGTCGGGTCCTTGGAAGGATATCAAACGGGAAGAAAAAATGAGACAGGGAATTTGGGGTGATTACTCGCATGCCCGTGCTACTGTTCGTCTTTATCTACTTCCGACGTCTGATTTCTAACGCTTGATTTAAATAAGCTCTCAATCCCGAATTTACCCTCATTTCCTATCACCACTCCCATTCCATTCAACTTGGAGGTCGAAACTCAGACGAAGTTAGTCCATCGTTCTGACCGCCCTGAGGAAAAAGGGAAGCAGCTGTTCCCTGCACCGCCTCTCCGATCCTCCGAGGTGAAGCAAGTTCTTCGACGCACTACAGAAATCCGCGCGCGGCGCTTGACCCGTCGTGCTGAGGACACCTTCGACCTGCAAGGCATTCGAAGTTTTGGCGATATCGAGAGGGTTTCGCGTGCGCGGGCCATGCAGGCAGTGGCTGAGGAGCCCGAATGGATCCCGAAAGAAGGGAAGGAGGATCGCGGCATCTGGAAGCGCAAAGTGCACTTCAATTTCACGCTAACCTTTCCCTTTGCGCCGACATTCAGCACCGAAACCCTCGACTGGATTGTAACTGTTCGTCCCTCTGTCTTGCAGCAATACTGACCCGTATTGCAGTATGTGGTTCAGTTCGTCGTCCCATTCCCTGGCATAAGCAACGACCTCAAGCTTCAGTTCCCGATTCGTCTCGGGCCTGGGTCGGCGTGTTCCCCTCCCCCCATCGGCGTTCCCGGTTCATCTAGCCTCACCTACGCAGACATCATTCCTGCTGGTCCCCCTCCCATGCAAGATTTACCTCCGTACGCATTTACGTATCTCCACCCGAAAGTGACAACGTTGACAGGTTTACACTGACAGTACCTACTGGACGGGCGATGACCACGACTGGGATGACGAGAAGAACTGAGGTACCTGTATGCTAGCCTATACTATACAGCCGCCGTCGGGTGCCCAAGTCAGGCGATAATGATGCACGGGCCATCTATAATATGATATCCGGAGGAAAGCGGGTGGAGTTTTATCGTGAATACAGCCAGGGGCGCGGTAATCGACGAGGCTTTAGTGCAAGCTCTCAGATCTGGCACAGGTCGGTATAACCGCCCCGTGCCTGCAAATTCGACGAACCCTGGAGCAAAGGCTGTAGTCGCAGGTATAGACAGCCTCGATTTCTGGGAGTCTAACGGCGAATTTGAACGCGATCAGTTCTGGGGTATCTCATTTCGTAGGACAAATTTGTTCTGATGTTGCACAAAATATGAAGTTGAAGGCCACCAAAGTCGAGCGCGTTCACGTGAGTAACTAAAGGCCAAAGTGTCATGCCTCTTGAATTCCGACGCATACTTGTCAGCCACCTTCACCTCTTTCTTCCGCACATCCATCATCTCCCTTGAGTTCCCACTCTACATACCCATCGACAAGTCAGCAAAATCTCATGTAACGGGCTCCTGGCGTTCGCACCTGGTAAGTCCTCGCTGGCGCTGTTGGCGTTCTGAAGCACATCGTCCCTCACACGCGTCGTATCGTGCCCGCCTAGCACCAAATTCAAACCGATCCCAGGATTCCGCGAGCTGTTATGACCCCGTGGCTCAAGACCGCTGGGGGAGCCTGCTGTATCAAAACTGCAAGACCTCACGGGGACCTCGTCGTGCAAGACCCAAGACAGGACCGGAGGACTGTTGGGGGACTGTTACTCTAGGCGAGTCGATATATCGGTGGTCAACTACTCACTTGCAAGACTTCAAGACCGGGCCCACCTCGAAGACGACTCAAGACTCAAGACTTCAAGACAATCCAAAGACCCCAGTGGGACACTTCTCAAGACGCAAGACCCTCAAGACTTCAAGACCTCTAGACACGACCGGGAGCCTGCTCACTGGGATGCCGTGCAAGATCTCGCACCACTCTCTCCGCTCAAGACCTCCTCTGCGCAAGACGTAAGACGCAAAACGGAAGACCCCGCTCAAGATTGAAGACCTCGGACAGGGCCCCGAAGACGCCCCGAGGTTGAAGACCTCTCAAGACCTCAAGTCACGACCAGGAGCCCACTCTCAAGACCTGTCAGGGACGCCGTGCAAGATCTCGCGCGAACCTCGCCGCTGAAGACCTCAGTGGGAGACTGCTCAAGAACTTAGTGGGAGGCTGCTCAAGAATCAAGACTTCAAGAACGTCAAGACCTCAAGACAGGGCCGCGAAGGCGTCCCGAAGACCTCAGGGGGGGACTGCTCAAGAGTCAAAAACAAGACCTTCAAGACCCGCAAATATTCAAGAACGTCAAGCCCTTCAAGTCGAAGACGCCCCGAAGAGCGTTGGGGGATCCTTCTCAAGAGGCACGACGACGGTAACGTTTCCTCTTCATCTTCGTGCTGGCCGTCGTTCTTGCGGCCACGGAGATGTGGAGAGTGTGAGCGGAGATGTCGACGAGCCACGGAGAGGTGGAATGGCAAGCGCGTGGATGCGTGCCGACATATGTCCCGGGGGCGGGTGCGAGCTTCGGCTCCATCCTCGTGCTCCCTTGCCGTGGGCCCCGGGCTTAGTACCCGCGCAAGAGGCTTTCCCCACCTCTCGTGCGCGTCAACTAAACGCACGTTAAACTGACTATTGGTTTCCTCTTTCTGTTTGGTCGGTGGTGGTTCTGGTCGTCGAGCGGAGCCTAGGTTCGTCGTGAACGTGGTAAGACGACGAAGTAGGACGAAGTGGGCGTTTTTCAGGCTGATACAGACAGCAGGCCTGGGATTCCAGACACAGAAAGGAATACAAAAGTCCCTTCATTCAGGGTAGCCGAGGTTCGTTCGTTAAAATCTTGAATTTCTAAGATTGAGCGTAGACGGACCGTTGTTTGAATCCGAGGTCGACGCCCCAATGAACCAAACAATCCGCCTCCCTTTCCTCATCAGTGTTCGCTTCATCTTGCGCCACCCTCATACATCACCGCTAGCGTCCTTGGCCTCCGATGAGCGAGAGCGGGTCGACGCACAGGCACCCGGAACCCCAAACTCAATATTCAATCGCGTTTTCACATGGATAAAGCAGTCTCTGTTGGTACACATTATGAATTCTAAACTATAATCGTCAATTAGGACCGTCTTGTCTCGTCCAGTGGTGGTGGTGCGCCAAATCCGAATGAAAATCCAGCCTTGATCATGGGCCGGCTTCCGACCTCTGCACATGCACCAACCCCCACAATGTCGTCTTGCACGGGCCACCCCTTCTCTTCCGGCGAATCCACGCTAAACACCTCTAGCGCCTTCATCCGCTGCGTGCACCGCTCCCACACCGCATTCCTGCGCTCCACCTCCACGCCCACGAGCTCCAACACCCGCAGCTCGTTGCTTTTCACGTCCCCCTTGCCGAGCTCCATGCGCACGAGCAGCCGGTGCAGCGCCGCGCCCATATCGCTCGACGCACCCGGCCGCTTGCCGTCGAGGTCGCTGAGGTGCAGCACGTGCAGCGCAGGCGCGATGAGCCGGTCGAGCAGCGCGACAAGGTTGTTTGCGCGCAGATGGAGCTCCTCCAGCTGAGGCATGAATCGCGGCTCGTCCGTCGCCGCCGTCGCCAGTTCCGTAACCCGCGCTTCGACACGAAGGCGCGTCAGGCGTGGCGCGAAGGGCATGAGATCGAGGATATCGTCGGCTGCGAGGGGCGCAGAAAGGAGGGGCTGGACGATGTGCAGGCTCTGCAGCCGCTCGAGATCGAGGCTCGGCAGAGCGCCCAAGGCGACGTTCGTGGTCTCCAGTTCGGTTATGCCCGGGATCGCAGGGAACGCCTGGAGCAGACCTGGTGCGGCGGATGCGGATGCGGATGCGGCGCTGATACGCAGGCTGCGCAGGGCCGTGCGGTTAGCATTGGGGTAGATGGTTGCGAGGGCCGCGCGCGCCTGTGCCTGTGTGTCGGTGCGCAGGGAGAGCGATGCGATGCGGTCTGTGTGGAAACGGAGCGTCGCGAGTGCTACGGGCACGTTAACTGCGCCTGCTGCCGCCTCGGAACCGTGCTCGGTTCGTCCTCCCGTCTGCGCCATCTGAATCTGCACCTCGATGTGGCAGGCCTTGGACATCTCGAACCACAGCGCGGCCTTTCTGGGTCCATCGGTGTCGCTGAGGTTGAGATTGCCCCATGCCGATGGGGTGCTGTACACGATGTGCCGGAATAGACGCGTCACCGCGCCGAGGACGATGGGCGCGTCGGGGGAGATGGCCGCACATTGGGTGAACAGCTCGCCCAGCAGCTCGTGGGGTAGGGTGTCTATTGTCTTCTGCGCCATGAGGATGGTGGGGGAGATGAGGGTGGAAGGAGAAGGAAGCGAAGACTCTTAAGGGCTACAGGCTAATTCAAGGCAAGAAAAGGCTGTTACATACGGCATCTCGACGGGTCGCGAGAGACCTAGACCATTGTTGTATTTGGAATTGGCAGCTAGAACCTATGAAATGAAATAACCTCACACGACTAAACATGAGGTCTGGTCAAATTTCAGCAGACCGCCCAATTCGGGCGTGAGACCTGATCGACCCATGTTCCGAAAAGGGAATTCCCGTGCCTGTGAAATATTTTCCAGTCCCCGTTTCAACGGCGTTGACGTTGGAAAGTAAATGTCGCGGCAACGTGGCCTGGTTACATAGCAGTCGGGGGTCGGGAGCAGAAGCAAAGCCGCAAATTCGCAATCACGGAGGACCCGGGTACACACGAAAGGCTAAACCCGTTGCGTGGCCCTGGAGGGGAAGTTCCAAGAAAGTCCACCGCACAGCTATTCTGGCTTCGTCGAAAATATTGTACGGGTTGACCGGGCGCCAAGTTGCTTAGGACGCTTACTTTGAGCGCGTCTCGATTACCTTCCTATCCTCCAGACGCTTTCGTTTTCTTTCGTAACAAATAAAATAGATGGCTTTCAAGATGCTCAGTTGATCACAACGGGATATAACAACGATAGACTCGGCGATCGACGGACTAGGGTGTTTCAAACATCTCCTTTCCGGGCCCCGAGCCCCAACTCCGACCCCAACTTGGGTGATAAATCATCACATTTTCGTGCAGGGAAGGGTGACGACGAAGCCAAATCGGACAGATAAAGTTAGGGCATGAAGTTGGGGTCGAAGTTGGATGTCAGATTGTGGTCCGGAGCCCGATCTGACATCCAACTTGGTACTCCTGGTGCCCCAACTTCCCGCCGAGTTGGGGTCAAGTTGGGGTCGAAGTTGGGGTCGGAGTTGACCTATGTTTGAAACACCGGTCTTGCTTGTGCGGGAGCTGTTCAATGTCACGACCTGGATTTAATTTCCGCTGTAGCAGTTGTTTGCTACGCAGACTAGTTCCTCCAATTTCAGCGGAAGCCAGGGTACTAAATTACCTTGTCGCACAAAATGTTACTAGTTACTGGCAATCAAAAATTCGGGGGAAAAGGAACATAGGGGCTAGTGTGACTGGATGTGACTGAACGCGCCTCTCCATCAGTCTCGTGATCCCGTTGTGCCGACAGGAAACGCGGCAAGCCCTCGCAAGCGTCGGCGACCTGCTTTTTCCTTCCTACTTCCATTGCCATGGCCGACAGTCTCTCGCCTGAATGCACGCCTCTCAAGAAGGAGTACGACTCTTGCTTCAATGTCTGGTTCGAAGGATACCTCGAACCCATCGCGCCCTCGTCCACCGAGCCACAGCGCATCGCGCACTACCAACGAAAAGCGGATGAATTCCAGGCGAAATGCGGGAAGGTGTACGCCGAGTATCAGAACTGTATTCAGGTCCGTATCGGTTCATTTCTATCGACGCACACCGCTGGACGCTTTATGTTTATGTAGAGCGCGGTGAAGCAGAAGGGGATCGAGCCTTTGCTTCAGCAGGCTCGGGACGAGCATCCGCTGGTTGAGCCCCCGCCGCCGGCCGTGCCTCCGTCGAAGGACAGCGACTAGTGCGTTTCACACAACAAAACTATCAACCATATTGTAGCTATAGGTGCGTTCATCTGCGGTCTGCCGTATGTCATCACACTAATCCGTCTGCTAGTTCTTAATATCAGCCATGTATAATGTACCCCACTCAAGTTCGATGCGTTCGTTTGTACTTCGGAGTTTCTCAACGATACCCCGTTGGTCAGCCAGATAGCGCATTGCAGTTGGTGGTTAATAAGTTACATGGTATTGTTCTTCAACGCATCAGTGCCTACTCCTCCTCGAACCACTCATGGTCATCGCCATTCCAGTACGCGCTGTTCAAACCGTTAGCAGACATCAAGTTGTTACATAACAAGGTCACTCACGGAGGCAAATTAAGCATGGGCGGCGGCCCCACGGGCAGAGAGTACGCGTCGGGGGCATTCACTTGGTATCCCGCCGCCGGCAGAGGAGGGCAGGCCACCCCCGAATTGATGTGCACGGGGAACTCCAGCTCCAAATGATTCCCTATGCCGGGGAAATCTACTTTGAAGTGAAGCATGTACTACGAGCATGGGTTTAGCTTGGCTTCGTCTCTCAATGAGCGTCGCTTACCTGCCACTCGGCGGTCTCGGCCTTGAACGTCGGTGGGAACGGGATAGACAGCTTGCCCTCGAAATGCACGGCGCGTTTCCAGATGCCCTTATCTTTGTGGCCCGGGCTTTCGGTCCACTCTGGCTCGTCGAAGGTCGTGCGCACGCCAGCCGCGCTCGCTTCGTCCCCCAGGCTGCCCTTGAGCTCGAATTTCTCCTCGATCGACTCGCTTTTGCGGTGGACATGCATTTGGCCGCGGCGGTACAGAACAACCTCGACCTCGGTAGGCGACGCGGGCGGCGCGGGGAACAGCTTGCCGTGCTTGTGCTCCAGGTCGGAACGGTGGACCGGCTTCGTCTGCGTCAAGACGTGGAAGCTGAAGGGGATGCCTGCGCCCATGGGGAACGAGGGCAGGTCGGGGAGGACAATCTGGGGCGGGAGAATAAGTTCACTGGTGTGGGTTCATAAACCAAGTAAGTGTTACCTCTATCTTTGCCTGCGAGTGGTCGCCGAACAACCCATGCCTAATTTCTCTGTTGTTCGCAACGGGCTTCCACGGTCCGCCCCAGCCCTGGCGCAGCGTCGCACTGGCATCCAGCTCCGGTCCACTCGCCGCAGGCACGACGGAGAATATCTTGCGGATGCGGCGGTTGCCGTGGAAGAGGCCGTGCCGCGTACCTACCACCTCGAGGGAATAACTGATCGCGACTTTGCGGTTGAAATGCGCATGGTGGAATGAGGGCGGAAGGGTTTCGGGGAGCTGGAGTTGGAAGGGGCATGCGAGGACCTGGGCACCTTGTGGGATGTTGAACTGCTCCCAGATGGTTTGGTCCACGCGCAGAAGCTAGAGATATGTAAGATGAGCAAATGCAAAGGATGCTTAGACGCGGAGACCCACTTCGACCGTTTGTCTCTGGTAATGGGTTTCTTTATCGGTGCCCTCGACACCAGCGTGATGTTCGGCCTCAGTCAGTTGTCTGCATAAACTCAAATTATACCTGTGAGGCAAAGCGAAAGAGCAGCATATACGTACGTGACGATGGAACCTCGCAGCTTTATGCGCACGTTCTCGATTTTATCCTCGAGTGCCTTTGGAATGTCCACGTCGACATGGCCTTGCAGCGTTTCGCCCGCGACGCGCACAAAGTCGGCAAAATGGAGGGTAAGAGCTTCGGCCATGGGAGTTGAGTTGCTCCCGTCTTGCTGGAGGACGGCAATATGTACTTGTCAGTCATCCCCATCCGGTGATGATTCTGTGCAGAGGCAGCCAAGCCTTCCGTTTGATGCGGTGTCTGATGAAGCAGTGGCGGTGCAGCGCCCAGAAACCGATCTCGATCTTGTACATCTTCCTGACTCCTCTCTACTCTCTGCAAAAGTTGTAGAATCTGATTGCTACAACCCAAGCAATACGAGTGAGACAACAGGTAGAATTTACTTGAGGACAGATATTCACAACCAGGAGTCGAGTCGCGATATAAGTATCTTGAGCGCTTGCAACTTGGCAACGCCCACCCACAGCCGCGACTGATGTTTGAGGATAGCACCGATGGCGCCGGTGCCGTCAGAGTGGAGATCGGCCCCAACATTTTAGTCTACTTTAGTTTCGTCTCGGGCAGATCACCATCGAGCGCGCAGTGCAAAATGATGAAGTTGTTTAGCGGAAATTCGAGGTATAGGTTGAGTATAGGCTAGCATACAGGTACCTCAGCTCTTCTCATCCCAGACGTGGTCGTCGCTTGCCCAGTACGCGCTGTAAACCTGTCAGCGGAGACGTTTTCAGGCCGAGATACATCAACGCGTACGGAGGTAAATCTTCCATGGGAGGGGGGCCAGCGGGAATGACATCTGCGTAGGTGAGGCTAGATGAACCGGAAACGCCGATCGGAGGAGGGGGACACGCCGACCCAGGGCCGAGATGGATCGGGAACTGAAGCTTGAGATCGTTGCCAATGCCAGGGAATGGCACGACGAACTGGACCACGTACTGCAATACGGGTCAGTATCGCTGAAAGACAGAGGAACGAAGAGCGTCACCGTCCAGTCAAGGGTTTCGGTGCTGAATGTCGGCGCAAAGGGAAAGGTTAGCGTGGACTTGAAATGCACCTTGCGCTTCCAGATGCCGCGGTCCTCCTTCCCTTCTTTCGGGATCCATTCGGGTTCCTCAGCCACTGCCTGCACGGCCCGCGCGTGCGAAAAACCCCCGATAGCGTCCAAACGTCGAATGTGTTGCAGGTCGAAGGTGTCCTCAGCATAACATGTTTTGCTTCGCACACGGATTTCTGCAGTGCGTTTAAGAA
Source organism: Mycena epipterygia (assembly GCA_029281465.1). NCBI lineage: Eukaryota > Fungi > Basidiomycota > Agaricomycetes > Agaricales > Mycenaceae > Mycena > Mycena epipterygia. Next base: position 969,055 of record JARJCQ010000019.1, read on the forward strand.
TTTGTTTCACCTCGGACGATAGGGCAGGCGGTGCGGGGAACAGCTGCTTTCCCTTTTCCTCAGGGCGGTCAGAACGATGAACCAACTTTGTTAGGGTCTCGACCTCCAAGTTGAATGGAATGGGAGTGGCTATCGGAAACGATCGCAAATCCGGGATGGAGAGCTTAAATCCGGGGTTAGAAGTTAGATTCCGGAAGCAGATAAAGACGAACAGTGGCACAGGCATGCGAGTAATCACCCCAAATTCCCTGTCTCAATTTTTCCTCCTGTTTGACATGCTTCCACGATCCTGACCATCCCTGCATTAAAGATTCCCTGGCTAGTAGTTGCTTTTGTGAAGCCGGAGGTACAACCGATATGAGCCTGCGGATATGGCGGTTCGATCGAAAAAGACCAGGTCTCTCGCCGACGACTTCGAGTGAGTAGCTGACTTCACCCCTGAATGCCATTATAGAGCAATGAAACGAGGGCGGTAGGTCTGCTGGTAGCTGGAATCGAAAGGGGCATGCAATAATGTGGGATCCTGGTTCAGGGAACGCGGCCCCCTGCTTCCAAAGGGAAAGGTTTGAATGAATTAGCTAGGCGAGAACAGGTCTTATTAACAAAATGGAAGCCGAGAGATCGACTCGCCAGGATCGTCTGTTTGTGAACGGTGCTGCCTTGTCCGTTCGATTCTGCGATTTCCCTGCATGCATCTCATGGGAAGGTCAGAGGCGGACGATTGAGCTACATACGTCAAAATAGACCCTTTCAGCTCAACTCGCAGCTGCTCAATGTGTTCCTCTCGCGCTCGAACCACATTCAAATCGACATGGCCTTCAATCGTTTCTCCTGCAACACGAACGACATTCTGAAAATGAAGAGTTATGGGTTGGGGAACGCTGGTGCTGCTCGAGGCCATGAGTGAATGTCTGGCCGTGCCACGTACTCTATGCTATATAAACATCTGATCCTTGTCTATATTCCAAGCTGTGGAATTGAAATGCGGGAGAGTCCAAGTACTTCCAGATAGGATTTGAATGTGCCCGTCTTCTCCTTCTGGTTGACAGGAACATGATCTCGCTGGGCGTTGACATTGGGCTTCGACTCGGACCGCGTTACGGAGCCAGTCCCACAGCCACAAACTCGGGCCTTGTGATTTCGCCGTGTCACGGCGTGCCGTGGCGTGACTGGCGTGCGGCGTGCAAGCGTGCACCGTGCCACTACTGCCCTCGACTCTGCCCATTCGCCTGACTCCTAGCGCAGTAGGCGTGTAGCACTATCCTCAAATATATATCTTCCAGTGTCAACGGCCTTGTTTCCCCGGACTTTAAGTGGATCCTTAACAGTTCCTTAAGCCCACTGCGGAGTCCGGGATAAGAAGTCGCGTCTTAACTCTCCTCCCTCAATCCAAACTGTTTATGAAAACATAGCAGGAGGGTGGGTAGGGACCCCTTCTAATATCCCACAGCGTTCGAAAGGCGCAAGTGAGAGTATACTGTACAGACGGACCTGCAGTGCGTTCGTTTGGCCAGCTATATGTAAGCCGAGCGCTACGTTCACAAGTTTGCTCTTCTCCAGAATATACTATCGATATCATCCCCTTTTACTCTTGGAACACGAAAAGACCACGCAATTCAAAAGTCAGTTGAAACGAATCGAATTTTACCCGTGGCCAGACTGACCGGTTCCGAGTCAACACCTAGTAAACCCGCGATCCATATTATTAGAGAGCTTTGGTACCGGTATGGGGGTAGGCATCGGATTCATTCTTTACACATCGTTTTTTACAATGTGCACGCCGTGCACGCGTCTGTGCACGCCAAGGCACGCTTCGGTCACGCCATGCACGCCTCACTGCACGCTTGGCGTGCACTGCCGTGCACTGTGGCGTGCACTACTCAGCCTTATTGTGCACCAACCTGAAAATTCCTTCAAGCCCAAAGCTTATATGCCTTGGAACTCTGATCGAATATTTGAAGGAGACCTACTGCCGATGTAATTGTTTTGGTACGTTGACTGAATTTTAGACTGAATTTTGGACTGCGAGTCTATACTAATATTTACTGTGTCCTTGACAGTCCAGAGCTTTTCGCGATACATGTGTAGGTTATCAGAGCTTAATTCAACACATGCCTCCCGCATTCTTACCTGCGCCGTATTCTCTACCGTGCATTAACATGGACCAAAGTTGGTGGACCATAACTCAAGTCAGCTAACTGTTAACGTGTTCCAGCATGCCCCGTCACTTGAAATTGACCAGCTCATTTTGGCCTTCAGAGGAACACTGATCATTTCAAGCGCCCTGTGTCCCTTCCATTGAAATATGTTGTACGAGGCACCATAAGAAAATGCAACAATGCATGTCACAGTGCCCCGACGTCGAAAGACTCCCTCTCCAACCGCCATTGTCGTCAAATTGTTGTTATTTTTATATGGAGAACTACAACCTGTATGTATGTACGACCTATACGTTCTGGTGCACTTCGGCAGCTGGGAAGCAATGAAATAAACGAGTACGGCCATAACTAGTCGAGGTTTACTTAGACTGAATCCCCAAATTTTGGGGTTGGACTTTTTTGGCCCAGAGGATATATTGACTGTAAAAACCGTTGGCAAAGTAATTTTTTAGGCCGGGGGAACTATGTATAACGAGTTTAAGGCTGCACGCTACTTGTACTATATACACGCCAGCACTGCCACGCTGACACGCCTTGGCACGCCATGCCACGGCTAAAAACCGGTGCCCCACAAACTCGGATCAGTAGCGATGCGGTTCGGATGATGCTTCCGCTTTCAACTTGTCCACGACATTCGAGGCATCGCAGCTGCGCCAGTTGCGATGAATGGTTGATACAGACTCATCGTAAAGCTTAGCATCAAATAACCAGCAAGTAACGATATTGCTACCAGAAGGCTGAGTGAAGCTCTCGAGTGTTGGAGGAAAGACGCGGCGACGCCGTGCTCGAAATGCAGATACTAATAAGTAGAGGTCATCTGCAGCGCAGGACCTTGCAGGACATCCGCGCCACGAATTCAAAAGAGCCTATCCAAACAGCAAAGTTCTTTCCATTCATATGAATGGAGGTACAGACTATAATTTTACACTCGATATCTTGAGGAATTCTTCCTGCGATGTTGAACACGCCTTATTTCAGCAGATATTCTAACAGTGGGTGTTCGGTGAATGCTGTGATATGTCCTTGAGCACTTGGAACCTGACCTGCCGCCGTGCAACCGTAAAGAGATTTATCATTTACCTGGCGAACAGATGCGCAATGGAGTGCACAGTGCAATATTATGTTTCCTAGGAAAATTCGAGGTATAGCCTGTCATACATGCGCCTCAGTTCTTCTCGTCATCCCAGTCGTGGTCATCGCCTGCCCAGTACGCTCTGTAAACTTGTAAGCGAAGACGTTTTCAGGCGGAGATGAACGCGTACGGAGGTAAATCTTGCATGGGAGGGGGGCCAGCGGGAACGACATCTGCGTACGTGAGGCTAGATGAGCCGGGGACGCCGATTGGGGGAGGGGGACACGCCGACCCAGGCCCGAGATGAATCGGGAACTGGAGCTTGAGGTCGTTGCCTATGCCTGGGAATGGCACGACGAACTGGGCCACATACTACAATACAGGTCAGTATTGCGGAAAAATAGAGGGACGAAGAGCGTTACCATCCAGTCGAGAGTCTCGGTGCTGAATGTCGGCGCAAAGGGGAAAGTTAGCGTGGAATTGAAGTGCATTTTGCGCTTCCAGATGCCGCGCTCCTCCTTCCCTTCTTTCGGAACCCATACAGGTTCATCAACCACTGCTTGAACGGCCCGCGCGCGTGAAACCGGGTCGATATCGCCCAGACTTCGAATGCCTTGCAGATCAAAGGTGTCTTCGGCATGACGCGTTCTGCCCCGCACGCAGATTTCTGTATTGCGTTTAAGAACTTGTTTCACCTCGGAGGATCGTGCAGGCGGTGCAGGGAACAGTTGTTTCCCCTTTTCTTCGGGGCGGTCAGAACGATGTACCACCTTCGTCTCGGTCTCGATCTGAAAGTTGAATGGAATGGGAGTGGCGATAGGAAACGAGGGTAAATTCGGGATGGAGAGCTTAAATTAAGTGTTAAGAAATCGGACTCTGGAAGCAGAGACAGACGCACGACAGCACGGGCATGCGAGTAATCACCCCAAATTCCCTGTCTCAATTTTTCTTCCCGTTTGATATCCTTCCACGCGCCCGACCAGCCCTGCATCAAAGACTCCTTGGCCAGCAGTTGGCTCTCTGAAGCCGAGGGTACAACCGATATGAGCCTACGTATGCGGCGGTTCGATCGAAAAAGCCCGGGTCTGTCGCCGACGACTTCAAGTGAGTAGCTGACTGCACCACTACGGCGATGTGCAGAACAGTGGAAGGAGGGCGGTAGGTTCGCTGGTAGCTGGAATCGAAAGGGGCATGCGAGAATGTGGGATCCTGCGTCAGGGAATGCGGCTCCCTGCTTCCAAAGGGAAAGGTTTGAATGGACTAACTAGGCGGGAACAGGTCTTAAAAACATGCCATAAGTTGAGAGATAGACTCACCAGGATCGTCTGTCTGTGAGTGTAAGTGCTTTGCCCGTTCGACGTCGTGATTCTCCTGGATTCATTTCAGAGTTTGGTCGGATGCGAACGAGAATGCGAGCTACATACGTCGAAATGGACCCTCTCAGCTTAACTCGCAGCTGTTCGATGTGGTCCTCTTGCGCTTGAGCCACATTCAAATCGACATGGCCTTCAATCGTTTCGCCTGCGACACGGACGACATTCTGAAAATGGAGAGTTATGGGTTGGGGAAGGGTGCTGCTGCTCGAGGCCATGAGGATAAGTCTCACAAGTGCTGCGCTTTATAAGCGTTTTACACCTGATCCTTGTCCAGTAATCCAAGCTGTGGAATTGAAATGCGGCCCCGGGACTCGAAGTTTCAACAGCTTCCAGATAGGATTTGGATGTGCCCATTTCGCTCTGGTTGACAGGAACATGATCTTGCTGCGCGTTGGAAGTCCGTTTCAGATATCCGTTCGTGGAGGCTTGGCGGAGGCCTTGTGCCTCACGGCCGCAAAACTCGGATCAGTGGCGATGTCACTCCGAGTCTTCTGCTTTTGCTCTCAACCACATATCCGAGGCACTGCAACTGCTCATCTAGGGCTACAAGCAACAATATCGCTAGTTGCCCGTTCAAGCATAGGAGGGAAGATACCGGGCTCTACAGATATAGAGACCATCTGCAGCGCAGGACAGTTTAAGACAAGACTCGGAATCTCTATCCAAGAACGACTTAACGGTCATGACGAGCCGTGCGCTCGACGGCCGGAAAGAACACAACAAACGATCTCGAAGAGAAAATCCCGTTTAACGTGCTTTTAGTTGACGCGCGCGAGAGGTGGGCAAAGTCTCTTGCGCGGTACTAAGCCCGGGCCCACGGCAAGGAGCACGAGGATGGAGCTGAAGCTCGCACCCGCCCCCGGGACATATGTCGGCACGCGTCCACGCACCTGCCATTCTCCGTGTTCCCCAAGGTCTCCGCGCACACTTTCCACATCTCCATGGCCGCAAGAACGCCCAGCACGAAGAAAAGAAGAGGAAACATCACCGTCGTCCGGGCGTCTTAAGTCGCCTAGAGAAGGATCCCCAACGGTCTTGGAGCGTCTTCGGCCCTATCTTGAGGTCTTGAGCAGTCTCCCACCGAGGTCTTCGGGACGTCTTCGCGGCCCTCTTGAAGCTTGAAGCTTGAGGTCTTGAAGGTCTTGAGGTCTTGACGTTCTTGAAGTCTCGATAGTCTCCCACTGAGGTCTTCGGGGCATCTTCACGACCCTTGCAGACTTGAAGGTCTTGGCATTCTTGCCGTTCTCGAAGTCTTGGTTCCTGAGCAGTTTCTGGCTGAGGTCTTCTGTGCGTCGTCGTGGCCCTGTCTTGAGGTCTTGAAGTGTTGAACAGATTTGAAGATCTTGAAGCTCTTGACGTCCTTGACGTCTTGAGCAGTCTCCCACTGGCGTCTTCGAGCATCTGGTTTGAGGTCTTGAAGCTTGAAGTCTTGAGGTGGCTTGAGGGTCTTGAAGTGGCTTGAGGTTCATGAGGTCTTGATGGCGGACGCTCGCCCAGCGGTCCAGAGCAACGGGATCATAACATGTCGCGGGATCCTGGGTTTGGCTCGAATTCGGTACTAGGCGGGGTCGATGCGACGCGTATGAGGGATGATACACTTCAGAACGACAACAACGGGAGAGAGGACAGTGAAGACTTACCAGGTGGGAGCCCGTTACATGAGATGTTGTTGGCTTGTCGATGGGTCTGTATAATTGAAATTCAAGGGAGATGATGGAAGTGCGGAAGAAAGAGGTGAAGGTGGCTGACAAGTATGCGTCGGAATTCAAGAGGCTTGACACTTTGGCCTTGTTTGTCTCGACTTTAGTTACTCACGTGATCGCGTTTGACTTAGCGGTGAACTTCGACCGCGAATTCAGTCCCTTGCCTTCAACTTTGAATTTTGCCAGGGAAGAACGCGTAACGTCCGAATCAATCTCGGCCTACGAAATGGCTACCCCAGAACTGTTCACCTACCGCGGCAATTGTCATTGCGGCGCGTTCAAATTCACCGCCAGACTCCCAGAAATCAAGGCCGTCTATACCTGCGACTGCAGCCTTTGTTCCAGGGTTCGTCTTTTCTTGTAGCTGGAACTGGAACTTCAACGTGCGCATAAAGAATCCGTACCTCTGGGCGCGCCCTGAGCTCAAAGCACAATTCGTCGTTGACAAAGGCGGCGATGCTCTCAAGGACTACGAATGGGGGGATCGGAAAATGGCCCACAAGGTGCGGTATTGCAACCTCATCGTTTCTTGGGCTAACAACAGGCTCCAGTTCTGTCCGACCTGCGGTACGTCGGTGATGTGCTACAAGTACAACGAACCCGAAAATGAGACCATTTTGATCAACGTGAATCAGACGTGCTGCACTCGCAAATACATCGCGCTCATGCAAGTATCTAGGTTCGCACGCTCGCGGACATCGATCTCGAGTCGTTGGAGGTGGAAACCCGGCACGGAGGCGCCCTCGAGCCGACGTATCATGCGCCTGAACACGAAGTCGATGTGGCTCCGGAACCGGGCACCGTCGCGTACCACGGGAACTGCCATTGCGGCGCCATCGCCTACACCCTGCAAATCCCCCCTCTGTCCCTCGTTAAAACATGCAATTGCAGCATCTGTTCCCGGGTATGTATTTCTACACATTCAGGCTCAACTTAACAGCGCTGACGCTCGGCCCAGGACGGTGTAGCATGGATATACCCTCAGCGCAAGTCGATGACCATTCACTCCCAGGACACCACGGTTGAGTACACCTATGGAAGGCGTCGTACCATGCATGCGTTCTGCGGCCATTGCGGGGTGGCTGTCTGGGAGCGGTTCCTCGATCCGGCGAGATCCGACATAGGTGTTAATATTCGCGCTATCAACGGAGTTGACTGGACGACATTAACCGTCGAGATGCTGGATCGCAAGGGGCTTCCTCCTTTGTATGAAGTACCAGTATAAGCGATGCTTAGCCACAACTCAGTAGAAAAAACTCGATTTTAGATGCTACCACGATTCCAGTTCAATCTATCTTAGGGTTGTTGACGGCATATTCTGGCCTTTCACCCCGCATAAACTCCTCTAGACTCTTGAATATCTGTCGTTCGCCTTTCAAAAAAGACTGCTGGGTTCTTCCCGTTGTATGAGGCTGCAAAGTGATTCGATAAGCCAAGGAGGGATCGAGAAGGCCTGGGTGTATGATCGGTTCACGCTCGAACACGTCCAAGCCCACGCGGGAGACTATTACCCGTAAAGTTAACGACAATTTTGCATGTGAGACGGTCACACCGACCTTTGCCAGATCTGAGAGCTTGAACCAAAGCCTCCTCGTCGATTACCGCACCCCTGGCTGTATTGACGATAAAAACCCCAGTCTTCATCTTTTCGAATTCCGCAGGCCCAAGCAGGTGCCAAGTAGCGTCTGTAAGCGGACAATTCATAGAAATGACATCTGAAGTCGCAAGCAATTCGTCCATCGAAACATACTGCGCCCCGTTTTCCTCTGGATACCGGGTTGCAGATGGTCAAGCCCGTGCATCGTTATCGAACGCTTACCTGACACCCGACGGCGGCTGTAGTAGATTACTTTCATTCCACAAGCCTGTGCTCTTACAGCAAGCGCCTTGCCAATGGACCCAAGACCAATTATCCCCAGAGTGAGGTCTTCTATATCCTGCCCGATGGGGAGAAGATCTCCGGGAACAGATGCGTTTCCGCGCCATTTCCCGGTCCTGCAATATATGTCGCCTTGACTCGCTGCCCGAACGGCGGAGAGAACGAGCATAAGGGCTCCGTTTGCGGTGGAAATTGTAATGGCCGTTGGGGTGTTACAAAAATATGCGCCTTCATTGGCCATCCACTGGGTGCCGACGTCGTCGTACCCTGCCCCACCACCGCTTTTACACAGTGATAAGCATATAAATGACACCGGAACGAAGGCTTTGACCTAAAGAAGCGACACCCATTTTTTGTCAATGGACTGAGCATGTTTTCATCGAAAGGGGAGTATATTGTTGTGCCGAAGAACCAAATGAACGCAACATATGGAGACTTTCCTGCAGCAGCTCGGGCTTCGACCGCCTCGGCGACTGCCTTAATAAGACTTGAATTGTCGGTCAGCCCACTGAGCGGAATACTGTCGATGTGGTATCGCTTGCCAAGGGCTTCGTATTCCTAAATTGAAGACCATCCGCTGATCAGCAAACGACGAACGACGATTGCAGTCACTTACAGAAACCGCGAAGGCAGCGGAACCCAAGGCCAGAATAGCGCGACCGTCAGTCATCCTGTGCAGCGGCGTGCTGTTTACTGTAACTTTTTGGCGCAGCGGACAATTGTCCGCTGTGCGTTATATGCCCGGACTATCCGGTCCGTGTCCCCCGGTGATTACCAATGTGATCCGATGAACGGCAAGATTAGATAGCAGACATCAGTGTTCCTTGTTGCCCCTGTCCGCTGAATTTCACTCCTGTCCAGTGGTTCCACCTGGGTTCGGAGCAAGCCTGTTTCCGCACCGGCAAGCCGGCTGGAAGTATAATATTATTTCTAAGTGGTGTATTCAATGGACCCCACTGGACAGGTCACCGCCCACTGGTGTCCGCTGGACCGTCGAGCCCGTTCAGGGCGTTCAGTGGAAGCGGACAACGGTACGTCAGCCAGTGGCGCGGACCGGCAAAGCCTGTCCGCGCATAACACACGCGGACAACGACTTCGTCGGAACTTTGTCGGACTCGTCCAAAATCCAGATTTGGCAATTCCTCCTGAGTTTCCGTGCTTACGAGATCCTCCCAGCCCCTTTCAGTAAGCCGGCATATGGTCCAATCTCAAACATTTTCATCTGCGTTTTCCAGTGAAATGGGCTGATCCAAGGCTGATCTACTTGCGGAGTGACCATGTCTTGGCCATATCTTGCCCGGGTGACATCTTCGACGATCCGGGGCCAACGACGGTGGATGAGCGTACGACCAAAGGAGTCTAGCGATGCCATTAAAAGTAAGCGACGACGGTGTGTGCGTTTACTCTGAAGACTGACCCGGGAGCAGGTAGAGATAAAGTGACCATCCAGACGCTTCAGTCCTTGAGGGAGTCGAAGGTGCCGATATCCATGTTGACGGCGTACGACTACCCGACCGCCCTGTCCTGTTCCTCCAACCCCTCTATCGATATCACCCTAGTAGGGGACTCGTTGGCCCAGGTCTGCCTGGGCTACAAATCCACCACACAGCTCACACTGGATCAAATGATCCACCATGCAAGCGCCGTTTCGCGGGGGACGACCCATCCTCTCCTCGTAGCCGACATGCCGTTCGGCTCGTACCATGGTTCTATGGACGATGCAGTCAACAACGCTGTTCGGATGGTCCGTGAATCGCAGATAGAAGCGGTGAAACTCGAAGGCGGCGAAGAAATCGCCGATCTTGTGCGACGATTAACATCCATTGGTATCCCTGTGATGGCCCACATTGGCTTGATGCCTCAGAGACACGTCTCTCTGTCTGGATACAAGGTCCAAGGCAGACACGTGGCTAGTGCCAAGGAAATTGTGAGAACGTCGTCGGTGTTGGAGGCAGCCGGAGCTTTTGCGACGGTGGTCGAAGCTGTGCCAAAAGAGCTGGGTCGGTACATCACGGAGAACTTGACCATTCCTACCATTGGAATCGGAGCAGGGCCATGGACAAACGGACAGGTGAGTGGCATGCTTTCGCACCCTGCCCTTCGCCGACCATCTTGCCTCAGGTCCTCGTTTGGGACGATGCGATGGGTACGTGGCTCGGGCACAAGGCAAAGTTCGTTCGCAGGTTTGCAAACTTGCAGACCGCCCGCGAGATTGGAGTGCAAAGTTTCGCGAATGCTGTGAAGGACGGGTCGTTCCCCGATCCACAGCGCGAGAGTTACGGTATAGATCAAGCAGAGTGGACACGGTTCCTGGAGGAAATGGGCAGGGGATGAGGGCCACAATCGTTCGCGTGCTGGTAGCATAACTGTATGTCCGTGAACATAGCTGTGAAGCCGTTCTGATTGGAAATGAAGAGCAGTAGCAAGAAACAGCATGTAAAATTTAATGCCAATAAAATGATTTGCCCGAAACGGACAGCTGGATGGGTGGCAAGCGAGAACAAACGTCACGGTGCTCTTTCCTCCCCCGCCGCGTCGTGGCCTCCCCTCTTGTTCTCGCGATACCCCCTCTTGTACATTTGGTACGTTATTAATTCGCGCCGTGAGTTTCGTGACCGACATGAATCGGTAGAAATCGCGTTCGACGCGACTACTGGTATGCTTTGGGTCCTGGCAATCTTCACAAAGTCTGATTGTGCGCAGGATCTATTTAAATGTATATAATGTCTCTGGGCGAGCGTTGTGATGCCTGCGGTGTGCGTACTACAGCTCTCACCGGTCTTTCAATGTATTCACGCGGCCATGCCCAGTCAACGACGGCTCTGTCCGCTAGTCCACACACCGTACCTCGTATCGAGATCCATTCTCTTGATATGATTCCGTTTTCGGTGAGCAAAGACGCCGACCAACCACGAAACGCATCTGATACGATTTCAGGACTCGTTTTCAGGTCTTTTCGAAGAATACGATGACGGTGACGAAGACGGCGAAAACGAAGACGAAGTGATTGATCATGACCAGCAAACGAGAAACGAGATGAGCTACAACGTCGAGGTAGGTTGGGCAGTTGTGTGTGATTTATTCGCTCACTTTATTTTTGTGCAGCAATTTTCTAATGTCAAAGATCTGGACCCGGCTTGGGATGACGACGACGTAGAAGTGAACGATTCGTTCTGGCCTCTGCTTTTGTCCTTGACGCCATTCACATAGGAAGTAATGGTTTTGTCCCCAAAGCAACAACAATACAGCAAACTTTCAACTATTTCCGAAGAGCATGACGCGTGCTGCGACCGCTCCTCCCAGATATCACTGCAGGCAGACCCTGTGGTTACCTTGGCTGATTTCGATATTATCCCCACTTCTGAATACCCCGTGCTTTGCAGGAGGCGCTCTACGAACAAGGTGTATGTTATCAAGGCTTTGGAGCCCTCTAGTACTAGCTCGGAGCCACATATCGAACAGGTGGTAATGGAGGCCATCCGTGCCCTCCGTGCACCGTTCCTCGAGCGTGTACATTGGAGTTTTCCCGGGGTCATAGATAGCGAGCGCGGAAGGACCTATTTAGTTTTGGTACGAAGCGCTCTTGCCTCCGTCCAGATTTCTAACCCGTTTCCACCAACAGGAATCGCACTCTGGCGGAAGCCTTATGTCTCTCATGAACTCGGGGCCTATCTCACCTGCAGATGTGCTGTTTTATGTCTGTGAAGTTGCAAGTCCTTCTCGCATATTAATAAGCCTGAGCTGTCTTATAGCTTTTTTTTCTAGGTAGACGGGATTTCATTCCTGCATGCCGCCAATATCATTCACCGCGACCTTACGCCGTCCAATATCATCGTCGACCGTACAGGCCATATAGTGTTGTCCAATTTCTGTAACGCCACTATGCTCACCGCTAACAAGCGGTGCACCATGCCTCCGAGTGCTGCAATGGAGTATCAGGCGCCTGAAATCTTGCTAGGTTGGGCGCACGATTTCGCGGTCGACTGTTGGTCGTTGGGCCTTCTACTCCATTTCTTATCCGCAGGGACAGTCCGTGTGCCCCTTTACAAAATTTTAAGGATTTTACAAATTGATAATGCAGAATCCAGTCGCAAGTGATGCTGATGTCAAGAGTCAGATTTTGAATGGCGATTTGGTTGTGAGCGATATACTCCCGTTACCGGCCAAGGATTTAATTATGAAGGTAAACTCGATGCCAAAAAAAAAACCAATCCCTGATCGGCCTTGTAGTGCGTGGAACGGAATCCTATCCTCCGATTGTCGATCAGGAGCACTAGGGAACATGCCTATTTTACCACTGTGTATGGTTCCAGATTTTCGGCTCCACCGATCGTCCGTGTCTCACCACCTTCATAGGGATTGGCGCCGCGTACGGCAGCAAAATATTCGTGAGTCCCCTTTTTGTCCCCCTGAGCTCGACTACTTAAACCGATGAGTTAAGCGGCTCCCACCCGATCCCTCACTACCTCCCCAAAACTGCGGCCCCTAAGTCAGGACTTTCCTCTTCCCCCCGCTTCCAGACTTTCCCATAGTCTCGACACGTCTCTCGATATTTCTTTCACATTCCATACGGCTAGCAAAGCAGTACCATCCCAGCCGCGCCTAGAGCGAGTTCGTAGTCGCGGAGTCAACGACGTCCCCCCACCCATCCGATCCTTTTGTTCTATGGATGACCTACGCAGCGGGCACAAGCGTAACCGCTTGTCGTTGACTATCTCGCCGATTTCTAACGGCACTCCGCGGCATCACACACGCCACCATAGCATGCAAGACGCTGGGCCGCCTTCATCGTGTCCAACAGAGACTACGGCCGCAGATCCATTCCATCCCTTTTCTCCACGCCTGAACTTACAGATTCAGACGCCGGAATCTCTTCCGAAGATTTTCAGGTCCACTCTCTTAGACGATCGACTCGTCAAAGAGGAGGAGCCACCACATCCCTCTCCAGTCATTTCCTCCCCCACCGTTTGTGAACTGAGTCCTCGGGAGCGAATGGCTCAGTTCTGGGAGACGATTGACGCGGAAGGGGACCAGGAGTCGGGCTCTTCGGTATCTTCCCTCGAGCTGCGCGATGCGCTCAAGCTTGCTCTGCCTTGTCCGCCGCTCCCTACTCCTCGACCACGTAGGTCGAGGAAGCGCGCGTCCTCTTCAGCCTTCCCACTGCCTCAGCCTCAGCCCGAGCAACGTTTCTCCATCCTGTCTTCCACCCAAGCCACCAACAAACTGCGGAAGCTGCGACGCCCATCGAGCACGCCGCTTTTATCCAAGCAGTCGGAACCCATTCTCAATTTGCCGTCAGGGGTGGAGCAGATCGGGAAAGGCATCGGATTCACTTACAAAATCCGGCTCGCTAGCCATTCCAAGGCATCTATTTGCACCACTGCAGCGCCGTCGGCGGTTGGCAAGTTGTTGCGTAGTGGACTAGGGCTTGGTAAAGGTCTTCTGCGGAGAGCGAAGTCCTACCCAAAATTCTCGTCGTCGGGTGGCATGGGCGGCCGCACCCGCAGCCCTCCAGCCAACATTCAAACTTCTCCGCACTTCACCAGCACAGTAGTGCCTGATTTGAATTCTCCAATGTCTGATGGGCCTTTGACGCCCGATTCGACCACCTTTCCTCCGCTGCCCGAGATTGTAGGGGATCCGTTCGCGAAGGATGACGTAGGAGAGGAGGCTCGAAACGTTGGCCCCGATGTGACGTTGCGACTAGTGCGCGTTCCCCCTTCCGACTACAGGCTGCCGTTCTCTACTACCATGCAACCGCTGGACAATTTCATTTTCTCGAGCTGGAACACATAATTCACATTTCGTACAGCTTTCAACGCAATTGTAGCACTCGCATTCATATTTATTGTTTTGTATTTTTCATCTGTAGCGCCGCAGGCCTCATGCGTTGAACGTATCAATAAAACATTGGCATGGGGCAAAATGGTGTTACAACCGCTGCAATTACAACAATATAATACACGAGCAAAACAATAGCGCTAGAAACCATTATACAGGAATTTTGAGTTGGAACGCCTCTTCATCCCAATCAATCTGCTGCCGCAGCGCGCTCGTGAGTATCAACTCTTGCGTATATATTTGGCGGAACGCCGCGATCGGCATGCACAACGCCTCGTCCTCCTTGCACGAAATGACATGGCGATCAGGGTGTGTCTCCAGGATCCGAATTGACGGCTGCTGATTTGTAATAATCTGCATGCAAGGGGTTAGCGGGGTGAGAGAGTATTTGACACGTGCACGTACCTGACCGCCATTGGCGACGACCACGCTCCGGAGGAGCGCACTATCAATCTTCACCTTGGGCGTAACATAAAATGTAAGGTCTTTGAAAAGCTTGCCCTTGAGAATTTTCGCTCGATCCACCGCTTTTGCTAGACTGAAGGCGTACTTGGCTTCTCCGGCGTCGTCCTGGAGCAGATAGTCCTCCTCCGCTGGGACGGTTTGTTTCTCAGATGGTGGAAAATAATTATATAAAGATGAGACATACGCATGAGGCTGTCAGCGGCGACAGAGTCCAATGCCCATGCTTTTGTAAGAATAAAGGCTCCGCCTGCGAGAGCGCATAGGAGCTTCTCGGTCCGCACGAGTTTGGGGACGATAAGATGTGTGCATTCTGTCGCCCGACCTGTGACCTTCGCGCCAAGCTGCGCTAACGCCTGAGGGGATGTATAATGTAAGAACATCTCGCCGAGGAAAGAAACATCCCTACCTTCAAAATATCGTCGGGCAACTCGAGCTGGGTAGTCAGGAGTTTTATGGGTTTGCCATTCCTACGGTGGACCGAGTTGGTTCAATGTACACAATGGAAAAAGGCAGGTGAAAGCGGACCTCGAAGCAACGTCGCTCTTCCTGCCCTTGGTCTTGGCCGGTTGTTCAACCGTGCTCTCGTACTCACTGGTCGACGCTCTCCCCTTCCCTGCGTCCAACTTCCGTCGCTTGGTGATGGGTCGCTCCTCCTCCTCGTCATCTCCATTCTCGTCGTCGTCCGGCTCCGTCCGCCCAGACACGCGCCGCGTCTTTCGTCCGCGATTGCGCATCTCGTTCTGGAAGTTGACTACGTCCGGCATGATTTCGTCGTGGAGCCGCTGCGTCGCTCTCGTCGCTGCAGAGCGCCTCGCACGCCCGCCGTTCTCAGGCGCAACTATGGACGACGCTGGTGACGATGCCCTGGTCGGTGACGACGCCCCTGCCGCGACCGTCTTTGTTTGGCGGGTGCGGGTCGGCGCAGAGGTGGGGGTAGCGCGGTGGTGGTTGACGACGGAAAGGCTGTGCGTCCGTGCTGGAGATGGTTTCTTGGGTAAGGGAGAGGCAGCGAGGGAGAACGCCGTTTTACGATCCGGAACGACGACGGAGACGATCGCGGTCGGCATCCCTCGCGCGTGCTTGGGAGGGGAGGGCGGTGCGGAAAGTGGGGACGAGGGCGGCGTGGGTGTCGCCTTGTGCGGGGAGGCTTTCTCCTTCCCGTCAGATCGTCGGCTCACAGGGGCGGAAGGCGGCACACGCGTCGCCTTGACGATCCCACCCACTACGGGCGCTTTCGGGGCCCTCGGCGGTGCCAGCTGAACTGGTAGGTCGTCCGAATCCGAGTCTGAGTCGTGCAGAACGGGAAGTTTGTTTGTAGAGCGCTGCTGCGAAGGGGATTGGGACTCCGCTGCGGCCTTGCGCGGGGAACGACGTGGGGTCGGCGGGGAGCGATGCGGGGCCGGTCCAGACACACGGCGAATAAGCTGCTTCCGCACAGGGCGTGGCACGGAATCGTCCTCATCTTGCGACACCTCTGACTCCGAGTCCGTCTCTTTGCTCTTCTTCTTGGGCGTGGCTTTGGGCGTACTTGCCGGACGTGTGACGCGCACGACCTTCTTCGTAATCTCGGGGTCGAACTGGGATTCGGAGGACGTCGACAGCCCACGTATGCGCTTCTTCCGGGCCGACTGCGGTTTCACTGGGGATGACGACGCTGACTTGGGCGTCGAGGGATCGGCAAAACTGCGCCGCGAGGATTCACCCTCAAAAGACGGTGGGGCCTCCATGTCGAAGTCGGTGTCTTCCGGTGGGTTATTCTCGCTATCGATATCCACCGCAGGCATCAATCCACCCTCGACCTCGGTCTCATCTTCGCTGTTTTGCGAGCCTTGCGGGCGGTCCACGTCTTCGCCGACCTCTGCGGCCTCAGCAGCAATGATCTCTTCAATATCTGGTCCTACACCTCGTTGACCGAGTATATTCACGAAGTCGATGCCGGCTGGGTGTAAAACATACTTTGGGACCGCCGGCGTGAGGCTCTGCCACCGAAGGAAACAGTCCTCGAGCCACGTGTGGTTGACGACGGGAATCGACCACTCAACTGCTTTGGTCGTCTTTGAGCCGCTCATTCTGAATGGATCCGTGTGAGTGAGCCTAGTGTGGAGTAGATGACATACTGCGCGGCGATCAGAACTGTGTTCCTAGGAGATAAGGTCGGTGTGAAGTTGCCGCCCATGAGGGTGATAAGTTTCTTCAGGTAGTCGCGCGACTCGCCAGTATAGTTGGTAATAGAAATTTCCTGAGGGCGAATTAAAAAAGGAAACACTAGGTTTTGAATACCAACATACGTGTTTTTCGAAACCCTCAACGGTGCCGGGTGGAATGGGAAAGTGCAGGATCTGGTCCAACGGGCTTGAGTGGATGCCGGTGACTTGCACGTTCAGCAGCCAGCTGAGGGTCCCGATGATCTTGCCTGCGCGCCAAGCCTAGAGGATGTTCAGAGGAGAAAGGGAATGAGCTGAAGAAGGCGCACCTTGAAGAATGCCGGCCCAGTCCTATAACGCGTAACGAACACGTCGCAGTCACTGAGTAGGCGGAGTTCCTCATCGCTGGTTCCATCGCCTCCACTCGAGCTATACTTGACGGGCATGCCTTTGGCTTGCCGAACCCCTTCCTCCACTATCTTCCGCCTCGCCCCAGTGAGTTCGAGACTCGTGCTAAGAAGAATACGGCGACCATTCCAAACCTCCTTGCTGACCAGCTTGGGTTGAGATGGATCCCACGTCGCCGTTTCGTACAAGGCTTTCTTTTGGGGGCTCATGCTGCTCCGCTGCTGCTTCTTCGATTGCTTGAGTTGAACCGGACTCCCCGGACGTCGTTTTAGTACAGCAGGATCCGGCCACTCGTAAGTTTCAGTGCTGAGATTGGCCAGACCAAAAGCGACACTGTCGTCGAACCAGTCGGGTAAGAGCACCTTGAGCAGCAGGTGGCGATTGTTCATGCCGGTGCTGTATTTCTCCGAGTTCGTCGACACAGCAAATAGGTGAGTAACGTCTTTGGTGAGGCCGACCCGCCATTGGCCACCAAGACTGGTAATTCCAGCGTGCAAAACTTCTTCGTCGCTGACGCGTAGCTGCAGAACCGTTAACATCCACCGAAAACAAGAGGACGTGAGCTCACGTCAGCCGAACACGCCACTACGCCAGAGAAGATCTTGGATGGAGATGCAGAGTAGAAACAAGGTCTAAATGCAGGTGAGGGAAGAACTGAAAGAAAGCCACGCCACCGACGGTTGCATTTTCCCCGCCGCTATTGAACGGTCGACCCAGATGTCCTGGGAGCACATTATAACGGAATGCTTATTGAATAATTCGAAGCGCTTACGCTAACAATGGATACTTCGTCTGAATTGACGTCCCTCCACCCCTCAAACGCATCCGAATTGGTGATGATGTGAGTTGCATTGAATACTGAATCGGCGCGTGCGGCATGGTGCTGGGTGAGGAGGTCAGCGAGTTCGTCGTGTCGCTCGGCGGGGAGAGTCGACGGGAGATGATATCTGACACCAGTAAACATCGTGCAGAAGGGAAGAGGTGGAAGCCGGTGCGGTGTTGTGTGGTATTTACGCGTTGTTTGTCATGACCTTCAACGCTTCGGCGGAACTGGTTACTGTCATCCCGAGGATCGCTTCATCTCGAACACGTAGTAGCATATCCCAGTGTATGTACATGCAATCAAGCTACCCTTTTCCTATTTCACGTTGTACGAGTTGCGCCACTTTCCGAATCACGCACAAATCTCAGCGAGATTTCCTACGAGGAACTAGCTGGTATCATCACAGCGTAGACTAGAGATTTCCCGGCGTGTACTGCTCATCTCCGGCCCCTCGATCTCTCTCCACTCCTATTTCTCATTTCTGGGCCGCTCAAGCATGAGCGCTCATGCATGAGCGCCAAATGATGGGAAAGGATCGGGTTATAAACAGCCTTTGTGGGCGCCCGGCGCCTCTCAACGCTGTCGCTTTCTGGTCCTTTATCGGATACCCTGTATATATTTTTGTGGGTCTCTTTCCTTGATTTATGGGCGCTACGGGATGGGCTATTTTGAAACAACGGTACACCAGCGCTTGCGACTGCTATATCAACTGCATCTCTTGCCGATCTAGTTTCTCTTGACAGACTTTCCCCTCATCTCCCTCGCCCACCTAACCAGCAGATAACATGGAAGTCATCAACGCTATTCGCTCCGACAACGCTGCCCCAGACTCGCTTCTCTGGACCCGAGCCGATCCCACAATGGTGTCCACGCTAAACAGTTTGAGAAAAAATTTGCACCACGCCTCCCAGAGGCAAGCATGAGATCTCATCGAAAGAAATGACTATTCATGACTTTCTGTAGTCTCTCTGAAGATCTCTATTCCAAGGATTCGCATTTCATTCTGGAACTCGTGCAGAACGCGGACGATAACATTTATAATTCGAATGTAACACCAACTTTGGAGATCATGCTCGATCTTACAGAGAACGAATTGGTCGTTGCCTGCAATGAGACAGGTTTCAACGACGTCCAGGTCAGAGCAATCTGTAACATCGGCGCAAGCACAAAAAAACATCAGCAAGGGTACATAGGTGAGAGAAATTCCGTCACTAGTTTGATTAACGCTAGAAAAAATCTGATTGAAGGTGAAAAGGGTATTGGTGCGACAATATGCTCTATTTGCACTTATGGCCTATCTCTAAGCTCACTCCCTGTCTGCTGCTAGGGTTCAAATCGGTTTTCAAAGTGGCCGACAAAGTCTTCATATCTTCGGGCCCTTACAAGTTCTTTTTCGACAAAGGTGCCGAGTTAGGAATGATAACCCCTTGCTGGGAGGAAGATTGTCCGGGCCGTCAAGATTGGACGCAATTCACACTTCAGCTTTCGGATACAAAAAACAAAAAACAATTAGAATCATATCTGTCGGATATCGATCCGAAACTGCTCTTGTTTCTGAGGAAGCTTCGTTCCTTGAAGATTGACTTGGGCACTGTTAGTTTTGTTGTCCGGCGGGACGAAGAGGAATCGGGTGTTGTACGCCTTTTGCGCTACAACCAACCCAAGCCGATTGCTGTGACAAGTCAATATCTACTTGTCAAGCGGTTGGTGAAAACTTCCTCAGGGGAGAAAAAGAGGCCTAACATTTCCGAGAGCGAAATAATCCTAGCATTCCCGCTCGGATTGGACCTCGGCCCATCGATCGCCGAGCAGTTTGTGCACGCATTTCTTCCGATCCGAACATATGGCTTCTCTGTGCGTTAAGTGTTTGCTTGAACGAGATCGATTCCTAATGAATCACATCTCATAGTTTTTGATTCAAGGCGATTTCCTCACTTTGGCCAATCGAGAAGATATTCTCTCAGATTCCCCTTGGAACCAGGTCCTTCGAATGCGACTTGTATCCGTGTTTCTCGCCGCAATTGAAGAATTCCAGCGCCACCCGACGCTAGCCCTCGTCTGGTACCGATACATTCCCATGGACATACCGGAGGGGTTTTTCAGTCCTTTCGCCGATTCCCTTCTTGCCAAACTTAAAACGATGGATCTACTCCGCAGCGCGTGTGGTCAGCTATACCGACCTTCGCAGCTCACAACCGTGCCCTCCGAGTATCTGGACGACACCGGGGCACCGCTGGTCGCAGAGGAGTTTCTTAACAACTGCCGCTATCTATCGTCCGACTACGACCTCTCCGACAATTACTCGCATATCCTCTATAAACTTGGAGTTCACGTCCTTTCGGACTCTGAATTTATCGATGCTTTATCAAGGATGAACAGCCGTGGTGCGATCCGACAGCAGAGCACATCATGGCATGAAGCTGTGAGCACTCAGCTGAGGAGGTTGGCACGATACCACAGAAAGTCGATCATGGCGCTTCGCATGGTGCCTCTCCAGGACGGATCATGGGTGTCCCTTGATGTTGGAGATCTTTTCTTCAATTCCGAAATCGTCGACATCCCAAGAGATCTCGGTGTACGCTTACTGGAGAGGCTGGATCGCAGTTCATCACGTTTTCTTCTTTTTGCTCAATTGGGCGTCGAGAATGCCGACTCGGCTGCCATTTCCCAAAAAATCATGGACGTACATGGCGGAACAGGATATCCATCCCCATCACATGTGCTCAACCATGCTCATTTCTTATTCGCCCATCGGGATTATAATTACCTAGATCAGTCCGACCTTCGGCGGTTGCAGGTCCTCAACCAGGATGGTATTTTGGCCAAGGCGACGAATCTTTATATGGATCATGAAGAACATGGATTGATGCCATTATCCGAAATTATATCCTCTCGATCTCTCCTCCTTCATGACAGCTATTCATCTCCTCCTCGAAATGTAGCCGTCGCTATATGGAAAGCGTGGCTCAAAGATGTTCTACATGTCAATGTCTCGCCGCGAGTTATCAGGGGACAGTTTTCCTTTGAATTCCGCGACTTCTTGACCCATAGCGACACTGAAAAAATTCTGCGTGCACTCGGGGACTATTGGCCGCGAATCGGAGTAGCCGTCGCAGAGGCCAAAACATTTGCTGACAAGATCTCCGTGATTTGCCAAGACGGCACATCCTGCGCGCTGAGCGGCACGGCATTGTCTAGGGGACCACTGCAGACATTCTCTCATCTTAAATTCCTGCCCGTCGACGATCCCGAGAGCGAACGCTGGAATTTCTTGGTACATTTTGGCGTCACTTTGCGGCCCGACGGCCTCTTGTATCTCAAGTGGCTCCGGAGGTTGAGTCAGGAGAAAAGCGACGACATCCAAGTCATCACATTCATCTACAAACAACTTGAAGCTCGTTTCGATGAGGATAAGAACGCTGTTGAGATCAGGTGCGCGATACACCTCGTTTCGTACCGCTTTCTGACACCCCAACAAAGGAACGCCTTCGATGAGGATCCCTTGATCTTTGTCAGACGGCCAGCTGAACATACACAAACACCGAAACTACCCTCTGTGGTAGAATCGCAATGGTTGTCGAGTTTTGGGGTCGTCTGGAATGGACCTCCTTCCATGGTTTCTAAATTGGCGCTGAGACGGTTCCATCCGACGTTGCAGAACTTTTTCCACCATCAACTTCAGATTCCGGACTGTCCCGGTGATATCTTGTTCCAGGAGTTAGTTGCGCTCTCCACCTCGAGTGCAACGATGTCCCGTGAAGAACATAATCATGTATCCCAGATCCTGCAGGATATCAGCAAGATGATCGCGCAGCGTACCCGCGATAAAATCCCCATTCCGCCTTGGATTTCCAAACTAGTTGCCCACCGAATCTTCCCTGTTCGACTGGCTAGCACGAGAGAATTGCAGCTCCGGAAGTTGGACGAAACTTTCTACGTTCCGGACAGAAGTGGGAAATTTTTCGAAATGTTTGGTCGTCGGGTAGATATGCTAGAACTGGACAACGAAATCCCCCTGTTTGACATCCGACCGTTGCTCCAAACAGACGTTTTCCGCCGTATCGAGTCGCGCTCCCTAGATATCGCTGTGTCTTTCAAATCATCCTCTACTGGCTTGCACGACCTGGACATTGAGATTCAAGAAGACTATTTGATGCGAGCACACTTAGTCCAAAGGCAGGTTATTCTTCACCCACCGTTCTATCTGATCTCTCACTCCAGTACACCAGGATACTCCATTCAACAGAATATTCTCAATTATACAGATCCAAGGTGGATTTGTTCCAGGCGAAATTCCAGAATCTTGTTGTTTTCAAGGCGGAATCCGTCTTGTCCACCTACACTATGAATGATCTTACTCATACACAAAAGGAGGAGTTGATCATTCAAGAGGAGTCCAACCGTTTGGCTATCTTCATCAGTAACAGCTGCAGTCCCTGCGACCGCTGTCTCCTGTTTGCTGAGCAACTGGCTGTTTTATGGGGCCTCAATAGAAGCGACCTTTCGATGGTCATGTGCACGTCTCTAGACATTGCAGCTCGATACCTGGATACCCAAGGGATTGGACGACAGTCGGCCCAAGCGACACGCGAAACGAATGATTCATGTTTATCCCACATGGCTGACAGTCAAGTAGAGACCACCGCGGCGGGCTGGAGGACAATCCGGCCGCGTATAGTTCAGGGCGATATCCCCCAGGATTCAGACTCCATAGAATATGCGCCGACTCGGAGGCGCGCTGCCGCTCACCTGGACACGGCAGCCCTGATTGAGCTCAACCTTGAAATGGTTTCTCAAGCCGCAAATCGACAATCTCTTTCCCCTTACCAAACGCCAAAATCTAACCCTTTCTTCATGCCTCTCGGGACGAGCTATCTAAGCGCTGGGTCCGAGTCCGCGACTACCTTGATCGACGGTAGAGAGGCCGCGTTTCGTTTGCCATCCTCTATGGACCACGCCTCTCTCTCAGGCTCCTTCATCGAAGAAGGGACTAGTGTCGCAGCGTCTCGCGGGGGGGCCCCGGCGACACCTGCGGAATATGTGAACGGAGTTCTAGGGGAATTTTTCGTGCGTTTTCATTCCACCTAAGATTCATCCCAATGAAAAACATTCCGCAGATTTTTGAGACCCTCAAGAAAATGCTTCCTCATTTCACTATTGACAATTGGACAAGTGAATTACGGGGTGAAATTCCCGGTCTCCCTCCCTATCCTCCGCCCGCCGACTCGGTGGCTGATTTTCGGTACTCGGATACGGAGGGGATACTCACGAATATCCTTTTCGGCAACGCGACATTCAATGCATGGGCTGAGCGTTGGCCAGAATATCACATTGAGGTCAAATCGACTTCCGCGAGTGAGGAAACTCCTTTCCACATGAGCGCCCGCCAGCTTCGATTGGTTGGTGCCGTACCATGTCATAGATTAGTATACTTAACTCCAGCAGGCATCACAATATACCCTTCCTGCCGTTCCTGCGGAAGGCCAAGTTCCCACTGAGATGTATGTATTGACGCGCGTGTGGAATATCCGGAGCACACCATCCTTCACATTTTGCCCGGATCCCCATCGTCGTATATATACCGGAGGATTGAGGATCGTGTCAGCTATCGAAGCAGTTCTTGAGCACTTGTAGTATAAATATCCCAGTGTATGTACAGTTACCCCTTTCCTATTTCACGTTGCACCCTTTCCGCCAGACTTTGCGAATCACGCACAAATCTCAGCGAGATATCCTGTAGTACCGCCTCGAGATGTTGAATTCGCTGGATGAATCCCGTCTTTTCCTTCTCCAGGTCATTTCTCCGGCTCTCCGATTCCGCAAGCCGCGATTCCAGCTGGCGAATCTGCTGTTTGACTTCAGAGATCTCCTCCGTCGCCTGTCCGTGAAGCATGCGGAGCGAGTCGATATCTTCTTCCAGTTCTTGATTCCGGGCGTCCTTCCGACCCAGAAGCTCGTCTTGCTGGGCTTCAAGAAGGCAAATTTGATCCTTGTAGCTCTGAGCATAGACTTGGCAATCGGCGAGCTGTGGATTCAATGAAGAGTTATAATTTTCTACCGAGCGAAAGACAAAGCACATACCTCATCCATGAGTTTATTCTTGTCTTGCTCGGACTCCTGCGCACCTGCTTTTGCAGCAGATAATAATGCGCTAAGCTTCTTGTTGGATTCATAGAGATCGATTTTTTCGGCGACCAGCCGAGCTTGGGACTATCAAGAGCACGTCAGCTCGCAACTTTACTACGGGCTCTCATCGAGCTGACCTCGTTTTCCAGCTCGCTGGGTTCTAGGCGCGGCTTTTCCATCGGCTAAACGTTAATCAGATCGACGGGACATCTGGTAATGATAAAACTCACTGCGTCTAGCTGGCCTGAGGTAGTGGGTGTTAACAGAAGCTCATCATCGACGTCCATGGGGGATGTCGCTCGGAAAGTCGGTGATGGTGCAGGTGATAGGCGGAAAAAAGCAGGCCGCGGGAAATGTTGGCGGGGAAGGGACTCCGGACTGGCGTATACGCCCATCGACGGGGCTTTGCGGAGTGGGGTGCCGTTTAAAAAGACTCGACCGGAGTGTGACGGGCCCGCTATAGGAAGATGCCCAATGCGCTGAACGACGTCAGGCGAGAGCTTGGGTGTATTCTCTACGACTAGAGTCAATATTCACCTCGTCAATCAATGCAAAAGATTCAAAATCACTTTGGTCGTCTAGCTTGCGCTGCAATCGCTCGTTGAGGGTTATTAGCTATTCAGTGATAACGATGAACACTGTGACCAAAGAGCGAAACCGAATACTGACTTCAATTTTCGTGCGCCCCTTCAATGGGCCTAGATTCCTTTTGACAGCACGAAAGCAGGAGATCAACTCCTCTTTTCCGTCAAGGTGGGTGCCCTCGATTTCTTCCAGTATGCTTTGACATCTGCGCCACAGATAATAAGCAGGACAGAGATAACCACAAAGATGGCACTTGCTTTCGCTGACCCCTGACAGTGAGTTCTAGGCTCCCTTCTCGGAAATCCACCTTGATGAATCCATGATGGGACTGGGAGTGTGTATTGGGTCAACAAAAGATAGCAGTGTAATGACAATAGTTTCACCAAGGAGGCCAAATGACCCTTTATGTAAATCTTCAACCGTGCCGGCGCGTTCTTTATGCCAGCTATATCCGCATTTCGGGAGACTACGAGAGGTGTGAAGGAAATCCTAATTGAAACCAAACACATAAACGCACTGTCCGCGAGCAAGTCAGGGAAGGATATGGGTCGGTCGTTCGGCCACTTGACAATAGACCAATATAACTCTACAAATTAGTCAATATGGATCGCAGCGCACAGGGAAATCATCCAACGATCTAGGATGCGGGCAGGATGCTTCTTCGTTCTGACAGCCGGCATTCTTGGGTCAAAAAGAGGGTAGATGTTCTAAAGAGTGATTAGCGAACAACACCAGGTTATCCGACGTTCCAATTATGGGGTTGAAGTTCAGATTCCAAGTCTTCAAGTTGACTCTATATAGAAGAACGGCGGTTCTTTGTGCTGGTTCGCGCTTTATCAAGCCAGTTCCAAATATAATCACCAGGATAATCAATTTGAATGCATCCTTTGCTTTGAATCGAGCTCATGGTCACGGAGAGAAAGGGTTGATGAAACGGTCGCGTAAGTGGTGGTTTGTTCCAACTCGTGTTGAATTCTACCGACAGTGCCAAACAGTCCGCTTGTCCGCTTTCTTCCGCATTTTTTGCTCGCGCGTCGAAATGCCGTTCTCGGGGAACAGAAGGCCCGTGTTCAATGCCATGCTCCTGGCGCAGGCCTCCTTCTTTTACTATTTCAAACGCAAGCAGACCACCGCCGAACGCAACAGATCTGAGGCGCGGATATCCGTTCTCGAGTCTGTTGTGGAACAACTCCGGTCGAATCGACCGCTCTCGGATGCTGAGCTAGCAAGATTGAAAAGACTCGCCGCACCGCGCGCGCCGATTACCGAACCAGAGCTCCGCTACGAGCCTGTACCTTGGAAGGAAATACTGTGGGGGAGGGACAGACAAAAAAGCGAGATGGACATGACAGACGCGTACCTCGACAAGGTGTGTAAAAGACCCTGCTGCACCTAATTGCATTTGACCGGTTACCTCTTCAGATCGCAGAGGAGCTTGAAAAATCTAGCCAGGAACAATGACGAGACCGTGCGTGTTGTCAAATTTTTTCTTCACAAATCTTAAAGTTTCCACCAGCTTGGTCGCCTCTACACTAATCCATTGTAACAACATCATCATTAAATATGTATTCGAACATACAAAGACGCCAACGATGCTACGGAACAGAAAAGGCATCAAAACCGTGCGGGCCTTCTGGGGAATCGTAGAATTCGTCATCGTCATCGTCGTCCGAAAGTAGGAACGAGAAGTCGACATCTCTCCTCGGCGTAGCCGGTGTCCCTAGTGCTTCCTCTGCGAACGAAGAATTCGAGGAAACTCCCGTCGTTAACTTAGGACGGGCATCTTCATTCACTACGGGAGTTTGGGTATCAGTCACGACTGGTGTAATATCTGCCCCGCATTCTGTCTTCTTGCGTTCACTTTCTTCTCCCTCATCAGCATCTACTTTTACCTCATCACAAATACTCCTATGATGATCATCTCCATCGTCCGAGTTGGCCTTCACCGTCTCGCTCTCTTCCCCGCTGTCCCCGCCACCATCATCGTCCAGTTCTTCACGTGCTATTCCCACCTGCCCCGTAACCTTTGGACTTTCGATTTGCCCCAGTGCCGTTGGTGTTTGACTTGCCGCCATTTGCCATAGGTGTCTTGTTCCCGGCTTCGTCGTCGGTGGTACCGTTGGTGTTTGACTTTCCGCCATTTGCCGCAGGTGTCTTGTTCCCGGCTCCGGCACCAACGTCGTCGGACTTTCCTGTAGCAGGAGGTGATGTGCTGGGTGGTTGCGGTGGCTGGGACTCTGCTGCAACTCGTCGATGAGTGCAAGCGCAGCAAAAGAAAGCGTTACCCATCCACCTGCAGGTTGTACGGGTTTAATACCGAAGTGATCCTTGATGATCTCCGTGAGCTCCTTGTCGCCAAGGCTTGCGGGGGACGGGCTGCGACCACCGCTGGTGTCCCGATTCCGTGCGCACTCGCGCGCGCGGCTCAGCGAGATGACAGTCCCCATCCCCAGCTTAAGACCCTCCTCGACCGTCAAGAGCTCTGGCCGTTCGCAGAGCGCCGCGTATCGCGGAATCAAGTACGACTCGTCCACAGAGAACTTGTGGTACAGCACGATACGATCGATGTCCGCAAGCTCGAGCTTCTCCAGCTCCCGGATCGCGAGCGTTTTCACCTCGGCGAACTCCCAGCGGTGCGCAAGCTCAAGGATGGTTGACCAGTCCTCGACGGTTGCGTCGTAGAGCGAATATTTCCTGGTGTACGACGAATACGTCAGCATCATCAGCTCCCTATCACCCCACCATCGCTCACGGATTGTAGAAGACCCATAGCAATTTGGCGAAGTCCCCACTCCGGACGTTATCCAAAAGAATTGCGCTGTCGTCTGCCGTCCCGATACGCGGCCCTCCTGGCGTCGCGGGGATCGCCAGCTGCGACTTGAAGAACTTGGATTCGCGCTCGAAAAAGTAACGATGCACTCGGAAGAGCTTGTTCTCGACCTATCTCGGAATATCAGCGAACGGAACAGCGCAGACGAGTGTTCAGACGACGTACGAGGCAGTAGAGATCGCCACCCGGCAGATAATAGTCCTCGGAGCGTTGCAGGCCGAGGAGGCTTTCCGAGCTTGAAGTTTTGTGTGCCATTGCGATTGGGGGGTTGTGCGAGACGGACAGACACGGCGAAGCATTTATAGTGCCTCGCGCATGGACACGTGTTGCTCGCATGTTTTACGCACCAGTGGCAGAAGTGAGCTGCTTTTCTGATGCCGCGGACGCGCTTAATGCGTTTGATCGAGCACAAAACTATGCGAGCATCGAGGCATCTAAGCGAGCTTGAAGTATCCTCCGCTACGCGCACACGTGGTGATACCGTATACGCATTCGAAGGGGGGATAATAAGTAATGGATAGTAGTAGTGAATAGTACAACACTTTGCAGGATTGGAGCACATAAGCCTGTGCGTCGCTCCCGGGTATTGAAAATTAAAAAATGATCTAAGTACATGCAAGAAAACACGCTGTAAACACGGTCCGGGTTGAATTGACAGGGAAGGCGATTGACGCATGGGTTTAATGTTTCGTTATGCGAATGGGAGCCCGGAGCTTCTGCCAGCTTGCTGCCACAGCGGGAACAAAGGACTAGGTGGGATTTGTTCGCACGAGCCTGGACAATGCTATTCAGGTCCAACGGTCAATTATATATAAAAGTCAAGTAACGATAAGTAGTTAGAAGGGGTCAGATATAACTATGTACTGTTCAGAAATTAGGAGGAAACGCTTTCGAGCTGTTTGCAGATGGCCTGGCTGTCGAGAGTCGGTGCAGCAGAAGGGCCGGTGCGAACATATGGGCATCCACCACTGGTAGTCCAGTTGCTGGCCGCCTGAACGGCGCCAGTCAGCGATGTGACGGAAGCCCCATCAAGAGTGCACGACGGCCTTTGCCACCCTTCAACAAAAGGCAGACGCTCTTCCCGGAACCAGATTTGAACGAAACTGTAGAATAATGAGCGGGTGCCCTATGTCTTTTCATCGGGACTTCACTTTTTTGGGGCGACACCGGTAGTTATGTTCCCGAAGACAGCGAGATAGAGAGCGGATGTGAAAGATCTGAACCCGATTTCTTTATCAGTGTTGGTGATGTTCGGGTTTGTGCGCTATGGGTTTGTTTATGAAAGGGTGCTCTGCGAGTATGTAAAAATAATGCGTGCCTCCGAGTCTGCGAGCCGTTCGAATTGTACCTGACCTGCAGATGCCACGTCGTAGTAGTCCACACCGGGATTCGCGTTCGCGAGGGTGCTGAAGATTGTCTCATTGAAATGAGTGTTGTCGCCAGTCGCAAAATCCGCGCGCGACAGCGACGCGTCAAACTCTATGGTCCCATGGCTGCCAGAAAGAAAACGACAATCAACCATAAATCACAGAATGGAAGTAGGGACAATACAGTTTGAGATCGTCGAGGGTGAAGCTTTCGGGTTCATTCGACGTAAGGAGGCCTAGCTTTGCAACCCCAACCAGGACAGCAGGATCGATATTATAAACATCTGAATATGTACGATCAGACGAAATAGAACTAGTCTCAGTTGATCGCACCGTATGAAGCTTGAAGAACACTACGAATAGTCAAATTCTGACCGTTCCTAGGGAGATATCCGTGGTTTGCCAGGCTGGATGAATCCATACGTTGAGAAAGATAATTATGAAATTAACTTCGATGAACTTACGAATTAAGGGCAGGGCATGGGCCTCTCGAGTCGGTGGGCTTCGGGGGTATGAATCCATACTTGGCCTGACCAGACCAAGCGGCGGCATTGATCGAAAACACCGATACCAGAAGAAGAAGAGACGAAATGGAATGCATTGAAAGGTTGAACGTTTGAACTGTTGAAGCCGGGCGAAGGAGGGAAATGGTAGATGCAGTCTCACATTACTCGAGGGCATTTTATACGGCGTCCCGCATCTCGTCTTGGACATGCAGGCCCGTACGACTCAGAATGACCCAAGGCCGTGTCTTTGACAGTTGTGCACGGCACTTGAGGCCAGATATTTCTTGAGAGCGACCGTGTATGCCGTGGCTCATGCCAAGGCATCAAGTTTCCAACAGGTATTCAAACTTTTCGAGTTCGGTCCCTGAATTGATCCAAGCTTCTCTGCAGCGCGTCAACTTCGAAGGGAACGCGGTGAATCGAGGAGTTAAAGCTTAGTCGGAAGCCTTGGCTGAACCGTCTGAAACGGGTTTTTGACCAGTTCCATGGCGCTTTGAACTTGCGGCGAGGACAGAATAAAGGCAACGATTTGATCAGTCGGACTTGAATGTCGGTGATTTCGAGTCGGACAGTGGAGAGTCGCGGTCAGCACGGTATCCAAGTCCCTGGAAAGTCTGCACACGACATTTGTGCGGTGCTGTGAGCGCTGATGCCGCTGAGTGATGGCGGCGAAAGAGAACCCAAACGCCGTCACGTGCTCGGAGTCCAATTTAAAAATGCATTTAGTTGACGCGCGCGAAAGGTGGGTAAAGCCTCTAGCGCAGTACTATGCCCTCCCCCGGGAAATAAGTCGCCACGCATCCACGCGCCTGCCATTATCCACCTCTCCGTGGCTCGCCGAAATCTCCGCAGACATATTTTGCTGTCTTTCGTTCCGTCTCTACACTACCCACATCTCCGCGGCCTCAGAAACGCCGCATAGCACAAGATAAAGGAGAGGGAACGGTATCGTCGTCTGGGGTAGAGCCTAAGGGTCCCCAGCGGTCTTCCGAGTCGGGGCGTCTTCGGTACCTATCTTCTTGAGGATCTTGAATCTTGATTCTTGAGCAGTCTCCCACTGAGGTCCTCGGGGCGTTTTCGGGCCCTATCTCGAGGTCTTGAAGCTTGAAGTCTTGAGGTCTTTAAGGCGTCTTCGGGGACCTGGTTTGGGGTCTTGAAGCGAAGTCTTGAGGTCTTGATGCTTGAGCAGTCTCACTACAGTCTCCCACTGAGGTTTTCGGGGCATCTGACCTTGATGGTAGGGCAGATCCAGAGATCTGAGACCTCTTGATGGCAATAGCCCTTTTTCTTGAAACTGATCTCGCACCGTCCCAGATCATCAGCAGATCAGAAAACCTGTTGCCCAACAGACGAGCTATTTTATTATTATTAGTGAAGAATCAATATCGTCCTACGAAATGGCTGATACCCCAGAACTGTTCACCTACCGTGGCAATTGTCATTGCGGCGCATTCAAATTCACCGTCAAACTCCCCGAACTAAAGGCCGTCTATAGCTGCGACTGCAGCCTTTGCTCCAGGGTTCGTCGTTTCTCTTTTCTTATCGCGGGAATTCAACGTGCGCATCAAGAATGCATACCTATGGGCCATTCCTCAGCTCAAAGCGCATCTTGTCGTTGAAAAGGGTGACGATGCTTTGAAGGACTATGTATGGGGAAATCGGACAATGGCACATAAGGTGCGGGCGTATTTTAACCTAATCGTCGTATAACGACGCGCTCCAGTTCTGTCCAACCTGTGGTACGTCCGTGATGTGCTACAAGTACAACGAACCCGAAAACAATACGATTTTGATTAATGTGAATCCGACGTACTGCATCTTTTCAAGTCCAGCGCGCTCATCCACGTCTCTAGGTTCGGGCGCTCGCTGATATCGACCTCGAGTCGTTGGAGGTTGAAAGACGGCACGGACCCCTTGAGCCGGTGTATCATCCACCTGAACACGAAGTCGCCGAGGCTCTGGAAGCGGACACGGTAGCCTACCACGGGAACTGCCATTGCGGCGCCATCACCTACACCCTACACAGCGCCCCTCTATCCCTCGTCAAAACATGCAACTGCAGCAGCTGCTCCCGGGTATATATTTCTACACATTCATGTCTAACTCGATACCGCTGATGCCCGACCCCAGGACGGTGTAGCATGGGTATACCCCAAGTGCACATCGGTGACCATCCACTCCCAGGAGACCGTGGTCGAGTACACCTATGGACTGCGACGTGTCATGCATGCGTTCTGCGGACATTGCGGGGTAGCTGTCTGGGAGCGGTTCACCAGCCCGCGAAAATCCGATGGCATGGGCATTAATGTTCGCGCTATGAACGGTGTTGACTGGTCGACATTAACCATCAAGATGCTGGATCACAAGAAGATCCCTCCTTTGTACGAAGTATAAGCAATAGCCCCGACTCTAATCCGTCGTTGTACGACGCCAAACATGTGGTAGAAAGTACTCGACTTTAGGTGCCACGATTCACGCTCGAACACGTCCAAAAGTTAACAGCAATTGTGCACACACGAGACTGGTTGCTCTTGCCATGAGAGCTTAAACTAAACCTCCTCGTCAATTACCGCACCCGCACTACAGGCATGGAACGCGACGCAGCATTGAAGGCTGGCCGTCTCGGAGCGGTTCCTCTGCTCGCAGCGATGTCTCGTAAATCTAAAATATACAAATCACACCTCCACCGCTGCATCTTTTTTTTTTCGCCGGCGCTTCTTCTTCCCTCCCTCGGCCGTTTGGTTGGCGTCAGCATCCGCAGCATCTCCAGCGTCCTCCGCATCCCGTTTCCGCTTCAGACCCGCGTCACCCGCGCCATTCGACCCTTCCTTGACACTCTCCGTCTCCGGCAGCCCCCCTTCTGCATCTGCATCAACACCCTTCTCCTTCATCCGCTCCTTCTTCCCTTTACGTTTCTTCTTGACCTGACCGTCCCGGCCCTGCGGCTCCACATCCAGCCCGCGCATGCCCATGCGCTCTTTAACCTTCCCCTTCAGGTCCCGGAGGCGTTCCCCGCGGGTCTTGTCCCACCCGGCCTTGTTGTCCGCCCGGTACGGCGCGTACTTTTTGACGCTCATGTATTCGTTGAGCTCCGAGTCCTTCGCGAGCAGTATTTCCGCCGGCGTGAGCGCGAAGGTTTGAGGGGCGACTGACGTATAGTGGAACCGCGTGGGCATGCCGCCGACCTGTGGGCCCCTCGTGAATATCCATGCGGTCAAGGTGAGAGGAGGGAGAACTTACGAGATCGTTGAAATCGAGCGCGTAAACCTCGTCCATCCATTCGTTCAGCTTGCGTTTCCGCATTTCCTCCGTGCCGTCCCATTCTTCGTCGTCGTCGCCGCCTGCAGGGATGGCATCTGCATCCATCGCATCGATATCCACCCCGTCGTCGTCTTCTGTGTCTTTCTTTTTCTTTTTCTTCTTCTTCTTTTCCGCCTTGCTCGTGCTTGCGCCGAAGGACGGTGACATAGGGATGTCGCCTATGTCTACATCGTCGCCCCACGTAGGCTTTTCGTCGCCGTCTTCAAATGCGCCCTCCTCCTCTTCCTCCTCCCCATCGAGCGCATAGAGCCCTGCCATTTGCTTGTCATGCGCTTCGGGGTCCCAGGGTGCGTCGAGATCGATCCCCAGTGCCTCCAGAGCTGCGCGAGGAATCAGCATCAGACGGGCCACAATGGAAGCTATCCTTACATTCAGCTTCCCCAGTCGCTACGCCAGCCTTCTCCAACCGTGCTCGGATCTCCTTGACCTTCAGTCCTTTCAGCCGCCTCACTTCCTCCTTCCGCTTGGCCAGCTCCTCCTCCTTGCGTTGCTTGCGCCGCTCGCGCGCGTCTTTCCGCGTCGTATCCTCACGCCGCACAAGCGAGGGTAGGTTTCGCGGATACGACTTGATCTGACTTCCGTCGCTGTAATCTGTGGTCAATGGAAATGCTTGTTATCGGCTGCGGCGACTCACGCTTCCTCAAATCTGAAGTTATAAGAGCTCTCGAAGCGATCAACGATGTCGTCGAATACCTCCTCTTCGTCGTCGTCTTCCTCGTCAGCACCACCTTCAGAATCCGAGTCGTCTGCGTCGTCTGTCGGCTGTGCCTTTGTTTTTCCTTTCTTGGACTGCGAGGTAACCTCGCCATAAGTCGGAACGCGTTTGGAAGAGCGATCGATCCAGCCACGGTTGAGGATGTAGCTGTTCGGTAAAGTAAGAGCGCGCCCTCCGCGTAGAGCACAGTGTAACGTACTTGACGAGGAACTCTTGATCTTCCTCTTGCTTGCTGCTCCCCGCAGGCTTTGACGTGCCCTCCTCCTTATTCTGCTTTTCCTTCTTCTTCTTCTTCTTTTTCGTCCCGCTCTCGTCTTCCTGAGCCGGATCTGTGACCACAATGTCGCCCCCGACGTCGACCAAGTCCCGCAGATTCCCCACCTCCTTCTCGAGGAACGAGCGGTACTCCGCTTCCTCCCGAGCGACCTCGTCCATCGTTTTCTCCCGCGGCACAAGCCACTCCTCCTCCTCGTCTCCTTCGACCGCATGGAACGCGGCGATGGTCTCGTCTCTGAGACGCCGCTGCTCCTCCACATGTGTTACCGGCTCGTCTGCGGCTTCAGGCGACGGGGACCGGGAGAGGAGCGCAGATTGGAGGTTGGCAGCCCGGATGGTCAACGGTTTACCCTACTGACGATCCAATATTTATTACTATAAGTGAAACGAAAAGACGTACCTTGTCCTTGGGTGCCTTCGCGGGACCCGCAGGTCGGGTCAGGGTGGTTTTGGCGGACTGCGTAGTCTTTTCTTGCTCCTCTGCACATAATGAGTTTACAAAATAGCTAAAGAGCAGTACTTCGACAACATACCGCCGAAGATATTTTTGCCCTCCTCGTAAATCCCAGGATCCTTTCGTTTGATTCGGGCCAGCGTGCGCAGAATTGCGGCATCCATTGCGGGGGTGAGCTCCTCGCCGTCCGAATCCTCCGACTCGAGGTCTTCTGAGTCGGTCTCGTCATCCTCGGACGAGTCTGGGTCTGAGCCATACTGCTCTTTTACTGGAAAATAAAGTTTTTTGAAACGAAACTTGAATGAGCGACGAGACCGACGCACGTCGCTGAAGCTCCTCCCGTTCCTTCTTGTACTCGAAGGCCTTTGCGTAGTGCTCGTTTATGGTTATCTGGTGCAGCGGATCCTGTCCATGGTCACTCTCGGAGTCGGAGTCTGACAACATTGTCGCGCTGCAGTCGAGGTATAAAATTTCGCTCGCCGAGCGCAAATGGGGAAGAGTTCGAAGAGCGGTCACGGGAACGATGGTAAACATCGCGCTATTTTGGCGCTATTTGCGTCGTGTTTCCTCTTGCATGCCATTGCATGGACTTGTACTTTTACCAGCTAGGTGGCTTCGACGCTGCGATCTAGTAAATCTCCTTCTCTTTGTGATAACTGGGTTAACCGTCCAGCAGCTCTTACGGACGTAATCCGTTGGGTAGCAAGGTCTATGAGCCTTTGCGACGTAGCGACGGTCTCGAGCTCGTGCTAGGCACTTTATGTTCCCTCAAGCTCGTTCGCCCCTTCTAAGTAGCTTTTGCAGGCATCAAGCGGTCCGGAACGTCCCATCTCCTCTTAACGAGTGGCGAAAGGGATGTTCTGTTACGGCAGGACCGGTCTCTACGGGAAGGGAGGCCGAGAACAACCACATTTGACTTCGAATCGTTGTCGCCCATCCTCTTCCGTGATCTCCGCGAGCTGGATGCGAAGCTCGAAGCCCTCAAGCCGGTCAAAAATAACCGCGATACCGCGACAGGTTTGCGACCTGCATCTCGGAATCGCTCTTGCTCATAGATCGTCGAGATACCTCTCCCCTGAATAAGCAATATCACGGCGGGGAGTATGGCATTGCCCGCGGCCAGTTTGAAAACTGCCGGTAAGACCTTTTGACCTGGCACACATATCGGGGCCCAACTAGTCTTTTCTGTAGCGTGTTCTACAGGGTCCTCCAAGGTCCGGTCGACAAGCCTAAGTTCGGCCTCGGCGACACGTCCTGGAGTTCGTCTATGCGCGTCTTCAGCTTCTGTTACAACTTGTGGCTGCTCGATGCACGCTCTCCTCAAGACCGCCAACGTCTCCCGAAGGTGTTGGACGTGGGTTGGTGTGAGGCGCCGACCCCGACTTTGGGCGGCGAAATGAAAATGTCGCGGCATATTATTGTCGAGAACAACAAACTTTTGAAAAATCCTAACATGGGGGTAATCACAATACTCACTGCGAGACGATCCTCGTTTAATACGGTTCCTCAAGGTGTATGAGTACGCTACTGATCATGGCGCCACCGAGACTTTGGATGCTCGGACGGTCGCAGCACAAGTCCAGGAATTCTTTGGAAGATATACTGAACCGACAACAAGTCCCATCGTCCTTCTCGTCCACGACAAGCAAACGGCCGTGGACGTCTTGAAATCTTTCGGGGTTGATGTGTCGAAGTGGGACTTTGAGCTCAAGAACCTCTTGAGACCGATGGTCCGTGTCTTACAAGTCTTTGCCCCCATCCATTGACGGGTAACTCCAGCAAAGTCCTCCCCCTCGACGTCAAGCTCCTAATGACCCGCGACGGCCGCGAGGTCGCTCTGCTTCCCCTCATCCTCAGGACCGCCCTAGAAGAAACTCGCCACCTCCCAGGCGCTACGCACCAGTATATGTGGTGGACATAAAATCCATGTTCGTCGCCGTTTTGTCGACGACATACCATTCCGAAACCGTCCCGGCTCTGGTCAAACGTCTTGGCCTGTTTGAGCCGACAGGATGGTGTGCGGGCAACGAGTGTTTGTACGTCCACCCAGTCTAGAGAAGTATTTTATTTTTGGTCGACCGACTGACAGCATTGGCAGGATGCTCGTTGACGCGTTCCGTGCGATGGCACAAGGGAGTGCGATCGACGAACAAAAAAAAGAATGGCCGGATTCTAGGGTGCAGACGGCCAGCAATGATGAGGAGCAGTCGGAGTATGCGGGCTCCGACTCTGACTAGTATCCCGCGTTCTTGGAAAGGCTGACCAAATTGGTCGAGTCTTCGACGAGTTCTATTCGGCTGGCCATCTCTGTCAATTTATGAAGAGATTTGGTTTAGGACGGAATTTCCGTCCGTGCTACATCCATAACGGCAGGATAAGACTCAGGATTTATTAGGGCTGCGCGAGCTACTGCAAGACTACTACTACTAGGTGAGAAAAGCATTGTCTCGTTGGGGATGGGAAGAAGAAGGAGCGATCACGAGGCACTGCTGAGCTAAGCCATTGATAATCGGTCCGATAAGAGCGAACGCGCCTCGGACTTCGGGGCGTTCTTAACTCCCTTACCCGCGTGCATGAGAGCGATCGCTGCCAGTACTTGATACGAATCGTCTTTCCGAAGCATCTCTCTCTCTCTCTTCCTACCATGTCTTCCCCTGCAGGACATCCTCTGGATCCATTGACCCCTGACGAGATTACAGCAGTTTGCCTTGCGATTCGGAAGCACATAGCTACAGAAACAGACGTCAAGGCAATCAAATTCGTCACTTGTTATCTGCTGCCTCCTCCCAAGAAAGTCGTCCTCGCTTTTCTGGGAATCGCTCTGGCCCCAGGCGTTAAACCTGAAGCCCCCTTGCCGATTACCAGAAAGGCGGAAGCAGATGTAGATATTCCATCCATCTTTGTCTCCCGGATGCTTAATTCGTGGTAGATTATAGATCTCGTTAATGGGTTGGTTCTCTGAGCTCAATCGCAGAACTGTAGCATGCTGATGGCCCAATCAGGCGCTCCTACAATGCCATTTTGTCGCTCCAGGAGACCGGATGGAAGCTGGACACTTTTGACTTGTTGGAGGAAAGGCTGCAGCCTCAAATTTCCGTTGAAGAGCTCGTTAATTGCGAGAAAGTCGTCCGGGATGATCCTCTAATTCAGCAGCTGGCCAAGGACGTCGGTGAGATCTGAATCCTAATCGGCTTCCGATGGCCTCCGGCTGATATCCCGAACTCGTAGGAGTGCTCCCCGAACAGATACACTGCGAGGGCTGGTCAATTGGATACGATGACCGCTTCCCGTCAAATAACCGGCTCCAGCAAGGCCTTCTATTCGCCCGATTTTCCCGGCATGATAATCTCTACGCCCATCCGATGGTACGTTACGAAGCCGCTCGTTTATGTAGTATTTTAATGAAGCGGTGATACGCAGGATTTCATCGCGGTCTTTGATTCAAATGCCGAGAAGGTCTTGCATGTCGGTGAATAATTTATGTTATTCGTATCAGACACTCCCGCTAAGGAGCAACCAGATATTGCCCCGCACTATAAAACGACGCAGAACGGTCCCGCTCTCTCCGTTCCGTCCACAGAACCCCCAGCTTTAGCAGATGATCAACTTGCATATTCGCAGCGCGATCGTATCCCGCCTCCCCGCAAAGCCTTCGACTTTCTTCCTGACCTCATGGCTACGACACAAAAGGACTTCAAGCTCCGAGAAGATGTCAAACCATTGCATATCGTGCAGCCTGAAGGCGTGAGTTTCAAGCTCAACGGAACGCAGCTAGAATGGCAGAATTGGAAGATGCACATAGGTACGAACGCCCCATATCCTTTCCGACAGCTCCTTAGTGATCAACAGGATTTAATCACCGTGAGGGCATCGCGATCTCGACCATAACTTATAACGACCATGGCGAGATTCGGCCTGTCCTTTATCGACTGTCCCTCGCGGAAATGGTTGTTCCATATGCTGCCCCTGAACATCCGCACGCCAGGAAATTTGCATTTGATTCGTTCGTACATCAAGTTCATATTCCATTCTATTTTCTTACCGTATCGCAGGGGAGAATATGGCATGGGGGTGATGGCTAACGAATTGAGTCTCGGCTGTGACTGCTTAGGCCAGATCCACTACTTGGTATCTATTTCAGGTCCTCACGACAACAAAGACACTCATAGTGCGCAGCCAGGAGCCTTTGTGAAGCACGACGGGACGCCGCATGTTATACAAAACTGCATATGCATCCACGAGGAGGACGCTGGGGTCCTGTGGAAGCACACGGATTTCCGTCCCGGAGGGCGCTCGCAGACTGTCCGCCGCCGCCGCCTCGTTGTGAGCATGGTCTGCACGCTGGCGAATTACGGTGATTCCACCGCACAGTCCCCGCTCTGTTAGGTCTAACTCGGATCTCAGAATATATCTTCAACTATATGTTCTACCAAGATGGCAGCATCGAGATGGAGATCCGCCTCACCGGGATCCTGCAGGTCTACATTGCGGCAGACGGTGAGCAAAGTCCGTACGGGACAGCTGTCGCCCCGAACATCAACGCTCAGTATCACCAGCACATTGTAAGTCTCTGCACATCTAACTGATGGAATCCGCTAATGGATGCAGTTCTCCGTCCGCGTCGACCCCATGGTCGACGGCCTGCACAACTCGGTTGTGGAAACAGACATCATGCCTTCGCCTTCGCCGACCGGGTCTGCGGAGAACTTCGGCGGCAACGCATTCATCGCGGCAGACACGGTGCTTAAAACCGAGTCCGCGCGGGAGTACGAGACTGGCAAGGAGCGGCGCTGGCGCATCGTCAACCCCGCGCGGCAGCACTACAGTACCGGCAAGGACGTCGGGTACTCGCTCGGCGTCAAGGGCGCGGCGGTCGAACTGATGACGCAGCACGATGGCTGGGTGGGCAGACGCGCGACCTTTGCGAAGAAGGCGTTGTGGGTGTGCCGCGACGTGGAGGGCGAGAAGGGCGGGCGGATGTGGCCCGCGGGCAAATACGTCCCGCAGACGAAAGAGGCGCCAGCCGACTCGATCAGCAACTGGGTGAAGGGAGAGGAAAGCATCGAGAACGAGGATATCTTGGTTTATCTAACTGTCGGTCAGTATTCCATGCCTTATTGTTACACTTAAAAGCTTTTGAGGCCATCTAACCATGGATGCAGGGGTCACTCACATTCCGCGACCTGAAGACTGGCCGGTGTAGGTCTTAATTCTACTCCCGTTACCTTTTCGCTGACGCTTGATCAGGATGCCTGTGGAAAACTTGAATATAGCTTTCAAGCCGCAGTCATTTTTTGCAGTTAACCCAAGCATGGACGTTCCCGGTGTCCGCGACCCGCACAGCGTGCCCGCATTCAGCGAGCCGCCCCAGACGTGTCATTAGTCTGTAGCCCGTAGGAAATACGAATGTATTAGGTAGCCGCTCTGAGCCTGGTTCCAAGTTTTTTTTCGCGTGTCGCTACTTCTTGCGTGACTTGCCGCCGTCTGATTTCTTCTTCTTCACATCCCATGCTGTCCTAACCAACTCGCCGGCAATGGCGCCGGGTCGCAGCGACTCGACGCCCTCCATCCAGTCCACATCTGTGCCCGCTCCACCAATTCCCTCGAACTTGCGATTGAAACGGCCCAAACGGCCAGTCGTTTCGCTCTCCTCCTCCATGCCACGGCCGTCTGCCCACATGCCGGTGTTCCAGAGCGGATTGCTCGTTGTGTCGCGCGCGAGACGTATGAGGGAGCGCGGGGAGGTGGTCCAGTGTACGAAGGAGGAGCCGTCCGCGCGGATTACGCGCTGGGGAAATTTTGGGACGACAGGATTCGGCAGGACGGGAGGGCGCCGCTTCCAGACGTGCGTGCGACCATAGGGAGAGCTGGAAATGGTGCGCGTGTGCGGTGCTATTGGCACATGGAATACGCGGGTCCCAGACAAAAAATTCATTTGAGGCGAGGAGGAGGAGGATGTTGATGTCTGTTTGGATGGGATACCGTCGCCTTCCGAGCTTCCGCTTCAATGCCTGCCGACATGGCGCGTCCAGAATTTCAGCACTCCGCAGTCGTTTCAAAGCCACCACCATGATAATCTCTGAAGACGATACTACGATAAAGCATGCCAAGGATGCTGGTTCGCCTCGGACCCAGGCTGAGCCTGCTGGCAACTATATCCTGGAATCGGAGTCCGCCCCGCCGCCTTATGAGGCACCTTACGAGGTCCCTTCTGCGCCGCTTCTGCAGCAAGACATTCATGCAATGGATAGCCCTGATGCATCCCGGTTCCGCACCCGTGCTGCACGGAGACGTCGGTTTCTACGCTTCTTGCTAGTCGCAGTTGTGCTAGTCGTCGCATTCACTCTCGTTCACTCCTATTTAAGAGCCCGCGTAAGTCATCCGCATTCTTGTTAGTATCTTCTCTTATATCCTTCTTTAGCATGGTGGGCGCAAACTCCACGCAGTGCACCATATGGGCCATAAACGCCGGCGCCCGAACGACGATTAGGCACGTACTCTGTTCTCATCCGACACAATATAAAAATAACGGGAACCTAGATACCTGTGGTTGAAATTTTGTACAAATTTAACTGTATCGCTAGGGCTTCGGCCAAGTTTCCTTGACTTGAACGGTTTAACAAATATCAAGGGGCAATGTAAGGTCCCGAGGAATGGTAGCTCCTACTATTCGACTGGAAATGAGTTCGATCCCTTACT
The DNA here is from genome assembly GCA_029281465.1 of Mycena epipterygia. Classification (NCBI taxonomy): domain Eukaryota; kingdom Fungi; phylum Basidiomycota; class Agaricomycetes; order Agaricales; family Mycenaceae; genus Mycena; species Mycena epipterygia. Next base: position 1,009,804 of record JARJCQ010000019.1, read on the forward strand.
CAGTACTCTTCCTAATTTCTCTCAGGTGTCGATAGATCCCAATGATCATCTTCCCCGACGCCCACGTCCTCTAGTATTTGGGCTGCGTCCTTCGTGTCTACGACTCCCTCCACCGCGCTAAGAAAGACCCTAAGGGCGAGCGCAGAAGCGGTCATACACCAACTTACCAGGTCCGTTGAAACTGAATAGGAGCGAACGAGAGTCGCTGTGCTTGCAAACACTACGACTAGCACGACGGCGACGAAGAAGAAACGTATGAACCGACGTCGCCTTGTAGCGTTCGTACGAAACTGGGGTGCATCAGGGCCATAAAGTACGTTGTAGTCGTGCTGCAGGAGCGCCGCAGATGGGGGCTCGTAGGGCGGCGGGAGGGGCTCCAAGTCCGATTGAAATGGGGTCAGCGACCCTTTCAAAGTCGTGCGGTCGAGGTCGATGATCATGGTCAAGAGGTCCAGCTGCGGAGTCCAAACAGTGATGTGAGCCGCGATGTTGAATTTGCCGAGGGCAACGGCCTCTGACAAAGCGTGCGCGGACAAGCGCGTATGCATGTGGCTTCTTGATTCTGGCAAACCCGGAATTACTGGGCCTCACCCTGGTCTGCCCTGGTGCACAAGGGATTTGTATCATTAGATAACCGCTTAGATTATCTCGGTAAGTTTCAGTCCCCGATGTATTGCATGACTCATGCCTTGATGTGGGACGTCGCCCCGTGGTAGAATACTTAAGTACCCCTAGTCTCACGATTCCGCAGCTGAGTGCTCTCCACCATGATCATCGACGACGTCAACGAACAGACGACGTTGAAAGCGTCGACTCCCGCTCCCCATGCGCCATTCGAGCCTGGGTTTTCACCGTCGCCTCCGCCGTACATCTCGTATCAGACGATTACTCCCCCTGCTTTACTGGTAGCGCCCAGGTTGAAATCAAGATCGAAGAAACACCACAGATTTCGACGAAAGTACCTTGTCGGAGCATCGTTCGTGCTGAACTGCTTGCTCGTCGTGCTTTTGATACGCGTTATACGTCGGGTGGATGAGGGTGAATCTGGGCGCAGTGAAGACGATGGTATTGGTCTGGAAATTCCAGTGAGTCCCTTGCGTTCATATGCAGTGAACAAAGTCTGAAGCAAATGGAACAGGACAAGAAACACAAACATCATGTGATACAGCCAGTCGTTCCGAACGCTCGTCTGGGTCGATGTATCCGGAACGCGACGTGGTCAAATGCTACGCATTTACCGACCAACGAACATTTTACATTTTCATCCAACGCGTCATTCCAGTTTCCCAATTCGCCTTCCCTCATGTTTCTTCTTTCTCAAGGCGCTCTATCCGGAGGAGACCTTCATATTATACCCTCGTCAGAACCTGTCCCGTATGTTGTCCTGAATGTACGATATCACTCGTTACATGTCCGCGATCGCGCGAATGTGTGCTGGATGGAGCGCAAACACGACAGTGGGGCAGGCATTGGTGTCTTTGTAAGTCTGGCCTTCGTCCTTGAATGTCAACTGAATAGATGTCAGACCCCAGCTGCTTTTGACGGCCAACAGCCCACAGATAGGCTCGATTTTTCAATAACCCTCTTTCTTCCGACCCGCGACTCTTCAAGCACATCTCTGCCGATTTACAACCTCGAAACTGATCTACCATCCTTTACTCACACCCTTGGCTCCTTACGGGGTGTCCTTGAATTCGACCACTTGGCTCTTCGGAGCAAGAATAAACCCATTCTGGTTCAGGTAATTCATCGGCTTCATTGAACCTCACATACTGAACGATATCATCTGCCAGTCGATGTTTGCCAAGAACGCAACTATCCAGACCTCCAACGGCCATATTTTCGGCTCGTTCGACGCCTCGTCTTCCCTGAGCCTGGTGACTTCAAATGCGCCCATAGATGCTACTGTAACTCTCCATAGCAAGAACATATTCACAACCACCGATTTGGTGCTCCAAACGCGGAACGCGTTAGTTGCATCCCCTCTCCACATCCCAGTTGACTCACATGATCTTTTATTAGAGCGTTGGATTCCTCAGTTAGCTTGTTGACTTCCTCTGCAAGCGGACAAGGCGGCAAATTCGCGGTAACAGCGGAGACATCAGACGGACCTCTCGTTATGTCGTTCCCCGCCTCTCCCACGCATTCCACCCTGAATCTTGATGCCCGAACATCAAACTCTCCCGCCAACGTCTGGTTAAACCAAGCTTTCGAGGGCGAGTTCCTACTCGCCTCGAACATGGTATTCGTCGACCGCCGCCCATTCCTCGACCCGACGAAGCTGCGGTCTGTTTTCTACAGCGATTATCAAAACGGCATGGTCACTGGTAACGTTCAGTGGAAGCTGCCGATTTTCAAGAGTAAGACGAAGGGCTCGGTCCGCGTCACAACGACTAATCACATCCTTAAATTTTATGTATAGTATTTATTCGCGCTTTTGATATCTACATACTGTATAATAAACTCCTTACGAGATATGCCGTCTGCTCTCTGAAAAAAATGCGCGAAGTCACATTGTTGCGGAGTTTGAATGTTCTAATGTTCGGCAAACATCTTGCCGTCTTCAACCGTGACGTTCACTCGAACACCTTGCGATGGCCGCTTTAGCGCTGGTTTTTTGTGGGTACACCTCTCCGACCGCAATAACACCACCATCTCTTTCTCCATGATATCAGCTCTTCCGGGAGTCGTCTTCGGCGTCCTGTCGGTTGCGATAGGCTCATACTACTCTGGTTATTGGACTCTGCCACTGGCCCTTCAAGCTCTTACTACCAGCGATGGGCCCGAAAATTTCAATTGCCGACCATTCTTACCTCGCATAATTGCTGAAACCCCTCCTTCAACCGACCATTCTAGCATCGTGGCGGCTTCCCAGCAGCTAGATCAATTCCTCTCGAATCGTTTCTCCGTAGGCGACATCGACAGTCTTTCGGTGGCTGTTGTGTCTGCCGATGGTTTACTTTTTGAGGGCAATTACGGGGTTGTTAGAGGGAATGAATCCAAGTCCTCCCCTCCGACTACCAGTGATTCTATGTACCGTCTCGCGTCCGTCTCCAAGCTTCTCAATGTGCTCGAGGGTCATATACTCGCTGAAAAGGGTGTGATATCCTGGCAAGTTCAGCTTCTCGTCAGAAAGTTCTACACTGATCTTATTTGCTATCTCTGCGCCAGGGAGGATCCTGTTGAAAAATACATCCGCGGATTCCAACACAATGCCGGCTCGCTGACCGCTCCCCAGGAATCACTGTCCTCGAAAAAGAACCCAATTACCCTTCTCCAGCTCGCTACTCACATGTCAGGATTAGGCCGTGACTGGCCGCCAGGAAATGTCGTTAACTGGCCGCACGATCTTCACGGAGCCGGACCTCCGCCGACTAATGGATTACCTTTTCCTGAAAATGCGGCATTGCTCCGCTCCATCGCCGAGAACCCACTCATATCCCCACCCTTCACCTGGCCTATCTACTCGAATACCGGCACCGGATTGCTAGGTTTAGCACTCCTGGAAGCCGATCGTGCAGCTCGAAATGCCACAACATCCATCTCATATGCTGACCTCCTCCAACGAGACATATTCGACCCTCTCCAAATGAATGGTTCCCATTTTTTGGCATCAGAGGCGAATAAAGACCGGATCGTGGTACCTTCACTCGCGCCGGAAGTTGCTGTGAGTGAGCTCAGCATTCTCTTCATCAAAGTTCTAATATCTCCCTAGGATCAAGACTTCCTTGATGCAATGAATCCTGCAGCCGGCCAATTCTCATCTTTGCGCGATTGCATTGCTCTTATCCAAACCCTGCTCAATCCCGAGCACCCTAAAAGCTTGATCACAAAAGCTACCATGGATAAATGGCTTCGCCCAGTCCACAACTTTGAAGAAGACGACTGGACTGAGGCTGGGTTTATTTGGGAGATCATCAAAGTACCAGACTCGAACAAACGGCTTCGAAGGATTTATTGGAAGTGTCAGTATTCGAACGAAACCCTCTCTTCCACGAACTAATAATTGTACGGCCCTACTCGTTTGTTCAGTGGGCGCAATGGCGGGATATCATGCAGCGCTCGCAATCCATCCTGGAACATCTTATGGAGTCGTCGTTCTCCTAGCTGGTCATTTCCCGGACGCGGCCGCCCTTGCCTACCAGGCATTCGAGATTTTCCAACCGGCAATAGATCAGGCGCTTGCAGATGCCTCCGTGGCACGGTACGCAGGTGAATGGTTTAACGACGACCGCAACAGTAGCGCATCGATCGCTGTTTCGCGAGGCACCTTGTATATCGATCGATTCATTGTGCATAATGTTGATGTCCTGGAGAAGTTCGGGCCATCTGGCCGAGTTCCTTTGCGGTGGATGCATCAGAATGAAGAATTTCGGTGGGGTTAACCATGAACTTTGCGCTTTCTCCGGCACTGACTAAACAAGGCTGGATATTGGACTTCCATATTACAACGGCAAAAAGCACATGGGCTGCTATTCATACTGGGCCGGCTTGGATGTGTGGGGCATGCGAAACGGCGCAGCTTTGAACGCCATCTTTTTTTCGGGAAACGAGGGGTCGGACAGACGGTTACATGTCCCTGCGATTGATGTCGAAATGGTCCGAAATTAGTTACTTGAATCTGAAATAAGAATTGCTGAAACCCCTAATTTTTGTCGCGTCAAAAAAAAAAAAATACATGATGAGAAAGTGTCTTATAATAAACACGTGGTGCCTTTGTTCATTTACTTCAGTGGCATACATATTTGTACGTCTGGTGGGGGGACTCAAGCTGTCTGGCAACCACGACCGCGCCATCGACATTGCATTCATTGTCCTGTTTATTGCAACCCTCGCCGCTCCCATGATAACCCAAGGGTGCGCACATAGTCCATTGCGATAATATCCGCCGTGAATAACCTGGCGGATGTTTACTAGATATGGCTCATGGGCGGCTTGGTCGATCGCCCGGAGGATGGACGTCAGGAAAGAGTACGTGCTTGCTTCCTAATCCGCGACTATTATAATGCTGGCTGGGATTATAGCAAGGAGATAAAATTGGATTCGGACTCGGACTCGGACTCGTTCTCTGAATGAGTATTCTGTCATTACTAGGATGTTAGGTCGATAGACAGGGTTTCTGGGGGAGTAGACTCTAGAGTTAGCATAATCTTAATATAATATCAATGAACCTGACGTCGAGACTGTAATTCAAGTTCAATTTCAACTTGGACCTTATTCGAACCAGGCACGTGCCTCTGGTTGGTTTTCGGATAATTATCAATTGATTCAACATCTTTTGACCACTCGCAACAAGTAACAGTTACAACAACTAATGGAAAACAAAACCCGCCTGCACATGTTCAAATTCGGAGGTACGCCAGCGTAAGCAAATCTCAGATCTACGGGAATCATAAAAAAATGGTCGCCTGGACTGTTCATGAAGAGAATTCGTAACCGCCCCACTTTACGAGAGGCGGTTTTCGTGCATGCGGCGCAAAGGCTCGTTGTGCGAACGCTGCGGCTTTGAGCGCTTCGTGCCGCGGCGACGCTTCCGGCAAGCCGTTGCAGTAGCACTAGAGGACGCGGTAGTGGTGCGGGTCTGAGCGGTGGCGGCGGTGGTCTTGGTGCTGCTGGCGGCCGCTTCCGTGGGGGAAGCTTCCTTGTCGCCTGTGTTAGAGGATGACGACGAAACGCCGTCCCAGATATCCGGGCCGGGGATGGCGATGTTCGCAGGGTTAAAGGAATCGCTCAGGACCTGTATGAAATTAGCGACGTTCGCAATTAAGCCAGGGAGAGTTCTACGTTAATGTTCGCGAACGCGCCGTCCGGCCTGTAGAGACTAAGGGGAGGAAGATGAGAAGAACGGTCGACTAGGTATGCAGGGACGCACGATTTAGCCTGGGTTCCAGCCGGAAGGGAAGCGTCTCCGCCGTTGGTGACATCTAGTTGGATACAGGCGATATCTGGACATCGATTTCTGGATGAATGGAAAGCAGGGCAGCAAATAAGTGATCCACGCACACAACTGAGGTCCTGTGGTGGGATCGCTGTAATATGCCGGGTATATCTCGTCAGGAATACAGAATACAGACCGCGGAACACAAACCTGTTCTTCGGATTATGGACAGCAGCTAATTCATGTCTGATCATATATTGACCGCTCTTGAGCGAGGAAGGAATCTTGATGCCTAAAAGTTAAAAAGTCAACACCCGTATTCAACCTAACTTGATCGCGCGGTGCTTACTCCACTTTGAGCCGTTCTGGACTAATATGGATGAAGGATTAGTTTCCACGACTCTGCTCACAAAAGCGCCGACGTACCCAACTTGGCCATGGCCCATAAACCAGAACCACTGGTGGGATAGTATTGTTCTGGTTTGTTCTTCATCGTCTCCCGTAGTTGACTCGAGATGGTCTGGCTCGTATCTATTCCTGCGTGGGCGATCTTCGTCCACCCGGCGTTGGTGGCATCAAAGGCGGTGCAATCTCCGTTGCATGAGGTGATGTAATCGAACACGAATCCCATCCTATCGCTCTTTCAGTTGTGTTGAGCAAACATAAAATGAAATTAGTCTCACGCATGGACCCAAGGATTGTAAGCAGTGAGCGAGCCAGTGCCAGCCTTCCCTTTAAGCTCTGAAGTGGCACCTTCCCAATAGACCTCGATTTCATCGCCAGCGGCAACAGATATCGTCTGAGGGGCGGGAGCCTTCGAAGAACCCTCGCATGACATTTGACTGCACACATCAATCCATGTACGTGTGATAGTAGTGAAAGTAACGCACGAATTGTCTGTAAATCCACCAAACAGCACATATGATGGACTAGAGGCCTTGTACATCACGCGTGTGGCGGTCTTCGAGTTCTTCGAGTCTCCAGCGTAATATTGCTGAAGCGATGTGAGAGGCAATAAAATGATGGGGCATGTATCGTACATTAGGTCCAGAGTTGGACGCGCTACCAGACGTGACCCTGTTGACCTGACCGTGGCCCGCGACGAGAGAAGTCGACGCCAAAATGGCAGCTGCCAAAGAGAAGGAATGCATTGGAGAAACGAGGGTCGGTGAGTGAAAGAGTGGACTTGTGAGCTCTTAAGTACGGTCGGAGAAGATGAGGGAGAAGAGAAAGGACGAAAGTTGATGGCGCAGTTGAACCACAATTACGTGTGCTGCCAATCGTTGCCACACAAACCTTCTTGGCGATTCTTGGCACTATGCCTCGGAGTTCGCGCAGTATACGCCGCTCGTATGCCGCACTTCGCATGCGTACTTGCGCAAAGTGCGGCTAGAAATGCCAGAAACCCAGGTCGATAAGGCAGATTTAGAACAGCAATAAATTCCGCGGTGCGACCCGCATGGATGATAAGACATGCATAACCCCAGCTGAGCTCCGTCAGCGTGAGGATCGGCCTCTGGAACCCTAAGTTAGAAATTTGACCTCCAACTCGTCTTGTCCGTGCACATAGGAGACTTGGAGCCTATTTGATTTCGGAGTCATCTGGCAACCTACTCGAACGTGGACGATGTTCCTGGTAGTCGAAGTGGCCCAGTGGGGATCCAATTGCGAGAAGGCGCGTTGACTCAGGGCACTGAGGGCAGAGTCGTAATGAAAGATTGATCAGAGTTTGGTGTTGTTGTTCAAGAGCGTGGACGGAATCGCTTGGCCTGATGCCACCACCTCCGGAAGACGGCGAGGTGCGTTGACCAATATACCGGTCCTTTCATTCGGCTCAGTATCCATTTCAAGTCCGCGTACTCGAAAGCGGTCAAAGCCGAGTTTTCTAAGGATTTCGACTCGGCTTTTCGCCTATACATCAAAGCGGCCGAGTCATTCCTGCACCTCAGCCGTTCCGTTGACCACGAACGCGAGAAAGCGAAATGGAAAACGAGTGCCGGAAAGGCGCTTGAGAGGGCTGAAAAAATCAAGGCATTTGTTGAGAAATCCAAGGCGCCGTTGAGCGATCCCCCCCGACTAACCCCGGTCGGCGTCGATTACTTTTCGCCGCGTAAGTCCCCAAGGTGTGTTGGGATATGCTGCTGAATGAAGTTTAGAGGAACAATTCTACGCCCTGAAAAAGGGAGGAATTATAAACGGCCGTTCATTCCTTTTGTGGGACGAGCCGTCTCATTCTACAGCCTCTGTTGATGCTTTGTACGAGTTGGTGTATTTTGATTTCTGTGCCGTAAAGTACCCTGACTTCGTTCAGAGACCCTGATGGAGAGCTGGATCTCTCGCCGGAACAACATAAGGTCTCCCCACAGTGGCGACGGCCACCGGCCGAAAGTAACGGAAAATACGAAGACCCCTTGAGGCTTCGCCCACAGGATATACTTCAGCATATAATCACAGACTGTTCTGTGTGTGCCTCAATATCCGTATGCCTCGAACATAGCCAAAGGTTTGGCTCGGATGTAGGTCTTGTAGAATGGAATCACCCGCTAGTCCTCATTCGCTGCGCAAGTTTGGTTACCTTTCTCTGCGTGAATCCGGCGCTGTTCTTGCCTCTCCAATATCCAAGTCGCCCCGCGGCAAAGGTAGGTACGACCTCAAACTTTTATTCAACGGCGCGTGGAGACGGGTAAGTCCCGCGCACGCTTCCTTCCATCTCGGCGCTGAGCGATTTACGCGCATTATGGTAGATCGGTGGGTACGCATGCTCTGTAGACAGCATCGGAACTCACCCCCTTTAGTTATCGACGACAAGCTTCCATATCACCCCACCACTGGCGCGCTCGTCTGCATGTCGAGCGCCCCTATTCAAGGCCAGTTCGCCATATGGCCCAGTCTTCTGGAGAAGGGCGTAAGAGAACGCCTACTTTCTATGGTCATCTTTTCATTGTTTTCGAGCTAGTATATGAAGCTGATGGGTGGATACGATTTCCCCGGATCGTAAGCCTTTATAGCAACTCAGAATTCCTGCTCAATTCGACTATATAATTTAGGAATTCAAGCATCGATCTTCAGTGCGCTCTTCATTCAGGTTCTAATCTTCTTTTCTCATGGAAACCACAGTGCATTGGTGGGTTGGATACCAGAGCACCTGGAAATCAAAAGGTTCGATCACCTTGTGGAAATATCTTCATCGCAGTTGAACGCCTTGCCAGTCCATCATTCGAACGCGAAAGAACATGGGCACGCATACTTGACGCATTCTTGGCGGGTAAGGCGCTAAGTTTTGGTATATCCATCGCACATATATGTTCATCCAGGGCGTTGCATGTTAACCCTTGGCACCGGGTTTGACCCGGAGATAAGCTGGCGCGGGGTCAATCTGCTTCCATCCCACAGTTATGCAGTGATTGGTGACATTCAACCATTGTTCATACCAGTATCAGGGGTTCATATACTGCTAGATGTTAAGGAGGATGCTTCCAGCCGAGGATTTACCGTGCTGGACTCTTGGATCCGCACTTCGGGTGAATCTGCAGCCGATACGGACAGGGTTTCCAGTTGGTTCAATTTTTTTCCGGCAGAAAACGACTAATGATTGTTTCAACAGGAATCTTGCACATACCCTGGTCTGACGTGTTAGAGGTCTTCGACAGTGTCTATCTTAGCTGGGATCCCCGAATCTGGGCGAAGAATCTCATTTTCCATGGGTGGGTTTCTAACGCGCATTGTCTCAAATGCTCACCCTAATTTATCTTCCAGAACGTGGAAACAGGCGGGAACAGGAGAACAACGTATATTCTTCTTCTCGTGTTCCCGAACTCGCTGAAGTTTCTTCTAATAGGTTCTACTCGGCATCTGCGCCTGAAATTCGACAGCACAAGTCGCAATGACGAGGAAGAAGTATGGGTTTTGCTGACCCGGCACGTCGTTGATACCCGGCGCACCTCGGACTTCATTTCCCTCAGGGTGCAGCTCGAGGATGATCTCACAGGAAGTGCCGATTCCGGCGATCAGCGCAAAATCGCAACAAAGGTGCTATGCTTGTTAGCTGCGAGATACGCAAATTCATGTCCCTCAGGGTACCTATACAAACAGCACACATGTACTCGTACGTGCGGTCGACTTCACTAATAGTAACCTTGGTTGAAACAAAGTTTTTGTATTTCACAGGCCCGGACTAGACTTCCGTTCCAATCTTCGAGCAGCCTTTCCGTATTGGCGTCATACGATGGGCAGGCTTCGGAAGTAGGGTTTACCTTATCAGTATATGCTCCATCAACGGCAAACATTACATGGGACGAGAGCCTACCAGCTCCTCCTTTCTCGTCGAAGGTATGAGCGAAATTAAGTTCGTTTACCCCGGATTTTGATGGTAGGATAGGTAGAGGGAACCCTGACGAGCAAGAACGCGGGCGGGAACAGCTCACATCCCACGTTCATGGTTAACCCACAATATCACTTGCGCATCCACCCACCAAAACACACTAGTCCATCGGCGAAGAAGGCTAATGTTTCGCTGACTATGCAGATGGGGAAGGACGTTCCCGTCAACGTAGCCGTGGCTTGGTCGCAAGGCAGTCGTATTTTCGAGTATGCCGAAAAAAAGTATCACAATACATCGTTGAATGACCGATCTTGTTTTAGGTTGTCGCAAAAAGACCTCGCGGCCAGTTCCGGCGCTTACAGTTATGGTTTGGCTCGACTCACTAAGTCATTACAAGGCACGCGCCTTCTTCTCTAGGCACACATTTGTCTTTAACTGCGTTTGATAGTGGGGGACTATACTGTAATCCTGTCAGCGTTTGAACCCAACCAGATGGGGTCGTTCTCTTTGGAAGTCGAGAGCTCAGGTTCGTTCGACCTCAAGGCGATTCCACAGGAAGGGGCAGGCATGTACGCAAAGACGATTCGAGGGGCATGGTATGTAACGGCAACACCGAATATCGCCTAGCACTCAGAACCAATTCTAGGACTTCACAGAACGCGATGGGAAGTCCAAGCTTCAACCAGTACTCGCAAAACCCAGTCTTCGAAATTGATGTCCAATCCCCTACAGAGCTGAAGTGCGGCAATTTCATCCTCGTTTCCCTCCATTCACGCATTAATACAACTTTTTAGGGTTCGTCTACAGCTATTGCGGCCCAAAACCACCACCGCCGTGAACCTGACGATCTTCCCATCGTCTGCCACCGGCTCCCTCGGTCGACACATTACGACATCGGGTGGGTACGATGACAGCATCGCGGGGGTCGCTACGCCCCAGATTTCCCTCGGCGTCGGCAAATACTGGATAATACCATCAACATACAATCCAGGGGTCCAGGGCACATTCCAGCTGATCGTCTACAGCACCGCCGCGCGCGTGAATGTAGCCGAGAGAGTCCCAGGAAGCCGATAGCCTTCTGTGCGACAGTGTGCTTTTATCAAGGTTCCTCGGCCGGGGTTTGGGAAGGGAAGGGCCTGGACGATGGTGCCCGGAATGAGCTCGAGGAGAGCAAGAATTCGTTTACTCTTTTAAGCGTAGTGCGTGAAGGGTTAGCTTCGGGACGACTGGTGATGATCCATTCGAGACGTGTACGTATGGAGTGCTTGTTTGCTAGTAGGCAACAAACGACGTGAGATTCCTTTTTGTCCAGAAAGACTCTAGTTTCACGTACCCTCCTCGGCCTGCCCACCACTCGCGAGAAGATCGCCACTGTCATCGAAAAATTTCTGCAGTGCAGCGAGAGAAATCCCGACACTCAAATCGGATCCCGTGTCGCAAGAAACGCAGACGCGACGCCCAGCCAGCAGATGCGAGCGAATGAAGCTGGTAGATCGGGGCAAGACGTCTTGCAAGAACTGTATCTGGCCCTTCTTCCCCTCCCACATCTCAATCCGCAGGATCGATGAGGTGTCGGGAAACCGCAAGAGCGAGGTCCCTACGACGACATACCCGACGCCTTGTTCCCAGTCCTTGACGTCGGGCGGAAGGTCCGAGGTGGCGCAAAGGTGCACACGCCCGTGGACCTTCTCGATCGGGGTGGTTAACCTCCTGAGGTGCGCCCTGGACTGTGCTGCAACGATGGATGCGACCAACGCCGGAAGCTGGGATCTACTCGCGTCCAAGATGGCAGCTCGGTGCTTCCAAAACATATCTGGTGTTAATCCCTGCGGTGCTAGTGAGCAGGCCGGGATATCCTGAGCAAAAGAGGAAGCACGGACCATGCCCCAGAGTTCGTGGTCGTCTCCTGACCCTTGAACATACACGAAGCCGCTTGAGCGTCGTTCGATGCCTTCCTGGACTTGTCTGGATGCGGAAAGGCATATTATGGGCACGAAAGTACGGCCCTCTGCAGGTAGGACTGGGAAGCCTGAGGACGCAGGCGTGATCCACATAGGCCGGAGTGGCAGGGGGAGGTCGGGGAGGTGGTACGAGGAATTCTGATACGTAGAATTGAATCAGTGGAATGCGGCAATTTTAGCAGGCGTTCATACCGCAAGGGCGCTCGCCCACGCATCCAGCCGTTGCTCAATCTGATCATGCTCCTGGTTGCTCACGGTTCCGGGTGGCGTGTACAGCTTCGTGTCCCAGCTTGTCTTCCCGGGAAAGAGCAGTAGCACGGCGCGATTGACCACCGCGCACCAAATGGGCACGGTCTTCGACAAGGCGTCGGGGATGCGCTTTCCCGCTCGTGTAGAATCAACAAGTATTATCCTGACTATCGCGGTGAGTTTCTGAGCGCCAGATCCCAGCGGCACTCACCCAGTCCCATCCTGTGCTGATACGAGGGGTAAAAGGTGTAAGTTGGGGCGTCGAAGATTGAAGCTCCAGTTAGAAAAGTGACCGTCCGTGGACTTGAAATAGGCGGGGCAGTCGGTGGCCTAGTGCGGCTTCAGTCTAGCCCTCGCACGACGTGCTAAGCACGTACAATGGCGGGGTCGGTGTACCACGCGCCGCATCGTAGGTTCGCTGTTCAAGCCTCAGAGAGGTATTCCACAGGCGGACCGTTTGTGCGTACGCAGAATGGGGATGCCGGGATAAGCTTCGTGGACCTGATTCACAAAGGCGACATCTTCGAAAATGGAGTGCAAGCGGTTGAATAGGTCCAGCGACTCTTTGCGGAGGAAGGCAAGAGCTTCGCTTTCCTCGCGTTTTGGATCAAACATGAAGACCGGTCCCGCCCGGGTTACAAATTCTCTTTATTGCCGGGATGCGCACCTAGAGCGATGGCGGCGCTCCTACAAGCTCGGGCAAACTAGGTGGACCGAGAGGTTACAGCGAGAATCGCAGTTCGCAAGAATAGTCTAATGTACAGCCGGGACGTTCAAGATACAAGTAATATGGCAAAGCTATTCAACGCAGTACTACATCGTTCATAGAACAGAGGCGATATCGAGCGCTGAAGATGGAGGTTACATGATGACATTTGAACGATTTAAAAAAATTATTCTCACCGGTTAAAAAGTGCGCGTATTGTCCAAGACAACGTGTGCGGCGCGTATCAAGAAAGAATAAATCACTCTCCATGCATCGTTCACAAAAGGCAGAAAACAGAGACGAATTCAATATCGAGGCCTAAAGACGGAGGTTATATGATGACATTTGAACGAATATTTTGGTTCTCACCTACTAAAAGTGCGCGTACTGTCCAAGACAACTTGCGCGGCACGTATCGAGAAAGAATAAACCATTTTCTCCGGTGGCGTGTGCGCGTTGGCACCCAATATGTTGTGGCGATATGAGATGAGGGTCGACTCGTGCCATATAAAGCCGAATACCTTCCTTCGGCGGCAGAGTTCCTATCATCGAGTCCACGGTGAAACTTGCGTGAGCAATCCCCTGAGCTTTCGACGCCTTTACAAGGTAATGCTTCTCAAACAGATGGCGCTTGACAGAGGTGAACCAGATGCCAACGAACTTGTACTCGTGCACAAGGGTGACGACGTTGCCCTTGACGTACAGGGAGGGGGTTTTTCGGGGGAAGGGACCGAAGACCATCCACTGTGTCTTTTCCACGCTGATCACCATCGAGTTGGCACTGCACCAAGAAGTAAAGCTATTCAGACGCCGCTGCAAACCTGCGGCAGTAGTGGAGAAAGGGGCAACGTCGTCCGCATGCTCGATGCGTGACATTGCGATACCAGATAGCCCGATGTCGTCGGAGTCGGCCAGGAACCACTTCACAAGATCGCCGAAGTAGATATTCCACAGCGCAGGACTCGGAGATGCGGAGTCGCCGGTCAAGACCCCAATCAAGGACTTGAACGCCTCCGAATATGCACCCCCATGCTTCACAATATACGACATGCGTGCATAGATCATACGCAGCCAGTCAAACAGCGGGCCCGAGACTCCAGCCCGGTACAGCTTCGCCCAAAGCGTCGGGAAATCCGTCGATGGAAAGGCATTTTTGAGGTCGACGAAAGCTATGTAGAGTGGCTTTCCCTGAGACCAGGCCTTCTCAATTGCACAGCGCAGGATGAACGGGTTGTTGTTCGTGCGATAATATTTGCGAAACCCGTTTGGGGATGAGATTTTTAAACTCCGCCCACTCCTGCAGCCGTCCGTCGATGAGCAGGGTCAGCACCTTCAACAAAGCAACACTCCAACCCGACTAGTCGATAGCTGTCGGGATTCGTCGCCACCTTTCCTTGCTTTAGGATCCCAACCAGGATCGTCGTTAACCACATACGAGGTGCATCACCCATCTCAACACAGGTCTGTGACCGCATGGTTAGCGAGCAAAACTACGCCACCTCCCAGACGAACACTCGCCTGGAAGAGCTGCAGTAGCACATCATTTGGGATCTCCAGGATTTTACGGTAAGATACGCGATCCATTCCTGGCGCACTTTTTATATTGTGTGTCTGAATATGCCGTTTCGCCTTCTCGATGTCCTTGATTGTGAATGGGCGCGAGAACGTTTTCTGGGGCTCGTATCCGCCGTACGGGAAGTTGATTTCGGACCCGCGAGTCCCGATCGAAGTCGTCCGGCAGCATCTCCGGAGGATTCAGGCGCGTTTCGACACACTCTTCAACTGTTCCGCTGAAACCTGCGCCGTCCGCTTTTTAGGATCTGTCCACCCCCGAACCAAAGTCCAGAAGTCTTTGTTGGACTTCACATTTACGAGAATTTCCAAGTTCTCGCGTTGCAATGCGCGCTCGCTCTTCCTCGATGGTGCGGTGGATCGGGATCCAGGTCCGCGTCTGTGGTTTGATTCTAAAAGTGATGGGTGATGCTAGAAATTGGTGACGCTGAAAATGGCAACGGCTCCTCGGCAAACGCAGGCAAAAACCAGAGCTCCCGCCCAAAAAATAATGGACACACAATTTTTTTTGGTCACACATGAAGAATGAAGTAGGTCCACCCGCCTTCAGGGGATTTATTTCCCTCGTGCATGGGGCTACGGACCAGATCTGGTCACATCAGTCACTCGACGTCGGCTAAAACTTTCTCGTGATGGCTGTCGAATTTCGCCGCTGCGAATATGCTCTAGTAGAACGAGGTAGGCACCTGTAGGCACCAAGAGCCACTCTAGGGTAGGTGATGGGCCTCTAATATGCTCTAAGCGGATACTTCGGCTCTACCGGTGTCTACAAATACACCGCCACCGGTGCACCTCTACCACGCGCCATTGCCTCTATCCATCAGAAACCGTTTTGCAGATGGACGGTCCCTCTTGGGACCCTAACATCACGGCTGGAGCTGTATTCGACCCCAATATTACCATCGGTGAGGTGTTCTGCAACACAATCGAACTGGTGTTTCTCTGACACTTAGAAGGCGCCTTGGAGATCGGTGTCCTGATATCCTATGCTCTCTTCGGCTTCGCAACGCTCCAGGCATACATATACTTCGACCGGTTCACAGAAGATCCTCGACCATTGAGATGTCTGGTATGTCTATGGAAAAGCAGCAGATAAACATGAATATAAAATTTCGCAGGTTGCCTTTGTGTGGTTCGTATACACACGGTCCGTTTAAGGGCCTCACCGACCGTTTCCAGGTGTTGCGACCTGGCACATGCAATCTGCGTTGGGCATACAATATACAATTTTACCATCTCGTATTACGGGCAGCCTGAGCACCTCGTCCGAGCCCCCGATTCTTTTACTGCTGGGACCATCTTCTCTGGACTTATCGCTCATTGTGGTAAGTGTCCAAGAGATACTTCATATTGTGGGTAATTAACACCAGCACTCCTAGTGCAGAGCTTCTTCTCCCATAGAATTTACCGACTGTCCAACAGCTGGTATATTCCTTGCCTCTGCTGGGGACTGTCATTTATTCGCCTAGTCTTCGCTATGGTCGCCTCCATTGAAGGAATCCGAATGGTAACTCTCGTGGACTACGAACAACACTGGGGCTGGATTTTGACGACAATTTGGGCTCTTGGCGCGGTGATTGATCTGGGCATCGCTGGTATCCTGGTGTATCTGTTCTACAAGCAACGAAGTAGTCTGTTGCCCAAACGGTTATACTTATTGTCAAGAATATCGTCCGAATCCTCATGCCGAATCTTTTCGTCGCCAGGACTGCTACGATTGTAAACAAGCTCATTCTGTGGACCATAGGTTAGTCCCACACAATCACTTCGTCTCTGCTTACGAATATTTTGATTCAGAAACGGGCATATTAACAAGGTGTGATATCACTGCGTTGAATTCGCTCTGCAATCCGACAATCAGCCTCAGCATTGCGGGAATCGTAGTGTTAGCCTGTGTATGGTTCTTTTCTTGTCATAATATCCTAATGATGTAAACTCCCGCAGTTCGTAACGATGCCGGATAATTGTATGTTATTCAAGCCTTAAGAACATAGAGAAATATTTTTTGATCCTAGATATCTGGCTTGCCTGGTATGTCGTCACAACAAGATGTAAGCGTTCTTCAGAATCCAACCTTGGGGAACCGTACCTAATTTTTTTCAGTATTTACCAACGCTCTATTCGCGAGGTGCGCATATAAACCAGGCGACATCGTCCTTGTCCTGAAGTACCCTAGCCTCAATTCACGCGCGGTGCTTCGCGCGATGAATGACTTCCGTGTTGAACTCGATCTTCAAGGTGTCGCCACATCCAGCCAGAGTCATGCGATAACAGTAGGTGTTTATTTAACTCTCTACAAGACAACGACCGCAAAAATAAACGTGCGAAAGTTTACTAGGCCTACACCCTTGAGCAGAGTGTCCGCCGTTTAGCCATCGCAGTCAGAAGATGGAGGTGAGACATCAGTTATGACTTATTAACCCGATTGACTAGTTGATACACTATAGAGTAAAGACGATAGGGGACGGCTTCCGGAACGTCGATATTAACGGAGATGGAAAGCGCGCGGGCCGCACAATCACGCATATGCATTAACCATGTATTGGCCAATGGTGATACATTCATGTTATAGGACAGTATGTTACTCCGACTGACCGGTAGAATTAATTCGAGAATATTTATGTAGGTGGAGAGACAGGGGTTTATTTGCTCCACATGCCCTTGGCAAACATCGCGCAGCGTGAGATCCAAACAGAACCAAGCGCGACAGGCTTGCTCTCACCATCACCTCCTACCATGGAAATCTCAAAAACGGTTACAACGATCGTCTCTCTACCAGGCGGCCCAGAACTGAATCCTGAAGACATTGACTGGGCGTCGGATCTCCCAGCCGGGCGGAAGCTCTTGGAATGGCTGGTCTCGCAAGTGCAACCCGAACTTGAAGACGAGCTGGATAGAACGGGCGTGGAGTTTTGGCCAATTAGAGCGGCGCTGTACTTCAAGTTCGCCCTTGTGACCCGTGTAGCACTTGGATGAACCCGTTTATTTGCCGTATCGCCCGCAAAATCGGAGGAGAGTAAAACACGTCGACGCCCGGCAATTTGCAGGTTCGGAGATCCCGGGCCTCCCGGCCACTTGCGATACAGTGCTACTAGGTCAATAGGTGCTACTTCATCATTCGAATCTGATGCTTTTGCGACAACGTCACGGAGATCACTTGGAGGAACGGTTTGATCAGTTCTCCGTGATCGAATTGTACTCACATTTATGTACCCCACCAGCCTTGGGCGCGCGGAAAATTCACATCATGGCCTGGAACTCCTTAGGATCATGCCACACCTCCCTATCGACTGATTCATACCGCTAGTGCATTTCGAGGTGTCTGGCTGAATCACTCTGAACCGCATATGTACCGAGACGGGCTTTGTTCTTCCTATATCTGGCGATCTCCATTTCGCGGCGTCTTATTCATGACGCCGCTGATATATATAAACCGTTCGGAGTTGCCGTGGTATTCCATAGCCCATCATTTGACGAGCAGGCGGTACAGAGTATATGTATTCTGCGGCGCCGACGCTTTTCGCTGCTCATGGCTGGTGCTGTATTCGACCCCAATCTTACCCTCGGTGAGGTGTTCTGCACACAATCGAACTGGCGTTTCTCTGACACTTAGAAGGTGCCTTGGAGATCGGTGTCCTGATATCCTATGCTCTCTTCGGCTTCGCAACGCTCCAGGCATACATATACTTCGACCGGTTCACAGAAGATCCTCGACCATTGAGATGTCTGGTATGTCTATGGAAAAGCAGCAGATAAACATGAATATAAAATTTCGCAGGTTGCCTTTGTGTGGTTCGTACACACACCCAGTCCGTTTAAGGACCTCACCGACCGTTTCCAGGTGTTGCGACCTGGCACATGCAATATGCGTTGGGTACGCATTATACATTTTTACCATCTCGTATTACGGGCAGCCGGAAGGCCTCGTCCGAGCCCCCGATTCTCTTACTGCCGGGATCATCTTCTCTGGACTTGTCTCCCATTGTGGTAAGTGTCCAAGAGATACTTCATACTGTGGGTAATTAACACCAGCACTCCTAGTGCAGAGCTTCTTCTCCCATAGAATTTATCGACTGTCCAACAGCTGGTATATTCCTTGCCTCTGCTGGGGACTGTCATTCATTCGCCTAGTCTTCACTATTGTCGCCTCCGTTGAAGGACTCCTAATGGTGACTCTCGCGGACTACGAACAACAGTGGGGCTGGCTTTTGACGACAGTCTGGGCTCTTGGCGCGGTGATTGATCTGGGCATCGCTGGTACCCTGGTGTATCTGTTCTACAAGCAACGAAGTAGCGTGTTGCCCAAACGGTTATACTTATTGTCAAGAATATCATCCGAATCCTCATGCCGAATCTTTTCATCCCTAGGACTGTTGCGATTGTAAACAAGCTCATTCTGTGGGCCATAGGTTAGTCCCACACAATCGCTTCGTCTCTGCTTTACGAATAATTTGATTCAGAAACGGGCACACTAACAAGGTGTGATATCACTGCGGTCGAATTCGCTCTGCAATCTGACAATCAGTATTTCCTCAGCATTGCGGGAATCGTAATGTTAGCCTGTGTATGGTTCTTTTCTTGTCATAATATTCCAATGATGTAAACTCCCACAGTTCGTAACGATGCCGGATAATTGTATGTCATTGAAACCTTAAAAACATAGAGAAATAATTTTTGGTCCCAGATATCTGGCTTGCCTGGTATGTCAACACAACAAGATGTAAACGTTCTTCAGAATCCAATCTTGGGGAACCGTATCTAATTTTTTCAGTATTTTCCAACGCTCTATTCGCGAGGTACGCATATCAACCAGGCGACGTCGTCCTTGCCCTGAAGTACCCTAGCCTCAATTCACGCGCGGTGCTTCGCGCGATGAGTCCGCGCCATCTTCGTCACTTCGTTACTTCGCGTAGCGTTGGGAAACTTCGTCACTTTGATGGGAATTGGTGAAAGTTCGTCACTTTGATGGCTTTCTATGAAAGTTCGTGAGTTGCTATTCCGGGCTTGTCAAGCGCCGACTCCTCGGCACATCACGGAGTGATGAAAATCAAAAGTTTGCCGAGATAGCCGGTTAGGTTTGGGTGAGGTTAGTGTTTTGATTAGGTGGTTTTGGTTAGAGGTTAGGGGTTTGAGGTTACTGGTTAGTAGTTAGCAGTTAGTGGTTAGTGGTTAGGGTTAGTGGTTAGTGTTAGGGTGAGGGATCTATATAAAAAAACACTCCCCGGCTTGTGTGAATGAACACTGATGGCCGGTGTTCCGAGGTCTTGAAGGTGCCGAGTTGAAGTGACGAGCTTTCACAGAAAGGAGGAAAGTGACGAACTTTCTCAGATTCCCATCAAAGTGACGAAGTTTCACGTACCTACGCGAAGTAACGAAGTGACGAAGGTGGCTACTACCCTCGCGCGATGAATGACTTCCGCGCTGAACTCGATCTTGAAGGCGTCGCCACATCCAGCCAGAGTAATGCGATAACGGTAGGTGTTGATTTAACTCTCTACAAGACAACGACCGCGAAAGTAAACGTGCAAAAAGTTTAGGCTTATACCCTTGAGCAAAGTGTCCGCCGTTTAGCCCATTGCATTCAGAAGATAGAGGCGGGATTTCAGTTATGATTCATGAGCCCGATGGACTGGTTGATATACTAGCGTAAAATGTAGAGTAACTATGAACGAGGTGGAGAGACAGGGGGTTTATTTGCTTCACATGCGCTTGACAAACATCGCGCTGCGTGAGATCCAAACAGAACCAAGCGCGACAGGCTTACTCTCACCCGACCATGGAAATCTCAAAAACGATTACAACGATCGTCTCTCTTCTAGGCGGCCCAGAACTGAATCCTGAAGACATTGACTGGGCGTCGGATCTCCCAGCCGGGCGGAAGCTCTTGGAATGGCTGGTCTCGCAAGTGCAACCCGAACTTGATGGAACGGGCGTGGAGTTTGGGCCAATTAGAGCGGCGCTGCAGGCCATAGCCTTGGAAGACGACGAGCTTAGGATGTACGTGGTCTTTGCCCGACTTTAGGTCCGACTTATGTTTGGCGCTAGGTTGCATGCCACCGGCAAGGGAGCTATCGGGGAATCAGGGCCCAGGGTTCCTTCCGGGTATGTGCCACCGTGGAGACTCAGGTATGCGAGAGCTACTCGCAGCCAATTGTATGTCTATTAACACAACCGAAGGGCAAAAGAGCACTACATGGGCGTTGAGGCATCTCGTCTGGAAACAGAGACCGAGGTTCTCAAGTCGCGACTCCATCAGACCAAGTGGGTTCTAATAGACGTATGGTTGACTCGATGACTTATCCTTCTACAGAATAGCCTCCCAGCGCCTCTCACAAACGATAAAGATTATCGCATCCGAACTTGAAAAGACAGACGACGATATCCTCGCGGCGGAAGACAGATTGTCCGAGCTGTCTCTCAATGTAATGATCAACCTGAAAGATCTTTCCTGTCGCTGACCTTCTCCAGGCTGATGCAGCAATTTTGGCGTCCGTACACAGCAGTTTCAGCGTCCTCGATGCGTTCGTTCCCAATAATGACTCCGCACAAGGTATTATTATAATCATTGATCGCGCCGGAGGGTACATACCTTCTCCTCTAGATGAATCTCCACAGGCAGGATTGCTCTCCGCCGCGTCATCCGTGGGCACCGCAATAACGACCCGCTTCCATTCACAAATGCGTGCCATCGACGCCGCCGCAAGCCGCCTCCCAACTCCATCCGAATTGCACACAGAGTGCGCGCGCCTGGATACCGCACTGAACAAGCCGCGTGCCGGCGCGAACAATCTCATCTCGCTGGCCTCCGACGCCGCCTTCAACGACAAGGTCAAGTGGCTCTGCCAAGCGCTGGAGGATCCCGACACCGGCCGGGACGCCTTGGCCACGGTGCTCGCAAAAGACCTCGAACGAGGGCGAGATCATCCGCCCGCCATCGACGTCAAGGCGGAGTTGGAGTGCGCATGGGCGCTGGACCAAGCGGGGCTCCTTGACGTGCGCGGCGCGGTCCTGGATGAGGTATGCTTTATTGATGTGATGGTTATGTGCCATTTGACGGTCTCCTTAGGCCATTGCAGCGTTCTCCGGCACCGTGCTGCCGCCCCTCACGGCCCTGCACGACGATCTCGCTGCGACCAATTCGTCCGCGCGCGAGGCACAGGCCCTTGTGCAGGCGCTACAGGAAGAAATCCAGGATGTCGTCCAGGACTTGCGCGCTGCGCAGGACCCGCACGGGAATGCGGACGTCCCAGTGGTGGATACTCAGGCTAAAGACGCCGAACTGCAAGCGGGCCTAGTGAATCTTCTGAAGCAGCTCAAAGGTAGCATATGTTCTAGTTTTGCTTTGTGCGGTCATTCACGGGCTGCTAGATTTACGGCCGCGAGACTCGCCTCCGCTGGTGCTTCTTAGTCAAGAGGACATCCTCAGCGAGCTGCGCAGTGTATATGAAAGGGCGGAAATCTCGAGACACCAGGAAGATGCGTGGGCCGCAGATCTGTTGCCAACTTTGCGCAAGCTGTACGTCCACGCCTGCTTAACATCGAGATCCGCTTAAACAAGTATCTTTATATGTAGGGAAGCTGCACATGCGCCGCTGCTGGATGTCGCATACGCGCACTCGCCTATGAACACCTCTCCGCCATTCGGCTTCCCTGTCGACGTCCAGGCCATCCAAGCCGGCGCAAAGACAAGTGCTAGTGATTTGGGGGATGCTGTTGTCAAGTTGCAAAAGGTACACTTTCCTATAATTACACTTTTCGATTTCTATGTTGACTCCCAACCGCAGGAAGTAAAAACACTAGACACTGATCGAGCCAAGAGACGCCTAGAGCACTTTGTGACCAAATGGGCCCAGTAATATCAATGTACTGTCTTTTTCCTGTCGAGCACTATCGCCCGGATTAGATCCGGCACAGAGACAGGGGAAAGACTCACAGAGCCTTTGCTTCGTCCGCCAGCCCCACAGCCTGAATGTCCGCGGGTTCGCCATCCACGCCGCAAACTCCATCGCCCTGTCCGGGTCCTGCACCTCGCACAGATCGACGAGCTTCTGCGCCCATCGGCGGAAGAGCGGTGCGTCCCCGATTAACGCATAGCTCAGGGCGATCTCCTCCAGGAACGGCACCTGCAGTCCGTGGAGCCCCTCCTGCTCGATGAGCGCAAGCGCGCGCCGGTTGGCGATGAGGATCGTGTCGTCTGCGCGCCGCAGATCCGTCGCCCACGGGAGGAAGTGCGGATGGTGGAGGTGCCAGTCGCGTAGCTCCTCGCGCGCGGCGTCGCTCTGTGCCACGGCAGCCGCGTCGGGGAGGTCGCAATGAACGCACGCGCACACGAAGCCGTAGCGCGCGAGCTGGGCGTGGCGGACCGCGCGCGGGGCGAGCACGTCGACGTACTGGTTGTGAATTTCTTCGCCGGTGCGGACGGGGCGTTGCGTGTACAGGGCGACGGAGAAGGACGCGAGGTCCCACTTTACCGTGGTGGCGAGGGTGCAGCTGGGGGCGCGCGCGGGTCAATTAGGCACGCAGGAGAGAGGGCAGAGGACGAAACCTGTGGTTTGCGCGGCTTATGGTCGGGAACACGCCGCCGTATTCCGTGGTAGCGGGGATCATCGCGCGCGGGGTGGGGAGCTCTATCTGGGAGCCGTTCGTCCAGACGATGCCCTCGATGGCGCCGCATTCTGACGGGAGCTTGCAATTGGCCAGGGCAAAGAGCGTGTCGCGCGAGGCTTGGGAGAGGCGGGGAAGAAGGGCGTCGTACGCGTCGGGAAATGGCGTGATGCCCGGGACAACTATGAGTGGCTGTTCGACGAGAATCATGGTGCCGGCTGGGATGTCGCGGATGGCGAACATTCCTACTCCCTTGCTTCCTGCGTCAGCGATAATAAAGGCGGGCGTGCTGGGCCCGGGTGGAGGTGGCTTGAGAACTTTGGGCAGCAGAGGAAGCATCGAAGGGTCGAGCAGCATGGCGCAAGTAGTTTCGTTTTCTTCCGAGTCCAGGAGAGGCATATCGAACACTGAGAATCCCTTGGTGCCGCTAGTCCTTGAAGGCGGGAGCTCGTCTTCAAGTAGCATACTAGCTTCAAGTGGGAATACAGAAAGGAATTGGATAGGGCGTTATCAAGCAGAGGCGGGCAAGAGGATCGACGTCAAGAACAACAAATTGGAAATTAGGGGTAAAGCGGCTGCTATTGGATCCATATTCGGAACCCTAACCTCACTTGTATCAAGGCCTATCCAGGCCAAAACCTTGATTCTCGGACCTACCATTGCTATTTGACTGGCACTTGTCAAGTCAAAATCCAAAATCTAATGTGGTTCGATCTAATACTTGCGCGCGAAACCATCGCGGC
This sequence comes from Mycena epipterygia, assembly GCA_029281465.1. Taxonomy (NCBI): domain Eukaryota; kingdom Fungi; phylum Basidiomycota; class Agaricomycetes; order Agaricales; family Mycenaceae; genus Mycena; species Mycena epipterygia. Next base: position 1,033,838 of record JARJCQ010000019.1, read on the forward strand.
ATTCACAGCTACCTGTCTGCTGCCAACATCCGCTCAAAAAGGCCATAGTCGATAGACTCTCCGCTGTCCAGGATCGACGCCAGCTGCTGGACACTCAATCCCACGCGCGCCGCGACAGCAACAAAGCCCGGCGAGTCGTTCCCTTCCAGCGCGCGAACACGGCTCATCGCGTCCACCGTAAACTTCAGCTTCTCCGAATAATCCCCGTTCCTCTGCGCCAGCCGCATCCCAGAGATCTCCAGGATCGACGCGGCCTCGACCAGCCCCTCCTCCTCCGCCCAGCTAATCAGGTCCCTCACACGCGCGAGCGACGCACCCTCCGGGAAACTCAACTTGGGGCCCCGCATGGCCGCGAAATACGCCGCGATCGCCTGCCGCCTCGTGTCGCTCGCAGCGGCGCTCGCCGGGGGGAGGCTGCACGCCGTGCACGCGCACGCGAAGCGGTACCGCGCGCTGAGGTCCGCCTGGCGCTGCGCGCGCGGCGCGACGAGGTCCGTATACCCGATCATGATTTCCTCGCCCGCCGCGATCGCGCGCATGGCACACAGGCGGCCCGCAAACGTGCGCGTGCAAAAGTAGTAGTGCGCGTTCGGGACGCAGCTGTGGTTCGCACGGCACAGGTGCGGGAAGAGCGCGGGGAAGAGCTGCGTGGTATGCGGGAGCTTCGTGGCGAGCGCGTTGGTGAGGAGCAGCCCGCGGATGGGGCACACGTCTGCGGTCTCGGGCTGCGCGTTGTGGAGGCGCGCGATCGAAGCCTGGGTGGAAGGGGACAGGCCCGCGAGGGCGGCTTCGTAGAATTTCGGCTTTTGGTCGATGTGGACGTTCATGGTGGGGTGGGACACCCAGACGGGCCGCTCGAGCATGATGATCTCGCCCCGAGCGATGGAGCGCCGGGCGAACATGCCAACTCCCTTGTCCTCGCTAGCGCGGATAAAGAACGGAGGGTCACTGGGAGGGCAGGGAAGGGGGTCGTCCCATAACGGCCACTTGGCTATGGATTGCACGCCTTCCAAAGAATCGACAAAAACGATGTCCGCGTTCTGGCGTGGGAGAAAAAGAAAATACGACGCGGAGGGCAGCCTGTAATCTGGAAGGACGATGTGCGGGTTTTCAGAATACAACCGACAAGTCTCAGAAAACTGGAATCTAATATCTGAATGACGGCCGGTGTTAACCTAGTGATTCTGAACAGATGTACTATAGACTTACTTGAAGTACTGTCGGTAATGTCGCCTTGAGCCATCGAACATTGCGGCGGGTCCAAGCGTTCAAGCGCCCGACCAACTGGAGACTCTTTGCGGTCGGCGTTTAGAAACCCACGTTTCATTCCAAAAACCATGATGAACGGAGAGAGCGTTGGTTCGGAGGGAGATTGAGCTGCCACAGTCAAAAAAGCCCTGGGTTCAAGCTATGGAAATCCGCTCCAAATTTGATCTCACGCTGGGCACGTTGCGATCGGGATCTAACCTTAAACTTGAGGGTCGCAATGGCGTGCCGTTAGAGGTGCAGGGCAAGGATGATTTTGACGTCAATCCGTTTGAAATATCACACGAGCGGGTCTCCCATGTGAGGGCATTTTCCAAGTTTCGCGACTGCAGACTATATTAAGATACGTTCATCTATCGACCAAAGTCAATAGCCGAGCATCCAAATACACAAAAAAATCACCTCTCAGATGCGCACTGGATCGTGAACCGGCGATGACGATCCCTTTCCGCTACAGAACCCCCGCGCCCGTCCCCCGCTCAAAAAACACCGCGCCTCCGTCCGTAAGTTTGTACTGCAGTGCTGAACTCCTCGGGAGCAGTCTAACACCATTGCGCGGCGACACACCCGGACCCGCATGCAACGCCACCTGAAAACAAACGAATCAGGACCGTACAGAACGACCAACAGCAATCAGACTCACCTGGCCGCTGACCGCGCCGCTGCGCCCACTCGCGAGCGGGAGGACCTCCATGTGGTACGTGCACAGCTCGCGCAACTGCCGGAAGACGTCGTCCAACACTGGGGCAGCGGTGGGCGGCGTCAGGACGTGCTGCCGGATGAGTAGCGTCGCATTGACCTTTGAGTGGCTTGTGAGGGGCGGTGTATGGAGGGGGAGGGAGAACAGACCTTGCGGCATGCCGCGGAGAGCGCGCGACAGAAGCGTGTGATGTCCAGGACGGAGGAGAAGCCGAGCCAGTCGAGCGCGGCGAGATCGTCCACGATTACCAGTGTGTCGTCCGCACCGTCCAGCGCAGATACCACGGCGTCGAGGACCGGACGCAGGGGCGCGCCGGCATCTGGAGGATTCGTGATGCGTCCGAGAACATCGATGAAGAGAAAGGCGCCAGATGTGGACTGCTGGTCAAGATGCAGGTTCTAGACGCGTCGAATTCGGGTGAGGTTATGGTGCCTTGGACCCGTAGGCACATACGGATTTTGCGGCAATGGCTTTCCAGCGGGCGAGGTCTTCAGAAACCGAGAGCACGATAGCTTTCTTGGGATGCTCAGACTTTTTTTGGCCCTTGAGGTGGTCAATGAGACTGCGATGAAGAACAAAGTCGGCTGGGGAGGACAACTGGTCTGTAACGAGTAAGAGGATCCCAGCTGGAAGATCGAAAGGCGAGAACATGAAGGAAACTTAAAAGGTCGCGTGCTACTTGAATTTGGTACTGTTTGCCGTGGGCCTGCCTTTTTTTCCCCTTCCTCTTCCGGGGAAGTCGCTCATCCCCCCGGTCGCAATTTGTTCAGCGACAAATCGATTTTCTACCAATTTGTCTCTCGATATTAGGCGCCTCGCACCGCTACGGCGTGTTTGACACAGTAGCCCCATAGACACGGATCAAAGATATCGAGCCCAAAACAGGAATCCTTGAGTATTGGCTGCCCACCAGGAGAAGCCTCATGCGCTGGACTAAAAAAGCCACGCGCTAATCTATCTATTCATTCCACCCCGTTAGGCGCCTGTGGCTCTGGAACGATGATAGACTCACATCCAATTTCTCTCACTTCATGCAAAATTACAGCGCGTGCGAATGGACAGAGAACACGCTGCGAGTGAGCCGAAGAGTAGTGTAAAACCCGGCGGATGAGGAAGGAGAATCTCCTAATGTGCGGTATGCATATTTTGTTCCGCGAACAATCATAGATTTTGCCTTAATTAGATTTGCCTGTGGATATTTTTTCAAAACCTTTCCACGGTACTTGCGTCAGCAGAGAACTCCCTGGAATTTTAACACCCAATATTAGTACATTACTACAGCGTGAAAGAGCCGGTCACGAGGATTCCAAAGGGTTACAAGTAATACGAGGAGTCTAAACAGCAGACGGTTTGCTCATTTGGGTGGGGACGGAAAGTGGCATCGGCCTAAACTGTTTGTAGGTTTATTTTTACTGTCGTGGTTTTTTAGAAAGTGGAATAAACACGCACTGTTATCGAATGACTCAAGTTGGAGTGGGCGACGCCTTCAATTCCAAGTTCAATGTCGATATCATTTATCGCGCGAAGGACCGCGCGTGAATTGAGGCTAGGGTACTTCAGCATAGTGCGGAAGTCACCCAATTGATTTACTCACCTCGCGAATAGGGCGTTGGAAAATACTGCGAAGAAGTTAGGTATGGTTGCCCCAAGATTAAAGGTTGAATTCTGAAGAACGCTCACATCTTGTGGTAATGATATACCAGGCAACCCAGATCTCTAGGACCAAAATTTATTCCCCTATGCTGTTGCGAGAGGCTTCAATGACATACGATTGTCCGGCATCGTTATGAACTGCGGGAATCTACATCATTGGGATGTTGCGACAAGAAAGAGAACCATACGCAGGTTAACATTACGATTCCCGCAATGCTGAGGAAATACTGATTGTCAGATTGTAGACCATGTTCGACAGTGATATCAGACCTTGTCAATGTGCCCGTTTCTGAAGCAAAATATCTGTAAGAAAGAGACGACGCGACAGTGTCGCACTAACCTACGGCCCACAGAATGAGCTTATTCACAATGGTCACAGTCCTGAGACGAAAACATTCGGCGTGAGGATTCGGACGATATTCTTGACAATAAGTATAACCGTTTTGGCAACACGCTACTTCGTTGTTTGTAGAACAGATACACCAGCGTACCAGCGATGCCGACATCAATCGCGGCGCCAAGAGCCCAAATTGTCGTCAAAAGCCAACCCCACTGTTGTTGGTAGTCCACGAGAGTTACCATCCGGATTCCTTCAACAGAGGCGACAGTAGTGGCGACTAGGCGAATGAATGACATGAACCAGCAGAGGCAAGGAATATACCAGCTGTTGGACAGTCGGTAAATTCTATAGGAGAAGAAGCTCTGCACTAGCGATACCGGTGTTAGTTACCCACAGTACGAAGTATCTCTTGGGCACCTACCACAAGGGGCGACAAGTCCAGAGAAGGTAATGCCAACACTCAGAGAATCAGGAGCACGAACAAGGCGCTCAGGCTGCCCGTAATACGAGATGGTAGCAGTGTATATTGCATGCCCAACACAAATTGCATGTGCCAGTTCGCAACACCTGGAAACCGTCGGTGAGGCCCTAGACCTTAGACGGAACGGGTGCGTATACGAACCACACAAAGGCAACCTGGAAAATTATTTAGTCATACAATGTGCTGCTTTCCATAGACATACCAGACATTTCAGTGGCCGAGAATCTTCTGTGAACCGGTCGAAGTAAATGTATGCCTGGAGCGTTGCGAAGCCGAAGAGAGTATATGATATCAGGACACCGATCTCCGAGGCACCTTTAAAGTGTTAGAGAAACACCAGCTCGATTGTGCGCAAAAGACCTCACCGATGGTATTATTGGCGTCGAATGCAGCAACAGGCATGGTGAAAGCAGCACAGATCGTCAACTCGGGCGCATATGCGTATATATCACACACCGCCCGCACTTCAAATGATCATATCCCGCGATTCGGGTGTTAGATAGCACGAAGCACATAGCAACTTCCTAGTGCGTGCCATTAGTTTTCTTTTACCTGGGGTCCTCAAGTTTATTTTCGGCGGTCTATAAAAATCGTCAGGAACAAACGCAGTCGAATTAAAGCGATGTCTTGTAATGCCAAAATACCGCGCTACGAGTGCTTGACTCAGCCTGAGTGGACACGGCGTGTAAACGTCGAGTAACCGAGGCCACGGCGTCTGGAGAACGAAATCGGCTGGGGAGGACAGTTGGTTCTGTAATGAGCAGTAGGATTTGCCGGGGGAGTTTGGTCCTGCTTGCGATGGGCCTCGGCCTTTTTCCCAACGCTGCCCACGCCGATGTTCAAGCGTGGCGAACTCGATTAAGACAGAGACTCGCGAAGAATAGGCTCGGCCAATGAGTAGAGAATCAAAAATATCGAAAATTCCCCGAGTTTTTTACTACCACATATTGTCTGTGGCTTCACAGTGCGCGTTTGATATCCCCATCTAGGGTACACGGATCAAAGATTTCAAGCCCAAAACAGCAATCTTGGAAAGGTCCACAGACTCACGGTCTCTCATGGTTCCCCAGCAGAGAATTGTAATGCGCGCTGGAGTCACGACAACGACGCGTCACTTTATCCTCATCCTCGATGTAGGGCACCGGTGGTCTCTGGAACAACATTATTGTTCTATTATATTCAGGTCCATGACAAAGAGGAGCACGGGAGGGCGCTCGAGGGCACTCACTGTTCAGAAAAATACCACATAGCACCGCCACATTCACCCCGCACTAACTTGTCTATGCTGGTCCCTGGGCGAATGTGCAGTAACCCAATCTATATGTTTCCGTGCCTTCATGGCTCAGCGGATATCATGTCATCCAAGCGGGCTTTGCCGAGTGATTATAGATGACTGAGGGTTCGAATCCCTCTGGGTGCATTAAATGCTACGTACATTCATACATATCACCAGCTTCTGGCTGAAAAGAGGCGGCGTCTATGTTTGGCTGCGGGGCAGGGCGGGGCGGCGTCGGGACATTGAACAGTGAGTAGATTCATACACATCACCAGCTCCCATGCTGAGAAGAGACTGCGTCGGGCTTTGATTCAGGGCAGGGTGGGACACTGAAACAGTGAGTACATTCATACATATCACCAGCTCATTGCTGAGAAGAGGCGGGGTTTGACTTCAGGGCAGGGCGGGCAGGCGGCTGAATTCAACAGTGAGTACATCTATACACATCACCAGCTCCTGACTGAAAAGAGGCGGCATCGGGGTTTGTCTTTAGGGCAACAGAGAGTATGGCTGCGGGCGGCACGGGGCGGGAGGAGGTCGAGTTAAAAGGTGCGTAAATCCGTAAGTACATACCTCAGCTTCACAGTGAGTGATCAGTTTTATACATTCAAGTTCTCATATATTGCATGCAATCCGAGTCACAGCGCACCGCCCTCACGCATAAGGAACGTAATGGAGCACGTCGTCGGTCGTCACCACGACCACGACACCGCGGTGGTCGTCGAGCGCAAGTGCACAGATGTCACGCGTCTCGATCGGCATCTGCAGCTCGTGCACCGTCGCGGCGCCGCATAGCACGTCGTAGCGGGCCAACATCAACTTCGGCGCGGGCCCCGGCGGGGGCGTGTCCGGCAGTAGCCCCCCCGACTCCGAGGGCGGGCGCGGCGGGTCGACGAGCAGCACGACCGCGCGCCCCGAGTTCGCGATGACGATCAGCTCCCACGCCGTGCCAGGGTGGCCGCTCAGTGAGCCAGGGACGGTCACCGTCTGTGCGGGGCGCAATGGCACTGCGCCGACGGGGCGCGGCCAGAAGGTGATGTCCAGCGAGAGCGGGGGCTCGGGGAGGCCTGCACGCAGCGCGTGCATGTATGCGACGGAGATGGTGCTGCGCCCGTGCTGGGGCTCGGTCGAGAGGACGCAGTAGTCGGTGAAGTGCGCGCGGTCACCGGGGTCGTCGGGCGGGGCGGGGATGCGCGCGACGTGGCTGCGGCGGACGCTGTAGTCGACGTCGGGGGACGGCGCGGAGTAGGCGAGCAGTCGCTGGGGGAACTTGTATACGAACGCGGTGCGGAACTGGAGGGCCATAACGTAGACCGTGTCGTCGATGACTGCGGAACCCATAATGTGCGAAGCCTGCTGCATGGTAGGCGTTCAGTGAGCTGGAACCGAGGGTATTGCACGCAGGGGAGACATACTAGATCCGTCATGATGACGGTCGAAATACTCGGGTCGCTGATATTGAAGCTCTCCACTTCGATCGCACCGCTCGAAGGCCCGCGCGCAACACCGACGATAGAGCGGTTCATAAATATGTTTGAATACGCATAGCCTGGCTCTAATTCGCGCTTGAAAATAATGCTAGTCGACACGGGGTCGACTGTGGCCGTCAAGATCAGGATCCGTCTGAATAACGCAACCAAATTAGTTTCGAGAGGAATAAGAGATAGGCCACGTAACTGGTCGTCGACCAGAGCCGCTACGGTGAACCTGCCGCGCTCTTCCAACGGAGAAGACATGTCGATTATGCGGCCGACGAACACAGGTTCGCTCGATCTTCCCGTTTTCAGATCACGGCATATTAGCGTGCCCTCTTCCAGCGAGTGCAGCATGATCCCGTCGGTGCCCGGTAAGCAGTGGAGGATGTTGTTGTGCACCCCGCACTTTAAAGTCCTCACAAGACCCGCGACCTGCGGAAACGGGATGTCCCAGTTGCGCGCCAAGCGCAGAGTGTGCAGGGCAAGCTGTTTGAGGCTCTTGGCGGTGTGGGTGGCGAGATCCTCCGTAGACGGGCAGGGGAGGGGTTGGGATATTTGGGTGGTGCGGAGTGGTTCGAGCCAGAAACTGTGCTCTTTCGAGAGGGTCTGGAAAGACTTGCAGACCTGCTACGCGTTAAAACAAAGATAGAGAACTGAGAGGTTGCAATATACCATTGACACGCATACGACATCGCGGAGACTGAGAGAAGCCACAATCTGAAGAAGGATATCCGATGGGAGGCCCTCGAATGAAAGCATCTTGGGGGCAGAACAGGGGAATCAGTTCAGTATCTTCAAGTTGGTTGAGATCAAAGATAGGCTTGGAGCGCCACACGCGGCCCAATGCGGGAATAGATTAGATGTTGTTTATCTCAATTCTAATATACTATAGCAAGCATTACACGATAACAAGCTAATGTACATATCATTTCACGAACAGTTTCTTCGATTTAAGAGGGCGGGCAGATCCGACGCGACCCGTCTCATCCTGATACATGCGATACGCCTCGCGGAGGTGGTCAGGCGACAACGGCCCCGTCTCCCCACGCCGCGCTTGAACCGCCCGTGCTATTATAGTACACGTCGTCAGCGCTAAGAGCCCCCGAGCACGGAGCACGCACCTTTCTCGACAATTTCCCCGACAAAGACTTTGGAGAACCCGGCGACGATCTGGGCGACCGGGGCCGAGACCTGCATGCCGCTCGTCTGCTGAATCACCTGCGCTGCGTTGGCGAAAGTGGATAATGCCGCTAAAATAACCCACCTTTCTAACAGCCTGTTTCGGCAGCGCGTGCCGTCGATAGGCCTCGAAGCGTTCGTATTGCATTGGGCTCAGATTTTCCATTAGAACTCTAGGGAAGTAAATCTAGTTTAGCTACAGATCGAGCAGAAGAAACAACTCGCACTTGAGATTGTCTTTGGATTGACTCTGCCATGAAAGTTGAGCAGAATAGTCGTCATCTGCCATCGCCGGTAGCAGTTCATCGTCCCCTTCACCGTCCTCATCTGCACCAACGCCCGGGACACGGGCGGCCGGCGGTGGGGCACCAGCGGGAACGATTGGCGCTCCACTGAGACCGACTAGCCCAGTTGTGTTTAATGTTGTGGAATACGAAGACCCTGCAGTGTACGACGTCGGAGCGGGCATGTAGTTGGAGCTGTACGACGGCGTTGTCGACGTGGATTGATACTGCTGCTGCAGCAGCATGCTGGAAGACGCTGGCTGGTATGTGTACGCGGTGCTCGGTCGGTTATTGGCAGAAATACCGCCAGTTAACAAACTGCCTGAGGAGGCAGCGAAAGAGGATGTGCTTGCTTCTCCGGATGCAGAGGTGGTGCCAGGCAGGAACTGGGGGCTTGGTGGGACAGGCGAGTTCTGCACGCTGGACGAGCCTGCGGGTTTTGGACCACGCTTTGCTCCTGTGGGGGTACCGCCTCCCCGTGGGCGACCGCGAGGTGAAGGGGCATTCATGGACGGGCTGTAGGGTGCCGGACTTTGAGCAGGGCTATAATGCCCGGAACCAGATGCTTCGTTCATGGTGGACTCGAAAGGAAGATGATGTTTGCGTATGTTGAGCTGCGGCTTTGAGCGCGCGCCGCGAGTCCTTGGGCTGTAGTGAGCAGAAAAAAAATTAAACCGCTGCAGCGACGCGATTTATGCATACTGAGTATTTTTTTTCTCTTTATCCAGCAGTCGCTTGGAGAAACGGCGCGCAAGCAAAGCGGTCACGGTGTATCGTAACGCGTACGTGACGGCGTGTGCATTCTTCCGCAAACCGAACTTGCTCTGCTCGCTGGGCGCCTTCGCCAGAAGATTTGGGCTTCTCGCTGGCCTGCTCTTTTACTGCGGTCTTTACGTGGCTCCACCAACCTTAGGACTCCATATTCGGATCGCTCGCGCCACTGACTCGGACATAAATATTGGCGACGTGTCTTGTCTGCTTCTGAGAACCGCTCTCGTGGTCTGCATCTCTGTACTTTTGCGCGTGGACCAAGGTAAGCAATACGAGCCCTCGTAGTATACTCGACGCTGACTGACTTTCTATCACAGAAACTCACTAGTGAAATGGTAGCGCTGCTCGGCGTAATCGGATGGGCATTCGTCCCCCATCATGCCACAAAGCAGGCCCTCCGGGCCCTGCACTACGCCTCCGCTACCTTCCTCGGCGTCCCGGCACCGGCGGCGGGCACCTTCGAGTACCAGCGCCACTACCGCTACACATTCGCGGTAGTCGTGCTCGGGTATCTCATCTACACCATGATCCAAGGCTCCAACTCCATGCTGCCGAACTACTACGAAATCCTCGGGGTGGCGCCCACCGCCGACGAGACCGCGCTCAAGCTCGCGTTCCGCCAATTTGCCAAAAAATATCACCCAGATAGAGTGGGGCCTCAAGGAGAGGCCCTATTTATTGCCGTTAGAGATGCGTTTGAGGCCCTCAAGAACCCGACCGTTAGATTTGCGTACGACAGGTGAGCGCGTACACACAATTGGTGCATCGCTCGTAACACATATGCTTTAGATTCGGCCCCGACGTGCTGAAATGGACTCAATGTACAACCACCGGACAATATCTTCGCCAAGGCCTCACACAGTCTGTCGGTTACCACATTGTCGCAGGCGCCGTCCTCGTTTTCTGGACCGCAATAGGGGAAACCAGCCCTGTCGCCTTCGTCAGTCCCATCCACTCCCAGATCTCTTCCAATTCTGACTCCCGATATTACAGTGGCGCTACCTTCTCTATCTATCCCTCTTCGCCTCCGAACTGGCCCTCCTCCTCTCCCCGTCGCCCTCCCCGGTCCCGTCATCCCTGCTCCTAGGAGCATTTAGACACGCAGCAGACGCCCCAACGCATCGCACGATCCTAAACGTGCTCTTTCCCCGCCGCGTCGCATACCAGCACATTCTCTTCCTGCACCAGCTCTTCCTCTTCCTCAGCATCGCCCTCAGCCGCGTTGCGCCGCAGTTCTTCCCCGACGCAGCCAAGGTCACGGAAGCCATGACACACCGGCTCCTCCAGCTCGTCGGCGCCGCCGACCGCGAAGCGTCCCAGCTCCTGCACACCGAACTGCACTCCATCCAGCCCGCGGCTGCGGACGCGGACGCGCGTGTCCCCCTCGTGCGGCTGCGCCCCGTGACGCAGCCCGCAGAAGAGGCGATGGACGCGCTCTCGGCGGAGATGGAGAAGATGATCATCGAGGCGGCGGTGCGGCAGGACGGAGGCCCGTTCAAGAGCGTCTGGGAGGCGGCCATCGAGCGAGGGCGGCACCTCGCGGAGGCGGTCGCCATCGCTCTACCAAAGACCCCGACGCCGATGAAGAGCAGCGGCTTCGCGTGGGGGAGCCCTGGCCCCAGTCCGCTCAAGGGGACGCTAAGCAACCACAGCAGCCCGGCGAAGATGCTGAACGGCGGGCCCCGGGCGAATGGGATCGGGGGCGGGCGGATGTCCCCCCCGCCCCTGCCGCCTTTAGACCGGCCGGGCTACGTGCGCGCGCGCAGCGTCAGCTTGGTTTGAGCTTCCCGTTCGACTACTGCTATATGTCCATGTACCGTATGCACTGTATCATCGCCTTACTCAAGTTAATCTAATCCTTCTTGTTCGAGTGTTTTTGTTTTTTTTCCATTAAAGAGTCTATTGGTGGGTATGTATCGATACAATGCATGCATGATTGCGACGGTGTCGTGATAGGGGTGTCTCGCCGGGAGATATTGTGTGTATTGCCAGGCACGGTTGTACGGCATCGATACAGTAGTACGAATAATAATAGCAATCGCGGATGTCGTCAACCGGCGTGACGGGATGGAGGGGTCGCAAGAGGGGCGTCGAGTGCGGCGACGTCAGGGCGTGACAGAGGCAACGAAGCAACGGGTTGAAGTTACACGCTAAACCGGTTGATGCTCCCGCTCTTGTGCTGTGCGCCGTCCCACAACGAGACGAGGAACGTACTGCGCTTCTCCTCGAGGTCCACGGGGAAGTCGATCGCCAGCTCGTCGTCCGACTCGACGGGCCGCCGCGTGAAGGGCGCGGGGAAGAGCCGGTGTTGGACAAGGGCCATGATAGGGCTATTACATATAGAAGCGTTAATGAAAACGTTAATGAAACGACTTTATTTTAGGTGGGGAAAAACGCACGTGAGACCCAGGGACGCGATGAGGAGGATGCGGGTGCGCAAGGGTGCGGTGTAGGGGTTGGTGAGGAGGAACTAGAGTGCGGGGAAATCGGAGTCAGATGGCTGTTGAACAATCAAGACAAGAGAATACGGACGGCAATGTGAGACCCGTTGCGGTCAAAGAGGAAGCGCAGACCGGCGCTCATTCCGTCTTGTCTGGCCATGATAAGGTCGACGCCGAGGGCCGTGAGGAAGGTCCCGATCGAGGCGCAGCCGAAGAGCTACAATGCAACAAACGTAAGCAAGGTGCCGTGCCTTGAGGGAGAAAGGGAAACGCACCAGTCCGTAGCGCTGGAACCAGATGAGCGAGAGACCCGCCGCCCCGGCGAACACGGCGACAATGACCCAGTTTATAGCGTAGAACTGCGTCGAGGAGATGAGCAGGCCAGGGCGCAAGAGGACGATGCGGATGCCGAATGCAACGCCGCCGGTCATGCCTAGGAGGGTGATTCCCCCAAGGCGTGCGATCTCGAACACGCCCAGCGCAAAGCCAAGGCAGAACAACACGATGATGATCGCGGTGAGGAACCTGCGGGCGGAATGAGCATTGTAGGATACAGGCAAAATGAAGACGCACAGGTCCGCAACGCCCGACCCGCTAACAGAGTTGATCACCGCTGCCCAAGTGCAGACTGCCGATGCCAGACCAATGCCCATGCCCGTCGAGAGGCGCCAGCCGCGGATGCCCGCGCACATCATGGGGATGCCGAGGACGAGGGAAAAGCCGATCCATATCAGGGCGGGCGGGTCGAAATTCGCGCCACTGCCGTCGGTCGCTGGGCCCTGCTTTATGAGGGCGCCGTTGGGGTCGAAGACCTCGATTGTGCCCGTCTCATTATTCACGGTAAACGAGGTGCGGGGCCGGAGAGAGCGCGTCGTCGGGGATGCGCGCGCGAGTGTGGAGAATACAATGAGGAGCAGCCAAAAGAGTGATGCTATCCGTAGGCGGACTACCGCCATAGCCAGGAGGGTCAAAGCAGGATGTGGGAGGTGCTAAATTTCGTTCGGAAGGACCAGCACCACCGAGAAAACCAAAAGTCCAGTTGCAAATGCGCAACGGGAAATTACAAGCGAAGGAACCCGAAAAATGAAATGCCTGGGGGCGGAAGTGGTTGAGAGCCAGAACAACAAGCGAAATGCATATGCGCGTGGGTATATAAAATAGTTACGTACCAATAAGTACCGCATGATGGTACGCTCGTTGTTGTGGTTACTCCTCCTAGTACCGTTTTCGGACGCGTTGGTCTGATCGAGAATTCGAGGAGATCGTGATCTGGAATGATCCGGCGGTGATCCTCAAGCCAACTGACTCTGAGCGCTGAAGCTCAAGGCTAGCGCTCTCTTCCACTGCAGCCAACTACATGCTAGACCCCACAGGAAAGAAGGCAAATTTGGATTTAAATTGGTATTGACGTGGACGGCATTTCAAGTGCGGTTGGTATGTTGCCTGAAACCTGGCCTGGCGACTGCTCCTCGTCGCATCGAGCAATTCTTTGATCATAAAACTTGAGAGCGCAATCAGCCTGCTGAACAACTGGGGTAGATACTTATGAATGACCTTCCGAGCGTGCGGCAGAGGTTGTCATTTTGTGGGACTTCATTGAAAGATCCAAACATAGCAGCATTGAATTAATACAATCTAGAGCGAACAAACTAGATCGGAACGCGCGCGTACAATCTGAATGCAAGAATATCAGTAACGTTGCATCAAAACCCACTCCAGATAAAGAAAGGCTCAGCGCTGTAAAGCAGACTCATACGATCTCATATCCGAAAACACAATCCAACAGCGGCACACCGCAACCATGTCCCGTCGCGGAGTTTGCACAGCAACAACCGTAACCCCAGGGCGCCTGCCTATCTCGAGCTCGGATGCTTATAGTGGGGTCTTTCAGCAATTGTGGAAGGCGGTTCGTTAAACGTGTCATTCGGTGCGACTTTCATTGAAAGATGATCAGTGCCTAATTACAACCCGGGAATAACCACATTGAACCCGAAATATCTAAAAGAGAGAACGTCAGTAACGTTGCATCAAAAACCTCCTGAGAGAATGACAAAAGGGGGAAAGGCTCAGCGCTGCAAAGCAGACTCAATACGATCTCATGTCCCCAAAACCCAATCCAATCCCACAGCGAAACAGCCCCAGCCAATTCATCGCCGTCTCCGTCGCGGAGACTGCACCGGCCGTGTATGCGCGTAACCACACGCCACGAGCGTGTCGCTCGAGCTCGGACGCTTATAGCGGGCACGATGGATATACCGTCCGAATAAGATAAACCACATCTAGGGACCACCTGACGCAGAGTTGTACTTTTCTGCGCAGGCTCGGCTGGATGGACGAGGGACGCAGGCTCCCGATGTGTGACTCTGCCTTTGCTGCCGGGCCGTGAGGCTCGGGGCGCGGCAGCCTAACATACAAAGAGTCCGAATGGGATGTCGGTCCAGCCTTACGATGCGCCGCGGGAGAGCTCTGGCGGCGCATAGAGAACTTGGACGCGTCGGGGTTCAGAAACCGAGAAGAGGGATGGAAAGGCGGTTCCGGTTCGTGGATTGGATTGGATTGGGTGGGGTCGACCCTTTTACTAGGACATCTTTGCGAAAGAGATGGGATTGAGAAGAACGCACCGTTAGCCTCGCGAGTTTACTTGTCGTCGACGTTTTCAGCAATGAAGGTAAGTGGCTGTGTATGTGCCAAATAGAGCCAAGTCCCGCGGTGATTCCCGACAGGATTGAACTTCAGAACCCGCCTCCCCAATTGCGAATCTTGCAGTCGGGAAACTGGAGTCTGGCACGCCCCGCGGAAGAAGACATGCTGCGAATATATCAGACCCTGATTTGCTGTCCATTCGCCGTCCTCGTATACTTAGCCCAGCCTCGATAATCAGCTCGAGCACACCGGGGATCTGACAGTGTTTCTGCTCAAGCACTGCTTTTGAGTTGTTGGGCTCTCTCTCTGCTCCCGCACCCTTGGGCTCTACATAAATGCGAATCGAGGACATTTTCCACTAAGTCGGATGAATTTTTGACTCCGTTCGCTTCTCCTCTGAGCTTTCTGGTAGCCTCCCCCGCCAGATGAGCACCCGTACTTGGCAGACCCTGTCTTACCAGGACTTCTGAAGAGGATCTTGCCACCGAGGTATATCATGTGCTGATTTGGGCTCGAGCTACGAACCTAAGTTGTAACAGTGCCATATTGGATGAAATCGAGCCGGACCTCGCACGCTTGGGCTATGACCTCATTATTGGCGTCCCCACTGCCAAGTTATCTTTGAATTCTTCTCGTGCTTGGCTCATAGGAGCGGCTAATCAAGGAATCAAGATTATCGCGCCGATGCTGAATATCACAAAAATGCACTCGGCAATCCACTCAACCGGATCTCTACAACGCTGTCTTTCTATCGCGCGATCTTATGCCACAGTCGGAGCAGTCGGTGGCGGCACCAGACTTCTCGAATCCATTCCTTTGCGCATGGAAAACCTAGCCAACACCAGCATCATTTATGCTGCCCCTACTCATTTGACCTTTGGTACAGATGCACTGTTGGGAAAGAGCGAGTGCAGTGGGGCTACCAAGGAAGAACTTGCACGTTTACGACTTCTCACCCCAGCTGTGAAGGGCTTCACTACCATGAAAACGGCGACGGCTATGGAAGAGTGTATGGCTGCACTCGTTGCTCAAGACTATATTGAAGAAACGGGGTTTGGACGGTGCGTACTATCCTACAATTCAACACGTATTAAATGATCTTTCAGTCTAATCCGCCATGCGCTTGTGGAGAAGATATGGGAGAGTACTATCGATGTCATCGCTCTGGATCTCATAAGAGCTACCAAAGACGGTTATGTTCTTCGAACTTTCTGTCAAGTTGGAGGTTTTTTTCTTTGGGTTCCGGCATTACTGAAAATGATCTAGTGGGCCGCCGGAATTATAGCTCTCTCTCCTATCAAATCCGAGTCTCTCGATTTATTACAGAATACGATAAATCAGCTTCCTTCATTCTTCGAGAAAACAACCAATCCACTTATACCTCGCTCTCTCCTGGTTCTACTGGGGGATGTTGCAAGCTCGATTTACCTGCACGAGCATGCGATTTGGGCTCAGAGCCACGGAGAAGCGCGCGCGGCGGTTGATTGGGACAAATTTTCCCACTGGATCCAGGAAGAGAGCCTGACTGCAGCCGTATCTGCAGTCCGAGTATTGGGCACTGCCGGCGAAGAACGCATAAAAGATAACAGAACGTACGTTTATCGCAATGCGAAATTGTGACCATGTTTCCGCCGTTTCATAATTTAATCGCTCGTTTGCTTCGCCGTCCTGAGTCAGCACTGTACTCAAGGAGTTGTGTCACGGCCTTTTTACATGTTCCCAGAGTGCTGTTCGAACGAATGGAAGAACTGGGTGAATGCCACCGTGGCCAATTAGGAAAGACGTTCACACTTAGTTATCCAGGACCCACAAATCAATCTCATCTAATTCGATCATCGGTGGTGGCCGAACATCGGACAGACACACCTGGTTTCCATCATGTAGGCCCTCACCGAAACATAGATAGTACGAATGATCTTGCACAACAACCGGAGCAGGACAAATCCCATAAGAGAGATCGGAAATGTTTTCCTGTGATTGAACAAGTTCGATGGTTCAATCTTTCCGTCCTTGTCCTGACGCGGGCCGCTGGTCGCTCTTTTACTGCCTCTTCGTGGGATAAAAGATCACTTATATTTGCGTGTATATCATTCTTTTCCAGCGTCCGGTGAGATGTTTTTGGATGAAACGAAACTTGGAAAATTCACGAGGTTTCTTCTCAGGCGTCACAGCAGGTTGAAATGGTTTTGTGTAGTGGCCTTTGTCGGTGGAGGAGTTTCCTATTATGACTTGGGACGGCTGTGAGTTGAGATAAAAGCAGGGGTAGCTGACTCAAAACAATCCTACCTCATCCACGCGACAGTATCAGGTTTGTCGTTTTGACATTCATGAATAAACTGGAGCCGCAAAATTCTTGAAAACCAACCCAGGGACGGACAGCATTCTTCGGAGGTATATATATATCAACCGCCCACAATGTACGCGTTTCTTGTCAGCATCCGAGTCTCCCGCTGAATATAATCGAAATGAAAGTTGTTGTCCATGATGCGGGTAGGAGTCCTGGAAGGAGGTGGGCCTCCGCCCCATGGTGCTGTAACACCCGCACAAGGTACCCTCCCCAGGTGTCAAAGTCGAGGTTCAGGTTTAGGACCGGACGAGCGGACAAGGGGGCTCCGTGGACCGTGGGAATGCAGTGGAGATTTGTCATCAACTACGTGGTGTCCCAAAACGTCGATCTACACTTTGCGCTTTTCGTTAACCTCCTTGCTGCGCTGCAACCATGAATCTTTTCCGGTTACTGGGTGCGTGCATCTCGTCTCTTGTCGGCAGATTCATCAATTCCGTTAGGTGACTTGTCCCATTTGGCTTCAATCCTCATTTTGCTGCACAAAATACAAACGACGCGTTCATGTCGAGGTCAGCCAACACCCATCGCCGGCCGTCTGCCGCAATAGCTGAAGGACTGCCCAGGTATATCGTTCAAAACCCAGGCCCTGTATGCCGGTGTTTTCGTGGCGCGCTACCTCGACTTGGTGTTCCGCTGGGTTTCACTCTACAACTTCGTCATGAAGCTCTTCTTCATTGCAAGCAGTTGCTACATCCTCTACATCATGCGCTACCGTTTCCGGTGAGTCTTTTTGTTCTGTTCGAGTCTCGGAGTCAGTGGTGACCTCTCACCAATACGCCACAGACCAACACACGACCCCTCGATTGACACGTTCCGCATCGAATACCTGCTGGGGCCCTGCGTCGTGCTGTCCCTGATCTTCAACTACCACTTCAACCTCACCGAGATCCTGTGGTCGTTCTCCATCTTCCTCGAGTCGGTCGCAATTTTGCCCCAGCTCTTCATGCTCCAGCGAACGGGCGAGGCCGAGACGATAACCACGCATTACCTCGCTGCGCTCGGCGCCTACCGTGCATTGTATATTCCCAACTGGATATACCGGTGCGTGCGACTTGCGTCCCCGTGTGGTCCACGCTCTGTGTACTGACACGTGTCGTCTCCCAGATACTTTTCAGACAACGTCGTCGACCCCATCGCAGTGACCGCAGGGATCGTCCAAACGGGGCTGTACATCGACTTTTTCTACGTATACTTCACCAAGTGCGCTTCATCACTTTCCCGGTTTTCCACCTCTAATCATCTACAGAGTCCTGCAGGGCCAGAAGTTTGAGCTTCCTGCATGAGTGTGCACATCATTGTATTTATGGGACAACGCTGCTCCACGGGAGGCCTGGATGTCTGCTACCTCTGGTGTACATGTCTGGTCCATTAATAGAGCTGAGTACGCACGATATAAGGGTGCATTTTGCTTCTGGTTGAGCGCCCTCTGCATGTTCTGCTTTCCTGTTTACTTGAATATGAATCTCCTAATCCGTTAAGATCAACAACAGTGTACTATTTATCTTAGCTTCATGCAAGGTCAATGACTGCCAACGATAGTATGTATGTATTGGAAAGTGTATGCACCCCCTCCACCTGGACGGCGAACCTCCCATTCCGGCAGTCCTGGCTCCATCTCATGCTCCACCACCCGTTCGCAGCCCTTCAGAACGTCCCGAACTTCCTCCGTCTCCGTGCGACTGCTTATCAAGAGTCGTACATTCGGCGGAAATTGCGCAGAGCCCTCGACCAACAGGCGTAACACTTTCTGCAATGTATTCTGCTCTTCGAGCGCCTTCTCGGCCTCCTTCCTGTGGTCGCACCACTCAAACCCGTCGAAGAGGAACACGACTTGCTCTGGGGCGGATGCTGCTTCAGCGGCAAGAGCAGAAGCTCCTCGGACTGCTCCTCGAGGCGTTCGAACTTGCTGAGCAGACCAGGATTCGCCCTGATGCGCGCTGTAATGTCGTGCGTACTGTGCCGCGAGCTGCGCCGCGAGCGACTCGAGCACGAGCGCAGGGTCCTTCTCGAAGAAGTTGCCGCCTAGGTTGTGTGCCTCAGCGAACTCGTCGAAAAGCGTGATGACCATGCTCTTGTCGCAGCGCGCCGGGCCACGGAGCCAGTACACGTTCTTGCTGTCTTGAGCCTCCGCCCAAGAGTTGATGCGCTCGCAGGTCGCCCGGTGCTCCTCATCCTTGCATCCGAGTCGGCACCACCCTGTGGTCTCCATGAAGACGCGGTTGAGGCGATCAAGCGCTGTGTGCGTGCCGCTGTTTATACATGAGCCCACTGAAGCGTATCTCGACGGGAGATGAGGCGCACCGATGTCGGTTATACCGCAAGCCACTTTTACATACATAATGTTACCTTCAGCGACAAGGCTAAGTCCAGGTGTTCTTGCGACTTGATGAGCCGCTCATACAGGTCTTCGAACTGTTTCGTTTGCTCAGGGGTCCGCGCCACTCTTCCTATATAAGCGAAGAGACAACGCAACCCACGAAGCATAACCTAAGACCCTACCCAAAAACTTGACTTGCAGAAAGTGATCATAAATTGCGTGCAGTCTCCGATAACCGTGACAATCTCTACCAGCGCCTGCTCTGATAAAGTATCGGACTTCAAAGACGACACCTACTTTACCGTGCTGTAGATGCCTCGATCGTCTTGATTAGCACCATCACATCTGCGTCCTGCTCGATCTGCGCCTTTACAGACTGGGGTGCGCTCCTCGGTTAGGGGAATGTCCATAAATGCAATGGATTTACTCGCCTTTGCAGTACTGCGGATGATCCCCGCCACCGCGGCGCAGACGGGCTCGGGCTTCCAATGCGGTTAGAAAGTCATGATTTTTGCTTTTAGTGGCCCCCATGAAGGGCTCTACGATGTCGAGGATGCCGCCTTGTATCTCGCCGCATGCTTGGGTGACAGCGTCTTGGAGTTTTTCTTGAAATCGCACGCGCTGGTTTCCGCGCCCTCCGAGGTCAGCTCAGCGGCTTCCACTGAAGAAAGCGCGTGGACGCTCAGAGTGAGGGCCCCGAACTCGGCGTCGGACCCGGTTTTCACTTGTGCGGCACAGAGCGGGAGGGTGATGGTCCCTCCCGGTTCTTGCATGTCCGACAGCTTACTGAGTGAATACGACGCCGTTGGCGCCAGGTCTCCACCACGAGGGACGGTACCTCAGCTCGAATGTGCAGATCATGCATGAGCGGGATTCTAGATCGCAGGAATCAGAATACCGACGGGCGGAGACTCCTGCCAAAATGCATCGTGCGGCGAATTCATACCGGTCTTCAGACGATCCTTGCGATCGGCGATCCTGACGAGGACGTATGCGCACGGGGCCTTCTGAGCACCGTGGACCGAAGACAGTTTGTTTACTGCATCGACTGGTACGGTATCGTTCTCTATTCGAGTAGGGGAAAGACGTATGTCCTTCGACTCACTGTGAAATTGAATGCGTCTAGATATCTGTGCAGGCTTGCTACGAGCGCGCAGTCGATCAGTTGCATCACCTTGTGAGCATCCAGCTAGAATTTCAACGCACCGATCTTTGGCGACCGATATGGCGGTAGGGCAAGATGGGTGTCCGCAGAAAATAATCGCTGATAAGGCTGGCTAGGACCCAGGGTCTTCGATGATTTTGCGAATGCATACGATGCTGTACATATCCTACCGCATTGCGGACACATGTCCTACAGCTTTGTGGGCGCAAAAGAAATGGGAAGAGCCTCATGATAGATCCATAGTAAATTTCCAAGGGCATAGATAGATCCCAGCTGAAGACGTTTGGTGCAATGCTGATATATTGCCAATTGGTACAAGCATTCCTGCAGGACCCGGAGCTCAAGACAGTCCAGATGATGGCGACCAGGGAATTTGGCAGGATTCAAATCAGCGACTCAGACTCTCACTGGGCTGCAGTTTCTCGCCCGACCGGAATGACGTCGACGGAACAGGGAAACAGCCAGTCATTCGGCATGGGAAAATGGGTTTGCGCAGCAATTCCAGAGGACAAGATAAGAGACTGGAACTTGACACCGCTGCTTTTTGAGGAGAGGCGACGGTAAGCGTTGTTGTTGAAAGAGGAGCGTGGGAATGCCAATTCAAGTTCAGGGGACTGATCCCACCATCGCACTCAGACTGCAGTAACGGGAAGGAAAGCATGGCGAGAGTACTACGGTCTGACATTTGCGTGCACTGTGCAACATTACTATTCATCGTACATGTATGCATTTTTCTGTTGAAAGTCTCTCTAACGACATAAATAACAAGATAGCTACAGTACATTACGCGCGCGTACTTACTAGTCTAATTTCGTCGTTCGGCCTCTCCTTCCTTCCGATAAATATCTATTAACGACCGCCATCCTGCCCTCCCACTTAATTCTCGGTATCCTCCCAAACGACTCGCGACCGCCCTGCACTCGCTGCCTTGAGCTTCGAGCGTTCCCGCCATGCCGCGAGCGCACTGAGGAGGATCGCGACGAAGCACGCAATGGCAGTGAGCCCGAGTGTCGCAACGTAGCAGCTACGCCCCTCGAGGCACTGGTGCGCTACATTGGCGGCGGTGCTCTCGCCCGGCTCATGCGCGTCGAGGTTCCGCCCGAACGCGATGGAGAAGAGGTTCCCGCCGGCCAACGGCGAGAGCGAGAGATAGCCCCAGTTTTCGGAAAAGTGCACTGCGGCCGAGGGTTATGGTTAGTTGCGGTTATGGAATGAGGAGCGGAATGGCGCACATAAGCCGAAGAACTCGATGCACACTGTGGGGAACAGCCCGAATATGGTGCCATACGCGAGCCCGACGAGCGCGCTCGCCTTCCACAGGTTCGTGACGTCGTCGATCTGCGCAGCGAGCAGCTGCGAGGAGAGGAAGAGCGTCGAGACGAGGATGAGCGAGTACGACCGCGGCCAACCCAGCCGGTTTTTGACGTTGTCCGAAATCAGGCCTGCGTGGGTGAGTTAAGGTGGGATCAAGGAAGGCGGGCCACACACCGATGATTATGCGGCCAGCGAAGTTCATGATAGAGATAGTGGACACCTGGGTAGCCTGCCAGCGAGACGCTTCACCCTCGTCGTAAGTCGGGTTGCCTTTGGCGAAGAGCGCCTGTGACATGGAGCCGACGTTGTTGATGTCTGCGCGGACTCAGCATCCAATTCAACTTGGACTTGAACGCGACTTACACATCAGTCCTGTCCCGCTCACTGTGAAAAAATATGTTAATTGCATCTGCAGGGAAGGAGGGACGCACGTAAAGAAAGAGTCAAGAAAAGGAGCCAAAAATCAGGGTTGAGCCACAGCGCGCGCCCATAGATGTTCGGGCCTTCGATCGCGTCCTGCTTGCTGCGGCTGAGACTGCGGCTGTGGGACGTCGTTCGGCTAGTCGATAGACTACGTGGTGGGCTTAGTTCAATCCCTCTTGCGTCTGAAACATACTCTTCAGTGGGGCTGGGGGGTTCCTCGTCAAGAAGCGGGGTGTGGCTGTCGTTTCCGTGGTGGAAGATGGTGGCCTCTGCCTCGGCTGCGACTGCCCCAACCACAGTATGCTCGCTACCCTCGGCGACCGAAAGTGGGACCGCGCGCACGAAGAAGAACCCGATGGCGGTCGTCAGCGCGGTGCCGCAGGACAGCAGAAGCAGGAACGATGACGTGTCACCCGGGAACAGGATGTGCGCGAGCGTCGAAAAGAAGAATGCGGAGAGGCCAAAACCAGAGAGAACTATCCCCGTCGTCGTTGCACGCTGAGAAGCCGTGAATGAGTTTATTGTATTGCAACTGTAGAATCAAAATGCGCGGACGCACGGCTTTGTCCGGGAAGGATTTCGCAGTGGAGTTGATCGCGCCCGTGAAGCCGGCATTTCCGCCCGCGCCCGTCATGAAGCTGCACGCGATAAGGAGCCCCATGCTGAGGCTGGATACAGTGGAACCGGCTGGGACGCCAGCATCGTAAAAGTGCCTGATACCGGTGTATCCCAGAAACAGAAAGAAAAAGGAGAAAGCGAGAGGTATACGGGGTCCCCGCGTGTCGACGATTCGACCCCAGAAAGGCCCGCTGCTGTACACGCCGACTGCGCTCGCGATCTTGAACACCGGCTACACAGAAAAACAGACAAGTGGGCGCACCATTTGCCGCAAGACCAACGATGTTTAACTGCGTATGGCTTATATTGAGGCGGGCAGCGAGTTGCGGGGAATACGCTGCAATTTGAAAATGTTAATAGCTTGCTGTCATCCGAATCTGGATCGGGAAGCTTTACCAGAGAAGACCTTTGGATACGCTCAATGCAAAGCTAATGTTGATATTCACGAAAACGCACGTAGTTCGTTCCCGATCCCACTGAAACAAGCAGAGATGCGAGTAGAGTTGTTATCCGGGGCACACTAAGCAGAGGAGGGACGACGGGATTTTGGGGAGCCATTGGATGCGGCCAGGAGCTACGCGAGAGAGGAAAAGCCGCAGGAGATTGTGTATTAACTGAAGGGCCACGTCGGAACCATACAGCGGGAAGGCAAGGGAGAGTTTAGCCGTGATAGCAGATTTGTAATCTCTAATCAACGTGTCCCGATTCCAAATTTCTTATCTTCAACGTCCTGTTCAAGTTGGATGGTTCATTTGCTTGAAGCTCAGCCCAAATGACCTGAAGCACACCGCTATGCAGGCGCTTACGAATGCCAGTCAAGCAAAGCACAGGCACAAGTATTATATTCAAGCTTCACCAGAGAGCTTGCACAGTGGCACTCGACGCTCTCTACGGATGGCAAAAATGGCTTTTGCCGTAAAGTGCTTCCCACATTTGTTGCCATACGTAGGGAGACCGTTTACGAGGTCTGCAGAGAGCTGAGTCACCAAAAAGCCCTACTGGAACGGAATTCAAGTCACTGAATTGCGAATTGTTCAGCCAGAAACTTTTGAAGTACACACATTTTGACTGCCAGGGACTGTGAAGCGACGACTCGGATGGATACAATGCTTCCAGAAGGAACTCGCGACCCGACCCCAGTGCGAGTGCTCCTGTGCAGCATCTATGTCTGTATCAGCTCGCGGATCGACTAAACGAGGAGGCGTCGGCAAGGTCTGTGTCTCGATTAAGATGGCTCGGGAGCAGCCAGGAGCTCTACGCACCACGTCTCGCATCTATTACACGAAACACATCTCCTTGTCCTTGTGTTAAAACGCCAAGCCCAATTCCGTCTGTTCCGAAAGCACGCCTTCCACGATGCCGGAGAGGGCGGGTGCAAATCCGTCTCCATCTCCATCGGACTCCGAGCGTATTTTCATCAGACCTTGGGCAGTCTTCCCAGCTATATATCTCTCCCGGGATCCTCTACTGTCCATCAAAGAACCGTGTTTAAGTTAAGGCCTATACTCTCACTCCACATTCGGCTTACAATTGCCCGGACCTATCCTGGTGCCTGGTCAAGAATAATCCAAATATCCAAGAATACTCAAGTTCTAAATCCACGGACGGACCGAGGGGTAAATGGCTTGTTTGAATTTCGAGTCCGTCTCAAAGATCCTCCCACGCCAGTTTTTAGTTGAGAAGTATAACTTGCTGAATATAATTGCCATGTTGAAGCCTTCGTGCGTTTGTTAAAACATGGGTGTCGAATCGAGTTACAGCATTCAATGATGTTCTTACGCGAGAAGGTTGCAAAGAAAATCTCGGAGTAATATTCGAATATTTGAAGGTGGCAGATGGACAAGACTCGAGTTAATTCGAACCAACCGCAATCATTTCAACGCACTTAACTTTGAGTCGGTACCGAAAGTGCTTGCTGACACAACGCTCAAATGACGAATTTTATTCCCGTCCCGCCGTATAAGAAGAGGACTACAGGCTTGACATCTGTAATCAGCGAGTCGGCAGGCCGATAGTTTGAAAAAGTAGTTACAGTAGTGCCGTTCAAAGTTCCCACTATTTGACTTCCTGGTTGGTTCTTGTTTGATTCCTTTTTACAAATTTTGACGGGGATCCCTGCCAAAGTGTGATGAAAAGGAAGTAAATAGGGATGTGTTTGAGACGCTAGGGTCGCCCTTTTTGCGACCAGGAACTGGAACCAAGTAGGAAAGTGTTCCTCGTTAAAAATACCGCCAAATCTCAACCAGGAAATCAATCAAGAGAATTAATATTTTTCGAGCCAGGGGCAACAGTTCAACGTTGTCAACGAGCGAGGCATGAGTTCATTTGTCGAGGAATCTGTCTACGAGAGACCAGGGGAACAGCTGCGCCTGCCTGATTCAACCCTGTAAATCTTTCCGACACACAATTTGAAGGACTTTCTTTATCAGAAAAATCACCCTCCGCCAAGGTACTAACCACAATACTCACAGGTCTATCGAAGTTGCATCCTAAGTCATACAGACGTAGATAGGTATCATATTTTGTAAATTTGTAAAAACCTACGCGACGCCCCACGCGACGCCAATCACTCATAACGTGACCGTGTGTCTGTCGTGTCGTCACATCAATTCCGTCACGCTTTACTGCTGGAAACTTTCGTTGCGGCCTCCTCTATTCGTGCAGCGTTCGCCTGAGGTGCCTCTGGCTGGATACCACACGGCTCCATTTCAAATGATATCGCGCTGCAATTTCCTGTCGCTTTTTCTCTTCACTTTTTCCCTTTTCCTGGGGCTTGCACATGCCGCTGGCGAGGATAAATCGAAGATAGGAAACAGCACTATTGAGCGGGTGAGTCCGTTTTCACCTTCTCGTGGGCTGTTGCGATCCAGCACCTCCTTCTGGGCGCTTGTGCTATGAATGCGAGTGACTTCGACTGCCGAGCACACGACTTCCCGGCACCGACGAATAGCCGCTTTTCAGACACTCATACTGTGTTTTTCAGACTGTACAACTCCGCACGCACTCGCTGTACGCACCCTTCATAGACCAAGACCTCCAAAACCGGCGCGTCCTTTCGATCATGCCACTTTCTACTGCTCTAAACATATTATAACACAGGTGGTGGGACTTTGGGGCTGATTCATATATAGTACGTACATTGAACTCCTTGCTTTACACGCACGACTGACGAGGCTTAGAACACAAATAAGCATGTCCGCCTAACGCAGCGGCGGCCATCGCAAATGGTAACTATTACTCCACACTGCTCACTTCTGCATACTTATTCGACCTCAGGGATGGCTCTGGTCGCGTCTACCTCTTACAGCTGCCAACTTCGTGATTGAAGTGGAATTCAAGGTAGTGTTCGACAACGACTCGGTCGATATTGTACTGAATGCTCGTGCAGGTCTCGGGCGATTCGAGTCATCTGTTCGGGGATGGAATGGCCATTTGGTTAACGAGAGATCGCGCAACCCCAGGGCCTGTCTTTGGGAACAAAGGTTCTTAATCATCCTCTGCAACCGTCGCATCGTAACATTACTTCGTTTAGATAACTTCGAGGGTCTCGCAATCTTCCTCGATACGTGAGTCGTTTCGTGTAATGGTCCGTGGTACTTTTTGTGAAACAGGATTACAGATACGCCAATTCACGACATGGCTATTCTTTCCCGCGGATAAGCTCAATGATTGGCGATGGAAAGACGAGCTACAATTTTGGAAACGATGGGGATGGCCAGGACATCGGGGCGTGTTCGGTATATACAGAAACTCTTCTTCCGCAGTATAGATACTAACACATTCGCAGGCCAACTTCCGGCAGACTAATGTTGCCACGAAACTGAAGATTACTTACGTGAAGGACAAATTCTTGGATGTGAATTAATTCCCCATCTACCGGTTATTCGTCCTGATTGTTTCTCAGGTCAAAATACAGTTCAGAGCGTGTAAGTCTCGGGAAAATAATAGCCAGGGCAGATGATGAATGTTTTTTAGGGGATGAATGGACTGATTGTTTCCGGAAAGACAAAATCTCTCTCCTCAACGCGCCCTTCCTCGGGTTCTCTGCGATGACTGGCGACGTCTTTGATGCACACGAGTGCGTAACCTTACCCTCACTGCCCTGCGGTTTCTGATACCAGTCGCCCTTCCTACTAGCATCATATCCGTAACGACTTACTCCGCCGTCCTTTCGCCCGAAAGCGCCCAGCGAGACAAGCCAGGTTCCACCTTCTTCTCCCGTGCACCGGACGGCAAGGGAACCTGGCTCGGGTTCTTCTTCAAGCTGTTCCTCTTCGCGGGTGTCTGCGCTGGAGGGTATTACGGATACGAAGAGTACAAACGACGGAATAGATATGGAGGCGGAGGGAATTTCGGCGGTCCCATGATGGGCCGAGGAGGAGGTGGGGGCTATGGAGGTGGGTACGGAGGCATGTACGATAAACGCTACTAGTAGAAGGTATCCTGTGAAGGGTCCAGAGCCGGTCTACTTAATTTATGAGGTTTGTGATACGATATCAATCAGTGCTGACTTACTACCTTTTCGGTGTTTGTGGACTCTCCATCTCTTCTTCGACCAAGAGGTGCTCGTGATCTGGATCGTGGCCAACGTTCCCACGACCCCCCCCCCCCCAGAATAAGGAAATTGTTTGGCGAGGACAAACATCGGCCCAAATGCCGACAACCACAAACCACTCAATACACCGCAGGCGGGAACATGGGTTGGATATGAACATGATTCTTCATGATCTTGGACTAATGGTACATTTTTGACAGTCGTTGGGAATATTTTGGTCGACTTTCGGACATTGCCGGACTCGCTCGCGTGGCAAGATCAAAGGTCGTGATCCAGAAATCAATCACCTCTTGTCTTCGACCGCAAGGGCATCGCATATCTGTCAATCGATATCAGCTACCTATGACTTTGGTTACACCGTTCTCATGTGCATGCGCGTTGCTGGCGGCTGGGCGTCTCATACTATGGCGGCGTTCCCTGGTTCCCGGACGCATTGTCAGAATTTTCACCCCATAAGGTCCTGAGACGCTTTCTATTGGGCCATATAAGAGCTCAATTGGCTGGATTCAATTGCATGTATGATAACCTTCATCTTTCCATGCTGCGCTAATCCCAAGAAGTTAGATGTACCTCGCTCCAATCTTTGATTGAAGCAGCCCGGTAGCCCGTAGCGGCAGTTGCCTCATATACCGACGGTGAGCTGCTCACGGATGTTGACACCAATGTTCTACCGAGAGGTCAAGTCCATGACGGTGACCCATAAAAATCCCCCGATTGACCCGAATGAGCTGCTCACGGAAGTCGACACCAATGTTCTACAGAGAATCGGTGTAAGTCCATCGCACTCTATGACGATGACTTATAAAAACCCGCCGAATAACCCGAACCCGAATAACGTCGGCTGATTGAGGAGGTGCTGATTCAAGTTTCACTCTAAATTTGCCTCTTCGCAGCGTCAATCTTCTTGGAGCTCTCGGCATAGTGTCATATCATCGACACGTCTGGAGATCCCGTCGACCGTGTCTTGATCCGACCCATGCGTGCCTTGCAGCTGCCAGCAACAGTCAGCAACTCAGTCCCGATACCCGGTCTTCTTACCAATTTTCAGTGCTACTTTTACCACTTTGGAAGACTTCTGCTCAATCCTTGGAGACCTACTATCAGTGATCGCTGCTTGATATTCCAATTCAATTTCTGGTTGTTGATGGACCGTTTTTGGGGTTTACTTACTATAGTTCTAAGGAGCAACTCTCGGCCCACTCTCCCGCCGCCTGATCTGGTCGTCAGTTCAGCGTGCACCTGATCAAGACGTATAACACAGTCAGTAATGTCAAATGTGTCAAAGTAGAGATATGAAAGGCCAAACTTTTCGACCTCCGCTCGATTGACTATCATGGCCTCCAACCTCCTCGTTTTCGTAGCTTCTGCCGCGGCTCTTCTTTTCTTTTTTCTCCGGGACCGTCGGGCAAGATCTCCGTTGGCCAATATTCCAGGACCGCCGCCCGTCTCGTTGTGGAAAGGCGTGTAAACCGACCGCGTAGCCGTTGTGTCAGTAATAACACTCCACTAGGAAATCTTCCCCAGATTTTCAATATTAAAGGCTGGGACTTTCCGACATACGTTACCGCCAAGTATGGTCGCGTTGCCAAAATGCATGGCCTCTTTGGAGTGAGTCCCAATTTCTTGGTTAGCTATTTCGCAATCAGCTTATGCCGCTATTCAGAAAGAGGTTTTGTATGTCTCGGATCCCAGAGTCGTGCGCCGTGTCCTTTTGAACTTTCCACCTCCTCCGATGGTCGTCGAGTACGTCCTCCAAAATCTATGATCTGCGCCCAGGTTCTGACCCGAAATAGGAGCCACAATTTAGTCAACGGATCGGGTCTCTTGGGTACCATGGGTAAGGAAGCTGATTCGAGAGACAAATTTAGCTGATCTCCTGATATTTGATATTTGTAGGGGATCAACATAAAAAGCAACGAAAAATGCTAAATCCGCTGTTCGCGGTTAAGCATTTGAAAGGGTTTACCCCAATGTTTTTTCAGCTGTCACAAAAGGTCAGAGGACAGTGCCTAGTTCAAGTCGGATACATGGTCTAAATGAAAATCAGCTTCGGGACACCTTCCTTTATGATATTGGAGTTGAGGAGAAGCCGCGGATCATGAATATGCACTACTGGGCCTCCCGGCTTACCCTGGAGCTCATATCGCAGGCAGCTTTTGGAAGATCTTTGGATCCTTTAAATTCCGAAGACTCGGCACATCCTTACACAGTCGCCGTCCGTGCGATGCTGTGAGAGAAATTTCGAGTACCTAAGTCCATCCTTGCTCACCAATAAATCAGACCAGCGGCGTTACCTCTATCCGTCTTCCGGCTCACCACACCTTACCTCAAATATTTCGGGACCAAGGGGCTTCGAAGATGGCTTGTTCACGCGCTTCCCTGGCCCGCACTCAACGAAATGGGAAAGGTTGTAGATGTCATACACAATACCGCAGTTTCCACCTATGAAGAGAAGAAAACCATTGATTTGGATGACCCGAGCCATAAGGACGTCATGTCTGTTCTGTGTAAGATCTCCCTGAATTCTCTTCTCCGCTGTTAATGTCTGCGTTTTAGTGAACGCCAATAAACGGGCGTCTAAGGAGGATCGTCTCCCAGAGAACGAAGTTATATCCCAAATGGGGTATGTAAGATCTTCTTCAAACAGGGGAACTTCTGACTGAGAATTCCCAGTACCATTACGGCCGCAGCTCATGACACGACACCAAATGCTCTAGCTCGCATTTTCTGGCATCTGGGGCAAAACCAGAGAGTTCAAGACAAACTGCGAGCGGAAATCCTCAGTGCCAGGCTCGACCTGAATAATCCTGATACTGCGCAGCTCTACGAAGACCTGATGGCTCTACCTTACCTCGACGCAGTCCTCCGGGAAACATTGCGGCTCCATTCCCCAGTGTCGATGCTCCAGCGGCGGTGAGAGATGTCTGATGATATACGTGCCTCAACCGCTTACACTTGACTCCCAGCGCGAATGTGGACACCACTATCCCGCTTTGGAAACCCATCATTGGCGTTGACGGGACGGAAATCACCACCTTGAACGTCCCGAAGGGAACCGACTTCATCATGGTCCTACTCTTAGCCCATCGGGATCCAGAAATCTGGGGTTAGACGCTGTTTCTTTCTTAAGAATATGCATGATTGATTGATGGTAAACCCGAAGGCGAGGATGCTTTGGAATACAAACCTGAAAGATGGCTGGCTCCGCTTCCCAACGCTGTCGGGGACGCCGCATTGCCTGGTGTCTACTACCAGCTGCTGCCCTTTGGCGGCGGGTTCAAAGCGTGCATGTAAGCGGCCGTTATTGCGCCGTAGCTATTCTGAATCTCAATTCGTTCCGGCAGTGGATTCAAATACGCCGAGTTGCAAATGAGTGCGTAGCCTTTTTTCTTTGCCGTGGATCTTAATCTAACGCAACGGTATCCTCAGAGGTTACTCTATACACCCTCCTCTCCGCCTTGAAGATAGAGCCCACTGACGACAAAATCGTGTGGAATATGCATATGGTCGCCACACCAAGCGTCGAGGGCGTCAAGGGATCGCAGCTTCCAATGAAAATTTCTGCGTTGTAAGATATATACGTGCGCTCGATCTGCAATAGCAGAATCGGGCGGCGGACAGGGACGTGCGATATGGGATGTGTGCAATATGTATATCGAAGACGGAGTTTTCTTATTCATAATAGTTATTGTAACGCTTATCGACATGCCTTCTGTGTAACTGTGTCTGAATGTTATTTGCTTGGCTCGCTGTATTATCAGCTTGCTTCGTCAATCGCTCGTTAGCCGACGGAGGCATCGTTCAAAGACAGCGAATTCCCAAGCGAATCCTACCCCCTGCCGATGCCAGTCCTGCCAGTGCCCTGCGCGCGGCTACGCCAACCCCGGCATCGGGACAGAACAAGACAGAAACCTCACCAGCTGAGAATTACCAAATCAAGCCAGTGGAGGTTACATTCTCGATGGAGCTCTTCTCTCGCGAACCTTTACCCCACGCGACACCTGAACTGAGCCGACTCCTCACCCGCGTCCATACCTCCTCTCCACTCCCACGCTTCGCTCACTGACAATGGCGTGAGAGGACGAAACGCTTCAGTCGATTGAGGATATGTATCTACTTGCAGGGATGTGAGAAATGCTATACTACTGACTACCTATGCTACTGACTACTAATACTAATGCTACGTAAAATGCGGGCCGTGGATGAGTGAGATATGCAAAAAGAGACAACGCGCAGACTTCGATCCATCTCCGTCTTTCACCCAAAGACAGACAGACAGAACGGAGGAGCCGCGCGCCGCCCGATGAGGTCGTGATGAGGCGTAACGGTGGGTAAAAAAAACACGGGCAAAAAAAAGGGTAAAACACTAAGGAGGGACGAGGGCGGGGTCGGAGAAATACTACTGCTACGAAAAGATCCGGGTGCAAGAGACGAGGGGGGGGGGTAAATAACGGGAAACAGGCAGAAGACAGCGGGGGGAAGGGGGACA
Source organism: Mycena epipterygia (assembly GCA_029281465.1). NCBI lineage: Eukaryota > Fungi > Basidiomycota > Agaricomycetes > Agaricales > Mycenaceae > Mycena > Mycena epipterygia. The sequence continues at coordinate 1,065,575 of JARJCQ010000019.1, forward strand.
TAAAGCTGTTGTACAGTTACAGTACATCGTGTTTCTTGCTGGCTCTAGACGCCATAGCGAGTCGCGAGGCGTTCCTGGATGGGCTGCGGGAAGAGCGCGATCTGGGCCGCCCACGCGGCGGGGTCGTGCTGCTTGAAGCCCTGCAGCAGCGTCTGGAACATTTCGTTCAGTTCCGGCGACGGTTGGTTCCACCGCACGATCGAGTTGCAGAACCACAGCAGGCTCTGTCGGGGCGCGCGTGAGTACACATCATCCATAGTCAGTAAGCGGACTGTAGATGCGCACCTTAGCGATGCCCGGCGGGTTCGCCTGCACGAGCGTGCAGAAGCCGCGGAACGCCGAGTCCTTCTCCTCGTTGTCGCGGATCTCGTACAGCGCCTGGCACCACGCCTGCGCAAACTCGGGCAGGTGCGGCGCGACGAGGTCCGGGTGCGTGAGCCCGATGCGCCCGATCGACACCGCCGCGTTCTCGTGTAGGCTGCGCGGCGCCTTCGGGTGCAGCAGGATCGGGATCAGTCGCGCAATCAGCGGGTTCACCCACTGCTTGAACTCGGGGTCGTCTACAACGCGTCAGCAATCGCGCGCGGATACAGAAAGTAATGAAACGCACCCCGACCGTAGCGCAGTGCGACCTCGCCGACGGACCACGCCGCGTTATTCGACGCGCTGATAAAGTCGTACTTGGGTTCCGGGTCGAGCTGGAGCGTCAGCTCCGCCATGATGCCGGGCATGTGGGGGCGCAGCAGCACGAAGCAGCCCATCGCCATGTCGCCGACGAGCGCGTACGCGCTCTGCCGCACGGGCGCCTGCGGGTGCTTCAGGCACACGGTGAGCAGCTGCAGCAGATTCGGCGTGCTGTTCGTGATGAGCGGCTGCAGCTCCATGCCGAGGCCCTGCGTGAGGCCCGACAGTAGGTCCAGCGCGACGACGAGGAACGACTTGTCCGGCTCCTCCATCTCGGGGTTCTGCTGGTATGCCTGGTACTTGAGCAGTGCGGTGTGGATGATGTTGTTGCAGCGCTCGAAGACGGGCGGTGCGTACGGCAGGAACGATACGCCGATGGCAATGGTCACCGACGCGAGGCACTGGGACATTGTCAGTAGGGAAAAACACGCGAGAGCACGGCGCACGCACCTCTAGAAGGGGAATTAAGTCCTCGTCGTCGTCCTTTAGCCTAGACCATCGATTGGTGAGCGGCGGCATGAGGATCTCGACGTATCGCGGATTCTGCAGCGCGCGGCCGACCGCATCAGCGAGCGTGCCGACGGCATCATACAGAATGAGCATGTTCTTGTGCTGGTACTTGTCGAACGCGATGACAAGGTTCTGCAGCACTGGCTCGAGGTACGGCGCGAGCTCGAGCCCGGCGTCCTCCTCGAGGGTCGCAAACGCGCTGCAACCCGCTTCTTGAACGCGTTTGTTGTTGTCGAGGACCATCCGGAGAAGCTGAGTGAGGGACGGTTAGCTGATGCGTGCGCGACAGAAATGCAATGTCCACTTACGCCCTCCATGGTAGGAACAAAGTACTGGTTCTTGTGTTCCTCCGAAATGGGCTGGGTCGTCCAGCTCGCATAGCGACCCAGAGTCCAGCAGGTGATGGAGCGGACGAGCGGCTAAGACGCAATCAATATAAAGGACGCCAACCCAAAAGAGGCTTTGATTACCTTGGGATCCGACAGGGTGTTGATAAGATACGGTACGAGGGTCGTCAGATGAGGCTCGATTGCCTCGATGCATCCTGCATACGCCTCGTGTTAATCGCGCCAACCACAAAAGCAGGAATGAAACGCAAAGAACCTTCTGCCATGGCCCCCAGCGCCAAGATACCGCTCTCCCTCTGGAGCCAATCGTTGTTCCACAGCTTCTCCTTCAGCGGCTCGAGGAGCACGTTGAGGAGATCGCCGCTGAACCGGACCGCGAGCACGTCGAGCGCGGCCGCGGCGCACTTGCGCAGGTTCCACTCGGTGGACATCTCGTCGGCAAAGTCCTCGTCGTCGAGGTCGTAGTCGTCCTCCTCGTCCGAGTCGATTGTCTCCTCGCCGTACGCGCCGATGCGCGACTTTGGCGCGTTGCCGTTGGCATCGCGCTCGAGGCCGTGGGACTTGCCGCCGCCGTAATGGCGCGGCTTGATGTCCGTGTCCTTGTCGGGGACGGCGGCGTCCTCTGCGTCGCCCTCGAGCCAGAGGAGGTCGTCCTCGCCGTAGACCATGCAGTCGAGGAGGACGGGCGCGACCTTTGCTAGGAGTGGGTGGAGGTGGACTGCGAGGTCGGCGTCCTCGGCAAAGGTGAGCCAGAACTCGCACGCCTCTAGGGCGACGTTCTCGTTCTTGTCCTTTGTAGAATAGAGCATGTACTCTGCGACGTTTGCCATCTCGGGCATGAGCTTCTCGGGGCGGGCGGCGAGGAGGAGGACGAGGGCCTGGCAGACGTGGCGGCGGACGGAGGGGTCATCGTCCGAGGCGAGCTTGAAAAGGGTGGCGATGAAGTTGTCGAGGTGGACAAAGAGGGACTGGGAGCCGACTGGGACAAAGTAGGAGAGGCAGGCGATGGCATGGGAGCGCATCTTGGCGGACGGGTGATCAGCGAGCATCAGGAACTTTGGGATCATAAAGTCGAGCGGGCGGGTGCCGTTAATCTCGACGTCCATTTTTCGGGGGTAGTCCTCGCAGGCCTTTTCGAGGACGTTGAACGCGGCCTCTTGGCGGTCCAAATCGGTGGAATCGAGGGTGTTCATGAGCTGCTGGAGACACTCGGGCCAGTTGCGGGGCTCGAGCTGGCCGAGGAAGGCGACGACGTCCTGACCAGCGGCGTTGCGAATCATGAGCGAGTCGTCGTTGAAGGCCTGGAGTACGGCCGCCTTGACGTACGCCCCGACCTCTGGTGCTGCCGTGAGGATGAGTCGGGCGTTATTCTTGAGCAAATAGCCCGCAATGGTGCGGATGCGGTCCTCCTCCCCAGTCATTGCGGTGAGAATGTAGGCCAGATAGGCGATGTATTCTGGGGCACGCGTGAAGTTGTTGAGTTTCTGGAGGAGCCAGCGAGGGTCAGCAAAGGCGGCAAATCGGGTGGCGAGCGGTGTACCTGGGTTATGGCCCGCTGTACTGCGACATTCATGTCGGTGGACTCGTGGAGAGTCTGGAGGACCTCCTGGAGGCCCTGCGGCTGAGGAGTCCATGTAGCCATGCTCGAAGACGCGTAGATCGAGGAATACTAAGAAAGCCGCCACTTGTTGTAGATTGTTGGATGAGTCACGGTCACGGAAACGTTACGCTCTTTGTCTACCGCTGCGACTCGAATGTCTGCGAAAAAAACGTGTATCTCTCCACACTCGGCGGTCTGGAGGAAAGTGGGCAGTACAACAGCGAGCCCACCCCAAAAATCAACTACTTGTACTCGATCAGAACATTCGTGATTCGAATCTCCGTACGGCAGCGCTACCGCCCTGAGTGACACAATCACTGTCAACACCATCCATCCCCGACCCCGGCGATCCCAGCTCCCCAGTCTTACATTCAAGCACTCAAGTACCTGCTCGCCACACTTGGACGACGAACGCGCACTCACCGCGCTGTTCGAGGATCAATCACATCAGCTTCTCCCCTTCGAATTCCATTTCCCGTACGGCACCAAATGAAAGAATCTCTGGCGGCTCGGGTAACATGAACGTGCACTCTGGAGCCAGATTCCAGGCGCCCGCTCTCCCTCCATCGATAAAACTAAACCACGCATCATCGCACATCGCACATACTTACTTATCTACGCGCGTCGATTCGATTTAATTATGGAGCCAATTCGGTTCGTGATGGAATCGGTTCGTATCGCGCTCAGCGTCAATCCAATCTCTTGGCTGAACTACGCGATAGCCAACTATTTTGGAACCCGGATGGTCTGTGCGCGTTGCTCTGTGCTCATAAGGTTAAGGGTCGCTCACGCTCAGCGGTGCACATTGCGATATTAATCATATCACTCAGACTGGCGGTGATCATCCTCCTGCACTACGTGACGGCAGAGAATCGTGATTGTGAGAAGCGAGCGACCCCAATGTTCGGCTTTTATCGGACTCCGGATCCCAGGCAGGACAATGGTGTTGTTCAGGATGAGACTCGGGATAACATTCACGATGAGACTTCAGGACAATACGACAATGGCTAGTCCCAATTCGAACATATTGAGTCGCCGTCAGCCGAATCTACTCGGGTCCGCCGGGCGCGTTCGGGCAGGGGCGCGCGGACTGCGCGGTGAATCACTGCGATTAATATTCGTCCGGCCTCCGCGTTTAGTACGTTACGGGTGCACGCGTTACCCCACCCCACCCCACACCCCGAACCTCATGTACCCAAATCCCGCCCAAAAGAGCCCAAAATACAAAATAAATTACGTATACCATTATGCTGCTATGGTGTCTATACATGTACTCTATCTGATGCTTGCATGATCCTCCGTCAATTATTTCCCTCACTCCTCATTCTCACTCGTACCCCACCCTCCTCCACATCCCCCCTTCAAGGTCCGAGTCGCATTACTCCTCCCTCTACTCGCTCCTCCCCCCACCGTCCTCCTCGACGTCGCCCATCCGCTCCACGATCCCGCTCACGCGCTCGTACACCGCAAACACGATCGCCTGCCCCGGCGCAACGCGCAGCACACGCGGCGTGATGCCTGCGTGAGGCGTTGTTAGAATGACGAGGGGGCAAAAGGAGGGGAAAGAGAAAGGAAGTAAACTCGCAAAGCAAGACTCGCAGGACAAGACGCGAGAAAAGGAAGGAAGCAAAATGGGAATATGAAGCAAGCGAAAGAGGAAGTTGAAGAAACACGCGGAAGGGCGCTCGAAACAACAGGCGCTCGAAATAAAAGGGGATAACAGAACCGACCACACACCTTTATAAAACGCGCTCATGCCCTCGTCGCGCGCCATGGCACGCGCGATGGCGGCGATGCGCTGGAAGGCGGAGGTGCCGGGCGTGGCGGGCGCGCGTTGGAGGCCTGGAAGGAGGGTGGGTCAGTGGGGTCGAAAAGCGAGAAGGACAGGACCGGGGAAGTGAGTGTAGGAATAAGCGAAGGCTGGGACAGAAGGAACGCAGACTCACGCGTCTTGATCGTGTCGATGGGGGCATTGGAGAACGGGCCCATGGCGCCGGAGATGAGGCCGATGAGCATGTGCTGGTACGACGGCAGCTCGACGAGCTCGGGCTGCAGCCGGTGCGCGAGCTTCTTGATCTCCTGGTACGCCGTGAAGTTCGCGCCTGCGTGTGCGTTAGCATGCGCGCGCTGTATACTTATAACAAGGGAAATGGAAAGCAAGAAGACGCACCCTGGTTCGTTGCCTGGCGTAGGGCGGTGAGCGACACGCCGCGGTAGAGCGTGCTGATGCCCTCTTCGCGGACGATAGTGTACACGGCGTGGCCGGCGTTGCGGTAGCGCGGCGTCTCGAGCGGGTCCGCGAGCGAGTGCATCTGCGCCTGCAGGCGGATCTTGACGACCTCCATCGGCGTCACGACCGCCACGGCTTCGGTCGTCCCCGCGCCCAGCCCCGCTGCACGAAGCGCAAATTAAATTAGATTTAGACCAGATGCAAGAACACGAAGGCGGGGCGCACCGAGGAATATGCCGCCGGTGGAGGTCTTGCCGGTGGCGGAGTCGGCGAGCCACGCCTTGTACTTCTCGAAGCTCGCGAAGCGGATGGCCATCTTGGGGACGATGCCAGAGAGGACCGCACCCAAGCCCTTGTACAGCGCGAGCGGCGTCTCGCGCCGCACGATCATCCCGCCCGTCGCGAGGAATCCGCGCGCTTTCGTCTGCTCGCCCTTCAGTGTATGTACCTATGCAAACGCCAATGCACGTACCCCCGGTGCGCGCCCCGACTTGGAGAGCTGCATCCGCACCTTGATCGTGTCGAGCGGCTGGCATACAAGCTGCACAAAAAGTCAGTCAACCAGCCAGTATCCCGACCGCTCAACCTACCGCCTCGCATGCGCCCGCGACGCCGCCCGCTGCGATGTGTGTCGCGAACCCGACCGGTTTCTTGTTAGAGCGCGACATGGATGTCTAGGGTATAGTATCCGGTTGTATTGCGTCCAAGTCCTGCAATGACCCTATTTTAAAGGGCACACAAGCATGTGAATGAGTCCTGCGGGGTATAGGGGCGCCACTTCCTGCCTGGACCCGTCTGTCATATACAGAATGCGGGACTCCGACGCGTCCGCCGCAGAGACCCGCATCCATCTTGACCCGCCGAGCCGCGCATTGCTGCCAGAAATTCGGGTTAACGCCGCAGCGCACAGTGTCGAGCCGCCTCGCCCGCTCTTTCTCCGCCAGGAAAATTGCTGGGTCCTGGGAGCATGACGTGCAGGAGGTCAGTCTTTCAGGAGCAAACGGACGGAATAGCCGGAAAGGCGGGTAAGGGATAGCCGGTGTGCCGAGCCTAAATCGGGCTAACTCCCACACCCATTGCTTCCGCCTTCTTCCTTCCCTCTTCCCTGCCACGTCGTCGTCTGTCGTCGTCTCTCTCCTCGTTATCGACATCGATGCCCTCTATTTGACTCGCTCCCGAGGCCGTGAGGCAGCACACCCTGCCACCCAATCTTGCAATCCATCTCACCAAGTTGCTGCTTGCACCGTTCGGGTCCCAGAATGTGGCCGTTTTGAGGATGTGATATGTTTTGGGTTTCAGTGCACAATACCTGCTTGCTGTCTTGTTGTCCCCTGCACCCCAAAGCATATCGCATCCTCAAAGCGACCTCACTTTGCGAGACATTCACATCTGGCATGCACAATAACCAACTGAGTGCACCCTCCCCATTTCGTGGCTGATACATTCTCCCTCAGGCACAAGCACAAGGCAAAGTGGCATCTGAAACACAATTACAACCCTCAAAATCGATCAACCAATGAGCTGCCACTGTCCAACGTGTCGCCAACGTGTTGCCCACGCGGCACCTGATGGATTACCCTCGTGCTATTTGAAAAAAATATGAAAAAAAGACCTACAAAGGCCATTTGCATGGGCCAAAAGTGATCAGGACAGGTCAGGTGCTGCCCGCCCGCAGCCCGAAACCGTGGGAAGGTGCCAGCCGGACCCTGTGGTAAGGACCCTGCAAATAACAAAGGAAGGGAAACCTCATGGAAGCCCCCCGAGGACCGCCCGATCGCGCTGATAGGGTTTTGAGCGCGTTCGCGCAAAACTTTTTTTTTTGGGACGTAAAATGTCATTTCTTTGCACGCGAAGTTATTTTTGACCCTTGTCCAATTTAACCATAATTTGCCTAAGTAGGTTAGAGCAGTTAATTTGAGCATAACCCAGCAGCCTATTTGTTCACCTAGAACCACCAACAACCCTTTGTATGACCCGCTTGAGCGTTCGCCCGCGAAAAGTGACGCTCTCCCTTGAACGGACTTATATCCACTCAATCTTATCTGATCTTATCACCGCCTAATCTCAATCTATTTTTGTCCTTTCCCTATTTACCCACAAACTTCTTTCACTTTCTTTCAGGTTCTTTGCTTTTTTGACGTATCCGTCCCAGGGGTCCCTCCCTTTGTCTCTGAAATAACCCGATTGCAAATAACCAGCACGATGGCCTTGGGCAGCTGATCTTTAACACGTAGTTTGGCAGATATATAACCAGCGTAAATTATCAGGCCTCTTCCTTTCTCCCTTTCATTTAGCTTTCATCTTTCCTCCTCCCTCCAAGTTCTCCCTCTCTCATTCCTCCTGTCTGGAGCAGTCCCTGAGTTCACATCACTCATCCTCCCCTAGCACAATGTCCACGAGCATGCCCTGGCCGCGCACCCTGAGCCCCCTTTCTACCCTGAGCGAGTTTCCGATCCCGACCCCGCCTCCGAGCGCACCGATGGCGAACAACGCCCGTGCCAAAATCAACGTAAACGCCAATACCAGTAAAGCCGATCCGAGCATTTTTCGTAACTTTCCTCACCATGCGGGCCCGAGCAAAAGTACAAGCAAGGCTAGCGCGAGCGCGATACCCCACGCTAGCACGAGTACGATACCCAACTCCAATCCTAATCCCGACGCAGGCCCGAGTAGCGCGCCGAAGCCGAAAAAGCGCATCACGAACGACGCAATCAAAACCATGAAGGGTGAGTGAACGCGTCGCGACAGGTGGGATGTCACAGAGTCTGATTACTGTCTTGTCTGCTCTGTTTCTTTTTGCCTTGTATTGCCTTTCTTTCAACTCTACCATCCATCTTCTTTGCTTCCATGCTCTCCCTTCCTGCCTTCTTTATTCTTAATCTCTTCTCCTACCTTCTTCGAATCCAACGCAGAATTCTTCACGAATGTCTCGCAAGAACCGACGGCCGCCCAATTCAGCACGCTTCTCGCGCAAATCCGGGTACGCGCTGTGCTTGGTGGTGGTAGATCAATACTGATGCGCACGTTTTAGAGAATACCGGGCGGCACCAACGCGGCCTACACCCTCGACAAGTTGAAGCAGCAGTTCAGGCGGTACCGGCGCGAGGCCGTCAACAAGTCGCGCCCCGCCTCGCCCGCGTCCCAGGACCGAAATCGTCAGTCCCCATTGCCTTACTTGACATCCCCTGATTTACCGATTACTTTATACTTGACGGACAACAGCGGCCTACCCCTCGCTCACACCAAAAACGATCCAAATGCTGAACCACCTGTACGACGACGCGAAGCCCGAGGAGCGCCCGCGGCTGTTCGTTTCGTGGATGGTGTCCGCGTTCTACGACGGCTTGCACGCGACGCAGGAGGATATCCGCGCGTGGCTCGACGAGCGCGTTGCGCTTGGTGACCGTGCCGCTGCTGCCGGTGAGGACCCCGAAAACGACGAAGCGAGCGACGTGGATATGAACGGCGGCAACGCGCACACGAACGGCAACGGCGCGCGCGCCGACCTGCGCGTCAACACGGCGATCGACCACACCGGCGCCGGGTCCGAATACGAGTACGCGTACGGGATGCCCACGCCGAGCAACACGACGTCGCCCGAGCCGTATACAACACCGCTTTGGGGCGCGCGGCGCTTGTCGCACTCGCACTCGCACTCGCAGTCACCGGCACCCGCGAGCACGAGCGCACGCGGCGGGCAGCGCTACCACCCGTATACGTACCAGCCGCCGACGCCCTCGTCGCGCGCCGCGTCTCTCGCGCTCAAGTCCGAGCCCGCGCTCTCGCCCGTCATGTCGACCCTCCCCGCGCTACCCCCTGTTTCCACTTCCACTTTTGCTTCCACCTTCGCCGCCTCTACATCTGCATCCACATCCGCCTCTGCATCCACGTCCGCCCCGCCGTATTCCGCAATGTCCATCGATTCCCCATCAAGCGCATCAAGCGACGCATCAAACGCAACGACAAACGTAAGCACAACGCGCCACCCGATGAAAAAAAAGCTGACTGACTCCGATTTGATTCTTTTCTTCATTTGATATTTCTTCATTTGAAATTATTATGCGTTATATGAAATGCGTAATGCACATGCAGCCGCCAAGAACACCGTCGCCGCCGCCGCCGTCTTTGGGAACGCGCATCTTGCTAGAGGTCAAGCGCAAGATGGATGAAGAAGAGGATGAGAATGTGAAGTTCCCGACCAACTATACCGAGTTCGAGAAGCTTATAGATCTGTGGGGGGCTCAACTTAACACTTCCCTCCGACTCTTGAAAGATGTCATCGAGTTGCCCTCACGTAAGTGTGCAATTGCACATACATACATATTATGCTCAACATCCTTCTTTTCAGCCCAACCAGAAGAAGACATGATGATTACCTCCTAAAACTCTCAACTTTGAAGCTTCCACTTGTTCAAACACACCACTTTCTTGCTGCATTACATTATTAGCATAAGGCCGAATAAGTTACAACATAAAAAGCATAATGGTCGGTCTTCATACAAGTGCGTTGGGATACAGTGGGGAGGAAAGGGAGATGAAAACACAAAAATAGACGGTCAAAACAAACAACAAACAACAAGGGGCTTCAAAAAAAAAACAGGCACACGCTACATCTTCCACTCCCGGAAAAAGTCAGGGTCGCGCTGGACGAACGAGATCATGTAGTCCGCGACGCTCCCACCCTCCTCCTCAGGCTCTTCCTCCTCGGCGACGTCCGGGGGCGGATCGGCATCGGCGACAGGCGCGCTGGGAACCACACCACCTTCCACCGCCTCCCCGTCCAAGAAATCCGCTTTGTCCTGCCCCTCCAGCACCACTTCCTCCCGCGCGGCAACTGCCGCCGCATGCGCATCCTCCGAGTCGTCAAACTCGCCCAGCGCCGACGCCAACGCGCCGTCGTCCGCAAAGAGCGAGCGCCAGTCGAACTCGCCCTTCTGGATGACGAGGTCGTCGAGCGAGCGCTTCTGATTCGCCTTGCGCAACATCGCCTCCTCCACCGTGTGCTGCGACACGAAGCGGTAGATGTGCACGTCGCGGATCTGCCCGATACGATGCGCCCTATTAAGGGTTTGTCAGCTGCTGATTCAGGGGCGGTAGTAAGGGGCGTCTGAAACGCACCGATCTTCGCACTGTCGATCCATTTGTGGGTTGAAATCGCTATCGTAGAAAACAACCGTGTCTGCGCCGGTCAAACTGAAGAAATATATCAGCAATGAGCGAAAAGGCGCAAGCTAAATGAACGCACTTGATCCCCACACCGCCAGATCTCGACGAAGCGATGAAACAGAAAACTCTCGCGTCGGCATTGAAGCGCTCGGTGATATACTGCCGGTCTTCAATCTTCGTAGCGCCGTCGAGCCGCAGATAGAGGTACCCATGGAAGTTGAGAAATATCTCGAGAATGTCGAGGATCTTAGTCATCTGGGTGAAGATCAAAATGCGATGGCCGCCCGCCTTCTTCTCTCTAAGGAGACGCGTGAGCTGCTGCAGCTTCCCGCAGTCGTATTGGAGCAGCGACGGATCCGGGAACGCGATCTGCAGCTTCACGCTGGCCCGGTGAAGAACGTCGTCGAAGCCGGGTAGTACCGCTGGGGGCTCTTGACCTGCGAGAACGATGCGAGGCAGATCCAGAGCGACGACCGCAGGCGTGACGAACGCAAATCTGTCCACGAACCCCGCCATTTCGTCTGCGCGCTCGGCGTACGACTTGACAGCAGCATTGACAAGGTACACTGTGTCCAAATAGTGCGAGCGCTTGTCGACTGCGGAAAGAGGGAGAAGCTCGCGGTGGAAGCGTTGTGCGACGTTTAGTGTCTCGTAGCTGTAGATAGGGAAGGAGTTGCACCGGAGTCGATTCAAATATCCGATATGTGCCCAACGGGAAATGGTGGCCGCGCGAGCCTGGTATGTACTCCAGGCGCGGAAGCCAGCAATGGTACGATTGTCTTTCGGAGGAGGTATGTCCGGGATTTCGGAAATATAAGGAAGACGAGTGGTCGCATCTAGACGGCGCGTCTCCTGAGCAGCAATAAGAGAGCTTCCTTGCCGATCGATAAATCGGAGGCCCAGCAGGTCCATATCGACGGTCTCCTCGTTTTCGTTATACAGACGTCGGCGGAGAAGGAGGTCTTTGATCTCGAAATCGGCAACGGCGGAACGCTCCATCGCAAACGAGGTTACAATCGGGCGAACTTCGAACAGGTCGGGATGGTTACAGACTTTGCGCAGCTGCATAAGAATGTTGGCGATTTTCTGATAGACACCCGACTGGAGAGCGTCGCGGGTGTGTGCTCGCGACATGAACTCGTCGTACAAAAAGCGTTGCCGTTTAGATAGAGGGCAGAGAACCAAGTGTTCGTATTTGCTCGGCAGTTCCTTCTCGACGTCGCGTTTGAGCCGTCTAAGAAGATAGGGCCGCAGGACGGTGTGCAGCTTCGTTACTCGCTGCATTGTATCCTCGTCCAGTGCGCTTCCCGCCTCGATAGCCTTCTCCAACGGGTCTAAAAAACCGTAAATAGGGATAAACGCCAGAAGAAGAAAGGAACGAACTCGAGAACCATTCCCCGAATTCCTTCAGATTCACAAAGTCGGAGCCAGACATCAGGAATTGGAGTAGCGCCCACAATTCGGTGAGATTGTTTTGCAGCGGTGTCCCTGTCAGAAGGAGCCGGCGGAACGAGCGAAACATCAACAGCGTGTTCCATCGCTGGGACTTGAAGTTCTTGATCATATGGGCCTCGTCAAGGATCATATAATACCACGGCTTCCGTTTGAACACAACAGCGTCCCGACTGGCGAGTGTATATGAGGTGATGCAGACATTGAAGTGGTGCTTCTCGTTCCAGCCTTGACGGAGTTCCCTGCGCCGTTTCGTGCTGCCGTGATAGCTGAGAATCCTGAATCCAGGAAGAAACTTTTTGAACTCCATTTCCCAGTTGAGGAGAACACTGGTCGGGACAATCTACGCACCCTATCAAAATCCAGACATCAACGGTGATTTGAAAGAACTCACAATAAGATGAGGGCCCCAGATACCCCTGTCGCAAGCGAGATGCGCCAGTAACGAGATGGTTTGGATGGTTTTGCTGCAATAAGCAACGTCAGTGAGTTCGGGTGAGGCGCGAAGAGAACTCCACAAACCCTAGGCCCATCTCGTCTGCCAAGATTCCATTCAGATTATTCAGGTGAAGACTGGCGAGCCACTCGAGACCGGACTGCTGGTAGGGGCGCAGGAGGCCACGAAGCAGAAGTGGGGGCGTCACTCTTTTGGTTGCGTCCCAGTCTACTGGCGCCACAGCGTAGGGTCGAAGATACGCTGGAATTTCCGGTTCTGGCGGCCCCTCCTCATCCTCTGTATCCTCCTCCTCCTCCTCCTTTTGCGCACCCTCCCCTTCACCCGCGGCATCGGCAGATATAACTTGACTGGCTAAGCCACTTTTCAATGGAGTCTCGGAATCATTCGGCGCAAGGAAAGGAGAGGTAGGGAGGTCGTCAGCGCCGTCCACTGGCATGTCTACACCAGTCAATATACCTATAGTCGGGGGATCGATGGCCTCGTGCGAGTCGAGTGAAGCAGGCTTTGGTGACGCAGAGACAGCATCAGGCACGGGTGACTGACGATCGACAAGGGTGGTATACTTGTCTGAATCTGAGACATCGTCCGGAGGACTGGACTGCTGCGCTGAGGACGGTTCAGAATCCCCGACGGCGTAATCCGTCAAATTCAAGCGAGGGAGGGGCGCCCGCGGCTGAACGGGAGAACTAAAATCGGTGTTGTCCATTATCATGTCTTCCACCGCCATGGCGGACGCCGCGTCACCTTCGTCCTCATCGTAGTTATCGGACTGGTGTCCGTCCGCTTGCGCGCTGCGGGTTAGAGAATGCGAGCTCTCGTTCGCCTGTTCAGAAGCCGGGGTAGATGGATCCGGAAGGCTTGAAGTCGCAGCGTTAGGTGTTTGCGGATACTCTCCGAGCAAAGCTCCCGAACTTGACTCGTCTTCTGCGTCTTCGCCCTCCAGCATGCTGGTGTCATTGTCGACGGCGTTGACTTCTCCCGTCCCTTCCCCTTCCTCCTCCTCCTCCTTTCTCACTTCATCCCCGTCCCCACCCTCGCTGTGCTCGTTCTCGTTCTCATTCTCGCCCTCGTCCTCAGCCTCGTCCTCGTCTTCGTCCTCGTCCTCGTCCTCATCATCTTCTCCCCATCCCACCGTCGCAGAAACGCTACTTGACCGACTCCGGCTTCTGAACGCATCCCCACCCGCTCCGCGGGACAAATCGCCCTGCTGCGTCTCCAAAATATGTCCCGACTGATCCAAAATAGCATCAAGATGTTCATGGCCTCGTTTCAACTCCTCCGCCTCGAACTTCAGCCGCTCCTGTTCTCGAATATGCTGATAAAGGCGATCAGAGGACAGCAAAAAAGATGGTCGATGCAGCACTTACAAAAACTGCCTTCTTCCACTCCGCCACAACAAGCTTCATGACATTCTTCGCCAGCGCCCTTAGTCTCCGCTCCTCCACCAGGCGCCCCTTTTCGAGTTTCGCAGCCTCCCCGTCCCAGTACGCCTGTATCTTCGCGGCGACTTGCGCTGCTATCAGCGCCCCGCGACTTTTCCGCCTGGAAGTGCTCGAGGATGGGTTTACGCGGTTTCTGCGTCCGTGTGCCACGACGGCACGCACGACAGCCGCCCACGGATCGTCCGGGCGTGCATTCGCGCCTGGTACAGAAGCGCCATCAGGCGCACCGTGAGCCGCGGAAGCGTCGAACGGCGTGCCAATCCCGCTGATGCTCCCCGCAGGCTCCGCACCGGACCGAAACGCGTCGAACAGGTCCGAGCCAAACCACTTGCCCGCCCTCTTCATCGCCTCCACCCGCTCCCGAAGCGCCGCCTCCGTTTCAGCCAGCCGCAGCACCTCAGCATTGCGCGGCCCGTTTTCGTCATGCTCGATGGGGAACATCTGGCCGGCGATGCTCACATAGCTGCCGAGGAAGGTGCTGAGCGACGAGTTAAACTGCGGAGGGGGCGGGCGTTGGCTTGGGTGGGAAAGGTATTTGGGAGCGGGCCGGCGGACGAGAAGCTTCACGCGTTTCACGGGCGAGGGAGGGGCGACCACCGCACGGCGACGGGGCAGGGGCGGTGCGCTGATCTGAAATCGGAGTCAACTACATACGAACACACGCAAAGGAAGAGGTGGTGCGCAAACCTGGGGTCGATGCGCGGCCGTCCGATGAGGCATCACCCTCCCAGCTGGCGCGACAGTTTTCCCTCCTAAGGTTGGATCGCGCGGTTCTGGCTCGGGTTGCGTAGGTTCTGGGGGACGCGCCTGCCCTCTCAAAACACGTCCATTTACAGGCGCAGATATCGACGTCGGCGGCTCGGGAACGATCCCGTTGGGAACGTCGCCAGTAGCACCGCCAACGCTCGCACTTTCGCTCGCATCGAGCTTCCGCCGTTTGCGGGGCGGATGGTCAATGATTGCGGTCGTGGGCGCAGCTTCTCCGGGATCCGCCGCCGCGCCAGGCCGTTTCCGCAGGTGTCGCGGCGCAACGGTCTTTGGCTCCGCACGACGGGCGATGACAACTGAGATGGACTCGGGTTCGGGTTCTGGTTCGGGGTCCGCAGCAGCCTTCTGTTTGCCTTTTCCGAGGGGCAACTGCAAAGAGGCGGAAGAGTCGTGCGTTTTGGGCTTTGCGGTTATCTTGGTTGGGGATTTTACGGATGAGGAACGTGGGAGGGGGGCAGATTGTGACGCGGAAGAACCCGGAGCGGGGAAGGAGGTGGAGGGTCCTGCGATGTTGAGGAGACCGGCATGGGATGAGCGCGTCTTGCGGACCGGGCTCGCAGAGACGGGCGCGGCGGTTTCGAGGAGGTCGTATCGGGACTTATACTACTCACAACCGTCAGAACACTGCAGGAGAACGAGGATCATGAGACTCACATCTTGATATACTTTAGAATCGTCTTGCTTCGCCGCCTAAAAAAATTGGAATAAACGACGAGTGGAATAGAATGACGAGAACACGCACTTCTGGGTCATAGTCGACCATCATAATGAACGTCTCCATATGAAACTTCTCCCTTATCTAGGGAAGCTCAGCGACACGTTCAAAGGTCTTCAGAGGTCAACGCACCAGATCATCGTGTCTATCCAACACGGACGCGAGCTGGGCTTGCTTTTCCGAAAGCAGCGCCGTGCGCTCGGCCTCCATCTTGGCGGGCGTCACGGCAGGCGGTCTAGCTTTCTTGGACTTGGCTTTCCCCTTGCCCTTCGTCTGCCGGACCGCATCCTGGCCCGCGTCACTGCGCTCGTGGCCGGCCCTGCTGCCCTTGGACGCCGATCCTGAACCATGGCCATTCACAGGCATCTGGGACTACTCCCGCGCCCGGTACGGGGCGTGCCCGGCGACGGTGGATTCGGCGCAAGAGTAAGTATATATTGTAGCCGCCAGGCGATATTTGGCGATCTTTTGAAATGTGGGACGGTTCTGCGAGATTTTTGGACAGCCCGGATGGTATGCGGGCAGAGATTTCTGTTCTGAGGAGCAGAGCAGACGAAGGTTCTCGGCGCGCTCGTAGTCGGGTCCAAAACGGAGAAAGGCATTTTCGTGTGCTTTGATTGGTTTGTTTGTTTGGGTGTATACGTAAACAAAGTCGCGTCGCGCTTATCCTTCAAACATTTCTAATTCAATCCAAGCGTCCAATAATTCTGGTAGCGGACAGTACAGGAGACCTACTACTACACATAAAGAGTCATAAGAAATCTGTTCGTCGCGCAGGTCGGTGCACGTTACAGAACCCAATGGACCAGCCATATCCCAAAGCCCTTTTGGTGATACAGGGTGCATACATGCTTTTCTTGTGGCGGTAGACAACCGCAGGTGATAACAGAGACAACACAGTCGTGCAGATGATAATACAGCCGCGGTCATGACAGCCGCGGCGGTCATGAGATGGCGGTGTACTCAAAGTCGGGGAAGAGCGCGCCATTGGGGTCGGGCGTCGGGAGGCCGTACGTCGACGACACGTCGTCCTCGGGATACTTGTCGAATCTACTCTCCCGAATCAGTGCGAGCACACACTCAGGTAAGCAAAACAACTCACGCGCTGGCATCACCGTCGCCCGCGATGCGCGGCAGATACGGCGCAGTGATCTCGCGCGCCTCGAGCCTCGTCCAGTCGACCTCGCGGAACCATGGGTGGGCAAACACATCCGCGGCGCCGTGGCGCATGTTCCCGAATCGCTTCGAGGGGTCGCCCTCCATGAGCTTCATGATGAGGTCCTTCGCATGGTCGGAGAACGCTGCGGGCGGGAACGCCACCTTCGACGGGCCCGCCTGGATGCGGTCGTACAGGATGAGGTGGTTCTGCTCCACCTGGTGATATGGCGGGAGGCCGAAGAGCATCTCGTAGATGAGGATCCCCAAAGCGTACCAGTCGACGGACTTGTTGTACCGCTGTTGGCCGATCACCTGCGCATCGTCGTCAGTATATAATTAATTATATGACTGGGAAGGAGGGTACCTCGGGTGCGAGATAGTCGGGGGTTCCGCAGAGCGTCCAGGTTGTCGTGTCGATCGCTTTCGCGAAGCCAAAGTCGGCGACTTTGATGTGGCCATCGGCATTCAAGAGGACATTCTCGGGCTTGAGGTCGCGGTAGATGATACCGAGGCCGTGCAAGTGGTTTAGCGCCAGCCCGACCTCCGCGGCGTAGAATTTCGCGACTGGATCCGGGAAACGCTATATGCATGAAACGCGTTCAGTGGGGGCGCAGTCTGCAGAGTATATGCAGCACTCACGTTTGATCTGCGGAGTAACGTAAAGAGTTCTCCACCCGGAACAAAGTCCATGACCATGTACAGGTTCGCCGTGTCCTGGAAATACCCCCAGAGGTTGATGATGAACGGATGCTGTACGCATTCGAGCATGCGCTGTTCGTTGTTGGTGTGCTCGACCTGCTTCATCTTGACAACGCGCTCCTTGTTCAGGACCTTGATTGCATAGAAGCGCAGATTATGTTTGCTCCGTACTGTGAACAATAGTGTTAATCGAGAACAGAGCAAGGAGCCTTGTGTACGGACCTAGGTGGACTCTGCCAAAGCTGCCGGTACCAAGGGTGCGTTGGATAATAAAATCGCTGAGGCGATACACGCCTCGCGGCCGTCTGATGAGTTTGGGCCCAAGGGGTCTCTCTTCTTCCACCACGTCCATCTCCGATTCCACGCTGAAGCCCCGTTTATCACTGCTCCATTCGCTCATGGACGTCGCCTGGGTAGAAATGGATCCTCGGTGGTCATAGCTGGAATGCGAGAGATAGGAAACGGTGGATTGAGTGGATGTGGGGCTGCCGAGGGAGTGGAGAGGATCGGATTCGTCGAGCTTGTGCAGCGATGAGTGCCCCAAATGACCGAGTCTATCAGCCATTCGTCTAATCATATAGGCCAGAGGGTGAAGGTAGGGGATGAACCAACAAAGGTGACCGAACGGGCATTGTTTAGCTTCCTCGAGGCAGGTCACGTGTGACCATCACAAAAGAACAAGGCAACTCCGAACTCGAATACAAGGACTGTTGACTACAGTATCTCCCAGGAACCTGGGACCTGAAACCCTGAAACTGCCCACCGATTGCAATGTAGCTCCTGAAGAATTTCGCTCTACCCAGAGTAAATATTCCAACCCGCATATAGCACTCCGAGTCGGACCGGAGTACCACACCTGACATCGCAGACTTCTGACATGGACTTTCAAGACGACCGTTCAAATGATTTATTAGCTGCTATGTCGCTGATCAGCAGCAAACCCACGTCGCTCAAATGTCTCCCCAACTTCATTCCGGCTTTTTTAATTGTAGGATCCGCGAGACGGAATCAAAGTGGAATTGGTTCCGCGAGATGCTGAATTGGCTGAGTGGCAACCGGCAAGATGTCCCTTCGTGCTAGGACGCGGCATTCATTCGGTGCTCCAAGGTGCTCCTCCGCTGTGAGTTCGACGCATTTTCATAAAAAGCAAACATGACATCTGACATAGCGCACACTAGACTTGACGTGTTAAATTCATGAAAAGTCGCAAGAAAGCTGCAAGCACACGTTGACGGCGCGCCATGTAAATCGTACGATTCGGAGAGCCCAAATTTACCATATCCACCATCGAGCACCATCGATCGCGACCGCCGCGAAAGAAGACGTCGGCAGACCCACGTCCAAGTCAAGAACAGATTCACTGCAACGCAATGTGCTTGTCGCGGAATTGGGTTCAGCGTACAACGGCGCCCGGTGCTGACACTTTCATTGTCAGCAACCCCGAGCGCTCGCCTGTCACTGGCAGGAAGGTTTTACTGAGTGCCTCCGTTCATCTTACCGTTCAACTGTAAAAGATGAAGAGCAGGTAAGCCGTAGATTAGGAGTCGAGACAGGAGCTCCGATATTCTCCGAAGGGATATGTAAGACGGCGCCTCGTTGATACAGCCCGCAAACATTCTGGCCAACGTGGAACAGGAATGTTTGACCAGTGTATTAAAAGGTAAACGCGCGCACGCTGCACCGGAATAGCTCTATGAGCTTGCTTCGGTATGATTGGCTCACATATAGTATAAAATTCTTGTTTCACAGGCCCGCCCAACGAGTCGAGTATACATGTCTCGGAGCAGTTGTACATCTTTGGACATTATCCTCGGGCGCTCTTGCACTCACAGTCGACGGCAATGTGTCACCGCAGTGGGCGTGTGTCCAGATCGTGAAATCTGCGTCTCGTGTGTGCAACATCATGGTGGTAGGAGGGATAAGCAGATTAGGGACGGACCGCCCGTGATCCGTCGCCGCGAAAACACAGACAGACGGTAACAGGGGCTGTAGAGTCGGATAGACCAGTATTCTCGCAACACACACGGCAGGACAGCGGGGTAGTACAAGTGATTATCATATTCCTTTTGTGAATATGAATGGAAGTCTAGGACGAATGGAAACCGCTGTCAAGGGAGCCAGCCTGAGCAAGATCCGCTGTCCGTCGCGGAACCGCAGGCGCAGAGAGCAGGAACGTGGCCTGCGCCACAGAGGGAGTGTGTGTATCGGAATTGAAATTACTGCGCTGCTGTATGGTTACGGCTGCGCGAGTGAGCTAAAGCCGAAAACAGCACCGTGGAACATACATACAATCGAATCTTCCGATGGGCGCAATGTAGCACCAAATAGGCAGTAAATTTCAAGATCTCTTGGACGGGAGAACGCCCTGCGCAGCGCGCGCTAGCGCCATTTCTTCCTGAGTAACCGAAAATAAGCTTTCGTTTTCTGCGGCACCCGAGTCCGTTACCTGTTGCTGGAGCTCCGCCGCTGCTGTTCGCTGTGGAATTCATACATAGCCTTAAGTATGGTCTGATAGAACGGGCGGACAGCATACCTCTACAGGATAGGAAGTGCTGTTAGTCAGTCACTGCGCTGCAAATGCAACGGTATGCAAGGCCGCCGCTCACCCTTCACTTTTTCCATAAGCGCAGCCTTTCGCTCCCGATGCCCGTACACGCCCACAAAAATGCTGTATGCCGATATCCCCATGAGAGAATACACCACGCCTCTGTGCAGGACATCGAGAATCGGGAGCGCCATCGCGTTTGCAGCCAGGGAGGTCACACAGTGACAATCACACTTCCGGAAGTAAGGTCCGATTTCCGATTTTAGGAGGTTCTAATGCAATTTCATGTTCAGAGGTGTTTCTATGGGCTACAATAATTAAAGTACAGTGGGGATGGGGTGGGGGGATTGAGGTGGTTTATACTAATACAAGATAACGTAGACCGCTTTTGCTTGTGCGAAATTTCGCTTTATGGTGCGCCAAGAGAAAAAGAAAAAAAGGAAAATGTAAGCGAGTCCGAGTCCGTCAAACTTAGAAATCTACCAATGGCCGAGCTCGATTTTTGAGCGGTCGAGGCCGATTTCTAGCCACGAATCGACGCCTTCCACCGGCGGAGCGCCGTCGACCAGCCCCAAAAAGCCGACACGGTGGTAGACGTTCGTCGCGGCAGGGTTGTTGTGCGCGACATAAAGCGCGACGCTCTGTTTCGTCGCAAGCAGGTGTTTGCAGACGCGCCGAACGAGGCGCTCCGCACAACCCCGCCTGCGCCACGCAGGGTTGGTGAACACCTTGCTAATGGTGGCAACGGTGTCGGTGTTGCGCGTAAACGCGACGATCGACGCGATGTCGTCTACGACGTCGTCCGCGCGGCG
Source organism: Mycena epipterygia (assembly GCA_029281465.1). Classification (NCBI taxonomy): domain Eukaryota; kingdom Fungi; phylum Basidiomycota; class Agaricomycetes; order Agaricales; family Mycenaceae; genus Mycena; species Mycena epipterygia. The sequence continues at coordinate 1,086,160 of JARJCQ010000019.1, forward strand.
GATGGCGTGCACCCAGATCTGGTTGGCCCGGATGAGTGTCGCCGCCTCTTTTATTGCGCCTTCGCGGGTGAGGACGAAGGGGTCGGAGTCGGCAGCAAACTGGAAACAGAGCGACGCGACTGCTTGGAGGTCGTGCTCCACGGCGGGGCGCAGCTCGTATATGAGCCCGGGGAAGGTGGTCATCTCGCGGTTGACGAACGACCTTTTCGTGCAGTACGTGAGTTTCGCGTGGTAGTACGGCTCGTGGTACCCCTGCACCCCCGTTAACGAGCACCATATCTCGACGAACTGCTTGGTGATGACGTCGGGCGCGAAGAAAGAATACACGCGGGGAACAGGGACTGCGGCGCGCAACGCCTCGGCAAGGCGGATGAGGCGGGGAAACAAGAAATCGGAAGTGAGATGGCGAAGGGGGTGCGTGGTGAAGATGAAGACGGGGTATGTCCCTATATCGCCATTGGTTACCGACAGGACAAAATCGACGGCGCCCGATGAGCGAAGGACGATCCAACACTGGTCGCGACCCGCCGCTTCGTGATTTTGCTCTCGAGCGAGAGTTTTGAGGGCAATGGGGAGAATGACGTTGGAGTTCTGGGCGTTGGACCGAAGGGCGTCCCAGACATCGGCGGGTAAGGCACCGGCGCTGCGGTAGGTAGCGGTCCAAGGCTCCATGGTATTCGAAGGCATGTTCAAGTTGTTGGGCGGGAGAATAGAGAGGAGGGGACGGTGGATGACTGAGAGGGCGGTGGTTATTACTCATGTTCGAGTTCATGCAAGTCTTATAAGGACAAAGAAGTGCTGTATTGCTGTATGCACGGAAAGAGACAGGAGTATTCTAGGATGACTCGAGCGCCGGCGGTGCAATGAAAGGAACAGCGCACCTCATCCGAGATTTTTTCCCCGAGTGAGTCTTAGGAACCGAGCTGTGAGACGATTGATTGATAGTTCCATTCCACAGAAGTGTTTATCGCCAGAAAGGGCCCAGCTAAAATGACTCATTCATCGCCAGTGAGTATTACAGCTTTAAGCGCCATGGGCGCCAATGTTGATGGTGGGCGCCACTGGATGGTTACGGCAAGAATTTCCTAATCGAGGAACAAAGTTCACGACTATCATTCCTAGGTATCATTTCATCTACACGAGGCCCGGCGTTGTAGCGCAATGAGGTAGGTCACCAGGTGGAATTCGAGTCATCGAGGAGCCGCAGTTGAGCGCCGCAGCGGCAGCAGAGATAGAACCCTAGAAATTCAAATTGTTAACCGTTTCTACAGCGAATACGGAGAAAGATCCAAAGCGAGCACAGACTCGGAATACAGCTTCGACATTACTTCAACTGCAGTTGACGGACTACATAATAGACGCCACATTTCCGGATAAGGCAATCGAAGATGCGTAGACGCTGTAGATAACTTAGCGCTCAGTAACTATGCTTACCAAAGTTCAGGCTGTACTTCGCGGGAGGTATGTCCTCCGACGCTAGAAAAAAGCGCCCGAAAAATTTCAAATTTTGCCGTTGGAGCCCGAATTAGGCAGCCTGAAAGAAAAGAAAAAAGCGCTGGAAACTGTCGGAAGCCCGCATTTACTTCGGTGACAGTCGCAACTGAGTCAGGAACGACCTACATTTCAACTCTCCAGATCTCTTTTTGTCGCGCTGCGGATCGTTGAGCCTCGCGGGATACGTATCTGCGCAAATCATGAGTTTATTATGTGATGGGGACGCCATATCGGGGTTGTAACACCGGACGGATTCGTGCTAGGATCGCGAATGGTCGAGACCATCTAGGAGTTGCTTTCCAGGACTCCAGCTAATCCGTTCAGAAATCCATAAGATCCGAAGGCAAATGGCGGAATTCGATGTTTGGCCGACACGCAGGTCTTCCTGGAACCACGTATAATGGACTACGTATTGCGGCTTTGCATATAATATCTCGGTTGCGGTAAGAACTCCACAAGTATCTCCGGGCGAAGATTTGCACCGCTGATCACTGGTTACTTAATTTGGGGCTTTTTTAGGCGGAGGCTTGCGAGAGAGTCGGACTTCGATAACCTTTTGAGGTTTATTTCCAGAATGAAACGTCGGCGAGGGACGGCGAGCGAGCTTCCTGACACAGAGCCTGAACAGAGATTTCGATGTCCGGACGCCGCGTAACGTCTTGCTAGCCTTCTGGAACGTAATGCAGTGCTGACAACGGCGCTTCTTGCAAAGTTGGAGCTGTCTCTACAAAAGGAAGGTATTAATATAGACAACTCTGCTCAAACTGCGACTTACTCACATGGAAGATTTGAAGGCATATCGTACGACGTGCGCAGCTCCTTCAGAATGCGGTGGCGGCGCCCTTTGCCAAGTCAAGCTTGACTCGGTCGAGGTTGGAGTATGCGATCTTCGGATTCCAGGGCTAGTCACAGGCTGGGAGATTGTTCAGAGATAAGAAGCGATAGATTTTCAAAAAACCGTGAAGAGGGTGGCTATTTTCTGGATTTGTCATCTTGCACAAACACGACCAACTTCCAAGTTTATTAATTCCCTCGTTGCTTCGAAGTCAACCACCACACAGCGGTGACACTCCCCTTGGACCTGGGTTGCCAATTGGCCACTCAGATAACCTTCCGTTATTGAAGAGTGGAGGCTTTGGTCTGATTCGGTGCGTTGAACTCGGTTGTGTCGTCCGCGGTGGCGTACGTACATGTGGCTGAATTCATTGTTCAATGTCTCAGTGGTTCTACAGAAGCCGTAATACATCTACGAAGGATCAACTAAAACTGTCTCGATTCCACTAGGCTGTAATTTTTGTGACCTGGACCTCATGCTACCTCTCCTGTTCTCCGACCTTCCCAAAGACATAATCCTCGAGGTAGTAAATTTCCTGGCATTACCCGACCACATATCTCTTCTCTTGGTATGTTTTTAAACCGAATATTCTGCATGGATTAAATCATTCGACCGGCAGACATGTTCGTCCGTTTACATTCTATCAAATCAACGCAGCTTCTGGATTTCGGCACTGAACACGACTCGACTGAAAAGCACAATAGCATGCCCACCATCCACTGATATGTCTCAATACACCTTGGACAGTCTTAGGGGCATGGCCTTCTCGTGGCTGAAGCTCCAGGACAATTGGAATCGGCCGTTTCCAAAAATCAAGCAGCCTACGACTTCGACTTTTCTTTCGGAGCCTGCGGATATCATTTGTGCCGTTCAGGGAACCGATATCCTCCTTCTTCATATGCGGGAGAGCGGAACCATCATTTGCTGGGATACAAAGAACGCTACCCCGTTCCCATTCCCTTGTATAGAAACCGGCGGGCGTGTCAATGGTGTCTCTCCGACATACGACTCATATGGTCAATGCTCCATAGCTCTTCTGACATTGCAAGAAACATATCCTTTGTTTGTCATTTTTTATTTTATTTGTAACATGAGTTGACGCTTCCGTAGCACCGCACGCAGACATGTTGTAACCATAAAACATGAAGACAGGAAGGCGGTTAGCTTCGGAAGTGTCTTCTCCGATGTTTCGACACCCTCCGGCTCCTATTTTGAGTCTCTATTCGTGACTGAAGATATGGCTGGTTCAGTGGTAGTGGAGGAGCTTCAAGAACATTGTGAAATCATAGCAAGGAACATTGGCACCGAATCCTTTAAGGATTCTGTAAGTTTAATGAAACTGTGTCGTCCAGTGAGTAGAAATACCCTATTGGTTTCAGGCTACTTATCGCTTCGTTTAGGTTTCCAGTCCTAGGGATCTCACTGTGTGTTTCTCATATAAAGGCCATCTCTACAATCTCCTCGAAGACGGTATTTCGGTCCAAATTCAGCACATATCGCGGGAAAACCTGCGCTCCCGCCGACTCGAAGAATGGGGTCTATACAAATCCGACATTCTTGCTCCTCGCACTCCCTGCATTCCATTCTGCTTCATCCTCCCGAGCACACCTTTCTACGGTGTCAGTGCGGTTTTTCGTCCGTCTTTCGCACGATCCCGAATCGACCATCTCATTTACTTTCCTCCCGAACACTCTCACGCACGCCGCTGACGATGGGGTGGCCTCCCCCCTTGCGTTCGATTTACCTTGCCCGACAGAACACGTCGCCGGCAGGCTGCTCAACATGGCTCTTCTGTGGATGGACCACAGCGGCTTCACCGTGGTCGTTGTGGTGGAATCCAACGAGGGCGACGCGGCCCTCATGCTCGTACGCTACCACTCGGAGACGGCGTCCACATCTTCGCACACACTCGCCGTTCCTGATTCCATCGATTTGAATACCCTGAACAGTGTCTGTGTCGACGATACAGCCGGCGCCGTCCACTTGGTCGACGCCTTGGGTGTATTTTCGACTTTGCGCTACGTCTAGAACCAGTCTTGGTTTCCTCGGTATTCCCAGAGTCGAAAGCCGGGTCCCTCGGTCCCGGGATGTTACGGAACTCTACTTGAATAATATGGGACGTTCCGCGCTGTAGTCGTGACCTCTCGGACATCGAGAGAGGAGACATACGATTTCCGTAGCTCTGCATCAGCACGAGCTGGACCTGAGAAATCACGGGAAGTGGTTCGCTCGGCGGCCGTGTACTAACGAAACAGATATGCACGGAGTATCTATCCCGATTTTACGAAGGCTGTGATTTGACGACATGAATTACAATTCAGGTAAGCAGGCTGGCAGATCGGTGACCTCCTTCAGAGTCCGTGTCGCTCCGGATCCGCTCTATTCAAGTAAAATTATAACCTCACACGATGGCTATTGCGGCCCTAATTTGAACGGGAATAATTCTCTGGGTGAACGACCGGCTAAAGATCACCGAGCTACTTCTGTTGCTTCGGACCCGAGTTTAAACTGTAACCCCCTATTGCTGTCCTAATTTGAACGGGAAGAATTTTCCGAGTAAACGACCGGCCAAAATTCACCGACCTACTTAGGTGACCTCCCTGTCCCTTCGGATCCAAGTTTAATTTTTTCAGCCCTAAGTTGAACGGGAAGAAGTTTCCGAGTGAATGAACGACCGGCGGAAGATCACCGACCTAGGGACCAGGGTTTGGACTGACGCGACTGCGTCTCAAGTATTATTCAACCCCTCATGAGCGTTGAGTTGACCTCGTAGTTGTTCGCTAACCTGGCATATAAACTATGGGTTAAGTCGGACACCTTGGATGATGGATTCAGCTTTGTTCCTCGATCCTCCGAGAGCCGCACCCAAGCACAACAACCACCGCGATCTACACGACCACAACTACCAAACAGCCAACATGATATTCGGCCAACATAATAAGTTAATACACAAGATATCGTTTCTTTCAATGGAAAGCAAGTACCAGCAGGAGTCGATGCTGCTCGAAAGGTGGTAGGAAGAAGTTTGTCATGTGTGAGTTTAGATACTGCGATATCAGTTGTGGAGTTGGGAATGGAGAGGCTGGAAGTTCACCTGGTTGCATACTCGGGCGGAAGGTCATCAACTGGCGCATTTCCCAAGACTCGTCGATCCTGTTCAAGACGCTGCATCTGCCCACGTAGTGCGCGCATATCATCCGCCATGCTCGCTAACGCGAGCTCAGCTGCTGTGGGCAATGCAGCACTATAGGTTGTACTCGGAACGGACAGCGAGGAATCTGTCGCCAGAGCATCCTTCTCGTAAAGGACGAGCGGCTCCGGTCGCGTGTTAACGTGATCCCCGTCACTTTCAGGAAGGCCGCTTTCCGTATGGGGGCCTAAAGATCGAGATGCATTATGTCGTATTCCGTGTTGAAGGATCCGCCGCCGGCGAATGAGGATGGCGGTGACACACAAGAACAGGACAACCAACGAACCCACGATTGAACCAACGATGGCAGGGACATTGGTATGTTTTCCGCTGCGGGTAACTGATGACGACGGTATAGGGATGGTAGGAGAGGCGGTCGGGGAACTGGTTCCGGTCGGATTCTAGGTACAATATCATAAGCAATATAAGGGCATGCGATCGCGAGCTTACCTGCGACGAAGAGAGTGAAGAAGATATAGTGCCGTTCTGGGCGGGGTTCAGCACAAAGAACGCTGGGTCCCAAATTGGTTCAGTTCACAGCTGGGGAACGAAATGCCCACCTCCACTACTACAGTCAGACGTCTGATTATTTTGAGCAAAGAAAAACAAAGCTGTAGAGCACATGGTCATCCTCCGAGATGCCATACTGGAGGAAGGACGTACGGTTACGGTCATCGTCAACGGTGAAGCTCCGCTCAGGAAATTCGAATGGATTGTCTGTCCCTACCTGGAAGCCCGAGTCGAATCCACCAGGGATGGGAGTGCAAGGCTCGGTTGGGGAAGACTGCGTAATGCTGGAATTACTACCTGGCCTAAGGATCGACTGAGATCTAGCCCAACATGCCTCGGGTAGCATACTGACACCCCAGTCCATTGGAACACCACAGAGGTGCCGTTTGACGCCGTTACCGAAAACGGGGCAAACCGCATAAGGCCACCGGGGCTGCTGATGTCCAGTTCCACAATAACATCCTAGTGGGCATCGACGGTGAGTGAAAGCTGCGCACAGGAGACGTAGGAGTGGCTCACCCTCGTGGCCATTGTGACGGGAAAGTCAAGGGGAGGAAACCAAACATTCACAGCGGAGTAAATATAAACAGCAGAGCTGAGATGATCATTTGGTGATCAACGTTCGGCACTTGGCGCCGCGTCTTGAAATAGTCATAAGGAGGTCGCCTCCGTCCCAGATGGTCCAGCGGTGAGTAGTACCTTGGTGTACGTCTTAAGGAAACCAGATCATAAAGTCTTACAGAGGCCATAGGAGTGAAAGCCATCGTATTTTTACGTATCCTCGCAGTGCAGACGGCGTGTCCTCACGCGGCATTCATCAGTTGTGTGGATGTAGAAATACGGCTATTTAGCTCATCGGAATCACTGATCTTCACTAGCTTCATTGGTACCGTCTTTTTTTGAGCGTTGCGAGAGAAGAAGAAGAGAAGAGATCTACATTTCGCATGAGAAAACCCAAGAGTGCAGACAAGGGAAGATTGTAGACAGGAGACAGAAGTATCAGGTTCAATAGGTCGAAGGGATCCTCAGTACTGCTGCTGAAAAGTATGGGATGTTGCCACCGATGTGGGCGTTCTGGCACAAACGAAACTAGATAAGCGCCAGACAGATGTATGAAGCATTGTCACGTCACGGTGCACAAGTCACGGCAATAAACTTGGCGCCGTCTTCTAAGTTCTGAATCCTTCTTTCGTGGGGACCATGTCGGCCCCAAATGTCGATGCACCTCCCGTCCTTGAGAAGCCTGAGGTCCACCAATATAGTTTCCCACCGTTCCCAGTAGTGCCTGAGGGCGTCGAAATCATCCCATTCAAAGACTTCAAGGAACGCGGCATCCAGGTCCAGGTCTTCGACGCGGTCGACGACACCGAGCGCGATGGCCTCGGCATCCCTACGGTCGCGCTGCGCGTGAAGCATGACACGGACGTCTCCAAGACGAACCCCGACCGCAAGAAGAAAAAGGAGGCGGCGCGCTTTGGCTTTAAGAAGGAGTGGTGGGAGGACTGGGAGGAGGGCGAGGATCTGCGCAATCACGGCCCATATAATGCGTATGTGGACGCGGAGCGTCCATGCTAACGCTAACAATGTGTTCAGCAATGTCGCGCGCGTGGATCGGTTTCATCAGGCTGCGTCGGATTTTCAGAGGTATTTAATTCGGTAATGTGGCGAACTTTTTCTCATGTTGCTCTGCAGGTATCGGAAGTTTCCTCCGATGTACACCAATGTGCAGTGGCTCTGGGACCAGGTGGGTAGATTCTTTTTTTTCCGTTGCGATCAGGCCCGATGTCTACGATTTAAAAGAAATTGATTATCGTTTAGTTCAGGATCTTCTCAGGGCTTCTGGGAACCACGCCAGTCTGGCAGAAGGCATCTGAAAAGGCTGCTGCCGACGACGACGACGACGTCTCGGAGGACGATGAAGACGATGAGGACTCCAAGTCTCTCCGCCAAGGCGCGCCCGGGGAGAAGCGATACCCGCCCCGCCCGCGTCCCAGAGCCCCGTACGAGCTGTACGGCAAGGCACCTGTCATCGTCGGCGACGACAACGACGAAATCCGAGGCCTCATCGCTGCTGCGCGCGCCACGAAGGAAGAACGGGTCGGCGAGTTTCTGAACGACCCCGCACGGGGTATCACCGTTTTTCTGTCATCCTACATGAGGAACCAGGGCATGATGTGGTGAGTATCTCTGATTTCTATGCGTCAGCAGCGCTGATCGACCGGTGTTGCAGGGCCCCGCGCAATCTGACCTCCACCCCGCACCTCCTCCGCTTCTTCGTCAACTACCTCCTTCGCAACCATGTCCTGCCCGACAAGACCTCGGACCGTAGCCTGCGCAGCGCGCTCGAGGTCATCAGCCTCGCCGGCGTGCAACTGCCGCTGACGGAGAAGATCTCGCAGGCGCTGCCGGATGAGTTCTCCATGGCGTGCCAGAGCTGCTGGGGGCGCAAGGCGGACAGCTCGCTGGCGCCATGGTCAGACTCGGAGGAGGTCGATTCGATGACGGGCGAACCAGAGGCGAAGCGCGTCAAGGGCAATCCCGACAGCGACGACGCGGTCTTCGAGTCCATTCTCAAGGAGGAGAACGTCGAGATGATCAAGAAGGAGGACATCCTCGCCCCGGTTGCCGACGTTGCCCAGGAAGCAGATGGAAACGCCCCTGCTGCCGGCGAGGAGGGCGCTGATGCCCAGGACGAATGGGACCCATCGACATTCACGCCCCCGACGAACGGCGACGAAACCTGGGGCGCCGCGTCCCCGAAGCCCGAAACCGACTGGGCCCCGCCCGCGCTCCCCTCCCTCCTCGCGCTCCTCGGGCCCACCACCCTCCCGCTCACCCACGCGCCCGGCATCGTCGAGTGGTCCGTGCGCCGCATCCGCTCCATCGCCCCGCCCCTCCTGCCTTCCCCGCCCCCGCCCCCCGCCACGGGCACGGAGGAGTGGGCGCCGGACCCCGAGGCGGTGGAGCGCGGGCTCGAGGCGCGCATGTGCCGCGTGGTGATGGCGCCGTGGCTCGAGTGGGACGGCCCCGCGGCGGACCCTGCGCTCTCGCAGCCGCAGATCCTGCGCAGCTCGGTCGGCGCGCTCGCTGTCGCCGTCGCCGTTGACGCCGCTGCCGCTACAACTACAACTCCCGCTGAGGCTCCCGTTACCACCACAACTCTCGCTCCCGCTCCCACTGCGGCTGTGGCTATGGCTACGGCTACGCGTGGCCCCAAGCCGCACGACATGCTCAAGGACGAGATCACGCTGCTCGTGGACCCCGCGCACGCGAACAAGCTGTGCGTCGGGATGGGGCTCGGCGGGACGTGGGTGCAGCTTGCGCGGCTGCAGGATAGCCTCGATATCAGCAGCACGTCGGCGGACAGCGGGGGGAAGCCAAAGAAGAAGAAGGCGCTGAGCAAGGCGCAAAAGGAACGGCGCGGGCTGCGGTATTGGTACCTCGACGAGCTGATGATGACCCTGCCCAGCTATTGGGTCGTCTAAGCCCCAACCCTCCCGACCCCGATTCCGATTGTCTGTTGTCGTTTCTTGCTTGCATTTTCCGTCCGCACATTCTTGCTTTTTGATCCATCCACTTGCTTTTTGTTCCGCATGATCCACTCGCTTTGTCATGATCCCCCATTGCATTTTGTACTCCCATGCACAGGCTTGATCTCTTGCTCTCTTGCTCTCTTGCTGCATCTGATTCCAATTGTACATCTATCTCAATCTGCCTCATCGTTCATCTTGTATATGTATCTGCCTCATCCCTCATCTTGCGTACATATGTAGCCGCCTTGACGCTTATCTTGTAGCATTGACTCTTGCTGGTCCGTACATTACGAAGAAATGATATCTTGTGTATTAGCTTTTTCTCCTGCCTCACACTCGAAAAATTCTCTCGCACGCCATGATATAATATCTACTGTACAAACTGAATGGAAGGAGCGAACATGGAATAGCTCGTAAAGTTGTGTATGTATGTATATGCACGCCCCCGTCACTTCATTACATCCACCGCACATTAAGTCATCACAAATCTACACTTCACGCAGTTGCGTTGTTGAAGATGAGCAGGTTGACCGTCTCGTCCGGGAGCGTCGCGAGCTTGTCCTGGCTCGACAGCGCCAGCAGCGCCTTCTTGAGCACCGCAGGCGTCATCTGCTTGGGCACGGGCGCGACGTCCTCGGCGGCGCGGGGTGCAGGCAGGAAGCCCGCGGCCCAACGCGGCAGTGCCGCGTGCGCGAAGAAGTACACGGGCGACGTGGTGAAGGGGCGCTGCAGGTTGACGGCGTCGACCATCATGCCGAGCTCGGGGTCGAACGTCTTGGACGGGTAGAGCGAGAGCAGGTACGCGAGCATGCCGGCGGTGTGGGGCGAGGCCATCGACGTGCCGGAGATGGTCGCGACGGCGGTGGGCGAGCCGGTCCAGGTGGAGAGGATGTTGAGGCCGGGCGCGAACACGTCGACGCAAGGGCCAAAGTTGGAGAAGTACGCGCGCTCGTCGCCGATGGTGGATGCGCCGACGGTGACGGCCTTCTCGGCGGCGGCGGGCGAGTAGCTGCACGCGTCGCGGTTGTCATTGCCTGTGCCATGTCAGTCAGTAAAGAGCGGGATTCAAGTGGGGAAGAATGCGAACCAGCGGCGACGGCAAAGTGCAGTCCGGCGTCAACAGCAGCGTTCACAGCCTGGTCGAGCGCCTTGGACTTGCCTCCACCGAGACTCATGTTGGCTACGGAGCCCTTGTGCGCGGTCTTGCCGGTGGCCTTCTCCTCGGCCTGTGCCTGCGTGGCCTTGGCCTTGGCGGCGCCGGCGGCAAAGGTGACACCGGCGACGACGTCGGACATGGAGCCGCTGCCGTTGGAGCCGAGGACCTTGACGGCGATGACGTTCGCGGCCTTGGCGACACCGTATTTGCGCGAGGCGATGGTGCCGGCGCAGTGGGTTCCGTGGCCGTTGCCGTCCTCGTCGACGTCGTTCTCAGGGATGGTCTTGCCCCAGGACGCGCGGCCTTCGAACTCGACGTGCTGGATGTTGATACCGGTGTCGATGACGTAAACGTCGACGCCCTCGCCGCCCGAAGGCTCGAACTCGTATTTGTTGAAGGTCCCGAGGGTGAGTTTATTCCGGTGGCTAACGCGGGCGAGACCCTGGGGGGGAATTGTCAGCGTGCGATTTCAGCGTTCAGGTCAGTTCGCGTGACTCACCCAAGGAGCAGACTTCTGCACATCCTGGGTGCGCACAATCTGGTCTTGCTCGACAAAGTCGACCTCGGGCAGCGCACGCAGCTTGTCGACGGCGCCCTGGGAGAAGCGTCCTGAGTAGCCTCTCATGCCCGAGTCATATACGTGTCTGATGGCAAAGCTGTCGTCGACGAGCGGGTCCGTCTCGTGCGCGGCCTGCAGGAAGTTGAAGTGGTTCTGCAGGGCCTCGGCGGGGGCACCCTGCTTGAGCATGACGATGTACGAGTTGTTAATTGCGCCATATCGGTGGTGGTCGGAGAAGGGGAGCGAGGGCAAGGGGGGCGCGCTGTGCGGGGGTGTAGAAGGAGCTGGTGGAGAGAGGTGTGCTAGATACCGCGGCGGCGAGGGAGAGAGCGAGCGTAAAGAGGGATGAAGCCATGGTGGTTAGGGAGAGAGCCCGTCGCAATCACTGCCTCCCTGATAAGGACGCAAGCTGTTGTGGTCTGTGTACCAACACCTTCTCCTGCCTAATTCGTCTCCTGCTCGCAAACTGCTCGTGTGCTGGTGATACTCGCCCCAAAATACCCAAATAGACGCCACTGTCCCCGGACCTTGACTACTCTCAGCTTGCTATGTCTGGAAAGATATCAGCGATTCACTCAACATTGCTCCCCTCCAGATGTCACTCCCCCACCATGCCGGCAACCTCTGCCTCGCGCCTTCAACATGTCTGGGCCGCGTCACCCCGACCCTGTACGCGCGTCGCTCTTCCTTTCTTTCATGTCCGCCTCGAGCTCCTTCTGCGGCAAAAAACGGCCCAATCACCGACGCTAATCAGCCTCACGCAATCGTCGTGCAGCCTGCAGTAATCTTTGGGTAGCGTACAGCCTGCAATGATATTTGCGTATTCAAATTGGACCATCGCTCGGATTACGCCTGGATCAAATCACCACGTCTACCGCCATCACCTACAATTGGGACTGATTCATATATGGGCTCGAGCATAGCATGCCTTCGCGAAGCAGAAGCATCCCAGCCTCTTCTACTTCTCTTCACTCGACCGCCCAAAGCTAGAACACCTCACAGAACTCACGAACTGGATTCTGAATCGGGATACTATTGCCTTTGCCCGCCGGCGATAGCCCCGGAGGCAGGTGCACACTTGTGCATTCTGTTTAGTTCCGATTCGCCGATGATGTTTTCTCCGCGGTGAGCGGGGTCGGGTCCAATGAGTCCAATAAAAGTGACGAGTGGGGTCTAATAAAAGCTGTGGGAGCCTACATCCGGTTGGGTTGACGATATGTTCGAAAACCGACCCTGACTTTCGACCTCAGCGATATGCGACTTTGCTCTCCAGCTGGAATTTCAACTCGGATGAAACTTGACACCAAGTCACAACTCTCCATCCAAAACACCAAGAATGCGGTAATTATGTATATCAAGATCTCATCGAGTGCAGACAGTCGATTTCACGAGTGGAGACCGTCGACTTCGGGTGCCAATATTAATTTCACCTCGGTAATCAGTAAGTCATTCTTGTTTCCACCTCACCCGTAACTGAAGCATGACAAACCCAAATCAGAATTGAACTCATTCATCTAAACATCGTTAACTGTGGTATATTTATGCAACATTCAAGTGGATATCGTCGTATTCGAAACGTCGTCCCAGTAGCTGTGCATAACAAAGCCCACGATGTACGCATTATCAGTGTTCGGAGTGAAGCTTATTGACAAAGCATTGTCGTTGAACCTGGAAGGAGGTGCCGCTCAGCGAAACGTTGTCAGAGAACCCGGCAGAAACTCACACAGCGCTGGTCTGATTGTGGCCTGCCTTAACGCCCACGGACCACAGGCCGCCGCTGACGGAGGCCCCCATCTGCGAGGACTTGGCGTCTTTGTAGTCGGACTGGGAACCAAACGTGAACACGGCTGAAGGCTTGTAGACAACGAGCGCCTTGTCATTATATATGGCTGCCGGTCCCGGGCTCTTCGCTGTTCCAAAATAGCTGCAGGTTTCGTGAGTTCCGCGATAAAAAGTGGGAAGAAGTATGCGTACGTCTTGAATGCCTCTTGGTGCGGTTTGGCTAACGGGTCATCGGACGCTGGAGTGCCCACGGCACTCGCTGAACGGAACCCGTCGAACCACGCACCGCGCACCACGTCGATCAGCTCAACACCCTCAAAGGTGAGTTGCGCGCTTTGCGCCTGCGTCAGGACGAAGCTCATGTTCGAATTCTGCGACGCCGAGGCGCTGTCCCAAAGCCAATGTCCGGTGACGCTGGAGGAGTCGGAGCTGGTCATGGACACGCGGCTGCTCGTGCTGCTGTTCCAGTTCAGCGCGGGCGTCTTGGCGGAGCCGGATTGCCAGAGCGCGAGGGTCGAGTTTAGGGAGGGCATGGCGTAAAAGGGGACCAGGGTGCCCGTGTACTGGTCTCCGACCGTCGCTCCGTCCGAGGTGTTGCTGGCTCCCGATATGGGCATGTTCAACCCCGGATACAAGGTGTTCTCCGCGTTGATGATGGGCGTCATTGCGTCGATGGCAGATTGAATGATACCTATAAACCTTCAGCGTTAATTTTCCAACATGATTATAGATGGCCGCCAACCTGCATCGTCGCCATTGATGTTGTTCAACTGTAGGTGTCTGAGCTTGTGGACGTAGACAAAGAGAATTTACTCACGGCTTTGCTGTAGGCATTTTTGGCCGCGGTACAGTTCAGAGTTGCTTCTTTGTATTGCCCGTAATTCTCGGTGGCGAACTGGATAAACACTTGATCCGTCTCCTTCGCCGTTCCGTGCAATTTCTGATACGCCGCGTACGCGTCATCCGTTACAGACGCCAGATTTATTATGCATGCCGCAGTTTGGTTCTTCGCCAGGCCGGTCAACTCAGCGGTTTGCGACGAGCTCGTCGCGTTCGTCGCGTTCTGGAGGGCCTGGATGAAGTGCTGGTAGTGCGTACTGAACATGAGCTGGCCCGTCGAATTCTCGTTAGCGATGTGCGGGAGGCGGTCGGCCGTCATGAACATCGCGTCGTTGATGGTGAACTGGTCGGAACCCTGCGCGCCCTCGCCCGCAAAGTCGATCTCCTGCTCGCCGCCGAATAGAGGATAGAACGCTTTGGGCCCGACGTTCTGCGACTGTAGGTACATGCTATACATGCTGGCCATGGAGTCTTGGATGCTGATTGGGCCTGAATCCTGGCGACGAGCAGGGAGGGCATGGGCGCGGTGGGTGAGGAGGAATAAAGACAGGGTGCCAATGAGACCACGCATTTTTGGTTAGAATTGAGGTGGGAGGGAGCGATATTCGTTATTGATTATTACTTCGGATCCAACAATATATTGCAGTAGGTGGGACTCGGAAATTGACGTCGAGGATATTTTATCTACCACTACTAACTCTGCTAACCCCAGTACGTCTGCTGAACGAAACCGAGGATATACGCGTTTTTGGTTTGGTCGGTGATTGTCACGGTGTTGGTCGAATTATCGACGTTCACCTTCGCGGTATCTTTACCACCGTACCCACCAATGGTGAGGCCCAAGAACGAGAGGCCTCCTCCGCCCTCCGACGACGATTGACTGCTGCCGTCGATGTCGTCCACCAATTGAATTGTCCAGGAGGGTTGGAACCCAATCAAAGCCTGGTAGTTGAATGACGCCAACGGTCCGGGCTGGTCTTGGGATCCAAAGTAGGTCTCGTTGCTGAAAACGGATTTGACCGCAGTATGTGCTGAATCCGGAGTTTCCGCGGCCCTCGCCACGCGATAATGATCGAACCATGCCCCCTGCTCAATGCCCACCAGTGCAAGACCAGCGAAGTCGAGGCCAAAGGTAGATGCCTTCACTTCAGAGGATGTCTTGGTATCGGAATGCCCGGCGTGAGCCTCGGCCCCGAACTCCTCATAGGTGAACCCAAAACTGGCACCTCCAAACTTCGTCGTGGACTCCGACGAATAGTTTTGGCTTGTGGAGAAATAATGGAAAGGTGCCAAGCCAGTTCCGGCCTGCCACTGGGATAGCGTGGTGTTGAGGGTCGGAATGCTGTAGTACGCAACATAATCCCCGGCTTCTGCTCCGTCACCGTCTGTTCCTATGGTTCCCGTAATATTGGAGATATCCATGACGACACCAGCGGCACTAAAAAATCTGATAAACACTGGGTTCGAGGAAATATTATGTGCGTACTTACGGTGCGTTTGCATCGATCACCGGTTTGATGTGGGCGTATGCACCAATGTACACGCTGGCATCGTTACCCTGGGTTATGTCAGTGAGCCTGTCGAAGGCAAGTGTCTGCGCCGTGCAGTTCTGCACGGCCAGAGCGTAACCCGGATAGCTGTCCTGGGCCCACGAGAGGAATTTGGGATCAGTGGCGTTGTTCATCGGAGTGGAAGCCCTCAGATTGTAGGCCTCGAGGGCTAGTTTTAATTCATTCCCGATGGCTTGCCCGAAGCAAGCGTCCGCCGCTACGGCATTGGCTGCAGTTTGGTTGGCAGTTGGCGCGCCTATCGGGCATTTTTTGTTCATCTAGAAATAATCAGCCTCCTATTGCAAAGAATCAAGGCAATATTCTACTCACATCCTGGATGAAATCCTTATACCTGATGCTGAAGTTGACCGTGCCATTCGTTCGCCAATTCTTCTGTTGATCACAAGCATTGAAAATGAGGTTGTTTATAGCTTCAGGTGTCATTTGTGCACTGTCTGAGCCCGAGAAAGTGATTGGTGTCCAGGGATTAGACACGACGAACGGCGCCGAATCCGCCTGGTGCTTCTGCAGAAACGTGGTAATCGCGCCAGTGGTAAAGTCTTGGGTGCTTGGGGCCGTGGTACCATCGCGAATTGTCGGGGCGCCGGAGACTGCCAGACTGAGAGCGGCCACCGAAACTGCAGTTTTCCTGGCGCAACGGGATATTTGGGTGGGCATTTCTGGGTGATAAAGCGGATCGGACGGGTGTTATCTGCGACCAGAGGACGTTGGATATCATGCGGCAGTACAGCGGAATTCTGCAACTCACGGGTGGTAGAAGGGATAGCAAGAGAGAAAAATGAAACGCGACCAGCGCGATCCAAAGAAAGTTGGATGAGAGGAACACACCAGGTGTAAAGAATTGGACGTGGATGAAAGCTCATTTATACGTTACAATCCAACTAAACACCACGTGACGCACTGGCAAGAGGCCGCGTTCTAACATGATGGTCGCTAGCTGGAGCCCCGGTGTTCAATTCTCCGAACAGGCAACCTGAATAAGACCGCACCCCATCCTATTCTGATCAGCCGTCTGATTCAGGGTACATGATGCGCGCTGTACTCTGTACTGCTCCTACTACGTGCCGTGTACTACATGCAAATGATCCTCTATTTGACTCGTTGATCCAGTGGTTTCATTTGCAAATGCAATGATCAACATCTAGTTGTCCGGTTGGCGCTATCAGATGAATCTCGGTGGGAAACACGGATATCCGTGTGTCGTCTGGACTCCTTCGATGATCCGTCTTTATCTCTGACAACCATTTTAGCGTCGCTTTGGAGATGATATGAGGTCTGAAGGATGCCTGACTATAAGGGTGTCGAAAATGCTTGACTAATCTCCAACAACTCTCTCAACTCTCTAACATCCCTCAACCTGCCTCAACGATGATTTATCTGCTCCCTCACATATTTTTTACCATCTTCACTGCAAGCGCTGGCGCTTCGTATGTTGTTGGACGTGGCAACGCCACAATCCTCGACCCTCCGTACGGCATTCCTTTCCACTCTGAATTCGATCTAACACGAGCTCCAGATCCACGACCGATCTTCCTGCGCCAGAAACAACCTCGGAGAGCTCCCCAATTGCCCACGCGTACCAGGCCTACATAACAGATTGCGGACAGTTATTCCAAGGCGAAAAGGATGCGGCTTTTGACGAGTATAAACAGTCCAACCCCTCGGCCACAGACCCCACCTCGCCGGATTTTCTCTCGTGGGCCTACGCCAGCTACCCACCGTATCGTGCTGGATGGGCTGGATGCGCGGACTCTGAGAGCAGGTATAAAAACCTCCTGGCCACTTTCATTCCAGACACGCCTTCCGCCACTGCTTCCCAAGCGACTGGAACCACTACACCCTCCACTACCACGGGAACGAACCAGGGCGGGAGCAGTGAGCCAAAGAAAGGAGGAGCGAATTCCGCTTTCCCCCGGTTCTCTATACTCGTATTGGCCATGATAGCCGGCGCAAAATTGCTCATCGGATAATATTCCCCCGTTGTATTCATTATATGTATTCAATTTCTTCATCCCTCTCTTGAATTTTGCATGATCTCAGCAATAAACGGTTAAACCTGAGATCTAGCTAGGCCTGAGAGACGATGTAATATGGAAATGCAACCGCAACCGTGGGAATATCACGGCGGCCGCCCGCTGTCATCGTCTGATTTCGAATGGAACAGAAACGGGGCACAGGATTCAAGTCGCTCCATCCATCGTGACCAGCGGCAACAGAAAGGGAAAGTTTCGGCCATCTTAACGGATGCGAAAATGAAACAGCAACAGGACGGAGCGACGGAGATCCGCATGGTCGCATCCTTTGTAGAAACCCGAATGGTCCCAGTAAGGAAACGGGGAATCGGATGATCGCGGCCATCTGAGCGGATGATAGAATAAAACGACAGGATGAAAAAGGTGACAATAGAAGGGTCCCGGCCATCTCAACGGACGCGAAAATGAAACAGCAACAGGACGGAAATTCGCATCGTTGTAGAAACCCGAATGGTCCCAGTAAGGAAACGGGGAATCGCATGATCGCGGCCATCTGGGCGGATGGCAGAATGAAACAAGGGGGGAGAAGAAGCACAACGGCACCGACCGTAAAGAGCGGACGGTGATCATACGCATTTGATGACCTTCCACTCGAGGATAAAGACAATGGACAATAGTCCAAAGTTTCCAATGAGTGTTCTGGAGTAGTCTCTCTAGACAGACACTATAAGAATACCAGCTCGTTCCTCGCTTACAGTTCTGGAGTACGTCATCTCTTCGGAATTTCGTAGGGATCCGATAGAGCCCCAAAGGGCGTCTCTGGATGTAAACCCGTTTCGGTTAGTTAACTTCAACACTAGGAATCAATAATAGTTGAGGATTGGGAATTTTTCCAATGTTTCGTGTATATTATGGGTGTACAGTATAGCATTTAGATCTGGGAGTCAGGTTGAGAGTCTGGGGACAAATTACTCTGCGCATCTCACGGGCGAATCGATTGAGCCTATACATGCGATCAAAGGCCCAAAACTGCAGCCGGAACAAGAGTTCTCATACCGGAAATGTGTCATGGAGGTCGGTTGGAAAATCCGAGGAGACTGTTCATTGCGTATTTCGAAGGCGGATTGGGCTAGGTCCCGAGGCAAAAGGCCCGGAATTGAGCACAGGGCAGCTGTCCTAGCAAAAACGATCAAAAATGTACCAAAATGTAATTTTTTTCGTTCGCGCCCTAAGTTCTGCAAAGAGCTGTAACGGGATTTATTTGGGTATTTGATAATTCTAATTGGGACGGAGAGTTGCAGGTATATTCTTACTTAAGTATCCGCCACTCATACTCGCTTTGCCGAAACTTCGATAGGAGATGCAACCGTGGGAAAAATGCTTACGCATACAAGTTGACGGCTTCTAAATTATATGTATTGAATTTTTGTGTGGATGCTCTGCCACATGCGCAGTTGTGTTACGTTGATATGGTGCGGGTTTGGGAAGTGCACTGATCATGATCGCCATCCGACAACGGATCTCATTCCAGTCAAAATATCGTTTCTAATCTTCAAAGCAATGGGCGGTGTCGCACTTGAGCGGCGTTCTCTGAAACGCGCGCATCTCACCAAGAGCTGAACGCCGTATCCCAAAGCAGCAAGGCTCACCTCTCAGCTGAGCGGTGCTTACTGGATGAAGCCATCTTGCCCGCGGACACGGGTTTCACTTGCTCGGTTGAGCCAAAATACGATCTGCGTGGCGTAACAGGCAATTTTCGCGTTTGGGCGCAGAGAGGCACCCAAAACGGCTTCGGAAACGAATCGAAGTTGGGCTCCTCGCGCTTGAAGGAAGTATTAATGTGGAAGAGTGCGACTGTTCTTATGAAGTCTCGGTGGGAGGACGTTTGCTACGGATATTCGAATGTACACACAATATTGCAAATGGTTGAGAAGCTGATAATGACCACGGTGCTGGGAATCGCTACGCGAGATGATGGAGGCACACTGCATATAGAGGCTTGTCAACCGACAATTGGGTCCGGATCGCGGGTTTGAGGGCGGCTCTCACTTGGCAAACTAATCCCTTTCCCTCCCATGAGTGTGTCATTATGTAAATACCGTCTAATGCTTCGAGTCGTCTGTGTTTCGTGGGTTAGGAGGACGAGAAGATTGATCTGGTCACGTCAAACATATTCGCCGCTGTTTTAATTGTTGTATAAATGCCCGGTCCATCTCGCTGTGAAATCCGCACAATTGGTCATGTCTTTCTCTGCCTTTATTACTTGAGCGCTCGATCTGACAGTTCTTATATTGTGAGCTGCACTATATCAACACCGGATGTAACCTAATATGTTCAGTTCACAGTATATATAATGCATCATAACGCCAGGCGTGGACGTCAATATGCGGGACTCAGGTATATACCAAGAACTCAGTCGAAATGGATGCGCTCAACTTCAACCTCTCATTCGCGGGGGTCGCGCAGCCGGGTATCAACCAGGAGACCTGGTTCGTTGATTATCGCGTGGCGCGCGCTACATACCCAGCCTGTTTGGATACAAAAGCCATTTTCAATAACTGGACGTACTTCAGGTCGTCCGATTGGTGCTGAAAATGGCCTTCCTTGACTGCAGCTGCGGTGTTTCGCTCTCGCCATGCGATAATCATCGAAACATGTTCCCTGGTTAATTCGCACTAGCCCAAGTCCCAATTTGCCGGAAGGTCTTTGGTACTCGAAACCCGACTCTGCCACTGACCACGTCCTAGTATGTGCTTATCTCCAAACTTTTTACTGAAACGTTGGCATGTTCATGAATGTAGCAGGAACCGTATGAACCGTCGATGGAGGACATCTAGGTACAACATAAATGAAAGAAATACCACTTGATGCCGTGAACATATGTAAAGTGCGGATTCGGAAAGCCGCACGCACCATACGCCCAGTCACCTTATGTTTATTGTGACCGACCGCATTCTAAACTGATTCATCGAACGCTTAGACCCGATGTAGAATATATTTAGATATTTTCTCCGTCTCTGGCGCCGGTCAGAAACATAAAAAGAATCATTGAGGAGAATGCGGCACAATCAGGGTGAGTGGTCTCTTCTAAACAGACGTTTTAATATTCAACCCAAAGCTCCTCCATCGCTTTTTGAGGGTGAGATAGCATAATTGACTGGTGTAATGCGTGTTGTATGAGATGGAAACACATACACTGCCAGATGCAGTGCGCGGAGATGCAACCGTGGGAAGATCGTTGATTGCCGTTGCATCTCAAAATTCGCCCATATGCTTCAATGTGATGGCCGCTGTTGTACTTGAACGGCGTTTTATGGATGAAACGTACCTGCCTCATTCACCGAGCTCTGCAGAACGGAGCAGGAGAGCGCTTCGACCACTACCACCTGGAGCCTAGAGAAATAAAACCGTTACTAGCAATCATAGTAGTTCAACTCAGCCGCCGAGGATGAACAAAGGTGAACCTATCATTTTGGAACTGCGTCTTGACCAGCGCTGAGTTCCCGGATGTAAGAGTTGTGAATGACTTCCGTCTGATGGTCGGAGTCTTTTTGTGCAACACAGAACGCTGAAGAGCCTGGAGAGAATCGGCCTAGAAACGAATCCGACGCCTAACCTATTCACAGCTGGTTGTATAAATGACCTGGCCATCCGGCTGTGAGATCCGGGAACGGCGGGGTCGTCGCCTTGTAACATCGCCTCAAAGATGATCCGATTCATATTAATTACTACTACTTAAAGCCAGTCCGATTAAAAGCGGTCGTAAGAACTTTCACCATCCAGAAATACGTTCAATGATTCTTTATCTTCTCCCGTATATTTTCCTTACGATCGTGGCTTCGAGGACCGGCGCTTCGTATGTTATTGGACGGGATAACGCCACAATCCTCGACCCTCCGTGCGACTTCGCACAGCTCGCAAATTGCCCAGTCGTACCAGGACTACCTTCAAAATTGCGGACCCTCGTTCCAAGAAATAAAGGACGAGGCTTTGGACAAGTATCAGGAGACCTACCCCTCCGCGAACCCCACCTCGCCGGATTTCCTCGCTTGGGCCTATGATAGTTGGGTGCCCTACCGCGCTGCATGGGGGGGATGCGCAAACTCGGAGAGCATATATAAAGAGATGTTGGCCACCTTCACTCCAGACGCGCCTTCCGCCACCTCGATCCAAACGACCGCAACTGGTGCATCCTCCGCCACCACGGGAACAAGCCAGGGCGGGGGATCTAGTGGACCAAAGAAAGGAGGGGCCAGTTTTGCTGTGCCCCCGTTCTCTATACTTGTGTTGACCCTGGTCTCCGGTGTAAAATTACTTATCGGATAGTCTTCACCTGTTGTATGCATCTGCATTCAATTTCTCCATCGATCTCTGGGAACAAAAGGCGATGAATATCCGGGAGCAATTAGGTTTTAATGGCACAATTCGCTATCGCGATCAAAGCGGCTGTGAATTGTGTGTACGTTGTGTACTTAGGATGAAAATGCAGGCGGTGCAACCGTGGGAAAATCACGACAGTCCGTGACACCGGCATGATTGCCGTCGCACGGATCTCGTTTCAACGCATGCTTCAACGCGGTGGCCGCTGCCGTAGCTTAGCGGTGTTTCCTAGATGATGCTATAAGCCTCATTAGGGTGTTTCATAATTAAAAATTTGGGTCCAACTTATGCCTCAACTTATGCCCCAACTTGGCCTCAACTCGAGCCAAGTTGAGGCACAAGTTGAGGCGTTGTTCGTGAAACACCTAAACAGATATTTCTGCCTCAACTCCGAAGTTGAGGCAGAATTAGGTCTCGCGTATCACCTTACATAATAAACGATGCGCCAGAGTCGAAGTTGGGGCATCAAGTTGAGGCACAAGTTGGGGCAGAAGTTGGATGTCAAGTCGTGGTCTTATGCACGACTTGACATCCAACTTCGATTTTGTGCCTCAACTCCGGCCTCAACTTCACGAAAGTTGAGGCCCGAGTTGGGGCACAAGTTGGGCCCGATATTTTAATTATGAAACACCCTATTCACCGCTCCCCAAAATAACGAGGCGGGGACCCTAGTTTCCCAGACGGATGGACGCAGTACTTCATCCCTGCTGTGACTCTTGCTAGGTGCGTATCTCTTTGATCTCAGATTCAGAAGCCTGCGAATTCATGTACACGTGACGCGTAACTGTAATCCAGCCCATACTACGTTTCCCCCCAGCCAGTAATACCAGTGGAGCCTGCACCGTAACCTATGAGGTCCACAAGAAGAAATATCATCCTTAGGTACCGCCGCTCGGCAATGGCAATTTTCCCATAAAATTTTCGGCACGCGCTGTGCGCATCCAAATTGCGGTCGGGCGCTACGGTCCAATTATTCGACCAGAAACTGCTCAGATCTCATTCTGCATGCTGGTCGCAGAAAATATTCTGCTCGATGACGTTTACTAGACTATTTATTGTGCTTAAAATTTACCTGTTCAACTCGAAACTGTTCATTGCAATTAAAAAATTGACGTCGAGGACACTGACTCTCTCCTCCCACAAACAACATCCCTCAGGCCCAGTACGTCTGTTGAACGAAACCGACGATATACGCGTTATTGGTATCGTCGGTGATCGTCACGGTGTTCGTCGAATTATCGACGTTCACCTTGGCGCTGCTTTTCCCACCGTACCCTCCAATTTCCGCAAGGCCCAGAATCGAGATACCTCCACCGCCCTCCGACGACTGCTGACTGCTGCTGCTGCTAGAGTCCTCCAGTTGAATTGTCCAGGAGGGTCGGAATCCAACCAGAGCCTGGTAGTTGAATGCCGCCAACGGTCCAGGCTGCTGTTGGGATCCAAAGTAGGTTTCGTTGCTGAAAATGAGCTTGACCGCAGTATGCGTCGAGTCTGGCGCTTCCGCAGCTCTCGCTACCCGATAGCCATCGAACCAGGCCCCCTGGTTGAGGCCCACCAGTGCAAGTCCAGCAAAGCTGAGGCCAAAGGTCGACGCCTTCACCTCGGAAGATGATTGCGTACTCGACGTCCCAGCAGAGGCGGTGGCCGTCACCTTCTCGAATGTGAGCCCAAAGCTGGCACCTCCAAATTTCGTCGAAGTGGCTGCCGAATAGTTTTGGCTTGTGGAGTAGTAACTGAAAGGCGCCAATCCACTTCCGGCCTGCCACTTGGATAGCGTGGTGTTGAGGGTGGGAATGTCGTAGTAAGCAACATAATCCCCGGCTTCTTGTCCCTTTCCTCCAGTTGATCCTATGGTTCCCGTAAGATTGGATATGGCCATGACGATACCAACGGCGCTGCAAAATCACCGATAAAAAATGGATCTCAAGGAAATATGGTGTCGACTTACGGTGCGTTTGCATCGATCAAAGGTTTGATATGAGCGTATGCGCCGGTGTACACGCTCGCGTCGTCACCTTCGGTTATGTCAGTGAGCTTGTCCAAGGCAAGTGTCTGCGCCGTGCAGTTCTGCAAGGCCAGACCGTAAGACGGATAGCTGTCCTGGGCCCACGAGAGGAATTTGGGATCAGTAACGTTATTCATCGGAGTGGAGGACCCCGCATTATAGGCAGTGAGGGCTTGGTTCAATGTATTACTGATGGTCGGCCCCGAGCAGGCCTCGCCCATTGCGGCAGCGGCTGCAGTTTGATTGGCAGTCGGCGCCCCTATCGAGGCGACCTTGTTCATCTAGACCTCGTCGTCAGGGCTACCTCAATAAATAAAGGCGATATTCCACGCACATCCTGAATGAAGTCCTTGTACTTGTTGCTGAAATTAATAGTTTGGTTGGTTCGCCGATCCATCACACGCGTTGAAAACAAGGTTGTTTATGGCTTCAGGCGTCATTTGGGTGCTGTCTGTACCCGAGAAGGTGATCGCTGTCCACGGTCCCTTCACGTTGAATGGCGCCGAATCTGCCTGGTGGCTCCCAAGAAATTTGGCAATCGCGGCACTGGTGTAATCTGAGATAGTTGGGGCAGATATTGTGGTTTCGCGAACGGCCGGGGCGCCGGAAGCTGCCAGACTGAGAGCAGCCACTGAAAATGTAGCGGCCCTGGCACGACGAGAGAGTCCACTGTGCATTCTTAGATGGGATCCGAAGGGAATATCTGAAACCAAAGAACTTTAGATATCACGCAGGATAGGAATTCTTCGACTTACGAAACATAGAAGATAGCAGGAGGAGGAAGAAACGCGACCAGCGCGAAGCTAAAAAAATGGGAATGGGTACACAACCAGGTGTGAGGAATTGGACATACGGGAAAGCTCATTTATACGATCGAACTAAACACCACGTGATGATTGAACGTAAAGTTCGGAAAGCCGCACACGTCGTAGGACCTGTTGCCTCCTACCTGAAACGACCAGCAATCTGAACCAAATTGATCCGTCGAATTATGAAGGATACCCGCTGTGGGATTCAGAGCCCTACTGCTCCTAACGATGCACATTCACTAACTGTGATCCGGGTTTAACGAAGAAAATAACAAACCAGTATATTTGCCGGTAAAATATAGTTTCCGCCAGCGCTGTGAGAAGGTCGCAATAAGGGTCCCAGAGAAACGCCATCGCTTTGGAGATACCTGGGGCAACCAGCATGATTATAAGGTAAAGAATGCTTGGTTATTCTTCAACATGTCCCCCAACTCACCAACAATGATTTATCTTCTCCCGCACATATTCCTTACGATCTTGACTGCGAGTGCCGGCGCTTCATGTATCCTTGGACGTAATAATAACGACACAATCCTCAATCCTCCGTGCGTCATTCCCTTAACGCCTTGGATCCTATCTTAATGGACACCGTACATAGATCCACGACCGACATTCCTGCTCCAGAAACAACTCAACAGAACTCGACAATCGCCCACGCATACCAGGCTTACATTCAAAATTGCGGACCGTCGTTCCAAGACGAAAAGGATGCCGCTTTTAACGAGTATAAACAGCAGTCCAACCCCGCAGCCACGGAACCCACCTCGTTGGATTTCCTCTTGTGGGCCTACGCGAATTACGTCCCCTACCGTGCTGCCTTGGCGGGATGCTCAAACTCGGAGAGCACGTATAAACAAATGCTGGCCACATTCACCCCAGACACCTCGTCCCAAGCGAGTGGAACTGGTGCAGCCTCCCCACCACGGAAACAAGCTCGGGCGGGGGAAGCAGTAGGCCCAAAAAAGGAGGGGATATATCCACCATTCCACGGCTTTCTATGTTCCTATTTACTATCGTAGCGGGCGCAAAATTGCTTTTAGGATAGTTGTGCGCCGCAGCTAAATTCAACGTTTTGCAGCTTCAGAGGACGAAAAATAAAAAGGCCTGTGCACGAACCAGTGACTGCTGAGCGACTTGTATGCAACCGTGGGAAGATCACATATCAGTGATCCGCGCGCCGGCAACGCAACTTGACCTCAATCGTCTCCGGTACCAATTCGTTTCTTAGGCAACAACTATTGGCATGCATCTTCGAGCGCCCTTGCTGAACGTACACAGTTCCAGAGATCCATTCGAACTTCCCCCGACGAACGGGACCGGAGCGCCGTGCCGCTCGCGATATCGTTGGCCGATGTTGACACGCCGCCGGCAGAAAATACATTTCTACGCGCAGCGAGAAAGTGTTGATGCAACACATCCAACCAGGCGCACGTTCGCAACCTCGTTGTCAGGCCAAAAATATATATTTGCACGCTGGCATAAATAGCATTTTTAAATAACAGTGAGCACTGAGCGCTGATCTCGCTTCCAAATTAAATATCGGTGCATGTAAGTAACCAAGCTCCGCCGAGTTAGTGGTCATAGCTCAACCCAGCCATAGTCTGTCTGTCATCAAGCTCATCCCAACCAGTAACGCAACGCTGCGAGACCCAAAAGCAGAGCGACCGATTCGGGACCGTGGACTGTGCCGCCCCCGGAGGAGGGAGAGGTGGAGGCCTCTGTGCTGGATAAAGTTGTCGACGTCGTATGGGACCCCCTGTGTTGGGACCCGTCGGCGTCGGTGGGGACTATTGTGGGGGCAGGCAAAGCCTTGAGGATCGCGTTCTTCGCATCGGTGCAGTCGTTATTTGCACTGACCCAGGGAATGTAATCCAAGCTCGCCCACTGCACCAGCCCGGGCTCCGTTACGGACGTGGCGTTCGGCAGACCCGTCCCCGGGATAAATTCAGAGTTGTACGCAGGGATCGCCGCCTGCTCCGCCTTGTCGTATGCCTGGACCGCGGCGGACTGGGTAGGATCTGGGGGGATATTCCAGAGATCGAGGATATCGTCTCAGTCGAAGGTGTGGGTCTGCACAGGCTTCCGCGACGCTTGGATGCAATGATCGTGAATACGTATGGGGGTTTCTGGGCTGCAGCTGGAAATATGCACGAGAGCATACAGACGACGACGCCGACGGCTGAGAAGGCGAAGGATTTCATAGTCGCGGTGCTGGAGTTAGTTTGCGGGCGGTGCATTTGCTGGGGCGCTACATATACGGCGGACTTGGGCGCACGGGCACGACAGTGATTTCCCGACCTGCAATCGCCGTCCTGTGCAGATTACTTTTGAAAAGAAAGTTGGGGCTGAGTTCCATCTGATGATCCGAGTCCTGTGAGGGGCCAGCGTTCCGAGTCTGGTGAGGCACCAGTGCTCCGCTTTCTGGGGGCTGGGTGCGGGGTGCGGGGCGCGGCGGCGGGTCCGATAATTTTGCAATCGCCGTCCTGCGCAGGATCGGAATATTGTTCTAAAAGACGTTGATCCGAGTGTTTTGTTTCAAGCCAGAACGCCGACAAGGTGATACCAGAGGACCGTTACTTCACGGCAGAGAGTCGCATTGCTGTACGTGCGGATCTCGTGTCTGAATTTTGATCTACTCGTCAGACGGTGAAGTGCATTGGTAAATGTTGCTACTAAAGCTCCAGTTCAGGAACCAGGATTGGTTCGAGACCGCCAGTCAGAGTCTGGGCTAGGAACGCTGCGCCAGCCGGTTAGCGACTTGCGGCTGGGGTGGAGAGTCGAGATACAGCACTCATGGGTTGACTGGAAAGTGGATTGTGGAGTATGCACGAAGGGGTAATTGCACAGTTTCCGAGATAGCAGCACCTTCAGAGCTTCAGATATTGCTCTGCGGCGACGATTGAATCAAAGTCGGGATGAAGCCGGGACCAAGTCGGGAGCAGACGCCTTCGCCGTCCAATCTTCACAACAGCAAACAACCACCTGCCGGCGCGCCGCGTCCTCCAAGGTTTCTGCATTTATTCCTTGCGCATCCGCTTATCCCGTCCCCCACCCTCCATTATCAGTGCCTTCTAGTAATATCTCCGCCCAGCCACCCGCCACCCACCCCGACCGATGGCGAGCGCCAAAATAGCCACCCTCCTCATCCGAGTGCGTCCCTAGCCCCTCGCGCGCCCCGTCCTGCGCTCACGCCCGCGTCAACTTGGAGACCGTCGCGAAGCCCATCAGCGCGCAGATCAAGCACCAGGCGACGCAGTGAGCCTTCTCCCCCTCCTTGCGCTTTGCCCTTCCCTTCTGCCCGCGCTTTACCCTGCCCCCAAGTTGCACTTTACCTGCGCTTGCCTGCCCTCGCATTACACGCGAATGCTGACTAGTATATTTTTGCACCCAGACACGCGCGCTTCCGTGGGATGTGCGTCGACCTCGCGCAGCTGATGTACCGCTCCGAGGTGAAGCTGCGCACCAACATCCTCGGCGAGCCCGCCAAGCACATCCGCCCTTTGTCCGAGACGCGGTGCGTCCCTTCCCTCCCTCTTCCTTCTCCCTCTTCCTTCTCCCTCTTCCTCATAACCTCGCCCTTACACCGATACTAATAGTTGTTTTTTATGGCCTTAGGGCAATCGAGAACGGCGCCAACGCGCTCGCCGAGGGCTTCCTCTTCTCCGTCGCGGCGGCGCTCATCCTGGGCGAGGCGTGGCGCTCGAGCCGCAGCCAGGCGAAGCGCCGCGACGCCGTCGACGAGGGGATGGAGGACCTCGCGGCGAAGATCGAGGCGCTCACGGCGCAGGTGGGCGCGCTGTCGACGAGTCTGGAGGAGCGCGTGCGTGCGGTTGAGGAGCGGTACACTGTCTACATGCAAGTTATTTAATTTGAGGAGCTGAATTCTTATGCCAGGAGTGATAATCTGGGCCGCATCACGGAGCGCGTCGTCGAGATTGGGCTGCGCGGGGGGTGGGCCGAGTTTGAGGGCACGCCGCTGCAGCTGCCGCACATCCAGCTCGTGCCACCGCAGAAATCGACGCGTATAGACCCCCCGGAAGACAAGTCATGACGCGGGAGGGACACGAAGTCTTGGCGTGCACGCCGGGCGCGCGACATGGATTGTAGACGCTCGAAGATCGGACATGTCCGCATATACAATTATCATTCGCAATCTAATATCTGTACTCTTAGAATGAATCTCTCCCATGGCTCATCCTGACGCCCACCCCTCGTTCCGGGTCGCGCGCTGGCTGTCATGCCGCGCCGACGTGTTCACCCAACTCTGAGAATATACAAGAGCTCGCTCTTGCAGGAGACAATGGGCTATTATTTCTGATATTAGTGCGGATGTTCCTAGGGATTTTGCAGGCTGAAATTGATATCCGCTCGCTCGCATTGCTTCGAATTGGAACAGAACTGAATTACTCAACAGCGCTCGAACGCTCAAACGCAGAAAAGCGGAGACCTTCCTAATTAAGGAATTCGATTCAAAGTGTGGTAGAGCACAAAAGACATTTTTAATGGAAAAAACTACATCGAACTATAGAAAGCCAATCCAATCCATTTGCTGAGTCTAAAAGCAAGCTTCAAATGAAGTGCCCAAAGAAACAGCAAAAAGAAAGGGGGATCCCTTGACGACGCTAGCCAGTAGTGCAGCAGCAAGGTCATCGCGTGCCTCTGTTGCAAGCAGAGCAAAGACACAAGGGCGACAAAAATTAGATAACCAAGAATGGAGGCGGTGCCTCCATAATAGTGGTTAAACTATTAAGAACAGATACTACACTTGATCTAAGCCAAAAGGCCAGAGTGGTAAGGAATCGTTTTGGCGACCGCTTCCTTATATACCCCGGCCCCGCGCACGGACCAGGTCACGTGTTTATGCGCCATCAGCAGCTTGGGCCAAATAATGGCATACAGAGTTTGACTCCCGTCTTCGAGCTAGAAAGAACCCTGGGCAACGTATGCTGCTACTGGACTCATCGCTGGTCATAGGCCTAGGCTGGACCCTCAAACCGCAAGACGCTGTTTTTTTAAATCCCGTGTACTTGAAGGTGCTTCGAAATCTAGCGTCTCGAGTGAAAGGCTTGCTGAAAGGAAAATGAAACGAGGACTCGAGGCGTGCTCACATCCAGACCCTTCTCTGCGCCACACGTCTACCCCGAAATTCTCCTCATTACCGTCGCTCGTGGCTACAACCACAGCTTATTGAGCAGACGCCGCACTTATGAGGCGAAAATTTGAAATAACTTCTGGGTGCTGCTCGTCTGACCAAGATTCTAAATCGCCAACAGTGAGGAATGACTTCTTGTACCCCTGACGCTTCGCGTGGCAGCAAGGTGCTCGGAGATGCCATGAACGAGCACCATGAAACAGGTCTAAATATACTGCGTAACGATCTCTCGCCTACTGAAATGCTTGTTCCCGGCTTCTCCTCTGGACGCGTATCTTCTAATGTCCGCTGCGCCGTTCACATATCCGCGCTACATCGTCGGCCTGCCGCGCGACGCAACACATCTGGCGCTCAACGAAACTGCGTTTCTTCTCCTGCCGGCTCATCAATACTCAATGTTAGTGCCTAGGTAGAACGCCCTCAAATCGACTGCAGAGAAGAACTGGAGAACGGGCAGCTACAATGTCGTGCCCAACGACAAGCGCGTACGTCCCCCATATATATTATGAGCTCTTTCCCGCCATACTAAACCGCGCGTCGTGGGCATTATCCGAACCAGCCTGCGCAAAGCTGCGTAAGCACTGACACTGTGTTGATTGCGCTCAGTGGTACGTACTTGCGGATGTGAATTAAAATAAAACGCCCCAAAGCTTACATGTATCTTGTTTCAGGCGACGCAAACGCGACGAAAATTTGCACCTCGCAGAACTCCACAAGTGATGGACAGCAGGTCGGCACCAGGCACTATCGCGCTGACGCATTCTGCGGGACGACTTCCAGCACGACGAACACCGTCACGAGTGCTCTCCCTGTACACACAATATTAATACCAATCCTGAGCTGTGTTTCCTGTAGAGGAATCCTCCGTCGTGGTGGGCGTCTCTGTCGCCGTCAACATTCAGTTCCCGCAATCGCCGAAGTCACGTCGACGTTCTCGTTCACGGGCACATTCATGAACACGCTGAGCATCGCGTGCGTTTTCTCTCTATTTTTTAAAATATCTTGCGATGTTCATATGGACTGGCGCCTCAGTTCAACCGCGAAGTCGGATCAGACTTCGAGCGAGACGCTAACGCAGACCAGCGCCGCCGGAAAAATGTGTCATCTTCAGGTGAACCTGATGCTTCCGCCTTCATTTAATTACCTACCTCCTCTAAATCATACTGATTGCTTCCGCATCGGCAGTTCACGACGCAGACCTGCATCCTCAGTGGGACCAGCCAGCTTGTAACCAGCTGGGTGTGGTTCGAGTACAATAGCGCGACAGATGGGGATTATAAATGTATGCATCCTCGCCCTGCCGTCCCTCGTTTTATTGTTGATTCTCTTTTTTTCTCCCTCTAGGGCCCTGAGCATCGACTCGACGCTCACGAACCAGGACGATCGCTCGACGTTCATCCAGTTCTCGAACACGACGGGGACGACGAGCACGTCGAACTACAGCGGGGTTTGCTCTTAGACTCATATCAACTAACTTGGTTGGTCTTGTGATGTATCGGTAGGAATATATAATTGTATGATTCCTGATTTTGGGGGTGAATTGGATAGATTTCGCTCCCGACTCAACTCCGCCCAATGTCCAACCTGCGAGCTCCGAGGGGACGAAGAGCGCGGGGCGCATGGTCGGGCTGCATTTCTTCAATCCCGTGCGGGTCATGGTAAATGCTCTCCCAAAGGAATTAATGGGAAGCGGTAGTTCAATTTATTTCATTTTTGGATAGAAACTCGTCGAGCCATCTCAGCGCTGCAAACCACGAGTGTGTTTCTAATGTTACTGAGAGTCCCTAGAAAAATTGCCTGAAGTGATAGGCCGTCTGAACGAGCTACCTGTTATTCAATTTAAACGCTTTTTGACTTCGGAATCGGGCATTAGGCCTGTTGCTGGCACCATTTCTGTGAGAAAGTTATAAATAGCCGGGCTGTTCTCAACAAGTGGGGTTGATTAATCCCTGAATGCAACTGTCAAATGTTAGTTACCAGATGAACCAAATATCTGGTGGAACCTCGAGAAGATGTTGGCCGCAACATCCTGTAACATCGCAGGAATATTGTTCCCAGAAAGGCCTCGTGGGATAGGCGATGTAATGTCCTGCCAGGCGACAGATATCAAATGGAAAACATTTGAGAGACGTCCCTACCGAAGGGCGGTGTATCTTGCTTCTATCAGCGCATTCTGTCTCGTCCTTCTGGACAGCCAGTGAGTCATCCGCAGGCGCCCGCCACTAGTGTTTGGGCGCTAACTAAATTTAAAACTCATGGCAGTGCGAGGCCTGCAGCGCTTGTCAGATTATTTTTGTGTTTTTAACGCTTGCTTATGGCTGCAGACACCCTCACAAAAGCTCTGCCAGCCCCAAGGCAAAGCACTTCGCTGTCCAGCTTGGTCTGCGTACCGCTTGAGGAGGAGTGTTGGAATATCAAACGCTACGCAGACTCGGCGTCGGTTAGCCTATTCCAAGCCTATTCCATATGTGGTGGCATCGCGCTCGGCGGGCTCGGATATCGGAAATGAATAACGCCGGACAGCCACCACAGCCAGCAAGACGCCGGTGGTGATAGTGAGAGTGATAGAATTATACACGACAATGATGGTCCAGCCTCTGAACGCTGAAGGTTATAGTATTATATTTACTTTCATTTCTCTCGTACTGTAATATTTCGACTACGGTGACGGAGGGTCGTGGACTGAATAATTTCGGTGTAGGTGACGGTGACGACGCGTTTTGAGCCCCAAATACCGCGCCCGGCATTCGCCGGATCACCACACCGGGAAATGAACACCCAGAAGGAACATCTGAGGTGACGGGTGACATGGTTTGAACATTCGGTCGAAATAGTACAGTAGTATAAAGAACCCAATAAATTACTCCAACACCTCAGACATTGTCTTACCAATCTCGAGTGCAACGGCTGAGGTGAGTATCATTCTCGGAGTTACATTTCTTGTTATTTATTCCCCCACCTAGATATTGTGCTCGTTGCCATTTTCTCATATTTCCTTGCTGCAAACTTCAACTGAACCCTCATCCACATGTCGATGGCTTCCCCTCAAATGGTGTATGTGCCCTATGCCCTTTCCGATGGAGAACTAATCTTTCGTAGCCTAGGGCCATTTTACTTTGGTGTCGTCTTGAATACCTTTCTCTACGGTGTGAGTCAATCAGCTGCCGTCCTTCACTCAATTTCCTCAACCATACCTGCGTTCTAGATTCTTGTATTGCAGGTTCGTAGTTCACATATCCCCTTCCCAACCCCCACCCCCCTCTTTTTTTTTTTTTTCAGGCCAGAGATTAATATTGTTCGATTTTCAGTCAGTCATATACTACCAGGGTTATAAGAGGTTTGTGACCCTAGATGTCTTCTCTGATCATTCGCTCAATAATCACTATTTTAGAGATCGGCCTTGGATGCGGTTCTTTGTGAATCGGTGCCCATATGCCTTCCCCATTCTTTGCTAATGGCCGTCTTGCAGGTTCTCTATCTGTTCATAGTGGAGACTGTGAATACTGCAATATGCGTGGCTACAATCTACCAGCCCCTGGTTGGACAATTTGGAAAGTCTTTCGAGTCCTGAATGCCTTCTGCTCGCAATTTATTTGGCCCCTGTTTCAGGCACCGACTTGCCGATGTCTCTGTTTCCGACTCGTAAGTGAGATCTCCGAGTTGTATGATTCAGACCTGACACTGGATATTTTCTCTCTAGTGCTTCCTGCTCGTGAGTATCAGCTCATCAGACTCGAGGCGACCGGAGATCTGACCTAGCGTTGCAAAGAACCCTTCTTTGAGGTAAAGATATGATTTAACTCTCCGCGAATCTAAATCTTCAACTCCTCGGATTGCAGACAGCCATATCCGTTCCCATTCAATTCTTGTACGCCTGGAGAATTCATGTCATCTTGCAAACTTACATTCCCTCGGGACTTATCTGCCTTACATCTTTATTGTCTATGGGTCAGACCCTCCATCGACATTTCGGCAATTCGACGTTCTCATCCCTGTTTCCCCTGTTTTTAGCTGGTGCATACTGGACGGGCATTTCTGTCGTCCAAGCTCACACCTACATCAATAAACGCTTGGTCGACCACGGTGCTCTTACTTGGTCCATTTCTGCCGCAGGTGCGTTGTTGATTTCTGCCATTGAGCCAGACTTACTCTTGCTATGCCTTAGTCTCAGATGCAATCATTACCATATCTCTCATTACGAGCTTGGTAAGACAAATGTCGCACAGCTTGCCTAGTCCAATGCATACACCAGAAACGAAGGAAAACCGGTGTCAAACCTACGGACGACGCAATCAATCGCATAATCAGAAGTGAGCTTTTTTGGTGTTGTTGTCCAGACAGGTTTCATTTCATTCTTCAGACGCACTCCAGACCGGTGCTATAACCGTGGCCTTTAACATCCTCAATGTTGCTCTCTTTGTCGCTCTCCCGAGTAGTACATTGTCAGTTACTCAACCTCCTCGCGTGGCCCAACGATTCATGATAATTCCCCAGGAATTTTGTATTCGACTTCGCCCTTCCAAAACTTTACAGCAGCGCTCTCGTTTCCACCCTCAATGCGCGCGAGGGGATGGTCCAAGTAGCCGAGCAGCCTGAGCACAACGTTCTTTTCTCGGGCGTGCGTACTGTTATACGTGCCTTTATCGAAAGCTCATCCACTTCCACAGTCGACTGGGCAGTCAACTACTTCAAGCTCCGTTACCTTTAACAAACGATATGTGAGTACAAGCTGTTCGGAAGTTAGTTTTGATGCCTGACTCATATCTGGCAGCCCCGGGCAGAGTTTATTGAGATGAATTCTGACACACTCAGGCGGGGTGCTGAATTTGATGATCCGTACAAGTTACCAGAGTAAAGGCTGGTAGTACCAACATACATGTTTTTTCTCGCGGCATCGTGTGATTCGTGGCACTGTCCAATATGTTCTCAATTTTTACTGTCACCTGCTCATTTCCCTCGTTACATCCCACTGAACAGCGGCAGAACACACTCATACTAGTTCGCTCCACTCGACTTGAACAAGTTGAACGTTTATGTTTGAAGTTGATCATGTCTTCGATCTCAGACTGATACCCCATTTTCAAATGAGGATTTCCCCTTTGCTGTACTTAAGTAATGGGTAAGGCACCGCGACGGAGAGCTGTATTCTTCGAACTGCTGCAAGCCTCGGGTAAAGCCGGCATCGGCAACCCCGGGCCGACCCTGAGCCAAACAAAGCCAGCAGCCTTTTCACGTGTGCGTGTCCTCCTCCTCCGACTTCTCAGTGTCACTTCTCCTCTTCCAATCCTCCTGCCATGTCCCTCCCTCACGGAATCCGCACGCTTGGTGTCCTGGGCGCGGGCCAAATGGGCCTCGGCATCGCCTTCGTCGCGGCCCTCCGCGCGCAGGTCCCCGTTCTGCTGCACGACCGCTCGTCGGACCAAGTGGCAAAGGGCCTCGCGCTCATGGACTCCCTCCTTGCCAAGGACGTCTCAAAGGGCCGCATCTCCTCCGACGCGGCGAAGGACGCAAAGGGCCGCGTCACCGTCGTGGACAACATTGCAGGGCTGCGCGACGTTGATATGGTCGTCGAGGTGCGCCATTCAATAACCAATGCATCGCTCGACCCGGTGGTATTAATGCACGCACGCAGGCGGTATCCGAGTCCCTTCCCCTTAAAAAAACTCTTTTCGCCTCGTTCGCGGCGGAGCTGCGCCCGGACGCGATTCTCGCGACCAACACGAGCTCGATCAGCATCTCCAAGATCGCCGCCGCGGCTATGCCGCCCAATATCCAGCCCGCGAGCCCCGAGGGGACGAAGAGCGCGGGGCGCGTCGTCGGGCTACATTTCTTCAACCCTGTGCCGGTCATGGTAAATGCTCTCCAAGCGATTCATTAATGGGAGGCGGGCTCTTTATTTTGTTTTTGGACAGAAACTCGTCGAGCTCATCTCCGCGCTGCAAACCACACCCGAGACGCTCGACCGTGCACGGTCCTTTGCCATGGCGTGCGGAAAGGGTGCGCAGTCAACTGTTCGGTTGAATTTTGCTTACTTGGAATTTTATTTGGTCAGAGGTGACGACGTCGAAAGACGTGCCCGGCTTCGTCTCCAACGCGCTCCTCATGCCGTTCATTAATGAGGTGCGTGCGGTAGCGTAAACTTGGGCGACTCTGACGTTTCCTAGGCGATAATGTGCTTAGAGAAGGTAGTCTTTTGTTTCATTTTAACCGCTGTTCAACTTATGGACGACGACCGCAGGGAACCGCGACGCGCGATGACATCGACACGACGCTTAAGCTCGGCATGAACCACCCCATGGGGCCGCTCCAATTAGGTGGGTTCTTCCCTACTAAATAATCTTATACTATACTCACACATCTCCCCCAGCCGACTTGTACGCCGTCCTCTGATTTGAATCCACTCTCTCCCACTCACTTACTTTGACGCAGCATCGGGCTCGATACGTGCCTAGCAATCCAGCAGACGCTCTACGAGGGCACGCGCGACTCCAAGTACCGGCCCAGCGTGCTGCTCGAGCGCATGGTCGACGCGGGGTGGTATGGGAAGAAGAGCGGAAAGGGGTTTTATGATTATGCGTGATGGGTATAAGTATAAAATATCAGAGTTTGGGTATTGTATGATGAGCGCTCCTTCCGCCCTCTTTCAGTCACTGCCGTAGACCACCGGTGTTCCACCAATTCAGTCAAGAGAACAAGTTCGGCGTATTGGGGCGTTCTGGGAGTCTGGGAGTCGGGTCCTTGTTTAGGCTGTGGCTCGAAGGCCACCTTTGTTTATTGTTTTATTCTATAACTCAGACTAGCTAATCGTCTAATCCTGTATAGCGCAGGACGGTTTTTCCTCTGTTCAATTTGGTCTCGCCTTCGCGCCCACAGTGCACTCGTGGAT
Organism: Mycena epipterygia; assembly: GCA_029281465.1. Classification (NCBI taxonomy): domain Eukaryota; kingdom Fungi; phylum Basidiomycota; class Agaricomycetes; order Agaricales; family Mycenaceae; genus Mycena; species Mycena epipterygia. The sequence goes on from JARJCQ010000019.1 coordinate 1,122,835, forward strand.
TAGGATCAGAGAAGTGCGCCAGAACCAGGTCACAGGTGTACGTATTTCGGAGCCAAATGGACATATGCATACAACCACCCAACAGCGGCGAATATTGAGATTTCCCCGACATATTAATGGGCGCTCGACTCGTCACCAACGTAACATCCGTTCTGTTCTTCACCCCGATACCCTGGCGACGCATTTTTTGACAAGCCGCCCTCGGGGTCTTTCGGTCATTCTTCGAGCCCCAACTGGCCCCGGAGGGTCTTCTGGCTAGGGCCTGTTTCCGAAGTCGCGCCCCGCGCAATCCTCTCCCGCTTAAGCTTACCGTCTCACTGACTACCGATCTGGAACACCCTGCCAGTGGTCCCACCGTCCCTCGCCCGAATTTTCCTGTCAAGAGTGATGCAGGGAAAACCAGCCCGAAGACACCTGCTGTTCACTTCATTCCCGCGGCCGGGACTTTTCTCACTTATCGAACAATAGTCACAATTGAACGCTGAACGCCTCGGATCAGCCTCCAATGGCCTCCAGTGGCATACATCTCGGGATCATCGTCGGTTTTCCCGAAACTCATCCGGGCTGGTGCGGACCGGGCACCTGATTATCTCTTGGCCCCAACTTGGCCCTTCCGCACATGGCGCATGTTCGACATCTGGAGTCGCTTATAAGGCTTGAAAGATTGGCCAGTCTGTTCACACCACAACTAACATACCTCGCACAGAATGAAACTTGGACGGACTCTCGCCTTTCTCTCGACTTTGATATCGACTGCACTGTCAGTGTCGTACATCGTGCCCGGGGCGGTTTGGACCGACACTAGCGGTGCAAAGATCTTGGCGCACGGAGGACATGTTATGCAAGTCGGATCCACGTTTTATTGGGTAATTCTCTGTCGGTCACCTGTTTGATTTTTTCGCCAGACTTACACCGTCCCTCCTAGCTTGGGTACTCTTCTGCGGCTGGAGTTGTGCCGAACATTTATACGTCCACCGATCTTATGAATTGGTCCCATGTCGGTCTCGCTACCAAGGCTGTCACTGGGATGTACCGTCCGAAATTCATTTACTCGGGTGGAAAGTGGTATGTGAGTAGGCGTTTTCATTTACATGGATCGGCAGCAAAAATTCTGACCGCCTGGACGACGGAATTTAGATCTGGGGCCAGGTGAATCGCGAGATCGTCACACTTGTAGCACCTGGAACTACGCCCGCGTCGACCGCGTACACTCTGATTGGCTCCCCTAGTTTAATCCCACCTGACTCTCTGAGTTTCTCCGATATGGGGGTTTTCATCGATGAAGGAGGTAAGTTGTAAACGATCTCGTGACCGGGATGTTCAAACCATTATCGTAGGTGACGGTTATTTCCTGTCAAGCTGCGACCACAACGCCCTTCAAATCAACCACATTAATGGCGGTTCACCAATCACGATTGGAAGTAGAGCCGGAGTCGTATTGGCAGAAATCGAGGCCCCTGGCATGCTCAAAGCCGGTGGTAGGTGGTCATCTCTCTCCACTGTGGTTCATTTTCACCCGAACCTTCATTTCTAGGCGTATACTACTTGATCGTGTCGGCAAAGACCGGCTGGCGTGCCGATCCCGACAAGGTTTACTGGGCCACCTCGCTGGCAGGTCCCTGGAATGGCCCCAGTGACATCGCCCCGGAGACGGTCAATACCTACAACTCACAAAACTCCGCCGAGCTTGTTATAACGGGATCGAGCACAACGACTTACATCTACTTGGGTGACGCGTGGGACTCGACTGGCTCGGACGCCAGCAATTACGAGTGGCTGCCAATTTCGGTATCCACTAGTGCGCACACTCTGACGCTGCAAGATCTGGCTATGTGGAAAATTAATCCTTCAACTGGTGCGTTTGATGTCGCGGAAGATATGCGGTCGCTAAAAGAACTGGTGGTGGTTTACTGTAGGTGTTGTTACTTCGACTGGATTTGCAAGCACCGCGATCGACGCCGCAGACGGTATTATCAGTGGGCCGGCTGGTACGAAATATCCTTTTACATCTATCCAACGTGCTTGGTGTTGACCCTTTCCGGCTCAGTGGTTAAAAAGCGCTCAGTTCGTGGCAGTACGTATTTCGTAACGATCAAGACTCAGTTGAACTGAAGTCACGACTTTAGTCAACCCATCCAGCAACGTCACCTTTACGAACGTCCTCGGAAATGGCGACAAACAGTGGGTCGCGTTCAAGTACACCGTGAGCAACATCACTGCCGGCGAAGCGCACGTTTCTGTCAACGGTGGGCAAGTGATCAACCTCTCCGCGCTCAACTCTCGCGCTGGGCATTACTCGACCGTCCCTGTTGCTCTTTCACTTCGCGAGGGGCCTAACACTCTGACGTTTGGCACTACATCGGCGGATGGGCAAGGTACGGATGGTCTCACTCCGTTACAATCTTTGCGTGCTAACTGGTTTGCTCTCAGATTTCGAGGCCCACTTGGAAGGTATCCAGGTGTATGATGACTACTGAGGAAAAGCTAGGAACGCACAGTTTGGTCACTTCCTGCACCCTCGAACTCCGCCACAAATTTTGCTTCTCAAGTCCTAGTTTCAACCGTTGTGTACCTTTTACTCTGTTAACCTCGCCTTTTTACTTGAGGTTATATGGTTCTTGTACAAAACACAGTTGAACCTAATCGTACCGAAGTGAAGTAAGCACGCGCAAATCAGACTCGGTTCGACCGCCCTTCTCCCTGCGTGGCCTTGTCCTGGTAGTGCCCAAGCACACGCGTGGTCGTCACCAAATATCACGGTGTCGTGACGTTTCGAACGACAACATCCCCGCCTCGCGTGGGCCGGGGAATATCGCCTCCATGTACCCGACGAAGGTGTCGAGTGAAAACTGATGGGCGGCGTTCTCCAACCGGCACTGTACTTCCCGCAGCCGCGTAAGGGACTGAACATAGTGGGGCGTATCGAACGGCGGCCAGGGTATCGGCGTGGGCCACGTAGAGCTTGCACTCTCGGGGTAGAAGCCGCGTATGACGATGCGCAGCCACTTGAGTATGGGGGAGCTGGTGGGGACATTGACGGTTGCGAGGACGGCTTCGATCCTGTGCGTCCAGTGCCGCGGGCCGGAGGCGCTGCCCAGATCCAATTCGAAGCGGAGGGCGGGGAGTAGTGGAAGGGTGATTTGGGGCGCTAGGGCGTGGAACCACCAGTCGAACTCGGGGTGTGTGAGCTTGGATGGGAACGTGGAGCCCCGCAGGAATCGTGTGCCGTCCACTCGTGGTAGTCGGCGACGCGCAGATCCAGTCTGCGCACATTGCGGAGAGCGCGCTGCATGTCGTCACGGAGCATAACCGCGCACATGTCGTCTCCCTCCAAAATCGCGGGGAGCAATAAGATAGTGATATGTTCCACAGATGATGCGCCCTGACGCAAAGTGAGGAACGGCGGGTCAGGGCTGCGTCGGACGTGCGGGTACGGGTCATTAATGTAGAAAGACGTGTGGTTGATGGAGAGTTGGGAGAAGGATGTTGCAGCGTAGTGGAGCAGGGCGCGCGGGACACCTATGATGTCTATCAAGCGAAACGAGTGAAGGCTCGGGCGCTGTATTACACGCCAAAATAGCGGCAGAAGTTCTGCAGGGAGATGGGACCAGACCGAGTCGAACCCGGCGCCGCCCACGATCGTGAACTTTTCGAGCCTGCGCAGTAAATCCAATCCAACACGTCACCGACAGCGTCCGCTCGCTCGACATGCTCTGAGGGGTAATGTGCATCACCAACTCGCGGACATGGTGGGCCAGGTGCGGTGAAGAGGTGAGGACAGATTGAGCACGCTTGAATGTTTTCAAAGGAGGAGAGAAAAGCGGGTCGGGTGCCAGGTCGATGTGCAGGGCGAGGGTGTGAAAGAGACGGCGCTGGCAAGGGCCGGCAAATTCTCTGGATACCAGGATAATGCTTGTATCGATTTCCTCTATGAAAGCCTGGGAGTCGATTTGCTCGATGACAACCTCGACGAGCTCTGGAGGGAAGATGAGAGCTTGGGACATGATGGCGGTCGAGGTCAAGGAGGATTGATCATCTGGAAGATACGATCACTTGCCAACCAATTGTCTGCGATTGCCACAAGGTCAGCGACGGTACATACAGAATCGCGCATCGGAAATCACCGATCTTCCCACGGTTGCATCTCCACGCTTCGCTTCGCATGCACACAACTGACCCCGCTGCGTGCGATTTACCCACATTCTCATTTTCTTCCTTCTTAGTGCGAGGAACGATCGCATCCGAGATTGACGAAGAACATATTCATACATGCGCACAACTTTGCACTATCTATCCCATGAGTACTACTAGTGCGGCTGCCAGAGCCATCGCGAGAACGCTAAATCTGGGAAGGCAAGGCATGGCCCCGCCTTTCTTGGGCCCAGGAGTACTGCTGCTTCCACCGCCCTGGCTTGTGAAGGAGTTTGCACCAGTGCCCGTCGGTGTGGTTTTTGTAGGCGAAGTGGAAGAAGGTGTCTCTGGAATGAAGGTGGCCAGAAGCTGCTTGTAGTCACTCTCATGAGTCTCGCACAGACGGTAGGCACTTTGGTAAGGAATAAAATGTGTGTAAGCCCATGCAATGAAGTCCGGCGCGTTGGGGTCGTCCGGATCCTTGTTGAACTCGTGATTATATTCCGCGACAGCGGAGTCATGCGCGTCTTGGAATGATTGGCCGCAGTTTTGGATGTAGAGGTTGTACGCATTGACGATGTTCGATGAAGGGCCCTCCGTTGTTTGAGGTTGAGGGAGATCTGTGGTTGTTCTGCTCTATGTGAGCCTAGCCGGATAGGTCGACGCAGATCAACTTACGGGACATCCTTGCCGTCGATCGCAGCAGCATTGAAGTCGCGTTCCACAATGTAAGTAGCAGAAGCGCCCGCCACGATGGACAGACACACGAGTTGTGGGAGAAGATGACGCATTTTTTCTGTGGAGAGTTTGTGAAGTCGGACGAGCTTCACAGCTATTATTTAACCAGAGAGAATAAGAGGTCGCCATACCTCCGGGTTATCACTTTGCCATGGTGAGGTAAAGATGCGCCGAAGTGATCAGTGTATCTCAATTCGCCAAATGACGGTTTCCAAAACCTGTATCGCCGATATGAACTATGAAAACATCTAGAGTTGAAATACGATACAAAGTCAAGATGGCCACCACTACATTCTTTACATTCTTGCCGTTGGATTCAAGTTTAATCTAAATTTGGTTATCTGCGAGAAAGGGGACTCTTAACCATCAAAATCAGCCGGGTACTTTCTAGTTGACCGGCGGGCACTCACTTCTACTCGGCTTTACCTTGCCCCCGGACCAGCTCACTGACCTCTGCGCCACTGATAAACCCTGCCAATGTTGCCAAGTCGATCTACACTTCGCGGCGCGCGCCGCGTACTTAGTATGCATTGATCGCGCACGACAACCTGAAACTGATATTACCCCCTGGTCCCTGCACCGCTGAACCGACCTTGGCTAAGATTTAGCCGCGATCTTCCCGTGGTTGAGTTAACGGAGGAATACCGTTGCCCATACTTCGAATCCAAGACCCCTAGCATTCGGTCGGTCTCCATGGTGTTTTCCTGCCACCGACCCGCAGGAGTTAGATTTTCTCTACCATTTTGCGAGACAAGAGTCAAGGCTGTGTCCATCTTATGCTTCTCAGCTATGGCGCACTTATACAACATACAGAGAAAATTTTATATCCAGTTCCAGTTCCATAAATAAAGATAGGTTTGAGTCTGACAGGCCGAAAAGACGCTTGGTAGCACACAGACGCCCATCTAAAATTATGAAAATCTCCTGGACGATCTTGTACAGTTACAATCAGAATACGCGGTACGCCGCACGGAACAGCGCCCATTGTGAAACCTGATCACGGACAGGTGACCTCCACTGGCGCCCTCTGCATTCCTGACTCCTTTATAAGGCTTTCAAACTGTAATCGATCTTCACTCCGGTAGTCGCTCCCATTCTCCTAATCTGTGCGCTGGTCGCTCTCACACTTCTCACTTTCAACCAAAATGCGCTACTTTTTTGGCACACTTTCTTTATTCCTCCTCACCCATGGCGCGAATTCCCTCCCTGCTCGTCGTCAGGATGAAGGCGCAATCAGTATCCAGGATTCCATGGCCAGCATGTACAGCATGTATCTTCAGTCACAGAACGTAGGATCAAAGGCGTTCTATCCTCTGTTTGGTGGGGAGCAGGAGATAGACTTTGCGGGCGAAGGAGCTCAGGGGTCCGACATGTTCACCATCAACGACGCTATGTTCACGACGGCAGACCGACTCCCTCACATCGCCAACGAAAACTCGACGGGCCAACTTATGTTCAGCATCCACTATCAGCACTTTATCCAGGCTCTCCAGAACGCCACACAGGACGTAAGCTCGGCTCAAGCCACCGAATTAACGAACCTTTCCATCAACCAAACCAACGCTTGCATAACGAAGCTGGCGGCTGCAACAGATGACGCCTATGCGGGTTATCAGAAGTTGCACGGAACAGCGAAGGAAACAGACACAATATTCATCCAATTCGCCACCGAAAACTATGGAGAATATAAAGAAGCACTTCTTGGCTGTGACGCTGCCAAGAATGCATACAGCAAAGCGGTAAGCTAATTTTCTTTGTGTGTGTGCGTCCACAGGCTCAGACACCCTCAGTTAAATAATATCGACGGCGACGACGCAGGTTGGCTTATTCATAATGTCGTCGAAATTAATGCTGACTGTTTTTAGGTATCATTCAATCTGCCATCGATGCAATGACCCCCATAATCAACGCGGAGAACACCTGGTATCCTGGGTTGAACATGCCCATATCAGGAGCCAGCAACACGACCAACGGAGCCACGGTTGGAGGACAGTACACGGGCACACTGGTACCATATTATGCCATGCCTTCCTTGAACTCCACCCTCGCTTTATGGCAATCAGGCACCTCCAATAAGGCAGCATTGACCTGGAATAGCAGCACTAGCAGCAGGGTATCCATGGCAAGCTCCCAATCTGCTAGTGTCACCGGTCACTGGCTTTGGGACAGCGCATCTGCATCAGAGAATTCGAACATGAGCTTCATTTTGACTCAGGCACAAAGTGCTGACCTCTCATTTGGTGGTATTGAGCTGATCGACGTTGTGCGCGGGGCGTGGTTTGACGGGTTCCGTTCTGCAAGTGCTGTTGGGACTCCAGCTTCCGATGATCCTTTGGGCAAACCGCACAAAGCAGCATTCCAAACGTCAGATTTTAATTCCTTAGTATTTCTCTCTCGCCACTCACAAAACCTGCAGCTATTTCGGAACGGCCACGAGCCCGGGACCGGCCGCTATATATAATGACAAGGCCCTTGTTGTCTTCAAGCCTACAGCTACCTTTACCTTTGGTTCCCAGTCCGATTACAATGCGGCCATGTCAGCGCAGGCTCAGGCCTCGGTCAGCGGCGGCTTGTGGGGGGCCAGCGCCAGCGCAGCGGGATCTAAAACCGGTTTTGAGTGAGTTTCTTACAATTTCTTTGATTTTCGCTAAGTGGAACCATCTTCCAGGGGCAATAACAGCACGCTCACCCTGAGCTTCACTCCCAACACTGAGAATGCTTATATTGTGGGCTTTGTCATGCACAGCTACTGGGACGACGTTTCTAACACGACGATCCCCACTCGCTAAAATCCTGCATCTCCACAGGTATACATAGCTAGTGAATCGGTTTTGTTTTATATCGAGTGTTCAATTCTCATTCTCATTTTAATTTGGTGCTTTCAAGTTCAAGCTTCAATTGGCGTACTTCGCTATATATTATGTATGGTTAAGATTAGAATAAAAACTTTGACTTGCTCTCAAGATGAGCGGCAAGAATAAGATGCTTACCTTTCGGTGAACTAGGTGTGTATCACGCAGAAACCCACTACATAACAACGCTCGTTCTCCGACTCGAAAGAAATTTGGGAAATCACCGATCTTCCCACGGTTGCATCTGCGCGCACCACATGTATTTCATCTTAGGCAAAATTGACACATTATCAGCACCGCATTCCAATATTGAGGCCCAATTGTCCCAGTATGCTTCCCTGTCTTTCTGATGAGCATGTGGCGGAAAGCTCAGCAACCGAGGATCAACGGAAAATTTGTATACATATAAAATTCAAATGCGCAAAACAGGTGTGGATTCCTATCCAATAAGTAATTTTGCGCCGGCTATGATGGCTAAGACGAGGACAGAGACTGCGGAACACGGGACGCGGCCCTTCATGTCTTAGACCCACTTCCATTGTCACTGCTTCCGCCGCCCTGGCCAGTTCCCGTTGCTTTGGGCGGTGAGGTGACAGAAGGCGTCTCTGGAATGAAGGTCGCCAGAGGCTGCTTGTATTTTCCCTCATAAGTCTCGCACAGACTGTAGGCGTCTTGGTAAGGAATAAAATGTGTGTACGCCCATGCAATGAAGTCCGGGGCGTTGGGGTCGTCCGGATCCTTGTTGAACTCGCGGTGATATTCTGCGACAGCCGAGCCGTGCGCGTCCTGGAATGATTTCCCGCAATTCTGGATGTAGAGATTGTACGTGTCAACGATACTCGATCCCGCGCCCTCGGTTGTTTCGGGTGGAGGGAAATCTGTGGTGGTTCTGTCGTGCATGAGGCTAAGAAGATCGTTCAAAGACGATCAACGTTTACGGGACATCCTTCCCGTCGATCGCGACAGCAGAAAAGTCGCGTCCAGTAATGTAAGAAGCGGAGACACTCGCGCCGATGGACAGACACGCGAGCTTTGGTAGAAGCAGCATGTCGTCTTGGACGGATAGACAAGAGCCAGAGCCGATGTTCGGACACGCTTTTAATGCTCCAAGCCATCACAGCCTTTGACAGGTAGCAAGTCCCCGTTTATCTGACCCATTCTGTGGATCCGGATCACTGTCTTCATCTGGATCATTTTGAAGCACGGACGGACTCACTCAAGTCCACGGCAGCCATAATTGAGATCCTGTCACTAACAGTCGGTTTTCCGCTTGAAATTCTTGCATATTTCAGAGCGGGACCTCCTTTATCGTCCACTCAACAGCAGAAAATGTATCGACTCACGGCGTGAATACAAACATGCGAGGTACGAGCATCAACGTTTGTAGCGTCTATTTATAAGAGACTATGAACAAAGCTTGCAGTTCAAGTTATGAATAAAGTGTTGGTATCTATTCCTGTGGGAAAGCATGTTCAAGGGGCTGCGTATTATAAATTATTTCTGCCAGCGCGCCGGGCCACGAATTTTCGAAGGCGGGCCTTGACGAATTGCAGGTGCATGTTCATTTGCTCCCGAAATATATTTTCTGCCGGGCCGTCATCGCGAAAGTACAGCGCTCCCGTCCCGTTCGCTCGGGGGTATCGGTGAATGAGTATTTTGGGATTCAGCAAACGCAGACACTGACAAAGTGAGAAACGAACCAAGCTTATCACTGATGATTGATGTGATCTTCTCACAGTTGCGTCTCCGCCGTAACCTACGTAAAAGTGAAAACGTAGGTTCATGCTTGTTGACGCCGACACGGATTTGCGCGACTTTAACGGCGAAAACCTCGGAACACAAATAAAACAATGGCCGGCGAAAATGCTTTGCGATCCAACTGCGGTGGAGATTTGTGCGCCGTGCGCGATGAACCACTTCATTCAAAATGTGTACTTCTAGAGCGGTATGTATATCCAGAAGTAAATTTACTGGTTATCAAGCCAGAATCCAGACCTCTTCCCTGCGACGCGAGAAACAATGTGTCGCTTCGCAGGTCCCCTCGCAGCTTTCTTTCCGCCAAGTCCAGCCAGCAGTCCTGCGAGACCGCCTTTCTTCGTGGATGCAGCAGCGGCACTGTTGCGTTCAAGCATTAGAAACAGCGTTGTGAATATGGCGACGGGGGAGACTCACGGCGCGGCGGCAGCGGCGGCAGGAGCGGCGGCAGCAGGAGCGGCGGCAGCGGCAGCAGGAGCAGCGGCGGCAGAAGCACTGTTGCGTTCAAACATTAGAAACAGCCTTGTGAAGATGGGACGGGGGAGACTCACGGCGCGGCGGCAGCGGCAGCAGGAGCAGCGGCGGCAGCAGCACTGTTGCGTTCAAACATTAGAAACAGCCTTGTGAATATGGGACGGGGGAGACTCACGGCGCGGCGGCAGCGGCAGCGGGAGCAGCGGCAGCGGGAGCGGCGGCAGCAGCAGCAGGAGCAGCGGCGGCGGCAGTCGCATTGCTTGCAGTCCCACTCGCAATAGCAGCACAGCCACCGAAAGGACCCGCCAAAGCCGGGTTCCCTAGAAATCGTTCAGTTGAAATTTTGCGAGAGCACACAGACAACTCACTAAGGAAATTGAAAAGTCACAAAGAGAGGTTGGGTCAAAATCGACTCTGACAGGTCGGGAGAACGTGGGCCACTTACCGGCATCTGCAGAAGAATGAGCCACTGCCATGTATAAATAAAAATTTGAACACTGACCTCATGATGCACGCATCGCCGTTGGGGCCCTGAATACACAAATAGTCAACAAAGAAAGAAAAGAACGACTGATGAACATCGAGTTCTTACAGCTGTGCAAGCCATCCCGCTATGCGAACACTTATAATTAATAGATGCATATTATGGATGAATAAAATGGGCTTACGCAGGCATCTGGGCCACCAGAGGGAAATCTGTAGCTGTAGCCAACGAAAGCCCGAATTTACCCGGGACATTAGTGGTGACCGGAGCTGCTACGAAAGTGTTGCCTCCATCGCCAGAAACATCACAAGTGTAAGGACTGGACGAGTGATGAGTAAAAACAAGAGCTGTGGGCAAATGAAATCCAACGAACCCTGCGCCGTCCTGGTTTACTTGATGGATGGTCATGGTGACCGTACCATCGGCGGCTGCAGTGGGAAGGCCAGCTTGAGATGCCGCTGTAGCAAGAAATATGAGTTAAATGAAAATGGAGACTGAAAAGGAAGCCAACAAACCAGCGAGTTGTGTGGCAACGTCATTGTTACCCCCAATCTTCGTACTACCACAAACTCCTGTCTGTTTATTTCGTTCAGCGCCATAATTCGTATCACAGAGATCTGTGTACCTTTCCAGAAGCAATCGCATTGTTCCTGATCACCGAGGTGTCCTGCTCGAACGGGTTTGGGGTAGCCCCATTCCGCGGAGTCGAAGCGACGATACCGAACCCAGCGGCCTGGACTCCATTAGCACCGGTTACACCTGAGAGACGTTGTCAATGGTTGGAATGAATAAGAGGACTCAAAGCTACCTGTCATGGCACCGTGCGCGTGTGCATTGAGGAAAGCGGACGAGGAGATGGTAGCGAAAACGAGAAGTGTGTTAAAGAACATGGTGTCTTGCACGGAAGGAAAGTTGATAGAGCGAGGGAGGAGGAGTGGATGTAAATGTGGAGTGACTAGCACAGATGCGGGAAAGGAAAGCCTGCCTGGAGGACGCGTGAGGGATAGGTTATGAGTGTCCGGAACAGGACTTACTCGAAAAAAGAATAGAGAAGGGTCTGTGCCCGGAGTGCGAAGAGAAGAAGAGAGGTGGTTAAAGAATTGCGAGTTCTCCCTGGCCTTTTATACGGCGAGGGAGAGGAGAAGCCATTATCTCGGTTCCAAGTATAGAATGAGCCCCTAGGGTAAGTCTATTCTGTTCAGCACCCGGTTGCGCACATCTTTGTGCGCATCTTCCGGAAGCAAGAAGAAAGTCATTGTATTGTGACGTGCACAGCAGTGGTTGCCCAGTTGATTTGCACCCTCTTGTACTTTGCAGACCCGGAGAACATGTGTTCTTGCATACAGCAACCCCCAGGAGAATGACGGCAGCACCCCCAATGTTGATTTATTCTTGACATCGTCTCGAAGGCTTCTTGATTTCGGAAGATTGCACAGGGTAGGCAGGGGAATATGGAAGGGGATAGGATAGAATTGCTGGCACCCGTTGCCAGTGTGGATTTATTATTGACATATGACTTGGAGGGCAGGCAGGGAATATGACAGAAGGTAGGCCAGCATCCGTTGCCAGTGTTACTTTATTATTGACATCCGATCTGGAGTCGTAACGTGCATCAAACTTCTGACAAATGGCTTGTGAGTAGACTCGTGACCAGTCTGCCTACGGAATGCAAAAAATGTGGCGAGCACTTTCCGTAGGCAGACCACATCTCGGTCGATCGGATTGGAGTTTGAATTTAAGTTATTTTTTTTGCCGACGTCAATGATGCGATCATGGCGATCACGATGAAGAGGAATGCAGCACTTCCATCGTAATCAGTCAGATGGTACCCTAAGGAATGGGAAGCAAGTAAGCCTAATATCTGTGAAGTTCGGGAGGACGTCAAATGTCAAACTCGCCAGATGGTCGCCCTCTAAGCGTACCCTTAGATTCCACAAAATTCTGGACCAGAAATAAAAAACGGCGGTGAGGCGTCATTTGGTTGCATCGTTTCGGCCAGGAATAACCCTAGGACACGATGTTAGTATCCTACTACGACCCTTTCTGCAGTCAATTGTATGGCTCCACCGGGAGACCGCCAATTGAACCTAATGAGCAATCCTATAGGGCTCATAATGAGGATGGGCTGCGAACAAGACCGGTAGAACTACCCGAAAATCACTACATTTTGATGGCCAACCTGTGCGATGTCGGCTGAGGTTGGCCGAGGTTGGCCGAGGGCCTCGACCGAGTTGGCCGATCTCCGACATCACATCGGCCAACTCGGTCGAGGCCCTCGGCCAACCTCGGCCAACCTCAGCCGACATCGCACAGGTTGGCCGAGGGGCCATCAAAATGTAGTGAATGAGATCGTTGATGCGAGAGAAGAAATCGTTCGGCCATAACGTCATGACCAGAGACTATTTATATAAGGGTTTTATTATTACACAAAGTGATTCAGGCCCTTCAGAACACCGCAGTCGCACTATTCACTGTAGCGGCGACTTCCCACCACATCTCGGTTTGATCAGGATTCTTGACTGCGGGACAATTTTGAAGGGACATTCTGAAGAATCGATAATTGTGCGCGATGCATCGCTATTTTTATTTTTGTATCTATCATTCGTCAAAGTGTTGAAAGTCTCAGATTCGAGTCTTGAATTATCTTCACTTAGCTTGGACGTACTCCTCCAAGGTTTACGGTTTACTCTTTATTCGATCACTAATTTATTCACTTACTGTAGCTTTCGGCAAAGTCCTTTGTTCTCCGGACTCAAGGATGGATACCTCGCCTTAATAGGTATATTAAGGCAAGTCATATCTTACTTCAGAGATATCCGCACTGACCGATATGAACGCAGACTACGGATCCAAAACGCTGGAACCAATCAAGTCACTACAACACACTCTTGACGTGCTCTCTTATGTCGAATCTGAACCTCGCCCTTCTGATGATTCTGGGGCCTTTGGATTTGAAGTAGCTATCATAGAACGTCAAAAAAAGAAAAAATTGGGAAAAAAAAGGGACATAATGCTTGGTTGACCAGTCTCGAAGAAAGCTGGAGACGTATACGCCAAACGTCCGATGCGAGCATCGCTAGGCAGCGTCCCACAGCAGCACATTCCAAATAGACTCGTACAACCGAGATACTTAGCGCCTGAAAGCTGGCAATGTTAATAATTACCGTGAAAGCCGTTGAGTAAAATTGAATGAGATCAGAATGCAGTAAACATGCTTCAAGATGGACGCTCGCTGACTGTGAGTTTGAACTGGTATTTAATCCTTGCGGTGAAGAGTGAAAATTGAGTGACGGCCGGAAATTATTGGCCTGTAGTGCCACACAGCAACCGCTAGAAACGACTTCTGTGCAAGTTAGGCCGCCAAAGAACGACGGTCCCGACTAATCCGGCCACGTCCATCGTATAGGTAAGTCGTGTCCATTCAGCAAGCCACCGTCTCTCAGTCTAAGATCGTTGCTGCGCCGCGCGCGTTGATTTCCGGGATCACAGAACATTGCGTATTCATAAACGCAGTGCAATTGTAAATGTTGTCATTTCCATAAGCGTGCATAATCGTCAGCGACCATCTTCGAATAATTTGGCAATGGAAAGCAAGAAGAAAATGACTATGGGCCATCCCGGAGATTAGTACGGCTCATACGAGTATCTTTCAGAAGTTAACGGACCATGCAATGAGGGCGAATCGAGTGTCAGGATTTGAAAGACATCCAGGCTTAAACACTCAGCATGAATCGGAGGATTTTGTTGTGGGTAAGTCAGGTGGAGCAGTTCCCACAGGGCCACTAGGTATATTCGGGCGGTAAAAACTTTAGCACTAATAGCACAACCTCTGGACACGCACTGTAACCTTTATTCTTGTCGCGCAGAATAATCGCCCTGCGTTGTAAGGAAACACGAAGCAGGCCAAATAGCGAGATACTATGTCCCACGGTAAATCCCAGAGGTGGTGGCATGCTTCGGGAATAGTGCCACTCTACTGTCAGCTGCGCAATTGGAAGGGATGCTAGATCCGCCCGCCTCGAGTGCAACATATCTACACGAATGGCCGGTGGTCAGGTTATCCACCCACATGCATGGGGAAAATGTTAACAAGTCGCAGAGATAAAAATGAAGAAACCAGAGCGGAATCTGAGGCGACGTTGTCTTTTTCGTGCCCATTATCGCGTATCGGATGGATGACAGACGGAACGAAGTGACGCCCGCGGCGAACGGGCCGAAAACCGTGTGACGTGCTGCGATGCGCAAGCGGTCCCTTTTGAAATCGTACCTCATTACAAAATCTTCCTCAGGCTCTTATCATGCCAGGAACACACTTGACTCGGCCGCTCGATCCGTCCTCTTCCTCCGCTTCAACGTCCTCGCTCATGGACATCGATGGCGTCGTCGGCGAAGCAACCTTGCTCGACGTGGAGCGCGGCCGAGAGCAGTACGGCGCTGTCCAGGATCCGGACCAAGGTGTGCGCGGGCTACTCTGAAAACGACGGTTTCCTCATCACCGCCCACCTAGCTTCTTTCCACAAGACGAGGGGTGGAAAATACACCAAGCGGATAAAATACTATGTTCCGGGGACCGCCTGGATTCCCAATTATTCGCTATCTTTGTGAGTATGCATCGTCGCGGTCAGTTCTGCGTGCTGACCATGAGCAAGCCTCGGAGGAGACGCGTTGGCTGGCTTGACGGTGGCCTCGATGCTGATTCCGCAGTCGGTCAGTTACGCCACGTCTTTGGCTCAGATGAGTCCGCTCACCGGACTGGTGCGTGCTCCGTTCCGTCGGCAGCGCTCTCTCACCGCTCACTTCTAGTTCTCCGCGTCGATTCCCGGAGCAGTCTACGCGTTCTTGGGAACCTGTCGCCAGCTCAATGTCGGGCCAGAAGCCGCCATCAGTCTGCTAGTCGGCCAGGCTATCGCCGACATTCTCCTAGATCATCCGGATCCCCATTCCGAGGAAGGCGACATGATCAAAATCGCCATATCCACCATAATTACCATGCAGGTCGGCATACTATGCCCACAGCGTCTGGGACTTGCTGAAATTATTTTCAGGTCGGATTGTTCTCTTTCTTCCTCGGCTTCTTCCGCCTAGGCTTCATCGACGTCGTCCTGAGTCGCGCTCTCTTGCGGGGCTTCATCAGTGCCATCGCGGTCGTCATTCTGACGGAACAGCTTGTGCCAATGTTCGGTCTCACAGAGCTCATGCACAAGGCCCATCCAGAATCAACCTTGGACAAAGTTCTCTTCCTAGTGGAGCACGTTATTCCGAGCGCCAACGCCGTGACGACACTCATAAGCTTCTCAGCGCTCGCTGTCCTCGTCGGTCTCCGGATGGTGAAAGGCGCGTTCCAAAAATATTGGTGGATCTACCGTCTCCCTGAAGTCCTGATTGTGGTCGTGGTTTCCACCTGTACGTGCTTTCTTCTCGCCGTTACGGCATTATCTTGACTGCCACATAGTTTTGTCCGACGAGTTCAACTGGGATCAGGATGGTGTTGAGATTCTCGGTGCAGTACCAATCACGTCGATGAAGTCGTTCGTACAGATCCCTCTGCGGGCAGCGAATCTCAAATACCTCCGGCGCACAACGTCCACTGCCATGTTTGTCACTAGTTTGCTTTTCATGTTCAGCTATTCCTTACCTGTTCGACTCAGGCTGATCTGTGTCGTCGGGTTCCTGGATAGCATCGTCGCGGCCAAGCAGAATGCGTCTCGCTTCGGGTACTCGATAAGCCCCAACCGTGAACTTGTCGCACTTGGTGCATCCAATCTAGCGGCCTCATTCGTCCCTGGTACCCTCCCTGCGTATGGTTCTATCACAAGGTTCTTTACTCTTCCGTTTAAAACCCTCCATGTTGTTTACGCGTAGAACCATCCAGGACGCGCATCAATGGCGATGTCGGAGGGCGAACACAGATGGCGTCGCTGGTGTGCTCCGCCGTCGTTCTTCTCGCTACGTTCTTCCTCCTCCCCTGGCTCTACTACCTGCCGAAATGTGTTCTCTCTGCTATGTTAGTCCCCGAATCAATGAAATTGCTTGAGAATCTAACACGTTCTTCATAGCATTTGCCTCGTTGTGTTCTCCCTGCTCCGCGAGGCACCCCACGACGTCGCGTACTACTGGAAGTTCGTCGTCTTGCTCTTATCATTGAATCCCGGTTAACCAGTGCCAGAATGAGCGCGTGGGTGGACCTCGGTCTCATGTTCCTGACTTTCTTCTGCGCTATCGTCTGGAACATCGAGGTCGGGATCATGCTCAGCCTGATCGCATCGCTGCTGCTTGTCGTCCATCGCTCGTCTAAGACGCGTATGACCATATTGGTGAGTTGGCTTCACCTTCGTGTACGTGGACGGCAAACCAACTGCTTTACCAATAGGGGCGGATTCCTGGGACGGAACGGTGGAAGCCTATTAATGAGAACCCAGAAGCTGAGGAAGACGTCCCCGGAGCCCTGATTGTCCGGATCCGCGAGAATTTAGACTTTGGTTCGTTTTGTCTTTCCCTGTGTTCTGAAATCGAACTGATCTGACGTCAACAGCGAATACGGCGCAACTCAAAGGTTTGTTCATCGTATTCTGCTGCTTTGGCTCGACCTCATTTTTAAAATGTTCATTAGAGCGTTTGCGGCGCTTGGAGTTGTATGGGCTCGGCAAGAGTCATCCATCGGAAGAGCCACGGCGCCAGCAGGCGACGGTGCTTGTCTTCCACATGGCCGATGTTGAAACTTGCGATGCATCGTACGTCTTATCCACCAACCTATGCTTCGTTCCTCACCTACGCACCTAGGGCTATTGAGATGTTTTACGAGCTATGCGAGGAATACAAGGCATGTCCATCTTCTGAGACGGAAAAGATCTTGACTGACATTTCACCTTCAGAGTCGGAACGTTCGGCTCTTTATCACACACCTCCGCCCCCGGCCGCTCGCGATGTTTGCGAAAGCAGGTATATTCAAGCTGTTGGGTGATGAGGCTTTCCAGCTCAATGTTGCGGATGCCATGACGCGGGTTGAAGGCGGTCGTTGATTCAGGCTCATGTGGGGCCGTAGACTATTTAGACCTACGATATTAGCCCATAATATATCCCCGGAGTCAGTTTTGGATCACCCTACATGTAGCTGGCTAGATATTTCTTGAGGCGAACGCACGCACGGGTGATCCGTCGCTGCCGTCGATGTTCAGCGGAACCAGATGCACGACGTAGTTTGGGCCGTCCAGGTCCAGGCTGTGGAGGTTGTTTAGGTTCTCCGCAATGATGCCCCCAGCTCCGAGAATAACCTCGTGCGCGCCGAAGCTCCCTGTCCCGTCCAGGCGCGTTTCGTCCGGACTGAGGGTATCAACACCGACGACCCGGACGCCCGTGGCGATGATCTGCTCTGCTGCTGCGCGCGCTAGGAAGGGATGCTCGAGATATTTGTCCGTGCACCAGTGCTGCGACCATCCCGTGCGGAGGAGGAGAATGACACCCGCGGCCATCCGCTCCGCATGCGGCGCGAGGTCTTCCCAGGTTATTGCTTCGCGAGGAGACTTGTGCGTAAGGTCGATTACTAGGGCAGGTCCGATGAATGTGTGCAGCGGAATCTGCTCGATGGTCTTTCCGCTAGCGAAGAAGTGCGATGGGGCATCGACGTGGGTGCCGGTGTGCGAGCCCATGGAAAGGGCCCGGACGGCGTAGCCGTCTTTTTCGATGGACGCCACACACGAGCAGCTGAAGGCGGGATCGCCGGGGTATATCTGCATGCCTGCCTTCAAGTTGTGAGAGAGATCCACGATGTGCATGGTGGAGGTTGGAAGAGAAGCAGAAGTTAACAGATCAAAAATTACGTATTGAAACTCTTAGAATTTAAATATTATCCTTCTCGTTATCTTCTTCAATCTTGCACCTCGACGCGACTCTCAGGCTGAGGGCCGTGAAATACTGAATATTATAATGGCCGCCGCTGTTAACAACTTGGATCCACAGCCTGCGCCCGTTTCCGAGCCTGGAACTGTACTTCAAAAGACCGCAAAACGATTCCAGCTTCACAACCCCATCGCCGCCACCGATGCTCTCTGGAGAGCATATGCGAACAACAGGTTAGCGGCTCGAGGGATCCGTAAGTGCGACAAGAAAGCCGAAGCTGCAGGATATGAATCGCCTGACTCTGACGACGATATGTCCTACATACTCGCTGCCGACGATACGATCTACGTCTTGCGCTCGATAAGACGAACGATGAGAGAACTGGAGGACGAAATGGGCTTACCGGACGGAATCTTGCAGAAAAGCGTCGTACTTTTGTCTTGTGAAGCAGCGTTCGAAGAGTCATACGACGTGAGCAACAAAAAACGCGGCGTCCGGCTCGTTGACCTTGCTTCCAGCCCCGAACGGTGTCCAACCTCTCGCGGATCTACTCCCCCTCCCGCCCGGCGTACGTCGACGTGCATCTGTCTTACCATTGCCGCATGCGCTACAACCATCTTGAATGGCACTTCAGTCTCGGATACAAGATCTACACCCGCCCGCAGGGACTCGGGCCCGCCAAAGAGAAGCCCGCGGATCTGAACGTCAAAAAGCTCAAGGAAAATTTCGGGGGCGGGTTGGACAATATGCACGTCAATAAGGGATGGCGGTCGATTGCCTGGGCGACGTGGGATGACCTCGGCGGGCGCAACTTTGGGCAGCGCAGGGTTGAATATCGGGCGTGCGATTTGTACGATGAGGGCATCGTCGATCTGTACGAGGCGCTCTTCAGGCCTTTGCCAGAGTCCGATGGGGAGTGACGAAAGGCCTCGGTGGATGTCGTGCGAGTGTTGCTTGCTGCGGTTGGGATCGACTACGAGATCGCCTGCGAGGAAGACGAGGAGGCCCTGGTGTCTGGCATGGACCAAAAGGACACGAAACAGGGTCATATGGAATGGATGTTGTGTGGGCTGTCGGAATATCCGTGGATGGCTCGGGAGGTACGTCGGGCTTGCGGATTTCAGCTTGCGCGGGATCCTGTGGAAGAGGAGGCTGGAAAGAAGGCAATCGAAGAAGAAAGGACTCGGGAAGAGGAATATTATGACGACGAGGACGATCCGGCTCAAAACTGTCGGCCGCAGTGAAGTACCACATACGTGAAATTTCTTGGGAAATGTCCTACCTACATACTCATAAGCAACTGCCTCACTGAATCTGGGGCCGAGGTATGTGCTACCGGACATTTACAGCACATCTGTGCTAACATTTCGGTCAACCAGATCTGCTTAAATCTCTGCGGGTCATGAATGTCTTTTTTTTTGATAATTTTAATCCACACAACGACGGCCAACAGCATGGTGAGACGTTAAACACGAAAACGGCGGCATTCAGTTACTTCCGACTCCAGTGATTGTTTTATTTTCTTGAGAGACACAGTGTTCCGTCGGAATCGTTCAACATTCGGATGTCTACCACGGGACGAGCTCCATTGAGTCAACGGCAACAAGGCATTGGTTCCTTGAGTGTGAGAGGGCTGATTTCCTACAGCGGCCATTCTTCCTCCTCGGCTGGTACTGAGTATGTATTGATCATTCGAACCCCACAATTCCAGGGTTGCTTCTCTCTCCAACGCGACGATCTGACTGGTGAGTATCTGTGGATCGCCGATCTTGCTCAGAGCGCATATGAAACTCACTTCCCACTCTGCACCCAGCCTTTCAGTCAGCAGCCGAGCAAGGGCGGATTCGGCCATGCCTCCGTAATAGGGGAAGTCACAGTTGAGCAAAGTTGTCTATTCTGGTATCGAGTGGTAATCGCCGTGGACTCCTCAACCCTGACTTCCCTAATATTTCCTAAGCGGGACGGGCTGTGTAATCCTACCTACCTATCTACCTACCCCATATTTTTACCCGGGTGCAATCCTTCTACCCGGGTGCGATCTTCCGAGTCGAGGTAGATCAACGCAGATGCCGACAATCCTATCCGATCCTCAGGGTGCAATCATCAGAAATGCGGAAGACTTCGAGTCGGATCAAAGTCGGATGTCAATCATAAATTAACACTGGCAACGGATGCCGGCAATCCTATCCTTTGTCCTACCCAATGCCTACCCTCCGAGTCGGATGTCAATAATAAATCCACACTGGCAGCGGGTGCCACTATCCTGCGTCATATTCCCCTACCTACCTGGTTGTGCAATCCTCTGAAATGAAGAAGACTTCGAGACTCAGACGATGATGAATAAATCAACATTGACGGGTGCTATCATTCTCCTGTCGGTTGCTGTATGCAAGAACGCATGTTCTCCGGGCTCCACATCGCGACGTTAGAAGAGGGTTACACGATGGCCTCCCCCGGGTACTCTGCAAAGTACAAGAGGGTGCAAATCAACTGAGCAACCACTGCTGTGCACGTCACAATACAATATTAATGACTTCCTTGAGGCTGATGTGCGCAACCGGGTGCTGAACAGAATAGACTTACCCTAGGGGCTTATTCTATACTTGGAACCGGAATAATGGCTTCTCCTCTCCCTCGCTGTATAAAAGGCCAGGGAGAACTCGCAATTCTTTAACCACCTCTCTTCTTCTCTTCGCACTCCGGGCACAGACCCTTCTCTATTCTTTTTTCGAGTAAGTCCTGTTTTGGACACTCACAACCTATCACTTACACGTCCTCCAGGCAGGCTTTCCTTCCCCGCATCTGTGCTAGTCACTCCACATTTACATTCACTCCTCCTCCTTCGCTCTATCAACTTTCCTTCCGTGCAAGACACCATGTTCTTTAACACACTTCTCGTTTTCGCTACCATCTCCTCGTCCACTTTCCTCAATGCACACGCGCACGGTGCCATGACAGGTAGCTTTGAGTCCTCGTATTCATTCCAACCATTGACAACGTCTCTCAGGTGTAACCGGTGCTAATGGAGTCCAGGCCGCTGGGTTCGGTATCGTCGCTTCGACTCCGCGGAATGGGGCTACCCCAAACCCGTTCGAGCAGGACACCTCGGTGATCAGGAACAATGCGATTGCTTCTGGAAAGGTACACAGATCTCTGCGATACGAATTATGGCGCTGAACGAAATAAACAGACAGGAGTTTGTGGTAGTACGAAGATTGGGGGTAACAATGACGTTGCCACACAACTCGCTGGTTTGTTGCCTTCCTTTTCAGTCTCCATTTTCATTGAACTCGTATTTCTTGCTACAGCGGCATCTCAAGCTGGCCTTCCCACTGCAGCCGCCGATGGTACGGTCACCATGACCATCCATCAAGTAAACCAGGACGGCGCAGGGTTCGTTGGATTTCATTTGCCCACAGCTCTTGTTTTACTCATCACTCGTCCAGTCCTTACACTTGCGATGTTTCTGGCGATGGAGGCAACACTTTCGTGGCAGCCCCAGTTACCACTAATGTTCCGGGAAAATTCGGGCTTTCGTTGGCTACAGCTACGGATTTCCCTCTGGTCGCCCAGATGCCCGCGTAAGCATATTTTATTATTTATAATGTGCATCTATTAAGTGTTCGCATAGCGGGATGGCTTGCACAGCTGTAAGAACTCGAGGTTCAGCAGTCGTTCTTTTCTTTCTTTGCTGACTGTGTATTCAGGGCCCCAACGGTGATGCGTGCATCATGAGGTCAGTGTTCAAATTTTTATTTATACATGGCAGTTGCTCATTTTTCTGCAGATGCCGGTAAGTGGCCCATGTTCTCTCAACTTGCCAGAGTCGATTTTGACCCAACTTCTTTCTGCGACTTTTGAATTTCCTTAGTGAGTGGTCTGGGTGCTCTCGCAAAATTTCAACTGAACGATTTCTAGGGAACCCGGCTTTGGCGGGTCCTTTCGGTGGCTGTGCTGCCATTGCGAGTGGAACTGCAAGCAATGCGACTGCCGCCGCTCCTGCTGCTTCTGCTGCCGCTCCTGCCGCCGCCGCTGCCGCTCCTGCTTCCGCCGCCGCCGCTCCTGCTGCCGCTGCCGCCGCTCCTGCTGCCGCCGCCGCCGCTCCTGCTGCCGCCGCCGCCGCGCCGTGAGTCTCCCCGTCCTATATTCACAACGCTGTTTCTAATGCTTGAACGCAACAGTGCCGCTGCTGCTTCCACAAAGAAAGGCGGTCTCGCAGGACTGCTGGCTGGACTCGGCGGAAAGAAAGCTGCGAGGGGACCTGCGAAGCGACACATTGTTTCTCGCGTCGCAGGGAAGAGGTCTGGATTCTGGCTTGATAACCAGTAAATTTACTTCTGGATATACATCTCGCTCTAGAAGTACACATTTTGAATGAAGTGGTTCATCGCGCGATAGGCGCACAAATCTCTACCGCAGTTGAATCGCAAAGCATTTTCGCCGGCGATCACTTATCGTGTTCCGAGGTTTTTGCCGCTGAAGTCGTGCAAATCTGTGTCCACGTCAACAAGCATGAGCCTACGTTTTCACTTTTACGTTGCGGAGATGCAACTGTGGGAAGATCACATCAATCATCGGTGATCAGGTTGGTTCGTTTCTCATTATGTCTTGGTGTCTGTAATTGCCGTTACTGAATCCCAAACTACTCATTCACCGATACCCCGGACGAACGGGACGAGAGCGCTCTGTTTTCGTAATGACGGCCCGGCAGAAAATATATTTCTCTACGCGCGATACCCTGGCCGACCAGGAGACTGATGGCGGCTTCTGGCCCGACATTGAGCTGATGACAGGTTCCCAAGAAAGCGTAGAGTGCTCCGTGAATTGATGCGGAGAACTAGAAGTGCACGGTGAGAGAGCGCTGCCGACAGAACGGAGCACGTACTAGTCCGGTGAGCGGACTCATCTGAGCCAAAGACGTGGCGTAACTGACCGACTGCGGAATCAGCATCGAGGCCACCGTCAAGCCAGCCAACGCGTCTCCTCCGAGACCTGCTCATGGTCAGCACGCGCAGAACTGACCGCGACGATGCATACTCACAAAGATAGCGAATAATTGGGAATCCAGGCGGTCCCGGGAACATAGTATTTTATCTGCTTGGTGTATTTTCCACCCCTCGTCTTGTGGAAAGAAGCTAGGTGGGCGGTGATAAAAAAACCATCGTTTTCAGAGTATCCCGCGCACACCTTGGTCCGGATCCTGGACAGCGCCCCACTGCTCTCGGCCGCACGTCTAAGCTAAGTGAAGATAATACAAGACTCGAATCTGAGACTTTTCAACACTTTGACGAATAAGAGATATAAAAATAAAAATAGCGATGCATCGCGCACAATTCTCGACTCTTCAGAATGTCACTTCAAAATCGTCCTGCAGTCAGTGAGAATCCCAATCAATGGGTCAGTATCAAACCGAGATGTGGTGGGAAGCCGCCGCTACAGTGAATATTGCGACCGCAGTGTAGCGCTTGCGTAAATCTGAGGGCCTGAACTACTTTGTATAATAATAAAAACCCTTATATAAATAGTTTCTGGTCATGACGTTATGGCCGAACGATTTCCTCTCTCGCATCAACGATCTCATTTTCGGGGAGTTCTACCGGCCTTGTTCGCAGCTCGTCCTTGTCATTATGAGCCCTACTGTATCATTACGACCAAGTGTTCAGGTAATGCGTGACGGCCTATTTTTCTGAGGTTTTTAAAAATCGCCATAAATCAAAAGAAAATTTATCGGCCATCTCGGCGAGTGAAATTTCTCAAATTAATGAACACTTGGTCGTATGGGATTGCTCATTAGGTTTAATTGGCGGTCCCCCGGTGGGGCCATACAATTGACTGCGGAAAGGGTCCTAGTGTGATACTAACATCGTGTCCTAGGGTTATTCCTGGCCGAAACGATGCAACCAATAACGCCTCACCGCCGTTTAAAATTCTTATTTCTGGCCCGGAATTTTGTGGAATCTAGGGGTGCCCTTAGAGGGCGACCATCTGGCGAGTTTGACATTTGACGTCCTCCCGATCTTCACAGATATTAGGCTCACTTAGCTTCCCATTCCGTAGGGTACCATCTGACTGATTACGATGAAGGTACTGCATTCCTCTGCCTAATTTTATCAGAATTCGACCACACGATTAAACACTGGTCTGTTGCCATGACTCCTTATCAATTCCATGCCTAAAAGTCCAGCTTGCGTCCAATCCAATAGACTCGTAACCAGTCTCCCTGCGAATGACAAAAGAATGTGGGAGGCACATCAGCCATTTGATAAATAACTTGCAACCTTTTGACCTTTTGGGGCTTTGCGAGCTTGTAAAAAAAATGACCCCGCTAAAAATTCGAAACATAGCCAGTACAACCCTCAAAACGAAGATTTTTTGGGGGGGAAAGTTCTGAGCTTGTGACCTTGTGAGCTTGCCGCTCGTTTAGCCTGTCTTGTGACTTTATTTGGCCTTGTACACTGGCAGGCTCACAAGCTGTTTGTCAAAAGTCTGATGACGACTCCAGGTCGGATGTCAATAATAAAGTGACACTGGCAACAGATGCTGGCCATCATATCCTATCCTCTGTCATATCGCCTGCCTGCCCTCCAAGTCGTATGTCAATAATAAATCCACACTGGCAACGGGTGTCGGCAATCCGCTCCTATCCCCTTTCATATTCCCCTACCTACCCTGTGTAATCTTCCGAAATGAAGAAGACTTCGAGTTGATGTCAAGAATAAATCAACATTGGCGGGCTCTGTTCTGTCATTCTCCTGGGGGTTATTGTATGTACAAGAACCCATATTCTCGTGGGTACCTCGCAATCGAGAAGAGGCTGGAAGTATTTTTATTCGAATCAAATTTTTCCTGAGCAACCACTGCTGTGCACGTCACAATGCAATGACTTTCTTCTTGCTTCCGGAAGATGTGCATAAAGATGTGCGCAACCGGGTGCTGAACAGAATAGACTTACCCTAGGGGCTTATTCTATACTTGGAACCGAAATACTGGCTTCTCCTCTCCCTCGCCGTATAAAAGGCCAGGGAGAACTCGCAATTCTTTAACCACCTCTCTTCTTCTCTTCGCACTCCGGGCACAGACCCTTCTCTATTCTTTTTTCGAGTAAGTCCTGTTCTGGACACTCACAACCTATCACTTACACGTCCTCCAGGCAGGCTTTCCTTCCCCGCATCTGTGCTAGTCACTCCACATTTACATCCACTCCTCCTCCCTCGCTCTATCAACTTTCCCTCCGTGCAAGACACCATGTTCTTTAACACACTTCTCGTTTTCGCTACCATCTCCTCGTCCGCTTTCCTCAATGCACACGCGCACGGTGCCATGACAGGTAGCTTTGAGTCCTCGTATTCATTCCAACCATTGAAAACGTCTCTCAGGTGTAACCGGTGCTAATGGAGTCCAGGCCGCTGGGTTCGGTATCGTCGCTTCGACTCCGCGGAATGGCGCTACCCCAAACCCGTTCGAGCAGGACACCTCGGTGATCAGGAACAATGCGATTGCTTCTGGAAAGGTATACAGATCTCTGCGATATGAATTATGATGCTCAAGGAAATAAAAAGACAGGAGTTTGTGGTAGTACGAAAATTGGGGGTAATAATGACGTTGCCACACAACTCGCTGGTTTGTTTCCTTCCTTTTCAGTCTCCATTTTCATTTGACTCATATTTCTTGCTACAGCGGCATCCCAAGCTGGCCTTCCCACTGCAGCCGCTGATGGTACGGTCACCATGACCATCCATCAAGTAAACCAGGACGGCGCAGGGTTCGTTGGATTTCATTTGCCCACAGCTCTTGTTTTTACTCATCACTTGTCCAGTCCTTACACTTGTGATGTTTCTGGCGATGGAGGCAACACTTTCGTAGCAGCTCCGGTCACCACGAATGTCCCGGGTAAATTCGGGCTTTCGTTGGCTACAGCTACAGATTTCCCTCTGGTCGCCCAGATGCCTGCGTAAGCCCATTTTATTCATCCATAATATGCATCTATTAATTATAAGTGTTCGCATAGCGGGATGGCTTGCACAGCTGTAAGAACTCGATGTTCATCAGTCGTTCTTTTCTTTCTTTGCTGACTATTTGTGTATTCAGGGCCCCAACGGTGATGCGTGCATCATGAGGTCAGTGTTCAAATTTTTATTTATACATGGCAGTGGCTCATTCTTCTGCAGATGCCGGTAAGTGGCCCACGTTCTCCCGACCTGTCAGAGTCGATTTTGATCCAACCTCTCTTTGTGACTTTCCAATTTCCTTAGTGAGTGGTCTGTGTGCTCTCGCAAAATTTCAACTGAACGATTTCTAGGGAACCCGGCTTTGGCGGGTCCTTTCGGTGGCTGTGCTGCTATTGCGAGTGGGACTGCAAGCAATGCGACTGCCGCCGCCGCTGCTCCTGCTGCTGCTGCCGCCGCTCCCGCTGCCGCTGCTCCTGCTACCGCTGCCGCCGCGCCGTGAGTCTCCCCCGTCCCATATTCACAAGGCTGTTTCTAATGTTTGAACGCAACAGTGCTGCTGCCGCCGCTGCTCCTGCTGCCGCTGCCGCCGCGCCGTGAGTTTCCCCCGTCCCATATTCACAAGGCTGTTTCTAATGTTTGAACGCAACAGTGCTGCTGCCGCCGCTGCTCCTGCTGCCGCTGCCGCCGCGCCGTGAGTTTCCCCCGTCCCATATTCACAACGCCGTTTCTAATGTTTGAACGCAACAGTGCCGCTGCTGCTTCCACAAAGAAAGGCGGTCTCGCAGGACTCTTGGGTGGATTGGGTGGACTTGGCGGAAAGAAAGCTGCGAGGGGACCTGCGAAGCGACACATTGTTTCTCGCGTCGCAGGGAAGAGGTCTGGATTCTGGCTTGATAACCAGTAAATTTGCTTCTGGATATACATATCGCTCTAGAAGTACATTTTGAATGAAGTGGTTTATCGCGCTCGGCGCACAAATCTCCATCGCAGTTGGATCGCAAAGAATTTCCGCCGGCCATCATTTTATTTGTGTTCCGAGGTTTTCGCCGTTAAAGTCGCGCAAATCCGTGCCGGCGTCAACAAGTATGAACCTAAGTTTTCACTTTTACGTAGGTTACGGCGGAGATGCAACTGTGAGAAGATCGCATCAATCATCAGTGATCAGCTTTGGTTTGTTTCCCAATTTGTCAGTGTCTGCGTTTGCTGAACCGCAAAATACTCATTCACCAATACCCCGAACGAACGGGACGAGAGTGCTTTCCTTTCGTGACTGCCCGGCAGAAATATGTTTCTCTACGCGCGGGGAGAAACAAACATGCACTTGCAATTCGTCAAGGCTCGCCTTCCAAAATTCGTGGCCCGGCGAAACCAAATTTATGTATATGGCCTCGCCTTGGCTTATAATCCACAATTAGTATCGTTCATCGAGTTGCAGATGACATGGGCTAAAGAGCGCGATGACGAAGCCCATGGCGAAGCTCCAGTGCAGGAGCTTGTTGCGATTCAAATGCGGGTGGTACGTTGCAAGGTTGATTTTAATTCCTCTCGCTCATATCAATCGATAGATTCGATTCGCCCTTGCCGCGCCGCTGATGTTGGAGTCTTTTTCTGTGGTCGCCATACTGTTTTGTACCTGGCTCCGTGGTACCATCCATTTTCCTGGCTCTATCTACACCGAATCTCGCACTGAATGCCGACTACGCTTCACCACCGTGACTCAGGACTCGGCCCACAAGAATGTATTAGTAATTGTTGAAACTGTCGTGCCCTGGTGCTAGTGCCCCGGGCTCGTCTGACGAGCCAAGTCGGTATAAGAACATTTCATCCGCACCTCAAGGCCTCAGAAGTGACAGGTGTGCGCTGTCCTTGATGAGAATCGGTGCCCCACCCTTGGGGTGGTATATTCCGCGCTCTATTTCGAAATGCGTCTGTCATATACACACACCATTCCGCCGCATACCTACGCGTCAACGAATCGGGCTTCTTGAGCCTCCAAGTTCCTCATTCGGACCGACTCAGCGTAACGGTTCTTATCTTTGCCGAGGACTCGGAAGGGCCTATCGACACACCTTTTGCTTATTATCCAAAACCAATCCGAAATCTTGCAAGCGAACTTATTTTCGTACGTCCAACTCGCGTCCAACTTGAAATACCGTAATGCTCACCGTACCGTAGTCGTAAAATTCATCAACCGTAGGACTGTTGGTTGATGTCGGCTGAGCTCGGCAAACCACAACGAACCGCAGTGTTCAAACGCGGCTCATAGACCATAATATTCGGTGAAAAGAGCTTTTATGAGACTGGAAGGGAACAGTTGTGCATGAATTGCATGAACAGTCACCATGATATTCGGCCACTAGGAGGAACCGGGCCGGTCTTGCATGTGGCAGTGACTGTCTTCAATCCCTGATCCCCACCTCCACCTCATTCCACTGCATCTCTATGGCCTTACTCTCCGCCATCTGGAATTTTTTCAAGTCTTTACGCTCCGAGTGTTCAATGGATTTTAGAGGGTCTGCTCTTGGTCGTTATCTGGCGACTCAATAATGACGCAAATCGGCAAGTACCAGGAGAGGGAGGTCAGTATTTACATCTGACATCGCAGAAGGCGGTGACTTCGACTTAAAGTCAAAATGGGGGATCAGTTATTGTACAGCACGTCTGGCTACGCTCTTTTCATTATCATCTACCTTACCCTTATAAACCAACCCTGTCATTTGCCGCCCTATCCACTTTTCTTTGATCCTGATATTATTTGAGTGACCTGCAGCTGATTCACTGCTAGATCCAATCCATCGCCGAGTCGACATAGTTTTTACTTGAAGCCTTCATGCCACGAAGAGGTACGTCAATGTTGTACAACTACCTAAATATATCCACCACTCGGTGGACTTGGATCTTTCATTGCCTCTCGGCGACAGGGCAGCAGTCTATTGTCTTGTTCATTTTATTGTTCTAGCTCGCACACTTCCGGCTTTTGCATCTTACCTTTCGTTGAATGGCAGTTCAAACTCACTGCCGGCGAGCGTCCATGCTTGAAGTATGTTTACTCAACGGCTTTCACCGTAAAATATATTTCGTTATTTGGAATGATTTGGAATGTGCTGCTATGGGACGCCGCCTGGAAATGCTCGTATCGGCCGTTTGGCGTATACGTTTCTCCAACTTCCCCAGTAGGATTTTCTAGTGAAGAGCTGGTTATCTCTGGGCTGGTTTCGAGACTAGCCGAAGGAGCGTTATATTCCCTTTTTCTCTTTCCTTTTTTACTATACCCTAACTCTGCACGTTCCGAAAGGGGACCTAGTGGAGTATAATATATTATCCTGAGTCTTATCCATAATCATTAAAATATATTTCGTTATTTGGAATGATTTGGAATATGTTGCTGTGGGACGCTGGCTGGCCGTGCTCACATCGGCCGTTTGGCGTCTCCAACTTCCCCAGTAGGATTTTCTAGTGAAGAGCTGGTTATCTCTGGGCTGGTTTCGAGACTAGCCAACGGCGTTATATTAACTTTTTTTCTTTCCTTCCTTTTTTTCTTTTTTATTTATTTTCTGACGTTCTATGATAGCTACTTCAAACCCAAGGCCCCTACTATCACAAGAGGGTCAGGTTCACAGTCGACATAAGAGAGTGCGTCAAAAGCATGTTGTGGTGTCGTGTTTGGTTTGGTTCTAGGATTTGTCTAGGATCCGTTTTCTTGCCAAGTTTCCACTGCATCAACACTGCACCACGTGAAAAGCTCACTGTCTTGCAACAATGACTCTATGGGTCTCTGGCTTTGTGCTATACATGCTCATAGCTCGTGATGCATGATTAATGTTGCCGCGACTTCTGACTTGACCCGACGAAGCCGACTTGGCCCGGGAGGAATCAACTTGAGTCGAGCGAGCATCAGCAAAACCGGATTTTTGATATCTCCGGTAAAATATTCCAAAGTGCTCCAAAGTGGACCACCTACTTTGGAGCACTTTGAAGTACGACCTTTTTTTTTTGAGAAGCCGGTCTACTTTGAAGTAAGACTGGATGGAGTACAACTGGATCTACTTTCACACCGCGTCCTTGGCCACTGAGCTGTAGTCAACAAAATTAAAGTGGTGTGTTTCACCGCTAATTGTGCGCCGTTCGGTACACATTCGAGTGCAAATTTTTGATTCGTACCGAAGGGCTTACAAATGTAATATAGCAAATGCGATGACACTTGTAAGAGGATGCGGTTGGACAGGACCTGAGTAGCAGGTATCGAGACTCCTGCACTGTAGTATTAGTAACGTCCTCTTCCGCCCCTCGGCGTACTCCCTGGCCCTTGATATGGCCCATAATCTGGCGGCGGTCGTCCAGCTAAGATATTTATTGTATGAGCTGCGGTCAATGATTGGGAAGGCTCGGGATGTACATACCTGATCTAGGCGGCGGTGGGGGGGAGTGCGCTCGTGCATTCGAATTAGGGATGACCGCGGTCGCCCGTGTGGATTCTGGGGACTCCTCCGCTCCCGCGAGCACGGCGGCGACCTACGCGCTCCTACGCGCGGCCCGTGTCCACGAGCGGGGGAAATGGCACGTTCCGCGGCACACCGGGTCGCGTTCGCGGGCATGGTAGACTGCGCGAGGTTCTTGAGCGCGGTGATGTTCGTGTTCGCAGACTCAGGGCCAGAATCTCCATCTCCGTCTTGCTTTCGGGACTGCAAAGGCTTCAGCGCAGAGCGCATCGTGGGGCAGAGGGATCTCGGCGGGGAAGGGCGGGAATGTGGTGCGGGGTCTCTGTGTGCGGCCATGATGCTAATCCCGTGCACAATTCTGCTCCAGAGATATATCTGGAGACCTGGAAAGGGGGAAAACTCTCACCTGGGGAATATAGTAGGTTTATATCGCACCACTGCATGTCTCTTCGGCGACGATGAGCGGGACCTGGCGCAGCGCCAGAAGGGTGCTGTGAAAAGAGACAAGAACGGCCCATAATTCATCAAAACGTCTCCCTGGCCACAGATGCTGACCGACGGCTTCACGGTGCATGCGACGCGGAACGGGCTAGCTTAGGTTGGGATTTTGCAGCCGTGGAACGCGGTGCGAATGCGGCAACCCGTGCATACGAGTCGATCGACTGCGAACACATCCCTCAGTCCAAGTCGACTGAAAGAAAAATTGACGCACGTTCAGAACGAGGAACGAGCGAGGGAGTCTGTCAAGAGAGACTAGCACGAGCCATACAGTGATTTCTTGTCAGACCTCAGGCTTGACGTTCTCCCGTTGCTATATGCTCGCGGCGTCACCGTGTAATGAGGCTGGTGCTGTCGTCGTTGCTTGTAGTTTTCTACCAATGCAAGTCTTGAGACGTTGGTGCCCAAGTGATGCTCGTACTCCAAGTGCACTTGTCGGCCAGGTCGACAAGTCGACGCGATACTTCTTGAAGTTCAAGAGATCAAGTACCGATCGTTGACCGATCGACACAGGATCCGTCGTAGAAGGCACAGCCTCGAATGTCGCTCGGATGACATAGCTCGAAATTTGAGGTGTCACTCTGCGTGAATCATCACAAGGTTGAAGTTTTGAAGCGGCTGAGGGTAGTTGAGAATTCTGCCTGACACTGCTGTTTGGTTCTGATGACGACAGCACAAAAGCACAACACCAAAGCGCGTTGTCCGGCTGCAAGATAGGCATACGATCATCCATTAACTTGTGATGATTCTTCTGAGTGGTAAGGACAGAGCTTTGGGTGAAATTTACAGTAGCTGCAGAGCGGGTAGAAAGAGGGCAGAACAAAGTTGAACAAAGTTGAACAAAAATCAAAATAAATTCCTCGCGCCGGCGGACTCGAAACGCTCCCACCAGAACACCAATTTTCACGGTTCACGCTAGGACCACTTGATCCAGCTGACCCAAGGAACCGATACCAGCCTGTCCACTTGGCGGCCCAGCGAAGCTATAATCGAGATCCTCTCCGCTTGAAACTCTTGCGTATTTCAAGAGCGGCACCTCCTAGATCAGATTCATTGTCACTCGACGGTGCGCACTGCAAGTTCAAGTTAGGAATAAAGCTAGTCCAAACTCCAAAGGGTTGTGTATTATAACTTTTATTTTTATCAGCGCGCAATTTGGTTCGGCCGGGCCACGAATTTTCGAAGGCGGGCCTGACGAGCAAGTGCATGTTTATTTTCTCCTCGCGCGTAGAGAAATATATTTTCTGCCAGATCGTCATTACGAAAACAGAGCGCTCTCATCCCGTTCATTCGGGGGTATCGGCGAATGAGTAGTTTGGGGTTCAGTAACGGTAAGTAATAAGAAACGAACCAACCTGATCACTGATGATTGATGTGATCTTCCCACAGTTGCATCTCCGCAGTAAACTATGTAAGAGTGAAAACGTAGGCTCATGCTTGTTGACGCCGACACGGATTTGCGCGACTTGAACGGCGAAAACTCGGAACACAAATAAAATAATGGCCGACGAAAATGCTTTGCGATCCAACTGCGATGGAAATTTGTGCGCCGAGCGCGACAAACCACTTCATTCAAAATGCGTACTTCTAGAGCGATATGTATATCCAGAAGCAAATTTACTGGTTATCGAGCCAGAATCCAGACCTCTTCCCTGCGACGCGAGAAACAATGTGTCGCTTCGCAGGTCCCCTCGCAGCTTTCTTTCCGCCGAGTCCAGCCAGCAATCCTGCGAGACCGCCTTTCTTCGTGGAAGCAGCAGCGGCACTGTTGCGTTCAAGCATTAGAAACAGCGTTGTGAATATGGGACGGGGGAGACTCACGGCGCGGCGGCAGCGGCAGCAGGAGCGGCGGCGGCGGCAGCAGGAGCAGCGGCGGCAGCAGCAGGAGCGGCGGCGGCAGCAGCAGGAGCGGCAGCAGAAGCAGCAGGAGCGGCGGCAGTCGCATTGCTTGCAGTTCCACTCGCAATAGCAGCACAGCCACCGAAAGGACCCGCCAAAGCCGGGTTCCCTAGAAATCGTTCAGTTGAAATTTTGCGAGAGCGCACAGACCACTCACTAAGGAAATGGAAAAGTCGCAGAGAGAAGTTGAGTCAAAATCGACTCTGACAAATCGAGAGAACGTGAGCCACTTACCGGCACCTGCAGAAGAATGAGTCACTGCCATGTATAAATAAAGATTTGAACACTGACCTCATGATGCACGCATTACCGTTGGGACCCTGAATACACAGTCAGCAAAGAAAGAAAAGAACGACTGCTGAACATCGAGTTCTTACAGCTGTGCAAGCCATCCCGCTATGCGAACACTTAATAGATGCACATTATAAATAATAAAATAAGCGTACGCGGGCATCTGGGCGACCAGAGGGAAATCCGTAGCTGTAGCCAACGAAAGCCCGAATTTACCCGGAACATTAGTGGTGACCGGGGCTGCTACGAAAGTGTTGCCTCCATCGCCAGAAACATCGCAAGTGTAAGGACTGGACGAGTGATGAGTAAAAACAAGAGCTGTGGGCAAATGAAATCCAACGAACCCTGCGCCGTCCTGGTTTACTTGATGGATGGTCATGGTGACCGTACCATCAGCGGCTGCAGTGGGAAGGCCAGCTTGGGATGCCGCTGTAGCAAGAAATATGAGTTCAATGAAAATGGAGACTGAAAAGGAAGGCAACAAACCAGCGAGTTGTGTGGCAACGTCATTGTTACCCCCAATCTTCGTACTACCACAAACTCCTGTCTGTTTATTTCGTTCAGCGACATAATTCGTATCGCATTGACAGAGATCTGTGTACCTTTCCAGAAGCAATCGCATTGTTCCTGATCACCGAGGTGTCCTGCTCGAACGGGTTTGGGGTAGCGCCATTCCGCGGAGTCGAAGCGACGATACCGAACCCAGCGGCCTGGACTCCATTAGCACCGGTTACACCTGAGAGACGTCGTCAATGGCTGGAATGAATACGAGGACTCAAAGCTACCTGTCATGGCACCGTGCGCGTGTGCATCGAGGAAAGCGGATGAGGAGATGGTAGCGAAAACGAGAAGTGTGTTAAAGAACATGATGTCTTGCACGGAAGGAAAGTTGATAAAGCGAAGGAGGAGGAGTGGATGTAAATGTGGAGTGACTAGCACAGATGCGGGGAAGGAAAGCCTGCCTGAAGGACGTATAAGGGATAGGTTATGAATGTCCAGAACAGGACTTACTCGAAAAAAGAACAGAGAAGGGTCTGTGCCCGGAGTGCGAAGGGAAGAGAGGTGGTTAAAGAATTGCGAGTTCTCCCTGGCCTTTTATACGGCGAGGGAGGGGAGAAGCCATTATTTCGGTTCCAAGCATAGAATAAACCCCTAGGTAAGTCTATCCTGTTCAGCACCCGGTTGCGCACATGAGCAAGAAAGTCATTGCATTGTGACGTGCACAGCAGTGGTTGCTTAGTTGATTTGCACCCTCTTGTACTTTGCAGATTACCCAGGGCAGGCCATCGCGCCGGCACGGTAACTCTCTTCTAATGTCGCCATATGGAGCCCGGAGAACATGGGTTCTTGCATACAGCAGCCGCCAGGAGAATGACAGCACCCGCTAATGTTGATATATTCTTCATCGTCTCGAAGTTTCAGAGGATTGCACAACCGGGGAGGTAGGGGAATACGACGCAGGATAGGGTAGGATTGCCGGCACCCGCTGCCAGTGCGGATTTATTATTGACATCCGACTCGGAGGGTAGGTATTGGGTAGGTAGGAATATGACAAAGGATAGGATAGGATAGGACTGCCGAGATCAGGTCCCATTGCCGGCATCCGTTGCCAGTAATTTATTGACATCCGACTTTGATCCGACTCGACGTCTTCCGCATTTCTGAGGATTGGACCCTGAGGATCGGGTAAGTAGGATTGTCGGCACCCGTGTTGATCTACATCGACTCGGAGGATCGCACCCGGGTAGAAGGATTGCACCCGCAAGTCCCGAGACGTTGGTGTCCAAGTGATGCTCGTACTCCGAGTGCACTTGTCGGCCAGGACGACAAATCGACGCGATACTTCTCAGTGAAGTTCAAGAGTAGTGTTGTCAAAGTTCGGTTCGGTTCAGGTTCAGGCACTTTTTCTGTGAACGCCGAACCTGAACTTCCGTTCGGTTCAGGCAATCCTCCGAACCTTGAACCTGAACCTGAGGTTCAGGTTCGGGGCGTTCGGTTCAGCGTTCGAGGGCGTTCGAACCCCGAACCGAACTTCCATTGAATCTCAACTTGTAAATGACACTGTAAACGGGTTCAACATATATATTAAAGGGAAATATATATTGCGGGAGGTCATTTCAGTCCCAAGGAATACTGTAGTAGCCGTGCCGCAGAATCAGGAGCCATGTATGACGAGTCGGAGGTGAAGCAAAGGGTTGACTGGCGGAGAAGGGATAGAGTCCCTTACTATATATAACCAGCTTCCAAGAATTATGGTTGTGAATGTTCGGGGTTGGGATTGAAGTGGAATATTGGCGGCGGTGGGTCTGACCAGAATTTTGGCATACATTTATCTTGGTATGGACAAGAGAGACTTGGTGATTGAACCAGAAATAAGGATGGATTGAGTGGCATAGGTGCCAGGGACGATTTGCAGTGTACATACTTCAAGTTTGACGGTGAGAAGACTAGAGTTATATAACCCGATGCCCGCTCGGCACTGCTCGGCACGCATGTGTCAGATATTTTTGGACTGAAATCTGATGGCCGAGTTCGGCGTTCGAACGCGGTTCGAACGCGTTCAGCAGAATTCCTCTTCCTTCGAACGCCGAACTGAACTTCCGGTTCAGGTTCAGCAAATTGTTGAACCTGAACCTGAACTTCGCGTTCAGTTCGGTTCGGTTCGAGTTCGAACCGGTTTCCAGAACCGAACTTTGACATCACTATTCAAGAGGCTAAGTGGTGATTCGGCACAAGATCTGTCGTGGAAGGCGCAGCTCGATGTTGCTCGGATGACATGGCCCGAGAAATTTGAGGTATCACTCTGCGCGAATCATCATATTTGAAGAGGCTGAGGGTTAGTTGAATTTTGCCTAGATTTGCGCCGAGCCCAGGACTGCGAGCTGTTTGGTTCTGATGACGACAGCCGGACAAAATCACAGCGCCAAATCAGCGCCCTCGTCTTTTACCTATTAACGAAATGAGTTTAGCCTTGGACGGTCTTATACTCTTTACGGGCTGGGCGCATGTCTTGCTGGCCCCATACACCAAAGTCGAAGAAAGCTTCAATCTCCATGCAGTGCACGATGTACTCATGTACGGCGTCACTCCGTCCAGTCTCTCCAACGTCCGTTAGTCGACAGTCTTGCATTGTCCTTTTTCTGACAGAATGCGTTAGTAGTACGACCACTTTGTCTTTCCGGGAGCTGTCCCTCGCACATTCATAGGGAGTGTCCTACTAGCTTGGATATCTACGCCAGCCATCTATTTGGCGAACTATTTTGGGCTCGTCTCCTCTAAGTTTGAACTCCAGGTCATCGGTTTGTCGCTCTCATACCTTCCAAAGGAATTATATAGACTCATCCTACGCCAGTGCGCCTGGTACTTGCTACGATCAACGCTGTCGGACTCTGCCTCATTCGACACGCCGTCTCACGACGATTTGGGCGCCCAACAGGCCTCTACTATACCCTGCTTACTTGCTCTCAATTCCATGTTCCTTTTTGGATGGGAAGAACACTACCTAACATGTTTGCTCTGCTTCCAGGTGCGGTGTCTTTCCCTTTTCTGTCTTCATTGTGCTGAACAGAAGGACAGTGAACTTGTCAACCTACTTCCTGATTGACCGTGCCCCGAATGCTCTCAAACCTTCGCAGAGAAGCGTCACCGCATCTATCGCGCTGTTGGCATTCTCAGCGGTCGTATTCCGCGCTGAGCTCGTTGCGCTCCTCGCCGCTATTGCGTTGCAGTCCATATTTTTAGGTCACATTTTCTTTTGGCGCGTCTGTACCGTGGGCGCAGTCTCAACTCTCGTATCGATTGGTATGCCCGTTTGCACTTCCCTGTGTTCCTGCGCTAATGCGGTCCCAGCCTTGACCGTTTCGGTAGACTCGTACTTTTGGGGCCAGCCCTACCTCTGGCCAGAATGGCACAGCATCTACTTCAATGTCGTAGAAGGGAAGAGCGCCGATTGGGGTGTACATGCTTCAGCTCTTAAGCTCTCCATTTTGACTCACTCCCTGCACAGACATCTCCAGCTCACGCATATGTAACCTCGCACCTTCCCAAACTCCTGCTCTCCGCGCTACCCGTCTCCGTATTCGCCGCCTTTTCGTCTGCGCCGAAACGCCTTCTTCCGTTGATCTTCCCCGGGCTCGTCCTCGTAGGCGCCATGAGCGCAATCGGCCACAAAGAATGGCGCTTCGTGGTGTACGTTGTCCCCATGTGGAACGTCGTTGCCTCGCGGGGACTCAGCGCCATGTACGTCCCCCTTCCTTATCCAACCCCTCCACTCCTAACCCCGTCCGCAGGGTCTCCCAGCGCAAGTCCTCCCTCCTCGGGCGCGTACTCTTCCTC
Organism: Mycena epipterygia; assembly: GCA_029281465.1. Taxonomy (NCBI): domain Eukaryota; kingdom Fungi; phylum Basidiomycota; class Agaricomycetes; order Agaricales; family Mycenaceae; genus Mycena; species Mycena epipterygia. The sequence continues at coordinate 1,160,516 of JARJCQ010000019.1, forward strand.
GGCGCGTGCGGCGCGCTCCTCACGAACCTCGGCGCTACGGTGCTCCTCACTTGCGCAGGGATCCGGAACTACCCCGGCGGCGCGGCGATGGCGCTCCTCAATGCGCGCGCCGGCGAGGCAGGCGGACCGGTCAACGCACACATCGCCAACCTGGCGCTCCAGAGCGGCGCGTCGCTCTTCACGCACGTGCACGCGCCGCCGTACACGGCCTTCCTCGCGCCCGCAGGGGCGTGGGTGTACGACAAGACGGACGCGCCGGCGTCGTTTGCGGAGTACACGCACATCGTCGGGGAGGCGCGCACGCCGCCCGCGTCTGGGTCTGGGTTTGGGTTCATGAAGAAGAAGGACGCCGGGTGGGCGGAGCTCGGGAGCGTGTGGGCGTTTGAGCGCTGGGCGGTCGATTTGGGTTTACTTCGCCGCGGGGCGGAGGGTGACGGTGATAAGGATACGCCGGGGCTGCTGGATCGGGCACGGGGGGTGCTGCGCTTGGAGGACCGGGAGCGGCTGTGGGTCCTCGAGCGCAAGTGAAAAAGTTTCGAAGGAAGCTAGTGTACAATTGACAGTTATTTAATGTACATATTTACATTGACGAGAGTTCTGTACATAAGATGTCCCATTGTTTTCAATAAAAGAAGAAAAGGAAATGGTCTATGAGAGGTAGAAGGCTGCGACCAGACCAGCGAGGGCGAGCGCCCACGACGGGCCGTGGAAGACGGCACTCGCGGGCTTCGATGGGGAGGGCTGAGGCGAAGACGATGGATCACTAGGAGGTGCACTTGCGGGCGGGGGCGACGAGGATGGCTGCGCAGATGGGGTCGCCGAGGATGGGCCCGCCGCAGAGGGAGTAGCTGAGGATGGCGCCGGCGCCGGCGCAGACGGCCCAGCTGCTGCAGATGAAGACGGGCCACTCCCAGCGCTGGCGAGCGCATCCTGATAATCAAGCTGCGCGTTCTGGCAGTCCTGCGTTGCTTGCATATATGCGGGGAACTGGGTCGACGCCCACGACGTGAACTTTGGGTCTGTGATGCTCACGCCGCTGGTATCGGTGACATTCTCGTACGTCTTGAGCGCGGCCTGGGCCGCGGTGTTGAGGACCGCGCCGCACTTCTGGCTGTATGTGCTGTACGCGGCGACGACGGCGGAGCTGGTCGACGTCGGGGAAGGCAGTGCTAGGGAGATTGTCTGACTGAAAAAACCGTATTAGCTCTGCATTGCGTTGGATGAGCGATTCGGATGTACTCACGAGGGGTCATCACGGGCGTGGAGGACAGCGTCGGGCGTCCGTTTTGAGTCTGCAGAAGCTGAAGCGCTGGAGACAAGGCAAAGTGCTATGATAGAGAGGAGGTTCATGAAGAAGGCAGAAAAGGTGAAATGATTGCTTGAGCGGTCCAGAAAGGCAGTATATAAGTGTTGAATTAATGAGCACCGCAATGAAATGAGCAGGTTGATCCCCGCTATAGAAAGCCCATGACACCCGCTCTCGATGGTGGTGGTCTACCTGGCGCTCAAGTCGACACTGCAACGCCGCGACCGAATACCATATCATCAACCGGACATACGAGTGGCGACGCCGGAGTCTTGACCTACAACCAGGAGGGGCTAAATCCAAGGGTCTGTTTCATGGCTCGGTCTCGGCGGCGTTCATTCATCAAGGGAGCCCCGTAAGCTCGGAAGAAGCTGAGCAGAAATGACTAGTACTACACTGATAGTCGCGACTAGCACAGGATACTTGAGATCAGAAATCGATTCCTGTCAATCCCCTAGGAGGTTGCAGCATAATTTGAGCTTCATAGGCAGCGAGTAGGTTGCCACCAGAGTTGATTGGTATTTGGTTGGAGTTGGTTGGTAGTAACAGTTGAAGTCGTCGACTCGTTAGTCAGTCGGTCGGATGTGGCGGTGTAGTTGATCGGTGATCCGTCGGAGTTAATCGCTGCCCTGCTTTTTTCCCTCGCAGCTTCTGCTGTCCTATTGCCTCTTCCCCGCTGCTCTATAGATCTACTAACACAATGGGTCCAGAGGTTTTGGCCGACCGACCCGCGTATCGTCCTCACGATTCCCTGAGGATACCGTCACCGTGCACTCCGTACTTGGGATATATTTGGCCAGTCAATTAGTTGGTTTTTGCCGTGGTAGCTGTGTCGGGATCTTCTCAAGTTACTTCCATCAAACATCTGGATCCACGGTCACCGGCGGCCACACAAATTTAGCTACACGACCAGCCTTGGGAGTTAATCAAGACTCAAGTTGCATGTGTCTGCCGTCCCAAGAAGTTATCAGGCAACCATCTACTCTGGGCTGGCTGATGTAAAAATATAGGTGCGCAGTGTTGCCAGGTCGATTAGCCTCGGTACGACCTCACTCCCTATACTTTCAACCCATTTTAGGCCGTCTCGTTCCAAGATTAGATGCGGATTGCCAAAGGGAAAGCGCCTGCGTATTTGCTTCACAACTCCAAATATGACGACAGAAATTAACTCCTTATTCTCTTGTCCTAGGGTATAAAGGGGCTGTCAATTTGGCTGTGAAATCGGTACACCTGGTTGTGTCCCACTTCTCTGCCCCTACCCCTTGAACGCGCTGGTCGTGTTCAGACAGTTCTTGTTCCTCTTCTACTGTGAGCTGAACTCTCTCTACACCAGATCTCAACATAATTAATACCCGCAGTTTACAGTTTATATTTTCTATAATGCCCAGTAGCGACGCCTGGCGAGGCTCTGCTCTTGCAGTAGCCCTGTTCGCACTGGCTAGTCACGTCTCCGCTGCTCCGGCCCCCCGTGATAGTACAGCATTAACATCTCACACAATCCAAGACTTCACAACCGGCGCTATCGACTTGTTTCTGTCGTCCAAAAACGCAAACAAGCAGGCGTTCAATGTCAAAGGTCCTTGGTCGACGATTGATTTTGCGGGCGCCACGGGAAACCTTCTCAGTGTCGGCCAGATCAATAACGACATCTTTGAAAGTTGTGATACGCAGAAAGATCGAGGAACCAACAAGACCTCGAGTTTCAGCGGAGGCTACAAGGATTTCATTCAAGATGTAAGCATATTGCTATTCACACGAGTCGCCTGTCCACATGTCTTATTTTCCTTCTAGCTGGCGAAAGCAATTCCCCCGAATCCACCCAGTCAGCAGGTGAACGATACTAGCAGCAAAATGACGAGTGCATGTTACGGCAGTACGCTAATGAAGGCTCGGAGCGAGGCTTTCGCCATATACAACAACATTTCGTCAGTACCGGCGACGAATCAAACCGACCCTACCTTCGTGTCGTGGGCTTCGACGGGGTTCCCGGATTACATGAATGCGTACACAGCCTGTCAGCAGGCGACGATTGCCTATTATGCCGCCGTCGACTCCAATAACGGCGACGATGCGGGAGTGTACACGGCTGCGCGGGTTCATGTTGAACCATTGGTAGATGACTCCACCTCGTGAGCTCTTTCCAGCATCATATCATCGCAATCCATCTCATTTTTTGGTTCACAGGTCGCCTGGTGTCAACATGCCAATTCAGGCCTCGTCCACGACCGGCCCAACGGAGGGCTCCTTTGTCCCCTACTATGATATACCGACGCTGAACAGCACCCTGATCGCGTGGCAGGCCGGTAACGGTCTCGCGAAGTTCACGTTCAGTAGCGCCACGTACAACGCATCGTCCAGTTCCAGCACGAGCTTCGGCGGGGCTCATTTGGGGATCACCTATGAGGCCTTCTCGGCGAGCGCCAGTGAACAGCACTCGAACGCCAAGAGCTCCGCCGACGTGAACGCACTCAGCTTCAACCTGACGTTCGCGGGCCTTGCGCTCCTCGGAATCGAGCAGGGCATCTGGTTCGACGACTACCGTGTCGCGCGTGCGGCGGAGAACCCCGACTCGCAACACGGGCCCGCGAAAGCCATCTTCAGCAACTCCACCACCTACTTTGGGTCATCCGATAAGCCTGGCCCGCTGGCAGTGTACAACGCGCAAGCGCTCGTCGGGTTTAAGCCTTCGTGGTCCATCCAGCTGTCCGACAGCCACAAGACCAGCAGCAGCTCTTCGAGCGAGTCGGGGGTGGACATCGGGATTCTAGGCATCCTTGATATTGGGGGCTTCACTGGGAGCACGAGCAACAATACGCACTATGACAACGCCACGAACACGCTCACCATCGCCGACGACACGAATAACGCGTATATCATCGGGTATGTTCAGAATGGGTACTTCAACTACTCATGATCGGGAGCTGTAATATGTAGAAGTGTTAATATGAACTTGGGGTATGCAGTTTGGGTTGCAGAAAACGAAATACAACATAAAGGTCGACGTCAGAGAGAACGGGCGGGTTCATAGAAAGGGAGAAGTGGTTTCTCGTTTGCGGACCTGAACTGTGTTTGACGTAAACTTGGGGGGAGTTAGCCGGTTAGGGGCTCCGACTCGACAATTTCCCACACTGGCGGTGTATTGCTGTGCGGATTTTGTTTTTATCAGCCCCCGGTACAAAACCCTCACCAAAATGGCTGGCCTCTCAGACATTCACCCATGCGAGCTGCATCTGCCGCAGTTCTCTCTCTAAACGGATACCGACGTGCCTCCGAGTCCGAGCGATCCGAACTTTGCTCAAATTTGCATTTTTCTGCTCTGTGATTTAGTTATGCCTTTTAACCTTCTGCCGTTTGCTTCCCTAGCACAGAGGGTTTGTGTAGGATATTCTGGGAGTCGTGTGTGTAGTTCTACAATTTTCTTGCATTTGATCCTTGTGGAAATGAGACGGCCTCTTGGCAACTTATATTCAATATTCAGATAATGGTTGGAGCGACGACACTCATATATGTGAATATAGGCATCGCGGCGGCGGCACTTTCAACTTAACGGTTGAAAAGTTAGGGGCTTCCCGACCAAACACGCGTCGACAAGCCTGAGATTCGCCTTTTTTCCACCAACTTCAAACTTCAACTTGCCTCGCCATCGACCTCCAAATGAGACTCACCGACTTGGGACATGATATATTATTGGAAATATGTGCACAAGTGTTCGAAGGTGCGTAGATGAACACTACGCCGGTTTCAGCTCTGATCATGATACTTGTCGCTGCATCGTCAGATAACCCAAGGGACAGGGTCGTTCTCTCGTGGTGCTGGGGGTCGCAGGAGAGCACACGACCCCGTATCTTTCCCGGCCCTCCTGCTCAAATCCTCTTGGACCTAGCCTCGATGCACTCAGAGTTGGCAACAGCGATCCGTCCGTATATCTGGCGCGAAGTGCTTGTCGCGGTTGGATCTTACGATAAAACCGAAGCTAGGATCGGCCGCCTGGAACGCGCGCAAAGGCCCCACATCGCACCCTTCGTTCGCGCAATCTTCCTGTCGTTCTATGGACACCCCGAAAACTTTCTCCAGCGCATCGTGACCGCTATCCCACACTTTACATCCCTGCGCGCCGTGTGTTTGGGATCATTCCAAACCTATGCTCAGCCGCGGCTGTACAAAGATCTCGCCGAAGTCATACGCGAGCACCCCTGCATAGACACGCTAAATGTGCGCCTTATGACGCACTGCGCCGACCTCATCAAACAAAACAGCTCGAAACCATACAGCATTGAGCTGCACAATTGCCACTCAAACTCGACCGCCCTTCTTTTGCGACCGAAGGCAATCAGGTTCCTTCGGCTTCATAATTGGGAACCGCAGAAACTTGACGAAAATTGCCCCCCTGATATCTGGGATACTATGGAACATTTCGATCCTGGACGTGATGATTGCGACTGGCCCCCCAAAAACCATCAGATTTTGCGGGCTTCCCTTCAAGTGAGTGATTATCAACGAATGTATTTGCTGCCCTGTAACTCAACGACTCGGTTCAGAAATTTCTGGACCAAGGCCGACGCCCTGCGATGACATCACTGGATCTCTCGGGGGTTCGCCCTGATGAAGTGGCGCAGTGGCTCGCAGTCGTTCGAAATCTCGATATCGACAGTTTCACCTACATCCCCGACACCAAGGCAGGCGTCGAAGTGTTAGGGAAATTTTTGAAATACTTCCCGAAAGTGAGACGACTGGATATCGGGCTCCCCGTTGATGAAGAGAACTACGATGAAGATTCGGACGAAGAAAAGAGCTCTGATGAAGATTCGGAAGACGAAGATAATTTCGATGAAGATTTGGACGAAAGCCAATTCAAACTTGACGTTAGCCTTTAGCCGAGCCTGAGCCTTTTTTCTCTTACTGAATATTCACAGCCTCGTGTACTCAATATGTTATCGCACCTCCGAAACTTGGAGCGTCTCACCTTAAACGCGGAACTCTCGTATCATCTCGTCAACGAATTAGAAGACGAACTGGAAGAAGAGGCGGCAGCGCTGGGACGATCGGCAGTCGAGATGTTAGGCGAGGATTGTCCATTGTTGCGGACCGTGCAGCTGGTCTTCGAATGGGAGAGTATGAGATGCGAGAACAACCCCGTTGTCGTGGAATACAATATCCACAGGCACGGCGGAGAAATGGGTGTCGACGTCGTGGCGCCGCGATTGCTGGAAGGTACCATTTTTGATTTCTTGCAGCGGAAGTAATCATGGATCAATAATTTTATGTCCTGGTACCGTCTTTACGCTCATGTTGAGTGAATCTCAATAGGATACTTTTGGACATAGGGGCCATTCGCGTCACATTGTCATGCCACGGGAATGTGACAGGCGCGACCTTGTCACCTTGCATTTTTTTAAAAATCTATAACGCCGATGTCTGCGACGACGCGCCGAACGCTGACGGATTTGGGGTACGATGTTCTGCTCAACGTTTGTGCTGAAATTTTTGAGGGTGAGCTAGTGCCTGGTACTACCCAAATCAGACTGACCTACTAGTACAGATCCCCGAGAACGTATCACTCTATCTTGGTGCGGCGAAATTCGAATGGAGAACGAGCCACCACGTATACTCCCTGGCCCTCCAGCTCAGATTCTGCTCGATCTTGCCCCCATGCACTCGCAACTGGCCGCGGCCACCCGCCCTTACATCTGGAACGAGGTTCTGCTTGCATTCAACTCCGACGACCCCACAGAGGCGGGACTGGGGCGTTTCGAACGCGCCCAGCAGCCCCACATTGCGTCCTATGTGCGCGCACTGTTCTTGTCGTGCCATTTTCCATGCGGTAATGATGCCGACTCGATTCCGCGCATAGCTTCCATTATCTCCCAGTTCACCGGTCTGCGTGCCGTCTGCTTTGGGACGTTCCAGTCCTACTCCCAGCCGCGCATGTACGCACCGCTCGCTGCCGCGCTTCGCGTCCATCCGTGCATCGACACGCTCGTGGTTTGGCACATGGCGCGGTGCAACGATCTCATCGAACAGGGGAGCACGCGCGCGTATCACATCCATCTGGAATATTGCCACGACGGCTTCGCCGCGCTCCTCGCACGACCCAAGAAAATCGCAGCGCTAAGCCTCCAGAACACGAATCACCAGGACCTCGCAACGCACATGCCCGCCCGCATCTGGGACTCACTCGAGTATCTCGCCCCGGGGTATCCAGATATGACGATGGTGGACCGCCCGCAAATGCAGCCGTCGCTCAAGGTATGCTGCCGCACGTAACAACATTGAACGACTCACAGAGAATTCTAGGCGTATCTTACCAGTGGTCGCACGTCTGCACTGCGGGCGCTGGATCTGTCACACATATCGCATTATTTCCCGGGATGGAAGGACTGGATAAAGCTCGGGCGGAAATTACCGCTCTTGGACTCGTTCACATACGCACCACGCTCGATGGCGAGCATGGACGAGGCAAAGGATATGCTTAAAGCATTCCGCCACGTGCGGCGTCTGCACTTCGTAGATCCGTCGCAGGGCGGTTTCGATGAGGAAGAGGACCTGGAGGAGATTGAGTTCTCTGTGAGTAGCCAGCCGCATAATAAATTTGGTCCATCTCGCTCACACATTTCACCAGTCCGAATTTGTTACTCTGCTTTCGAAGTTTTTGTCGCTCGAGCGTCTAGTTTTGAATGTGTGGGTGCCAAATTATCTGCTCAACGACGATGAACACGATCCGGAGGGGATCGGGTGGGCGGCGGTAGAGGAGCTTGTTGAGACATGCGAAGAGCTGGAGAGCGTCCAACTGCGGTATTTTTGGGAAGGGATCGGATGCGAGGATGAGCCCGTCATCGTAGAATATGCCGTCAAGACGACAGGCGAAGGCTTCACGCTGGAGGTGACGGAGCCAAAGATTCTGGAGGGCACGATTTTAGACTTCTTGGACTGGCGGTGATACCTTTTTTCACTTCAGCACCGATGCTACTTGACGATACAATACCGGACAAGGCAATGCAAAGCCGTCACACGCGAAGATGGCCTTAGATGGGCTGAGAAGATATCCGGGAACAAGGCGTCGGCTACCTCGCCATGGATGCTCCCATATAGGCAGATCCCGCTGACGTCGGCGATCACTTCTCTTTGACCTCCAATCGCTCAAAAAGGAAATAATCGGTGAAAGTCAATCCTATTGTTGGGTTGTGCCACCCATTGTCCACTCTCAGTTTCCGCGGATCATTGACACGAGGCCGGCTGTATATAAGTTCTCCTTTCAAGTGGCACGGAAAGCCTTTTGCTCCCTCACGCCTCTGAGTCTGTTATCCCCCGTCAGCTTGAGACGCGTCAGTTCACTTGTAAAAGCTATATTCTCCTCAACACACGGGTAACGACCGTTCATCTTACCACTGTCCCTGCCTCGGACACGCGCATATATTTCCCGAAGGCTCCACATCGCGTCGATACCTAGACATCACACGAAATGAGGGTGCGTTACAAAGACTCCATACCGTTCACCTCTCACAAGACTCGCAGACCGTCAGTACCCCACCTCGCCGCAAGTCGGTTATCAACGTCTTTTCGACTCCCCCCCTACGTTGTTCCGTGTTGTCCCGCAGTACCCAGCGAGCGCTGCAATCCGGCGAACCTCCCTTCCCTTCCCCTTTTCGAGATCAGTCACCTCAGAAGTCAGCCCTCTATCCATCCTCTGCCACCGACTCGAACGATGACGATGACGACGACGAGAACATGCTCACGGCGACCGGCGACATCTCGATGTCCTACCCGTACTACGTACCTGGCGTGGCCGGTGCCCTGTCGCCCAAGCCCCCGTCGCGCCGCGGGACTCCGAATTTGAAAGCGGGCCTGGCGCGGATGGCACCCCCACAGAGGCCGCGCCCACCCGTGAGGCGGCTCGTTTCGGTGGGAGCGGGGACGTACAAATTTAGGACCCTCACGGCGAAAGGTGGTCCTGACAGCAATACTAGCAGAGCGAGCACCAATCCGAGCATGTACACGGCCGAGACGACCCGCGCCCCAAACGCCACGCCCGCGCCGTCTGTGCATCCAGGCGACACGTTGGTGTCCTCGACTTCCTCTTGCGATTCGAGCATCGGATCCATCGACGATAAGGTTCGTCTGGCCCTGCTGTGAATTCGCACCCCTATTCATTTAGCTTTATTTCTTGTAGGACCTCCAGATGTCGACGCCACAGTCGCGCTTCGCGGCATTCATGAAGAGTCGGGATCTGACTCAGTCGCCGAAGAAAAAGGCGGCCGATTCCGTCGCTGAGTGCAACCGGAGGCTGGATGCGCTGGCGCAGGAGGCCAAGGAGGCCGGTGTTGGACGTGAAGCTGCTCACCTTCCTAGCAGGCCATTGCGCGGATATGCGCCACTCCCTTTGCGAATGCCGATTCCCGACTGGCGTGGTATGGACGTGGATAACCTGTAGCTTTGAACGAGCTAGTGTCGATAAAGCGTCCGATGTCGAGAGAGACTTGTATTTTTGCGAGCGCAGCGAGCAAATCTACCTTAATGCACGTGACTGGCTGGGGGCTCAGGTATGCAGCAAACAGGGACAAGCTTCAAAGTGCGTGGCTGACAGTCCCTGCCCGGGAAAGAAGGCCTCCAAAGTCGTTCATTTCTCGTGCTATTGAGATGGGAAGAGCTCCATAAGATGCGCCTTTCTCCTGTGGTTCGAACGATATCGAACATTCACCAGACGGGCAAGGGAAATTGTGTGTCCAAAAAGGGTATTCGCTGGTATCATGTCACGGTGATGACACAGCGCTACCGGAAATGTCCGTGGCTCGCCAAGTTCTGTCTTGCTGCGCGAGCTCACCCGCGGCCTCAGCGGATCCATATTGTATTTGTCTTGGTCTCGAGATTGTTCCGGTTGTTTCCGAGTTTGACAGGTCGCTCTTTGAACTTGACCACGACGTGCTCAGGTTGAACGAGTCCCGACTGCCTAGACTTACAGCGCAACAGTCCTCCGTCGCAAGCCGTGCCATAGAAATCCTTGCGGGATCTTTAGACTCTTTCCAGCTCTTTCCCGCGCTTGAACGACTTTTTCCCCCCCTTACTTCACTCAGTCCTCTCCTGCCTCCCGTTGCACCGGTGGATTGGCTATTCTTCGGATATCTTTCGAAGTAATCTAGGGCGCCGCTGGTCCTTCTCCATCAGTGCGAAATATCAATGGCACCTCATGATACATGCTCACTTATCTTTTCGGCGACTTATCGAAACCCACTCTTTTCTTCCTAGTAGTGCACCAAATCTCGGTATTTCTTGCCCGGTCCGGTCGTCAGAACCAACTCTATCATCTCCACATCTTGCGCTTCGGATAGGATAAGACTCAGGATAAAATTAAGCCCAGCGCGGTCCCATTTCGGAACAGTCCGATTGCAAGTGTGATCATCGTCATCTGCACATAGCATGCGATGTCTGTTCTTATAAAAGGTGCGTGTAGCGTTTTCAGTAGGCTCTGCTCCAGGAACGCTCGTCGAGATGAAGCTCTTGATTAACTGTTTCACGTTACTCGCTCTCGTCGGGTATGCATCCGCCCAGACTTGGTGAGCCATCATACCCGCCTTCAGAGCGAGTGCAATCCTGTTGCTTACGAGGTATTCAGGTACTTTTTGACCTTCACAACACCGGCTGGGTCCTACATCTCTTCGTATTCGGGCAGCTTCGTCGCTCCGACCCTCCCCCAAGCGGCGACGTACTACCTCTGGCCCGGACTTCGTGCGTCTTTCCTCCTCGCTCATTCTTTGATCTACATAACCAAACTCTTCTCAGAGCCCCCCGACAACGCGGGGGTGCTCCAGCCCGTGCTCGATGGACGCAGCGGCACCTGGTGGATCGGCGACGGCTGGTGCTGCTCCAACCCGTCCTTAGCATGGGGCAGTGGCTTCAACGGTGCGTCCCGGTCTCCCGTCCCGCGGAATGAAAACTGACGGAAGAAAACGCGCGCAGTCGCGAACGGCCAGACCGTCAACTTCGGGTTGAGCGTGAACAGCATCCCGAGCGGGACCTGGGCGACGACCCTCTCGAGCAGCGGCGGCGGCTCTGCCACGGGCTCCTTCCCCCTCCGTGCGTTTAGCACATGGAATCCGGAAGCAGGAGCTGACCATTCATTTATTTTGGGCAGCGACGCACCCGATGAACCAGGCGATCATGGCAATCGAGCTCTACGACGTCGCCTGGACCTTTGGCCAGTTTGCGTTCAGCAACGTCGTTATCGTCGCGAACACGACCTCCACGGCATGGTGCACGAACGGGCCCTCCAACTACCAGAACGCGGCAGTCGTTTCAAAGTCCACACCCGTTGCGACCGTCAGCAACGGCCAGACGACGTGCAAGATCGCGTCGATTATCCTCGTCCGGCCGGCTTGAAGGATGGGCTTCAGAATAGGACCTTGGTAAGTAGATGTGTGCCGCTGTCCTTTTCTTGTCTCCGACATCGAAATAAATCTTCGTTCATTGGATGATCGCGTTTTCTCAAACTCACACAAATCCAGTCGTATTCCATTCACAATGATATTTATAGCAGGTAGGTAAGTCAGTACATACATAAGAAACATGCAAACAAGAAGAACTGTAGGTAACACAATATCGTATGTAAATGAACGCGCGCACGGCGAAATAACTGAAGCAAAAAAAACCATAATGCGGGAGCGAATGAGCCTGCAGTCGATAAATGTAGCAAAGACCAGTCGAGGCGTGCGTGTAACAAAGATGCTAATACAATCCGGTGTGTATGGTTGGCTGGCTGGTGTACTTGTTGGCAGAAGCAGTGATATGTATGTATATTGGGTTGATGTACGAGTCCAAAAAAATAATGATGGCAGTGGCAAAATAAAGACCTTCCACTCCGGATGAGGATGATGATGATTGATAAAGAAGCAGGCAGCAGGAAAGCAGGAGGCATAAGTAGACGATAGAGATGCGAGCGAGGACGGGAAACGCGGCGGGTCATAGCGGGGTCATACATGGATCATGGCGGGCGGTTACCCGCGGGGGACGAACACTGGCTGCGAATGCAGGGCGGGCACGGGGTAGGCAGCGACGGGCACGGCGTACGGGAACCACTCCCCGCTGCCCGTGCTGCTCATGCTGCCGCGCGGCGTGTGGATGGGCACGACCACGGGCGCGGACACGTGGCGCATATGCATCTGCTGCTGTTGCTGCATCTGCAGTACCTGCATCTGGTGCATGTACGCCGCAGCCGCGTACGGGCCGGCCATCGACGGGGGTGCATGGGGGTGCGCGTGGGGGTAATAATACGGCGGCGGTGGGCGCACGTAGAGGGGCGGGCCCGGAGGGGAGGCTTGCAGTACCGGTGCAGGGGTGCTGCGCTTAGCCTTCTTCGGGGTGCGCGGCGGTGCCGGGCGATGCGTTAGAGGCTTCGGCTCCAGAATCTGCGCCGTAACAGGGGTGGACTTGCGCTCGGGGAGATGCACAAGTGTGGGCTTCGCTTTGGGCTGAGGCAGCAACAACGCGGGCCCCTCGATCCAACCGTCGTTGGACGACGAAGATGCAGGGGATGGGAGCTCCACTGTGATCCCGACCACATCGTCCGTCGCCGGCTCGATAAGGGTGGGCTTCGGTGGTGACGAGTTGCTCCGCCGCCGAGTGAGGGCGAGGAAGAGATCGCGCGTGCGCCGTGTCTTCGGGTTGACTGTAGCGGTCTTGATGGCTGAGTCGTCGCCGTCAATCCACCCCTCGTCATCATCAAAGGCATGGCTGTCGCCGTCGCCGCCGTACTCCGAGACCGACAAGCGCGGCTTTGCGAGGGCCGAGAGCTCCAGCTGCGGCGGGCGTGCTGGTTGGCTCTTGACGGGCTCCTGCGAGGCGCCCGAGCCCGAGGACTTGAGTCGGTCAACGATCGCGCGAGTCTTGGATGCGGGCGGGCGTCGCCGGGTGAATGCGTCGTGCAGGAAGGCAGGGAGGAGGGTCGACGATGTGCGCGCATGCGCAGGTGCCGGGCCAGCCGACTCCACTTCGCTGTAGAAGCCCTGCTCGTCCTTGGTGATCTTCACCGCGGGCAGCGGGGGCACGTTGAGCGAAGGGAAGACAAAGGTCGTGTTGAACGTCGGGGACGGCGTCCGGGGTGCATTGAGCGACGGGAAGGACATGGGCTCAGGTAGCGCGAGGAAGGGCTTAGGATCCGAGGCCGTCTGCACCTTCGAGGGACTCGGTACGAATGAGGAAGCGGCCGCGTTGAGGCGGCGTGGGGACCGATTAGAGTCACGGCTGCTCGCGCTTCTGCTCGGCGACGCGTTCTTCACCACGATATTGGCATACGAGCGGGGACCTCTGGGAGTTGCCGGCATGGACACGGAAAGGACCGAGCGCTCCGAGTCGGTGAGATCGATGCTGGAATGCGTCGACGTGCTGCGGTGGAGGCCGCGCAGCGAGTCGTCGTCCGATTCATGGTACTGGTCTGTACTGCCAATGGACAAGCCACCCGTGAGATCCTGGACGACCTCGTCCCAGCGCTCCTTGGCCAGTGCAACGTGGTCCTCGTCGAGTGCGCGCGTGAGATCCGGCCGACTCTTCTCCTCAATCTGGGCCAGAGGCCAGTGAAAACCAACGTCGATCTCGTAGGATTCGACAGCGGCCACAGCGCCCTTGAACCCCACAAGATCGGAATTGAGCTCATCGTCACCCTCAGCGAAATCTCCCTCGTGCTGATCGTCCACAGAAGCAGCCCGGATGAAGGCTGCGTGATAGTGCGGCGGCTTCGCAACTCTAGGGGACTGAGTTACTGTGCTCGCCGCGATATCCTGGGGATCTGTCGGGGAGTACGCCCACGACACAGCATTAAACGGGATGCGCCACCACTCGGGCGAGACGACCTGCCAGTCTTCGTCTGCAGGCGCAGGAAAGGGTCGCGGCATAGACTAGGTGCTCTCAACCTGACTGTGTCTGGGAGAAAGAGAACAAGAGAACAAACGAGTCAGAACAAAGCGAGTCAGAAAGAACTAGAAGGATGGGACCTACAGATGCCGCCCACACCTAACAGTCGGGTCCAGTGCAGGGTTCTGGTACGAGTGAAAGAGGTGTATGTATAGTACAAGGAATGGCGAACAAGTTGAACTGCGGCTGGCCAACGCGGCCAGTGCAAGGGAGAGGCCACGAAAGTGTCACACCCGCGTCACGGCTTCGGCTCTCTGAAAGAGCTTGCCGGCAGCAAGTATTTGGGGCACCACAAGTGCACGTTTTAATTGACTCGTACGCCAAAGCCCCTTGAATTGCGGATAATGGCAAACTAATCAGCTGGTCGGAATGCTCGCGCATTCGAATACTTTCGTTGGGCAGTATACCGAATACTTAAAATGGACGCGTGCAGTGCTGGAAATCACAGTGGTGGTACATAATTGTCAATGATTAATGGGAAGGTAGACGCTGGTAGACGGCAGTCAGTCGGATCCGAACGCCAATGGTTTTAACTTTTAGAAAAACAGACGAGTATGTGGACCCACGAGTGATTGATATCTCATAACTTTTGTTGTACTTTGAACGATGCAGTATTGGAGTCCTTGTACGTTTTCGGAACAAAAGGAGACGATCATGAATCCGGAGGAGACGGTAGCAAACGACCATAAGGAAAGAACAGAGCCTGAGAAGTCGCCTAAGCCCGAGGCACAAGCTGTCCATCAAGTATAAGTACCGAGCAAAGCGGATGAGATCCTATCCCCGCGTTTTACGCAGAGGGAGTTGAAGTCAAGAAAGATTCGTATCAATGCCTTAATATCCTTTGAGGCGAGTTGGAGCCTTGGAGGAGGAATTTCGCCGACAGCTTGATCAAAAACGTCCCTGGTTGCCCGCAGAGGAAAGACCCAGATTGGAATAGTGGCAATTGCGGCTGAATGAGATGAGATCTGAGAGTGTGCAGAGCGAACAACACGCGAAAATCAGGCGACAGCCAGTCGACATGGAGGGCAAAGGAAACGCGTGGTGTCACACGTGACGTGTCACGAATCGCCTGCTTCCGGACCACCATGAGCGATGCGCGGCAATACGGGGAACTGGGCACCCAGTTGGTCACGGAATCGCGCAGATCCACACAAACAGATACCCTCCTCAAATATAATGACTCCCTCGTCCGCTCGATTATCCGCGAGCAGCGCGACCTCGAGAAAGCCGCGGTGGCGCACGTCCTCGCCTCCGCCGACGCGCTGACCCCCCCGCCCGCGCTCATGATCATCCAAACCGCCATCGCCCGTAACAAGCGCTGTCTCCTTGCGTACCACAACCATCGCATCTCGTTCCTCTGCACCCTCTACTGGTCCCTCGGCGCGTCGCTGCCCCCGCTGCTCTCCGCCGAATCCACCTCGATCCGCGCGAAGCTCTCGCCGCACGAGGTCGACTACCTGCGCTCGTACCACGCTTCCGTGATGACCTTCCGCGCCGAGTTCTCGCACGAGCTCGACATCACCGCGAGCATCACGCAGCCACCGAAGGACCTGCACGTCCTTGTGCACGTCGTGCGCGATTGCGGCGTCATCCAGACGGAATCGGGCAGCATCGACTTTAGGATGGGCCGCCGGTTTATGGTTCGGCGCTCGGACATCGAACATCTGATCGTACAGGGATATCTAGAAGAGGTGTAGCGGTTCGCTTTGTCTTGCAGTGGCCATCTGCTTGGAACATCGGCATCAGCTTGAGACTTAGGAAAGGCGGACAATGTGGAGCGCTTCGTTACTGTAGGAGCGCCGGACAACTATTAGCGCGAGGTCGTACTTATTCCCAAGTGCTGGGTCGCGACCTTTTTGCGCGCTCTACAGTATCACGATAGTCTCATATCTTCGTTCCAACATCTATTTATACATCTCTCAACTACATACCTTAAATATTATTTCTGCGAACGATGCTACCCTTATCGTTCGGGTGGGAAATGTCAGCTCTGTTCTCGGAAATTTAGGTACCAAATAAATTACTTCTGCTGCAAGAACTCGAAAATGGTGCCTTCCAGCAATCGCGGCGCCACAACCTCGGCATTCACCTTTCGCTCGTCCCGGTGGATATTGTATTCCACGATAACAGGGTTGTCCTCGCACTCCATATCCTCTGATTCGAAGACCAGCTGCACGCTTCGCAAAAACAAACACTCCTCGCATAGCATCTCGACCGCTGATTGTCCCAGCTCTGCCGCGTCTTCAGAGTCCATATCGACATAGTACGAGGGATCCACAGATAAAGTGAGACGCTCTAGGTTGGGAAATTGCGACAAGATGTCGACCACGTCAGGCTGCGGACATTCAGTAGAAGAGAGGCCGAGGGCGGGAAAGAACTAACATCAATTTCGAATTCGCTTTGGTCTTCATCTGAACCTTCGTCGCTGGGAAGGCCGATATGAAGCCTTTTCAGTTTCGGGAAAATGTCCAGAATCTGCTCCAAGACGTCGAGCTCTGATTTAACGGTGTCAGAGGCATAGGTGAACGCCTCAAGGTCGAGACCGCGGACGATTTTGAGCCACGATGATAGTCCGTCAGGATCAATCCCAGAGAGATCCAGTGATTTCAGCGCAGGACGTCGGCCTTGGTTCACGAATCTCTGGATCAAATCCTTGAGTTGCAGGATGCACATAATCGTCAATCACTTACTTTGAGAGACGCACGTAACCTGCGATGGTTATCCTCGTCCGCATCTTCCGCACCAGGATCAAAGTGCTCCAGAGTATCCCAGATGTCGGCAGGGCAATTTTTCTGAAGTTTCTGCGGTTCACAATTATGAAAACAGAGAAATCTGATTGCTTTCGGTCGCAACAGGAGGGGGGTTGAATTCTCGTGGCAATCGTGCAGTTCGAGGCTGTATGGCTTCGAGCTATCTTTCTTGATGAGGTCGGCGCATTGTGTCATAAGGCGGACGCTCAGAGTGTCGATGCAGGGGTGCTCTCGTATGATTTTGGCGAGATCTTTGGGCACCCGCGGTTGATCATAGGTTTGAAATGACCCCAAACACACGGCGCGCAGGGATGTAAAGAGTGGGATGGCGGTAACGATAGGCAGGAGGAAATTTTCGGGGTTTCCATAGAACGATAAGAAAATTGCGCGAACGAAGGGCGCGATATGGGGCCTTTGCGCGCGTTCCAAGCGGCTGCAACCAGTCTCGTTCTTATCGTAGGATCTAAACGCGACAAGCACTTCGCGCCAGATGTATGGACGTGTCGCTAACGCCAACTCCGAGTGCATTGGGGCCAGGTCCAAGAGAATTTGGGCAGGAGGGCCGGGGAAGATACGGGGACGCCTGTCTTCCAGACCACAGTCCGCTCCCCACGAAAGAACAACCCTATCTCTTGGATTGTCTGCCGATGGGGCGACAAGCACGACAATCGATCAGACTTGGGGCTGGCGTAGCCAAATGTTATTTACGCACCTTCAAACACCTGTCCGCATATTTCTAATAATACATCATGTCCCAAGTCGGTGAATCTCATTTGGAGCTCGAGGATTAGGAACGAGCGAGGAGACTCGAGTGGTGAAGGTAGAAAGATGAAAAGCCACGCCGAGTCATGTCACTGCGTGATCATCACGGCATAGCTTATTGAACGGTTCAACCGTGTGCCAATTCACTTTGATTTTTACGTTTTTTTTCTTGCATCTCCGAAAGACGACCAAATGATACACACGGTCTATACAGGAATGTGGTAGAAACTGTTTTGCTCCACTTCTCGACTTCACTTCAAGTTACCACGCACGTTCAACTCCTTTAACTTGAACCACGGAGAGAAAATCTCGGAAAAATCGATAGGCGTAGCGGTTTCATCCAGTAAAAACATACAGAACCAAGTAATTATCTCCAAAAACTCGAAAATAGTGCCTTCTAGCAATCGCGGCGCCACGGCATGGACATACACCCCTCTACCGTCCCTGTGGATATTATATTCCACGACAGCAGGGTTATCCTCGTGGTCCAGGTCCTCCCATTCGAAGACCAGCTGCACGCTTCGCAACCCCGGACAACTGTCACCTAACGTCTCGACCACCGATTGTCCCAACTCTGCCGCGACTTCTAGCGGTTTGTAAATATGATGGTACTGGAGGGCCACGATAAGCGTGAGACGCTCTAGGCTAGGAAATTGCGATATAATCTTGAGCACAGTAGGCTGTAAGGGTAAGACTTCAGTAAGAGAAACGCTAGACAAAAGAACTGACACTAATTTCATGTTGGCTTATGTCTTCGTCCGAATCTTCATTGACGATATTTCCGTACCTCGTAAGGCCAATACCCAGCTTTTTGACTTGCGGGAAATATTTCAAAATCTGTTCTAACATTTCGACACTTGGTCTCAAGTAATTGATGTAGGTTAATAGTCTTGTGTTTACCGCGGGGGTCCGATCGACTAGCTCCGTTATTACGCAATCTCGGAGTTTGAATTCAAGTCGCGTACACTTTTTCATACAGAACTGCTTGTTCCATGATATTTTGACATAAAATGGGTTGCCTGAGCTGTGACTCAACTTCTGTCTCCTCAGAATTTAAAAATGTGGCTATTAATCCGTTGTGCAAAAAGCGCGACTCAGTCACGTGTTATTTCGACGTCCATTCTGAAAATACTCAAAACTTCCTCAAAATGGACAGTTAAAATCGGCAAATTTATATATGAGGTATCTACATGCATTATATGAAGGTTTCAGGTCAAGGGAGGGATAGAAGGCCCCAAGTACCAGCGTTCGAGCATTTACCCACTAATATTCAAACTCCGTGATTGCGTAATAACGCCACTAGTTGATCGGACCCCCGTGGTAAACAACAGACTTCAACAAGCGAGGCACGAGCTCATTTGTTGAAGCGTCTGTTGGAGTCCACGAGAGACTAGTAGGTTAACGCTTCGAGATTGACTGTGAGCCACGATGTCAATTTATCCCAGACAAACTCAGAGAGATCCAATGAGGTTAGAGCGGGGCGTCGGCCTTCGTCTAGGAATTTCTAACCGGGTCGTTGAATTGTGGGGTACACATATTCAATAATCCTATCCTATATATAAAAAGATGTCGACACAGCTTTTTTGATAAGTCACATGGAAAGTCACATGAACGTCATGTGAGAACTCGGAATAAGCCGTGTGCGGGCGAAACCCCCGAACGCAGAATCCGCCGTGTCTGCGCGGAGCACGTAATCCACTGTGTCTGCGGCGAACTTCCGTGACGAAGGCACGGGTGGAATAACCTCCTATCCTATATACAAAAAGACGTGGAACACAGCCACCAAAAAATCACCTGATATTGTCACGTTTTTTGCACGTGGAAACTCGGAATTAACCGTGTGTGGGTGAACCCCCGAACTCGGAATCTGCCGTGTCTGCGAAGAGCTCGGAATCCACCGTGTCCCCACAGGGTTTGGGGCAGAGCCCCAACAAGCTGTCGACCTGCCGAAGGCAGGGTCGTAAAGCTTGTCCTATATATAAAAAGACGTTGACACAGCCACCAAAAAAGTCACCTGAAAAGTCACCTGAAAAATCACCTGATATTGTCACCTGACTATTCACGTGAGGCTTTCGACCGAGGCCTGCACTGTGTTTGCCTCGCGTCGCATCAGCTAAGGCTCCTATCTGCAGCAAACACTACCTACACTGAGACTGCCTGCCCAATAAGGTATGAGGATTTGGTCTTTCCTTATTCTTTCCTTATAGACTGCCTCTCACTCCTCTTTAATAGCAGAGACAAGCTTTACGACCCATGCCTTTGGCACGGCCGACTCGCTGCGCTCGCGTCCGTCCCTTCGGCGGGTCGACAGCTTGTTGGGGCTCCGCCCCAAACCCCGGAGAGGGGCTCTGCATTTCAGTAGGAAAGTGTAAAACAAATATGAAAATTTGGCACGGCGACAGCACAGCTAAATCTCAGTAGTAATGAAATTCCATTTAAAGTGAACATTTTGTACATTAAAATAATTGATCTACACATAGAACCTGTGAAACCACATCAGTAAAAATGGTATCTCAATCATTGTGAAAATGTGTACTGTTCTCAACGGAGCACTTCTGGGTAAACATTATTTTTGGTGACCATGGTATCATTCTTGAAAAGCACTTTAATTTTTTGCCTTGAAGTGCATTGAGAAAGTGTCACATAGAGTTGGCCATGAGCAAAGACATTGGTGTGGAGGTCAAGACCAACATTATCAACAGACTGGCCCTGGGCTTTGTTGATTGTCATCGAAAATGCAAGGCGAACTGGATATTGGTGTTGCTTCATTTCAAAAGCAAGTTGTTCAGCTGAAGAGGTGATTGAGATCCGTGGGATAAAAGCTTTTTTGCCGGTATATTCACCACTGATGAGGTGAATCTCAAGGATGTGGGGAGATATTCTGGTGAGAATTCCTTGAGATCCATTGCAGAGACCATGTGCTGGATCTAGGTTTATCAGCACCATGATTGGACATCCAACCTTCAATGCTAATTTGGCCAAAGGCAATCCGGAGGCATGGATAGAGGTGAGATACTCAATAGGATATTGAAAACCACTGTCAATTCCTTCCTCTGTGATCAAAGAATCAGCAATGTGAAAATGGTCTCTTCACCCTGACATTTATCCAACAACATTTGATTCAATTCATCAACATCATCATTCCGTGCAGAGACAGTGTTGATCATGGAGGGGCATTTGAAAGCCCTGCTCCAGCATTGACCTGCTGGCCTCGTCCATATGGAACAGGGTTCCATTGAAGAGGAGCCTGTAAATGTGCTAGATGCTCCTGTAATGCAGTCCAAGTATTTTGACTCAAAAGTTGCTGTTGGACAGGCTCCTGGACTGGCCGACCACCAAAAACATCTCCTGGAACCTGTTGAAAAGGAGCACCTACAGCTTGAGTGTGGGCTTGATTAATTGCATGAGGCACCCAATGGTGCTGAGGGCTATCCAAAACACAATTCTCATGCTCATGCTGTTGAGAATCATTGCGAGCATGTTGGGAAGTGTTTGGAGGAGTTGGATCCCTGAAAATAATTAATGCATAATCAGTTGAAAGAATATCGAAATAAAGCTTGCATATTTATTGAGAAATGGCTGGAGAAAAACCTCAGAAAAGCAGAGGTGAACAGCAAGAGAAGTACGCACAAAATCAGAAGATTTGATTAGATTTGGCAGATAGGGGCAAAAGCAGCTTAAGGCAAACACCTAAGTAATTGGGAAGGGAAATTTAATATAAAAAGGACTGCAAGCTTCATGAGATGTGTATTTACCTAGGACAGTGTAGGGGTGAAGTGAGGGCAGGGGTGAAGGAGCATTCATCCAATCCTCCAGGTTGCCTCAGGTGGTTGATCAGAAATCGGCCCGCACACGGCGAATTCCGAGCCATGGGACCCGGGCCAACATCTCGACAGCATCATGTGAATTTTCAGGTGACTTTCCACATGACTTTCTGTCAAAGGCTGTGCTCATCGTGCTTTCATGTATAGGATAATTGTCTTTTGCCCTGTATAATAATACACTACTTTTGCTATCTGCCTGTATCTCAATAAGATCTAGCAGTGCTTTCCCCTCAGATTTCAGCCTTTCTATTCCCCTCTTCTCTGTACCTTGCCTCCAAGCCTCTGTAAGCTTCATCTTTAGTGTGTTGCTCAAGTTCCTCTCTGACAATTTGCCACAGCTAATCTCCTTTCTCCCATGTGAGCCCTATTGGCCACTTTTAAGGACTGATTTAATTTTTTTTATGGGACTCAAGGGATGAAACTCCTCCTAATACTCCACAGAGGGCTCAGATTGCTTTTCAAAGACAGGAGCATGAAAACCATACTCTTGAAAGTCCACACTTAATAGCAGAAATAATTGTCTTTCATCCTGTAATATACTACTGCTGTGCTGTCTGTCCATATCTCAATAAGATCTAGCAGTGCTTTCCCCTCAGATCCTCTTGCCAAATTGAAAGTTGGATGTCCAATCATGGTCCTCCGAAACTTGGACCCTGCAAATGGTCTTTGCAATGAAGATCAGGCTCATTCGGGGGGAACACGATCACACTACAGCATTTATCCCCTGCATCACAATTATTTCCTCTGCAGAGCAGCTTTCCTTTGCTATGAAATGACATCAATTCCCTGTTCGTCTGGCATTTTCAATGACAATAAACAAAGCCCAGGGCCAGTCCATGGACCATGTTGGCCTGGACCTGCGCACAGATGTGTTTGCTCATGGACAGCTTCACATTGCATTCTCTAGGTGCACATCCGAGTGCTGTTCAAGCAAGACCTCGATTCTACTGTCACAAAAAAATATTGTATATCCAGAGGTGCTGCTTTGATTTTTTTGTAAGTCTTCTTATGAAGCCTTATCAATGCTCAGTACAGTGTTCCCCCGTTCCTTGAGCCACATTTAAAAAAATGGTTTTCTATCTCATTACTTTACTTTCTGGGCTCAAATAATGTCTCAAAAAAATCCTATTTGATGTATAGTAGTACTTCCAATAGTACATGAACACCTGGAACAAAGAAGAGCAACAAAAACAGGGCAAAAGATATGTCTGTTTACAGGTGTTTTCGGATCCCGGTCCTTGAGCCACCGTATTACTTACTCTTTAGATTCAGTTCACAGCCGATTCCTTCAAAACCAGGATACGACTGTAACCATTCGATAGCCAGAGATGTTGCATCAAAAGTTTTCGCTGAAAGGTAGACTAAATGAAGAGTTATTCACAAATTATGTTCTGGTGGCTCAAGGAACAGGGGAACACTGTAGTTATCATTACTTTATTGTATCCTGTTGATAAAATTTTCATATTTGATTTACACTTTCCTACTGAGATGCAGAGCCCCCCTGGGGTTTGGGGCGGAGCCCCAACAAGCTGTCGACCCGCTGAAGGGACGGATGTGAGCACAGCGAATCGGCCGTGCCGAAGGCACGGGTCGTAAAGCTTGTCCTATACATGAAAAGACAGTTGGCACTGCCACCAAAAAATCACCTGGTATTGTCACGTGCTTTTCACGTGGAAACTCGGAATTAGCCGTGTGCGGGCAAACCCCCCGAACGCAGAATCCGCCGTGTCTGCGAGGAGCACATAATCCACCGTGTCTGCGGCGAGCTTCCGTGACGAAGGCACGGGTCGCAAACTTGTCACTTACTTGAAACGAAGCCCGCAGGTCACAGATATCACATGTTTTTGGATACACTCAAAAACAAAATTGGCTACGTTGCTAGAATTTTGAACTCGCTACCGAACAGACTCTTAGTCGATACCAGGAATAACGACACACTGCGATCAGACCCCGCGATAATAACAAGACTACGATGTACTACGGGCGCAAACTGTGAAATGGAAGCATTCTGTCGTTTTCTGCCATCGTCAAGCCGATTAAAAGCCATTCTGCCTCTATTCTGCCTGCCACTCTGCCTGCTATTCTGTCTGCCATTCTGTCATTCTGCCTGCCATTCTGCCATTCTGCCTAGCGAAATCGACCCAAAACAATTCTGTCCCCAGCACTAGCAGCGGCTCAAGGTCAGGTACAGATTAATGCCCTGAATGCAATTCTACCGAAACAGTTTGCGCCCGTAGTACGTCGTAGTCTTGTTATTATCGCGGGGTCTGATCGCAGTGTGTCGTGATTCCTGGTACCGACTTAAGAGTCTGTTACTAGGTCCACTGCCCTGCGCGCCCCCTCCTGCACCATGGCTGAGTATCTCGTCAAACCCAAGAACCCGACGGTGTTGGCCGGCCGCTCTGTCTGGGAATATCCTGCGACTGACACGCTGGTGTTGTTCTTTGTGGTGAGCCTAATTTAGGTGCCTCGAGTCGGTTCTGAGTATTTTATTTTCAAGATGGACGGTCTTTTTATACTCCCAGAGTTTATTGATATCGAGCGCTGGAAAGATGCACTGTCGAAGACTTTAGCCTTGTACCCTCCGGTCGCCGGGAGGTTGCGCACATCGCCAAGTAAAGACGGAAAGAAGGGCGGGGTGTATATTGAATTGACGAACAGTGGGGTTCCGGTGTCCGTCGTTGATGACTATGAAAGTACCGAATTTCCTCTCACCTCGGTTGGTACGTCATTCAAAAGCGCTCCCGACATGATTTTTGTTTTTACCTGCGAATTTCAGTGGTGTCGCCGGAATCCGCAGCGCCATGGATGGATCCCATCCCTGTAACTGAGGTCCTAGACCAAGACGAACCGCTTGTTCGCTTCCGCTTCCACAAACTTCACAAAACCGGAGAGATGGTCTACACCTGCAGCTGGTTACATGCTTTAGGTGCGTTCACTTCCGCTCGGTATAGTTCAACATTAACTTGAAAACAAGGCGATGGAGCGGCAGGACACCTCTTCCTATCCCATATCGCCAATTTCTATCGGAAGGGTGGAGACTATCTCCCGAGTCCTAATTTTACAAAAATTTTCTTTGGCGCTCCGCCCACAGCGCCAGATGTCGTTGCGAAATTTCATCCTTTGATGAAACACCTTCGAGATGCTAAACCGATGGAAGATGTCATGCTGGCTGTCATGAAAAGCCAGCAGCGGACATCTGAAATTAATCTGGTATTCCCGCCTCGCCACCTCGACCTTCTCCGTGCAATAGCGATGGAGCGGGCGCCCGCTGGGTCCCGATCCAAGCTTTCGAAGATCGATGTCCTTGTTTCCTATCTCATCTACATCTACAACCACCTTCGCACTCAATCCGGCGCCCCAGCCATTAACACCGTTGTTAACACCATCGACTATCGCGGGAATCCAGCATTCGCACCGGCATTCATGCTCGGAAACGCCGCGGTTACCATCACATGTCCCTCGTTCGTTCCACTTCCCAGCTTGGCCGCTAACGCGGGGCCCAGAGAGCGGCGTCAGCATCTTGCTCAGCATCTGTGGAACGTTTCCCAGAGCATTCGCGTAGGCTACAAGCTTGTTGCCGATCCTAAATTCATGGGGCCATATCTGGAATTCCACAACGACCTTTGCACCAAGGCGTACGAGGCCGACCGCTTCCAATACCTCCTGCCTGCCAATCCACAGGAAATCACATTCAATTCGGCGCACGTCTTGAACTGGAGAAAAGCCGCCGACTTTTTCCCGGCGGGGTCGGACAAGTCGCAGGGGCGCCGAAACAGGTTCCACAGCAGCTTCCTGATGGAGGATTATATCCGGATTTTTTCAGCAAACCCAATTCAGAAGAAAGCATCTGGGGGATTCGAGTGGGACGACTCATTGGAGGGCGGGGCTGAAACCGCATTTTGTTTGGACAACTCTATCGTTGAGCAATTCAAAAAAATCGTGGAGCATGACCTGGCGACCGACTTTTCGGAACCCGCGTACCGTCTATAGGGATTACAAGAGCGCCCCCGGCACTTCGCCTCGGAGGCTGTCGTGGCATCACGTCTCTCCACGTTCAACTGGAAAACCCTGATGCAGAGAGTCGGAGCTTATTATAAATGGCTTGGGACATACGCAATCTTACAAAGAGAGAGATACTTCATATTTTAATTATACTACACATTCAATTGACTTCATTCATCACTTCGGAAGTTGCGCTCCCATATTTTTCCTTCAAGCGTTGTGTGTTGAAAAAGGTGGCGACAGGACTCACTCAAACTTTCCTCACGCTCATCACTGTGTGGTATGTCGTCCTTGAACTGTCTCGACATTACCAAGTAGCTCCTCGCGATAGCATGGCGGGGTTGGCGCGCGGATGGAATCGGACACTGTCCCCGACGCCGGCGCGCGGGAGATTAGATAGTCACACAGAAATCGTCGCCATGTTTGTTTGCGAGGCATGAAATGACCTGACCGAGCAAAGATCAAACTCTGTCTGCCGCGGCAGCTCACCGCCCTAGTGTATCTCAATCTGCGCAATGTCGAAGTGCGCGGCCAGTTTTACGGACGACTCTGGGCTGAGTATGGTGTCGTTGAACCCTATGATGTGGAGCGAGGGTGTGCGGATCTTGAGTGGTAGTGGGAATGCTTCGGACGGCGGAATGGATTGCACCCAATCTCAAATACACGGGTGTAAGAAGTTCTGAGCGGGAAAAAAATATGCGTCTCGGGTTAGTTATGTTTAAAAATCATTATGGAAATAAAAATTTACCCACCAAAATCTGCCGCAGTGGGGCATACACAGAGCCCGGGCCCAAGCCCGGGTCGGGCTTGGGTCGGGCTTGGGTCGGGCTTAGGCTTGAGCCCGAGCCTAGCACAACACTATGCGCGTTCAAGTATTTGTTGGTTACTATTCATTAGTTCGTGCCGCGTTATGGATCAACCGCGCGTTCATATTTATCTTAATGGACTTGCTAAGCCTAAGCGGCATCCGTTAGCAGCCACAAAACCTATCCGCGTGTGGAACGACTGACTCATTCACAAAAGCTTATAAAGTCGGCTTGCGAGACTACCATCCTCTAACCTTCCTCCTCATCGCCCAATTTGAAGTTCATCGATATCGCAATGTCAGCAAGCGCGTCCAAGCTCTGTCCCTCCTCAGACGGGACCTTGATATACGCCGAGGCGTCGGGGAACCCTGCGAACCCAAGCGTCGTGTTCGCCCACGGATTCGCGCTGAGTGGAATCGTCTTCGACAAGCTTTTCTCAGACACGCGGCTGCTGGATAAACTGTATCTTGTGGGTAATCTCACCAATCCAATGCGGCTGATACGACTCCGAACAGGTGAGATACGACGTGCGGGGCCATGGGCGGAGCGGAAAGCCTGCTGACGCAGAAGGATATGCATCCTCGCTGTATGCGGCCGATTTTTCCGCAGTAACCAAGGCATTCTCGTTGAATATGCCTGTGTTTGTGGGCTGGTAAGTGCTGTGTAGGTCATTTTTGCGAAAGTACTCAAAACAATTGCAGGAGCGCCGGTGGTACGTGGGTACCCCCAAGCAATATGAATCCGCAATAACCAGGGTCGGCGACAGCCTCGATTGCGTGTGATATCTGTTCCCACATATCACCAATGCCTCTCAGCGGAACCATCGCGTTGTCTGGACCTCTTTGCGCTGATACAGCTCTGAAGACCTTTAAGCCAAAACTGCTGGAGATGGTCCCTAAATTTTGCTCGTCCGACGCGGTCACCGTTCTCAAAACTCGCGTTGAATTTGCGGATGCCTTGTTCACCGATCCACAGAACGTCCCTTTCTTCATAAAAGCCGCATGGATGGGAAGTACAGTATTGCAGATCCCAGAAGTCACGACTGCAATCCTGGCCGGCCACCAACCTAACCAGGCCAAGCTAGTCGAACTAGGCTCCCAGGGCTTTCCTGCCATGGTATTGTATGGGACCGAAGACAAGACCGTGGACGGAAGCATCGTTGCAGCAGAAGCGCGCCCTCATTTCACGAATTTCGAGGTCGCCGCAGTGGAGGGAGGGAGTCATTCGATCTTCTACGACAGTGTCGACGAAACAGCGGGCCATATTCTGCGTTTCTGTCTCCGTGTCAGTGGCCAGGTATGTCGTTTTAACATACGCTCGCAATTCGTACGGTTGAACCCAGCAAGGGATGGCGGTCCTAAATGCCGAAGGAAGGTTGAACGGGTCGCCGATTGGATGGTGTAGCACCTACTTGATTGTGTAGCCTGTTCTCAACGACCACAATCATTGGAGAGATGGCAGAGAGTTTATTTCCAGCCCATCTGCGCCGTAATGTGACAGAAATCAGATGCTTCCAGTCAACGAGAGGATCATCGCGTCCGAAGCTCCATGGATATCATACCCACACTCGTGAATGTTGTTTTTGACGTCGCTTTGAATGAGTGCAACGCTGTTCAGGAGCAGAAAGGAAGGGTTGCCGTATTGATTGAGCGCCGCAAATCTGGGCAAATGGATAAATCAGAGTGACCGTCTGTCGGTTGGTGGAAGTAGTGGAAGTGGTGGTTGAGTGGAGGAAGCTATGGATCAGTCACTGATGGCGGCAAATTCCGACGCAGAAACCGAACCGCACAGCTATGGTTTCTCCCTTACAACCATGTCGACCGCCAAAGACACTGTAATGTCCACACCCGAACTTCTCGAGCTTACCCTCGCTCAGCTACCCATGCGCGATCTTCTCCTCTCCGCCCCGCTCGTCTGCAAAACGTGGCAGGCCATCACCCTCTCCCCCACCGTGCAGCGCGCCCTCTTCTTCCAGCCAGACCCCCAGTCTGAACCCACCCAGAATCCGCTGCTGGCAGAGCTCTTCCCTCCCTTCTTTGCCCCGGAACCTCAACAAGCGTCCTCCATCATGTCGATGCCCTGGTCCAAAGCCCCTGATGCCTTCAAGCGTGAGGACGCGAGCTGGCGACGCATGTTGGTCACCCAGCCCCCAGCGCAGACCATGGTCGTCACAGAAACCCGCTATGCCCATCTCAATAATTCAGTGCGACGCGCGGTGCTCAACGATCTATCGCTGCGCATGGGCGTATTGTATGACCTCACACTGCCGTTCATCGATCGTCTCGCATCTTCGTTCTACATACGCTGGCGCGGTCTCAGTCTAGATGATGGGGATCTCACTCTCGCGGTCGCTTACACGCCGCAGTGGACGATGGGGCGCCTATGGCTGCTCGACAGACGGTTCTACAGTGATGGAACCAAGCCAATCGAGCTCAATTTTGGAGAGTGGGTGTAGGTACGCCGTCGTGAATCCCTCAGCCCTACTCCGTCGCTCAAAGCCTATTCCAGTAGCTGAATTTGCGCAGCCAAGCGCGTCTTCGACGAGAACACATCTCTACTCTCCACGATCAACTATTCAACTCTCAACATTCGATGGCGGCAAGTGCCGGTATATAAACCAACCGGTCGCAACATGAGAACAGCTTTTTCTCCCTGACCAGAACACACAAAGCTATCAAGGTCAAATTCGAAGAGGGCTATTTGTAGAGCGGTGACAGGCTGGGTTCGCGCCTATGTTTGTTGGTGTACGCCCCGCTTCGTCGGTCAGGACCATTACAATAACTGAATTTACACAATGAAATACAACAGCTCCGATGTGGCACATTCGACATTATGTTCCCGCAATAGGCCTATCTCCGGCGAGCGTACATTTCCACAATCATTTGTTCGACTCTGCGCAAGCACGTTGGTCAGCATCTTTCCGGAAAACAAAATACTGGTCACCAACCGTCCTTTGACGAGAAAGGTCATCCCCTGGCTGAAAAAGCCCTTCACGATCTGCATCTCCAGCCCCTGGTAAAGGCCAGGAATCCCCGGCTGCTTGTTGTCGCTTGCAAACTCCGGCTTAGGAGGCCACTGAGTCGCGCTGCGGCCCCTGCCCGTGTACGCGTCGCGCAGCACCTCGCGCATGGACGTCGCGGACGAGGCTTGGAGACGGGTTTTGGCGAGCATGAGCGGATAAAGGATGCTCGCCGCTAAGTTTACACAGATTAAATTACAGCTAACGTTGAATCATGGAGGGAGGACCATACCGATGGAGTTCGACACAGCCGCCCCGAGGAACGCCTGCCTTGGTGTTGGATTGGCGCCGGCGGTCGCAGAGGCTCGGTCGAGTATGCGGCGAAACACCTGGAAGAGCGCCAGGGTCAGCGCAGGATTGAGAGACAGCAGGGTCGTTGTCTTGAATCCTATTTGGAATCAGTTTCCCTCAAGAACGTTTTAAATCAACCAGGTATTACCGCGCCAAAAGCCCAGTACTCCCTCGTTGTCGTAGATTTTCTTAACAACTCCACCAACTCCAGCACTCGATTGTTTTGCGTCCACCGATCCCTCTTCGTCGTCGTCATTGTCATTCTCAACCTGCAGCCTCAGCGTGATTATATTCAATGGCGTCGACACCGCGCGAGAAGCGACGCCCGCGATGAAGCCCAGAAGAATTTCCTCCACGAGACTGGGTTTGTGCGGCCGGGCAAGATGGGTGGGCTTGGAGTTCAACGAAAGTCGGCGCCGCGTCAAAAGATACCGAAGGCCGGCGTAAAAATAAAAATAGAAGAAGCTTGTCGTTCCCGGTCAGTATCACATGCATACAGCTGAATTACTTGGGACCCACTTTGAGAGCAGAGTCGCGCCCGTATCTGTGCCCAGTCCATTGTACAGATCCCCGAAGCCCCGTTTCTTTATGATTCCACGGAGAATACGGACTGCGCCGTGGAGGCCCGAAGACCGTTTTGCTTTCTGTGGGGAATCGAGCTGAAGGCGAGTGGTTACAAGGTCCAATGGGTAGGTGAGAGCGTTAGCAGAGGCGCTTCCAATTGCACCAGAGAAAGCCTGAACTAGAGGAGGTAGAGTGCTGGTCATGGTGGTACGGAACAGAAGAGAGCAGAAGAGAGAATTGCATTGACGCGGTGTTGACGCGGTGACATGACATCATCGATTTCGCGATCACGTGTTGTTTTGCGACCGACGCGCATGAGTCTCAGAGCAATCTCAGAGTACCCACCAAGTCGTCGCCAGAAGACGAGAGAGGAGAGAGGCGATAAATCGGGTTTGGTATCAAATGGATATTTGGGTCACTCTCGAGCTCGTCATAGATCAGACTCAAGCCAGCTACGGACATGTAATGTAAAGAGTACAAGGTAGAAATGTATAGAATGGAAAGAAAATGGAATAGGTGACAGAGGGTGGGGTCAAATCATCGTGTCGATGACAAGGAAAATTATAGGAAACTGCGAGCACAGTATAAGACGCGGAACGGATAGGTAGGAAATCGAGGCTTACCTGCGAGCGCAGTGTGACACGCGAATGAGTCTACACTGTGACTCACAGGCTTTATATACTGTAGGTGAGGAGACAAAAGAAAAGTAAGCGGTGTCGAGAAATGAAAGCAAGCGAGAATGGATAGGATGAAAGAGTACGACTCGAGATCGCGACGCGACGACGCGAGGCAGCTCGGCCTGTTTGCTAACGATGGGCAATCCCAACACTCCCACATTTATGTACCCTTCCACACCTTAGGCACATGGCGAGGCGAATCTCAATACAAATCACAAAAGGGGAATCCGAATATAAATATAAATTTGCAAAGCTCACAGCTGAATAACGATAGCCCAATCTTTTACGACAAGGACCTTGGGGTCTTTGATAGTGAGCACACTGGCCGCCCCCTCCCCTTTTCCATTGGCCGCAACCCCCGGCGCGTACTCCCACACCAGCTCCTTCCCGCCTTCTATCTTCACGCTCGAGGGCTTCCCGCTCAGCCCCACAACGACAATCTTCTCCACCCGCACGTCCGCGATCGTCTGCGCAAACGCGTTGGTGGGGTTATAGCTCTTCAGCGCGACACCGTCCACCGCCTGGTCCAGCTTCTCCACGCCCAAATTCGTCGTCGTCAACCGCACGGTCTTCTTGCCCGCCGTCTCCGCGCTGAACCCGCGCCACACAAACTGCCCGTCTTCGTGGGAGTACGAGACGCCGTCGTCCAGGTACAGCTCGCCCTTGGCGCTGCCCGCTTTGCTCAGAGCGACGCGCAGCGTGAAGGGGTCGAGCTTCATCAGGGGCGACGACCGTCTCGGGCGTTCGCGCGTAGGGAGGATCGACCCACCGCGAATGAAGAGCGGGATCTGGTCCAAAGCAGCCTGGACTGTGATGTCCTTTCCTTTAGCCGCGCCGCGGTAAGCATGGTGCGAGAAATAGTCGTAATAGACCTAAATCAAACGGGTGAGAGTCAGTTTCAGGAGCTCAAGAGCTGAGACAAACCTCGTCCTCGGGAAGATAGACCGTCGTCTCCGTGGCGCCCTTCGTCGTGATCGGCTTGACGAGGAGACCGGAGGAGCCGATGAAGTACTGGTCATCCACATCGAAACCCTTCGGGTCTTTGGGGAACACCACGTAGTGCGGGCTGTCGGATCGAAGTTAGGCCCACGCGCAAGTCGCATAGAATGGCAAAACATCTTACCGTAGGACAGGAACACCGGTAACACTCGTCTCCCGGAAAGCGGTGTACCAGATGGGGAGCATGGTATATCTAAGACGCAGTATATCCTTGATCATCCCCTTGTACGGCTGCTCGAGAAGGAAGGGCTCGCGACGCTTCGTGTCGATATGGGCGTGGGCGCGTAGGAATGGATTGAAGATCCCGACTTGATACCACCGAACGAGCATCTCGGTCTCCGGGTTCCCGAAGAATCCACCAACATCAGCTGAGGAACGTCAGGCCACTGAAGTCGACAGGGGAGAGATAAAGACCCACATCCTGCGAAACTCATCCCAGCGATTCCGTTCGCCAGCACCATCTGGATTCCGACGGCCATGTGCTCCCAAGTACCGAGATTGTCTCCAGTCCACATGGCCCCAAAACGCTGAGAGCCAGCGAAGAACGAGCGAGTGAGGACGAAGGGGCGTGTCGGTGGGTTTGTTCGTTGTTGGACAGCTTGAGAGGTGAGATTCGACTAGTAGTGAACGTGTTAGTGAACGCAAAGCTGCCGCCAAGGAGGAGAGACATACAAAGAGCATTCCGTTGATGTTGTGGATATCGCGGTGCTCCCACCCGCCATGGTGGACGTTGTCCCTCGGCATCGATATCTCTGGGCCATTGAAAACCGACGGCTGTAGACGACATTAGCCTGAGGAAGCAAAGCTCAATCAAGAGGTTCGTACCTCATTCATATCGTTCCAGATGTGGATGTCCGTCGTGCTAGACGTCCAGGTCCAGCCAGTCTTTGAAGCCGTGGTTTTGAAAAGCGACTTCCACCAGTCCCAGCTGTCGGGATTGAAGAAGTCGATCCAAGCGCTGCTGCCAGACCAGCACCAGCCTTCATATTCGCCATCGCCACTGGGGGGCTTGACGAGGACTTTCCGGTCAGAGGCCTCCTTGTAGGCGGGGTAGTCTGAAACACGCTTCAAGTGAGGATCGACGATCACGACCATCTGCCACACATGATTAGCAAACACGTATAACGCGGAGTGACGAGCTTCTGACCTTGCGTCCGAAAGCCGCGACATCATTGGTCATGTCAACGGGGTCGGGGAAGTTCTTCTCGTCCCACATGAAGTACTTGTGCTCCTCTGCGTATTCGATATCGAGCCAGAAGACGTCGACGGGCATGTCTTCTTCGTCGAATCGTTTCTGCACGGTGCGGATATCGTCGCTGCTAATGTAGTTCCAACGGCATTGATGGTAGCCAAGACTCCATTGTGGGGGGAGGACAGGCGTTCCCGTCAAACGCGAATACTGAGCAAATATATCGGCAGGGGTGGGACCAGGCATGAGGAACAAGTCGAGGATGCCGGACTCGGAAATCCAGTGAGTCTGGGTCGACTTGTCCGACGCGTGTGAGACATCTATCCAGGTCTCAGACCCCACGGCATGGAAGATACCAACGGTAGAATCGGCGGAATGTGCGTGGAGAACGGGAATGGAGCCGTATAACGACATTGGGGAGGATGCGAGATACTCGAAGACGTCTGCGTTGTACAGACGGTAGGGATCGGTGAAGGTGGGCGATTCTCCAGATGTAGTCGGCAAGGCGAGCCTGGTAGCGTGCTGAGGTATTCCATAGATGGTTCCGTGGCTTGGGAAGGAGATATCGATGGACAGCGATTCAGGACCTGATGGATAATAGAATCAGAAGATTGAGAGAGGGGCGTAAATACCAAATGCTCACCTTTCGGTTTCGTATCCGTCCACGTAGAGAACCGCTCCTCCCACCAATCGTCCTCCTTGTCTCCCTCGAACCAAGCGCGAGGATTGAACTCCTCAGCCTGCATAACAACCTGTGCGGCATCCTCAGCGCCTTCTTCGGGCTCTGGGGCAGCCTCTTCTGTTTTGGTCTCGGTAACGGCCTTGGTCCGGAAATGCTCCATGTGCAAAAGTCCTTGGCCGTTCAACACCACCTGCTCCTTCCCGCCGCGGAGGAGGGAGACCTTCAAGGGTTGAAACGCGACCACGACCTCATTGTTTCCGTACTTCGCCCTGATGTCCTTCTTTCCCGCTGTCCAAGTGATATCCTGGCTAATTTGGGGTTCAGAGATCAACGCCCACGACGCTGCTTCATCGTATCGTTTGCGAAGCCCGTGGACTTCATCCATACGTACTCGCACGACCCCGTCGTCGTGGACACGTAACTCCAGCCCAAACTGGATGTCGGGATAGAGGGAGGACTTGACGCCAGCCGTGAAGACGGCTTTATTTGGGGTGATAGCGATAGAAGGGACGTCGAGAGAGTAGGGGGATTTCCATGCGGATTTGGCTTCCGAGGCGCGTGCGGACAGCGCGCGCCCTCTCCGACAGAAACCCGCCTGCGAGCATGTCTTGAAGTCTTGTGATTTGACAGCGAGCGCGTCGGGAACGATAATTAGAAGCGAAAGGACCCCGAGGAGGGTCCAAGGCTGCATATTAGGCCACTTGCCCAGAGAATAGAGTGAGGGAGGAGAAAGAGGCCGAAATCTACCACGTCAATGGGTGTTTGTACGACAAGGCGACGCCAGGCAAAGCAAACAAACAGCTCCTCGACTCAACGCTCAGCCAACGCTTTATAGCCAGCGTTGCACACGTATCCTATCGAGCGCTCACTTAGCTCAGAATCCTCCGAGTCTCC
Source organism: Mycena epipterygia (assembly GCA_029281465.1). Taxonomy (NCBI): domain Eukaryota; kingdom Fungi; phylum Basidiomycota; class Agaricomycetes; order Agaricales; family Mycenaceae; genus Mycena; species Mycena epipterygia. The sequence goes on from JARJCQ010000019.1 coordinate 1,195,181, forward strand.
CACAGTCTCGCAATGCAAAACAATCATGGCGGACGACACGACGGTAGTGGCTCCAATGAGCAAAAACAAAATGAAGCAACTGATATGGCCCGACCCTTTGGTCGTTCCGCCCACGGGAACACACACGCATAGCATCATTCTCCTCCACGGCCGCGGCAGCAATGCCGAGCGCTTCGGTCTCGAACTCCTCAGAGCCCGGAACTCCGACAGCAACAAGACCCTCGCGGAGCACTTCCCGGGTATGAAGTTCATCTTCCCAACGGCCAAGAAACGCCGTGCGGTCGTCTTCAAACGCACGCCGATCAACCAATGGTTCGATATCTACTCGCTCGAGGACCCATCGGAGAGACAGCACCTGCAGTACGATGGTCTTCGTGAGACGAGTCTCTTTGTACATGGCCTCATCCACCATGAGGCGGAGCTCGTTGGCGTCTCGCGCGTCGTCATCGGGGGGCTCAGTCAAGGCTGTGCCGCAGCGCTGCATGTGCTGTTGAATTTCCAGCCCAGCGAGAGTGCGGCGTCGTCTTCGCTGATGGGATTTGTTGGGATGAGCGGGTGGCTGCCGTTTGCGAAGATTTTGGAAGGTGATGAAGATTTTCTCAGCACAAAAGACGACGATACATCAGCTCATGAAGCTGACATGGTTCAACTTCAACTCTGCGCAGCCACTGCAGCTCGCGACATCGTCTCACTACCCCCCACCGCCCTCAACGAATCACCGGCGTTCGTACACACGCCGGTCTTTCTGGGGCACGGAACGCATGACCCGAAAGTTTCGGTGAAGCTAGGAGAGCAGGCGAGAGATGTGCTGCAAACACTTGGATGCGACGTCGAGTGGAGAGAATACGACGAGGGTCATTGGTACAAGGTTCCGGAAGAGATTGATGATTTGGTGAAATGGTTGAAAAAGCGGGCTCATGTTTAGTATTATACTATGTACGAGACAGGTACATCCAATCCAACCCACAGCCGCTATGTAGATCCTATCGCGGAATAGACACCGCGTCTCCAAAATTGACCTCGATGGCCTTGCTTTCATCGCTGTAAAACTGCTTGTCGAGCTTCCCTGGTAACCCCCTTCTGCACTGCTGTGTATAGATGGTGTCGAGAGTGAGGTCACCCTCAAGATCGAGACCATGGTGCCAGCGTATGCGGAACGAGGATGCGACACGATCGATGTACGGCACTGCGAGGTCATACAATACACCCATGCGCAGCGATAAATCATTCAACTCCGCTCGCTGCACAGAATCACCGCCCCGGCCGTGGCGGGTTACTGTGACGATCACCGTCTGCGGTGGGGGCTGGGTGACCAGCATGCGCCGCCAGCTCGCTTCCTTCCGCCTGAAAGCATGGGGCGCTTTGGACCATGGCATTGACATGATGGAGGACGCTTTGCCAGGCCATAAAAAGCGATTTTCAGTTCCCGGGGCAAAGAAGGGAGGGAACATCTCCGCCAGCAGCGGATTCTGTACGGGCTCGGAATGGGGGTCTGGCTGGAAGAAGAGGGCGCGCTGCACGGTGGGGGAGAGGGTAATGATCTGCCACCTTTTGCAGACGAGCGGCACGGTGAGGAGCAGATCGCGCATGGGTAGCTGAGCGAGGGTGAGCTCGAGGAGCTCGGGCGTGGAAATTACCGTGTCTCTGGCCGTCGACATGGTGGCAAGAGAGAAACCGGTATAAAGCTGTGCATCAGCATCTCGCGTATGTCCGGAACTTGCCGGCAGGTCCTCCTCATTCACCACAACGTTAACAAACGGCTTGCTTCACTGTAACTTGTTCTTTCTCCCTCAGTCCGGGTCTGCCACCTTCAATCAACACGAACAGTGTTGAATTGGTTCGTACAAAGTTTAAAAGGACGTATATTAATAAGTCAAAATTCGCCGTGTACAGTAGGTATCATATCCATGGAGCAGTGAACTAACTATGAACACTATGTGTTAGAGCGCACCGTCGTCTCACCTGTCGGTGACCAAAAGCCTTCGTTTCGCTCTTGATACATGCGATGACCTTTTTTCCTCCAGCTTCGTATTTAACACACGCGGGTCGGGATTGAATACTAACCAAGAGCAATGACCCAGCACGGCGCCGAGTAATCATCCATGCCACATTCCGGCGCCGACGTTGGTCATATTTCTGATCCTGGGACGGTAAACTCGCTCGGCGCCGTGCTCGGTCATTCGTGATTTGATCAGCACTCACCGCCGTGGTTATTCACTGGCCTTTTGCCGTTGTCCAACATGGGTCCCAAATTAACCCGACCTCTGTACACGACGGAATATCCGCCGGAAGGACATTTCTCATGCCAGGGATGACACTAAGCGACACACTGCTCAAATATATAAAGTAGGCTCCGAGGTACCGTTGCTTTCCACACAATGAAGCCTTTCTCTTTCTCCGTGCTTTTCGCAGCTCTTGCCTCTGCCACAAACATTAAAAATATACTCCAAAATGCGGGAATAAAAGTCGTTGGTCCCGGTGACCCTGAATACACGACTGACATCCTGTCTTGTACGTATTTTTGCTTGCGATATCTCTTGCGAGCACTGAAATAATTCCTTCATAGACAATCTCAGATTTCATTATCAGCCAGCCCTCATCGCGTTTCCGGCGAATGCCTCGCAGGTTTCTGAAGTGGTCAAGGCCGGTTCTTCTTTCAACCTTTCAGTGACTGCTAGGAGCGGTGGTGTGAGTCGACGTCTCCTCGATAATATCTTGCTTTCCATTCTTAATGGTCTTACAGCACAGCTTCATCGCCAACGCCCTCGGCGATGGAAGACTTGTCGTTGATCTGAGTTTAATGAAGAATATCACGGTTTTCCAAAACGGGCTCGCGACATATGCGCATATTGAAACTGGAAATCGACTGGGAGATATCGCGTTGGCTCTCAACGCACACGGTCGTGCTATACCACATGGTAATTGGCAATCATCTGCTGACCGGTTTATCGCGACTGACCTCGGCGCGCAGGTCTCTATGCATATGTGGGCATAGGTGGTCATAGCGGTAGGCTTTACCTTCGGAGTTTGGACTGTGCCTGACGGTCCCCTTAGGACATGGGGGCTATGGCTTAACATCTCGAATGTGGGGTCTCACATTAGACAGAATTCGTCAGGTCGAGGTCGTTTTGGCGAACTCGACGGTCAACACCGCGTCTCTAACAATAAATCCCGACTTATTCTGGGTAAGATTTCTATCGTTGACCCTTTGACCAGTTCTCTGACTAGTATGTAGGCTATAACTGGCTCGTCTAGTTCATTTGGCATCGTCACCAATATCGTCGTTGAAACGTTTCCTGCGCCTAGTTATGCTATTCTCTTCGAGTATCAATGGGACTTGGACTACGCGACAGCAGCCAAGGTCCTTGGTGATTATCAGGACTACGTAAACAAGATTCCGACAGAATTGGGACTGGCGGTCGCCTGGAACAAGGGGAACGCCAGTGGTTATGTCAGTTTCGAGTTTGGAGGTTCCTGGTATGGTGCAGAAGGACAGGTCGAGAGTATCTTGCAACCATTCCTCGACTCATTGCCCACCCCCAACCTTGGTGTCTTCCTTGGTAACGGGACGTGGATAGATAATCTTGCGACGCTGAACGGTGGTCCGCTCGACACATCCCTACGTCCCGACACCAATGATACGTTCTATGTCAAGTCTCTCGTAACACCTCAGGAAGACCCGATGGACGACACTGCGAGACTGCAATTCATGAAATATTTGGCGACTGAGGGATTCGCTACATCGCTGGTTTGTTGATCCTCATTCTAGGGCCGATATCTGCTGAACCTCTTCAGGATTGGTTTATTCAAATAGGACTATATGGTGGAAACAGTTCGGCGATCAATGCTGTCCCAGTGGACGCTACAGCGTACGCTCATCGAGACTCAATGTTCACAATGCAAGTCCAGGTTACTCAGACACCGGTTGTTACTGAGGACGGGTTTTCATTCGTCGAGGGTATGTGCTTACTTACCACTTCATCTGGTATATTTTGACTCGGAATGTCAAGGTGTCGTCAATACCATCACGGACAATATGCCGCTTGATTGGGATTACGGGTCATACTTGAACTATATCGATGACCGATTGGTTGATTGTAAGTCGACAGGTAGCAAACGACTGTACAGTTACTCATTGAGAGATCTCGTAGGGCAAAAGCGCTATTACGGGCCTCACTATGCTCGTCTACAGGCTCTCAAGAGAACATACGATCCTACTAATCTTTTTCGCTTCCCCAAGTCTATCGAGCTGTAGACAGTGTTTCATTTTCTACTTGATGCTTTCCGTTTTCGATTCAAGGACTCGGAATTCTTTTTTCATCTTTCATACGTGCCACAGCGCCGCCATAAGTATATTACTTTGAACTTTTTATTGTTATATCTTGAAAATGGAATTTACATACTTCTTCCACTTCAACGCCGTCATTGAAGAGTTCGCAACGTTGCGTTGGGCGTATTATAACATGTGCGAGAGTGACACAGTCGTCAGTTTTGCCACCCGTGTACGTTTATGGGGAGATACGCCAGGCCAGAAAGCAGAGCGCCTTATAATCCTAGGAAGAGGATCAACGTACCATTGTATACCCTGGTTGTTCTCGCAGTTTGAATATTTGAATACTCACGCATCGTGTATGTTTCTCAGTTACCCTATTTTTGTCCCGACATTGGACATAATATATGGGTAAGAAAACATTGGCGAGGGCGCAGTTTCCAATGCCATTGTGATCATGCAACGTATGTGGAAGCGATTCAACCAAGTTAATTGAACCAGAGACCAGACGCGATACTGATCAATATCCTTCTCGAAGCCCCAAGGCTCATGTTGATCTAGAGCGTATTTCCAACTCTTCAAGAGTTCCCTGATACTCCAACAAATGCCGTTCCTTCTTATTAACCTGCTCCACCACCACTCGGGTCCTCCAAGGCGTATTCGTCGCGGCTTTGAATTCCGGAGTTGCGAACGCGTCGCAGGTCTCCCACTCGTGCAGAGCAAGGTACCGCGGAGGGCTCGTCGACGCCGACAGCAGTCGAAAGCGACGCGATGACCGCCACCCAGGCACTACGCTGAGCATCGGGATGTGTTCGTCTGCATACCAATCATTGAAGGTTTCTTCAGCGTTGTCGTTGGGCGTCATCCCGTTCAAAACCATGTTATGTTTCCCGGGCGAACTTGGCAGCAGTATCTGGGCTCCGGAGGGAAGGGTGCCGTAGATACGAATGTCGAGGTGTTCCCCAAGAGATGGTTTGAGGAGCAGTTCAGCCTGCGAGTATTCCGGCAGGGCGATCTGGGAGTCGATTCCACAGAGGACGCATAACACATATGGCCCTGCATTATCGCCACCAGCGGTTTGGTATGCGACGGGACTGGCAGGTCCACAAAGACTCCGGAGAGTATCAGCGATGTCTAGATACGAGCGTTGATTTTCTCAGATAAAGAAATCAGAATGGCTGCTGACGGTGCCAGTCCTTCTGGGATTCCCGAGAGTGCGTGGTTGTAAGGATAACGAGGAGATTATCTTCTGCCATCTGGAGTGATTGTGGTGGTCAAGAACAAGAGGCTACAGGGTATAAGTACATCAAATTCCATCACCGGCTATCGGCCGCCGGTAACCCGCCAACTCTTGACATGGTTCAACCAAAAATCGGGAGCGTATCTTAAAAAGACATACCTGACCACTGACGCGAAGACAGAAACGAAGAATATGACCCAAGGTTTCGTCGACACTGTCATAAAAGATCGAATGGCTCCCTCCCTCGACTGCAGCCACCTCCAAATTTGTGAAATAAGGGCGCGCTTCTGATGCACCGATGTTTCCATCCTGAATCTGGTCTTTGGTCCCATACAATATCATGACAGGAAAGCCCTGGGAGCCAAGTTCGACTAGCTTGGTCTGGTTAGGTTGGTGGCCGGTCAGCATTGCAGTCGTGACTTCTGGGCTCTGTAATACTGTACTTCCCATCCATGCGGCTTTTGTGGAGAACGGAACGTTCTCTGGATCAGTGAACACGGCGTCCACAAATTCAACGCGAGTTTGGAGAGCGGTGGCCGCGTCCGACGAGCAAAACTTGGGGATCATTTCTAGCAGTTTCGGTTTTAGGGTCTTGGGGGCTGTATCAGCGCAAAGAGGTCCACACAACGAGATGGCCCCACTGAGAGGAACTGGGGATATATGGGAACAAATGTCGGACGTAATGAGGGCTACAATCCCGGTTATCGAGGATTCATATCACTTGGAGGGTATCTACGTACCACCGGCGCTCCTGTCAATTCAAGACTGTTGTTCAACACCTTTGCGAAAATGAGACACAGGCACTTACCAGCCAACAAAGACAGGCATATTCAACGAGAATGCCTTGATTACTGCGGAGAAATCGGCCGCATACAGCGAGGATGCATATCCTTTTGCGTCAACAGGCTTTCCGCTCCGCCCATGGCCCCGTACGTCGTATCTCACCTGTTCGGAGTTGCATTAGCCGCATTGGATCCGGGAGATTACCCACAAGATACAGTTTATCCAGCAGCCGCGGGTCCGAGAAGAGCTTGTCGAAGACGATTCCACTCAGCGCGAATCCGTGGGCGAAGACGACGCTTGGGTTCGCAGGGTTTCCCGACGCCTCTGCGTATATCAAGGTCCCGTCTGCGGACGGCCAGAGCTTGGGGATGCTTGCTGACATGGAAGTTGGAACGAAGAGGAACTTGAATGGATTGATCCGAAACACGTTATCCGATTAGATCCGGATCGTGAGTTTCAAGTCTGGACTGACCTATTCACAAGCCCCAGGCTGCATGTTCCCTGGGAAGTCGACCCTTCGAGTAGCTTGCCATCCACGGTAATACGCATGTTCTTGCTTTTCTTCTGCAGAATCGTTTGGGTTGCCAGGACGTGTTCGACCTCTGAGGTGTCGATTCCAAACTCGAGAGCGCTAAACGTACCATGAACTAAAGGCGGCAAGTGATAGGCAAAAAACAAAGCGGAACGGTTTAATGGATGTGTAAGAGTCCCCGCAGACACATGTAATTCCGGGAACCTAGTAAGATATTAGCGGGCGGCTCAGGAAATGATTTCTTTACATATGGTAAAACCCTGTTCAGGACCAATAACATGTAAGATCCCTGGAAGCAAGGGTAGAAAAATTCCTGGAGCAAAAAACAAAACAAAAAATCGTCTGCTTGTTCTCCTGGCCAAAGTAAGAAAGTCCAAAATCCTTGACATTCGCCTCCAACGCTGCGCGATTCTGGATCAGCAATTAAAGAATCGAGATTATAGGCCCCTGTAGTTCTGGGACCCGTCCTAATATGAATTTAATACAGATATCGTGCACGTACGGAACATTGTGATCAACGGTAGCGAGTGTGCAATCTGGCCTCCGAACTGCACGGCCAGCAGAACGTCTTGAGCTTGGCAGAAAAAAGATAGATATTGTTTTGCTCATAGTCCATCAAACCCCTGAGGACTGGAAACCTCATGCCTCATTTATAAGATGCCTACGAGTAGTGAGCGTCACCTGAAGTGGTTTTAAACTGGACCATACCGATCGATGTATATAAAAGTAAGGGCATTTCGTCGTCTTTCCTAGGGTCCGAAATGACTCTGAATTCACTTAGCCAGCCTGCTCATATTTACACGATGTGGTCGCTCCATATTTTGGTATACAGCGTTTGAGGTTCATGAAACGAGGAGGACATGAGGAGGACGCCACCAGTGCCAGAGTGATTCGATGGCAAACAGCAGGAGAGCGAAAGGAGAACAGCCCAGCCTCTCAACAGCCGTCGGCGGTCCAGGAGGTTTACAAAGCATGTCAGTTCACAGCAGTGGGCGCTTGCCAGTTGGTCTTTGGTTGGCGCCCGCGTGTTGAGGAAGATGGAAGATGGTTTGGAGGAAGGGTGATATCTGATCGATCCGCACTTCGGAAATTACCGCGCAATTCCCACGGCGGGTTTTTTTCGGATCTACTTATTTCTCTTGAAGCTTCCGCTGCTGTGAGATGATCAGGCCAATTATAATATGGTCCGGGCGCCTACACACAAGACGTGTTACGGTCCTCATGTTTACCCTGACCTTCCTTGCAATCTCAGCAATCGCCCCTCTGTCGCCTCTGCCTTTGTCCGCTTCCGACGTCCCCGAGTTCCGTAGATTGCCTGAGCGGTTGCTGCGGAGGGTACTCTTGGGCAGAACTCGACGAGCGGTGGTACAGCCCCGCGACAAGCACATACGCGGGCCATACTTCCCCAGGGCCGCCAGGTCTTCCACTCATCCGGAACATCTTTGACAATCCTGCTGGCCACAAGTATGGGACATACAAAGCCTAGGGCGATATGGCTCGTTTACTCCTCCACCGGCGTCTTTATCACCTTTAACGTGTTGCATTAACGTGCAATTATAAAGGTCCAATTACCTATTTCCGTCTTCTCACTGAAGATGTTGTTGTCTTGAACACTCGAGAGGCGGCATTTAAATCTCTGGAAAAACGCTCCGCCATCTATACGGACCGTCTCCACCAAATCATGTGTGGAGAGCTGTGAGTGCCTCTCCCAAATTATATTCGAAATTTGAACGGCTGACAGAAAATTCCTAGGATGTCGTGGAATCGAGGCATAGCTCTTTGCCCTGCAGGACAACGCCACCGCACCTATCGTAGACTGGTCAACGGAACGTTATCCGCCTCGGCAAGCAAGTTACTCTGGGGCGTGCAAGAAAGAGCCGTGCATAATTTCGCTGGGCAGCTCTTGCGCCAATGTGTGGCGCACTCTCCGGGAGAAATTTTCAAGCCAGATTACAGGTTCCTCGATATTCTTCGCCGTAGTACAGTTGGTCTGAATGTCGTTGGCATAATCTTTGACTCCGAACCTGCTCAAGACAACAAATCCGACGGCATGACCGAAGAAGACATGGTGACTTATATCGACCAAGCGGACCATGCGCATGCCCTGTTTGCTCAAGCGCTAGCACCCTTCGTGTACATGGTGGACTGGATTCCGATGTGTAGATTTATTCACTAAGCTTAAGCCGCGTCAACGTTGTAAGCTAGTGAAACATGTGCCTGCCTTCGCCACGTTTAAACGTGATGCAAAACGTGCCCGTGAGGACCTCGAGGAGCTCACCATGTTTCCATACCTCAAGCTTACTCGCTCAAGAATTGTTCGTTTCCCTTCAATATTTATTGGAACAGAATTCTAACCGTCTACGCAGAAATCCGGTTCTTTGCAGAAGTCTTATCTAGACTCTTGTTTTGCGGCCAATCCAAATCCAACACCAGCAGAAGATGATCAGATCGCGTAGACCACCATGAGCGCTTATACGGGCGGTTCTGACACTGTTTGCAACGTTCCTGATTACATCCAGGATTCTTAGCTGATGGTCCCATCCAGACGATCGCAGTGGTCACAACATTGTTTCTCACCGCAGCTCTGCATTCCGCTGGGCAGGCTCTCGCGCAATCCGAGATAGATGAAATCGTCGGTCATAATCGCATGCCAGGCTTCGAGGATAGAGAATCGCTGTCGTAGGTTGATACTTTCGTTAAAGAGTGTTTGAGATCCGCCTCAGCGGTTCCCGTCGGTGGGTTTTTGCCATTACTGTCCTAAAAAATGCTCAAAGTTAGCAGGTGGCTCACATTGCAATGAAAAGCGACACCATAGAGGGTTACTACATTCCAAAGGGTACAACCGTCATTGCAAATATCTGGTGTGCATGGGACGCTTTGCCTTTACTCCTCTAATAGCACCTTCCCAGGGGAATGCTCCACGACGCTCTACAAGGCTCCCTCAAGGTTTGATCCCAGCCGCTTCCTCCCGCGTACAGGGACACCAAACAATCCCGGGATCTCAGATCGCTGCGAGCTTGACATTGGATCCCTCGCGTTCGGTTTCGGCAGGCGCATTTGTCCTGTATATATCTCCTCCGCCTCCTTCCTGCTACGTTTGACGGGTATCGGACCCGGGGATGCACCTGATTCGGGCATATGGATCTACGCTGCTTCCGTCCTCTGGGAATTTGATATCAAAGTCAAGGATTACCGGGACAACAATGTGAACAACGCCAGTCTTTCCAGGAGGTGGGAAGAGTTCCAGTTCTCGGATGGAGCAATAATGTAGGTCTTGTTCTCAGTCATTCAAGCACTCCTTGAGTTTGTATTGAAGGTATCCGCTTCCATTCGGAGTATGTCTTCGTCCGAGATCCTCCGAGATAGAAAACGTTTTGAAGAAAGACTTCTTTTGAACGTCAATACCATGTTTACTCATTGCATAGTGTCATTACCCTATGCACAGCATCGTCTATATTGTCTCCGATACTTGTGGTGTTGCACTTCTAAGTGGTACTCACTGGCTGAAACTAACTCTGAACCATGATTAAGTAAATGTCGACCGAAGTTACATGGACATGTCCAACTCAATCGTGGTCCTACCTGAATAAAACTTGATTGTACGAGTTACCACAACTTCAACCACGGAACACGCACCTCAAAATGATTCAAAATATCGATGAGCGATCTCATATCCCTTGCGCCATGCAGATCGCACTCCATTCCGTCATTCAAAATATATGTGATATAAGAGCACGCGAGCTTACTCATGAGAAGATTGGGAACAGATGCATCTGTTGAACGCAATTTTCTCCAAAGCTTCAATAGAGGTAACTCGGAGGCAGTGGAGGGTACAGCAGCGTTCGGTTGGACTGTTGTCACAGACGGGGATCCCTATATATTGTGAGTCCAGGACCAGGCGACCCTATTCAGCCATTATTGAATATCATCGCATGCCATCTTAGGCAGTCGTTCATCGTGACCAAGCAGGAAAGTGAAGAAACAACGCCGGGTGTTTGTACTTATATCATGCTTGACAACTTACATTTTCCTGATGAATGGAAAAGGTGTGCAATTAAATTTCTGTGTTTTGGGTGACATACATAACCAGTAATTTGTACTGAATGAAGGACCCGGAGGAAGCGAAGGAGGAAGAGTATTCATGTGTAACCGTTGTAATCAAAACTCTTTGAATTGGGCCTTACTTGAGTTCGACGACATTTTGAACGCCGCTTGGTGTTCCCACGGTTGATATTCTTATAAAAGTGCTGAGAACACCGCGCCGAAGTCTGCCGATGATGAGGCTAGATGTCAGTTTAAATAACATGATCAGTGGCGCAGCCAGAATCCAACATGCTCATCGACGCCGACAACCGTCAAAAGCGACGCGATGGCCGTCGCATCGGGATTTTTTCGTCGGAATACCAATCGTTGAAGGTTCTTCGGCGACGTCGCTGGATGTCATCCCGTTCAAAACCGTGTATTTGGTGTTTCCATGTACTTTCTGTTTCCTGGGCGAACTTGATAGTAGGGCTCTGGAGGGAAAGGTTTCGTAGATGGTGATTTCGAGGCTCACCTGATCTGAAAACTAATTAATTCCACACACAAGACACAATCCATACATATAGCGCCACCAATTTCACGTCAAAGTTCATCCGATTACAATGTACGTGACTCGTCTGACAGGTCTGCAGAGGCGCCCGAGGGTAAGTTACAAAACTAATTACATCACATTCCATGACTGGCGGGGCCCGTTCACCCTGGTCAACCTTCCTTCGACATTTAAGCCCGCCATCCCTTGACGTGGTTCAACCATACAAATTGCGAGCACATTTTAAGACATACCTGACCACTGACGCGGAGACAGAAACGAAGAATATGACCCACTGTTTCGTCTACACTGTCATAGAAGATCGAATGGCTCCCTCCCTCCACCGCGGCGACCTCGAAGTTCGTGAAATGAGAGCGCGCTTCTGCTGCAACGATGCTTCCGTCCACGACCTTGTCTTCGGTCCCATACAATACCATGACAGGAAAACCCTGGGCCCCGAGTTCGACCAGCTTGGCCTGGTTAGATTGGTGGCCTGTCAGGATTGCAGTCGTGACTTCTGGGCTCTGCAATACTGTACTTCCCATCCATGCGGCTTTCACGGAGAAAGGCACGTTCTCTGGATCGGAGAATATGACATCCGTAAATTCGACGCGAGTTTGGAGAGCGGTGACTGCGTCGGCCGAGCAAAACTTGGGGAACATCTCCAGCAGTTTCAGCTTTCGGGTGTTCGGGACTGCATCCCTCCAAAGGGAGCCAGCCAACGCGATGGTTCCGCTGAGAGGCATTGGTGATATATAGAAACAGATGTCACAAGCAATCGAGGCTGCCGCCGAGGTTATTAGGAATTTGTATCACTTGAGGAATATCTACGCACCACCGGCGCTCCTGGCATTGCATTATTGATAAGTACCTTCGCAAAAAATGAGGCAACACGGCACTTACCAGCCAACAAACACAGGCATATTCAATGAGAATGCCTTGATTACTGCGGAAAAATCGGCCGCATACAGCGAGGATGCATATCCTTCTGCGTCAACAGGCTTTCCGCTCCGCCCATGGCCCCGCACGTCGTATCTCACCTGAAATTGGGAGTTACATCACCCGCGTTCGGATTTGGGACACTACCCACAAGATACAGTTTATCCAACAGCCGTGTGTCCGAGAAGAGCTTGTCGAAGACGATTCCACTCAGCGCGAATCCGTGAGCGAACACGACACTTGGATTCGCGGGGTTTCCCGACGCCTCGGCATATATTAAGGTCCCGTCTGCGGAGGGGCAGAGTTTGGGCACGCTTGCTGGCATTATGCGATATTGCTCGAGTGGAAATTGGACGAAGAAGAAGAGGATGTTTTGACACGTCACAGGATGGAAAGGACTTGGAAAGGATTTAAATATAAACCGAATGTAGATCTGATGGGGGTGTTTGAATAATACATGATACTGAGCCCGAGCCGTCATGCGGAAACGTACATGTGTGTGAATCTGTGTGAATCCTTCTGGCACGTCTCGCTCTGACCTGGCCTCGCCTACTATTCATTGACTCTGGGGTGCACAATCCAGAAGCTTTGGGAGAGCAAAGTAAACCTGTGGGCATCCAAGGTGTGGCGAAGTCCAAACGCGACATTCAAGGTTGCAGAGGTGAACACTAATGTGGCGGCGATTAACATGGGCCAGTATCTGTTTCTTGAAGTGATGGTACGCCGGAGACCACAGCAGAGTATGCAGACATTGAGCCAGTGTAACCAGATACACCCCATAAAGGAGTGTCCATGACGAGCCCGACGATCTAGGCGGAGTCATTGAGGAAGGGAGGTGCTAGGACTGCCAGTGAAAATAGATTCTCGTCGCAGCACCAGGTTACAATCGTGGATTTATATCACCTTGTTGCGCGATCATGGGCATCCCATCCGAAAGGGAACCCTGCTGCCACTTAACTGGGATGATCCTCCGTCGTTGCGCGCATTGGCACCAGTTTCCATCTGCCAAGAACACTGCGCCGAAGCCTGCCGATGCATGAGGCTGGAGGGCGGAGTTTAAATAACATCATCCGCGGCGCGGCCCGAATCCAACATGCAGAGCAAGGTTCCGTGGAGGGATTCTTCAGCGCTGTCGTTGGGCGTCATCCCGTAATCATTTATTTTTTCCTGGATGAACTTGGTAGCAGTATCTGGGCTCCGGAGGGAAAGTTTCGCAGATGGGATGTCGAGGCTCACCCCAAGAGGTGGTCCGGGAAGTAGTTTAACCTGAGAGCATTCCAACAGGTGATCTAATAATTAATTCCACAGAAGACATATAGCGCGATCAGCGGTTTGGTACATACGCGATCGGACTGACAGGTCCGCAGAGGCTAAATACAGACGTTGATTTTTCAGATGAAGAGATCAGAAAGGACTTTGACGATGCCAGTCCTTCACAGATTCCCTAGAGAGCATGTTTGTAAGGATAACGAGGAGATGATCTCTTCCGGCATTTCGAATGATTGTGGTGGTCGAACAAGGGGTACAAAACAAATTCCATCAGCAGCGGATATTCCGGCGGCGGATTTAACTAGGTTCAGGCTTCCTTCGATATTTAGGACCGCCATTCCTTGACGTTGTTCAACAATAGAAATTGCGAGCGCATTATAAAGACACACCTGACCGCCCACACGGAGACAGAAACGAAGAATATGACCCACTGTTTCGTCTACACTGTCATAGAAGATCGAATGGCTCCCTCCCTCGACCGCAGCCACCTCGAAATTCGTGAAATGAGGGCGCGATTCTGCTGCAACGACGCTTCCGTCAACGGCCTTGTCTTCGGTCCCATACAATACCATGGCAGGAAAGCCCTGGGCCCCGAGTTCGACCAGCTTGGCCTGGTTAGGTTCGTGGCCAGTCAGGATTGCAGTCGTGACTTCTGGGCTCTGCGCGATTGTACTCCCCATCCATGCCGCTTTGATGGAGAAAGGCACGTTCTCTGGATCGGTGAACATGGCATCCGCAAATTCAACGCGAGTTTTGAGAGCGGTGACCGCGTCGGACGAGTAAAATTTGGAGACCATCTCCAGCAGTTTCGCATGAATGGTCTTCGCGGCTGTATCAATGCAAAGGGGTCCAGCCAACGCGATGGTTCCGCTGAGAGGCACTGGTGATATATGGGAACAGATGTCACAAGCAATCGAGGCTACCGCCGCGGTTATTAGGAATTCATATCACTTGGGGGGTATCTACGTACCACCGGCGCTCCTGCATTATTGTTCAGTACTTTCGCAAAAATGACGCACACAGCACTTATCAGCCAACAAACACAGGCATATTCAACGAGAATGCCTTGATTACTGCGAAAAAATGCCGCATAGAGCGAGGATGCATATCCTTCTGCGTCAACAGGCTTTCCACTCCGCCCATGGCCCCGCACGTCGTATCTCACCTGAAATTGGGAGTTGCATCAGCCGCGTTGGGATTCGAGACACTACCCACAAGATATAGTTTATCTAGCAGCCACATGTCCGAGAAGAGCTTGTCGAAGACGATTCCACTCAGCGCGAATCCGTGGGCGAAGACGACGCTTGGATTGGCCGGGTTCCCCGACGCCTCGGCGTATATCACATCAGTGATTTCTACATTTACTTGTCGGCTTGTGGCACTTTTTGACTTGTCATGAAAAAATAAAACTGCAGAAATGGTGGTCAGATACCAATGCGCACACTCACAGAATTTTCTTTTTTGGCGAACTTGTCGAAAATTGACATAGCTGGTCGGCTTGTTTGGCTTGTACAAGCTTGTACAAGTACCAACAAGTGATCTGCATAAAACCCGATGCAAGGTCCCGTCTGCCGAGGGGCAGAGTTTGGGCACGCGTGCTGACATTATGCGATATCTATAGAGTGGAAATTGCAAGGAAATTGGACGAAGAAGAGGAACCTTGAACACGTCACAGGATGGAAAGGATTTGGAAAGGATTATAAACCGAATATAGATCTGATGGGGGTTGTCCCGAGCCGTGCCGTGGGAACGAATCTTGTACATGTATGTGTGATGTGTTTTTTTTCTTTCTTGCACATCTTGCTCTGACCTGGCCTCGCCTAGTATTCACTGACTTTGGGGTGCATCAGCCAGAAGCTTTGGGAGAGAAACGTGAGCCTGTGAGGTGCGTAGGACCGCTTCATTCAACTTCAACCCAATACCAGACTCCAGTATGGCAGTGCCAGCAGTAGGCGAAAGCGCTGCCGGCGGGAAAGGAGTAGGTTCTAGACTGACTCCAAGTTGGCACGGCCATCAAACATTGATATATCCGACCTTGGTTAGGGAGGGCCAGACTGCACGAAACCGAGAATTGAGAAGGCTGGGGTTTTCCGTGTTCGCGAACACAGAATAAATTTGTCAGGCCATCGGAGATCCTTTTCGACCTTCAGAACGTCAGAAGACAATCCCGTGTGGTCAGCCTCAGACCGAATTGTTCAAAATGCTTATAATTGGAAAAATACGGGGCTGTAATTACTTTGCAGATGTGTACCTAGTACCCGCTGGCAGTTCAGTGTTCAAGTGCAGGTTCCTTTGTATTGAGAGTCGTTCGTAGCCGATATGGCGGCGGTGAAATCGATGGAGCTGCTGCGCTGAGACGCATCGGGAATCGACGCTTCGATGTTGAGTGCCCCTGCAAGAAAAAAGGTGAGAATAGTGCGTCCACCGAACGAAACGGGTTCCTACAATAATAATGCCCTTGAACCTGCCAATGGATCTCAGTATAGTACGCGATTAATCTGACGTTGGAGTTACCTTGCTTGCGTATTCGAACCATGCCCAGCCTGTCGCAGTCATAACGATCGATCCGTGACCAGAGCCGGTGCAGCTTTTCGAATTGAACTTGACAAACAAGTTCAGAATGAATGGATAACAAGATGAGATTCGCGTTTACTGTGAGACTGCATGTAGCGCCATCCGCCGCAGCCATCGCAATCGTCTGAGTTTGCTGGTTGTTTGAAGTCGTCGCGACGCTGAAATTACTGTTCGTCAGCCAAATGAACACAATATATTCTCAAGGCTGAGACGTACGCATCGCTGAGCGAGTTGGTGACGGTAACAGAAGTAGATACCGTGCTTGTTCTGCAACAAGTTAATAAGATGATGGATTGGAGCGAAAGTTTCCACTACGTTTCAACAATATCCGGAATTCCAATTTTCGCAGCGACAGATACGCCGAGGGACCACGCCGATGTCTCTGAAAAAAAAAACACCAAGAATTATCAGAAGGTATCCAGCGGGACGAGAGTCAGAACTCACTCGTAGTAGTGATCGTAGTCGAGGAAGACGTTCCTTCCAGTGCGCTGAGTGTTACGGTGCCTAAATGAATCACGGTCAAGTCCGTAGTCCGTGGTTGCATGTTCAGAATGTCCATTTACCACTGGTTCCGACCAAAGTCCCGGAGCTCGTCTGACTCGACGTGACGCAAGAAGGGTTCTCTTCGTTGATTATGAGCGTGATTGGATTGGGTACAGAGAGAAATTTAGAACCGTCCACAGTGATCACCGCCGCATCGTCCGAAACACATGCGATGGCAGGATAATCTGCTTCCTTCACACGGAGAAAGTTATATGGATGCAGAGTCAACCGAAGATTAGCGTACGCACGTTGGCAATGTTCGTCGCAAGGTTGTATTTACCCTTACCCCAGTTGGTCGCCGCCTGTGCCTCGACAAGGCTCCATCCCGCGACTTTTTGTGTGGTTCATCAGAAACGGTTGTAAACTCGTGGACGCGGGCTTACGTTTTTTGAGATCGTCGGGACCCAAGTTGGAACACGTTCCGTCGGCGCGCTCCGAGAGCGCAGCAGTTTGGTTAACATGCCCAAGGAAGGTGCCGTCGTAGTCGTATGCAAAAACAGTCCCAGTCTCGGGGTCAAACGCGAGAGCATTGGTTCCGCGGGGCACGTTGTCAAAGGAGCGGGGGAGCTGGACGGGAGAAGCAGTCGCCAAAAGCGGGGCCACGGAGAGAGCAATTAAGAAATTAACGAGTGTGGAAGCTTGATACATCGTGAAGGAATGGAATAGGAAGGGGGATGTAAAAGCGAAAGAAGAGAGATAGAAAACCAACTACCTACCCTGTTTTATTGCCGCGACTAAGCGGAATATCACAGACGCATGCATGTGGTTGCACAGCAAGTCGGAAGTGATGGCAACGCTTCAAATGCTGCGGCCACTGACCTGAAAGAGAGGTTTAGCCACAAGACTTATGATATCGAGATTCGATATTTGGGCGAGAATTATACATGAAGACATGCCTTCAAGGTTCCGGTTCGTTGAATGAGCTGACGATGAAAAGTTGAAGGCGAGTCGCTTACGTAAATACCAACAACTGAAACTCCTTTCTCCACTCCACCACCCACCTGATTCCAAGCAAAAGACGGGCGATAACGAACGTTTTCCCACATGGGTATCCTATTTCACAAAGCAATTTTAAATTCCAAGCCAAGACGACGGGCCGAATAAAGACGCAAGGTGATACTTGAGAGCGAAAATCTCAATCATCGAACACGGTCCCGTCCATCCGTACGCCCATGTTCTGTTTTACGTCCATTCCTAACTGCTTCATCTTCCCGGCCTTGCATTTGGACCCAACGTTAGCAAATCTTCGAGAGTTCGGAAGAACAAAACGCACCTCGATACGTTCATGTTGCACTTTCCGAAGCTCCATCAGCTGCTCCTTGCTCAAATAACTGTCGTGTTCAACGGCTTTCTTCTTGTGTGCCCCACTAATGGCCTTCATATCTGCCTGTGGATCATACGAATCATCCGGAGGGGGCACAAATTCGCCTTGGCGAAGGGCAGCCATCCGACGGTTGTACGACTCCATATTGTAGTACTTTTCATCCGGGAGCGTAGCTGGGAATTGGATTTGTACAGAAACAGTATGGAAGGACAAGGTGGACATACCGGTATTGTAGTCTTCCATAAATCTCGCAAATTCTTTCTTGTTTTGGTCTTTCGATATCGTCTCTGGATTTATTTTGCGCTCCTCGACGAGCCACGTGTGGAATTCCTGGCCCTTCGTAAACATGCTAACCAGGTTAGCAGTCACATTAACGGCGAACTGTAAAGCACTCACTCAACCTCCGAGATGATGCCATATTTGCCCCATTGCGGTGTGCTTTTGGAGCCAGCCTTTTTCTAGATGACTGGTAATCAAACTGAAGCGTCGAACGCGAAGGTCTAGACACACCTTTTCTTTCTTCTCCTTCTTTGCCTTCTTCCTTTCTTTCCGCTCCCGTCGCTCCCTCTCCTCACTCTTACTCCGTTTGCCGTCCTTGTCTTTTCGTTTCCTCCTTTTCCTACGCTCCGAGTCTTCGGAGGAGGCGCTGTCTTCAGATTGTGACCTGTGTCGTCGACGTTTCTCTCCGTCCCGTCGTTCTCTCGACCGCGAACGAGACGCTGAGGATAATCTCCGGCGCTTGGAGACTGGACTTCGGCTGCGGCTCCGGCTTTTGCTCCGGGTGCGGCTGCGACGATCCCGACCCCGTTCGCGCTCTCGCACATTGCGCATAGGCGACCTCGATCTCGACCGTCTATCTTTGCCACGACGGTCATCCCGATCGCGGTCTCTCCGGCGGTCGGGCTCCCTATCGCTTTCTCGAGGTCGCGAACGTGGTTCATCTCGACCGTGTGGCATGTCGAAAGCGGCCTTGCGACGATTGCGAGCGCGTGAAGAGATTCAGAAAGTGGTTGAGAAGTGTGGAGGCCGCCAGAGCGATGGCGTGTGATCCAAACAAGTCACAGCCACACTTCTCCTGGCACTTACTTCCACCGCACCGTTCTGCCGTGTCCGTGCTATGTACGACCATGCAACCTAAGTACTTTAATAAAACTGTACACGAATGTACATACCTTCCGGTGGGCCCTTCCAAGTCAAATCAGCTTTCGAATTCGCTAAAGTCGTACTATTTGAAGTGTATCAACAAGTGAGTGGTTTCTAGCTCGATAGGGCCCAGAGAAAATTCATACTCTCGTAGGAAATCTGAGTGGGGCGTTAAATTAAGAGCCTGTAGTCGTTGTTCGGTTGCTGGGAAAGCCGTAGCCTTGTATTGCAGGTTTATCCATATCATATTCATGTCCGTGGCGACTGATACTTAACCACGTTGTTTCTCCAGTATCAAGTGCCAAAAGGACGATGTGAGCCAGATCTTCTCAGCGTCTTTCCGACCTTCAAGTCGATCATTAGTGGCCGCGGCACAAAGTGCAATGGTACACAGCAGTTGTCTACTACGATTAGCACCGACTGATGTCGTGTTCTAGTAACAAGGACCTAGAGGATAGGTCCTCCATGCCAGCGATCGCGAAAACGATTGAAGACATGGTAATTTGGGACCGGAAGAACCGCCCAAAGTTAATTTCAGCCGCTATTTCTGCGCTAGACCTATGTCACTTTCCCGAGAACGCGGACGAATATGGTCGAGTCTTTAGCTTCCACGGGATGCAATTCTTCTGATTGCCGCGTTACATCTAGTATTCTTCGTAGCGCTTACCGACACTCCCGGAGCAAAGCACCGCTATCAAGTTGGGTTCGCCCGACCAATATCGTTCGACCAATACGAAAGTGTGTTTGGAGACAAGGCTGGTGACCCAAGGAACGACCAAAGAATCGGCCAAGAGCGCGCCAAGGCGAAGTCGGCTACGTGTATTTCCTTTCAGATCGTTGAGTATGCGGGCAACGATGGCTGTCAGTTCCTCAATACATTTACAGAAACTTGTTCGCTCACCCCATAAATTCAGGTCGAAATACATATCAAACCTGGATGATGCCAAAGGATATGCACGGATATCGGACGGCTGGATTCAGTGTTCCGAACTGGGAAGAAATCTTGCTGGCGCAGTGTACTTTGCCAAAATCACCCACGCCCCCAATTCTATGTCGGTGACCCAATATCTGTTCTTATTGAAGCTAACGCGACGAATGTAGTAACGTCCCCTAATTTTAACGGGGATCTTGTAGCGCTGCGGGCCTGGCGCGATCTATACTTGACCGACATTTATTCGGCAGCTATTGACGCGCTGGGTCTTGTCGAAGATCCGTCGGCCGGTCAAAAACAGTTCCTCATTATGTATCTCCGATGTACGGGCCTGCCGGAGATATCTGAGTTCGCCACGGTTGAGAATGCATTTGTTTTTTCGCTAGAAGAGGCGGCAATAATGGTATGTATACTCCAGTGTGTCTACTGCGCCGCCCGACCCTGATCCTGTATTTTAGCTCGACGAGTCAGTATGGAAGGCCGTCGAGCTAGTCGTAAATGGTCGACCTCGAAGCGAAACCCACGCGTCTACGGACCCAGCACCGTATTTGCCGTTTTCAACGCATTTTAAATTCTACTCAACGTATTCTTTTCCAGCTGCGTGGTATGTCAAATTATCGATGCTATAGATCCAGGAAAAGCCCCAACGTTCACGGTACCCGTGAAGCTCACGGAATCGTTACTTCAAGGGATGCGGAGACCGTACTCTTGGAAGGAGCGCCTCGTAGAAACTCTGGGCGGAGGAGAACTTCGAGAAAATCTGATTGTGGCGCTGGAAGGGGTTTTGTCTTAATTATATCCCTTTTGACCTTGAACTTTGTTAACGGTTTTGACCATGGCGATTTATTCAGTAACCGGCGTGTTTTGAATGCAATAAACGCCTCAATTCGAAAACAATGGTGGCGTACTACGCTTGAGTAATCCCCACCCTTTCCTAACTTTCATCGCCCTAAAATAATCGGCAATGCAGAGGGGCCGAACGAAGGACTATTCTTAACTTTTACTTACACGAGTCGACCCCGAAAGCAAAGCTGGCAAGCCGGTCAGCGAATACATGTAACTGAATGGAACAAAGCCACGCGAAGTTCTACGGTACTCTCGGAGAGGGTTATGCTGTGCCTGAACAGCAACTCTGTCGCACCGGTCATACCAGTGGGCCTAGCCATGGCAGGCTCAAGTTGTAGCTCATAGTTGCAATTCAAAGACCTTGCAGCGGTGCGAGGCTTCCCACACCATTATATTAGAAGTTCAAGGCGGCCTTCTTAACATTCAGTTGACCCTACCACGCACGGTGTGGCTGGCCTTATCTTCGCCACCACCTCGCGTATGTTATATCTAGAACACATTTCCTCCGCCGGTGGAGATAGCTTTCACAGTGCGATCGAATCGAATCGTCTGTCGATTAAACTCACATCCTAAAAGGAACCAAATGCAATTACTGCATTGAAAGTTTTTCGCAGCGTGCGTCTTGCCGTCCAGGGTACCGACGTCGACCGGTTCCACCCCGAGCTTGCATAATTCTTCTTCCATGGGCAGCCTGGGTAAATATCAGAGTCACCGATCAAGTTGCTACGCAATATATTTGACACCCTGCACGTCCCCGGGCCCCACGTCTCGCCGTACCTTTCTGGTATGTGCCCGTTTCGCTGGGACGTTTGCACGAGGCTGGGGGAACTTTGCGCAACGTAACCTAATTTTGGCATACCACTTCCTCGGCATATTATCCAACGCTGACTGCGCGGTTCAATTCACCGAAACCCAATTCGCTAAATTCACTCACCGACACGTTGCGCACGAACGACCTAGACCGCTGAGCCTCATCAAGGACACGTGTAGCGGGTCGATATCAGCTACTATGGTTATGCTTATCTGTAATCTCGCGCGGCAAGTCCCGCCGACAAGTGGCAAATTAATCTTGATGGTGTTAGCAGTCCATGCAGTTGTTGTCAGCCTCCTGGTCCGCGTGTAGCACTCGGACGGAGCTGCATAAGAAATTTCTGGGGTCCCCCCGGAATGGAATATGTGCTGCGAAGATGAGCATTGCCTCCCTGCAAACGTGTGTTACAGCTAAGTGAGAAACGATAGACACCTTTGCATTTTAGAGCAAAGGTCGGGCCGAGTGTCATCGGTGCTAATTTTGGCGTTGGGCCACATTGGAGCTCCACGGCCAGTGCTCCAACTTGGCTTTTGAACAATTTTTCAGCAACGAACTAAATTTGGCACCTTGTTCCTCGGCCCGATCGAAATTTGAAAGGTGTCTAACATTTCTCACTTAGCTGTAAGCACAGAGTTAGGAACAGTAAACCCGACCGCGTTTCGAATTAATTCGTGAACACCAAGGTTGTTGGTCGGAGCGGACGCGTCCGAATCGGGAAGAAACGTGACACATTTTGTCCAAGCGTATTGGGTGCCAATCTCCGACGGTGTAGCACCTAAGGTGATACTGAACTGAATGGATTGCGTTAGCTTCCCAAACGAGCTTAACAGACCTTATTCGGCTTTGCCACGATGTCGAAGTGGGGTTGGCTACGGCCCTGTGAACCTTCTCTCCATCACCGCTTCCCTGGCGATCTTCGCGAAGGGCCCGGCCTTTCATTTAAGGGCGCTCATGAGCAGCTCTTAGGCCAGACTATCCATCCACTGCGATAAGTACTACTCGCCATGCCTGTTATCTCGAATACGTTGTCCAAAGAGCTTCACGACGAACTGGGCGCTGCCATCCGAGGCGAAGTTCATCTGCGCGGCGATTCCGAGTTGGTGTTTCCTCTTCTCCCGTGCAGTTACAGTCGCTGACGCCGTTGTATCAGTTTCCTTGAATATTCCAGCATCTTCAACGGAAATGTGGTGACTGTCGCAAAGGCGGTGGCTTGTCCCCTCGACGCGGAAGACGTTAGCAAGTAAGTTAAATCCAAGCAGTGTCGGGTGCAATTAATAATATCGCGCTTAGGATCATTTTGTTTTGTTCCAAGCATTCGCTTTCTCCCAGTGTCAAGGCGGGAGGCTACGGTACTGCTGGATGGGCGATTGGAGGTACGAAACAATATCGCATCCATGTAAGTTTTGTTCCGACTAACGATTGCAGGCGACATCATCATCGACCTTTCTAAACTCGTCGATATCGACATTGAGGCTCCGCTTCCAGCCGGCGGGTACACCAGTCTGCGAGAACAGGATGCAGCCAACAAGCTCAAGGATAACGGTCCGTCCGGCAAACGGCGCCGCGAGGAGGACTCGGCTCTGCGTTTCTACGACTCGGCGTCCCAGGTTGTGGCCAATTTCCTGCGCGGGCCATACCAGGCCGGCTGGGATATGCCCCAGACTGTCCGTAGGCGAGTGGAAGAGCCCGTTCCCCCGTCCGAGGTCCGGCCCCGCCAAATATCCACGGACTCTGGGGACTCGTCCGGCTCGGACGACTCCGCGAACAGCGATCCAGAGCGTGCGACCTCGCGCTCTACTGCAGAAACGTCTACTTCGCCCGATCCGCCTGCTTCCAGAGCCGTCAGTCGCCCTGTCACCGGCGGAGATCCCTTCGGGTACCTCAATACCCCGTCCAATTTCCCCGTCCCGGCGCCTCCCAGCGTCGCCCAATCGGCGTACAACCCGCGCGCCGGCCCCGATCCCTGGGGCCCGCGCTCGGGAACCCTCATCGCCAACTCGAGTCTCCCTCCCGTGCCGCTCAATCTCGCCTTGCAAGCGGAACCAATTTATACTCATGCCTATGTTACGTTCGGTGCTGGGATGCGGCAAAAGGAGGTCGACACCTTCACCGCTAACCACCAGCTCGAGGCGCGGTCTCTCGCCGGGCCCAACACGACTGTTCCATATCATGTGCCATTGTGTGTGTCGCTTGCGTTTTTTTTTTTTTCATCAACCAATATAATACCCTCAGTTCCGCACATCCCGTCGGGTCTGCGGTCATGCTTCTTGGAGGCTTTGGTTTCCTCAGCCGTCTGCATGGCTTGAGCATCGACAGTCTCGTGGAAGTGCGTCTTTTATTTTATTTTCCACCCTTTTATCAAATTTAAAACGATCATCGTTAGGTTGAGATGGTCCTTGCGGATGGCAGCATTGTGGTCTGTAACGAGACCGAGCACCCAGGTACCTTTCCTATCGATCCCACACTACTCGCGTTATTCACCCTACGGCGTCAGATCTCTGGTGGGCGTTGCGCGGTGCTGGACCAGCCCTCGGGGTTGCGACGCGATACAAAGCCAAAGCTTTCCCGGTGCCCGTCGTCTTCGCGGGTAACTTGCTCTAGTACGTCGCATTCATCTTACTCAAATATATATATCCGATGTGATCCCGCGCTTTCAGCCGCTTCCACCGCGCCACGGCCCCCTCGCTCATTCGGCACTTCCGCGACTGCGTGAAAGGCGCGCCGCGCGAGCTGTACGCGAACGTGCTCCTTACGGCCGGGCCCGAGGGCAAGGACTCGCTCATCGTGGTGCAGATGTGCTACATCGGCACCAAGGAGCAGGGCCAGGAGTACCTCCTCGCGCTCTCCTCCTGGGAGGGCGAGCGCTGCCTACTCAACGAGGTGAACGAGAAAAGTTTCCTCCACCAGCAAGACAGGTGCGTTGTCCTGTGTATCCGTTTCTCGCGATAACGCTGACGGACCCCCCAGCATGGCGCAGGTCCTGCGTGGAAAACGTGCGCACCCTCTTATTCTCCCTCGCTCTCCGCCCTCACTTAGACTTTGCGTCCCCCAGCCGGCCGTCAGTGGTTCATCCGCTCCGCATTGATCACCTCCCTCCCGGACGAGATCATCAACGAGACCGTATTGCAGTTCGCCGACACGCCCGTAGGCTGCAGTGCGTATCGCCTCCCTGCCCGCGACGAATTGCTACTCATATATATGTTGTCGCAGCCTGGCTCTTCGAGCTCGCAGGCGGCGCGATCGCCGACTTTGAGAACAACTGCGTGCCCAAGGCGCAGCGCGAGGCGGCGTTCACTATCGCGGCGCTCCACCAGTGGGAGATGTCCATCAACGACAACCGCTGCATCGACTCGGCCGAGGAGGCGAGTAACGTTTCCCGTTTCACCGCACTATGCTGATCCTTTGTGCGTCAGTGGATCGCCGGCTCCCTCAAGTCCGTGCAGAGCGGTGGGCCCTTTCCCAGCGTGAGTTGTCCGCCCCTCTGTGCTTTTAGACTCTGAGGCGCTGTTTTTTGACAGTTCCTCGGCCGCCACGAGCCGGCCGAGCGCACAATCAAGTGCTACGGGAGCAACTGGGAGCGCCTCCGCGAGGTCAAGCAAAAATACGACCCCAAAAACATCTTCCGCAACTCGTTGTGGCCGCTCGACGCCGAGCAGGAGCTGGTCGATCCGCGCAAGCACGAGCCACCCACGCCCAGTCACCTCAAGTTCGGCCACTGATATACGGATTAAATTTCTTGGGCCGCGGACGGCCGGGGCTAAAAACAGTGTTGTGTGTACTACATCTAAAATAAATGTATGGGTGGTGGTGGTATTATGTCATGTCAGGATGGAGGAAAAATCGAGCCCGGTGAAAATGATATATGTTTACAAAATGCTCCACACACAAAAAGCACCAGATGAGATCAATACAAAAAGGAGTCAGTATTACAACAACGATTACGGTTTGGTTTAGCCAGGCAAGCAGGCAGGCATTCGTCAGTCGGCCGCGAGCGGGGCGAGGAAGCTCGCGAGCGCCCAGCCAATCTCGCCCGCGGCGTCGCGGCACAGCAAGAGGCAGTCCTCGCCGTCGTCGACGTACAGCGGGAGGCGCGGGTGCGTGCTCGGGTGCCCCGCCTCGTGCAGCACACCGAGCAGCGCGTGCTCCTCCAGCGCGAAGAAGGGAAAGCCAAAGTACGCCACGGCCGCGGGCGGCGTGCACGGGTGCACCACGCGGCACGAGTACTGCGCGGGCGCCGCCAGCCACGTCGAGCGCCGCGCGCTCAGGCTGAACTCCTCCTCGTTGTTGACGTTGGGCGGCGAGGGCGGGCGCTCGCCCGGGAAGGGGGACGGCGGGAGCGGCGCGGGGCGCGGGTACACGTACGTGTGCGTCTGCGTGTGGTGCGGCGGGTCCTCCATGACCGACCGCCCGCGCGACGGCGGGCGCGACGGCGCGCGGCTCGGGTTCGAGTTGGAGTTGCCCGAGTCGCGGTTCGAGTTGCTCGTGAGGTCGCTCGCGCGCCGCGCGACGCCGCCGCCCCGCCCGTCCAAGTCGTCTATGGACTTTGATTTCGACTTTGACGACTTGCTCTTTGAGCTGGAGCTGGGCTTCTCGCGGTAGCCGTAGCCCGCGCCCTCGAGGAGCGCGATGCGCGAGCTCGCGAGGGAGCTGCGCGGGGAGGGGTCGGCGCTCGTGCCGGCGCTGTGGCGGCCGTTCCCATTCGCATTCTTCTTCTTGTCCTTGTCCTTCTCCTCGCGCTTCCGCGCCTTCTCCTTCTCCTTCGCCTCCTCGCGCTCCAGCCGCCGCTGGCGCTCGCGCTCCTTCTCGCGCGCCTTCTCCTCCTCGCGCGCGGGGTCCTTGATCTTCTTCGGCGGCAGGATCATCCCCCCGTAGTCGCCCCACCCCAGCTCCGCGACAAACTCCCCAAACTCCGCGTTCCCGTCCCTCATCGTCGTCGTCTTGGCCGTCTGCGCCGTCGGCGTCGGACTCTTCCCCCGTACGCTCTTCGCCGGCGTACCGTTCCCGTTGCTCGCCCCGTTCCGCGCAGGGCTCTTCCCCCGCCCGTTCGTGTTCCACCCCATAAACGACCCCCCGCCGCTCGTCGTCTCGCTCCCGCCCCGCGGCCGCCCGGGCATAAGCGCATACGGCCCGCTCACCTGCGGCGGCGAGTGCCCGTACCCGCCGCTGCTGCTCATCGGCGACGCCGGCGGCTGCGCGTGCGCGGGCTGCAGCGCCCCGAGCATCGCCGCCGTCGCCGCGACGTTCACCGGCGCGCGCCGCGGGGACTCGAGCGCCGCGAGCACATTGCTCACCCTTGCCGCGCGCTCGCTGTTCCCGCTGTGCACGCTCGCCGAGCTCGAGCTCTTGCGCTCGTAGTGCGGGGACGGCGGCGAGTTCGGCAGCGGGCTGTCCACCATCCCGCTCCCGACGCTCGTGTTGATGGGGTCCGTGTGCGCGCGCGCAAACGCCTCCGCGGGCGTGAGCTGCACCTGCGAGAGCGACGCGGGCAGCGGGTGGCACACGGCGAGCGTCTGCACGCCGAGGTCGACGTCCGCCCAGCGCGCGCGCCAGACGGCCTCGGTCTCGGCGCCGCCGCCGTTGCGCTCGCCCTCGACGCGCAGCATGTCCCACAGGCCCGCCCACGCGTCGCGCGCGTCGCCGAAGAACGCGGCCTGCACGGCGGCGAGGCGGCGCACGAGCGCGGCGAGCCCGCGGTGCAGCAGCGAGAGGTACGCGGGGAGCTCGGCGGCGAGCTGCACGCGCAGCGCGAGGTAGTGCGCGGAGGCGGAGAGGAGCGCGGGCGGGGGGCGGTTCTTGGCGGAGACGGGCATGGTGAGGAGGTGGTGGTGCAGCGGCGCGTGCTCGGTCATGCTCGCGAGCAGCTGGCGCGGCTGGGCGGCGCTCGCGAGGAGGCGTGCGAGCGGGGCGAGGAGGTCGGAGGCGATTTGGGGGAGCAGCGCGGCGGAGCGCGGGAGAAGGGAGGAGGTAAGGGTCTGGAGGAAGGCGTCGAACGCCTCGGAGCGCACGGTCGCGGTGAGGCCGATTGCGGCGGCAAAGGAGCGGGCCCAGGAGAGGAGTGCGTGGGCTGAGGTGTCGGCAGCGCGGGCCCATTCCTGAGCGGAGCGCGAGAGCTGCTGGGCAAAGACATCTATGCGGGCGAGCTCTGCGGCCATACGGTCGACGCGGGCAGCCTCGGAGTTTACGTCGGCGGGGGCGCGGAAGGACTTTAGGCGGAGGACGGTCGGGGGCTTCTTGGGGGCAGACAGGACCTCTTTGACGACCTCGGCGCGACGGCGGCCCTCGTTGACTGCGCGCGCGACTTCCTCCATCGCGGCGCGCGCCGAGAGAAGGTGGGGCCGGTCCGGGTGGGAGAGCGCAGTCGCATCAATAATCGCGGCCAATAAAAGCGAGTACTTTAGCAGCCTCTGCACGGGCTTGATAAGCAGCGACGAGAGATCCCAGGCATGCGAGAGCGAGGCCGCCGCGTCCCTCGTCTTTACATGATAAGCAGTTAGTTCGGGAGTCGTCGGCAGGGCTGTCAGATGGGCGAGCGCAGACGGATGGCGGGTAATGTACTGCTTGTACGGGGCCTCTAGTTCCGGTGCAAAGCGGAGGAACAGCTCGCCCACGCGGTCGTCCGTCGCGTCCGCAGAGTCGAGCGCGCTGCCCATCGTCTGTTCCAATGCCTCGCAGAAAGCGTCGGACAGCTCCGCGAGGTCTGCGATGTTGCCAAAGATGGTCTTGATGTCTTCAGCGGTCATTGGGCCCAGTGCTGCAGGGAGATTAGAGCAGAACACGCAGGGCAGGAGCAGCGCACGCACCCATAGGGATGTGGACCTCGAGGATGAGGGCGAGATCAGAGGCGTAGGCGCGCTCGCTGGAAAGCAGCTCGTGGAGGGCATGCTGGCGTTTGGAGAGGGCTGGCTCGTTCGCCGGGGGCGGTGGCGGGGGCGGGCGCAATGGGGAGCGAGGCGGCGGCACCGGAGGCGCAGGCTCCATCATGGCGAAGGGTAAGTCGAGCCGAGATCACTGGAACATCACCCACCACACGCCTCCCTGCCCACACCCATTTCAACCGGCATTCAACTTGCATTCAACTCGCATTCAACTAGGATATTAACCAGGCTACATGAATGTGCTCCAGCAATCAACCAGCAAAGCAAATGGCATAATCTGCCACTACATTGCTGCCCACAATTTTATAAAAAGCCGAACTGAGCTACTGACGGAATCATTTTGTGAACTAACTTTGGCTGCGATAAGTAGGGAAACCGCATACGTGGCGAGGGCTATACCCTACAAGTACATACTGGACCAAGTTAGAACCCACCGGGATAGATTCTGGCTCGTGGAATATTCTGGCGTCAGTGCGCGATGCGATCTGCGTTCAAGGCATTTAACCTCACTAAAAATATTAATACGTACCGTCGATACCAATACTACGTACCCTGGATAACTGGAGGAAGCGTGAACCCATCGGAGGAGCACCGGACGGGCAGGACCCTGTGGTGGTGCATTTAATTTAGACCTCGCCGCCCCACATCTCCGCAATGTGGCTCGTGAAATCCATGCGGCGCTTGCGGGCCCGGCCGTAAGCGAGGTCGCCGTCCCAGATGTCAATGAGAACACTGCCAGTGCTGTCAGTCCCGGACATAGGTGGAGAAGAAGTCGATCACGCGCCAGGCACTGGCACTCTGACTAGGCGGTAATAAATACTTACGACTTGCAGAGCTAGAGCATATCCATGTGCAGGGTCGCCGCCGGTGGACATGGCAGGGTAACAGCGTTTGAGATGACCCTGACGCCTGAACACCTCCGTATGTGCCTGAGGATTCAAGTAGAACAACTTCTGGCCACCAGAAAGACCGCCACTTCTACTGCAAATGCAGCCCAAGAAAACCCGAGATCTGTCCATGACCAAGAGCCTGTGCGAGTTACTCAGCGTCGGGGAAGAGTGGGTCACGATGAGAGCGGCAGGGCCAAAAGCAAAAAGCAAAGTTCGAGTTGAGTGACACAGCCACTGCCGAAGCATACAGCCACAACGGCGGAAATTACGCACGTGCCACCCCGACGCCTCCATTTCCTTGTCACTGTCAGTTGCCAGCTAAATAATATCCGGATATTACTGACGCTGTGGGATTATCGCGCAGGAGTCTAACCCCGTAAGGCGGCGAAGCGTAGGGTCCTGCCAGTGGATGTCGGAAAGAAATGAAACTTGCGTAAGTTATGTGGCAACGTCAAGAAGGACCAAGGTTAAACCGTGACGGTCGACGTTCTGAATTTAAGTAAGTAAGGTACATTCTCCCTGTCGTTTCCCTGCACGCACATTTGCAGCGCTTCAACTTTCAGGCTGTTGTTCATTACGTGTTGTTTTTTTCGCAAGTGCCTACAACTTACAAGACAAGAACATTTCCCCGTTTAACGACTCAGGTCCGACGAACGTGCGGTTCAAGATACGCGCACGGTGCTGCTCAAGATTCACAAAAGCCGCGGTCCTCCCTCCGGATCCGTGGGCACGCAATCCAGGATTTTGTCGATGGTTGGAGCGGGGATGTCGGATGGCTTAAGCCTGCTAGATCCGAGTGTTCGGTGTACGGAGCCGAATTCAACCACTTGTAAACAACCATCAACACGACGGTTGAAATCCGCAATTGGCGCCAGCGAGTAAGTACTTAGGAAGAGAAAGGTCGATATTGTATATCGCGCAGAAGCCTTCATGATCGCCAGAATTAGATGCCCTCTCAACGTCTGCTGGCGATATATACTGTACTTGACAAGGTGTGAAAGGAGAAATATAATAAAGACGGCCGGGTCGGCGGGTTGGGGCCGCAAGTACTCGTCCTGCTCGTCATTGGGTTCTTGTACCGATAATTCGTCCGTCGCCCAGTGCCGGTGGGCCGCGCTCTTGTAAGAAACATAGCCGAGTAACTCTGACTCAGAACACGTGCCAACCAACCAACCACACACGCCCCCTGGTCCGTGCGCACCGCCGGGGGTACATAACCAGCCGTCCCTCTTCCCTCTTCCTCACCACTCTGGCCTTTTGGCTTAGATCAAGTGTAGTATCTGTTCTTAATAGTTTAACCACTATTATGGAGGCACCGCCTCCATTCTTGGTTATCTAATTTTTGCCGCCCCTGTCCCCCTGCTCTGCTCGCAACAGAGGGGCGCGATGACCTTGCTGCTGCACTACTGGCAGGCGTCGTCATGGGATCTTCGGTCTTTTTTGCTGCGTCTTGGGGCGCTCCGTTTGGAGTTGGCTTTTAGATTCAGCAAATGGATTGGATTGGCTTTCTATAGTTCAATGTAGTCTTTTTGTATTTATGTATTTATTCATTTCAAATGTCTCTTGTGCTCTACAGCAGTCTGAATCGAATTCCTTAATTACGAAGGTCTCCGCTTTCTCTGCGTTCGAGCGCTGTTGAGGTCAAAACGCCATCTTGAGCTCAAGATCCTGTTTCGTGTAACTTAGACGTGGTTTTTCAATTCTGTTCCACTTCACTTTTTCGAATTCAAAACAATGCGAGCGAGCCGAGGGCAATTTCAGTCTGCAAAATCCCTAGGAACATCCGCACTACTTAATATCAGAAATAATAGCCAAGTCTCCCGCAAGAGCGAGCTCTTTTATATTCTCAGAGTTGGGTGAATACCTCGGCGCGGCATGACAGCCAGCGCGCGACCCGGAACGAGGGGTGGGCGTCAGGACGAGCCATGGGAGAGATTCATTCTAAGAGTACAGATATTAGATTGCGAATAATAATTGTATATGCGGCCATGTCCGATCTTCGAGCGTCTACATTCCATGTCGCGCGCCCGGCGTGCACGTCAAGACTTCGTGTCCCTCCCGCGCGTCATGACGGCTTGTCCTCCGGGGGGTCTATACGCGTCGATTTCTGCGGCGGCACGAGCTGGATGTGCGGCAGCTGCAGCGGCGTGCCCTCGAACTCGGCCCACCCCCCGCGCAGTCCAATCTCCACGACGCGCTCCGTGATGCGACCCAGATTGTCGCTCCTACATCAAATAAAATCAAATCAGCCTTTCGATTTATATAGCACGGATGGGAAGAACAGAATAAAGGAAGACCACGCACCGCTCCTCAACCGCACGCACGCGCTCATCCAGACTCGTCGACAGCGCGCCCACCTGCGCCGTGAGCGCGTCGATCTTCGCCGCGAGGTCCTCCATCCCCTCGTCGACGGCGTCGCGGCGCTTCGCCTGGCTGCGGCTTGAGCGCCACGCCTCGCCCAGGATGAGCGCCGCCGCGACGGAAAAGAGGAAGCCCTCTGCGAGCGCGTTGGCGCCGTTCTCGATTGCCCTAAGGCCATAAAAAATAATTATTAGTATGAGTGTAAGGGTGAGGAAGGAAGGAAAAGGGGAGAGAGGACGCACCGCGTCTCGGACAAAGGGCGGATGTGCTTGGCGGGCTCGCCGAGGATGTTGGTGCGCAGCTTCACCTCGGAGCGGTACGTCAGCTGCGCGAGGTCGACGCACATCCCACGGAAGCGCGCGTGTCTATACGTTCGTTAGCGTCTCGTCGATCCGGAGTAAAGCGCGGGGAGGGTAAAGCGCGACTCGGGGGAGGACGGTAAAGCGCGACTCGCGAGGAGGGAGAAGGGCATGTAATGCGCGAGGAGGAGAAGGCTCACTGCGTCGCCTGGTGCTTGATCTGCGCACTGATGGACTTCGCGACGGTCTCCAAGTTGACGCGGGCGTGAGCGCAGGACGGGGCGCGCGAGGAGCTAGGGACGCACTCGGATGAGGAGGGTGGCTATTTTGGCGCTCGCCATCGGTCGGGGTGGTAGGCCGGGAGGTGGTGTGGCCGGGAGGTGGGTGTGTTGGGGAGGGAGATCGGGAAGGTCAAGAGGAATGAAAGGGGAAAGGATAACTTGAAGCGGATGCGCAAGGCAATAAATCCAGAAACCTTGGAGGACGCGGCGGTAACAATCAACCGCCAAATTGTTAGCCGTTTTCGAGACGCTGAAGGGATGTTAGCCGCCTGCAAGTTGTCAGCGGGGATTCCAAGTTATGAATTAACAATTCAAATCCAGCTGTAATCTGTCAAAGAAAATTGGGTGAAATATTTTTTTCACACCCAGCAGTACAGGGAGGTTTCATGTTCAATCTTCTAGTCCGGGACGCAATTCTGTCAAAGTTGGTCTCGTAAGAGGTGATCAGAAAACAATCAAACCCGTCAAGCATTCTGGGTACAGGGTACACGTCAGCGAAAGCGAAAATCGAATGTTCGGTTCGCAGGGCCGAGTTCAACCTCCTGTAAACAAACATCAACAAGACGGTTGAAATTCGTAATTGGTACTTTCCGAGTAAAGTAGCACACAGGTGGGTGTATATTCATGGCTAGGCTTATATTACACAAAATCTGTTGCTACGTGCTCAATGTGTGAAAGGAGAAATTTTGTAGCCGACCAAGGACGGGTCAGACTCGGAGACAGGCCGGAAGTGCTTGTCCAGCTCGGTGTAAATGGGACTCCTCCACTGGTAATCCACCGCATCCCATCTGCAGCTGACTGACTCGTGGCCTGCAAAACTGAGCTGAGGAGAAGCAGAATTGATATTCTGTAAGGCTTTCGTCGCCTCTGTTCGAAGTTTTTGCAATATGAACGGCGTCTGTTCATTGAGGGTCATTGGAATCACGGCCAACGAACCTGAATCGTCTGTGCCTGTTGGCTCCCTGTGTGTATTATTTCCAACTGCGAGAATCATTCACTTAAATTCGATGTAAAAACTGTGAGCGAAGGCGCGCACTGTATCCACCGGTTTCAAGGCCGATAGTGAGGACTTCTTCTCTTAATATTGCTGAGCGTCTTCGGATACCAGGTATGGTCGTCTGGCCGATAATTTAGTTCCTTGTAAATTCGTCAAGAGAAAACCCCTTGCATCGAACGACAGTATAACTCCCCGCATCTTGGACTTCAAATTAAGGTCTGGAAACCACAGATATATTTGGTTCCGGTTGATGTATGATACTCGAGGTGGGTGCACTGGTTCGTTCTAGAGCGTATTAAAAATGAGTGCCAGTATAGTGCTGGCCAGTCGTTCCTCGCCTTTTGATTCAGAGAGAAGAAATTGATCCTCAAGGCAAACAAATCCGGTACCCAGAGAAGATTGGTCTCGGATAATCTCGTCTCTCGGCTTGTACGAGTATTTGTATGATCCAAAGGATATTCCATCACGGTCAGCCCAGCTTTCTCATAGTCTAGAATTCATATCGCACAACAGAATGGGCTACATGCAACCGTTAATGTATGTCACTCAGGTACAGCAACAATGGTACCTCACTAGCAGCTGTTTCTATTGCGTTAGTGGTTGAGTGGTGTAAAGGTTTTAGACCTTTAACTTAGACAGATCTCGCCAATCGAACTTGCACAACCTTTTATTTAGGATGTAGTCGATAGCGTAGTGTAAAAGTAAAAAGTAAAGACTAGTCAACAAGTATTCCAGTATTTATACAGTAAACGTCCTTTGGATCCTAATAGTACATCGCACAGGTAATATTAGGGTAAGCGTCCGAATGCGGTCAAGCCCCTATCCAGAGCCTCACACTCTCCCCTGTTAGACTGAGCCGCAGTCTACAACCTCAAGCACGGGACAGGAGCGCGCGGCGCGATCAAGACAGCCAGTCGGAGTTGATCAAGAGAATTGATGAATAGGAAAATGTTAGTGATCAAGAAGATGGATCGACGCCAAGTGCGTAAGTTGTGTGCCAACCAAGCTACGCCGACATGTGTCCGGGTGTGTATTGGGACATGTCCCCGCCCAACGCTACATTGAGGTCAGAAACATCGAATGCGGCCTCAGGTGTGGCGTTCGTCATGGTAGCGTCCTGGCTATAATAGGGTTGTGATCCGGACGTGTCCGCTGCGCTAATAGACGCGGGGCGGTTGGACGATTGAGTGGGGACGTAGTAGGGCGCGTGCATGCTGGCATGGAGTCCTTGTGGAGCTCCGGATGGGTACGCAGGGAAGTTCCAGGACGTAGGTGTCGAGTTGGGAGGAATCGTGGTGAATACCGCTTGTTGGGGAATGGCTGGGTTCGCATGGAAGAATGACTGTGGATGAACCTGGTGCGAATAAACCAGCTGGGCCTGCGATGGGTGATTCGGCATGACGGCAAACGCGGATGATGGTGGGGCGGATGGTACTGCATTTACGCTTATCTGGTGTGACGAATTGCCCGGAGCGCCGTTGGCCTGTGGTCACGGGGCCTGTGGGTAGGCATTGTGTCCGCGTCCTTGACGTGGTTCGGCGCCCCGACTAAGGCCTCGTGGATTCCCATTTCCCTGTTGATGCAAATGGGGCATAGGCGGTTGGTCCATATGAAGTCGCCCGGTCCCGTTGCATGCGTTGTGCTCTTGACGCGGGATACAACTAACAAGCATGCCCAAATCCTGTACTTTGTTGTTGTCCTTCAATTTCCAGGGTAACAGTCCTGGGCGGGGAAACAAATCGGGGTGTCGAGTGGTGAACCTGGGAGGTGTAGTGCCTTCTTCGCTTGCAGCGAGCAGGGTGTCTACCTCGTCGATGGGCCATCCTGCCTGGGGCTGTTCTTTAAGCCCCACCAGGTATTCGTGACAGAAATACCAAAAGTCATCGGCCATTTCGATGGTGAACCTCATTTTTGCTAAACAGCGTACCACGATATTGTCCGTTAATTCATCGGTTTGGTCGCCTGGCCAGTTTTCGAGTTTCACTGCCGGCGCCACTGTAATCTTGTCGGTCTCAAGGTCCCGGCGATATGCGTTGGGAACGGCAAGCATGGTCATCACAGCGCGTGCGATCGCGTCGTACTTTTTCCGTGACCCGCGGTCCCCAGTCTCGTTCCGTTTCCTGTCGAACGCAATTCTTTCCCACAACAGGGCTCCCCGAACTGCACGTAGACTGAGCGTACCATACGCGTCTTGCGCACGGACACCAGGAGGTGGGCACTCGTGGTATTGAAACCATGCAGCGGCGAGTGAAGGTAGATCGCCGTATACCGGGCGCATCATGCTACTCCAAAACGCATGTACTTCAGCCACGCGCTTTTTGTCGATGGAATGCGGTCGCACTTTGTTCCAGTACCAGGTAGGCACTCGGAAGTTTGCGATCACATTGCGCTCGTAGGTGTTGCGGTTCGGCATGTCCACCGCGGCCGCCGCGAAGTAAGTGACCAGAAGGGCGTGGAGGATGGCCCACTGTTCGTTCTGCAGTACGAATTTGAACGCCTTTTCCCAGTCAGGCGATGAGCTCGGTATTCCGCGCGCCTCTACCTTCCATGGTAGTGGCGACGGTATCAATACTCCTGGTTTAGTAAACATGGCGCGAATATAGGTAGGCGCGGATTTGGAGGCTTCCGCAGCCGTTATCCTCGTCAAGTTTACTGCCGGCATGGCTACGTCCTCATTCACTGAAGACAGAGTCGCCGGGGATCCCTGAGGCGTGCTCCTCTTGCGCGGGCACTCGTCTACTCAATCTAACCTCTCCTCGAGATCCTGGACACGGTCGCATGCTTTGGTATACTTCCGTTCCAGCTCGTCCAGGTCTTCTTTCACGATAGTGTACTTGTCGTATAGCACCTTGTATTCTGCATCCCTTGCACGAAGGAGCGCTTCAGCGGTCTCTTTCATCTTGGTCGCGTACTTCGATTCTGCAATAGCATCGACAATTTGGCTGTCTTTGCCATTTGCACGCTCCTCAGCAGCTGCTAGGCCTTTGCTGGTAGCCTTGAGTTCACCTTCAAGCCGGCCTATACGGTGGCGCAGCCTGGCTTTCTCGTTAGACTCTCCCCCACGGTTCCCTGCAGGATCCATTGTAGCCGAGGTGGCGTCCGACGTTGGAGCTGCTGCTCCTCCGTCGACGTCCATAGCTTCGCCCACTGCACTTTCGTGTGCCGAGGGCGTGCTCTTCTTTCCGCCGATGTTCGGCTTGCCTTCATTGCGAGTGTTGAGCTCCTTGGGAGCCATAGGGAAACAGTGGAGACGGAGACGATTGTGGTCAGGTTAAAAGCAAGAGAAATGAATTAGGTCAGCTCCCAATAAATTTTCACATCTTCTGTTCCCACAGCGAGGTAGATCTCGTTTTTGGGAGATCCGCCTTGCGGCATCCTATATATAATTAGGCTCCGCGGCATCAAGATCCCCGCGGGCACCGCCACTGATCCTCCTGTTCTATGCATTCCACAACCGCAATTCACTCCCCGGAAAGCTATTACTGCTCCCCCGCGGGTTTCTTTGGCAATTTCTGCCATTTGTCAACACCATGGAGGGCCAAATAATCATCCATAGCACTCAATAGTTTAACCGACTGGAACGACTCCCAAGTGGTGTCCCCCAGGTTCCATCGCACATTAAATTCCACCTTAGTGCCTGTCCATCGGTGGGCAATTATAGCATCCACCTGCCATTCATCCTCCACAGGGGCCCCAAAGTCATAAGGTCCCCCCTGATCCCTCGCGGGGAACAGTTCATCATTATTTTCCACGTACGGCCGCAGTAAACTAACGTAAAAGCGGTTGTGTACACGTCTGGATGCTAATACCTCCGGTAGTTCCAGTTCATAGTTGGAGGACTCAGGGAACACTTTCTGTACCCTATATGGTCCCACAAATCGCGGCAATAATTTCTTTGCACGTCCTTTCGGGAGTGCCAAGTTCTTTGTGGACAAGTATACTTGAGTGCCCACAGCGATTACAGGGTCAGCGCGACGGTGTTTATTTGCTTGTTCAGTTGAAAACACCCTGGCCTCTATGATGGA
This sequence comes from Mycena epipterygia, assembly GCA_029281465.1. Lineage (NCBI taxonomy): Eukaryota > Fungi > Basidiomycota > Agaricomycetes > Agaricales > Mycenaceae > Mycena > Mycena epipterygia. The sequence goes on from JARJCQ010000019.1 coordinate 1,232,684, forward strand.
GTCATGCGCTTCCGCTAGATTCAACAACGCATTCTCTGCAAAAGCGCGTATACCAGCTGGTACCCGCGTGACTTCCGCAATTTCTCGGATCATCGAGGGCATATATCCCCCCGTCAATTCGAATGGTGTGTACCCCGTCGAAGCACTAATGCTAGCATTAATGGCAAATTCTACGAGTGGTAATTTTTCAACCCAATCCTTCTGATCGGGGCTAATGAATGATCTCAATATTTGTCCAATAGATCTGTTGACCCGTTCTGTAGCTCCATCCGTTTGAGGGTGGAACGCAGTTGACATGAGCAATTTCGTGCCCAGTAATCTATGAACCTCCCTCCACCACGCCGATGTAAACTTAGAGTCTCTATCGGACACGAGGGTACGAGGTAGGCCATGCAGCCTTACAATCTCACGCACATATATATGCGAAAGCTTGGTAGCTTTAGTAGTGGTGTTCACCGGTATTAAGTGGACTGTTGACGTAAGTCGACACAAAATTACCCACAAGTAGTCGTACCCTTGTGATTTTGGGAACGGCCCAACAAAATCCATTGAGATTGAATCCCAAGGCTTCTCGGGGATGGGTAATGAATGCAGTTTTCCTGCAGGCATTTGAGTGCTCGGCTTATTCGCCAAGCATACTCTGCAACTATTGCAAAATGAGTGCACTTGAGCAGACATTTGCGGCCACCAATACCAACGACGGAGGTAATCCCCCGTGCGCTGAGGCCCAAAATGCCCCAGACTCTGGTGAGCCTGCTCCACCAATAATCCGCGCAACGATTGCTCCCCCAGCTTTCCCGCGGGGACGCAGATGACTTCTTCTCGCCCGCGATTCTTCATATATATAATACTATTGCGAATAGTAAAAGCTTTGAAGTCGCTGGGTCACGCCAACACTTTCTTAAAGAAGGTATCGGTGGCATAACCAGTTCGTATAACCTCAAGGGCATCCTCTTTCAGTGCAGGTGCTAGATTTATAGCCTCGCTACGGGCCTTTGAGTGATGAATGGTAGGGTCATCGCACCCTAATGGATACACTGGCTCACTCGCGGATTCTGGTTCCGCGGCGTGTTCCAGCTCCTCGACTTTGCGATCACGTGGTTCCACTTTATTCTGAAGTCGCGCACTATGTCGCGGTAACTTCTCATCCATGCCGCGCAAATATTCAATTTCCCATTTCCGGTCAAATCCAATATCATGCATCTCCGGATCTAATCGTAAATCCGCATTAACATATTCATGATTTTCATGGGTCTCATCCCAGGTATCATTTTCGTAGTATCGCGACAAACAATCTGCGACTTTATTCAATTCACCCTTGATGTATTGTATGTCAAAGTTGAATCGCGCCATATACTCCATCCAGCGTGTTTGCCGGTGAGAAAGATGTTTCTGTGACTGAAAGAATTCAAGTGCTTTGTGGTCAGTGACCACATGCACTCAATATCCCAACAATTTATCCTCCCACTTGAGTAACGCCTCAAGTATTGCGAGCGTTTCATGCTCGAACACTCGATAATGGTGCTGCGCATTGGTGAATTTTTTCGACATGAATCCGGCAGGTCTACATGTCTGCCACGTTGGGCCCTGCCCATACATAGCTCCCATGCCGGACACTGATGCGTCGCATATCACCCATATATCCTCATCTCCGGATGGATCAATTGGGCGTAAAATGGCTGTTTTACAGCACATCAATTTAATATTCTCGAAACATGCCTGGTGTAAGGGTTGCCAAGCAAATGATGCTCCGTTACGCGTAATGGCAGCTAATGGTCCCGTATAGGCGGTGACATCAGGCAAAAACTGGGCAAGGTACTGTACTAACCCCAGAAATCGCTGCACATCGTGATACGTTCGTGGCTCCCGCCACTCCCGAATACGCTGCATTTTATCTGTGTCAGCATGTAGACCTTTGTCGTCTATAACATGCCCTAAACAATCCATACGCTTAGAGTACAGATCACATTTTTCCTTTTTCAGGTAAAACTCATTGGCTCGCAAGGTATCGAATACCTTACCGAGATGCACTTCATGCTCCTCAATGGTGCGCAAATAAATAAAAATGTCATCCAGATAAACATGGACAAATCGTCTGATGAATTGCTGGAATACCATAGTCATTATTCGTTGAAACGTGGCTGGGGTGTTGCAGTCCCCAATCTGCATCGTATGACTGACATAAGTCCCATATATTGTGGCAAATGCAGTTTTCCACACGTCCTCCATTACGACGCGTATTTGCTCATACGCGTCGGACATATCTATTTTTGAGCGTATTTTGGCTCGTGCGCAGTCCATGCGAATGGTGTCCTGATCCGGGAACGGCGTAACATCCTTTTTGGTGTTCGCATTCCGCTTTCTACCATCTAGTGCAGTCCGTAATAATCCTGTCTTTTTAGGGATGCACAGCATGGGGGCGGCTTGATTTGTCTGAACCGCTTCCCACCATCCAGCCCGAGTGTATCGGCTTATCTTTTCAAGAAGCTGACTTTTCATGGCATCGGGACATCGGGGAAGATGGTAGTTATACACCAGGTTCTCATCAATCAATGGTATCCGATGGTTGACAGCACGTAACGGCGGCATCTTTTCTGGAACTCCTGACATAATGTCTATACTGAGTTCCATCCACCGATCTCATAACCGAGGTATATCCTCCTCGGTGTACGTTATCTTGCCATCTTTAATATCCCGCTCATGCATTTCCATGGCGGCATAGAATACTTCCGTTAGATGTTGGCGAGCTTCGTTCGTCAATTGTAACGGTACCGACTCCAGAACCACCTTTTTGCGGGGGTTTTGCTGTGGCTTCGCTGCCACTCTTTCCTTGTTAGAGGTGGCGGTATGCTTGTCTGGGTAAAAGGCTCGAGAGAATTCCTGAACCATTTCCGGGAAAATTTGTCCGCCTTGATCTGTAATTTCTCCTTCAGGGATAAATAGATCTTCCACTTCAACGGGCAACGATGCCCGCATTAAATCGGCAATAGTTTCCTCATCGGGGACTTCAACCCCAGTGACTTGTCCTTTTTTGGATGAAATCACTCGAGACCGCGCTGGTTCTGCCCGTGCCGACGGTCCCTTCGTCGGTGGAGGGGCAGGATTATTAAATCCTGCCTCTAGCCGTCACTCATCCCGGTCCATACAGCGGACAGCATTGCGCCGCTCGACTTCGCTGACCTCCTGCTTTTCTGTAAGCATAGTGGCTGGTACGCCGCTGACACGGATTGTATCATACTCAAAGTCTAATGAGATTTTATGTTTTCTTATAAACTTTGTGCCAATGATCATATCGAAACGGTCAAGATTTACAATATCCATATATTCATCGGAATGAATATCATCGTAATCGACGCGTGCCATCATCCCATGATTTATTTTTGAACGACTGCCCGCCGTGCCTAATTGAAGTACAATTTCCGACTCAATTGGGAAAACTTCAATGCCAGCCACGCGTGCAAAATCGGGACTGCACGCTTCTGTTGTGCATCCAGAATTGAATAGAGTAAAGGCCTCCTTGCCATTAATCTTCACGTATGCTGTTAATACAAAATTATCTTTCTTTGTACGTGGTGGACGTGGCCGGACCACTTTCGATCGCTTTAGATATACGGCACGCTTAGGTGCGCGCTTTAATCCAACCGCTTTGACGGTTGACTCTGCATCCCATCCAGCAGCGAAGTACTCCAGCATTTCTTCTGCAGATGATCCCGTTATCGCCAAATACATAGCCATTTCTTTGGCTAATTTATCGATATCTCGTGGGTCAATGAACTTCTGGTCAGGAAGATCATCGCTCATCCCAAACATTCCTCGTTCTTCTGCAGGTAGTTCCCAGAACGAGGGCTTCACTAATCGGTATGGCTCTTCCAGAGCAGTAACATATGATTCTGCACTTGAGTCGGCCGTTACAAACAATTCCCCATCCGAATAAGAGTATTCTGAACCGAACTCGTTAGAATAATCCGACCCGCACTTGGAACCATCTTCGCTCGGAGGTACCGATTGTAGTGGGGGAATATATTCTTCTTCCATCTCGTATCTCATATGTGCGCATCTTTCCTGATTGTCGCCATATGAATACTCGGTACCCACTTCTTCTTCAGTGAAATCAGAGTCATAATCCTCCCCTTCTAACGGGGGATCTGTTTCTCCTGCATCTTGTTCCACCGCCTGCCGCAGATGCTCGCTGGGGGCGCGTGCATCTGCCCAGCTATTCTGCTCCATTTCCGCCTGCATCACTTCTCGTACGGCACGCATAGCCGCAGGTGTACTCTCGGGTAATGGGCAATCATTTTTATAATGCGGTCCACCACAGTTAAAACAAGATATCCCAGGCCGTACTGCCTGTTTTGCCGCGGGTGGGCCCCTAAACCCTCCCCCATCACGACCTCCATTTTTTACAGGTCGTGACGTATTCTTCGGGATAATTCTCGCTCCTTCAGGGCGATAGTCCCGCTTACGCGGCTCATTTTCAATAGGTTCCCGACACGTCCAATGGGCTGCCCGCCCACCAGTATCTTGTTGCGCGCTCGCTAGTCGCGGCGCGTTAGCCTCGTGATTATCGCGATCACGTGTGCCGTTTCCACCTGGACGGTTACTCCGGTCACGTCGTTGAGCGGCAAATCGTTGGGTCAGATTTTGTTGCCACTCCCAATTCTGTGCCACAACTAAAATCTGCCGTATCGTGCTATATTCTGCCGACACGTTCAGCCTCACTAACTCGTTCACCATTGCTGATGGCATCCTGGACATCATTTGTGTCCGGAACGTGTATGAGTCGGGGTGTTTTATCATGCGGCGTGCTGCCATCATCATAGCGTGGTACATCCCCATTATCCCCATATCACTGGAGTACGAGACCAACCAAAATGTGTCGGTAGCTTTCTGCACACACGATGTATCAATGAACCTATCAAACAGTCCTAAAATAAGCTGTTTATAGCTCCATTTCTTCTTCAGGCGGTAAAGTCCAACGACCTGGTTCTCATACCAGTCCTTAGCTCCCCCTCCTAAGAAAAATCTGTGTGCAACTACACGCTTGTGATTATTCTTTTTACCTCCCAGCCCCAGTAGCTCGAACCACCGGCACATGGAGATGACGTGCTCATCAAATTTATTGATATCTGGTGACCCGCTATAACTGCTAGGTACCGGTATCTTCAGGTTTCTATGCTCGTCAAACACAGACGATGCCGGGGCTTCCCGTCCCAGTGTATCCCTCAGGTAATTTTTATAGTGGTGATGCAAACTCTCCTTCCACTTATTAATGTTTTTCTTGGACACCTGAGCTGACGCATGGGCGTCCGGCTCGACACTTTCCAAACGATTACCCCGACGGCCATGCGAGTGGTGCTTGCGCCGTGCATTACACTTTCGCCGGCGTTGATACGAACTCTCAGTTTCGTCTACATATCGCCGTGGGGTATGCGAAGGCCCTTTTCCCTGGGACGAATCTGCGCTACTTGAATCGGAGTCGTCTCCAGATGAGTTAGGCACGTTAGGAGGTCCTCCCCCATTCACGCCTGAGGTCGAAACACATCTTATACCACACGATTTCGACTTGCGTTTCTTTTTCTGGGACTTAGACTTATGCACGTCCTCGAATGTGCTGTCCGACTCGCTAGTACTGGAGTTTTTCACTTCCTCACGGTAATTGCGATCCGTCCCTGCCTCTGAGTCAGACAAATTGTCGTCCTCGCCAGAAGACGATCCCTCACTGCCCGGGTCTCCTGCCGGCGCTACTGGCAGAGCAGTGCCAGGTCGTGAATAATATCCGCTTCGGTCATCCTTTTTTGGAGGAACCGGTGGTTCGTTCGCTTTGCGCTCCGGTATGGGCGAATTACCGTTTTTACGGTTAGACAACTCTGCGGCAGCATCGGCGAAACCTTTACCGGTTAGATCGCCTGGGTATTGTACTCCATTATTACCGACATCCACCGGTTGACCACAAGTGGACGCAGGCTGATTCCCGTGTGAATCTTTCATGTCTGCGGCTCCCGGGGAACGTTTCACCCGTCCACCCCGGGTACCCACAGAACTTCCTCGACTCGGCGCGGGACCTACTTCAAACGGGTTTCCATCTTTGTCCCAGCTGATTCCCTGGTCCAAAGTGGCTGACTTTCCCGCTTTCATTAAATCTTGAAGCCGCATCCGTTGCAAAATTACTCTGTCACGAAAGGTATGTGTAATCCTCGTCGTGCCAGGGACCACTGGAGCAGCGTTATTAGCTGCTTCCTCGTGCACTGAGCTAGCCACACTGATTCTTGAGGGAGTTCTCCCCCAGTTGTAGCAGCACGCCGTTGTGCTTGAGCAGCCGCTACGGCCGAGGCAGCTTCTCGTTCCCTCAATTGCTCTGCGGCGAGTGCTTGCTTTGTGCGCTCGCTCGACTCTCTTTGCAGCCGAGCCGCATCCTCTAGCTTACGCGCGTGTGGTTCCTGGTCAGCAGCAGCTTTCGCCGATCTCTGGACGGATAGGGCAAGCTCGCGCAACTGCTGCTCCTCTTGTGCCAATTTCTTGGCTAACAGATGATCGTGCTCGGCCTCAATTTCCTGGGCCAATAGATCTGCAGCAAATAGATGATCGTCTTGGACTCGTAGTTCTCTCATGCGCCTTTCCTGCGCCAAGTATGATTCACGACGCTGCCGGTACAGCTCTGGATTCGCGAACATTTCGCGTTCACGACTAATTGCGTCTTCTGCAGCCTTTTGAGTGGATTCATCCCATCCGTTAGGCCGCCGATCGTCATCATCTACTTCCTCACGTTCAGGTGAGAACGTAGTGGTCGACCCCGCTTTTTCACTGCGTCGGTCGCCATGTCGGGATGTGCTGTGCTCGGATGCACGTGCCTTTCCCCTTCTCCGCGCTCTCTTGTCTTCAGCGGGAATACTCTCGTCATCGCCATACGCATTTAAAATTGATGACGCGTGATAAGGCGATAGTATTGGTGCCACTGTTCCATTAGAGGCCTCTGCCGAGCTAGCCAGTAGTGGCACCCGGTGGGGAACGGTGTTAATAGATTTGGTCGGACTTTCCAATATTGTGCTTAATCTCGCAGTATTGGCCTTGTGCGCTGTATCCTCCTCGTCCTCGACCTCCTCAATGGTCGGTCTAGGACTTTTCTTCCTCATCGGAAGTGTATCCTCTCCGCCTGAGTCATTTCGTGGCTCGGACGCGGGTGTTTTCGGTTCCATTCTACTCGGTTCTCTAGGCCCGAGCTCATGGTGTTGGTTGCCCAATGCATGGTGGAAGGCCAATTCTTCCGTAGTGGGCATTAACGACGAGTCCACAGCTGACAGAGAAGATGATCCGAAAGTTAGATCGGGAATCACCGTCCGTGGAGGTTCTCTGTTGATGTCTCCAGCCAGTGGGCGATGATCATCTGTCGATCTCACGATCGTGGGGTCGACTATCAGTGGCGGTGGCGGATTATCATCTGCCACCACGCCGCTAATGCTGTGAGGGCTGCTCGCTTCCAGGCGAGCGGCTTCCTGTTCTCTTCGCTTCTTAGCCTGACATTTTTCGCGTCGAATGCTGCTCGCCGAGCGTGTCTGGATGACCATGCTTTACGACAATAGAAGGAAGTGGGGTAATAACACAAATGTAACTGAATCGCGCGGTACCGACAATGAACTACTACTGCCACGGAGTGGCGGCGGTTCTTCGACGTCGACGTTGATCGCGCAATTGACGCTCTCGACTTGAATCCCTACTTATGAAGTAGAGTTCAAAAAAGTGTAAAGGTTTTAGACCTTTAACTTAGACAGATCTCGCCAATTGAACTTGCACAACCTTTTATTTAGGATGTAGTCGATAGCGTAGTGTAAAAGTAAAAGTAAAGACTAGTCAACAAGTATTCCAGTATTTATACAGTAAACGTCCTTTGGATCCTAATAGTACATCGCACAGGTAATATTAGGGTAAGCGTCTGAATGCGGTCAAGCCCCTATCCAGAGCCTCACAAGTGGCCATCTACATCCGCGATAGCAGCGGTTGACCCCGGATGGATCCCACATAATCCAGCGATGGCTATAATGTTGTTCTGGACATTGTTTGCGCTGATATGAGTATATGTTAGGAATGGTGGACAAAAGCTGCAGTTTAAACTGAAAGAATGCAAGATTAAATCGAAATTGAGGTTCAAATAAACCACGTACTTTGGATCCCTCGTGATGGCTGATGGTCTATGTGCCTCGAATCCAAGGACAGCGTAGGAGCGATCGAAAAGACCTGTCGGCCTGGACACTGAATGTTGAGCTTTGTATAGACTTGGGCCTGGGTTCTGTGTTCCTGCTTGACCCTTTCTACGGTGGGATCGACTGGCGCGTGTTCGTCTGCATAAGTTATAAACTGCTCCAATCATCAACTGAAGGGTTGTAGTTAAATGGGTGAAACTACCTGGGCTTTACTGCCAATCTTTAAAAGACCCTGTTGGCTTGAACCCCGTTCAGGTTGATTTTGTCGTGTGCAAAGGACTGCACCAGTCTTCCCCGTCGGTTCGATGACGGTCCCATTCCCCCCGTCGCCTAGATCCCCACTGCCATCGCCGTTGAGTCTTTTCTCGCACACGATACCATTGTCTGTGTTCTCTTCGGAGACGACCGTATCTGTCCCTTCGCTGCTACATTCGAATCACATTCTCTGAGGGGGGATTGTTTTCGTCATCTTCTGGTCCGCTATCTGAGACACCTCGAATCAGAGCTCTGGTGGCATCCTCGCCCACGATGTTCACATTTTGGTCCATGCCATCCGTGGTAAGTTGGGCTGTCATGAGGACAACAGGATCAAACTCCAAAACTTGCGCGGGTAATTGGTTTTTCGCCGGTCCATTGGAGTCGAGGTCATTGACAAGAACGAAGGATTTCAACTTGAAGAAACCAAATTCCAGATGATTTGTTGAAGAGAACTTCCAAACACACCTGCTCATCGGGTCATCTCTAGACAGTCGAGTGATTACCACTTATTCGCTAATTTTGGGCTAATCTGGCAAACTTTGGGTCGTTGTTGCGGGGGCCAAATATGGTGAGCGCAGGCTGTCCGGGGAATAACATCATTGCCAATGGCCCACTAAATACTTCACTGTGACGTATAGCCTTCACGATTCGGTGGTCGTAGTTCTTCTCGAGCCAGGCTAAAAATGTCGTAGGTTGGTGGATGGACAAAATATTTCCGCCATGTGAGTGAAAATTGAAAGACAAGTGCAGTCCAACTCACGTCCTAGGGCTTTGTCCTTCTACCTCTCCGTTGATGTCCTCTGGCCAGTATATCATTGATGACGCCACGCTTACAGCGTCATAGAGCAGGGGGGGCCGATTTCACGACAACACCGTGATGATTGTTATGAGTTGGAGGCGGATTGATCATCCCATGATCATTTCGGTTCCCATTCAACTTTTGCAGCCTCGCCAGTTTCAAGTTGCTTACGACCAGATGATGTTCTGCCACATTTGCAGCTTCCATATTGGTCGTAGTCTGACGCTTCGCCAGTCGGATATTCGGTTGAATTGAAGGTGTATACAGGGGTACAGACCAGGCGGGGGCCACTTGAGTACTGGAGGCGATGGCGGGAATAAATGCCTCCAAATCATTAATAGCATTTTATACTCGAAGCTGCAATTGTTTAAGTACAATAAATTTGATGCCTACAAGAGGAACAATATGAATTGGAAAGAACAAGAGCCTAGGGCTAATTGCCTTTCGGCATGAAGTCAGCAAAATCCCTGGCAACGTGCTATTCTTGCTTTACTTGGAGCAATGTTCAAATAATTTTCTTCTGATACCAGTCTAACGAATTGAATTTTAGGATCTACATTTTCAGGAATGGTATTCGGCAGCTTCTTGAACAATCACCGAGTCACTCGTTGAAAGTTGGTGGAAAGTCGAAAATAATTATCAAGAATTGCCAGTTGGTGTAGCCCGTTAGCTTGGTGGGGCTTTCAAGAAACCAGGAAAATCAGAAAAACTCCAATTGTGCAAGGAGGCATTGGCACAAGCAAACGAGGCTATGTAGAACCCGCCGTTTGGTCAAGTTCAACCACTCGTAAACAATGATCAACAAAGCAGTTGAAATCCGTAATTGGCACTTTCCGAGTAAAGTAGCACACAGCTGGGTATACATTCAAGGCCAGGCTTATATTACAAGTTCAACGCCTGCAGCCATGTACTTAATTGGTGAAAGGAGAAATCTTGTAGGCAACCAACGATGGGTCGGCGGGCTGAGAGAGACCCCGGCAGTGCTTGTCCAGCTCGGGGTAGATGGGACTCCTCCACTGGCAATTCGTCACATCCCATCCGCGGCTGATGCACTCGGCGGCTGCCAAAGTGACCTGAGGAGGAGGAGGCTTGATCTTTCGAAAGATTCTCCTAGCCCATGTTCGAACTTTTTGCAGTGTGGACGGCCTCTTATTCCGCTCGAGTTCGGGCGTGTGTTTTTTGAGGGGAATTGGAACCACGGCCAACGAGAATGCATGGTTTTTTGCCTCTCCTCCACTGCGTGTCTTACTCTCAACTGCAAGGATCATCAGGTTGAATTTCGTCTAGGAATGTTGAGTGAAGAGCTTACTGCATCCACCGGTTTCAAGGTTGATCGTGAGGTCTTCTTCTATGAATATTTCGGAAGGTCTTCAGATATCAGACACAGAGTTCTGGCGGTGAAGTTCATTCCGTATACATTTATTAGGAGACAAGCACTCACATCGAATAAGAGCATATCTCCCCGATACATAGACTTTAAATTGGGGTCCCGGAACCATAGATGTATTTGGTTCCGGTTGATGGATGACACTTGAGGTGGGGACATAGTTTCGTCCTGTGACCATGAGTGCCGGTATAGTGCTGGCCAGTCGTGGCTCACCTGTTCATTCCGAGAGGGAAAATTGATCCCAAAGGCAAATCCGACACTCAGAAAGTGTCCGGTATCAGACTCGTGTCTCGGCTTATACGAGTATTTGCATGATTCAAAGGATGTTCCATCGCGGTCGGACCAACTTTCTCCTGGTTTAGAACTCACATCGCACAGCGGCATGGGCTACATCCAACCGTTAACGTATGTCACTCAGGTACAGCAAGAACGGTACCTCGCTGTCAGCCGCTTCTACTGTGTTGATGGTCGACTTGCCACGTCCATACGCGACAGTGGCGGTTGGTGCCGGATGGCTCCCAGATAAGCCAAGGGTGGCAGTAATGCTGTTCTGAACATTTTTTGCAGTGGTATATTTATATGTTTGTGATGGTGGACAAAAGCCGCAGTCCAACCTGAAAGAATACAGATTACATTAAAATTGAAGGCCAAACCACAAAACCACATACTTTTGATGCTTCGAGATGGCTGATGGGCGATGGGCTTGCAATCCAATGACAGCATAAGAGCGATCAAGAAGAATCGGTCGATCAGGAAACCCGATTGTAAGCCTTGTGTGGATTTGGGCCTGAGTCCTACGTTCGTGTTTGATGCGTACTACGTTGGGATCGACTGGCTGATGTCCGTCTGCATAAGTTATAAACTACTCCAATAATCAGCTGAAGGGATGTATCGAATGAGGGATAGTATACCTGGGTTTCACTGCAAATCTTTAAAAAGACCGGGCAATCAATGTTAGCTTGAACACCGTGCACGTTGATTTTTGTCGTGTGCCAAGGACTGTTCCAGTCTTCCCACTTGTTGTCTGCTTCGGTGACTGGACCATTCCCGTCGTCACCTGGATCACCATCGCCATCACCGTTGAGTTTTTCCGCGTTCTCGAAGTCCCTGGTAGTGGCCTCATTGGAGATGGCCATGTCCGTCCCTTCGCTACTAGCATTCGAATGACCAACACCTTTGGGGGTATTGTTTCCGCCGTCATTTTGTGGTCCACCATGATGAGAAGCACCCTGAATCGATATGCTAGCCTGGCCTTGTTCCGAGCCTTCCCGGCCCATCCCATCCAGGCAACCATTGGAGATCAAATCGGCCCCGCTGCCGTTACGACCGTCTCCCGTATTCTCTGCCACGATATTTATGTTGTGGTTGACTTCATCCGAGTCTGTGGCTGCTTGGCCTGCCATCATGACAACAACAGGATCGAGCGCGAATACTTTCGCGGGCAACTGGTTTTTCGATGTTTCATTAAAGCCGAAGTCATTGACAGGAATGAGGGATTTCAATCTTGGGAAACTTTCAGAGTATTTTGTCAAGGAAAACTTCAAAACGCACCTTATCATCGGGTCATCTCCAGAAAGTCGCGTAATTACCGGGGACCCGGATTTATTCGCTAATTTTTGGGCTAATCCGGCAAACTTCGGGTCGTTGTTGCGGGGCCCGAATATGGCGAGTGCAGGCTGTCCGGGGAACAGCATCAACGCCAATGGCCCGCTAAATACTCCACTGTGGCGTATAGCCTTCACGATTCGGTGATCGTAGTTCTCCTCGAGCCAGGTTAAAGCTGTGGTAGGTTGGTGCACGGCCAAAATATTTCCGCCATTCGGAAGATATTTGGGTAATTCTCCCAAGCCTGCTGCCGCATTTGGGTCAAATCTTGCGCTGAGACATCGTAAGTAGCAATGTGAGTAAAAATTGAAAAAATAAACAGTCCAACTTACGTCCCAGGGCTTTGCCCTTCTACCTCTCCATTGCTGTTCTCTGGCCAGTATATCACCGATGTCGCCACACTCGCAGCTTCATGGAGCGGGAAGCTATGACCCGCAGTGTTCACCGCAAGTTGTGCAACACGATTATTATAAGTAGGGGGCGGATCAGTCATCATCCCCCGATCAGTTCGGTTCCTGCTCAACTCTTCAACCCCAACCCGAATCACCCCCTCCCCAGGGCCGACCCCAGCAGCATGCCTCGCGACCCCCGCGCGGCGTGCAAGCCCCTCGAGCACGCACACCGCCTCCTCGCACCCGGCCCACGTGCCCAGCGCGTTGTTGCTGCCATGGGTTGTGCCGTTCTGCAGCCCGTTATTGGTGTCGTTAACATTGATATTGTTAACATTGGTGATGTTGCCCTCCTCCCCCTTCATAAGCGCCAACGCACCCCTCAGCCCCTCCCGTGCGCCCGCAGCAACGACGGTGTTGGGGTGCTGCAGTGCCGCGTGTGCGCACACAACGCCCGCATCGAAGAGCGCGCACAGTGGTGGGGAGGCGAGGCGTGCGAGCGAGGGCGAGGACGGGTGCGTAGAGAGCGAGCCATTACCGAACAACGCATGTTTATTTGTGTTCCCATGCCTCGTGGACGTAGAGAGCACCGCCAACGCCAGACATGCCTGCACGATCCCGTACGCCGCACTCACCGCACTGTACAGCGCCTGTGCCGGCGGCGGTGGGGAGGAGTTGGAGGAATTGTACGACGACCCATTCGCGTTATTGGACCCCTAAGCTCACCATGAGCTTTTATTTGACGCGGTAAAGAAAAATACCCACACCAAGCCACCCAACCCACACCCTCAATATCGCGCGGTTCGCCAGAAGTTGCGTCTCCGCCTCTGCCTCCGCCTCTGCCTCTTGTCCCTCTCGCCCTCGTTGGTCCTGGTGTTGGCCGGGCTGATGGTGTTGGTGCATACGCCCATCGACGTCCATCAGGTACTCTTCACCGGCCCACGCCCGAATCGCCTCTTCCGCCGCGCACACCGCTTCCAGGCCCCCACTCGTACTCGCACGGATGGCACACAGGAGGTGCGCGAATCTGTAGGGGTAGAAGTCAGTGTGTGTTCAAATACGGTGGAGAGGAGGGACGGGGAAAGAGAAGGGAGCGGTCGAGCGTCGAATAGGGTGCGGCGAAGGAGAGGAAGGACGCGAATCGAAGAGACAAAGGGCGGGCTGTGGGGAAGGAAGGGGGTGGGGAGCGTGTGTTCCAATACGGTCGAGCTCGCTCGCTGGTGAAAAGCTCGGCGAGGTGCGGAAGCCAAAAAAAAAAAGAATCAAACAAACCTAACACCCCCTCCAAACCTCCTCCCCTCCAGTCCCCGCCCTGCACCCTCTCTCCCTTCTCCATCTAGCCCCCCGCCCAACTCTGATTCTCTTTCCCGCTCATCCAGTTCGCGCCAATCCGCACGGACCGCAAGTGGGTCTTTGTCTTGCTGCTGCTGCTGGTGGTTCGGTAGATAGGAATAGGAATAGGAGGGGTGGAAAGCGACCTGCACAGGCAGTCCCAGCGCGTCCGCCGCCAACCTAAAAATAAATGAACCATATCAGCATCCTTGCTCTCTATATTCCCCTTAAACCTTCGAGCAAAAGAAACTTACAAATCCCCTAAAACAACAGCCCACCACGTCCGCGCCCCCAGCGCCTCCTCCCACCCTCTTACTCCGTGATCCCTTCCTTCCCTTCCGCCGTCATCCTTTTCCCCGCTATTCCTTCCGCCGTTATCCCCATCTCGTCGTCCATTCCCTCCCGCAGTGGCGTTCGCCTCATACTCCTCCTCCCCTGCTCCCGCCCGGTGCTTCTTGCTCTGTCCCTGTTCTTGTCCTTGGGTCGTGGGGGCTGATGCGTTGGGCGCATTCGAATAAGTGCCGTTGGCGTTCGTCGTAGTGTAAGTAGGGTTGGAGTTGGACGTATAACGACTGTTGGCGTTGGAGTTGTTGGGCATGTAAGAGGAAGACGAGGCAGAGTCATACCCAGGCTCGAGCCCCACGACCCGTGCGTGCGCGATCGTCTTTGCGAGCTATGCGAGACGTCAGTATACGTCGTCTTCGTTTCATAGAAAGAAGGGCAATCGTCCGTTCGAGGAAAGGACACTTTCGCTCCCTCGAGATAAGGAAAAGATAGAAGAACCGAAACAGGAAGGCAAGCAAAAAAGACAGCAAAACCACTCACATGCACATACACCCCCTCCATCCCATTTCCACCCGCACCCGCACCCGCAGCAGCGCCCAAGATGATGAGCCGCACGCCGAGCACCCACATCGCGAGCACGGCATCTACGTCTGCTTGGTTGGCCGCGTTGGTGTTATTGCCTGTCGAGTTATTGCTATTAATAGAGTTGGACGCGTTGTTGGAGTTAATCCCCGCAAAATACTCCTCCGCCACCCTCAGCGCCAGCGCCGCCAAATCCTGCGCACTCCCACCCTCGCTGTCGTCATCATTCGTGAGCGACAGCACGGCGAACAGCAGCGCGAAGAACGCCGTGCGCGGGTCGCCCCTTGCGCGCGCATCCGGGCGCCGTATGCGCGGGCGTGCGTTACGGCCCACCGCGCCCTTGTCCAGCTCGTCCACCTCACTATCGCCCTCGCCCTCGTCTGAGTCTACGGGCGGCGGCGGCAGCGTGTGGATGGGCTGCGCAGTGCCGGCAAAGTTGTCGATGTTGCTCGCAGAGGTGCCTAATCCCAGGTTGCCTGTAAAAAAGTTGGCATGGGGGCCGGAGCCGAAGATGGTGCGGGCGAGGGCGAGCTTGCGCTCGCGCTCGCGGCGGCGGGGGGCCTTTGTGGTGTCCTTTACGGGGGACGGGGCTGGGGAAGAGGAAGAGAGGGTGGAGAGGAAGGGGTAAACGCGGGCCTCGAACCAGGCGAAGGGGAAGGGCGCGGCGGCTGCGGCTGCGAGGACGGCGTAGGCCGACACAAGCCGGGCGGGCAGGTGCGGGGCTGGGGGGAGGAGTGCGAGAAGCGCGGGGGTGGGGAGGAGCGGGGTGAGTGCGAGCGGAGGTGGAGGCGGGAGCTCGGTCTTGACTCGCGGCAGGGAGTCGCCGCCCAGAGCGGGAAGTGGGAGACCGAGGTCGGCAAGGCAGACTGCGTGCAGCTCGGCGAGGGGGATGGAGAGCGGCGTCGTCGGGGGCGGGGCGCAGCGTTGGTATGGTTGCTGCTGCGCTGCTGTTGGGGGGTCATGGGCGGCGTACTGGGCCAGCAAGGCCTCGACCTGGATGAGGCGGTTGTTGAGCGAGTGCAGGTCTGGCCTTTGTGCAGCGGCGGGCGAGTAGATGCACCGTACAACGACATCGCGCTTGACGCACGAGCCACAGGGCGAGCGCCGGTCGCACTTGAACTTCAGTCGCTTGCACTCGGCGCACACAACTGTGATCCGGGACCGTACTGGGAGGGGAGAGGATGTTCCGATAGAGGTGTTACTAGTCGTGTAGGTCGTATAGGTACTGCCCTGGTCGTCGTCTTCGCGGTCCATGGTCGGTGTATGAAAAGAGGCACAAAACACAGAAACAGCAGAAATTCAATCAAACGTAATGCCGCCCGCCCCAGAAGGTAGATGGTTGGCGGCGAAACAACAAAATCCAAGAGTCTGTATGTCAATCGTGTGCTGCATATTCAATTGGCGTCTAAAAGAACCAGATTAGACAAGAGGTGAGCGATCTCTGGATCTTTGAATACTTTCCCACGACCCCCCCCCCCCTGGAAAAGGCAATTTCATCAGATGGCATCAACTCGTCAAACTTCACTTGAATGCTTGCTCTCTCGCCCAGCACAAAGATACTTCACAACCAATCATATAGCCACCTCTACTCACCTCTGCCTGCACCTTTACACTCTTTTGTATACTTCTACTCCCAACTTGCTCCCAGCTCAACACTCAGGATGAAGTGATGTGGCTGTGTGATGCCGCCGATCCGACGTCCCATCAGCGATTCGCGTCGCCAGATCATATTCAAAGATCCAGAGATCGCTCACCTCTTGAGATTAGAAATAGAAGAATCACTGTAACAGCTGTGTATCAGCAGGACAAATGGGTGACTTCCCGTAAGGTAAATTTATTCTGGGGGAATATTTCGGCGAGATGCCGAGGCAGCTGTCAGGACCCCATCAGTTCGGTCAACCTAAAGCAGACACAGTTTATTCTGCATCACTCGAATAAACCTAAATCCTGGAGGGGGGGTGCCTACCCCCCCTCCAGGATTCTGTAGATTAATAAACCTTTTGGGACGATATTGATTGATCGCCACATCCATCATCAACTCCCCACATCCTTCGATAGCCTTCGATTCGTACATGGGACTTGGGAAAGACCGCCCATTGTCGTTCTTCAAGACAGGAATCTCACCCGAGAACATAGTGTGATGTTTTCTGACCATTGATGCCGCTTTTTGCGGGTGGAGAGCCACTAAATTGATTTCTTTTGAACAGCCGTATGTTTTGAGTTCCCGCCTTCAAAGTGAGTCCGACGAAGCCGTGCTCGCAGCCTTAGTGTTCTCTGAGGCTACACGAGATTGTGGCAGGTTCAGGGGGTTTGGATTGCACACGTGAGCGGCCTCGTCAACAGACTAAATTATATCCTGTAGTTGCGGGAAACCTGAACCGCCTGAATATCCATGTATTGATCCCATCACTGGCACCTTCAAACAAGCTCGCAGAGTAAATTTACCTTACGGGAAGTCACCCAATGTGTTGTTTTCGAGCGCCTTATGTTCCCAACACACCACAGAGAAGCCAAGAGATTTTATTGTGCCCGGATAGGAAAAAGTGGACTGAATCGTGCGACCGGAAAGTGAGACGAGAAGCGTGAAGATATTTTAGATCCCAGGCGACATAGCTACTCCACCGGCCAGAGTACAACAAAAGGATAAGTGATTTGCGGCGGTCCGACATCTGCTTGCGGGCAGCTGTGGGTCCGGTAAGATACTAAGAAGGAGAAGGCGGCAAGTCGTGACCAAATCAAACCAAACAGTCGATCGTGATGGGGCTGTTGCCATCAATCCTCCTTAGGCTCTCACCACGAGCAACGCTTGCCAGACTCGCTTCATAAACGCCTTGAGACTCCTTACATGACGACTCCACTTCCCCTCAATAGAGCTGCAGCTTCGAAACTCTTTTTCTAAATAAACCTTGCGACGCGGGGCCGGCCGTTCGCGAGACCTGGTTGAGATGATATGTTTTATTTGACAAGCATGGCGAACCCACTCCAGAAGATTGAAGTCAGGAAGAACGGAGACAACGCCTCATTCCATCTTGAAATTGAACTATACATCGAAACGAACCTTTGTCGGGCACTATGTTCTGTATGGCGTAAATCCTCTTCATCTTAGCACGGTCACCGCAAGTAAAATGACTGCCAGTTGCATGGATAGAATGCCGACCCGACCACCCCGGCGTATACCTCATACTTTTGAACTATCTCCGCACAGCTCGGCGGTCATTTTCATAGTTCCGTCCGAATCTTGATGTTCCGTTGTTTCAAGATGGTAAAGCCGCCGTTTGTGCCGGTGGGCCCATCGTTGCTTCACCGTTTACTCCTCGCAGTGCAGGTGCACCCACTCTCACCGTAGGCATCTCTGGTTTTAAAGAGATAACTGAGTGCTGAGAATATCCACAGACGTTTGTTTCAACGCTCCAGCCCATGGCGTGCCCTATTCTAGATGTCCCTCCAGAAATCCTGGGATTGATTCTTCACAACATCGACGGGGCGCCAGATCTGTTCTCTTTCGCCCTCACTTGCAAAGCCGTTTACCCCCAAGTCGTACCTCGTCCCTTCGAATGGAGGGTAATAAAATTACCCTTCAGGACCGCCCTTCTAAATTACTGGCGCGCCATGGTTTTACACCCTGCTTATTTGCGCCATATTCGTACCCTCGACACCACTGGCGTCGGGAAAATCTGTGTTCCTCGCTCACTCGTCGCGGAATTATTCTCAGAGAATGCCGCATCTTCCGATACGGACACACTCGGCGATACGCTGATTGAAATGCTCCAAAAAACGACAAGCCTCACCAAACTTCGCATATCGTTGGGCGAGCACGGGCTGGGCTTTGAGGACAAATTTTGGCACCTCGTTTCCTCCATGCCGTCGCTTGAATTGTTGGAGATTCAGGATTTCAGCGAACATGAATCTGTTCAGGAGTACGATGTGAGTTCAACTCGCCTGTTATAGCATGATCAGGACTTGACTAACAGTAATTCCCAAGATGCGCGCCTTTCCCTCTTTACGCCACTTCGAATACCAGAGTTGCGCTTTCCGCAACGCGACTGGTAGTAGCCGCCCATTATCGTGCATGTTCAGAGCAATTTTTCGAGCTTCTGACCTTGTGTCCCTAACTCTGAAATTCTTCGAGTTCGAGGGGGTTCAATATGCCTGGTTCTCGGCGGACGAGTTGTTCGCTGGTCGCTGGCCAAATCTCAAGAAACTGCATTTAGCTTCACCGTCCGGCGATCCCGATATGGCTTCAACCTTCTTATGCGCACACCCCACGATCGAGGATTTATCCCTCGTTCGCGGGGAATACGAGCTCCTCATAACGCCGGGTCCCAGAACGATCCTCCCTCGACTGCGGCGTTTCTCGGGCTCGGCATCACAATTGCTGGCGCTCCTAGGGCCGACGGACAGTTTGGATATCTGTCCCCTCGAGGACATACGTCTGGATCATCCGAGCGATTCGAAGTACGCCATCTGGGGACCGCTGGGCCTGGCCCCGACGCCACTCACCTTGCACCTCCGTCGAATAACCACCCTCGTTCGTTTTGAGGACCGCTGTGGACACGCCCTATCCCACCCGGATCAGTTCAAATTCCTCACCAGCGCGATTGGTGGGGTGGAGATTCTGTCGCTTCCAGAGTTGATTTTCAAGATACAGAGACGCGATGAGGTAGGGGTTCTCTACCAGTTATCAGTCATGATGTGACTTCTATATTTTCCAGGCTTCCTGGATGGAGGGGTTCTCATTTTTGCGCGAGTTGAAGGTATTTAATACGGGGACGTACTCGAATATGGGCGGATCGGGTGTCTCGTCGGAATTTGCCCGTCGCGTCGCTAGCATATGCACATCTCTCACCTTTGTTGGGGACCGCCATCTAGGTGGCTGGTGGATCACTGGAAGGACCGGGGACGGATCTGCGCCGACTATGGTGGACGCCGTTCTCTCAGAAGATGGTATCCCTATACCGAGAGAGGTCAGACAAGTTTATTGTAGCACTGGCCTGTATGAGTACGGATTTTGACTTGCCCACCGTAATATGAAAAAAATCATATTACGTCCACTTACGAATGCCGATTTAAGGGAGCGCTGTCTCGATGTCAAACGGCCATCGTCGCAGTGTCGGAGCAGCCTCCACCGCGAGCCCCTATCGACGGAAAAGTACTCTTCTGCAGGAGTTCATTATCGCGTAACCCACAATCCGACAAGGACTTGCCAAAGGGAGAGGAGGAACAAAGGCCATCGGGATTTTGGAAACGAAATCTCCACCACCCTCGTCGAGTTCAGTTTAGACGCTTGTTATCGTTGCCCAAGTTCGAAATTGCCCAGCTGACTCGAAAAGCTGCGGAGCTTATCACCCGCAGCAGTAATTGACTCGGAATCCAGCTGGAAATCGAAACCGTGCGTTGAACTGTACAGCTTGTGTACAGCTCTGTCCAGATTCATAGCCACAAAAACAGTTAAATAGCGACTTGCCAGCTCTCACTGTGTCTTTGGCTGTCGGGTTCGAGCTTTGGGCGCTTCCTGAAAACCGGGATCGTCAACAGCGCAGTTGACCGCAGTCGGGAGCATATGGAGTGGATCAGTCAGCCGGCGCTATTCCATATAAAATAGCGATAAAGACGGTTCAATGTTGCTCACTCCCTCCCAGCCATGATTATCACTGACAATACCCCGAAAAGCCCCGTCAAGGCCTCCACACCGCTGCTGAGTGGAGCCAGTGGTTCGGCCGCACCACCCGCGTATGCACCGCGCGACGGAGCCGGACCCACGCCTATTAACGCCGTGCAAGCGCCCTACGCGGTCCACCAGCCCGTTTATACCCAACAACGCGGCGGAGGGCATCAGTCTGCTGGGCGGCGATTCTGCCTCGCCTTCCTGGTTGCCTTTGGAATATGGATCTTAGCGTCAGCATTGCTGGGCAGCATCGTTGATGAACGCGTCAGTTTGAAGCCCTCCTGCGTGCAAAATGAATCCTGACTGACACCATAGCCCCGTCTTCAGCACATTGGCCCGTACGGCGGGTATCCCATCCCCGACAACGTGGAGCTGGAACAGTGTCTCAGCGAATGGTCAGAGGCGGCGGAGAAAAAAACTCCTTACTCGTCATTCCCGTACTCCACCGGAGGCTCCTTCGATGTGCCGCTGCCGTCCGAGACGTTACTCTTGCTCTCGCAGGGTGCACTCTCGGCCGGGAACCTGAAGATTACGACCTCTTCGGAGCTCACTGACCTCGCACGGGTCCACATTACGGTCCACTATTACAACACGGCCGTCCGCGATAGCGCTCGGGTCTGCGTGATTAAGCGCAAATCCGGCGAGAGCGGTGTTGGCATCTTCGTGCGTCCTCTAGAGCTCAGTACTTTGTGCATTTATTGACCAACTCGCTCGCAGACCCCGAAAAGATGGCGCAACCACGCTCGCACCGATCGCCTCTACTTTGAAGTCCAACTCATCCTCCCTCGCAGTACCACGTCTTCGCCCCTGTATATTAACCGTCTCGCCACCGACGTCAGCAACTTCTCGCACGACGTCGATGCGCTCAAGGGCGTCGTCAACTTTGGAGAGCTTATCCTGAGAGCATCTAACGGGAAAATCCAAGCCCAGGTGCTGGATCTATCCAGTCGTTGTCCTCCCTGTACTAATGTTGTACATAGTCGCTCGGCGCCGAACTGGTGCAATTGAGAACCTCCAACGGCGCAGTTATCGTCTCTGTAAGTCTGACCCCACCTGTGCCCTCCACGTCACTGACTTTTTGTCTCCAGGATCTGACTGCGCCCGCCGCTGCGATCAGTTCGTCTAATGGCGCCATTTCCGGGTACTACAAGGTTTCCGATTCGCTGGACCTCACCACGAGCAATGGGGCCATCCAAGTAACGGCTGTGATCGATGCGGGCGAGAGCACGGCGGTGAAAAAGCTCACCATGCGCACGAGCAACAACGTCCTCGAGTCGGCCGTCTCCCTCGGCACGTCCTCCGGCACGGGGGGCAACTTCCTCGTCAAGGCGAGCACCTCTAACGGCCGGCTCACGACGGGCGTCGTCTCGGCGCCCCTCGACAGCGTGCTGACCCTCGATGCGCGGACAACCAACACGGCCGCGACGTTGACGCTCCCGACCACGTACGAGGGCGCCTTCGAGATAGACACTTCCAATGCGGTGCCGCTGATCAAGCGCGTCAATCCTAACGAGCGGGACCCGGCGTGCAAGAGTGACGCAGGGTGCCGGACGCGCGTGGTGAACATGACGAAGTTGATCAAAGGTAAGGCGAGTGGGAGTGTCTACTGGGACAGAAAGAACGAGAAGCACGGCAAGGTCACTCTCAGGACCTCGAATGCACCGATCACCCTTTTCATATGATCAACTTACGCGGGTTTCTTTTGAAGCCGCCCCACTTTCATTATCCAAAGCTTGTATTGCTTTAGTCCTGTACTAATATCGCTGGCCGCTACGGCGGTAAAAAGACATCGCGAACCAGGGCGACGATCGAGTCATGGTGTCTGTTTAAATTGGACGAATAACGTATCGAATGGCGGACCTGCCCGATGCAGATCACGTCGTCGAGCCCGAGCAGGCGGCCTTCTGCGAGGCTCAGCGGCTCCTTGCGCTCGCACACCTCCGTGTACGCAGGCACCAGCCAGCCGGGGACGTCGTACCGGCGCCCCAGCGCAATCCGCTCGACGGCGGACGTTATCGCGCATAGATGTTGCACTGCAAGCTCGCGGAGGGACATGAACTCCCACCGCGTCGCCAGCGCCAGCACGGACGTCCACTCTTCGGCGGACGCCGTGTCGCGCGTCGAGAAGTTTCTGCGGGCGCACGTCAGGCCGGGCGCGGAAGCGAAAAACGGACGTTGAACGCACATGGGATACAGGACCGCCAGGAAGCGGTCAAAGTCGAGGGCGCTGATGCCCTCGAGGATGATGGGGTTCTCAACGACCTCGCCCTCGGGGCGCTCGCCTGCGGCCGCGGGCAGCGTGAACATCGCGGCGAAGATGGCCGAGTCGCGCTCGAAGAAATAGCGGTGAACGCGGTACAGCGTTTTCTCGACCTAGACACCTAGTTTATACTTGAGCGCTCCTGATCCTGCGCGGCGCACCAGGAATATGACGGTGCCGTCGGGGAAGAAGAAACGGTGATGCTCGTCGAAGCGACTCCGGCGTGTACTACTCCGAGTTAGGCTGGCCTCTCGTGCATCGAGCACTGGGTGTTGAAGGGTCATGATGCGGAGGGAATTCCTTGATAATTTAAGCCCCTGTGATCCTCGTGGCTAAACTTACAGCAAGGGGAGATAACAGGAGTCTGCATCCCGATTTGGACGAGAGGAGGAGCGATGTTTGGCGGTGTTGATCCCCAAGGTTACAGCACCGCCACCGTCGCTGCTTTCAACCTCGGTCCACTCGTTCTTTGCGAACCCGTTACGCGGCATGTCTTTTTCTCTTAGCACCGTATGACCGTGAACGTGCTCAACATTTGAACCGTTCTTGAGGGTTTCTGGGCGCCGTTTGAAAGTGTCGGCACTGCCAGCTGGTTGGACTGGTGGTCACTGGTCACTGCTGGTGCCTGTCAGCTGCGATGCGACTCCCGTTTCTACTTATAGCTCGCGTCTGGATTCATGTCAACGGACAAATCGGAAACTAAAAATCTGCATCTACAGACCGCCCGATAACCGAATTGTCCTCTCCACGTTGCTCCACACTACCTTGCGAAATTTCGCACTGGCAGGTCTCCAACTCTCTCTGTTTCATGGACGTCTAAAATAGTCGAAGGTATCTCGGTTGTTGCGGATATGATTCCCGAAGATGTGGTTACCTAGGCGGTTCAACATAGAACGTATAAAATGATTTGCAACTCTCATTCCACCCCAGAGGCCGGCCCTCTGATTTTTAAATCCACGGTTGATCCAGGATTCAGAAACTCCACCTCTTCCGTTTCAACACCCATCATGTCTTCTGCATCGCTCTTTCTTTCGCTCCTTCTCTTTTCTACTACTCCCGCCTTCGTCGACGCCGCGTGCCAAAAATACTTGACTGCTGCTCAGAGCGCGGCGAGCACCCTCCAATCGTCCTATTTCTCCAACGGAGTGTACAGCGGCGACCAAGCGGTCTGGATCAGCGCCGTGGATACTTTCTATCTCCTCCAATGTGCGTGCCGCTTCTGCGCGCTGGACGCTTAACGTATGTTGGAAAATAGTGGACGCGATCGCGGGGGATTCGAATTACGCCACGGTCATCGACAGCGTGTTCAATGGCCAGGAAACGTATTTGACCACGGGACAGTCGTTCGACGACGTGCAGTGGGTGGCGCTCGCGTACATGTTCGGTGGAAGCACGCATCTGGATTCTGCCAAGACGTACTACGATATCGCAAGGTAGTTTGGCTTAGGATCAGGCTGGCAAAGACTAAAAATAATTTCAGTACCGCGGTAGATAGCAGTTATTGCGGCGGCGGTCGTGAGTGCTTGTTTGGCTTTCAACGTGCCATTACTCAACAGTTTCAGTCTTCTGGAACGGAAAAAAGCAATACAAGAATGCTATCGTGCGTCCGTCTTGCGAATGTTGTTGCTCATTATTTATTTATTCACCAGACGAATGAACTTTACCTCGCGACGAGCGGCTATCTTTATGATCTGACCCAGAATAAAACCTATCTGACCAACTTGAACACAAGTACGTTTTCTGCTGATTGTTTTGTTTGCAACTCACCGTGAATTCAGCCTGGACATGGCTGAAGGCAAGCAAAATGCTGGCGTCCAATGGCCGTAAGTACATTCGGCTAATCCCGCATCTATCTGCTAGGCTGACCATGCCGATCTCAGTCTTCGACGATGGCCTGACCAACGACGGAACATGCGCAGGAACCGGGGCTCAGTGGTACGCACTATTCCTAATGTTATGATACGCCATATTAATTGTGTTCGGTTGAAGGACTTACAATCAAGGTAATATCTACTTGGGAGAATTCCACAGACTGCATACTCACCGTTATTCAGGAGTCGTCCTCCTCGGCCTAGGCTACTTGTATAAGTGTATGTTTCTCATTTTTCGTCGTCCTGCTCAGAGAGCTGAACATGGATCAGTTACAAAGGACGAACAATACCTCATGGAGGCGTACGACATCGTCGACGCGACGATTAGCACGTTAACTAACGACGGAGGATTGCACGAATCCTGCGAGACCAACACGGATAATCAGTGCAATTCAGACCAGGAGACCTTCAAGGGGATCACGATGTTTTTCATGTGAGTGGTTGTAAAATTTTCCGCTGCTGATTTCCTGACGGGTAGTTTCAGGGCACGGTTCTTGGCAATTGGCGGAACGGACAACGGTTCGAAGATCGCAGACTTCATCAAGGCACAGGCAGATAAAGTCCTGGCGAATGCGGTCGTGTCGGGCAGCACGTACGGTAGTGTGTGGTATGCTGGGGGCTCCAGCGATTCTGCGGGAAGTGCGTCTGCGCAGGCGAGTGCTCTAGGGGCACTTGTAGCTGCGGCTCAACAGAGTTGTTAAATAATGGTTGGGCATAATATATCCCCATCCGCTTCAGCGTTATGGACCTGAGTCCAGTAGTGAATGCGCGAATGAATGGCGCACAATTTGATGTTGAAGTCGGGCCTGCTGAGCTTGAGGCACTTTATTTGTCGCCATTCCACTCTTCAATCTGAGTTCGACGCGCCTCGGCTATGGAACGCGTCGGTCACACCCCGTGAAGAGCTGTACGCTCGGTCACATCAATTGGTATCATCACACACGGCTTGTCGCCAACGACGATGGCGACTCGTCCAGAGTCCCCAAAGCTGTCCTTCACGCGGCCCAAGGGCGCCGCAGGCAAGACGTCGACCCTAAAGACTCGCCAGGCGCATCATGCCAGGGCTGCCCAGACGGTGGACACCAACCTAGGCTCCTACGACCGGACAGATCCTTTTATGTGGGACAATTTTTTTGTCAAAGGGATTCTCGGACCTAACGGGTCTCAGGGCATTCAACGTTTTGCTCAAAATTCTGGGATCTCTGCCTTCTCGTATCGGTGGCTGTCAATTCAAATTGACGCCTGAGGAGCACAAGCTGTCTTTACATCTGCTTAACATCGTCGAGCCCTTCGTTGGGCTTGCGCCTTCGCGCCGGACGATCACCCGCCAGCCGACTGAAATCCTTGACTCGATTGCGTACCACGTCGACTCGAAGCGCGACTTGCTCTCGCTCGCGCTTTCGTGCCAGCGCATGCACGACGTCGTTTTTCCCAGGCACTTTCAGTACCGCCACATCCGGTGCAAGGTAAGCTCGCTGAGCGTCTGGAACCATCTCATGGTCCATCGCTCGCTTGCGCGGAACGTGCGGCGGCTGGAGATCCTCGACGAGAGAGCCGCGAGCACGGAGCTCCTTATCCCCAGCGACATCCTCAACAGCGACACGGACATGGAATCGACGGACGACGAGCTCGGCATGCACCAGAAGCAGGAGCGCTTCCTCGTTGGCGCCTTAGGCAAGATGTCGAGTCTGGCTAGCTTCACTTGGGCTTGTAACCATTCACCGATCTCTATCGACAACGTATGGCCTACTTTATTGAAGTGCCATTCGCTCCAAGAGGTTAATATCAATGATAATCTCGCCTTTTCAAGCGGTGAAGATCTGGATGATTCGGAATCTAGCTCCTCGGTAAAGTCTCGTCGACCTGTGGTGGTTAGTCATTTTCTCTGAACCTGAACCTTCCATCAACACATGCTGATTTTTCGTCTCCAGCTTCAAGACCTCAAATCTCTCGCAGTGAGATCAACCAAGCACGCTTATGGCTCGACAAAGCACCCTGTGCTTTCCCGCATAGGCGGGATGCTCAGCCACTGTCCTAATTTAGAAGTGGGTATCCGTACTTGCGTTCAACTTCCCCCCTAATGAAAGCACGCCGTAGACACTTGACATCGCCTATGCGCAGCCCCGCAACCTTCCCAACTCGCACCCCACGGCGGATGAGCTCCTCCTATACAGTCGTTTTTCCCATCTTACCTCGTTGACTCTGACGAATTTGCGCTGCACCATCCCTGAAGCGCCTTCGACCTTCCTTTCCTCGCACACGCATCTCACACACCTCCGCCTCGACCTCGGCGCGTCATCACGCCTGGTGCTCCCGCCCAATGCCCTCCCCCACCTGCGTGAGCTGCACTGCAACCGGGACGTCGCTACCGCCGTCCTCTCCTGCCCCTCGGACGCCCCGCGCCCGCTCGAGACGCTCAAGGGCGTGCGCCTCGCGGGACCCACGGCCCCCTGCCCCGACTCCGCCAGCCCCTCGCCGGACCAGCTCTTCCTCGCGAGCTTGCGGCGTTATGGCGCGGATGTGCGCCGCATCGAGCTCGCGGGGTGGAGTGAGATGGAGGACATTAAGCGCCTCGCGGAGAGTGCGCCGGGGCTCGTGTGGCTCGACATCGGCAAGAAGGGTGCGGCGCGCGGTCCGCCCGTGAGCAATGCCGCGGAGTGGGCGCTCCTCCTCGCGCTCCTCCCCGAGCTCGCGACCTTCCATGGTGTGCGCTTCTTCTACGAGGTGTCCGGGACGGCGGGCACCGGCGCGAACCTGACGATGGCGGACCGGAGCCGGGTGCGGAAGAACGACGAGGTGGCGGGGGTGTTGGCCTGGAAGTGCGCGAAGCTGAGGAGGGTGGACCACTGGGAGGAGGGCGGGGGTAAGGTCGTGGTTCTTGTGAGAGACGGTGAGCGCGACCGGGGCGCGGAGAAGGTGAGGTGGGAAGTCAGAAGGGTCAAGGCGTGAACCACACGTATGGAAATATGCTCCTCCTCGCATCGTATGCTTTTCAACTTTATACCTTCTCTATCGCCTCTAGACTCTTACTGATCCTACCCATAATTCGGACCCATACCAGGTCTTTTTATTTATAATCCCGCGAAGCACTAGCGCTGTCGAGTATCCCTCTTTATTGCATCCACATACCCTGTAAATACTAAATTTAAATACAATTGTGCGAATTGTGCGGAAGCCGTCATGATCTGAATCTAACCCTTACTTTATTTCAGTCCTTGTATCGCCCACAGCCTTGCTCGTCTTCCTCCCGCTTCCTCTCCTCAGAAAACCAAAAATGCTACCAGTATAAGTAATGCAGTCAACAGCAGCCGGCCACCGGCTGGTTTCCCCTTATGTCACTGTCTTGCATGCAGCACCGCGCTGACGCGTAACTATAATCATCTCACCCTCCTCTTGCCGCCATGTCCGCTCCCAAGTCAGACATCCTCCTTCTCGGTGCAACGGGTACCTGTCTGAATTCTCAGTCGCGAGATCCACGCTAAACCGAGCTTGCCGCAGGCTTCACTGGCCGTCTCATAACAAAATACCTCTCCACCCACCGGGACAGCTCATCCTTCACTTTTGCGCTCGGAGCACGCTCAAAGTCCCGCCTGGATGCTCTCGTCTCTGATCTTGGCCTCGGCAGCGCTGTCCGGCTCCACGTCGTCGATATAAGACGCCCAGAGCAGATTGAGGCTGCAGTGGCCACCGCGACTGTCGTCATCAACACTATAGGGCCGTTTTGGACGTGGGGTACGCCTGTTGTGCAGTCAGTTGTTCAACCCTTGCGCTTCTCCCTTGTCTGAATGTGCCTAGAGCGTGCGTAAAGCACCGTGTCCACTGTATGTCTACCTAGCTGCATATTTTCTTCTTCTTCTGAATTCCCAAACAGACGTTGACATTACCGGAGAGACTGAGTGGATCAAGCGCATTATAACCATGTCCGTGCCACAGCTGGTCTCGCGCTCGCGCGCTCACAGTTTCAACAGGTGCCACTACGCTGCGACGAAGAACGGGACCATTATCGTCCCTTCCTGTGCCTTCGACTCTGTCCCCGCTGATATCACCACGTACCTCTCCAGCAAAACGCTCCGCTCCATATCCGGCCAGCCAGTAGACATTGACATCTCCATGTCGGCATATACAGGGAGCGGCGGAGTGTCCGGCGGCACGATAAACAGCGCAATCACAGCAATCGAGCAAATATCCGCTAACGAGCAGCGTATAGCACACCAAGATTTCTCGGTTAGCCCTGGTATGGTGCCCTCTTGTCTGGAATGTATGTCATCACTTCACTAACTCCCATTTAGCAATTGGTCCACCGTCCCCACCAGAGCGCCTGATCTACCGCCTCTTCCTCCCCGACACCCGCAAAACGCTCGTGGGCGCGTTCTTCTTCATGAAGCCCGCGAACCGCGCCATTGTACAGCGCTCGTGGGGCCTGCTCGAGACCGAGGCCGCGCAGGACAAGACGCACCTGCACTACGGCCCCGCGTTCAAGTACGACGAGTTCCTCGTCACGGGCGGGCCCCTGCGTGCGGTGCTGCTCACGCTCGGCATGGTGATCGGGTTCGGGTGCATGATGGTCTCGCCGGTACGTGCGCCGCGTCTACTAAATGTGATATGAATTCACTCGCCCCCAGCTGCGGTGGCTGCTCAAAAAGGTGCTTCCCAACCCCGGCGAGGGCCCCTCGGAATCGTACGTATAGGGCGTGTGCACCCTGCGTAAGGCTGACGTACATGCAGGACCATGAAGAACGGCTTCATGAAAGTCGTGAACCTCACCACGGCGGTCGCGGCGCCCGGGCGCGCACCGGTGCAGGTCAAGACCGTCATGACCGGGAAGGGCGACCCGGGGTACTCCCTTACGGCCGGTACGTCTGTTCTTAGTCCTGCTCTGAGACGCGCGGCGCTCACACGGCAACGAACGCAGTTATGATATCCGAGGCGGCGCTGTCGCTCGTCCTCGCAGCGCCGGGCGCGCTGCCAGCACTCGGACAGCGTGGGGGCGTGCTGACGCCCGCAACGGCGCTTGGGGACGTGTTTGTCGAGCGCATGGTGGGCAGTGGGCGGATCAGCTTCGAGAGCTCGGTCGTCGCTGCGCGGCCGCTCGAGGGCAAGAAGACCGTATGACCTGTTTCTACTTGTACGACCCAGTAAACGTCTATTCTCGCTCTAAGGGCCCATTATCCCTACTGTCGGAATTATCCCTGCTGTCCGACGTCCAACTCACCGTTGAATCCACGCATTCCTGCTGACCAGCATTTCCAATAATTAACGGGAGTGCTTCGCGAGAGAAACGAGGGTTGATGTGGCCTTCAAATCGTGGGATTTGGATTTGGTTCCGCTGCTTCCGCACAGACAAATCATGGCGATCGCAGCAATTACTCGTAGGTCGATATCTGGTCGATCCCGGCTTGATTGATATTCGTGTCCAACCTCAATTTGAGCAACGAGCAATTTATTTTCCTGAGGACTGGAGGAGTATGACGAGATGAGCCACGGCGACGTCGTTTGGCATTACGCACAGGCTCACGCGAGGTACGAGCGAGAATTGTTGTAGCGTCTGTTTATAAGAGACTTGTCTCAGACAGTACAGACGAGCGGTGGCGGTGAGGTGGCGGTGCCCGGATCACCTTCGAAACAAATACAACCAAACTCACACACCTCCTCTCGTCCGAATCGGGATAATGATCGCCAAGTTGCGCGGCGCTCCTGTTGCTCATTTATTTACGCATGGATAAGGATGAATTAGTGTCATGCGGGCTCGACATAGTCCGCTCGGCTGAACGAATTTTAAATTGGCGATTGACTGGGTTTAGACTGGGCGCAATATATAATTAATGGAAGGTTCGCCTAATCGGGAGGAAAATCTACGCCGAAGTGGAGTTAATGGAAGCCCTCCCATTCCTTATTTCCATGAGGCTTCGGATTAAACTGAACGGGTTGGAAAGTCCAAAATCGAACTTCCATGGATTGAATTTGGGTTGAACGTCGAACGCGCCGAAAGTTTGGAGTTGGGATAGGATCGATGATCTTCCGGGTTGAAATTTTCTGGGTCAATATGACCGTTTATTGCATTACAGGCAGGTGATTCCAAAAGGGATTCTGGGGACTCGGAGAGCTCATCTCATGTCCGATGCAACTAAACTGCTAATCAGTTGGAATGGATACAAGAATTCGTACCCTTGAACGCCGCCAACGTGTCCCGTCGACGTGGCTGTTAACGTACTATTAGTACTCCAAAAGGGATTCCAGATATTACAACTCGATTCGAGGGACTCGGAGCTTATCCAGGTCCTAATTAAACTGAATATCGATTGGAATGGATACCTGGAGCTCGTACCCTTGAACGCCGCCAGCCTAGCTTGTTCCGTCTACGTCGCTGTTAATTGACATTAATTATTTCTATTACCGCTGCCGTCAAGTCAGATTTTTATCCGTCCCCGCCTTTCTTGTGAAAGCTGGTTACCCGAATCACCTGGTTTTGCAATGAACGCGGAAATTCAACGAAAACTTATCCTCGAGAAGAACATGACGTCGACGCCTAATTCATGGTTGCCCGCGGAAGTTGTCTTCCCAAGTATATACTTCGAAGGAGTTGCGCTTTACGGAGATCACTTAATGACTGAATTTACAGAAATAGAGACGGCAAGTTGAAAGGGGATATATTAATTAGATTAGATACAGCTGGGTATAAGCTGTACATTCGTTCCGGGATATACTGTAAAGTTAAGGAGAGTTGTGATTTAAAGTGCGACCGGGCTCGCCGGCCACCGTGTTGTCGACAGTGCGCGTTTGGAGAAGAGTGCACTGAGGGTGGGGTCCAGCGACGAAGCGCTGAGTCGTTGCAGATCGAGAAATGACGCCAGGTGATATTTCGGGAAGACCGCCTAGAAAAGAATAGCCGGGATAAGCGAGGATGTACGACGAGGAATAAAGTAGAACTCACAGCAACGTCGGCGGAATGTTGCTCGTTAGAAGACAGAGGCAATGTAGCAGGGCGCAGCCGAGATAAACACACGTCCATAAACGCGTCCATGGGCGCCGAGAACAGCTCCTCATCCATGCCCTGCAGGCACTCCTCGTCCACCAAAAAAAGGTCCTTCTTCACCTCCGTTGGAATGATGCGCTCGAGCTCAGCATGGAACAACTCGGCGGCATTGTTGGACTCCTCGAGCGCATAGCATGTGAAAGGGATAGAACCGGCAGGGGGGAGATCGAAAGTGGTTTTGAAGGTCGCGGGGATAGGGGGCGAGTAAAAGGGACTATCGGAAGGGATCGAGACAATTTGTGCGTCCTCGGCGTCCAACTCCGGTAGAGGGGGGAGATCAAAGACGGTTTGGAAAGTAGGAGGGGTAGGAGGAGAGTAAAAGGGACTGGTCCAAGGGATCGAGATGTCCTGTGCGTCCTCGAAGGAATCCAACTCGGATTCTGTGTCCGAATCAGAGTCAGAGTCGAAGTCTGACCACGGAGTGGTAGGCGTTTTTAAAGGGGATAAGGTGAGCTTCGAGATATCGAAACAAAGGGATAGGGGAGAAGGCGTCTCAAGGTCCGAGTCGACATCGATGACTATCCGGAATGGCGACCCAAGATTAACTTGAAGGGCGCCACGGTGGTCTTGTAACTGTGAAATCCCAACGAAATGAGGAACAGCGAAGAAGGGACAGTATATCTGACGAACCTTGGACGACATTCTACGGCCGGTTTTGTTCGATTGGAAGGTAATGGATTGAGGACGAATAGTGGAGAGCATTGTCGCGTTGACAAAAGAAGCAGTAAAGTGGTGTGGAAAGTGAATGTCGTGCGAAGCTCAGCTAAGCGGGTAAAACGTCGGGGGGTTGGTTTGACCGGATTAGCAGCGTCCTACTTATAAGTTTTTCGGTGCGCCACACGGATTTTGCAAATGCTCCACGTGATGCGCCGCGCCGGAAAGGGTTAAACTCCTTCAAATACTGAATGTGAGCGATCCGTCTAAATAAAGACATGTAGGGGAGCGCCAGGGCCAGGGCCAAACACTCACGTTAAAACGATTCGGATCCAGAAGGGCCTAAGAGGTACCGGTATTGAGTTGAGCCCCGATAAAGACCAGTCTGGTCTTCGCCGCGTATCGCACGTCCGCAGCTGGTGGTGACATCACATTGCTGCGCACCAGCAGCACCAAATGAAATGACCTTTTAAGGAAGCCCGGCGTAGTTAAAGTCCATTGCATTAGCACGCCAAGACACGGGGTTCAATTTGTATCGGGATCGGGGAGTCGAGTTTTTCTGAGTGAAATTTTACCAAAAGAGAGTTCATTGCGCCCTTCTGCCATTCTGATAACCTCCTCCAGAGCATCCCACGTATGCGCGTCCTCCAGTTCTCGAACTTTGACTCTCTTGGTCTCCGGGTTTTGGAAGCCGGGCAGATACTGCTCAGATACAGTGGGTAAATTGGGTTTCCATTGCAAAGCCTTCTGCATGTTTATTCGGTGCTGCTCGGCTTGTACCAAGAGGCCGAGGTTGCGGGTAAGTCGATGCGAGAGACCGCGCGTTTTGGATGAAGTGTACAAGACCGCAAGGGTGTTGTCAACTGAAATTTACTATCAGGCGGAGGTCAAACACAGGTTTTGCTAAGCGCACCTCGGTGGTGCCAAGTTTGCAGCCAAATTTCAAGATCGTTGCGGTTAGCTGCGGAGAGAGGCTCGGTTTGGAGCCGGGTAGTTACACGGGCCGCATCGTCAAAGGCAGGTCTCCACAATTTGCGAAGCCTTTTTGTCGCTCTAGGTTGGTGTAGCACGGAGGCAGCAGAGGTGCGCAAGAAGAGACGGTACAGACTCGTAAAACTGGGAGGAAGACGCGACATGATTGGTCAGCCCATCCCGATTGGGAAATCACCTTTCTCTCTTCCGCGCGGCGCGTTCCATTCCAAGCAAGACCTCCGATTCCTAAATTGCATTAAATATACATTGAAAACCCCGTTTCACATTCGCCCATTACCCAGCACTACGGATTCTCGAGGGTGGGCGGTCTCATCAATAAATATGGGATCGACCGGACATCCTTCAAGTTCTTCTTCATTTCGCCAACCGGGCGCCGCTTAAGTGGGATCGCCCAGTACACTACTTGTGTGGTGGTAGGAACCAGCCTATCAGTCACTGTGCAAATGGTGTATGCATCCTCGGATGTGGGCAGGTCAGATGCAGCTTGTGGTGAAAGCGAAGATGGCTTTTCGAAACGGTCAGTGGTCAATCTCATTGGGCAACAAGGCATACATACCATGGTGATGGCAACAATGCAGGCCGTGAAGACTTCAAAATTGAATCGTCGGCAAAAGACAAGTGACAATTGGGGAGTGGCAGGTCGGTTTCGTTTCGGTACTCGATGAGTTGATAACCTCCAACTTATACGATGCAGAAACAAACGGCGGTGGCATTCCATTCTGCGCTTCCTGTGGCTTGATCGAGCTCAAAACAAAGCGGTTGCATAATGCCGGGCTCTGTGGCCAACCCAAAGCGTTTCGACAATGCTGGGCGAGTTGCCCGATCGGGACCAAAGCGCCAAGTTCAAGTGGCCAAAGCCATGCTCATCGTTTCCTGCCACCCTACAGAACTGGTATAAATAGAGGTTTGGGAGCGCCTGGCACCTCACCCAACCAATCACTCCTCTCACCCAACTTCATTGCCACACTCATCCTCTCAGTCTAAACATGATGATGGATAATGAACGTCTTGAAGTCATGGACTCCCAGAGATTTGACGCGTCGAAGCGCCAGGTACGTCGCCTTCGATCACCCACTGTGACTGTTCGTTAATTTATGTTTTAGACGAGCCGTCTGAACCTCAGCATCCAAACCGGTCTCAGCGACGAGGATGAGGCCTCTATTTCATCTCACCCAAATTCGCCGTTGCACACGCCAGAGGGCTCCTGGGATTCCTTCATCTTCGCTAGGGACTCGTCCCCTGACGCGTCTGACTCTGCTTCCGACTCCCTCGAGTCTTCCACGCCCCCCATTTCTCTAACCTCCTACGTCACCCTCGAGGATGATATCAACCCAAAGACCATTTGTCAAACCGACGTCTTCGACAAAGGGCCAGGCCATTTCGTCACAACGCGCACGATCATCCGCCCAATGCCACGCTCGCCCCTTCTCTCGGCCTGCTTTTCGCGCCCATCGAGCCCGGTGACCTCGCGCCCGAGCTCCCCTATCAGTTTCAGCCGCCCGAGCTCTCCCATCAATTTCGCTGCGCTCAACTGCTTCGCGGCCAGCGACGCTTTTGCGGAGGAGGCGGACTACATACAAGCGCAGCGAGCCCGCGAGCTCGAGGGGCGGGCTGAGGTAGAAGTCCACGTGCATCAGGTGGTCTCCTACCAATCCGAAGCTCCCTGGATCGTGCAGAAAGTCGCGCATCCCGAAGGCTTGCGCCGCCGCGCGATGGAGCCGCGTGGAATCGTTTCATCTGGCTGAACACTCATCTTATTGCCACATCATTAATGTATCCAATAATCTCTTAGCTACCTCTCTGTATTCATCTTTTCCCCTTGTTCATTTATGTTCTATCCAACGTCCGCCTTTTCACGCGTCTCTCGATTAAACACGATCGGTCACACTGGTATACGCGTGACAATTGCCACTTTCAAATTCAAGCCGCTAGATGCTATTGTACATGTACACGGAGATAGGCATGGAGTAGATTACACTGTTTCATTTGTCCCTGAAGCTCTGTCCCTGACGCTTCAGATCTGTTTTACATCGCCAGCTTGCTCGCGAAAAGCTCGGCGAACTTGTTTTGGTCAACGTACTCGGTCAAATTGGCAAAAACATCGTCCTTGAGTGCAGCGATGCGGACCAACGCCTCCACACCCATCTTTAAGCCCTCCGCGCTCGTGACGGGCTCCTTGCGCATCGCGAGCGCGAGGTACGCAGGCCCAAGCCAGTTGGGGACATTGTATCGGTGACCCAAGGCGATCTTGTCAACGGGCCCGGCGCACGACTCGAGTCTGTTAATTGCGAGGCGGCGGACGTCCTGCATTGACCACTTGTCCGCCAGGCGAAGGACGGAGGCCCACTCCTCCGCTGTTTTGCATTCCTCCTCGGAGTAGTCCCTGAATGTCTGTTAGTTAGGAGAACAGAAAGAAGGCTGCACGAAGACGTACAACGGATACAAGACAGACAGGAAGCGGTCGAAATCGATCTTGCTCTCAGACAAATAGAGAGGCTCTAGGGGGGCGCCCCACAGAGTAGGGAAACTTCTCGCCTTGTTGAATAGATACCGATGGAGCCTGTACTCCATGTTTCCAAGCTATCATTAACGATTAAGCAGCTGAATGGTGTAGAAAAGAATGTGGAGCATACATGAATCTGTAGATTACCATCAGCATGCCAAAAGCGGGGGTGTCTCGGGAGGAACGGCGGAGGCATCCCACAGTATACAGGTCCATGACCGCTGGGGTGATATTCCATGCTAGGAATGTGGTAAGGCGGGAACGGGGCCTGCAGAGGCGTGAACTCGACCCATGGGCCATGCTCAGGCTCCCAATCGTCATCCTCCATAGGAGCGTGCTGAGCCTGAGCCCAAGGCGGAAGGGGGAACTGCTGAGTCGGAAAGGGGGGCGGATGAGGCTGAGCCGAAGTTGGAAACCCGCTAGGCGCGCCCCAGGCCGGAGGAGCTATTTGGGCAGGGCCTGCGTTGCCTGGCATCGTAAACGCAGGCGGAAATGGGGGCGGATGAGGCTGAGCCGAAGCCACAAACCCGCCGGGCGCAGAGCCCCAGCCTTGACGAGCTATTGGTGCAGGGCCTGTGTTGCCTGGTGTCGAAAGCGTAAAAGGCATAGGGGACGCAGACTGGATAATGATAGGTGGGCCCCGCGAGCTTGTGCTCGAGGTCGAGGTCGAAGGGGATGGGCGGCGGCGGGAACGTCTGCGACGCACTGGAGTACGGCTGCGAGAGCGCGATATAGAAGTGCGTGATGTGCGACTGCGGCTTCGGCCGCTGGTTCTGCTAGTGCTTATCTGCACATGCCTGCGACGCACTGGAGTACGGCTGCGAGAGCGCGATATAGCAGCGCGCGATGTGCGGTTGCGGCTGCCGAGCTCCATAGACTCCACATCGTCCGGATTGAACCACTGCCCAAAGTCGCGCTCAAAGTTGAGGTCCCCGTCCCCGCGGAATAGCCCCACGTCAAACGCGTCCAGCCCGCCCGCCACGCTCTGGATAAAGTCCGCCGAAAACAGATTGTCCGTCGCCGGCGGCGGCGCGGGCGGCAGTGGCATCGCCGACGGGTTCGGGTTGATCAGCAGCCCCGGCGACGGGTTCTGTCCAGGCGGGCCCTGGCCCTGGTTCGGCCCCCCCGGTGTTCTGCTAGTGCTTATGTGCACCTGGACAGGTGCACTGGTAGCCCTGATTCCATTGCTCTGTGATACATTCAATAAAGCTGGACGCACGGAAACGGAATACTCTTACACGGAGGAACTCTGTGAGGGCGGACATGGAGCTAGCCGCATCCTTGTTGACACGAGGAGCTTGATCACCACGACCAGTGCTGGAACTGGCGCGCGACAGCATGGCGGTGGATGGACGGGTGCTGGGAGGGGACAGAACGACGCACGGGGTCAAAGTAGCATCACCGCGGGATGGAGGGTCCACACGATGGGGCCGAGCATGATAGCGAGGAGAAGGAGGGGAACGAGAGCGAGAACGAGAGCGGCCAGGAACATAGACAAGCTGACGAGGAGAACGTGAACGTGAACGAGAGCGACGATAAATACGAGGAGAACGAGATCGATTGACATGACGCTGAGCTGCCCAAACGGGGGATCGAGACCGGCTTCGTGCACCGGACAAGACGATGGGACGTCGATGCCTGTCAGGGGAGTAGCTGCGGCTCCGGTCCCTATTAACCCTCTCGATTCCGACCCGACCATATTCAAAGCCGGTTGGAACAGAACGCCGACTTGAACTGTGGATCTCCGTCAACATTGGGGTTGTTTGGGGGGAACGAGATCGAGAAGGCGGAGAGTACCTTCCCCGGCAGGGCTGGGAAACGATGATCTTGGGTTGGGAGGGTTGGACGATTATAGTCGGCCTTTCACTGCTGCGCGATCTGGACCGGCTTCGTTCATACGTCCGATAAGGCGGTTGGATGATAGGCCGCCTTTCATTGCTACGCGACCTGGACCGATTGCCAGCGGAGACGATGACCGGGGGTGCCGGGAAATGCGGATACGATTGGATGACAATGGGCGGGGCCGGGGAACGTGATGATTGGATGATGATGGGCGGGGCCGGGGAACGCCTTTCGCTGCTTTGCGACCTAGACGGACTGCGACGGCAGACGATGTGTGGTTGCGGGCGACGAGAAGCGACCACAGGAGGCGGAGTACGCCTTCCAGGGCTACGCGACCCAGACCAGCTGACGATCGGGGCTTGCGGGATATTCGAAGCTACTGGCGACCTTCGCGAGTATGGACTAGTAGACCGACTACGGCCAGAGACGATGATTGGAGGCGCATTGAACCCCCGCTCGATATGGTGTGAATACGGGTGTGGGATCAACGGGACCGACGAGGGCTCTGAGAGTTCTGTGACTGCGCTCAACGGGGTCGGTGAACCGATGTTAGAACAAAATTCAGAGTCGCTATCCCGAGGACTGGGTGGACCGAAAAGACCCATATGCGGCTCTGGGACGGTGGCCGCCTGTGAGGCAAGGCCCCACGCATATGGCCGGACAACAGAAGGCTGATTAGAATTCGTACGCGAATTGGGGGCCTTATCCATGGACGGCACCGACCCTGGGAGGGCTGGCGAGAGGTTCTTGCCTTTCAGATCCGAAACCTCTACCGTCGTGCTCGTGGGTTCAACAGAAGTGCGAACATCGGGGCGAGGCTGCTCGGTAAAGGCGGCGCTAAGGCCCTGGAGATAGCCTTGTCGGAAGGCATAACCGCCCATGGGCCCGTCGCTGGGGACAGGATAGGAAGCAGAGAAGAGACTGGAGCCATTGGGGTGGGAGGATCC
Source organism: Mycena epipterygia (assembly GCA_029281465.1). Lineage (NCBI taxonomy): Eukaryota > Fungi > Basidiomycota > Agaricomycetes > Agaricales > Mycenaceae > Mycena > Mycena epipterygia. The sequence continues at coordinate 1,271,284 of JARJCQ010000019.1, forward strand.
ATGGAATTGCGCCGGAATAGGCGAGTCGATAGAGCTGCGAGGCGACAGTAGGATGCCCGAGCTAGAACTCGAAGAGGTTGAACTGGACCGCGAAAGGGAGCGTCCGCGTTCTGGTTCACCGTAGTTCTTGGACGACGCCACACTGTTAGAAGGCATCATAGTTGCTGACGACGCATGCGAGCTTGCGGGTGTCAGACGATTGAACTCTGGGGGCATCGTCAACAACCAATTCTACCAGGAGTTCTGCACCCGCTCACCATCGCTGGGAAGGTACATTGTTGTGGTAGGAAGCAAGCTGTGGAATTGACGGCAGATCAGCGCAGGAGATAAGGCGGCTTAGGCGCTTGTTCGGCGCCTCCAAACGCACGGACCTGCACAGCTCACAAACACAAGGCGAATGCGTGGCTTATTACATCTTTCAATAGCCGCCACCACAGCTTTTGACCCATTCATGGACTTTTGTTCACAGCACACAGCCCTGGAGAATGGAAGGGATCCCGAATAAGACAAAAGACAAGAATGACTTGACCGGCGCGATCCAAGTCTACGGATGCACCCTAAATGTAATCGGCCTCGCTGAGTCGCGTGCTAGCGTACGGGAATTTCCGCCCAGGGCAAGGGCCTGCAACTTATTTATTTAATCACAGTAGTGGCTGAACTCGGTGCGTCGACTCAACATAATAACTGCTATCTGCAAACTGCGACGCGACAGGCGGCGCGCCCGGTGGCCGAGTGTATGACAGTCCCACATTCAAGATTTTTATCCGGATCCGTGCCGTCTTCCCGCGCGTCAATCGAGTGTTGGCATGCACCTCGTAGGGACGCTCTGAGGCCGAAATGAAAGCGGAATCAATACCAGACTTCTGGAGGACCGGGTCGCGTTCCGAGTCGTCGATTAAGCCGCCTCAGTTGCAAAAGTTTCCGCTCTATTGCCTATGCTAGGCCATGCAGGGAAAGAAATCCCTACGGTGCTACCCTTAACTGCCGGTATTCAAGTTCAAGAGAAGGTTCCACCTTTGTTCCACAACTTCAAGCTCCTTGCGATCGATGCCATGACAACTAAGTGCGCCTCCCGCTATATCATGAATGGCACAGCCGGCCATACTAAAAGGCCGCGGTATTCTCCCGTAACCTGCCCAAACAGATCTGAACAACTCAGTGTCGCCTGGAAAGTCTGATTGGGACCGAACCGAGCCCGAATGCGTTCCCAACCAGACTGGCCTTCCCAAGCACCCGCTCCTCGTATTCCATCTCGGTCTCTCCCTCCTTCAAGACGATTTCCAGTTTCCAATCACGGAGTAGAAGACAAAGGAATGACGCCAAGTGGCACTCACGAATAGCAATGACATCAACAACAACGCGCGCTCCTTTTTGAAAGGTCACAAAGCCTTCCGTAGAGTAGGTAACCTTAACCGTAACGTTCTCCATGACGTTCCTAGCCATCAACAAAAGTGCAGCTACAGCGCATAAGTCCAAGTCATACCGACATCCACTGCAGGAAACGTACGAATGAGACGTTGCACTTTCCTGCATACATGCAGAGATGTGGACGAGACCCCCCGCGTCGTCCAATTCCTGGGATCGAGCCGTCAGTATACATTGTGACTGTAGGGAAAGAACACCGGACGGGATCGCGACCGGACGGAATGTTATGTTGAATCTCATCGAAGGTTTTGGCCTGTTCGTTCGTCCTGGCTGATGGCCAAGCAAACTATGATCGTCACGAGCACGCCCGCGCTTGTTTCTAAAACCATGGGCGATTGAGCGGATGGTAGATCATACGAGTTTCAATTTAAATGCTTACCATTGCCAGCAAAAAGAATCGAGAGCATATTGGCCGTCTTGGTAAGTCAAAAGAAGGGATAAAACGACAAGTCTTGTTCTGACGCACTACTTCATCTCCTTCCAGGGTGTATCTACCAGAACCATCAGAGGCATTGACGAGTCGACTGAATATATCGGCGTTTTTATCCGTGTCGTCCTCCAGGGAAAGATCTGCTTTGCGTGCCAGGACAAGCTTACCCATCAGATGCATAACGCTGTTCCAAGCTCGGTCAATCTCGTGGAGCCTTATAAGTTTCGAAATAGATGCCAGATCCGGGGCCGGGGCCCCGGGCCTCTGGCAAAAAAAAAATCACAGGAATTTCATCTAGATTCGAATGGACTTGGTCAGTTTGAGGCCAGTTTTTTTTTGCCAGTTGTCTCGCTCGAGTTGTTGAAGCCTGGAGATATAGCTCATGATCGGGCGGTCGCCGATCAGACATCAAGGCTCTTCTGAGGTACATAGTCTTGTTGACGGTCGACCCATTTCCATTGTAGGTTGATACCGTGTTGCATGTTGAATAAACTTTGAATTTGAGCGTCAACGGCAAAAGTCGGAACAGCGGGCCGACCGGGAGAAATCGCAACTCAGCGGATCAAGCCGGTGGAGATTCAGGACTGTTCGAACAAAAACCTTGTTGAAACCTTGTGCACGAAAATGCGGGGGTAAAGTTCCGTTTGACTTGTAAATGAAGGGAAATTCCTTGCGTTGGCAAAATAGGGACAGGCAACCAAGAGAATTGTCGTTGAAAACTAAAGTTTCAACCATTCTTTTTTTTTGACATTATCGGCTGTATCGTATAGTATAAATGTACAGTACTCCTGAGACCATATGAGGAATCGTGAAACCTTTGTAAAAGTATGGAAAAGGAAGCAGGAAACCAACCATACGCAAAAGTTTAGTATGTCTACGCTTTGCGAAGGTTCAACGCGATATACATCGTCCCTGCTGCATCTCCGTAGCTCAATGGCCGCATGCTAGACAGGACCCTATACCCATTCAACATATCCACGCGGCACAGTCCGCTATACGCCTCCCCGGTCATGGAGACGCGTTCGGTATACGCGGCCGTCAGCATGCCCTGGTACTGCGGCGGCAGCACGTCGACGGACAGCGGCTCCTGGAAGTAATTGTATATCGCCTCCAGGACGTCCAGCAGCGTGATCGTTTTGCCGCCGCGCTTGTACGCCGTGGCGTACCCCCACTGCTTCGTCCAGTGCGACAGCGCCGGGCTCTCGACATAGATGCGGATCTTCTCGATGTGTTCGGGCCCAGCGGACTTCAGATCCATGAATGCGGATGTCTCGTGGCTGTCGTGTGGTGGGAAGGCCGAATGTGGAGGCGTAGAGATGTCCCAGGTCGGCAGCGTCTGGTATTGAGAGTATCCGGGGCAGACAGGCGTCGGCGAGTACCACGGCTGCGCAGGCAGGACAGTAACCCAGGGGACTTGAGGTGTCGCGGGGCTGAAAGGTGATGGAGGGTACCCCGAATTTCCCCATTCGTTACAGGGGAGAGGGCTAGATGCCCCCCAGGATGGTGAAGAGAACGGAGGTGTGGTCAATAAGGGTGAATGTGGAAAAGTCCAGGGTAGAGTCGCCGGCGAGGAATGGGGAGACAGTGGCCAGGCATGAGGCGGGGAAGGGTTGAAATTCAGCAAATTAACTGGAAATCGGTATTTCAGTCAGTCCGATGTAGAGCTTGAAGGTGTGGGATACGCACATGGGATGCAAGAGGACTCGGAACGCGTCGAGCGTTTTCGTCTTGGGGAGAATATATTCATTGCGAGTGTAGAGGGAGCGTGGGGGTCGTGAGATTCGTGGTACTAGTAGCACGGCGTGTAGATGCGGCAGAGAGATGTTGGGCAAGCCGGATGTATCGCAGGGGAGTCCATCCTTTAAGAGCGCCGAAAGTCCATTGTTTAGATGAGGGAGAAGAGCTTGAGAACAATGTTGTCCACGACTGGCATGCCGTCGAACGGTCTCCAGGGACACACCGGACGGTAGCAGATAGCTCCAGAAGGGTCGGAAAGTCTCTTGTTAAACGGGAGATACGCAGGCTGGCTACAAGTACTACAGGTTCGGAGGCCGCAGAAGGTTGTCAAGGCAAGTCGAGCAAGACGCCGCACAAGCACCCAGCCGCGAGGTCATTGTCTGAAACAAGACTGGTACATGTGCTGGAAAAGCCGTAGTTACCCCCCGTAGGCACCTTTTTGAATCCTTGTTCAACGCAGATGATGGGAATGATGAACGTCAACCACTGCCACTGTCTTTGTTCTCCAAGTTGATATCCTCGGCATCTCGGCAGTGTTGCCCGCGAAAACCGGTTTATCCTCTGGAAACTTGAAAACCACTTGGGTAGCATACTAGCTGTAGGCACAAATAAAGCAAGAATATCATGTCGAAAATTTGTGACTTCAACATCAAATCCTAAAATCAAGGATAAAAATAGTTGAATTCTCGACAATAAAACAAGTAATAGTTCGTTGAACGGCAAACATCAGGGATACTTATCCTTGCGGTCGTCGGTAGATATTATCAAAATAAAATTCATACATCTAAGTCGTTACTAGCGTCAAGGAGTTCAGTAAAAAGGTCGTTGAACATAAACACGGCTGTTCATCCAGGGTTGAAACCCGGAAACACACATCAGCTGTGCGGGTGTATTTGAAGGCAGTGCTGAATTTCGACAGCGGGGCAGGCGCGGGTAAAGCGAAATTCCCCGCGGTCGTCGGGGGGCGCACGTGAGAGCAGGTTGGTTGAGAGAGTAAGGCGCTGAGAAGGTTTTGGTGCTGCGCGCACACGTCGCAAAACATGCATCGGTGTGAATGAGGGGTTTGATTGTGGCTTCTGGTGCACTTAGCCTTTCCTGTTCTGACTGGCGGACTTGTTTGGGGCGATGCAATGCGAACTGCTTGGTCGTGAGGTTGACTCTGGCTTCGGCGCGAGGATCTCGAAGAAATCGAAGAACTCGAAGAACTCGAAGGACTCGCAGAACTTAGGTCACCGCCAGGGGGCGATACAATGCGAACTCCTTGGTCGCGAGGTCGGGGAAAAGCGTCGGCCGTCTGAAATTGACTCGCGTTCGACGTGTTTGGCAAGTTGACTGGAGGATGCGCAGAAGCTTGCATTGGCGAGTGCTGATAGGGGGACATCGACTGCGGTTCAAGGCAGCCCGTCGTCGCTCGTGCGCCGGTTGGCGAGTTCGACGGAGGTGGAGCGCTGCTTTGAAGTGGCGCTGGCGTCTCAGTGGCGAACCTAACGAAGGCGGGCTGGACAGGAGATATCCATGGTAAACCGAGATACGTAGTAGGGATCGATTGTATGTCAGGCGCAGCCTGGGGACTTGGGGAAGCTGTCATTGATGGAGGAGGAACGCGTCGCACCGGTCTTCCAGCCGGTCGATTGGCCACATCCGCTGGCGGAGGAGAAGGAGGAGGAGGATCGGGGAGCCTCTTGTCCTCATTGAAGATTGGTACGCACCGCGGTGGAGGTGTATAATTAGTGGCACCATAGTTTGAAGGTGGCCGCTCGGTAGGCCGATTATCCAGCGACGGGCCTCGATGGTTGCGTAGGATACCATGTGTAGGTTCACGGAGTCCCACATACTGGTGTGGACCTTGATGCTCGTCTGCGATGCGAACATGTGGACCTCGCTCGTCTGCGACATGGTGTGGACCTTGGTCATCTGCGATGTAAACATAATGTCCTTGATGCTCATCTGTGATGCGTTCACGTCCCGATGATCCTAGGAACATCAGTTAGAGATAACTCATTGAAAATACGTGGTAACCATACCGCAAAGTTTAAGAACATATCGACACAGAGAACTTGTCATAATCGATGTCTTGTAGATAGGCCGGGCTTCGAACAGGAGACGTGTGAGTGAAACATGAGACGGAAGAGCCTTATAAAGCAGAGAGTACAAGAAGACAAGCAATAGTGTGGCGAACGGATACGGGAAGAACAATACCCAAGACATAAGAACGAAAGTAGTGTGAATCTTGAGCAGAGGCAGAGGAACACTTGTGCGTCTCGAAGGCAACAATAAGCACTTCGAATCCAAGTGCAGCCAACGAGAACAATAAACAATAGCATTAGTGTCGTCACTGTGGGTGCATATGTGCAGCTGTGGGCGCTGCATGTCACGTTTAGCAGAGGCTCGTAGTAGCCTGTTTCAACCAAAAATATTTGGAAAAATTGGGTGTCTCCCGTTTTTTAAATTTCCGAGTCCAGGGGAATTTTTTTGGGAGATTTCGAATCGAGGAGGTGGACTCATGGAGAGAATTTGATACGTGAGGTCACACTCACGAGTACGTGACATTACGTGACACTCCTTGTTCTTTCATGTCGCTAAGTCGGATCCCGCGAAGCTCCGCTAATCTTGATTGTTCTTGTTCTCATTTGTGGGCACACTCGTTCCGGTATCCCTCAAAATGTCATTGTTAGAGCTATAAAAATCACAGCCTTGTTCGTGGTCCCATCTTGTGCACCTCTCTTGTCTCAGCCATTGTCGTCCTCGTGTCCGGCACCCGACCACGCGTTTTGTTTGGACTACCACTTCGAGCCGGATAGCATTGATAAGAACGCGTTGACGTATCTGGGAAGATTGTTCCTTTACGCATCTTTCATCTTGCAAGCAGGATGCAACGACACACCAGACGCTTGCCAAACCCCCGCTCGGTCCCGCAGTATCCTGGAACTGGATTCAGTGAGTCTAAAATTTTCACTTTACGTACCAACTCAAGTGCTGATTTTCTCTCTTCCAGTCTATCCGATACGATCCCCCTCGTTTTTTCCTGGGTCGCCGTCGTTCGACATGAGCTTTGGCACGCCTATGGTACCAGCGCCCGGCATGAATTTAAACACCCCATCCGCCCTGGGATGGCGACAACATATAGCAACTCACTTTATGCCTCAGACGCCAGCGAATACCCCCGCTTGGCCCCTGCAGCCGCATCTCCCACTGGAGGATGGCGTCATCCCTGTCCCTGCCGACACTTTAAATTGGGCGCCCGGTACATTCCCCGCTCTGCCGTTCGGTACACCCGTCCCGCTTCACATCCACCCCTCCCTCATCCCCAACCCCGTCAACCCAACAGTCCCGCAGCTGCAATGGGACGTCCTCCACGCTCCCGAGCAAGCGCGCCAATATACCGGGCGGGGTATTATAAAAAAACCAAATCTAAATGACACCGCCGTCTTCCCTGGGGCGGAAAAAGTGTGGATCGTCGCCGACGACGATAATTGCCCGCTCCTCGCCTACTGGATGCAGATGTGGGGTCCCATCGTCGTCGAAAACGCCGACGTAAAGATACTCGACATCCTCGACGCGGTGCGCAAGTATTTCACGGTCCCCCTGTCGCAACGCGATTTCTGCGTGATCCGACGCTCCCGCTCCCCAATCAACCCTTCACCATACACCCCCCTTGCGCTTGCAGCTCTCCAACGCGCAAACGATTCATATGATTTGCGCGACATTTCGATGGGGGAGTTCAAACGCATCGACGTCTTGGGCGCGTATCGCCAGTGGGGCGGGGTAAGGCCCGTGCTGTTCCACGATGGAACGTGGAAACTCTTCTTGAATCTATTGCCATACCCCGTACCCAGGGTAGCATAGTCGTATCTCTTGCTCTCGTCTTTTACCATCTTGGGTCTCTCCTCGCTTTGCCCTTTATCTTGCTGTCTATTATCTCGCTATAATCTTGCTGTCGTGCTTACGATTCTCATGCCCTAAACATATCATATGTATTTTTATTGTTGTACCTATTTACATGGACTGTTATTTTGGCTCGCGGTATGTAAAAATGCGAAGACCTTGCTCTCCTATCGACAACCTATGGATCATAGATACTTTTGATGGTTCTTTTTTGGCTCCGGTAAACACCCTGTCGGCTTCGGCTTTTGCAGGAAGTATTCCAAAGATATGAAAATGAGGATTCCCAATTGGCTTAAATTTTAAGGCCAGATTGAAGACACAGGGAAGTTGCCAAAGTACAGGCTCTTCCTAATTATAATTGGGAATTTTACACGAAAGTGGAAGGCGATCTAACTGTTGATTTTTTACTGGTCGCAAATTCTCCGGGGCGGTTGAAACTACTGGGCAGGTACTATTTAGACTCCCGTGGGACCATTACTTCAATTTTTACGGGAGAATTAAATCAGAATTGGCTCAGTAAATCAAAATCTTGCACTTCTAGGCGACCGACAGAAGAGACGCGTTTTTATGGTTGGTGCGGGTGCAGCTTGTTTTATGAACCTTCCAATCTTCGCGCTGGCAGACCGTGCATGTCAGACGGCCCATATCGCCACAAAGTGGACGTCCAGTGAGTTGATGTCAGAACAAAACTTGAACTGGTCTTCAAAACATTGATTAGTTCTTACTATAGTCTACAGAGTCACCAGCTGTTCGTTAAATTTGAAAGCAATTTACCTGCCAATATTCTGCTTTCCTATTTGGTAAGCAAAATATCTCAGCGTATTTACATCCTTCATTCGAAGTTCAAGATATGAGATCATTTACTCGTCGTTCGTGGGTATAAGTATGACCTTCGACGTACATTGGCCGCGATAGCTACTGGCACGGACGCACAATCAGCGGTAGTTGGCTGCCCTTCTCTGGTTCACTTTGCACTACAGGTTGCTGCACGGGTGTGCAGGTGGATCCGATCCCACCTTCCTGCACAGCCATCTCGAATTCGAATGCCCGGATAAGGATAAAGAGCAGAGCCTTCATCCTTCAGTGCCATATCAGCTCACATTATACATAGAAGACCCTGTTCGCAGTACTCACTCGACGATGGAGAAGCGAAATCCAATGCAGTTGTGCGGGCCTGCACCGGAATATACAACTATTAGGTCAAAGAATAGTACGGCTCTGCAGCACTGACCTGCGAGAAATGTTAGAAGATGGGCCCAAACTCCCGGCATTGCCTGGGCCGCCTCGGGAATATTGTCCCATCGTTCGGGCCTGTTTGTATAGTATAGTTAGTGCGTGTGCTGTCCAACGATCTAGGTACATGCCTGAAAACTAAGGCATCGTTTCCCCAAATTTGCCTGTCACACTGAGCATCGGCAATTGGGATACGTATCGCCGTCCCTTTCCGTATCCTGCATCAATCCAACATCAATGTCCAAAAGGCGATCGGAGTTGAAACGTATGCATACGAGATAGTATCGTAGACTTTACCCCTTCTGTCAATGTATGATTTACTGAGGGGCACAACATCGTCGTCCATGGCCTCCCGCATGGTATACCCTACGGGCGCATGCAACCGCATGGTCTCCCTCAGGACATTTTCGAGATATGGCAGAGAATTGAGCTCATCCATTGTCGGGTTGTCGCTGGGGATACTCAGAAGCTCTGCCCGAAGTTTCGTTTGCACGGCCCGATTGACTGAAAGAGCATGCAATGCCCAGGCGGTTCCAGTACTGAATACGAGTCAACAGCAGTTGGATGTTTGCTGCTAGGGGTACAACATACCTTGTCGTTTCGTGCCCCGCCACAAACATAGTCGGAATTTCTGTGGCAATGCTACGTTGAGGCAATGAGCGGAAATGAAAGGGACGTACGTGCAATGACGTCCGCATCGCTCAGTTTCTGGTGATCGGGGATCTCGTTGGATATGTTTGCTTTGACCATGATGGAAAGCAAATCGCGTCCTGTCGTAGTTGTTTCTCCTCCGGCAGCCTTGACAGCTGCCTTACTATCCGCGAGCAGTTGGCTTCCGATGTTGATCATTTTCGTGCGCGCTTCGCTGACTACTTTCCCACCGGGAGTTGGCTGGAACACCATGAAGTTAAATCGCGAAAGTTGAAAGGATTGCATACAAAGAAATTTAGGATCGGAATCGATGCCTGTACAACGCGGAGAGCAGCCTGTCTTTGAGATTGTGAGGAATGTAAGATATAAGTAAACACTTCATCCAGTTCGTTTGGTCGATCCTTCGGCTCCAGGGCATTGAATTCATAATTGAAACCTATAACTAATGAGAACGATAATAAGGTCACCATACCCACACGGCTTACCCGCCTGTCCAATAACGTCTAACGTCATTTTCCTCAGCCCAGCAAGTACGTCGATGCGGGACGAGCCGGAGTCATCTGTGATCTGCCGAGCCCAAATATCTCGAAGCTATTTGGCAGACGTAAGCACCCATGGACATGTTCAACGGATTTGAAGTTAGACAACCTGCGCGGATTTTTTATTGAAAATCTCAGTGAGCTCACGGATTTGTGCAACACCAAATGCCGGATTCTAAAAATTAATAAATGGAAAATATTTGGCGAGCGTTGATACCCACGAGAATTTTTCTCTGTGTGCAACATACGCTTAGCAGGAGCACTGTGAGGGCTGAAATAAATATCGACAGTACCTGGCGCTTGTGTTCATCCATTTCGACTGCAATGAGGCCTGTTGGTGGGATATATTAAGCACGCAGATCTTCACACAATTTTATCTGTACCATTTCCGAGGAAGTGATTGATAATCTGTTTGGCAACGGATCCCTTCTGGTATAGGTAATCGTTGGCTAGAATGTGGTTCAATGCCTTTTTGTCCGTCGTATACAGTTGACGTGACTAATATTTCACATCAGTCTGGAACTGACAGGAGGAATGGTTTGGCATCACAAACATTGAAGAGGCCTCTAAACTGGAAATTCGGGCCGAACTCTTCTCGCCATGTACTTGTCAACACAGGGTTGTTCTGCCGGACAATTACTGACATCAACATCGATGCAAAAAGTGCTAGTGAGGGGTTACCGACATCCATTTGTTTGAAGTGCCCAAGTATCGGATTCTTGAACGTTGGGCCCGGAAGGTCGCGGAGAGGAGAGGTAAGCTCTTCATAGACAATCTTGACCAGTTGGAACAGAATGTAGGATGCCAATGTCCCGGCTGCGGAGATGAGAAACCGGGAGGTCATGGTGGTGTCTGGGAAAGAAGGGTGCTTCACGGAAATGTAGCCAGGATTATGAACGTCGCGCCACGGTCATGGGTCGCACGAGGCTGTGCCTGACAAAGTGTCAAATTTGAGCACTTTGACAAGGAGACGGTTGTATTGAGAACCTGTTGCGACAACAAGCGCTAAGATGTTCACGTGCTCAGCGTGTCAAATAAAACTCAACGATGCGTTGATTGCTACCCACCTCCGAATTTACCTCTCGCAGCATGTTTCAGTTTCTGCTTCGACCGAGAAATATTGTCGGGTTTGAGGTCTGCGAATGGGTTCAACGTCGTCGTTGACGGTCGCGACCGTGGTCGAGACTCAATAAACATCCAAGGAACTGGGGCATGAGTATCCCTTGCAGGTCTCGACAGAGGTATGGCGGACACTTGAGGGATTGTGAACGCCAGCATTGCAGGAGGTTCACAGGCAGTGCACTTGCCGGTAGATGGGAAGAGAAATGGACGACGGTCAGAGACACCGGCGAAAAGGCACCCCATACGACACATTGTTTTCAAATGAATGTAATAAAGACCGGCGGCGATCCTGAATCTAGATCAATCACTAGGCCACACCTTATTCAACACGCGTGAGAGGAGAAGACTGGAAATGAGTCAAGACTGTAGATGAAAAACGTTCACCGTCGGTTCTTTCTGTCAATGCTGGAGAAGAAAACCACGCTAAATGCGTGCAATCAGGTTTTATTCTGCCCTTTGGCGGAACGCGCATCCGGGGGCGCATACATATTGACATGTATTTTCACAAGTCGCTCAACCGACTTTAAATCCACAGCGGACCTCTTCATCTCTCCTCGCTAAGAACGGTCAGGATTTTGCAGTCAAACGGGGAAGTCACTTACCAAAGCGAAACCGACGCCTCGGTATACGGCGCCATAAATATCCTTGTATTCGGGGTGTATCTTCGGAATGGGCATAAGGTGGATGGCCGATTGCTTTATTATCTGTGGAATTCTTCGTTTAGCATCCGTCAAATTAAAAGGGAACCAACACACAGTTTTATTCGCTTTCTCCATCTGATTCTCACTGTCCGACTCGTCCGCGCGTTTCCGTTTCCCTTTGTTCTCTACAGTTCCCTGTCCGAAAACGTCGTCGTCGGGGAGAATCTCGCGTTCCTTGCCCTTTGTGCTGCGCGGCATGTCGGGGATTTTGAAGGGACCCACGGGGATTGGATCGGGAGAGTCTGCGCCGAGACGCACGCCGCTCCCGAGATTGGCGACGACGCTCGCACTGCGCTTCTTCACGAAAGGATTCGAGCCCACACTAGACGTGCGGTCGAAGCGGATTGGCGGACGTCGAGGGGTCGGATCGTCCGGACGGGGCAGACGCAGCATCGATGGAGGCGGAGGCGCGGGTGTTATGCGGGCAACGATTAGTTGCAGTTCTGTCGCTTTCGGTCGTGCAAAGATGATCATCTGGGTCGTTTCAGGGCCAGCTAGATCGAAGTACGCTCAGAAGCGTGCGGTGGCAAGGTGATTAACGACGCACCGCTGTCCCCAAGGGCGACTTTGATACCGGAGTCGAGGCATGCAGCAGGGTCTAGGCAAAACATGTTCTCGAAGTATATTCGAGCAAGGGTGGCATTTGGGTGGATATCCCTGGGGTTTGAGTTAGTCTTCATGAGATTGGTAGAACGCACGTCGCTCACATCGTAATCCCGCCAGTTTCGTCCATGTAGATGTCGGCGAGCTTCGTTGGCCCCATCCATCGAAGGCTAGGTCTTCCGCGCATACTCTCAAGTGCCAACGCGAGGGGATTCTCCAGGAGGTTGTGACCTGAGGAAGGATGGTCCAAATGTGCGGCAAAAGTGAGGCCATCGAGGAGGAGGTGGGAATCGGGGAGAGAAAGAGCACCGCGATAGAGAAGCCGAAATTGGGTCGCGAGGCGAGGTGGTGTAGGGTGTATGATGTTGATAGCGGGTGCAACCTCTATCTGCATTTCTGACATGCTTCCAGAGCCTCAGGTTAGCATTCCCGAAGACGTGGTGGACGCGTTGTGTGACGCTGTTTGGCGGCGTCGACCACAAGTGCTGACGTAATCCGGATAATTCCGACACCTTCCACTCTTCAGCGCTCAGGCTTCAGTACTTCAGTCTCCGGTCTTGCTCGAGTCTAAATGAAATTGACCGACCTAGGACATGACATATTATTAGAAGTATACGGTCAGGTGTTTGAAGGTGCGCAAATCAAGATTTGCCCCGCTCCTTCAACACTCAGCTCTGATCTTATTTGTCGCCGCATTAGACAATCCAAGAGATAGGATTGTACTCTCGTGGTGTGGAATGACTCGTCTAGAAATCAGACGTCCCCGTATCTTCCCCGGTCCTCCTGCTCAAGTTCTCTTGGACCTAGCCCCAATGCACTCAGCGTTAGCGATAGCGACACGTCCGTACATCTGGCGCGAAGTCCATATTGCGCCTTTCGTTCGTGCAGTTTTTCTGTCGCTTTTTTATCAGGAAGGCCCAGACGATATCCTCCCTTATGTTGTGACCGCGATTCCACTCTTCAAATCCCTGCGCGCCGTATGTTTAGGCACATTCCAAGATTATTCTCACCCACGGGTACCCGAAGATCTTGCCAAGGTCATCCGAGAGCACCACCGGATCGACACACTGAGTCTCCTCCCTATGAACCAATGCGCTGCCCTCGTAGAGGAAAATAGCTCTAAGGAATATAGCCTCGAGCTGGAGTATTGCGACGAAAATTCGACTGCCCTCCTGTTACGAGTCACGACCGAAGGCAATCAGATTCCTACGGATTAATTGCGACCTCGAAAAAAAATTCGCCCCTAATATCTGGGATACTTTGGAGCATTTGGCTGTCCAGGACCATCGCGACCCCGTCCATCAGGAGCTGCGGGCTTCTCTTCAAGTGAGTTCTTAGCGAGTATGTGTTCCTTGTACAAACATTCGATTCAGAAGTTCCGGGACGAAGGCCGACGCCCCGCCTTGAAATCACTCAATCTCTCTGAGGTTTACTTGGATAGATTGTCTTCGTGGCTCACGGTCGTTCGCAACCTCGATCTCGACGCGTTCACCTACGTCCCCTATACTAGACCAGATATCGACGTCTTGCGGCAAATTTTGGAAAAATTCCCGAACGTAAAAAGGCTGAGCCTCGGCCTTCCAAGGTACGGAAATAGCGCCGATGAAGATTCGAACGGAGACAAAAGCCAATTTCAAACCGATGTTCGCCCTTTTCCGTCCTGAGCCTTTCTCCTACTGAATGTTTATAGCCTGCTGTGCTCAATATCTTGTCGCGCTTCCCAGACTAGAGCACCTCACCCTAACCGTGACAATCCCAGACCATCTTGAGAACGGAGTGGAAGAAAGTGCGGCAGAGCTGGCACAACCAGCGGCCGAAGTGTTAGGTCAGGATTGTCCCTCGTTACGAAGCGCGACGCTGGTCCTTGAATGGGAACAGATGCATATGGAGTGTGGCGACCCTGTTGTCGTGGAATACGTTATCCACCGGAACAGGGGAAAGGTGGGTGTCGAGAACGTAGCGCCGCGATTGCTGGAAGGCACGATCTTCGAATTTTTGCAGTGGAAATGATCATGAATGATTTGTTGGTTCCGGTTACAATTTCCATCTGTGAAACTTCCTATCCCTCAGATTGGCCAGCACGGTAGCTAACAACGCCGGCGCCTCCAAAGAAGGCGACAGCTAAGTCCAGTGCAGGGTCAGGGGTAAGGATGCTGCCAGCTAACGTAGGCTGGACAACTCCGAACTTTCCATGCACTCTAATCATCCTCCTTAGCTCGACCTGCCTTCAAGTTCCGATGAGGTCGGAGCCGATAACAGGGGCGAACTTGAAGCAAACTCGCTGGCAGATGGTAAGTACTCTTTTCAAGTCCACTGTCCAACCGTGCGACTTTTGATCCTCCCATGCAGTTTTTAGGTAGACTTGCGCTGATTTGTGTACTAGGCAATCGCCGTCCAAAGAATTCATGTTGTATTTCGACACTCTGCGCCAACTCGACATGTTGCCACTGAACCATCGTATCATTCAACGCTTTGGCTAGTTTGGTATGCCAACGCCATCATGCTTTCCAGGCGGTTTTCACGTTTTTGGCAATTAATTGCCAACGTTGTCAGCACGTTGCCTTGCGACGCACTTTGCGGATCAGGACAATGAATAGCTTGTGCATACACCAGACTACGGTACAATGTGATAATGCTCCACACACCGGATTCCCATGCATGGGTGGACGCAGTTTATATAAAGGAGCACCATTGTACTGCCGAGACCAAATTCTCTGCCCCACTCCCCACGCGATTTTTGTTCGCTAATTCACATTCTTTTCGTCTTTTGCATAATGTTTTCGACTCTTTCTGCAGCCTCCCTGGCTCTCCTAGCGTCTTCCCCCCTCGTCGCAGCCACATGTCCGTGATTTATTTTTCAAATGACACGAAACTTACGATTTTTGTCAGGCCTGAAGTATGTTGACGCCGCAGTAACTGCTGCCGCCAACCTCCAATCCTCCTACTTCACCAACGGCGGCTACGGTAGCCAGCAGCCTTGGATCGGTGCCGTCGATAGTTTCCATCTCAGTGAACGTGCGTATTTTCCTTGGTGTTCAACTCCTAGTAATTCGTGGCGTACTGTTAAGTTGATTCCGTCGCCGGCGTTTCGACCTATTCGGATGTAATAAACACTGTGTTCACTGCCTGGGAGGGCCAACTTGACAACGGCAACTCGTACGACGACGTACAATGGGTCTCCATCGCATACCTCCGTGCCGGCAATTTGGCCCAGGCCCAGAAGTATTACGACATTGCAAGGTGAATATGAATGACGCAGCCCAACGACGACGATGTTGACTTTATTTTTCTAGCACCGCTGTCACTACGGATTACTGCGGAGGCGGTCGTACGTTATATTCACTTTAATCGCTCTCCATCCAGGTTATCTCACCGGGCGTGCAGTGTTCTGGAATGGCAATCGCGACTACAAGAATGCCATTGTACGTTTCTTGCTCTCCTCCGTTCGCGAGTGTTCAATTTTGTGTTCATACAGACAAATGAGCTGTATATCACTACCTCCGGGTACCTGTACGACGTAACCAAAAACTCACAATATTTAACCAATCTCCAAACGAGTGCGTGCCCCAATCTAATTGAGGTCCGCGCCTCACGTCACTTTTTTTGCAGCCTGGACGTGGCTCAAGGCCTCCAAAATGATGGGATCTAACGGATGTACGTTCGAAAACCGCGTTGAAATTAGACCGACATTAATTTTGATTCGCCAGTGTTCAACGATGGGCTGAATTCAAACTGCGATAACAACGGGGGTACGCAATGGTACGTTGACTCTCTGTTGTTGCTGTCCTCTCTTCTGAACTTCTTTAGGACATATAACCAAGGCGCTTTGCTTCCCGGGCTGGCATATCTCTATAAATGTACGCGGACTTCCGGGTTGAACGTTCGAATTTAACTCTTGAATCTAGATGCTGGGGACGAGTCCGCCATAACTTCCGCATGGGCGATTATGGACGCCATCATCATAGGTATGACCGTCGACAGTGGGCTGCGGGAGCCGTGCGAGACCACCACCGCGAACCTGTGCAACGCAGACCAGCAAACTTTCAAAGGCATCCTCGTCCACTACATGTAAACATTTTTTTATTCCCTCTGGAAATCCGGGATATTCATTGCGTTTTGTCAGGTCATGGTTCCTCAGCGTTTCCGGGCGCGACAACGACTCGAAATACTCAAGCTTCATCAAGGCCCAGGCCGACAAAGTTCTCGAGTTCGCAGTCGGACCGGCCGGATGGTATTCGAACCTCTGGTACGGCACCAACGGCGGTCCAGCCACCTGGACTGCGTCGAGCCAGGCTTCCGCGCTCGGAGCTCTTGTTGCTGCCGGCCAACAGAACTGCTGAAGATTCATCTGCGACCATGCTGCCATTTGTATTAATTATCCCAGTCATTATAGCATTGAGCCACCCATATTATTATATAACCTTGCACACAATCTAACGTTGCAAACTCGGTCTTGAAGTTGAACAAACATGGAAAGATTTCGTTTTTCAGGATACAATGAAAATCCGTCCGCTTTCCGTTCGGTATGTTACATCGTAGTTCGCCGGTTGTGAAATGTATCCTCAGGTGGTATGTCTTGTGAGAGACGCTCGGAGCAGGCGGCCAAAGACTATAGGTTCAAGCACTAATAGGAATTAAGCGGCCAAGTTGAACCACGGTTCAACCGGTGGGCCATGAATCCAACCCACCATCTACATTAACATGATGCTCGCGCTAAGTTTGTGCATGATGTCTAGAGTTCAGTAGCAGGCGTGGCGGAGTGCGTTCGGGATATGGAAATCCCATCGTTTAAAACGATCGGTGGGATGATCGATGGGATGATCGGTGGGATTTGTCACGCCGGAGCGCGAGCGGAGTTTGAAGTGCAGCTTCGGCAGGTTGATTTTCTTGCCTTTAGTATTGTGGGGTCATCCTAGAGAGCATTATAAAGTCTCTTAGTTCTCGTCATGTTAGAATCAAGTCACTGTTGCTTTTTGGGACAATCTGGTGAGCAATCATATGAACATGTTCAACTTCTTCATAAGTACCACAAGTTTGAGGCCAATATTGGAGTTTTTATCACAAAGGAGACCACATAAAGCTGATAAAACATGCGCTAAGCCACAGCACGAAGAAGTACCGTGTTCTGGATGAAGTATGTACAGCTCACGACCTGAATTCAAAGTCCGCCATTATGTAATTATGGACACCGCCGGCGTCAACACAAGAGTTACACGTTGGTAGACAGTTGACAGGACGTTAATAGTGGATTACTATAGAAGATAGGGAAATAGCAGGGCGTTGAGAGGTCAATCGGTGTTATCGGCATACTATCAAAATTCAAGCTCCGACTGATTGCGGCCATTGCCGATGGTATTGATCGTGGTATTGATCGTGGCATGTTTGGTGGGATTTCCAACTCCCGAATTTCCTGGCGTGGCGAGAGCGAGAGGGTCGGTCGCTAAGTTGCGGATCAAGGTTTGAATTGATGGATCCGACATCCATCAGCAGCGTTCCGCCCTGTTCCACCACGAAACCCATCCTCTCTAAACTTCCTCCTCTTTGGTTCGCGTTCTATCTTAATTGGACTTAATGGGGAAGCTACATCCATCAGCAGCATTCCGCCCTGTTCCGCCACAAAATCTATCCGTGTGATTCATGAACCTATTTTCACAAGAAGTTTATTAAGTCTGCTTGCGAGACTACCATGCTCTAACCTTCCTCCTCTTCGTCCAATTTGCAGTCCATCGATATCGCACAATGTCAGCAAGCGTGCCAAAGCTCTGTCCCTCCACAGACGGGACCTTGATATACGCCGAGGCGTCGGGGAACCCCGCGAACCCAAGCGTCGTCTTCGCCCACGGATTCGCCATGAGTGGAATCGTCTTCGACAAGCTCTTCTCGGACACGCGGCTGCTGGATAAGCTGTATCTTGTGAGTAGTGTCCCGAATCCGAACGCGGCTGATGCGACTCCCAACAGGTGAGATACGACTTGCGGGGTCATGGGCGGAGCGGCAAGCCTATCAAAGCAGAAGGATATGCATCCTCGCTGTATGCGGCCGATTTCTCCGCCGTAATCAAGGCATTCTCATTGAATATGCCTGTGTTTGTTGGCTGGTAAGTGCCGTGTCCTTCATTCTTAGCCAAGGTGCTTAATAATGATACAATCGCAGGAGCGCCGGTGGTACGTAGATCCCCCCAAGCGATATGAATCCCCAATAACCGGGGCCGGTGATAGCTTTGATTGCGTGTGACATCTGTTCCCATGTATCGCCAGTGCCTCTCAGCGGAACCATCGCGTTGGATGGACCTCTTTGCGCTAATACAGCTACGAAGACTTTTAAACCGTCACTGCAGGGGATGATCCCCGATTTTTGCTCGTCGGACGCGGCCACCGCTCTCAAAGCTCGCGTTGATATTGTGGATGTCGTGTTTAACGATCCAGAGAACGTCCCTTTCTCCATAAAAGCCGCATGGATGGGAAGTATACTTGTGCAGAGCCCGGAAGTCACGACTGCAATCCTAACCGGCCACCAACCTAACCAAGCCAAGCTGGTCGAACTCGGGGCCCAAGGATTCCCTGCCATGGTATTATATGGGACCGAAGACAACACCGTGGACGGAAGCATCGTTGCAGAAGAGGCGCGCCCTCATTTCACGAACTTCGAGGTGGCTGCGGTCGAGGGAGGGAGTCATTCGATCTTCTACGACGATGTCGACGAAACAGTGGGTCATATTCTGCGATTCTGTCTCCGTGTCAGTGCTCAGGTATGTCTTTTTAAAATACCCTCGCACTTCGTATCGTTGAACCACATCAAGGCCTAAATATCGAAGGAAGGTTGAACGTGGGTTGAACCGGCCGCCGGCATTCGCCGGTGATCAATTTGATGAAACTGGAGTAATAATCACCTGATTCAGTATGTAGCGTCTTGTTCTTAACCACCACAATCATTCGAAATGGCAGAAGATAATCTCCTCATTATCCTTACAAACACGCACTCTCGGAAATGCCTAAAGGACTGGCATCGTCAGCAGCCTTTCTGATCTCTTATCCGAGAAAATCAACGCTCGTATCTAGATATCGCTAATACTCTCCGGAGCCTTTGTGGACCTGTCAGTCCCGTCGCGTACCAAACCGCTGGTGGCGACAATGCAGGGCTATATATCTTGTGCATCCTCTGTTTGATTGACTCCCGAATCACCCTGCCGGAATACTCGCAGGTTGAACTGCTCCTCAAACCATCTCTTGGGGAGCACCTCGACATTCGTATCTACGACACCCTTCCCTCCGGAGCCCAGATACTGCTGCCAAGTTCGCCGGGCAAACACTACATGGTTTTGAACGGGATGACGCCCAACGACAGCGCTGAAGAAACTTTCAACGATTGGTATGCCGACGAGCACATCCCGATGCTCAGCATGGTGCCTGGGTGGCGGTCGTCGCGTCGCTTTCGACTGCTGTCGGCTTCGACGAGCCCTCCGCGATACTTTGCTCTGCACGAGTGGGGGACCTGCGACGCGTTCGCAACTCCGGAATTCAAGGCCGCGACGAATACGCCTTGGAGGACCCGAGTGGTGGTAGAGCAGGTTAATAAGAAGGAGCGGTATTTGTTGGAGTATCAGGGAACTGTTGAAGAGTTGGAAATACGCTCTGGATCAACATGAGCCTTGGAACTTCGAAAAGGATATTGATCGGCATCGCGTCTGGTCTCTGGTTCAATTAACCTGGTTTAATCGCTTCAACATACGTTGCATGATTAAAATGGCATTGGAAACTGCGCTCCCGCCAATGTTCTTTTGCTCATATATTATGTCCAATGTCGGGACGAAAACAGGGCAACTGAGAAACATACACGATGCGTGAGTATTTAAATATTCAAACTGCGAGAACAACCAGGGTACTCAATGGTACGTTGATTCTCTCCCTAGTGGAATGTGTAACCAAGGCGCTTTGCTTTCCGGCCTCGCGTATCTCCCGATGAACGTACGTGGGTGGCACTGCTGAAAACAACTGTGCTGCTATTGGACTGCAGACATATTATAATACAACCCTGCCCAATGTTGCGGACTCTTCAATGTAGGCCTTGAAGTTGAAGAAGTATGTAAAGATTCCAGTTTCAGGATATAACGATGAAAAGTTCAAAGTACTATATAGCGGCGATGCTCTGGCACGTAAGAATGATGGGATAGGAATTCCGAGTCCTTGAATCGCAAACGGAAAGCATCAAGGAGAAAATGAATCACTGTCTACAGCTCGATAGACTTGGGGAAGCGAAAGAGATTAGTAGGATCGTATGTCCGCTTGAGAGCCTGTAGACGAGCATAGTGAGGCCCGTAATATCGCTTTTGCCCTAAGAGATCTCTCAATGAGGACTTGCACAGTGGATTTGCTACCTGTCAACTTACAATCAACCAACCGGTCATCGATATAGTTCAAGTATGACCCGTAATCCCAGTCAAGCGGCATATTGTCCGTGATGGTATTGACGGCACCTTGACAGACCGAGTCAAAATATACCAGATGAAGTGGTAAGCACATACCCTCGACAAATGAAAACCCGTCCTCAGTAACGACCGGTGTCTGAGTAACCTGGACTTGCATTGTGAACATTGAGTCTCGATGAGCGTACGCTGTAGCGTCCACTGGGACAGCATTGATTGCCGAACTATTTCCACCATATAGTCCTATTTGAATAAACCAATCCTGAAGAGGTTCAGTAGATATCGGCCCTAGAATGAGGATCAACAAACCAGCGATGTAGCGAATCCCTCAGTCGCCAAATATTTCATGAATTGCAGTCTCGCAGTGTCGTCCATCGGGTCTTCCTGAGGTGTTACGAGAGACTTGACATAGAACGTATCGTTGGTGTCGGGACGTAGGGATGTGTCGAGCGGACCACCGTTCAGCGTCGCAAGATTATCGATCCACGTCCCGTTACCAAGGAAGACACCAAGGTTCGGGGTGGGCAATGTGTCGAGGAATGGTTGCAAGATACTCTCGACCTGTCCTTCTGCACCATACCAGGAACCTCCAAACTCGAAACTGACATAACCACTGGCGTTCCCCTTGTTCCAGGCGACCGCCAGTCCCAATTCTGTGGGAATCTTGTTTACGTAGTCCTGGTAATCACCAAGGACCTTGGCTGCTGTCGCGTAATCCAAGTCCCATTGATACTCGAAGAGAATAGCATAACTAGGCGCAGGAAACGTTTCAACGACGATATTGGTGACGATGCCGAATGAACTAGATGAGCCAGTTATAGCCTACATACTAGTCAGAGAACTGGTCAAAGGGCCAACGATAGAAATCTCACCCAGAATAAGTCGGGATTTATTGTTAGAGATGCCGTGGTGACCGTTGAGTTCGCCAAAACGACCTCGACCTGACGAATTCTGTCTAATGTGAGACCCCACATTCGAGATGTCAAGCCATAGCCTCCATGTCCTAAGGGGACCGTCAGACACAGTCCAAGTTCCGAAGGTAAAACCTACCGCTATGGCCACCTATGCCCACATATGCATAGAGACCTGTACGCCGAGGTCAGTCGCGATAAACCGGTCAGCAGATGATCGACAATTACCATGTGGTATAGCACGACCGTGTGCGTTGAGAGTCAACGCGATATCTCCCAGTCGATTTCCAGTTTCAATATGCGCATATGTCGCGAGCCCGTTCTGGAAAACCGTGATATTCTTCATTAAACTCAGGTCAACGACGAGTCTTCCATCGCCGAGGGCGTTGGCGATGAAGCTGTGCTGTAAGGCCATTAAGAATGGAAAGCAAAATATTATCGAGGAGACGTCGACTCACACCACCGCTCCTAGCAGTCACTGAAAGGTTGAAAGAAGAACCAGCCTTGACCACTTCAGAAACCTGCGAGGCATTCGCCGGAAACGCGATGAGGGCTGGCTGATAATGAAATCTGAGATTGTCTATGGAGAAATTATTTCAGTGCTCGCAAGAGATATAGCAAGCCAAAATACGTACAAGACAGGATGTCATTCGCGTATTCAGGGTCACCGGGACCAACGACTTTTATTCCCGCATTTTGGAGTACACTTTTAATGTTTGTGGCAGAGGCAAGAGCTGCGAAAAGCAAGGAGAAAGAGAAAGGTTTCATTGTGTGGGAAGCAACAGTACCTCGGAGCCCACTTTATATATTTGAGCGGTGTGTCGCTTAGTGTCATCCCTGGCATGAGAAATGTCCTTCCGGCGGATATTCCGTCGTGTACAGAGGTCGGGTTAATTTGGGACCCATGTTGGACAACGGCAAAAGGCCTGCGAATAACTGCGGCGCTGAATACTGATCAAATCATGAATGACCCAGCACGGCGCCGAGTGAGTTTACCGCCCCTGGATTAGAAACATGACCAACGTCGGCGCCGGAATGTGGCATGGATGATTACTCGGCGCCGTGGTGGGTCACTGCTCTTGGTTAGTATTCAATCCGGACCCGCCTGTGTTAAATACAAGTTAAATACGAAACTGGAGGGAAAAGGTCATCGCATGTATCAAGAGCAAAACAAAGGCTTTTGGTCACCGACAGGATGAGACGACGGTACGCTCTAATGCATAGTGTTTACAGCTCCATGGATAGGATACCTACACCGCGAATTTTGTCTTATTCCAAACGCAACTAAAAATATATATAAAATAAAAAATAAAAAAACGTCATTTCACCGTCATTTTAAACTTTGTACGAACCATTTCAACACTAGTGCACTGTTCGTGTTTATTGAAGGTGGCAGACCCGGACTGAGGGAGAACAAGTTACAGTGAAGCAAGCCGTTTGTTAACGTTGAGGTTGGTGGTGAATGAGGAGGACCTGCCGGCAAGTTCCGGACATACGCGAGATGCTAATGCACAGCTTTATACCAGTTTCTCTCTTGCCACCATGTCGACGGCCAGAGACACGGTAATTTCCACACCCGAGCTCCTTGAGCTCATCCTCGCTCAGCTACCCATGCGCGATCTGCTCCTCACCGCGCCGCTCATCTGCAAAACGTGGCAGGCTATTACCCTCTCCCCCACCGTGCAATGCGCCCTCTTCTTCCAGCCAGACCCCCAGTCTGAGCCCGTACAGAATCCGCTGCTGGTGGAGATGTTCCCTCCCTTTTTTGCCCCGGAACCTGAAGCTCAACGTCGCTTCTGGTGGCCTGGCCAAGCTTCCTCCATCAAGAGGATGCCATGGTCCAAAGCGCCCGATGCTTTCAGGCGGAAGGAAGCGAGCTGGCGGCGCATGCTGGTCACCCAGCCCCCGCCGCAGACGATGATCGTCACAGTAACCTGCCACGGCCAAGGCGGTGATTCTGTGCGGCGAGCGGAGTTGAATGATTTATCGCTGCGCATGGGTGTATTGTATGACCTCGCAGTGCCGTACATCGATCGTGTTGCATCCTCGTTCCGCATACGCTGGCACCATGGTCTCGATCTTGAGGATGACCTCACTCTCGACACCATCTATACACAGCAGTGCAGCTCGGGTGGGAGACGAGGGACGCTCGACAAGCAGTTCTACAGCGATGGAAGCAAGCCTATCAAGGTCAATTTTGGAAACGCAGTGTTTGTTCCGCGATAGGGTTTACATAGCGGCTGTGGATTGGGTTGGATGTACCTGTCTCGTACATAGTATAATACTAAACATGAGTCCGCTTTTTCAACCATTTCACCAAATCATCTATCTCTTCTGGAATCTTGTACCAATGGCCCTCGTTGTATTCTCTCCACTTGACGTCGCATCCAAGTGTTTGCAGCACATATCTCGCCGCGGCCTGCTCTCCTAGCTTCACCGAAAGTTTCGGGTCATGCGTTCCGTGCCCCAGAAAGACCGGCGTGTGTACGAACGCCGATGATTCGTTGAGGGCGATGGGTGGTAGTGAGACGATGTCGCGAGCTGCATTGGCTGCGCAGAGTTGAAGTTGAACCACGTCAGCTTCATGAGCTGATGTATCGTCGTCTTTTGTGCTGAGAAAATCTTCATCACCTTCCAAATCTTCGCAAACGGCAGCCACCCGCTCATCCCAACAAATCCCACCAGCGAAGACGACGCCGCACTCTCGCTGGGCTGGAAATTCAACAGCACATGCAGCGTCGCGGCACAGCCTTGAC
The DNA here is from genome assembly GCA_029281465.1 of Mycena epipterygia. Taxonomy (NCBI): domain Eukaryota; kingdom Fungi; phylum Basidiomycota; class Agaricomycetes; order Agaricales; family Mycenaceae; genus Mycena; species Mycena epipterygia. The sequence continues at coordinate 1,295,699 of JARJCQ010000019.1, forward strand.
TGAGCGCGATGACTTTTACGCGTCAAAAGCCCTTGAGTGCCCGCCAGCGCATACGAAGGTCCTTCTGGCCTGGCTACGACTCGTACCTGGTTAATGCATATCATTCTGCCTCCAGTTCGACTCTAAACGATTTAAAAGCATTACATAATTACAAGGTTTGTCAAAAAACGACATTTCTCCGCCGTAGCTTTGCTTGGATCAATGTACACCAAAAAATCAAATCAAACCAAAACCGCATAGTTCACTTTCCCTGATTTCTCTCCAACAGATATAACAAAGGAAGACGATCCATGCGCCCCAATGACAAGTGCCGGAATGAATGAACCTTCTATCACTGCGAAAAAGACCTTGGATGTAAGAGGATTCCTAGTTTTCCTCTTTTGCGATGTCTCGGGTACGCGTTGGACAACGTTGAGAAGGCGGTATTTTTTGATGTAAGGGTAACACAGCAGCGCATCCGCTGCGGGTTGAAAAAGCGGCGCAACCAAGCGCAAGCTCTCTAGATCGAGCGGATCGAGGTTTCCGGCGATATGGTCTACCACGTCCAGAGGCACCTGGCTCAGGAAGTGGTTCGATGGAAGTGTGTTTACCGCGCCGTCCCTCTTCACCGCGGTGAGACAATGGTAGGCAAGACGTGCAATAGCGGTGATTCCGGAAGTAGAAGGAGTTGTGGTGCGAAATGACGGCAAGAACTGCAATGTGGCGGTCGACTTGAATCCGTTGTTTGGATCCACTTTGATAATGATGCAATGGAAGAACGAGAAAAGGATGCCATAAGTGACACTACCGGGCTCGCGGTGGAGGGCAACTTCGTCAACAATGTCTAGAGTCGCTTTCTTCATGTTGCGTTCGTCGTCGAGGTGTGTCGTGATCCGCAGGCAGATGTCTGGAGCAAGCCACGAGAATTCGACCGACCCTTTGGCAATGGGGGAGAAAGGTTCGAGCTCATTACCAAATATCATGCGCCCAACGGCGGCCTGTACCATTCCTACTCCCAATGAGACCAAAGTACTCGAAATGTGGGTGCGATCAGGAAGTGCCTCCAAAAGTCGGATGTCGTGGCCAACGTGCCAAGCGCCCATCATTTTGCCAATAAGAAGCTCGAAAAATTCTATACGGGCAGCTTCGCAGCTACCAATATCGTATGATGTGGTACCAAGCAACTCAGTAACGGACAGCGCCGAATGATCTGGGTTTGGCTGCCGAGCAGTGAAGTCTTCAATCACATTGTCGTCGACGTTCGGAGGTGCCGATTTCCAGTTGTATCTGTGCTCCTCCGGGGTTGAGGGAGAATAACTACGATGACCATACGAATCCACCCCAATGCACTCCACAAAAGAGCCGTTAGCAGGGTCGGGCATATTGTTGAGGGCAAACAGAGGATTAGAATCAACTGTTGAAAGTAAGAAATTTGTTGTCAAGACGGGTACAGGGTACGTGCCGAGGAAAACTTCGTGGTCAAGATCAATTTCGTAGACCCATTCAATCATAATGTTAGTGCGAGGTTGTTTCCGGGTAATGAAATAGTCAATGTTATCGCTTTCGATCGCATGCTTGTTCTTTTCAAAATCGCTGTCCAATATCTTGCGAAGGTTATCGAGCCACGCTTTGTATGCCTTTGCGTCGCCCGTCGGGACTTCGCTCGCAACTTCGACCCCCAGACCTGAAGAGTGGGCGTTATATGACGGGAAATGACGATGTGTTCAGATCTGACCATCAGGATAACTGTCCCAATGGTTGTAACGAACGTGATACCATCCTTTGTGTCGATACACCCTGTGAAGTGGATTGAGTGGATGCGAGGGAAATAGGGACCCAAGACCTATATCCACGAGTTCCCATCTTAAACTGAAGTCCGAGGAACTGTTGTTTGGGTTATGTGGACCAGTGGCAGCGAGCGGCGCGTTGGAAGGAACTTGTCACCATGTCACGTCACGTGTCCGTGACGCTGTACACGAACCTCCGACAGCCCTTCAACTTGAACGTGAACGCGTGAACTTGAAGCTGAAGTTGCGCCCTACCCTCGACGATAAAGGCAAACATCAATGCAAGATAGAAATGCTCGCAATGGGTATTCGATGCTCCAGCATAATAATTATGTCAATGATCTGGCACAGGTTTTGTTTCTTCGATTGTGCGTCTTGCCAGATTATACAGGCTATATGTCTCTGCGAGATCGATCCAGATTGTGCCTACCAGATTGCGCATGATATCGGGCCGCACAGGAGGAATGAAAGAAAGGGTTTACGATCCCCTGACAAAATTTCCATATAACGGATGGGTTGACGATCTTCGTACAAATCGCTCTCATGATTGGCGCAGCAAATATCCTATCGTTCTTTGGTCTCTTGTCTTCATCCTCAGCGACATGGATCCCTGATTCCAGGAGCGTCGAGACCGGATCTTCCCTCGAATCCCGCGCGACTACGACTTTGAATAATGGCACCACTGGCAGCTTTGTCTTTGGGAAGGTTGGGAACATGACCTGGGCGGCGTCAGGTAAGTGTTAGAGAAAACTTACAAACGGCCTTATTTAGTGGTACACCTAGGCACTCTCACAAAGGGTTGCAGCTCCTCGTCAATCTCAAATTGCTACGGCATGTACCTCACATCCAATGCTTCCGCCATGCTCGACACAGATCATCTCGACTCGCCTCGTCAGCGTAACGAATGGCACTTCCCCACCTGCTCCTCGGACCAACCATTTTCATACTCCTGGAAACAGTACCTCGACCCATCGGCAGGGTCTTCCACCCACTTCTTTCACCTCATGCAGGTGTTCGGCATCTCCGAAGGCGAACCTCTGGTAGCACTCGACGCACTCAGCAATTACATGAAGATCGTCGACTTCATCAACACATCTTGTGGATCGTCATGTCCCTCTACGCCACTCTCCAATTACCTGGGGAAATATACTAGCCATACTATTTCGTGAGGGACCCTCTCCTCCCAAAACTACGCACTCAACTGCGGTTGTGAATTTAGCGGCATATTCGGGCCCTCTGGCAGCTTGAATTACTCTGTCACAGGCGCGAGCGGGAAGATCCTCTCCTATTCTCGGACTGGAGGACTGGGTGCAGCTGGCGGCTAGTAAGATTGAGTATTCCGGTATTGACCCGATACTGATTGCTTTCATTTCAGCGTCAAATTCGGCACGTACAGATTAACCTTCACGCCTAATATGACAACTGTGAAGTTCGTCGCTTTTTTTGCTCGCCTTTGTCTGAGCGAACTAATTTGTCTTTGCAGCGCCATGGTCGGAGATTGGCAAACTTACTATCAGTGACTGGGTACTGGGCCACCTTAAGGGTTTTTTGTTGCCCCGAAGCCAATGGATGGAGCTACCGGGCATTGTAGCATTCCAGAATGTAGTCTGGCATCATATGAGTGAGTGGCGGTAGTGACACGGGATTTGGTGACGCATTGATGGCTCACCGAATAGTTTGCCGGGGCAAGTCCAAAAACGGTCAAAATGTGGTAGTGGGCCGATCGTGCAATGAGGGCAGAATAAAATGGTCAGAATCAGATTGACACCATCAAAGGGATGCAACAACTATGCTCACTGCCCATGCTGATTTTCGCAATCATAACACCACTATGGAATCCGATACAACGGGGGCGAGCGCATGACCTTCAGATGAATTTTGGCATTTTACGAATCTTCAGCATAATAACAACATATACAGAGGGTCAAGTGCGCTAGACGTGGTTTCTATGTGTGGCCAGATATCCACTGAGCATAACGAGCGCCAGACCTAGGTGAAGGACGAAGAGGTCGTGGAGAACGAGACGATTTATGCCATTCCAAAAATAAGAAAACACGTGTTCGGCAACCCGCCCGGCCGGCAAAGCCGGCACAGCATCACGTCAACTCCATCAACCAGTGTCGAACTTTGTTTTTAGGGGCGCCTCTACATGTCTTCCAACATCCAACCAAGCTTGGGCAAGAAGAATATATTTTTACTCACATAGGGGCGAAGTGGCCCACTACCTAGTCTGGCCCACTAGGCAGTCGCATATAGTATATATAACTCGCTTTCTTTGCAACCACTAGTAGGTATATTTTAAAATTTTTCAGTTTTCGTGGGTCGGTTTATCGTCGACGGAAGAGAATTTGGTAGGATCAGTATAAATTGTGTGTGGACGTTTGTAAGGTAGAGAACCATTGAAGGTGCATGAAGGAAGCCTAACCGAAATTTGTATCCGAAATCCCAACGCACCGCGAAATAATATAGCTATATTTTACATAATACTAGTACTCTAAATCCATCACACTATCTCCTCTACGCCCTTCGCCCAGGTTAAGTCCTGGTTTAGCTGTCTCTCATATCTTCTGCGACCCTCATGCAGCATGAAACTTATCCCAGCAAGTCCCAGGATGACGCCCAAGTCGCCCAAGTCCAACGCAGCCGTCTGGAATATCGCCTGCATGAACGGCACATACACGAGCGCGAGCTGCGATACGGCCGATATCGACACAGTCGTGATCAACAGTGTGTTCTGGAACAGGCCACACCCGATGCCGCGATTCTGGACAGCTGAAACGAGGTCCAGGAAGACGAAGCAGGTGAATGTCTGAAGAGCAAATAAGTACATGCGAGGGTACGGAGGCACGTTTATACATACCATGGTCTGTTCCCTGCGCGACATCTTTTCATCTTCTAATGCGAATATGTATACGAAAAGAGTTCCGACGACAATAATCGAGGCGGAGAAAAGCACGCGATATAACAAGCGGCGCGTAATGATGGGTGCGTCCTTCTTCCGTGGAGGTCGCCGCATTACCGCCGGGTCTACAGGATCAACGCCGAGACTTTGACTGGGAGGTCCTATGTCCACTTTAAGAAACAAACATGGCATACAGAAGAAAAAGCATACCGTCCATTAGGATATTAATGAATAATATTTGCATGGCATTAAGGGGGTTGCTCAGTCCCAGCATGGTGCTGAGGGTGATGAGTGTGAGCGCAGCAGCCGCCGTACTCAGTTGGAACGAGAGGAAATTTTGGATATTGTGGAATATCGATTTGCCTGAAATGATTAGTCAGCATCAAGCTACCGCAAGCGATGATGTGGATGCGTACCCTCCTCCACTGCGGGCAGGATAGTGCTGAAGTTATCGTCTACGAGAATAACATCGGCAGCCTCTTTTGCGACGTCTGTTCCACTCTTGCCCATGGATACGCCGATATCAGCCATCTTGAGCGCAGGGGCATCGTTCACTGGATCCACATCAGAACAGAACGGCCATGAAGAAAGCAGAGCTCACCGCCATCCCCAGTCATAGCAACAACAGCTCCCCGGGACTGGAAGGCCTCTACGATCGCCATCTTGTGCCGCGGCGTAGTCCGAGCGAAAACAGTGACCGTGCCCACTCTCTCCTTCAGTTGAGCTTTGGACATCTGGTCGATCGCCTTGCCGGTCAAGCAGTAGCTATTCCCTCCGCCGGCGAGCGCGCTGCTCCCCAAGTCAACGGAACTTCCCAGCGAGGCACCATGCCGGTGCTGCGAGCCGACCTTGAGGCCCAGCGCGCGCGCAATCGACAGCGCCGTCTCCTCCGCATCTCCAGTGATCATAACGATCTGCACCCCGCCCGCCTGCAGTAGCGCAATCGAATCAGCGACACCCTTCCGAGGCGGGTCGAGCATCGCCTGGAAGCCCGCAAAGACGAGATTCGCGTTGTCCCGGTCATCCCGTTCGCGAGATGGACTGCGGCTACCTGTGGGCGTCGACCCGCTCGAGCCCACTCCAAAGGCCATCGCGACCACGCGCAGTCCGCGGCTCGCCACGCCCTGCGCCTTGCCGAGAATAACGCGGCGCGTAGCCACATCCAGCGCCGGTGTGCTCTCGTCGTTGACGTAGTAAAACTTGCAGCGGTCCAGGACGGTGTCGATGGAGCCCTTCATATAGTACATTTCGCGGGAGCCGTTCCCGTTTATCGTGAGGCTGGGCGCGTCAGTATGAATGCCGCTGACGGACATGAACTTTTGCTCCGAATTGAAAGGGCGCTCGGATAAACGCTTGAATGTCTATCCATAGTTGGTGAGGAGGTGTCTCAATCAAGGGAATGTGTCGTACCGTGCGTCGGTCGGGGAGTCCAACCACATGCAGGATATTAAGCAGCGCAACGTCCGTCGACTGGCCGACGAAGATACCCTCTTCGTTCCGTGCCATAGATGCGTTGTTGCACAGTGCGCCGATGTCGAGCGTTTTCCGGATTGCAGCGGTGAGAGACGCTGGTGGAGGATCGAGGTGGACAATCTCATCCACTGCGTACGCTTCGGTTACAGTCTGTTCGTTCATCGTGAGGGTCCCTGAAGAAGCGTTAACACTAATATTCACGAAGAAATGTAACTTTCCATACCTGTCTTGTCCGAACAAATAACGGATACGCTCCCGAGCGCCTCCACAGAGTGCAATTTTTTGACAATCGCTTTCCGCTTGGCCATCCTCAAAACACCCAGTGCGAGCGTTACGGTCGTTACTATCGGCAACCCCTCCGGAATTGCCGCCACCGCAAGGGATACTGTAAACTCCGATATCAGCGATGAGCCAAGATGTACTGAGTAGCGTACCTCCGATAGTGAACATATCAAGCCATGACCGGGATTGCAGCACCCCGATAAGACAAATGACGCCAATAACACCAAACGAAATTATCGAAAGCTTCTTCGCTAGTTCGTCCATGCTCAACTGAAGCGGCGTCCGCTTTTCCTCGACCTAACCTATCCAATCAGCGCACAGAACAGGAGAAGCTCGCCAACACGCACATCTTGCATCATCGAGAAAATGACACCAAATTCGGTTTCGGTCCCCGTGGCAATCACGATGCCCATGCCGCGGCCGTTTCGCACGAGAGTGCCCATGTACGCGATGCAGGAACGCTCTGCGAGCGGTACCGGTTCTCGGATGCCTCGGCCAGGTCCAGCCTCGTACACGCATGTCTCGGCGCCCTTCTTGCGGGCCTCCGTTTCACCGGTGAGACTACTCTCGTCGATCTCGAGGTCCACTGCGGAAATAATGCGGATGTCTGCCGGGATGCGATCGCCCGTGGCGAACGTAACGATGTCCCCCGGGACGAGTTCATTGGCCAGAATGTGGATTGTCTGCCCCTCCCTGCGCAGCACGTCAGATGCGGCTTGTGTTTGCAAGCAGGCGACTTACCGGAGCACATGGCAGTGGTGAGGAACGAGTTTGTTAAGTGCCTCCAAGCTCTTCTCTGAGCGCTGCTCTTGGACAAAGCCGACTGCATTCGTTGAGCCAGCTGATACACCGCGAATGTAAAAAATAACAGCTCACCAGTGAGCACAATCAGAACGGCGACAGCAATGCTGACTGCATCGTCTATATTGCCCATAAGTGCGCTGACAGTCGCACTGGCACAGAGTAGCAAGATGAGGGGCGACTCGTATATTGTTTTGGCAAATTTGAGGAGAACGTGCTCGGGAGTTGAGACAGAGAACTCATTATACCCGTGATTAGAGAGGAGGGTGGGGATGTCGGAGCGAAGGAGACCAGAGGTGAGCGAGGTACGATAGTGAGCCACTGTTTCCTATGACAGTAAAATATGTTCTTTCGACCATGGAATGTGACACGAACAACTTGGTAACTAACCTCGATAGAACAGTGCGCGAAGCGCGCTGACATGGTATCACGGGCCTCCAGTCTTGGTGGTGGTGGTGTTGACCGTCCGTTCTCGATACTATTTTCTGGAGGTTGACCGGTCACAGCGCTAACAGCCCGCGACCATAAGCTCGACGCCTCTGCATTTACAGCAGATGCCAAGTCCGTCGGGGAGAGCGGTATCCCGTCGGCTTGGTGTCTCCTCAAAGTGGTACTATAAGCAAAATGAGAGTCTGCATCTGCCGTTGGACGCAAGCGCGCGCCGCTGTCGCCTGAGAGAAGTGGAAAGTATGTCGAGGCGGGAGGTGAAGCAGCGCGCGGTTGGTCGTGCATAGCAAAGGTGTGGCGGGCGAAAGAAGAGGAACTAGAAGAAGCAGTAGCAGCTGACAATGGTCGCTTTCGCTCGTATCCCATGCCAGATGAGTTAATGCGAGACTGCGGAGGCATACAGTATGTCGGGAACCCGATCTCCACGTTACAATGCCGCAGACAAACACGCCGCAGCCAAACACCCACCAAAGATCCAAAATGGAAAGTAACGCAGTTCAAATCAAATCGACCCTCCGAGCGCAAATTAAGTCACGAAATCTGTTTTAAGAGATAGCTGAACAGTTTAACTCAAAACTTACCTCCAGCAGCTCAACTCCCAACTCACACATGCTTCGATACCGCACACGATTTATTGTATTTGCGCACACGATTCAGTACAAAAAAGTTAATGGATAATGAATTACAACGCTGAATGCCGCGCTACGTTTGCTTTTATCATAAATTGCACCTCAAGCAATCTTGATCTTATATGTCGCCTTCGCCTCCTCCGGCTCCCCGAAAATGTCAATGTCCCAGCTAGGGTTGTAGCGGTACGGGATGTTAAACCTGCCGGAAGGTCAGAACGACGCGGTACACAAAAAGACTTTATAACGCACCGGACATGGCGCCCGTGACCCAACGCGGTGACCTTTTCGTAGTCCTCCTTGCTCAGCGCGACCTGTTTGAAGTTGGAGATGATACGCTCCTCCTGTACGCTCTTGGGGATGACTGCGTAGCCGCGATACACGCCCCACGCGACGAGGACCTGTGCGGGGGTCGCGCCGAGCTTGGCGGCGATCTCCTCGACAACGGGCTCCTCGGTGAGCTTCTTCAGGCCAATTGCTAACCAAATGTGAGTGGGTGGGGGCATTCATACGACAACCGGACGCTTACAGTTATTTCCGAGGGGGCTGTACGCGGTAATGTGGATGTTCTTCTCCTTGCAGTACGCGACGAGCTCGTCCTGCGGGAGCAAGGGGTGCGCCTCAAGCTGGTTCATAATAGGCACGACACCGGTTGCGGCAATGATCCCCTCGATGTGAGGGATGCTGAAGTTGGATACACCGATGTTCTTGACCTGAGCATGGTGAGAAACGCGTTCATATGGGAGAGAAAATAGGAAACCTTCGACTTCGGGAGGGCAATCATCGCTTTCCAGGTTTCGACGAGAGATGTCTCTGTGTCGAGAGCAACCTGACCGGGTTTGGTCGGGTGCGGTGGGTAGATACCCTGGCCGGGAACAAATGCGACGGGCCAGTGGATGACTGCTCAAATTAAAATGGGTATTATGGTCGAATGGTGACGACTCACGGTAGAGGTCAAGGTACTCGATGCCGAGCATCTTGAGCGTCTCATCTAGTTCTTTCTCAACCTCTGCTGTTTGATGTGCGGAGTTCCAGCATTTGGAAGTTATAAACAGCTCCTCCCGGGTCACAACCGAAGGAATGACTTTCTTCAGCGCAGCACCGACTTCGTCCTGGTTCTCGTAAATCATCGCGAGATCCAGGTGGCGGTAGCCATTGCGGACGGCGCTCTCGACCTAATCGGTGAGGATCAACTTCCGATCTTGGGAGCCCAAGAATGCTCATCGCGTACCGCGTTCTCGACCTCTTTTGGTTTAGCCTGCCAGGTTCCAAGGCCAATCTGGGGAAGAAGGGCACCGCTGGAGAGTGTGAGGATTTTTCCAAAGGACATGGTGGTAGGATGGAGGATATCGGATATGCTCTTGGACGTCTGGCTTATAGTGCGCGCCCCGGTCCGAATACCGGTCCGCGGGCCGAGGTTCGCCGGGACTTGTGACGCGGTCGGAATTCCAATTTCCGCCCTTCGCTTATTCTTGCGGGCCTGAGTCGTGGTGCCCAGATCCTACTTGGAATGATTTCTTTTGGTCGATCACCGGTGGCGCCAGGTCGGAGGGCATTTTATTAGCCGTGTCTGAAGAAATGGCGCTCATCCCAAGTCAGCCTTATAATACTTCGAAGCAGAGACTGGAGCCTCGGAGGTTGCTCGGAGGCCTAGTGGGCCAATAGTGGTTTTTTCTTGCGGTTTGTTCAATGGGCCTACATTCCCCAATTCGCACTTGGAAGGGTTCAGATAGGCTCAACAAACAGGCCTAGCAGATGCAAATTTTCGTGAAGGCCCAGTCGGACGAGTACATTTTCTTCCCTAAACGTAGATTGAGTGTGGCCTTACGATGCTCGTCGCGAACACACACCGTTTCTATCCGGAATTCTACCGGGAATTTCTCGCACGCGTCTCGAATCCACTTCATTTCGGTGCTTAGAGCATCGGAAGCACCAATTCCTTGACCAATTCGATTTTGTGGTTGGTTTTACCACTTTGGCTTTTTTTCGGATGCATGTTGACACCATGGCCAGCGGGGCGTGAGAACGATCGACTGCTTAGATAAAAGCTTTCAAGCTGTTGATCTGATGTCCGAGTGCGGAAGCGATGTGCTACTTAAAGTAGCAAGGTAAATTAGAGCATCCTGGTCGCTCCACTGGCTAAGCGCGGACGTCGCTTCGGGAACACCAAACGCCGCAAGCTCACGGCGCGAGATTTCCTCGACCTCGACGCAGTCGTTGATCGCGGCATAGAAGAAGACAAAGAGGTCGAGGAGGACGGTCTGCATCCTTCTTTTTACTGTCTTTCTCTTCTGTATGTTGATTGTTCGTTGCAGACTTTATAGACCACCGAGCTTACCTAGAGCATGACGTCGTGTCGGTTGCGTTGCGTCCGGCGCGATTCCTCATGGAAGATATGCAGGGCGTCGATCCCTCTGAAATTTTTCGAGAGCTCAAACGACGATATCAATTGATGGCAACCGAAATTCGCACGCGGCCGGACACTGGGCTTGAAGCAAATCTCACCAAATGGATTCAGGCGTGTCCAAACTTTACCTCGACCCCAGTGTGGCGGCTCTAGGTTACTGTGCGTCGTCTCGTTCTGTACATGAATTCTAGATTCTGACGGAAATATTCGTTGGTAGCGTGGACATGAGTGGGACGTCGTGCGGACGGTGATGGAAATAGTTGAATCCTCCTTGCGCCCCTGGCGACCTCCTTTCTGGAGCGCCGGTCCGTCCACCAGGGCTCCGTGTAAATGTCGCGTTCATGCGGCGGCAATTCCCTCCCGTTCAGATTCCGTTGGACGATTATCGATCGGTTTTACGCGTTACTGAACAAGCCGGAGATTCCTGTCGCTTCTTGGGTTCGCTATACTAAAAGGAGGAGTATTGCGGAGATTTAGGGTGGATCCAAGACTTCGATCCCGACGCGATGGCTTATAACGTCTACTCATACCCCGCACCCCGACATGGCGGCTAGATGGTCCTTGTCGCTCGGGTCTGAAACGCTCGCGTTGTCTTGCAGAAGTTTTTTTCGGTGCAAGAATGCGACAGGGTTCGGCTGCTTGACCGCTCGTGGCGTGGCTTGGTTGGAGAAGTCCTCGAAGTCCTCGACGAGAACACGGTGAAGGTGCACCTCACTCTCTTTTCCGGTTCGTCGGTGGACGTTTACTGTTCGGTCCGCTCCATGATACGAGACTATCGCGTCGGAGACCTCGTCGAGGTTGCCTCTGGCCCTTTCGCCGGGCTTTATGGGTGGATCTGCGAGCTGTCTTGGACGACTTTTCGTGCCGTTCGTTCAGCATCAGCATTTTCCTATCGAATCTGAAACGCCCGTTGTCCGGCCTGGGTTCGATGATATCCCTCCTCGGGAAAGTGCCGCCGACGAGCATTCGATTAGAGAGGTATAATATTCGCAAAGCCCGCAACATTGACATTGACGCTTATGTAGTGCGATGTTGCGATATCCTGTCTATGACCGAAGCCCGCTGCTCTTCAAGTCTTCAGCTCAGAGCACTCTTGTCCTAGCACCAGCACGACCGAACTCGAGACTTTGAAAGCGAAGTGTGATACGTACGTGAACGTCGAGGTCAAAATATGCCAAGGGCCCTTTCGACGTAACTTGGGGACCGTCAAAGCCACGAACAAGGACGGCCACGGGCTCATTGCGCTGCAGAGGGGCGGGCCATCAATGGAAGTGGTGTACCCGTGCTGCTCGACCATGTGCGGGAGAGACAGTCAGTCCCCGTCATTATATCGCGTCTCTCTTTATTAACAACTAATTGTATATGTAGTACCGGACTTGAGCTTCCTCTGCTCGCATCCACCCCTCCGGCCGTCCTGCAGCGGTTGCGGGAAACTAGGGAAGCCGATTATTGGGTAAACGCCGGTAAGCGCAGACGAGCCGTCCGAAGACGTCCCTCCCGTCCGTGTGCGATGTTGGGCATCAACTTTCGACGAACACTGGGCGGCCCTCCTTCCTCAGCCCACGCGTCGCGTACTCGACCACTGGCTCCTCCAGCCCGCTCTGCAGGGCAAATATCTCGACATCATGGTGAAGGGCGCCTCCGGTGTCTGGGGAGGCAGATACGACAACCTCGCCGGCGTGATCGAAGCCTTGCCTCCCCTAAAGCGCGGGAGGCGCGGATCTGTCCAGGTGAAATTCCACGGCACGGCATCGATGGCAGCGGATACATACCAATCGCCTGCGTTTCCCCCTCACCATCAACGAATTCGGCGGGTATGTATTGAGGGACTATTGGAAGTCGCGGGAGTTTATGTTGTCATCGGACCAGATACGGCAGGCTCGGAGTCTTACATTGGGCGCATTGGATTTACCGGCGGCGGGTTGTCTGCATTGACGACGCTTTGCACTCCTTCCCCGAAAGCAGTTTGTCACTCGGATCGTTTTGTTAAAACGCAGATATTGTATTTGCCTAACAGCGCCTGGCGCATTGTATAATACATATGATTTTTGTCTAGAATCATGGTTTCATTAAGTTGGTTTCGGTACTTGGCCGCATGGCTATACATTTTTTTAAAAAGCCAATCTGAGATTGTCCGTCAGGGAACAGATTCTGTCACGAAACAGTGAAACAAGCCGCAAGCGCCACCGCAGCTGACACCTACATGGATCCACCCCCTCCTCCCCCCCCCATCCGATTCCGATACAAGTTACATGCTTTTCGTATACTAATTGTACAACAGAGGCGACGGTATTTAGATAAAGAGTAAGAATAGATTCCGGCCACGAAAAAATAAAGTAGGAGACAGACGACAGCGGGGGATATACAGGTGTGCGTGTGCGGGTAGTGATAAGTAACGGGTGAGGGATACTGAGGGCGCGGAGCGGGACGTAGAACCGTATAGGTTGCGTACCACAGCCACACCGATTATTTGCGCAGACACCCACGCGCGGGAGCCGCCGTGAGATTTGATTTGATGTACAAATATCATGAGGCGTCCTCCAGCAGGTCGATGGGCGACGTGAAGTTCATTGCCTGTGTGCGGTTGTGAGCGGGCGGATGGAGATGGGTAGCAATTGAGGCGGGGGCTTACATAGGGATGCACGAGGGAATGGGGCTCTGAGGGCGGTACCTCCTCGACATAAATAGGCGTGCCGTTGATAAACATTGGCGCCTTGAAAGTGTCGGGATGCCGGCCGAGCTGCGACGTCGACGCGGTGGGTTTGCGCGCGCCGTCCCACACAGTGTCGTCCGAGCGTGAGCCGGACGGCCGCCGCAGTGCGAAGGCCGGGCTGTGCGAATCGTAGTGCTGCGGGAGCGTCTCGTCGTCCGCATGATGATGCGCGTCCGGCTGCGCATCGGAGAAGTGGAAGGGGTGCATCTCAGGCTGCGGTGTGTGTTCGCTGGACGTCATCGATTTCGGTGAGGGGAGGGGGGTGTCGTGTCGTTCGTAATCTGGGAGTTCGGTTGCCGCGTGAGGTTTGGATTGCTGGCTAAGAGCATGCGCCTTGTAGCCGGCCTCGAATGTCATTGAGCGGGGGAAGAAAACCTTTGGTGGTGTCAGGTCGTGCTGATGAGGTGTAATTTGGTGCACTCACTAGCATCGTGATCGCAGATGAGACGAAGCATCCAATACCCCCTGTCATCAGCAAGATATCTACACAGATACGGGTAAGGGTCGTATTCAGAAAATAAATTCAATCAATGTACCTGACCAAAACCTGGGACACATAAACATCAGGCTTAAGTCGTGGCACAAGACGACAAAACGTACGAGCTGCGGACAATCGCCACGGACTTGTCAACCAAACCATCTAGCGCCAGGACCAATAGAGGAACAGTGAACAGGAAACGCTATTAGTAGATTAGATATTAGTCACGAGACATGTGCCAGGAATGTACGCACAAAGACGACGCGGATGCACTGGACATGTGTCAGTTTTTCTCTTCAGGAGAGAAAGGGATAAGCTCACGTTGAGGTGGTAGAACGTCGCTAGTCTCACGACCACATCCGGTTCTGCTCCTTCGGCCTTGACGCTCCGTATGAATCCTGGAAAATTTGCGAGAACATAGAGGAAGCAGATGGTCGTAAAGGTGCCAGCGGAGGCGCCTGCGACGAAAATCCAGGCCTGGCACTGTGGGAGTATGGGAGGATGAAGGACACACACGCCAAGGAAAGCTTACAGTCTCGATATTATGTCGTTTGATGAGAGTGGTCAAGGGCATGCCCAATATCGCGAGTAAACTCCCTATATGCAACAATTGGGGCCTCGATCGGGGAACAATTTGCAATGGACGAACCGAGATACCAGGTCCGAAACTCCCAGCAGTGAAACCATTCCCGTTTCCTAGGCCCCTGATGTAGCAGAAATAGCCAGAAGGTCAGTTCTGGGTGAGTGTAATGAGCGGTGGGTCTTGACTGGGGATAATGCGCCATCACCTTCTAAATGCGTTACTCTACAAGAAGGGATTAACAGCTATCACAAAGCAACTATGAATGGAAACGCACAATTCAAGCGACCACGCGATGCTGAGGATAAAATAGAGTGGGATAACCCATCGGAGATGGTCTTTTTGCCAGACGGCGAATGGGCGAGGCATTACTGTGGTCCTTAAGCAGGGCGAGATGACTTCAGTCAGTTGACGTACTGGTTCCATCCACCCACACGAAGGAGCCTAGAACCCAGTTCAGAAACGAGGCTGCGATTGTCTGTCAACACACACCTTCTTGGTATTTGAGAGCCGTCATCGCGACACTGAATACCATCAACAATGGCACTGTCGCAAAATACGAGTAGCTGTTGAGAAGATTAGACAAAAAGAAGAGTATCGCTTCAAGCGACGCACGTCATGACTCGTTTGAAAGCGCCTGGCTGTCGTCCCGAATCCCATCTAAGGCACTGGAGATGGATGGGTGTGAGCTTCGAACTAGGCTTGCTTGTGAACCGACCTTGAACTTGTCGTAACTCCATAGATGGATGAGCATAAAAGTGAAAAACTAGAGCGACGCGTGAGACCGGAAATGGATACGAATAGGTATGGCGACGCACAGAGACGGACAGCAGGGCCCACAAAAGGTAGGCTGAAGGAGAACCGGTGCTCATGAAGGGGTAAGCCCTAGCGATGGGGAGTTGAGGAAGCCAGTTTCGACACAGAAGGGAGAGAGAGGGATAGTTGACAGCAAAGATACATAAAAGGTAGGTCGGTCACGGTGTTTGCCGCGCGGTTAAGTCGGCACGTGCCCCCTGGAAATGTTTTGATGAAATCGGATGCTCCATTCGTTCCCGACGATCAAACCGCTATATGAACGCGTACACACGCGTACATACTTGTTTTCCTGGTGCATGGGAATACGAGTAAATTTCCTGTGTGGTAAGCACTACGCAGGAGTAACTCCTACCCTACGATTTCCAAAGTCGTATAGACTCCGCAATTCGGGGTTTATCACACTTTAGTGGACTCATGGCGCCGAATCCCGACGGGTGCGTCCAAGTAGCAGTCCAAGTGGTAGCTTAATATACCGGAGAGGATATAGCGAGGATATAGGTCGAATCTGATTTCAGTCAGGCGCTGTAAAAGGCTAGCCGGGTCTGGATCAAGCAGTCGGCCGGGCAACTCGGGGCAAGTTCAGCAAGTGTTGATTAGATAGTAGTCAAACCCTATCGACATAATCTGCCCAAACACCCAAGAGTCGCGGCGCACCGAGTAGCGAAGGGCATACCGTCCGGGCAGTCTTGTGGAGGCGCCAGACAATATCAATGGATCATGCCAGTGACTTCACAGCCAGGTAGCAGACAGATCAGCGTTTGAAGTCTGCCCAAAAAAGTACTAGGAACGTAACATAAAGATGTATATGTGAGTGAATATAGCGCACCCTGAAACATACCGCAAAAATAAACTGCAGCCCGGAAATTTCTTACAAATGTAAATTGAGCCTCGGAAGCGGCCACGCAAGAATTTAGTGACGACTGAAGCATCCTCGAAACTTCGACTCGAGCTGGGACGCTGGATTTTGTGGAAGAAAATCACGGGTGGCAGCCTCGACGCCACTGATCGAAGTCGAAACGGCACCTATCCAAAGCGGGAACTTCAAACCAAAGTTCCGCGCACCCATGCCAGCATCTTATCAAGATTGCAGCAGTAAGCTTAAAGTAGCCACCAACCTTTATCACAAGACCGCCAACGCGCACGATCACCAAGCCAGGGAGGAGAGAAAAACCGATTCTGGGGAGAATATGATACGTCAAGCCAGAAAGTGATGGTGATTTTCGCTCGATGCTTCGTAAAGATTGCTCTTGTCTAGCAAATCTGGGCGTCGAAAAGTTTTGTAAAGTGCCGTACAAGGACCGCGTTGTCACGCAAAAGAAGAATCTTCGCAGCCATCGTCCAAGGAAATGTGGCTCGAATTCGTAAACCTGGAAAAAACATGGGCTAAGAATCGTCAGAGCCTTCATCCTCATCATCTTCACCAAAAAACGCGTCTTCTGGATCCACGTCCATTTCGAGCTCAGCCGCGCCCGATTTCTTCTGATTCTTCTTCTCCCCATCCCAGTCAGCGCCTCCTCCGCTGCCGCGCGAGTCCATATGCAACTCGGGTTCCGCAGATAATTCCCCGCCCTCCATCTGGGACCGTATCCAGGTGCGCACTTCATCTCTTCCGGCGTCGCTAGAAGGCTCCTGGGTTTCCCCCTTGCGCAATTCCGGAGGGAATAATGAAATGTACTTCTTCGTCTTCGGGTAATGCTACGAATGTAATAAAATTAAACTGAAACAGCCAAGGGAGGTGTAAACAAACCAGTATGTAGTTCAGATCTACGCGCAGTTCGTGCAGGGTTGACTGCAGCTCCGGTGTGTCAGACGCAGCTATTTTCTTCTTCGTTTGATTCAGCTTCCGCACGACCTTCTGTCGCTCTGCAGGGACATCAGCGCCGGTCATCACAGAAGGGCCGAGACGCACCAAAGAACTTGACCTTGTGGTACCGAACGGCTAGCGCGCGCTCCTTCTTTCCAAGCTCCGCAACCTCAAGGTCTGCCTCGAGCGCCTTCAGCCGCCGCTCCGTCTCGACACGGACGTCCGCGGCCAGATTATCCTGCCGTCGGAATCAGAAGATATGGGTCAACAGAGAAAGACCAGGAACTTTAGCGAGCAGTCTCCGTGTCTGCCTGAGCGAGGATTTGAGCTTTTGAACGCCTTGCGCACCGCTGGATTCCTGAGCGGGTTGCGGCCGTCTTGGTTTAGGTTTAGAAGGTCCTGCCACAGCGGAAGTGGATGTTTCATTCGCGTCCCCCCGCGGCTTCTTGGTTCTCACAGGTCCCATGTCGCAGCACTTAAGAAAGAGCGGTTAGAAACTTTCACGAAAACCGTTTGGGTTGTTTGAACTGCAGGCTCGAGCCAAACAACCTCTTCACATTTTGCGCTTTGATCAGGTCAGCGTGACTTGGACGCGATGCGGAATCTTTCGCTCGCCGCAGAGCTGATAACTGAGCTCCCAGACCTCACTGTATCGCGAACCACCATCGATTTAGATGAAAATGTGCTCTATGCTGTCTCTGAGAACCGAAACATGGACGGCGAAGTGGAGGTTAAGATCTGGAGAATCCTACCGGCAGATGAAGTTGGTTCGTCGATGGTAGGCGTTTGAATCTCAGCCCAAATGCCTAACTGTATTAATTCCATCCTAGGTCAATCCGCCGACGCTTTTAACCATGTTTACGACAAATCCCTTCGGCGCGTCGACTACCCCTGCTCCAGAGGTCGTGAGCTTCCGATTCCTCCCGGACTCGAGACGCTTGGCCGTCCTTATGCGCGGCGGTGATATCACGATGATCACCATCGACGACGAAGATTCTATGGTACGCAGTCTCATCTTCATCCGTGCTTGTAATAAGTTGTTGGAGATAGCCTGAAGTCGAGGGCACCATAGAGCCAGGCATCTTGACGGCCTCCTGGAGTCCTGATGATTCACTCTTGGCTATAGTGACTGGTGAATAAAATTACTCTCAAGGCACCTTTTCCCTCGTTTCTAAAACTACTGGCAGGCGAGCAGAAATTGACCCTCATGACCTCCACATTTGACGTCCTCTCCGACGCTCCATTATTCACCACTGATTTCGGAGAAGGTCGGTTCACTTTTTACTTTTTCATAATATCACTGACTCGATCCCAGACGCCCCCATTAACGTGGGCTGGGGCTCGAAACAGACGCAGTTCCATGGCTCACTGGGGAAGGCGGCGGCTCAAGCCCCTTCCGTCAGAACCGTCGGCGCGAGCCCCGACGATGACGCGATACCGCGCGTGAGCTGGAGAGGCGATGGCGCCTTCTTTGTGGTCTCTTCCCTCTCCCCCGCCTCTGATGCCGTACGGCATCGTACGCTGCGCGTTTATGACAGACAAGCGGCGCTGCAGTCTACCTCGGAAGCGGTCCCGGGCCTGGAACACGGGATGGTGTGGCGCCCGTCCGGGAACCTCATCGTTGGGACGCAGCGGTTCGGGTTTGAGGGCGGGGGCGCGGGGAAGGAAGGCCGACACGACGTCGTGTTCTTCGAGCGGAATGGGCTGCGGCATGGCGAATTCGGGATGAGGGTTGGGGATCTCTCCATAACGCCAGGTCCGCGTGAGGAGGGGCGCAACTGGGGGTACAAAGTCAAGGAGCTCAGTTGGAGCTCGGACTCCAATGTGCTGGGCTTGTGGATCGAGAAAGACGAAGGCGACATCTGTGAGGTGGCTCGGCTCCTCGCTATCCCATTTATCTGACGTTGTCAGTTCAATTGTGGACGACCAGCAACTACCATTGGTGCGCTCCGTTTCTTTTGCTTCACCACACCAAAATAACAACGTGTAGGTACCTCAAGCATGAAATGGCCGCTCAGCCTTCTTCGCCCGGCCCTGGCCGATTCACGTCCATCGAATGGCATCCTGAACAGGCCCTGCAGGTGGTGCTAACGACTGCATGTATGTCCGCGCCACAGTCCACGTTTCTTCTTCCTGACCCTAGCTCAGCCTCGATCATACAGAGGACGTACGGATGGGAAACATCAGTGTCTTCTACGGGCCCGCCTAACGACTCGGGCACCGTTGCGGTACTCGATGGATGTGCGTTAGCCTCAGCTGCGCGACGTTGGTCCTACTCTGATCCTTCCTGCAGCCAAAATCCTGTTGACGCCCTTCCGCACCCAGAATGTACCTCCCCCGATGTCGTCGTACCAGCTGGCGCTATCCCCTGCGCAGTCTCTCTCCGCGCGGACGCCAGTGCACGTCAGTCTCTCGCCTTCGACGGATATGCTCGCGTTGCTTTGGGAGTCCGGGTATCTCGAGCTTTGGTCCCTTCAAACCCGACTTACCCCCGGGCCTACGAAAATAATGGATCCGGCGCGAACCTTCTGTAGTATGGTTGGCGGGCGCGATTTACGCCAGCGTCAGGTCGTCCTGTCTTCGACTCCCGATACCATCCATGCATTGGGTTCAACTCCGCAAGGGCGCGACGTCGTCACCGTCTTTCAGATTGGAAAGGAGACGACGGAGGGCCTCACGACGGTCGAGATTCCCCACCGGAATGGCCGGATGATCCCAAACGAGGGAACGGCCGTTGTTTATCAGACCTCGAGTGGGCGGTTGTTGGAGGGTCAGTTTACCGCCTACTTTTATCGGCTTACACTGAACGAGATATTTCTAGTTAAGCCGCATGGCGCTTCAGTCGCTGAAATCGGTGCCTTTCCCGAATTCTGTTTCCTCGCCCAAGGTCTGCGAGATCCTGTTTCGAACGACGTCGAGCCGTGTTCCTTGTATATCGGACTTGGCTCGTCAGGAAAGTTGTTTGTGACGATGCGCTCTGCACCCAGCCGCGTTTTAGCTTCAAATACCACGTCCTTCACCGTGGTATCTGGCTTCGTCATATTCACGACCAGCGCACACGAGGCAACATTCGCCCCTCTCGCCTCCTTGAGCGCGCTTTTGATTCCCAGCGATAACGGGGATCTCAAGGACATTCCAAGCACTTGGGACAAACGCCGGGTCGAGCGAGGGTCGCGGATCGTTGTGGCAGTGCCAAGCGCGATGAGCTTGGTCCTCCAAATGCCCCGCGGGAATCTCGAGACCATTAATCCGCGGCCGTTGGTCATGGAGGTCGTGCGGCAAGATTTAGACACGTAAATATTGTGTTTCTTCGTGCTGGTATTGACAAGGACTGACGATGTGATGCAGTCGGCAGTATCGAAAGGCCTTCCTGTCCTGCCGGAAGCACCGGATCGATTTGAGCGCCTTAGTGGAGCACGACCATGCTGCATTCTTGGAAAATCTGCCTTTGTTCGTTGAACAGGTCCACGAAGTGGATCACATCAACCTATTTTTGACGGGCGTCGGGTGCGTGTTGTCGACACTTGTTTCCATTTGCATCCACTCACTTCATCACTAGGCAAGGATCGCAGAATCCCGAAAAGACCGCGCAGCTTTGTGATTCCATTCGCGTCGAACTGGAGCGAAAGGACCTGACGAAATACGTCAACTCCATCCTGACGGCGTACATGGTGAAAACTCCACCAGACCCGGAGGCGGGCCTTGCACTTCTGCTGCGACTGAGGGGTACGCAACACTCTCGTCTTTCCGACGATGCTGACCACCGGGTAGAGTCGGACCCGCATCTCGTCGAGGACGCGGTGAAGTACATCATCTTTTTGGTCGACGCCGATAGGCTCTTCGATACCGCTCTCGGGATGTACGACTTCTCGCTTGTGCTCATGATTGCGCAGCATGCACAAAAGGTCTGTGATATGCATTGAATGACTCGGAGGCCCACTGAACGCCTCGAAGGATCCTCGGGAGTACCTTCCCTTCCTCCGAGAGCTCCGCTTGCTGGACAAGTACTACCAAAGGTTCCGGATAGATGATCACTTGAAGCGGCACGACGAGGCTCTAAGGAACCTTAACCTTGCCGGTAGGACTATCTCATTGTATATACTCCCCTTTTTGATGATTTAGGCCCAAGCTACTTCGCTGAAGCTGTGGCTTATATTGAGGAGCATAGACTGTATGAGCTCGCTATTTCTATATGGAAAGGGACGGACCAGTACAATGTCAGTTAGTCTCTCTTTTTGGATTGCACTGTGATTC
The DNA here is from genome assembly GCA_029281465.1 of Mycena epipterygia. Classification (NCBI taxonomy): domain Eukaryota; kingdom Fungi; phylum Basidiomycota; class Agaricomycetes; order Agaricales; family Mycenaceae; genus Mycena; species Mycena epipterygia. The sequence continues at coordinate 1,317,048 of JARJCQ010000019.1, forward strand.
ACTGACAATCTGCCGCAGAACATTTTGAAGATTTATGGAGAGTGGCTTTTCGAACGTCGCGATTTCCGGCAGGCCGCATCAGGTAGACTCCCGGACGCTGTCAGAATTCGTGTGCTTACATTTTGCTTTTTAGTTTTCCTACAGGCTGGGACACTCTCGCAGGCCATGGTGGCACACGAGAAGTCGCTGGATTGGCAAGAATTATTCGATCTGGCTGGTCGCACCGACGTATCCGAGGATGATATTACAGCAATGGGTTACCGTGTCGCAGGTTTGTCTCGCTCCACAGATATGGATAAATATTCCTAATGCTTATTTCTATCAGAGGATCTCGTATCTAAGAAACGGTATTCCGAAGCGGCACGGGTACTCTTGGATTATGCAAAAGACCCGCGGGAAGCCGTTATAGCTCTTGTCCAAGGAAACTGCTTCTCTGAAGCCCGACGAATAGTGAGGCGACATGCCCGCTTGCAATGGGCGCAGTTCCTTACTTTTTGACGCAGGCAACATTTACCGGTTCTGAAACGCTTTTGATCGACATCATACATCCCGGCGCACTGGAGAGTCGAGCCCAGATATCTGAAGACATTTCCGAGATGAAGGACCAGCTGAGAAAACAGCATCATCGCACGCGCGAACTTCGGGTGAAGAAGGCAGAAGAACCTGGTGTGTTCCGTTCCTAATGTCAGATCTACGACCATATCTGCAACTCAGGCTCTAGATGCTTTCTACGGAATGGAAGAGGACGCCAACCTTCATAATGTCGATGTCATGACAGATGTATCGATGCCGGCGACTGCGTTCACTCGATACACAGTGGCCCCCACGTCAATGTCCAGATCCTCGAAGTGAGTAGTGTTGCCCTTGGAATTTGAGAGATGTAACCATGGCTTTCCAGACGTACTTCTCGTTCGAAGCGAAAGATTGAACGAAAGGCGGGTCGTAAAGGCACTGCAGACGAGGAAGAATACTTGTTAAAATCCATAACTAAGCTCGTTAGCCGGTTCAATGCGACGCAAGGTATGAGTTTCGTCGCCATGTCTCTTCTCTGCTGAGATTTCTCCTCAGGAGACGCACGACAGCTTTTACCGCATCTTTCTCAGTTTACACCTGAGCACGAGGCTGAAGGATTTGCTTTACAAGCCGAGCTCGGGGAATTTGAGCAGGAGCTCGTTGATGCAGTGGAGGAGATCTGGAAGAAGCCGCTGGAAGAGGAAGAATCAGCTGTACAGGATTCATGGGCGCAAAGGATGGAACAGAAGGAGAAACAGAGACTGGTTGATCCGATAGAGAGGGTCGCTAAGCCGGATACGAAGGGCGGTGAGGAGTGGCGGATGAAGATGTTTGCCAGGTAATGCAGTCGAGTCAGAAGGAAATGTGCGATGTATTATCTAGAACAATTTTGGCGGTGGCAATGCCGCAGTATTTTTACGATCACGCGGTGTGACTCTGTGACACTTTTCAACTTCTCCTATCCCCAATCCCCACCAGAGAACGCAAGGTTCGCCAGACTTTGATTCGAATATTACTCGATGGGAACTCGCGGATACAGGTCTTGCGTCTTCCCTGTTTCCCTTGAAAATACTCAATCCAACAGGGTGTATCGACACAAAGGATGGTATCACGTTCGTTACAACCACTGGGACAGTTATCCTAGCGGTGAGATCTGAACTTATCAGTCTTTCTCATCATATAATGCCTATCCTTCAGGTCTGGGGGTCGAAGTTGCAAGGGAAGTCCCGACGGGCGACGAAAAGGCATACAAAGCGTGGATCGATAACCTTCGCAAGACATTGGACAACTATTTTGAACAGAACAAGGATACCATCGACGACCATACAATTGAGTGGACTCTTACCTAGAAAGAACCTTTGAACGACATCATGATTGAATGGGTCTACGAAATCGACCTTGACCACGAGGTTTTCCTTGGCAAGTACCCTGTATCCGTCTTGACAACAAATTCCTTATTTTCAGCAGTCGATTCCAATCCTCTGTTTGCCCTCAACAATATGCCTGACTCTGAAGACCTATTTTTGGAGTACCTCGGGGTGGATTCGTATGGTCATCGTGGCTATTCCCCGTCCACCCCAGAGAAGCACAGATACAACTGGAAATCGGCACCTCCACACATCACCGACAATGTGATTGAAGATTTCACTGCTCGCCAGCCAAACCCAGATCATTCAGCGGTGTCCATTACTGAGTTGCTTGGTACCACAGCATCTGATATCGGCACCTGCGAAGCTGCCCGCATTGAACTCTACGAGTTCATTATTGGCAAAATGATGGGTGCTTGGCACGCTGGCCACGATATACGACTTTTGGAGGCACTTCCTGATCGCACCCACATTTCGAGTCGTTTAATTTCATTGGGAGTAGGGATGGTGGAGGCCGCCGTTGGGCGTATGGTATTTGGTAAGAAGGTCAAGTGTCTCCCGGCCAGTGACACCGAGTCGGAATTCTCGTGGCTTGCTCCAGATATTTGTTTGCGGATCACGACACACCTCGACGACGAACGCAACACGAAGAAGGCGACTCTAGACATTGTCGACGAAGTTGCCCTCCACCGTGAGGCCGGTAGTGTGAAATATGGAATCCTTTTCTCATTCTTCCACTGCGTTATCGTCAAGGTGGATCCAGACAACAAATTCAAATCCACCGCGACATTGCAGTTCCTACCTTCCTTTTACACCGATTTCCACTCTACCGCCGGAATCACCGCTATTGCACGTCTTGCTTACCATTGTCTCACCACGGTCAAGATAAACGGCGTCGTAAACACACTTCTGCCGAACCACTTCCTGAGCCAAGTGCCTCTGGATGTGTTAGAGCACATCGCCAGAAATCTCGATCCGCGCGATCTAGAGAGCCTGCGCTTGGTTTCCCCGCTTTTTGAATCGGCGGCGGATGCGTTGCTGCGCTACCCATATATCGAAAATTACCGCCTTCTTAACGTTGTCCCTTCCCAAAGGGAAAAGGTTGGCCCTCTTGTTCCCAAGGTTTATTCCGCTGTGATTCCGAGTCAAGGTTTATACGTTCTGGAACTTGTTGTTGGCGCGCATGGGCCTGGGCTGCAGACCTTTGATATTCCAGTCGGAGGCTCGATATATCCAAAAGAGGATTCATACATCGTGGAAGAGCCTACATAAGAATCGATCGTTGTAGATGAACAGAAGTCTCGTTGCATGTACTAAACTTGACAATAATTGTATGATTTTAGTCGACAATTCTAACGACTTGGACGCGATATCGGTTTCTAAACTGATTTCCAGAGGCCTGGCTTATGCACACCTCAGATGGCTCCCTAGCCTTGAGCAAAGTATATCAGAGCTTTTATGTGTTGTCCTATACATTAAAACACAACTAGCCGAGAGTCATGTGAAAGTCATGTGAGCGTCAGGTGATAACTCGGAATTAGCCGTGTGCGGGCGAACCCCCCCCGACTCTGAATCCGCCGTGTGCGGGCGTCTCCGTGGCGAAGGCACGGGTCCGAATAAACTGGTAATGGGAGGGCAATATGTGGGGGTGTTGTGATTGCCCGTCGTTAGCAAACAAGCCCTCTGCCTCGCGTCGCGACACGACTTCCAAGTCGTGCTCTTTCATGCTGTCTCTTTTCTTCGCGTCCTTTTATCTCTTGACATCGCTTAAACTCCCTTTATCCCTCACATACAATATATAGAGCCTGCGAGCTGCAGTGTAGACTCATCCGCGTCTCACACTGCGCTCGCAGGTAAGCCTCGATCTCCTACTTATCCACTCCGCGTCTCACACTGCGCTCGCAGTCCCCTATAGATCTCCTTGTCGTCGACACGATAAATTGACTCTATTTCTCAGCTCGACGTCATCGGACTCGAGCTTCTTTCATTCCTACGGCGTCTGACTCTGAACCCTACCGCGTCAACGGCAGATTCGCCAAGAAGCCTGCTCAGCCCCCTCCTGCACACACTGCCCTTCGCGCCATCGAACGCGCCTCACCGCGTCCGTCCACGTCAACACAACTGCCAACGACCCCTGTCCTACCAGAACACATCGAAATGACCACCCCAGAGACCCCTCTCAACCCCGTCCAGGCGCCGGTGAATCCCACCGTCACGTCCACTCCCATGACCGACTCGCAGAAGATGGACAGCTTAGCAGCCCAGGTCGCATTGCTAATATCCGCAATCAATGCCGCCCCCGATCCGAAGGTCCTCGCGCGCGACGCCGCTGCCCAACTGTATGGCGACCTTCAGCGCACCGCCGCTGCCGCTGCCGCCACCGCTGCTGCTGCCGACGCAGCTCAACGCCCCGTAGCACCAGCAATACAGCAGCAGGCCCCGCCGCTGGTGGTCTTACAACAGTCACAATTCACCGCACCTTTAGCCCCCGCCGACTCCGCCGCAGGTGCGTCGCCTTCCCTACGATCCCTCTTCCCCGATATCGAGTCGGCATGCATCACGGCGGTCATCACCCATGAGCTCAAGGCATCCGACCTGTACAAACTGGACGCACGCATCAAGGACTCGGAACCTTCTTACAGCCTCAGTGCTACGGGAACGTTCGAGATGAATGTCTCTCGACATAAATCATACAAAACCCTGAACTCTGTCCTGTTCCCCCTCCATAACTATTTCGCCATACTCACAGCTCATCTTCCCGCGCGATCCGCGTCCCCGGTGTATTTCTATCGCTATCTCACCCACCTCGGCACGCTTGCAACGGAGTATGAATGGGCAGCGGTGTTCGAATACCACACCTTGTTCTTCAACAGGCGGCGGGGCGACATGCTAGCAGGACTTTACGACGGGTGGGGGACATCGGACATCGGGCTTCTGAGCTCATACGTCTACCCCCATCGGAAGGCGCTCCATGTCACGGCCAAAACCCCTGGACCAAAGCGTCCGACTCCGTCCTCTGGCACGGACCCCTGCCGCAACTTCAATGCTGGCACTTGCGAGAGCCCATGCAGGTGGAAGCGCCCCCACATCTGCTCCTCCCCCGGTTGCGGGAAGGACCACCCGTTAACTCGGCACTCTAACTAGGAGCCCGGCCAGACGAGTAGCTCGTCTTCGTCATCACTGCTACCTCGTCACGGCCCACCTGTCGACGACCCCGTCAACCCCGGCTCCCTCGCAACGGCTCTTCCCCCACTGCCTCACGCTGACTCATTTCCCGAGCTCATGCTTCCACCCATCCGTCCTAACACCGACACGCGGGCCAACACCGTCCCTGTTAACGCCCCACTACTTCCAACCGTATCCTCCGTCCTTAATGAAGACGCATGGACCTATTACCTACGCGACTATCCCGACCGCAATTTTGTATCCTCTTTAATTCACATAATTCGACACGGTGCAAATCTGGGATTTACGGGTGATAAATCATCTACGCAAGCATGTACCAACCTGAAGTCCGCCTTCGAGTCACCCGCTGCCACCGCCGCTCTGTCCGCAGACATAGCCGCGCAAGTCGCCAACGGGCGCACCGCCGGCCCGTTTCTCAAACCCCCGTTCGAGAACTTCCGCTGTTCCCCGCTTGGTGCAGTGACGCGCAAGCGATCTTCGAAAGTTCGCCGCATTCACCATCTCTCGTGGCCACAGAACGAATCTGTCAACGATGGTATCCCTGACTCAGAGGCCTCCATTCGGTACGATATGATCGACCGCGCGATCTGCGACATCGTCACTGCCGGACGCGGTTCTCGTCTTGTCAAACTCGACCTCGAATCTGCCTTCAGGCACATCCCTGTACGACGTGCGGACTGGCACCTGCTTGGCTTCACCTGGGAGCAAATGTTCTACTACGACATTGTTCTTGGTTTTGGTTGTCGCTCCGCCCCGTACATATTTAACCTCTTCGCGGAAGCGCTCCACTGGATCCTCCAGCGCAACCTCCCTGCTTTCGTACGCCATTACCTTGACGACTTCCTAAAAATATTCGCACCCGAAATACCTCTCGAGAAGGTACAACACGCCCTCGAATGGGCATTAGCTCTCGGCAATCAGCTCGGTCTGCACTTCCAGCCGCTAAAAATATTCGGTCCTGCAACGGAACTCGAATTCCTCGGCATCGAGTTTGACACCATGCAGATGGAGGCCCGCCTTCCTGCCGAGAAACTCACATACCTCAAGGAACTCCTCATCTCCTGGACACACTGCGCTCACGCTCAGCTCCGCGACGTCCAGGAACTAACAGGATTCCTCCAGTTTGCCTCGCAAGTCATCCCCATTTCGCGCGCCTTTCTCCGCGGACTCTATGATTTTCAATCGGAGTTCACAACCTCCTTTTCCCGCCGCCGTATCTCCAAAGCCGCACGCCGCGACATCGCGTGGTGGTCCGCATTTGCGATGGAATGGAATGGCATCCGTTTCATCGCACCCCAACGCGCCACCCTCCACATCTACACTGACGCCAGCGGCAAGAAGGGTTTGGGCGGCCATTTCGGAACCAGTTGGTTCGCCGTTCGATGCCCCCGCCGCCATCGCGCCCACCACATCCAAGTGAAAGAAATGCTGGCCGTAGTCCACGCCATCCTTTGCTGGGGGAAGCAACTCTCCGGCATGCATGTTGTTTTTCATGTCGACAACGAGGCTGTTCATAACGGTATCACCAACTTCTCCATCAGGTCGACGCCTACGATGGAACTCCTTCGCCAGTTCTTAGCCCTCGCATGCCGGCTCGATTTTACTTTTTCCTCTGTCTGGTTATCTTCTAAAGAAAACGCGATCGCTGACGCTGCCTCCCGTTTTTCCTTTACACGCATGTTCGAACTCGCTCCGTACCTCGACCGACAGCCGTCCTCGAAGCGCCTCCGGATTGGTGGTACGAACAGTACCCCATGTGGCCCAAAACCGTCTCTTTTTATCTTTGGCATGGGATCGCGTCGAACACCCGTCAAACGTATTCCACGGGACAAAAATCCTTTATCAACTTCACCAGACTCCACAGCTTGTACAACCCCGATGGCGCCATCCTCCCCGCGACTCAGCCCGCCATCATGTCCTGGGTTGCCAGCCTCGGCGGCCGAGTGCAACCCAAAACAATTAAAGCATACCTCTCCGCTGTTCGCTCCCTCCACGTCGACGCTGATCTCCCTTTCTCCATCTGCGAGTCTCCCGTCGTACAGCGCCTCATCCGTGGGATCAAGCGTTTCCACGGGGAAAAAGATCGAAAGCCAGTCCAGCCCATCACCCGTTCTGTCCTCCTCACAATTCTCTCGCAACTCCAGCCCGGCGTTATCCCCGGTCATACCGCCCTCTACGCCGCCTATTGCCTCGCCTACGCAGGCCTTCTTCGCTCGGGCGAAATCACTGTCGGCTCTGGGAAGGATTCCAGCCTCAACCTCACCCGGAACTGTATCCAGTTCTTCCCCGACTTCGACAACTGCACCCATATCAAGCTCACTCTCCCTGGCTCCAAGAACGACCCCTTTCGCAAGGGAATCACCCTCGTCATCGCCGCCGCGCCTGGCCACGCGTCATGTCCAGTTAATGCCGTTAAGCGGCTTTTCACGGAGCTCCCTCGTGCCGGGAATGCCCCCCTCTTTGAGGGCGTGGACGGGAAGCCTCTCCACTACAAGGCCTTCGTCGCAGGTATCCGCACCTCGCTCGCAGCCGTCGGCATAAACCCTGCAGGTTTCGCCGGCCACAGCTTCCGTCGTGGCGCCGCCTCCGAAGCCGCCGCCGCCGGCTACAGCGATTACGAAATTCAGCTCCTCGGCCGCTGGCGCAGCGACTCATACAAACTCTACATTGAAAACCCAATCTCCCGCATTCTCTATCTATCCCAACAACTTCACATGGCTCATGCCCACTCCGTCCCTTTCGAGCCTCCGGCCCTTCGCAACTTCGCACCCATGGCTTGAGCCTGATCCATGATCAGCTCGAGAGTTTTTAGGACCCAAATATTCATTTGTTCCCAAACCACTCGTCTCCCTTCTCTCTTGTTCACCGATCGCAGATTCCGCGACGGAGGCTAATGGGAGGGCAATATGTGGGGGTGTTGTGATTGCCCGTCGTTAGCAAACAAGCCCTCTGCCTCGCGTCGCGACACGACTTCCAAGTCGTGCTCTTTCATGCTGTCTCTTTTCTTCGCGTCCTTTTATCTCTTGACATCGCTTAAACTCCCTTTATCCCTCACATACAATATATAGAGCCTGCGAGCTGCAGTGTAGACTCATCCGCGTCTCACACTGCGCTCGCAGGTAAGCCTCGATCTCCTACTTATCCACTCCGCGTCTCACACTGCGCTCGCAGTCCCCTATAGATCTCCTTGTCGTCGACACGATAAATTGACCCCACCCTCCGTCCCTATTCCATTTCCTTTCCATTCTACTTACATTTATCTACTCTTAACATTACATGTCCCTCGTAGCTAGCTTGAGCCTGATCCATGATCAGCTCGAGAGTTTTTAGGACCCAAATATTCATTTGTTCCCAAACCACTCGTCTCCCTTCTCTCTTGTTCACCGATCGCAGATTCCGCGACGGAGGCTAATTCCCAATTATTTAACTTTCAAACTCCGAATCGCGGTCACGTGGAACCAAGGTCTTCAAAAAGACATTCATGTCGATCTCGACAGCTGTGTCCATTGCGGACGGATTTTTTGGAATATCTCCTCTACGTCGCTCGATAGAAATGAGTCTCGTGCTTTCACTCAGGCCGCCGGCATCATCCCCAACGCCCCACAGTTATGCCACCAAGTCCTTGTCAGTGTTCTACCTTTCATCTACGCCGATGGCCCAGAATAACGTCGAATCACAACCGAGTCGCAGCCTCACAGGCGTTCATCATGCAGCTGGGATGGTTTCATCAAGCACTGCAGAAGATTCCTACCAGTGATCTTTAGGAAGTCGCAACGAGAGGCAGCGCAACGGCTTTTTTCGGACATGGGCTCTCTTTCTCTTCACCCCGCAACTCGGAGGTACTCTCAAAATTTAAAAACCCACTGTCCCTGCCCGAACTGGTGGATCCAACTCCTCTCGTCGCTGTTCCTGTTCTTCCGAAATCCCGCAGCACCGCGCTCTGCTCGTAAGGGACTCCAAGATCCGTCGGACTGACGTCGTCGGGTGTGTGTCCGGGATTTTTGAGAGCCCCTTGATACTTGGCAGGGAAATGCTCTTGAGTCAATGCATTGCAACTTCAAATTGAAATCCACTGGCACGGACTGCTTTTCAAATTTCAACATGTGAGCACCGCCGTGCCAGCCTGGCAGCGATGCAATTGTGAGGCGATGTCACCATCCTCGACTTCCTCAACATCGTACCAATTTGAAATATTTGCCGTCGGCCAACGGGACCCTCCAGACTCTAGTTGGGCTTTAGAGAGTCCCCGGTGAGCTGGAACAAGTCCGCCTCATCGTTTCATCTTAGCCTACATCTTTGATTTGAGGATCAAGCTTCAACTCAAACCCCCGCCGAGTCCTGGATCAACGGCAGACGGAGGAACCCAAGTGAATGCAATTCACCCAGCAAGTTTGAACCTTTAGAACCTTGTTCCAAAACTCGAAATCGCCAACTTGAAGCGCCTTTATCAGCAAAGGATACTTGGGATACACGCACGGAGAGACACGGAGAACGTGAAACCCGTCCGCTGCGGACGTTTCGGATGGATCGAAGACGGCAGTTCGGGAATTGATGCGAATGATTTGCAAGGGTATCCGTCAACACAGCCAAAGAGACCGGGGAGACCGTCTATGCTATGATCATCATCACACCTGTCGACCTCCAGTGACAAGCCTCTTTACTCACCACCACCTCTATCCTCGACGAGCACTATGGCTGTTCGCCGCCAGCCCTCTTCGACTTCGTTGTCGCGATATGCGACCGCCAAATCACCGGGCATTGACTTGTATAATGGGAGCACTTCCCGCGACTTTTGCAACTCGTTCTGGGGCGTGGGTGACGCCGGTGTCAACATCCTCTTCGCGCGCATGCGTGGTGCTGCTCGCACCACGGATGAATTGCGTAACTTTTGGAAAGAGCGGTGAGGAGATCTGTAACTCGGGTAGCACCCGTTCTCACTTGCTTGTTCAGAGCAGCCATTGAGGAGGAATATTCCACGCGGCTCATCAATCTAGCCAAGGCTACACTGGGGAAGGACGAGATCGGGTTAGTGGCTTGCGCTGTTTCGTGGCCCACCGCTCATAGTTTCTATCCAGGGAACTGCGGAATTCGCTCGACACCCTACGGCTCGAAACCGAAAGGCAGGGCACTACCCACCTGAACCTCGCTGCCCAGATGCGGTCGGAGCTCGAGGGACAGACAACAGCCCTGCTCAATAAACAGATCGCGCATCGGAAAAATCTGCAGACTCCTCTCGAGAAGAGATTTAAAGTCAAGCAGACTCAGGAATCTTATGTTCTCAAGGCGCGCGAGAAGTATGAGAGCGATTGCCTTCGCATCGCCTCCTACACGCAACAAATTTCCGTCAATCCTGGCAAGGATGTTGAGCGCCTGCAGCTGAAGCTGCGGCGAGCCCAGCAAACGGTCCAGGCCAACGAGAAGGACTTTGCCAACTTCACCAAGACGGTGTTGGATATGATGCCAGGATGGGAGAAGGATTGGAAGGACTTCTGTGACGCGAGTCAGGATATTGAGGAAGACCGCCTGGATTTCATGAAGGATATCATATGGATGTACGCCAATGCCGTCTCCACATTATGCGTCTCGGACGACCAGGTGCGTCGCTTTCTCTGGTACTCGGATACCGCATTGACTCATCCTTTTATCCAGTCGTGTGAGCGTATTCGCACGGTGCTTGATCAATTGGAGCCGGACAAGGATGTCGAAAACTTTGTACAGGAATATGGTACGGGGAATTCTATTCCAGACCCCCCAGTATTTGTGCCCTACCCAGGGCAGCAGCCCGACGCATCCTCGAAATCGACACCCGGCACGCGACCCGCCCAATTCGTTCGCTCTTCCGCCCGCCCTGCGCCCGCATATCAAACGGAGTCGGAAACCCCCAACCTGGCCGTGTCGTCGCCGGAGCAGCCGGCTCGCAGCGTCGATCGCGTCGACCCGCCAGACACCCAGTCGCAATCCGATGCGGCAAGCACACGGGGGGCCAAGTACGAGGACCGCGGTGGGGCGATTGACCCTGCGGTGGTGCATACTAATGGGACAGCGCACATGGTGAACAACGTTCCCAAACCAGCGCAGCCGCCGCCGCCTTCGACATGGCAGCAGCCTGAGCCCCAGCCGCCAAAGCGGATGTCGGCGCCGCTGCCGCCACAACCACCAAGCCAGACAGCGTATCAGGAAACACCCGAAAATCGCGCGCCGACGCCTCCGCCAGACGAGGGGGGGCGTATCTTATTCTATGGTGCGCACCACACACGATGTATCCTATCTAGACTGACATGATTTCGCAGTGAAAGCCCTTTACGACTATACAGCCACGATTGGAGAAGAGTTCGACTTCCAGGCGGGCGATGTCATCGCCGTGACGGCGACGCCCGACGATGGATGGTGGAGCGGAGAGCTGCTGGACGAGGCGCGGAGAGAGGAAGGGCGACACATCTTCCCGAGTAACTTCGTTTGCTTGTTTTGAGACGCGAGACCGGCCCGATGGTGGCAATGCTTATGTGGAGAAACGGACAGTGCTTGACACGCCGCCTGGGCCATGCGTGGAGTGTACGCTGGGTGCAGGTGGTCCGAACCAGCTACGCGGAGGAGATCTATGTCATACCCGGGACGAGTTTGAGGGCACGGATGGTTTCTGGCGCATATCATTTCGGACTGACTCAAGGCTCCCTCAATTGTACCATACGCATATACACAAGATAATTTATGGAATTACTAGTACTGTACACAGCTGTAGTACTAGGTTTTATGTTAGATTTTTCCAGTCGTCCATAGCTAATACTGGTTGTAAGAGAAGGAGTCCTTCGGATTCTAGGAAAAAGTGGGTGCACCCAAACAGAACCTTCTCTAAAAATCCGAGGTCGTTTAGTATCTGTTCGATGAAGGGCCAAGGCGTAGGGCGATAGAGGCGACTCAACGCTGATTCGATGGTAAATTGATGGGAAGTGTGGCGTATCGAATTGCCAAATTGAGCCTTCCTTTCTTTCCTCCGCCGTTCTTGTATCTATCTGGAACAAAAGCCAAATGAAACAAGGTCTTCAAGTATCCGGTTAACGGCCATCTCGTGGTGGTAACCACGAGCGCCTCGGATTGCCTTGTCCTTTCATTACTCCCATTGTTCTTCTCGGCTACTCGTCTCTTTAACTGGACATCTGGAGGCCCGAGCGTCTACTGTCTATTGTATTCAGCGAGGAATTTATCACGGACCTAACATATTTTAGCACGTCTCTCTGCCGCCCTCTCCCTCCGAACTTTCTGCACTGTAAAATGTATCCACAACATCCCTCAGGCTGGGATGTCCACGAGGAATATCACGTAGATCATACGAACACTGCCTCCACCTCGTCATCCCTTGGTCACATTCATCACCCTCAGCCCGTGAGGGCCACCCCTGGTTCTTTCGTCTGGGGCACAGATTCACACCCTCTCGCTCGACAGGCAGACCTTGACGATTATTCGCATGGGGCCACGTACTTTCCAGCCCCTAGTAACACCTTGGGACTGTTTCCGACCAACCCCGAATATTCAGCCATTGCAGGATCTCCTAGTGGTCCCCCTCGCCATCTACCGCCTACCCCGCCTGCTCGCTTAGAAATTCAAGATTTCGATATAGAGGGCGGATGGTCTTTTGACGCTGTCGGCCGAACCCATTATGTTCCTCACGGCAGGATCAAGGAGGTTGGCGAGGGCGATGATGATTTACCAGGCATGGCCCAGGATGTCGATTCTTGTACATTTTCCGACGAACAATCCCTCCCTCCCGAAACGGCACCACCCCCTCGTCCTGTCCACAGGACATTCGAGCTTCTCCCTCTTTCCCTCCTTGACCGTCTTCCGCTGGGTGATGGATCCAATACATACATAGCCCCACACCCACACGACTCGCCTGCTTCGTTTGTTTTTAACGACCGCCCCACGACCCCTGAGACGTTCTCCTCTCCGCCGACGATTTTAACTCAGTCTCAAGAGTTCAACATAATCAAACAAAATTTGATGTCTCTCATGACTGCGTCTCTGGACATTATTTCTCTGCATGCGGTCAGTCGCCATCGAACGTCATCTTATGTTGGCAGTTCTGATATTTCCATCAGACGTTTGCCGCCCTCCCCAAACCTGTAGACGCCGACCTCGCACTTTGCAATCAAGTTGGCGAGACGCTCCATGCGGTTCAAAAATCTCTTGAGCGCCGTTCTGGGATCCCACCAGAAGAATGGCGCCTACGCAGCATTTCTTGTCAACGAAAATATGACTACAGACTGATGTCTCTCCGAAAGTACGTCTCATACTGTGGCTCTATCCGACGATCGCTGATGCACAACTTCGTAGGACTTTACAGCGCCTGCATCTCCTGTCCAAAACCGCACCTCGAGTGAATCAATTCACGAAGATCCGCGACTTGCTGAAACAGCATCAAGAGAAGCTGTCGGATTTGGCCGCCAAATTTAATGTTGGTGTTCTTCCGCGAAAACAACCTATTTGCTGATTTTCTCTTGGAAGGCCACCTTCGACCGACTCAAACTCCGGCATTTCCGCAACCTCGTAACGAATGTGTATAACGATATTCAGCAACGCGTCGATGGAAGAAGAGAAGAGAGAAAGACTGCACGAGCTGCCCGTCTTGGGTCTTATGGATATGCGTTTCACCGCGAAGGACGACGTCCGTCGATGGTGAAAGTGTCATGATGATGCTGACGACCTCACGCTTTCAATGTTACGCCGTTATTTCTATAACTAATTTATCCAATCACTGTACTTCCTCTGTTGTACTGCCGTAGCTTTTTCATACGATACTCGTTCAGAGATGTTGGCGTCCAAAAATGGACAAGAGTTTTCTATCTTCGGCTAAGTGATATTTTCTCGTGTTTTTTCCTCAAGCTTTTGGATCTTACCATTCACCTTTGACACCAACTATTTGCAGCCATCGACCGAAGGCCAATTCGCGTTCCACGCCACATCTGGGATGCGCCAAGAGTCCGCGTTTCCCGCTGAACCGGTATTCGGGCTACTGAGCCTCGCGGCCCTCACCCCGTCGCATGTCCGGTTCAAAGACTACCCTGCCAGTTATTTGAGCGCCTTTGGCCGCCCTGCAGCATCACCGGTTCAACATCCGCGGCCATGAATCCCGCTTGCCCTTTCCAACCGCCTCTCCATTTCTCGGACTCGGAGTTACTTGTTATGGGACTATGCCAAGTTCAAAGCACCACCAGTGCCAGGCTATTTTTTTACTTGCATTGTGGTCGGAACAAGGTGAGCAGGCGATTCATCTAATGACCCGCGGGCTCATTTTTGTCGGCGTCAGGCACGTCGATTACCCTTTAGGCTATGAGGCATTTAGTGTCTGAGTTTCCTACAACACTAGGCCAATTCCTCGGCTGAAAAAAATCCGAATTCATTCAGATACCTATGCCTTCAACATCTGAGCCAGTAGACAAAGCTCAGAGTCATCCCAACGCGTCACTTTTTGACAGAGCTACTTACGAGGACTCAGACCACGCACAATGCGTTGGCAGTCGTCATTGGACTAGCCACACGCAAGAACCAGACGCATCCCGAAGCAAATCATGCTCAGATCTGACCTCGTAAACCTAGAGATCGAGACAAACTTCCCGTTCATATCCGTATTGGAGGGAAATCGGGCGAGCACGAAAACATTTTTTGTGAAAATCCAGGTCGCCGCTCAGACTTTGGCGACGTCGTCGGACACCAGCAGGAACTCACACGTGAACAGGATCGCATCGAGGTCGCTGTTCCTACCTCTTCGGCTGGCAGCTCGAACTGAGAGCAACGCTACCGAAGTCCGGTACGATTCGGAAAGTCCGAGTCGTTGCCGGGCTTTTTCAGCCCGTTCACAGGGAAGAAAATTTACAACAGTGATCGTCCAATAGTTCAAAATATATATTGCTTTTCGTATGATTTTTGCAAGGGTAATTAGGCGCCTGTCGGCTAATACCGAAGTTGGTTCTTGTTTTTTCGGCGCCTAAGTCCTTTGGCCACACACATGGAGGTGTCTTTCTTTCCGGTTCTTCTTCTTTAACGACCCTACAATGACCATCTCCACCAATCCGTTTGGCGAAACTCATCCGTCTTCGGGCTCGGACGGTGAGCTGAGCTCGCTCGGAGAGTTTAACACCTTCAATTTTGGGCCAACTATGGATCGCCCTCCCGATCTCAACGATGCTGAAGATGATGAATGTGATGTCGATACGCACGAATCTGCATACGCCTCCCCGGACCCACGCGATATTCGTGAGCTCGTTCACGACGCAACGAGTCATACGAGCCAGCTTATTACGGTATGCGTTTTCTTTTCTTCGTGTCGATCGTACTGACGCCCTTTGAAAGTTCTTCATAGAAACCTCTGCGATGCTGCATACACCCGAAGTTGCCCAGAACGCCAACCTGTGTGCCGCCGTCCACAACTGCCTCAAAAAGATTCCTGGAGCCGCTGTAACCCCCGTGACGGAATATATACCCCCGGAAGACTCGTCGTGGAGGACGAGACGGCGAGCACTGGAGGAATCCCTGTTGAAGTAAGGTGATCCGTCGAAGAAGAACGGTCGAGTGGCTAACCTTTTTCCCCCAGAAATCTTAGAAAATACATACGTTTCTCGGATCACTTGCTGAGAAAACCGCCCCGGACCGATAAATTCCAAGGCGAGCTCAATAAGCTGCATGCGTTCGCAGATAAATTCTTCCATTTGTCTATGAAGTTGCGAGTAAGTGGTATCTCGTAGCAGCTCCCGCTTTCCATGTCGTGTGCCAACATTGGAAGCTTACTAGGGATCTCGTTGCATGACAGGCTTCCAACGAAAAGATGCGGCTCATGGAGCTCTGTGAAACTTATC
Source organism: Mycena epipterygia (assembly GCA_029281465.1). Classification (NCBI taxonomy): domain Eukaryota; kingdom Fungi; phylum Basidiomycota; class Agaricomycetes; order Agaricales; family Mycenaceae; genus Mycena; species Mycena epipterygia. The sequence continues at coordinate 1,332,961 of JARJCQ010000019.1, forward strand.
AAAGAATGAAGCTTGCTCGCCTTGAAGAACGGCAACTCCGGGCATCACTCAGAGCAGACAGAGCTGCACGAAAAACTGAACGGGAGATGTTGCGGCAGCAGCGTCGCCCGCCGTGATGGGCGGACCCCCTCTCGCGATTTCGTACGGCATATCTGTCTGTTAAAAGTTCCGCCGATCCCGGAAATGAACTTGTGGTCCCGGAGGACTCGTGATGTTACGATGAAAATGTTGAAGCCCGGGTGAGCAGCGATGCCACTCCATGGCTGATAATTTGTACGACCTGGTCGGAGGCGGATTTTTCTCTGGTGTACCATAGGCCTATTTATTATTACGTGCAAATATTCTTTTACCACACATCCGAGCTGGAGTTTCCATACTGCGCGAAGGAGCAGGCACGATTCGGGGCAGGTAGGAACCACAGCGAAAGAGGAGATGCCCAATTCCTAGCTCAGGCTTCATGGAGAAGTCAATCGTCTAGAGCTTCGAGTAAATGCACGCGGCACGGCAGGCCTTTGGAAGGAGGGCCCCACCACTGGCATGCCTTGCGGATGGGCTTCAAGCTTGCAGCAGTACATGGGAGAATGCACAAGACTGGCCTGAGTGGGAAGACTAGGTGCCAAACAGTGAATTCTGAGCGCTGGTATTGATTTGTGTCCTTAATTAATAAGTCATGATTTTCGGAAAGTACCACTTGGAAGACGGCCAGCAGAAAGGCTTTAGGCATTGTTTTGGGTCCTGCGCGAGACGTGTCCTCATCCGATCTTCAGCTGAACGACTAGTAATACTCGTCGGCGCATTTTGTACAATACAGCAGGAAGCAGTTCAAGGCCGAGAGTCTTGGGAGGCCGAGTCTTGGATGATTTTTTTGGATCTCCTAATCAACTTCGGCGTTAGCAAAAGAATCACCATGACCGATTTCAAGTATTACGCACGTATTTTTGTAGATCGTGAACTTTTCATACACGCCGTAGATAAAGCCTCCTTATCGAGGGACGCGTTGGGGACGCGTCGTGTTTGGTCCCGTGGACGCGCCAGCTGGCACGTGCTCTTTCGGAGTTTTAAAGACTTGCTCCCGTTCCACCATGTCCACAGCTCACAGACCGACATGGGACCCCGCGCAGGCCAAGGATGTCAAGGGTGGCTCTCGCCAGTTCTCCGTTCGGGACATGGCCATGCACACGAAGCTCAAATTTCGGTTCGTGGGGAATTCGTATGCGGTAGATTCATGGTCTGAACTGCTATTTTATCAAGACAAGTAGGTCAGACGTCGGTGGCTGAAGTGAAGCAACGGGATCTCCGCTCGGAATTGTTTGCGGCCGAGCTGGAAGCTAAAAACAAGAAGAGGAAGGCGGAGGGCCTACCGCCGTTGGCAGTGGAAGCTGGAGCGGGAGATGAAGAATCGAATAAACGGAGGAAGTTGCTGCAAGACTCTTTGGACCTGGACAAGGACGATGACGAGGAGGAGACAGCAGCAGATGGAAAGACTGCCGAGCAGAAAGACAAAGATGCGGATGATAGGTGCGTGCGCTCGTCCTTCTGTCTCCTCACTGAACCAATATTTCGCCATGATAGTGACTCTGATTCGGACGAAGATGATGACGACGACGACACCGCCGAGCTACTTCGTGAACTTGAAAAAATCAAACGGGAACGCGCCGAGGAGAAAGCACGACAAGACCGGGAGCAGTCCGCCTCCGACGCGGCGACGCGAGATGCTGAGATTGCAACTGGCAACCCACTGCTAAACCTTGCTGCTGCCCTCGGGCAAGAGGTACCCAGTGGTGTTAACACGACTGTGCCAGGGACTTTTGCGGTGAAAAAGCGCTGGGACGACGGTTCGTTTCTGCCTCCGGTGCTCAACTCAAATCTGACTATTCTCTGCCTTTCCAGACTTGATCTTCAAGAACCAGGCCATATCCACCAGAGATAAACCGACACACTTCGTCAATGACCTTCTGAGAACAGAGTTCCACAAGTTCGTCCTCTCGTCAATAACCTTTATGCTTTTGCTGAATGTTTGACAGGAAGTTCATGGCGAAATTCATCAAGGTTAGCATCCCCTTTCCAGTTTCACGTTCTCGACTGACTGCAGTTGTCCATAGTGATGAACCTAGTCGTATGTACGAGTACTGTATAATTTGGGATTCATGGAGATCTCTGTGCGTTCCGGCGACTACTGCGAGGTTTTAAACGATTATAATTGCGATACAGCACACTTGGCTAAGGAAAACATGGTTTACGAGAATAATCATAGATCACAAGCGGAGGGAAGGTTGCCAACACTTAATATTTAATCCTCCTCCCTTGTGGCAACAGTGACCTTCAGCGGGAGTTGCGTCCCTTTCTCCCGTTGGCCCTCAACGGTAGGTACCATTACTATACACGCTTCTCTCCTTATTCGCATAGCTTCAGGTGTGAGCGCAAACTCAAAGTTGCTGAGCAGTTCGATCAGAAAAGCTTGTAGTTCCAGGACCCTGCATAGCCGATGAGAAAATGTGCCAGAGAGATATCAAGGCAACCTACGCAAATCTCCATCCGATGCAGGTCCTCAAGCCGCCGGCGAATGTCAGCCTGGAAGGGCGGTCAGGGATGGAATGAATGATAGTGCGCAAGTGCCTACAAGTTGCCATAAACACCAACAGGCACGTCGGGTTTGCGCATTGAGCCATCAAGCCAGCGCTCGGGGTTGAAGGTGTGCGCGTCGTGACCAAAGACGTCCTTGTTTCGATTATATGCGGCGATAGAAATCATCACCTTCATGCCTTTGGGCACCGGCAGTTCTGTAATCACCTCGCCGGAGCGGAGAGTTATAGGCCGGAAGAGAGGGAGCACATCATCCGTCGCACTTTGCCTGAAATTATTGAATGAGACGGGATGGAAGCGGAGAACTTCCTATTTCTATCTCGTCAGTTTCATGAAACGAAAAGAGCTGGGTCGGAGGAACCTTCACGACTGCCGACAGGTAGGGCATAGACTCGATGTCATTTGTGGTAAACTCATAACTGCCACGAGCTTGAACAGCCCTTTCCATTCTGCGTATTTCGCTTCGCAGTCTAGATTGAATTTTGGGCTGCCGTGCCAGCTCGAGGACCGCCCAACTGAAGCTGTTTGCCGTCGTCTCGTGTCCCGCCATGATCAGCGTCCTCATCTGCGACAAGAGTTCATCCTCGTTGAGCTTGGTCTTCTCGTTTTCCGACGCATTTGCTTTCACTTCGGACGCGGACGTTATCGAATGAGCCGACCAGAGAGCGCATTTCAAAATAGAACGCACCCAACAAGCTCATGATGTCCCGACTACCTTTGCCTTGCAGAAGCGCGGCCGACTTGGACGCGACAAGCTCTCGGGCGACACTGGTTGTCACTTGCGCAGTATACCGCACATGATGTAAACCCGCCGACGGAACGTTGTCGACCAAGAATTCCCGGATGCACCGAGGAACATATTGCAACAGGCTCAGCGCAAGCAAACTCGCGTTGGATGGGGAGCCGAAGGTGTCCATGCTGAAATCGGGGTTATCGGGATTTCCGCGTAGAAGAGAGGAAAGCGCACAAGAGGTTGCTGTACGCCGCCCCAACGACATTATCTGCGTTTTCCATTGCTCCGAACCGATAATCGAATGCCGCTGCAGACAACTTTAGAAAAAAAAATAACTGCGCGATGATTTTCGAGTACCTTCTCCAATAGCGTCAAGAGTCGCGCGTGACGCCCATCTGCGCCGGAAAAGTCAGAATAGCCTTAGTCAAAAGGATATTTAACAGCGTACGCTGTGACGTCCAGCACTGCCGACTGGTCCGCGGTGGCGCCGATGATGTCCTTCCACTTCGTGCCGATCTTGTAGAAAGAGAGGGGTTCGATAAAGGTAAATAGAATGATTGGCGCGATGCGTACCTGAGCAGCATACGAAAAAAATAGAGGCAGAAGGGCCTTTGCCTCAGGGGTGCCAAAGCCCGGTAGCATCACTTTTCTGTGCCTTTTGTGGTCATTGCCTACGCAACGTCAATTTCGTGGAATTCGATATCGGGCCGCACGCACCATCTGCCCATAAAATCCCCCTCCCGCTAAGGACTTCAGTCGGCAAACTAAACGGAGCTGTCTTCGACACTCACCTGATCAGCCGGGTGAGTTCAATGCGCTCCGGTTGCTTGTGGAAGCGATAGCCTGAAGTCTGGTATATGTACTGGAGAGCCTTCGGATCGGTGACAAGCAGTCGGTCCTCCTATTAAAAGTAAGCAGTGAGAAGATGCAGGCTAGGGCCAAATTGGCCAGAAGGGACGCACGCCTAAGGGTGCCTTAATTTTCACCACGCCACCGTAGCGTTCCTGCCACTTGAATTCGGCCTATACAGTTCCGAGATCGAAGGTCAACTCAAAAACTAGCAATAAAGCATGCATAGTCTAAATACCTCTCCTACTTGGCCTCCAGACAATTCGGGCATATTTCCTGGACGAAAATAAGTTTTCAATGTATTCTCGTCAACCGCAGTGAAAGACGAACCCAACAGCCAGGAAGACGGTTCCGGGCCAGGTATGCCAGCGACAGAAATGCGCGTAACACGTCTGTATATCGCATAGCAGCATGTTACGAAGACGAAGAGGCAGGCGATCAATAAAATGAGATGCATTGGGGGGGAGAAGTGAAGACTGTTGGTCGTCTTGTTCGCAGCAGTTTATATCCGCGGAAAAATAATGCTCTAAAGGAATAGTCCCCACTATCAGAAGCATCTCGGCGTATAATGACAAATGCAGACCTGAAGCTCTGGGACGTAAGGGTTATTGCCCGAAAGCCCACCGACGAGCCCATGACGCAAGCGCACGATCTTGCGCCCCTCCGAGCGGCGTTAATTTCCAGCGGAATAACGATTGACGCATCTGCATAGCATACGCCATCCCATCGCCAGAACCCAAGGTAGATCCGCCCTCGGATAGACAACGACCCCAACTGTTATCGAGGGTGGGCGGAGCATTTACTCATTCTGGACAAGCTGAGTGGGGCCAGTAAGGGTCCTGAAGAGGGCCTCGGAGAACACGATGTTTCATGAGAGAGATAGGAATTAATGGGGGCATATTTGACAGGTCCCGCCAAGAGGAATGAAAGGCGGCCCACTGAGTAGCTTTGACAAGCAACGGGGGAAATGGCTAGGTGGGTTCCGCCAACATCATATCGTGGGACTAGCACGGCGGAATGTACGCCCCACCTGCCTTTCAAGGGTTTTTAATTTCCCGTTAGAAGGTGTAAGCAACGTCGCGCTAGCACATCGCCAGAACCGTTGCCGAACGGACCTCGTCCGCTCTGGGCGGATGCGTCAAGGCGCTAAGCTGGATTGACTTCTTCTTTCCTCGGTGCAAGGTTATTTTCGCTTGTTGACGCACAGTAGAACAGGATCAGCCAATCTTTTTTTGGGTGTGCACCATTATACTGTAAAGTCACCATGCGCGGCGTCCTCCTTGCCATCACGTCGGGTGGTCTACCAGTGCGACAGCGTGCCGTGAATGCCTACACCTCGGAAAAGCAAAATGCGCACCCCTTGACCACTAGGCCATAAACGCGGACCGATCCCACTCCCATCCCTCCTGAGCCCACTCTGGCATCGGCGTCTCAAACTTGCCCAAACTCGTCGTGTACCTCAGCGCATGCAAGAATATGTACAGCTTCTCCGGCTTGGGATCCGGGCGCAGCGGGAGGTAGCACTCAGGGCAAAAAGAGTTCTCCGACAAAGCAATGGTGGTGGGTTCCGCTAATGCTTCCATCTCAGATGCGCGTTCGACTGCTTCGACCACCGTGAATTGCGGTGGCGGCGGGGGCGCGGATGGGTCCTCTAAAGCTGGTGGCGTAGGCCCTTCGGGCTCGGAGGCAGGCGCCGAAGTGGACGGCGTGTGATGACCGCCAGAGGCCGTTCCTGCAGTTTGCAATGGTAAAGGTGCCGCAGCACCAGCAGGCACCACGAGCAGCCTTGGATCTGCAGCATCGAAGAGCGAGGATGGGGCAGGTTCAGTCCTTGCGGTATCGGAAGCAGAGCTATTGTCGGAAGTAGAAGGTCCATCGCCACCGCTGGGTGCGGGTGCTTCAACCGTCGCTGCGGAACCAGCGGCAACAGGCGCTATGGAGGTCTTCCTTAGATTGTATTTGTCGTTAACGAACTCCGCCTTTCCTCGCTTCCGCTGGTTCTGTGGCACGTCCTTGATCTTCAGATCGGCTGGGGTTAGGGCTCCTTTGGCTCGAAAGATGACATCACGCCAGCGTCCCCAGTCCTCTTCCTCGTCCTGCATTCAATCCGTCATTCGGCGGCGGCGCAGGACCAAAGAAGTACCGACCTTCAAGTTCCGCAATCGCGTGATAACCCCGACCGCCTCGCTGGACAGTGGCACGGGAGAGCCCATGCCAATGTCCTCCCCCGTTTCACGGGGAAGCAGTTTTGTATACGGGACCAAGGGAGTTTGTTCGGCGGTTCCAACCTGCGGAGTGACTTTCGTCAAGGATTCCGGGTTGCCGGTCGCTTCTATTTGCTGCTCTAAGTGGGGAGGCGGGGCTGGAGCAAGCCGCTCGTCACTTGGCGTAGTATCAATGCCGCCTTTCCCGAGGCGTTCACCCTGCGGATCCCAAGAATAGATGAGCACATGGGAACGGGGAGGGCGGGAACACCATACCCAAATCCTGGTCTCGGCGTAAACCGGGTCATTGGCGATGGGATGCCCGAGGAATTGCAGGTGGACCCTGATTTGGTGCGCTGGAATGGATTAATGGAGACGATCATCACTTAGCAGGATCTGCACGTACAGCGTCCTGTGTACGGTTCGCCTGTTGAAAGGTTAGACTAGAAAACACGCTGTAAGAGACGAGACGTCTCACAAAGCACGACACTGCTGTCTGTACTGGCATCGTACCGGACGAGTTTGAAAACCGTTTTTGCAGGCTACTCAAAGTCAGCATATGTTGCGTAAAAACTGACCAACTCACCTTTCCGTCTGGGTGGACGATATTGAGACCCATCTGTCGATCTGTTGTCAAGAGCGGTTCTTCGCATACGATTTCCTCGCTACGGGCCCAGTAAGATGATTTCTTGGATTTCCTGGTCGAACGCACTCAGGAAATTTGCCCTTGCACCGCGCTACATATTCCTTGTGCACTGTGTTTACCTCGAACTCCTTGGCCATAGTATGTGCGCACTTGGAGGATAGTGGCAGTATCATGAGGCCCGAAGTCAGTCGATCGAGTCTATTAACAGCTGCAAGATGATAAGCGAGTGGCAGCGGCGACCGATGAACGAGCTTACCATATGTCTTGAAGCCAAACTCATGCTGTAGAATCTCCATGAGGCTGTTGTGAAAGAATCTCCCAGTTGGATGAACAGGCTGTTTGATTTGGCTGTGAGACGGCAGGGATATTGTAGAATCGACGAACGAACGATGCTGCCCGGTTTGTCTACCACGATGAATTCGCGCTCAACATCGTGAAGGAGAATCTTAATGGGCGTGGAAGTCACAGGTGGTTCATGACGATGAACGATATTTCTGCGGGGCATTAGTTCCAAGTTGGTACTCTCATCCCAAGACATACTCGATACGGTCGCCATTCTTGATGATAGTATCAGGAGCTGCAATCTTGCCATTTATGGTGGTGACCCCAGATTCCAAAGCGTATCTCTGGATCCCGTCAGACTAAGAAAAGCACAAGGCAAAATACCACGCACATAGTATTCCATCGATCTGTCTCTAAATTCTGTCGAGACAACTTCTAGCAGCTCGCGGTTGAGCCAGCGTAATTTAGCCATCGTTGTATATGGGTACCAATAAGGTTGGACTTGTCTGAGCCCAGGAGTGGCCATCGGAGGGTTTAAGCTTGGGTGGGTATCCGGTGCCATCGTCAAAAGAACAATGCGGGAAATATTGTGACGGAATTGTTCTTTGGCGGTCAAGGGGACGACACGACGCTGTCTCGCAAAGTATCTGGAAGGACGGTCTGGCTGAGCTAGGGGTCCGTTACTTTGAGTGTGTGCCAGTCTGGCGACACCCGTAGGGGTTTGGCGAAAGCGAAAGCGTCTTATGTTGGGTGGACAGTTCTATATGGTATGAAGGTCGTCCGTGAAAGGCCAAACAATGTCGCTGAACGACGAGAGGCAGGGCACTGACTCGAGTTGCGGTGGAAAGAAAGAAATTACCGCACGTGACTGGAGCGCGTCGGGCGGATGTACCAAGCAGCAGACAACAGACGCGTCCTCGACGCGCATTAATATCCAGACGTAAGTACAAAAGTACATGAAGCAGATTAAAAAGATCACGAGCTCTTCATCCGCTTCAATTACCGATTCTGCCCAACTTCCAGTCCCGAGGTCCCGCTTGTACTGATCCGCCCGGCTTCGCAGCACAGTAATCTGCCCTCCAATGAATTTGTGAGCGAAATCAAGACAGGACCTCTATGTGAGTGCCATAACTTCATCATGGACCGAGAATATGCATTTAAGATCATACCTTGACCTTACTTACACGCCTCTCGAGACCAAAATTGATATGGGTACGTAGGCAATCGGCCAAATTATCAATGCTTTCCGTGGGGGCATTAAAGTTGCATAGGAAACTATTCAACGGTCTGGGTTCCTCTGTTGAAAATTTGACGATTCAAATACAGAGATGCGAGCTTACAACATCAACTTCGCCAATTCCTCGTTGTATTTGGTGCACCACATCGAGCAGAAGCTCGGATCGCACTCGTGGACAATCGGTATGGAGAACATGTCTATTAACGAGGTGAATGTGTCTCTCAAAATTTCCGAGTTGGACTAGGCTCGATGGACCGGGCCAGTGTCTGTACGGTCAAGCTAAGTTGGGTGTTGTGCGCAACGAAGGAGAAATATTAGCCCGAGCGATAGGTCACTGCTCTAGCGAGACAAGTCCCGGCAAGATGGATCGCTTCCGGTGTGAGGTGTAATATGTCGGCAGCAGGAGAAGGATTGTGCTCATTTTGGTCTCCTTCGCCGGGTTGTAGGCCAGCTGGTGGCGTGTTGATGGCCACCACACTGCTCCAAGAGGGTGTTGACCTGAGAGATGCTCCGCATGCAGGACAGCGAGCATTATCTCTACACATGCACTCTCACATCTGAGCAGATTGAGGATGATTGCCACCTGAACTTGAACTTAGCTATGTAGCAGAAACGTCGCCGCTCCGCTGATTGTCGTGGCAGTAAGTCGCTCCATGTTTCATCGCTGTGTTCCGCCCTTTATTCAATAATATTAATGGGAGCAGCAACGATCTTGTGAACTGCACCTGTTGAATTATGATTTTAAGCGCAAGTGGCGTCACGTCCCTGCGCCTTCGAAGGCCGTTGGGCCAATACAGCAGATATATCAGATCATTCAAAGGTGTGCTCCGGGTCAACTTTTATTTGAGCCAAGGAATCCAAGATGCTGAGTGGATAGTCACTGGCAGTGGAGGCGCTCAAAGTTGAATGCCGCCGCGCGTGCATCACTTTATATCGAACTTGTTGATTGGCGGCAGTGTCCGAGTATGAGGAAAGAGTACTAGTGATAGGGTGGCGAAACAAACAAGCATGGACTTTCGTCGAGGGAGGCACGAGCGTTTTGTTACTACAGCGTCTGTCAAGAGAGATAGGAGTTTCGAGAACAAGGTCGCTAATGATCCTGCTCGACAACAATGATGAGTATAAGGCCAATTCTGGCTGAGTTATCACATAACGTACCGTGACTCTGCCCATAACGAGAATCGCGTCGGCCGCCTCACAAACTTGGCGCTGGGACGCGATCACGTGAGCGCGCCAGAAACAAATCTCTCTTTATTTTGCTATGCTACAATTTGCTACAAGCTCAATACGAATTTCACTGTCAATTCAAGAACAACACTCTGAGTTTATCAGTGACTGTCTATGAGTCTACACTTCACATTTAAGTCAAGGCGACATGCCTAGGCCGTGATGTCCGGATCCGCGCCGAACTCTTGCCGAACTCACTCCGACGTCAACATCACCTACACTGTCCCCATGCTGCCGCTGCTGCCAACCTTCAATGGAATCAGAAAAGAGGATGACGGCGGTCCACCAGCGGCTTGTCTCTTCTCTCTCTTTATAAGATTGCGTGTGTCCGAAGCCTTTTTAAGCTCCGACTCTCCGCTTCGGAGTTTTCCAATTGAACGCGGAGAGATGTGGTGCCACGACAGCCTCCGAGGCGAAGTGCCGAGGGCGCTCTTTTAATTTAAATAATTAAGCAACTTTACATACATACAGACGAAATTATTCTACGAGTGGAATTATGGATGACCAGGAGTTGCATCAAACTGCCCACGCAATTCGGTCCTCCGCATTTGAAGCATCCGATATCCGTGGTTCAAAGCGGCGAGCCGCTTCTGAATTTCGAGAATCTCGAGCACATAGCGCTCCATCTCGGCTTCCGCGGCTAAATGCTCAAGTCTGAGCCACGAGCGCTAAAGTCAGCCGTCAGTTTGGACGCGCATTCGAGTATGTATGCACATACCTGAATGCCAGCCTGCAGGTGTTGAAAATGGGTGGCATGACGCTCGATTTTGGCCGCGAAGGCGTCAGTGCTTCGCGGAACGGCGGGTGACTGGAAATCGTCAAGGAAGCGCTGGAGGCGGCTATGGTGATGATCAGCGCCGTTGGTGAGCGATGCAGATTACACATACCGCGTGAGTTCCTCCACCTTCCCAGCATGCCTCGTATGCCACGCTTCTTGTGGGCAGAGGCCCGGCGGCGCGCAGATGTGGTAGATGTGAGAAGGCTGGGACAACAAAGGGTTCAGCAACCCAAAGATGTTGATGAGAGTCGTGCAGCTTTCGGTGGACCGTGCGACTTGCAACAGCGGTTCGCAGGGTCGAAGTTTCTAGGCAGAGTCAGGGAAGTTATGGGCGGCTCAAAGGGTTGAGTTAGAACCGACCTCTAATATGGTTGAGGCTAATGTGCGGCACTCGCTGGCAACGGTCAGTGCACGGTCCGTGGCGGGATCCGCGCGCCAGAAGCGTTGAATATCGGCGGCAGCGGGATAGAGAGGTGAGATGGTCGGGCACGCAGGGCACGGTGCGCGATCAGGGCTTGAATGATGCATTTATTGCGTAGCTAGGCGGTGAAAAAGGTCGGATTAGAAGCCTTGCAATTTAAATATAGGCATGTCGGTGGCCACATATGGTGTCCTGTGGGTCCCTGATGCGATTATACAAGGTAGGTGTAAAGTGGAACAAAAGCGATCCAGAAATGACTTGGAAGATCCCTGCCGAAGAAAAACAAGAACAGATCTTGTTGCGTGGCTTGAAAGGGTGGTGACAGCATGATACCAAGGATGTCAGTGCCAAGTAGGTCGAACCTTGCACTTTTCTTTGTACTGTGATGAACTCTCAGTACTAGTCTGCCAGGTTGTAAATTTTGCGAGTCAATCACTGTGTTTTGGGAAAATGGTGCCAGGGGTCGACGGGTAGAATAGCTAGTAAATCTCACCCACATCCAAAATGTTCCAAACATGGGCAAATTCTCGAAATAAATGCACTAAATAATCAGCAATATACTTGAGCTCTATCCCTTCCATGAATCTGTAGATATGTATCTTATGAATTTCCCAACTCAACCCACAGACTAAAGGATGATAATTGAGTGAGAAGTTGTCCTCGCAATGTCCCCATCAATTTTGAGAGCTGTATGTATGTTGTATGTACATACCTGAATGCCAGCCTGCAGGTGCTGAACATGGGTGGCACGGCGCTCGATTTTGGCCGCGAGGGCGTCGGTGCTTCGCGGAACGGCGGGTGACTGGAAATCGTCAAGGACGCGCTGGAGGCGGCTACGGCGATGATCAGCGCTGTTGGTGATGGATAGAGGCTACACGTACTGCGTGAGTTCCTCCACCTTCCCAGCATGCCTCGTATACCACCATTCTTGTGGGCAGAGGCCTGGCGGCGCAGACGTGGTGGATGTGACAGCAGAAGGTTCAGCGACCCGAAGATGTCGATGAGGGTCGTGCAGCTTTTTTGGTAGAATGTGCGACTCGCAACAACAGTTCGCAGTATCGAAGTTTCTAGGCAGAGTCAGATATGGGCGGCTCAAAAGATTGAGTTGGAACCGACCTGGAACATGGCTGAGGCTAGTGTGGCACTCGTTGGCGACGGCCACTGTACGGTCCGTGACGGGATCCGGGCGGACGAAAGGTATGTCTGGGGTGAGCGCGGTCGCTGGTGTGACTCCGGTGCAGGTGGAGCGTTGTCGATATGTTCCGGGTGCACTGCAGAAGCCGTATGAGGCGGAACTGGTGGGACCTGTTGGTTGTCCCTTAGGCGGGGTGCTTGAGGTGCGGACTGGTTCCCGCGTTCGGTACCAATCAAAGTTGTCGTCTTGGGAAATAGACTGCTCTTCCAAATTCCGTGAAGCTATGGAAAGATCGGCGTGTTCCGTTCCACTGCGCCGCGGTTCTGCAGAATGGATGTCCGGGCGCGCGCGCACGGAGTGTAGTGGGGGCTCAGGATAGTTCCTCGGCGGAGCGTCAGGGATTTGTTGGCTCATTTATTGTGTCGCACGGCGGTGAAAAAGGTCGGAGGCGTAGATCTCATATGTAGAAGCCTTGCAGTTTAAGTATGAACATGTCGGTGGCCACAGTATCGTGTCCTGTGGGTCCCTGATGCGACTATACAAGGTAGCTGAAAAGCAGAATAAAAGCGATCCAGAAAGATCCCTGCCGAAGAAAACAAGGGGTAGGACGAGAAGTTGTGTTGCAAAGGGTGGTGTCAGCATACCAAGGACGTCGGGTACCGACTAGGTTTGACCTCGCAATTCTCTTTTGAGCTGTGATGAACCCTCAGTCTTCCAGGTCGTACAATTTGGGAGTCAGAGAATCTGAGCATGGCGAGCATATTGAATGGTCGTCGGATTCCCGTCGCCGAGTGCCAGGCGACGGGTCCCATATTATACGGTGGGTTTCGCCTAACCCTCCTCCCACGCCTCTATTCGCAGAATACCATTCTGTGGGGTTAACGGGCGGATTTTGGCTCAATCGCCATCGGGGGAGCCGGGACTCGCAAGACCGAATTTGGTAAGCTTACGTGAAGCGACCAAATCCGAATCCGTCATCTTCCCCACTGCACAGTGGCTCCTTCGCTCGGTGTATGGCTCTGACGCTTGCTCAGACCCGACACTGCAATACCCTTCACACCCGACTCTCTCCATAAACGTCCCACCACCTTTTTTCCTCCGCCATGGCTACCAGGACGCCCACTGCACGTTTAGCAGCGTCGGATAAGCTGCTTGCCTCCAACATCCTACTTCCAAAGGAAGTCTTGATCTCTTGTTTCATATATTCGCCAATAGCAGGGCCAAGCTCGCATTCCCGAGCGTACAACGATATCCTGGAGATGGCTAGGAGGGATGTGCTTTCGCACAACGGTTCGGCAACGCTCGCTCGTTCTATCCTCACGAGTGTGCACATCCGGGGCAGTGATTCGTGCATGTACGCCTTTCTCATCGGCCAGAAAGGACAACCTCCCACAGAGCTCGACACTTTACACTTTGACGGCTTAATCGGTGCGTGTTTTCTTCGGCCCGGCAAAATGCCTAAAGGATATTCCTTCCGTGAAACCCTAACCCTAGGTTGGACGAGTCGATAGCTGAATGGACGTCTCTTCTCCTTCTTTTGTTTCAAATGCACCTTATGCTCTTGCTGACCATTCTGCTTTTTTCCAGTAACATCACAGACATCATTTACTCCATCGGATATTTATCCGTGTTGTCCATCGTGTTCTGAACTTGCGGCACCGTGTTCGGCCTGTCTGGAACCCTCCTCTGCCTCACCCCAACAACATCTACCCCGTCAAACTATCCGAGTCATATACAGCCACTTTCTAGAAGCCGTCCGCTTGCGGCTCATCAACGACATTTCTGACGCGTCGAACACCAAGCAATCTGGTCGCAAGAGACTCGTCAAGCGCTTGAAGGGCGGGTTTATCCTCGCCCCTCCACCGAGCTCGACTGAATGGAGCAAGGGCTGGGACACCCACGCCTCCTCCAGGCCGCTGATATTCTGTCAACTACAAATCCACCTATTTCCATCGCCGCAGCCTCAGCTAATTATCCATCCGCAACTGCATACGACACCTTTTCTCCTGCTTCCGCATGGGCCAGGAAGACCACTTGCCGAAGGGGCGCCGATAACACTCCTTCCGCACGGCACACCTGCGTTCTATCTTGCGTCATACTCCGGTCCCACATCTGCACTCCGGCGTCAGTTTCGCGAATCTCTCAACGGAATGGGCGTGAGTGGATGGGATGTAGAGGAAGGCGCCGACGACTACTGGTTTTCTTCCAAAACCCACTCAGATAGACGCGAAACCACATTCATAATCGCCTGGATAAGTGTGGAGAACAAGCAAGGCGAGGATAAAGGCATCACCATCATCTATCCCACCAGCCTTTGCCTCTCGTTTGTTCCGTCTGTCACGTCAAGCGCCTCCTCGACCGGAAGGCGGGAGCCGCTCGCGTACATTCCCGAGCTCCCGGCGCAGTTGCAACCCTCTCCGCAAGTGGCCGCCGCTATTCTAGCCACGTCGACACTTTTCCCACCTGCTGTGCCGTCCCATCTGCAGCCCGCGATTCGACCATCCTCTTGCCCCGCGACGCCGTCCCCCCACGCGCTGCGTGCATTTCGCACGCTCACGCTGTCCCGTCCCCGAGCGGTGCGTCACGTTGCGGTCGAGGTGAATGGGTATGTTGACGCGGTCGCGCGAGAGCGCGAGAAGGAGCGTGAACGGCTGCGCCGGGAGCGCGAGCGGGACGGTGGGTCACCACGGCTCGCGCGGGCCAACACCGCAGGACCCAGCACAACCCCTGCTGCTACCCCGGTCTCTGCCCCTTCCGTGACACCCCAGCTCGCGCCTGCCGTCGTCCCGCCCCCGCCTCAGCCCATCGCGGGTCCCAGCCAGCAGCCAAATCCGAGCCAAGCTCCATCCAACTTCTATCCGTCTCCCCCACAGGCAGATCCGCCGTTTCCCCTCCCACCAACCGAAGGTCGGACGTCTCCCGTGGCCTCGGATCCCCCGCCCATACCTGTCGTCCCTACCCCCATTGCGCTACCGCCCGCTATCGTCTCCGCCGAGATGCAAAGTCAGCCCCAGGTCCAACAACCCCCGCCGCCACAGGGCTTCAATCTGTTTGACCAATCGTACATGGACATCGATATGATGGGCGATTTTGGCGCGATGGGCGGCATGATCGACATGGGAATGGGCATGAACTTCGGGATGGGCGGCAGCGGCGGCGACGACAGCAGGCAGCGGGGCGCAGCCGCGATGGACTTTGAGACCGATTTCACCGACGACGACTTCAGCTTCTTCGACCGTGCGCCGAGCGCCGTACCCTCCGCGCCCCTCCGCATGTCCAGTGCCCCTTCCGCCTTGCTTACCGAGCCGCACCCCGGCGCAGGGCTGACGCCCGCGGCGGGGCCCGCGCCGCTGGGCATCGGCGGGATGCTGGGCATGTCGCCGCCGCTGTTCGGCGAGAGTCCCGCGCCGCATCCGCTCCAGGGCGACTGGCCCGGGGGCGTGTTCACGCCGGGGCCGGACATACACCAAATGATCCCGGACCTCCTCCCGCCTTCGCCGGGGGAGACGCCCAATAGCCACGCGGCGTCCATGCCCGCGACACCGAACGTCCAACTCGCGGAGGACGACCATGCGCTCATACGCCGCGCGAGCAGCGCGGGGCTGGCGTATGGCATCTTCGATCCGATTCCGTTTGCAGAAAGCCATCGTGTTGCGGACGGGAAGTACGTGGTGGGTAAGTTTGCGCTGCCTAGTCCGCCACCGGAGCAGGACGACGAGTTTAGCTTTGAGACCGTCGCGCGTTCGCGGAGTGCAGCACCCACAGAGACGCAGGACAATTGGCGTTTCAAGTATGCATCTGTTACGGACCCGAGGATTGGGGTGGTGCGGAAGTTGATTGGGGTGAAGAGGAAGATATCGACTTTGGGTGAGAGCGGGCGGACGGGGAGTAAGATGTCTCCGTCGTGGGTCCGGGAACACGAGGATTGGGAGAAGAAACGGGCAGAGGAGGAAGAAGCCAAATCAGAGCCGGAATCTGATGAAGACGACGGGGAAGAGGAGGATAGTCCGCTTGTATCCCGCCCATCCACGCCGCCTCCCGCGTATCTCCCCCTCGGCCCGACACTTCTCCACACGCAGTTTCAGCATTCGTATCTTCTTCCACTCAGCACGCCGCTCAGGCCGCCCGGTGCAGCGGTCGCCCCGACCAACATAACGACTCTCACCGTCGCGTCTGCGTCCGTCCCTACCCCGGTATCCCCTGCAGCAACCCTCGGAGCGGCATCCGAGAAGTCTAAGTCTCTCGAAGCCGCCGCGTTCGCTGTCGGAAAGGAAGTCGTGGAGAACAGTGTCTGGGCCGAAGCCTGGCGGACCACTGTAATCAGCATGGGGTCCAAACAATCCAGTTCTCGCGATGCCGTGTGGCCCGCGGACGTCAAGACCGTTGCTCAGCTGCTCCAGCTTGTTCCTGACGTCGAGGGTCCGCTCGACATGGAGTCGTTGTTTGACCTGGATCCTGCTCCTTCTAAAGGAGTTCAAATATTAGATGCACCACTGATATCCATCGGCAAAGCCGATGCTGTGATCCAGATTCTTCCGACGGCGTTGAGATTCTGGGAGAAGCTTGGCCTCACGCCCAGGGGAGGGAGAAAGAATGCTACAGTGTTCGTTCTTTTCGAGGACGATGGAGACGCGCGGCAGCAGCTTGCGGAGGCCTGGCTGGCGAAGATTGCTGCAATCTACGATGTGAGTCATAAACCATACTCTCCGTGTTTTCACACGTGCTGACTTGACCCCAGAGCAAGCATCTGGGTACTCTGACGCCGGGAAGCCACAACCTTTGCTCCCGGGACGGCCTCTTTTCTTTGCGGTTCGATTCTACGTTCCGCAAAAGTCTAGGTAGGAACATATTCTTTTACCTCTTAAAGATGCTAACTGTTGGCGCAGCTGCCTTTGTTGCTAGTATCGCTTCTCAGCGATCCCATTTGGTTCTCTATGTTGTCACTCCCCTCTCAACGATGTCCCTTGCATCTCCCCTACTCCGCCAGGTTTTCTCCTCTGTGAAGAAGGCGTTGAAGACACACGAAGAGTCTCAAACGCTCTTCCAATTCGTGCCGGAGGCACTTGTTACATGCTCCACCGGCGCCAACCCTGCCTCACAGATCGCGGACCTCGAAGCCGTGTGCTACTCTACGTACGACAGAATCCTGCAGCCCGTGGATCGGGTCATGTCGCGGCGGTTCTTCGAGCACTCAGAGCCTGTGAGAAGCTACTTCCAGGATCCCGCGTATACGCTCGCGCGCGCGCTCCACTCGACGGTCAAGTACGTCAAACGCCCCCGAGCGCCGCTGGATGTGGTTGACGCGGGCACGTTCCTGCATGTCGGCTATGGATTCAGCGACTGTGGGAAGTGGATCCTCAGCGCGTGTGTGGATCAGAGGGGGGAGGCCCATGATTTGGCGGTCTGGTTGACCCAGACGCAGACGACGAATCCGGACGGAGAGGAGGCGGACGTGGAGACGTTGTCCAACGAGGAATACGCTGTCAGGAAGGTCTGGGACTTCGCGTGCCAGTTCGCCAAGCGGGCAAATGTCGCGTGGAGAATTGTCTTCTCGAAACTTGGGTCAATGGCAATCGCAGACCTCGATGGTAAGCGGTGTTCTCTTTAACGGATTTGCCAGCTAACGTCTATATTTTTTAGCTTGGATGTCGTTCTTAGAGAAGGCGGTTCCGGCGTGTACTGCTCTTCCGGATGTGCATGTTACTCTGATGTCCGTCGAACCCGACGCGCCTTGGACCTTTCTGCCACCCGAGGGTCCACCCAAGGCCGCTCCAACTCCGCTCCCCACACCTCCTGCAAATACCAAGCTGCACCCAAGCCTGCCCCCCAAACCGATGGCACGCATGCCTTCTTCGTCGTCCTCTTCCAAGGCCCCCTCCCTTTACATTGACGTTTCTTCGACGACGTACGCGCTCTTCCCGAAGAGAAATCTTCCGCTCTCCCTCCCCCCCACCCCCGCCGACCTCGGGCTTTCACTATCGTTTGTCCCAGAGTCAGGTTGCTCGTTCCCCACGACGGCAATCTCATCCCCTGCCCCAGATAATGCGTCACCACTCTCCAACGCATCTGTAGTTAGCTCCGCGCCCGAGCACCCGCACCCGCTTCCCCTGAGGCCGCTCTCCACCACGGTCCTCGTGCGCGTCCCCGCCGTGTCGATCGCCAGCACGCCGTCGATGCTGCACGTCAATTTGCTCGCGGCGTTCCCCTGGGACGCAGACACCAACGTCGGGCAGCTGCATGCGGAGATCACGCGCTCGTACCACGAGCTCGCGGTGCTCTCCGCTGCGCGATGGAAGCTCGCGCAGATGGGCGCAGACCCCATCTTACCGTTCCATCTCGCGGCCGTGGACGCTATGCGCGTGGCGCTAGAGCGAGACGGTGCGGCGCTTTAGAAGTTGTTTTTCTTCTTCAACTCATCTGCTTTCGATTTCTTGTTTTCATACCTACATATGTACCATAATCTCGCCCGCACACATTGTACAGTATATCCTTTACTATTGTGCAGCCATTCGCAATTATTGGGTTTTCTTGGCGAAACGGCGCATTATTTTCATTTTCTTGCTTGTCGTTTGTTCCATACACATGTAGAGTAATCTCACCAGCATCCATTATTATCTTGCACTCGTCTGTAATTATTATGTCTACTGGTTCTTCTTCTCGGCAGCGTTGTAGCCCTTGGGGATCTCGTTCCTCAATGGGCTCTGGATGCTCGCGAGGGCTTGGATGCCAACCATGACGATCGGGACGAGGACGAAGAGGGTGATAAGGAGGGTGGTTATGAGGCCGGGAGTCAAAAGCTGATAGCGCGCGAGAATGCCGCCGGTGGTCGCGGTCCCATTGCGGATGCTGCCGGTTATAGGCGCCGCCCGTTTCGCGAACGACAGCGACGACGATCCGGTGTAGATGATGAGGTGGTTGGGGAACGTCGAGGCCAGGGCCTCTAGTTCCGTCGACAGCAGGGCGTCTGACTGCGTGTCAGCAGGAATATTATGAGGTCGTTCAAAGCATACCGTGTTTGAGCATGGCGTCCTTTCGTTCCTGCGCCACTCCACCGAGAGGCGGGAAGCTCAGAGATACGATGTGCTTCGCGTCTCCGGATAGCGCGACACCACCCTGTCCTGGGGTGAAGGAGACCAGGCGCGAAACACACCGCTCGGCTGCGGATTCAAGGAGCGCGGAGAGGTCTATTGAGGCGTGATTCGGCACATAGGGGAACTGGCGGGAAGATGGCGAGGACGAAAGCGACCGCGCAATGTGGGTATTCGAAGGGAGGTTGCGCAAGTCAGAGGCGTGCAACTGGGGAGAATATATATATTAAATTTCATGTCAAGGAGGACAGTAAATTCCGCGCACATCAGGTTGGTCGACAAGAACTATGGCATCGTGGCCGCAGATGTCATTGCTGGACAGGATGGAGTCCAGAAGAGACTGTGAATGCGGGAATTTGGATGGGAGGCCGTTGAGCGTGCTTGAGCTGTATCGAGTCGTCTCGGTAACAATTTAGAGGGAATAAATTGGGGGATATACCTGTGCGAAGACCAAGATACTACTGGGGAGGTGTCCGAGAAAGCGAGGGCCAAGGGAAGGAGGGCTGCGACAGCAATGAATCGTACGGACATGAGAGCTGGAATGAGGTGACGGGTGTCGGCCTCCAACTCTAACAGGCCACAACAACCCGCCTTGCTTTCGACTTTCTTTGGTTTCGCCAAGGAAGGTTATTCCAACACTTGGATCTTTTCGTAGACTTCAGAGAGTGCAAATTCCCCTCCGAGTTGTCCGCATCATCGACTCATCTCGCAGGTTCAAATACACTCGAAATGAGTCTTTCTTCCCTCTTGCTTGCCAGTGGGCCGAAGAAGATAGATAAAGAGCTCGATAGTTTGTTCAAATCGAATGTAAAGCCATTTCTATGCTAATCACATATTGTCCCTCATAATCCTCTATCAGCCAGCTCCGCCTCGGAAACCGGCTACCCCAATTCAAACACCAATTCCTGGTTCTGCACCTCCGGCAAAGAAGAGAAAAATAGAGGCGGCTATCCCCGACTCTCCGCAGGGCCAGAAGAAGCGGGTTAAACCAACGACTCCTGTAAGCCCGCCGAAAGTTTCACTCAAAGCTGCCAAATCAACGCCGGCCAAAAAATCCAAACGCAAGGAAGTGGTTCAACCGGAGAGTGATGGAGATAGCGGCAGTGAGGAAGAAGATGAAGACAACTCCGACTTGGAGAACGCATATCTTGGGAAGAAGAAGGGTCCAGTCATTAAACCCACTGCGCCCTCGGCAGATTCAGACGACGGCGAAGCTCCCATCGACTCCGAGGGAAATGAATCCGGAGACGCCGACTCCGACTCCGATCCTGACGCTCCCCCGCCAGCACACGAATCCCTCAACAAACGTCTGCGTGTCAAACCCGCGAAGAAAGCAAAAATAGTACCGGAAGGCGAGACCTCTGTACAGCGTGATGCGCGCACTCTTTTTGTTGGCGGACTGCCTGTAGATGTTGCACAGAAAAAGGTGTGTTATCAGAGCGAGTCGCCATCCGTTTTTTCTAACACAGCTTCATTCCAGGCTCTGCAAAAACAACTCTCCCGCCACATCCTCTCGTTCCTCCCATCCTCCTCTAAAGTCAAGATCGAGTCGACCCGATTCCGTTCCGTTGCCTTCAGGGACCCGACCTCTTCGACCGCCCTTTCCTCCCCCGCTACCCCCGGCGCCGCAAACGCGAACGTAAATGCCAACTCCGTTCCTGTCCCTGCAGGCCCCAACCACTCAAAAGTGCGGGCGTCGACCTGGCGCCAAACCGCCGCCGCAGCCCAGGCGAGCGAGGCAGAGGCAGAGGGCGATGCGAAGAAAGCCTACCTCACGCCCGCGCAGAAAAAGAAGATTCTCTTCATCCAGGGCGCCTTCCACCCGGAAGCGAGCGGCATAAACGCATATGTTGTCCTCGCGCACAACGGGGATGAGACGGACAGCCCGTACAGCGCCGCCCAGCACCTCGCAAACGCCGCTAACGCGTCGGAGTTTATGGAACGCACGCTCCGCGTGGACGTGTGCGCACGGCTACCGGACGCGGCGGGCGAGGAAGCGGGCACGGGCCCCACGGGCGACCCGAAACTCAGCATCTTTGTCGGTAACCTCGATTTCGGGTGCCGCGAAAACGACGTCCGCGAGTTTTTCGAGGGCGTGGTCGCGGCCGAGCGCGGGCCCGCTCCTGCGGCGGACGAAGGTCCCAGCGGGCGGTGGGTGCTCGGAGTCCGCCTCATCCGCGACCGCGAGACGCAGCTCGGCAAGGGGTTCGGTTACGTGCGCTTCGTGGTAAGTCGTGTGTTTCTCAATCCAGCCTTGGTGTTAATTATGCATGTCCAGGACCGTGAGTGCGTGGATGAGATTTTGGCGTTGGCGAAGACGGAGGAAGCGAAGACCAAGCTGCGGTTCGCCAAGCGGACGGTGCGGGTGCAGCGGTGTCGCGCTGGGGGCGCCGCAGCAAAGCCGACTGCCGCACAGTCTATGTCGAAATCGACGTATCCGGGCATGCCGGCTAAACGCGGCGATCCGACGCTCGGCGCGCGCCTGGCGCATCTGGACAAGGACGCGCGCAAGGCGGCGAAGAAAGCGGACGCGGATCGGGTGGACAGGCGGGCGGAGAAGAAGAAGCTGGGGACGCGGATGCGGATGGGGCCTGCCAATGACAAGATCAAGGCTGTCTCTGGCGGCGGCGCGAAGCGGGTTGGTGGGGCGTGGAAGGGTCAGTCGAATGACAAGGGTAAGGGGAAGGATAGAGAGCGGGAGAGGAAGACGAGGGTTAACAAAAATATTGGTGGGGCGAAAGGGAGAAAATGAAAGGGTGAAGTTCTCATCCTACCACTATCGATGTTTAATCATTTGGTCATTAAGAATGGCATACCTAGTACTAACTACGTTGTAGTGTTTCTGTGATTTCTTCAACGCGAGAAGCTTCACTACTGGAGATGTCTGTAATGGAAGCTGCGGTGTCGGTCGCAGGGCCACTGACCAGCTCGACAACACCTTTTAAATTATTCGAAAGCTCCTGGACCCTCATCTCCAAGGGTGTCCCGCGGATACTGTCGGCGTACTCTTCCAACGAGCCCTTATAATGATCAACATAGCCAATGGATCATATCCATCTTGAGTGCAGTAAGCTCATGTCGTTCCGAAACGGGCACCCTCTTGGAAAGGTCGCGTAAGAAAGAAAAACTCCGCCAAAAAAATATTGAATTTTTTATGATTAGGGTCGCATTCCTCGGTATGTGGCATACTGCATGCTGCAGCTCTCGAGGAAAGGAACATTAGCCAGCACAATCCATTCAAAGATATACCAGATTAAGATAAACACACAGCGCGAAAAGCAAAGCATATGCAGCGTAATACGAAGTGAATCATACCAACGGCCAGTCGATCATCCCCGCAATAAAAAATCGGGTCGGGAACGTGAAGAAATAGGCAAACCGCTGCGTCCCCGCTAATCGCATCCCCCGTCCCGCCAATTGCGTCCGCCCCACGCGCACTTCGCATGCATCTCATCGCCCTATGTCGCGTTGCTGCCTGCATCACTGCCCCTCGGTGCACCGCGAGTCAGGCCCGCCGCAGCAAACCCACGCGCAGCGTAACCCCCTCCTCCTCCACCGCCTCCGCGGCCACCGCGTCCACGCCCAGGCCCGCCACGATGGGGCGGCTCCCCGCGCGACTCGCGGTCCGTAGCCTGCTTCACCTCAGGAACAGTGTCCTTGATTTTCTGCAAGTCGCTCAGCCACGGCACGAGACTTATGTACGCTCAGAACTCACAGGAAGATGCTTCTCGAGCCCCGCGCGCATCGCCTCCTCGTCCCCAAACTCGATGTACCCTAGTCTCTGCGGACGGCCCGCGAAGGGCGGGGGGAGAGTGATCTTGGTGATCTACGGGAATGATCAGGACAGCAAGCAAGCGAATAAGGGTGAAACGCACGCCGCCTTTCGCGTCTCCGAAGAATTCTTTAATGTCCGCGTCCACCACAGTTATAGATGCCGACATCTTCATGAAAATAGTCCAGGGGTTCCGCGGCGCGCGGCCGGTTTTTGGAGTCCGTACGCCGTCCGTCACAGGCGACTTGAGTTCGTCTCCATCGACAGGAGGTTTAGCGGCGGGAGAATCAGCAGCGGACGTGGAAGGCTCGGCCGTGGGGTCAGCGGCCTTCTCCGCCTTTTCCTTTTCGATCTTCTCGGCGCGCTCCTTGTCTTTGCGCTCCTTTTTCTCCTTCTTCTTCAGCCGTTCCTTTTCTGCTTTGTCCACCGTGAGACCGTTGGGCTTGGCAGAAGCGGGGGTGGAGGGTGAGGAACTGTCTTTCGACGTGTCGGCCGTGAGGTGAGGAGGCGCAGGTCGGTCGGGAATGGGCGTGGACGACTTGGATGCAGGAAGGGCAGAGGTTACAGAGCTTGGGGTGGGCGCAACGGTCGCCGTACGGCGGTACGCATAGTTGAATCCTGTCGAATTGTTAAAGCAGAGAATATGGTGCGAGCAACTAAGGGACATACCCTGACTCTTGAGTTCAGCACTGATCCGCCCCTCCTTCACGTCGAGAATAAGGGAACCATACGCAGCATCACACAAGTTCCAGTTCCAGCAGTTCTTCCACGCGGGCTCCTCCCCGGTCGCGACGGTCGGAATACGCTCCACGACACTGAGTGCTTTGTCCAACAACACCCTCTGGTGCTCGTCGATGACCGCATCCACCTGCGTCTTCACGCTCTCCCACACCTTGTCGAACCCCTCTTTGCCCGCGGTCAGCTTCTGGCGGAAGCCGTCAAAGTCGCCTTGGACGCTGAACTCGTTATATGAGGTGGCATAACGGAAGTGCAGCCCGGCGGACACGGTCAGATCGGCCTTGACCACAAGCGCAAGCTGTGCCATGATGCCCTCCCGCCCCGGACTCGCATGCGTCACAAGCAGGCGCGTTTCTGTGGGGTCGAAAACGCGCTGTGCTGTATCAACAAGCTCGCCGATTTGAAGTGCGGTCGTCCACATGGTGCCTTGACCACCCGCGATGGTAGCGTTCCCGTCGCCGTTATCGAACATCTTGTGCGGCACAAGAGCGCCCCCCAGGCCCAGGAGACGCAGCTTGACGCCACCGAGGTCGACGCAGCGGGTGGTGGCCTCGTCCAGAAGGTGGAGGTTCTCGATGGCGTATGACCCGGAGCGGAATTTCTCGATGACGAGAACGTCCTCGCATGCACCCCAGACGGTGTAAACGGGTACTCTGAGCTTGAGCTGGCCGGAAAGGAGCAGAGGGAACTCTGAAAGCAGGGAAATGTTGACAGTTGAACGTATGACGGCGGGCGGATTGTCTGGGGCAAGCAAGTGGGTGCGCTGGGAGGAGGAGATGAGTGGGGAGTACATGGTAAGGTGGCGTAGGGTTCTGTCGTTTATTCTGTCAAGAGAATTTGCTTCAAAGAACCCGAAGTCGCCAGTGTGGATGATGGCGTGTGCATTCGCGTCTCTCGCCAGGTCATTGAGGGCGGAAAGACGGCCACGGATATCGGCTATACACAAAATTCGGCCATGAGCTGTATCAAGTACTTTTGTCTGGGTATTAACGCGCGGGAGGGGGGAGACTCCAGGGCGGGGGGATGGCTGCATGATGGTCAAAGGAAAATTAGAATTGGTAAGCAGGACCGCCCATATACAACAGCAGTACACAAACATCCCAATTAGGCCTGTTCAACTCATGCTCCGCTCGAACCTCTACGCTGTTGCAAAAAGGGAACTCGCCGAACCATTCTCCTTGTTTTAGGGCTAATATCTAATGGTGAGTGTTCCTCAAAACTATGCACCGAAAAAGTTTACATAACAAAGTTAAACGGACAAGAGGCCATCCGCATGTCATGGGCATAAGGTGCCCAGGCACGGGTCACAGATGTTAGCTCTTCTCTCGTGCCATCATGTTGCCAATAAGTGAGAGCGAGCTCGCCAACCTCCCTGCCTTGAGAAGGAGGTTTCATTCATTGGAAGACACCCGCATCAAAACCGCAGCGTACTCCCTCCAGCGCCCCGAAGGCTTTGAAAAAATGGTGGCAAACGGCACAGACGAGATAGCATTTTTGCGCCTCATGCTGGAAAAAAACGTTCTGCAAGACGTCCACGAGACCGCGCGGGCCGGTGCGAGTCAGGTAAATATTGTCTCCCATCGTATCATTGACGTTTATGCGCCAATAGCGCGCGCGACCTGCTCCAAAGCCGCCTCAATTGGACTCCAAGCCTGAGGGATCGCTGCGCGATTATCTGCATAGCATATCAGGTACAGCTTCAAGTTCCTGGTCCCCCTCGTTCTCATGGCTCCTCCAGAATGTATCGCTATTGGCGTCGAAATCCCGCCATTTTCTGTCGAACTTATGAGTAAGGTTATCGAAGGACAAATCGAGTACTACGAAGGCGAAATTCTGGCCATGCGAACCGATCCCGATTATCTATGGGATGAACTCGAGGAGGAACTGCACAACAGCCCAGGTGCGGCGATTTTTTGCACCTTCGTGACTTCAGAACAATGCATCGCCGCGCCAAAGAGGGTTGAGGATTATGGCTTTTTTTATGGTCGTGCCTTCAAGGCGAGAGTCTACCATGTCTACCATTTCTTGTCCGTCTGGACTTGGATTGGGAAGGCTTTCAAGGAAATGAAGACCTTAGGGTATACCACGGAGAACGCAGAGACCGAGATCCTCAAAAAACCAAAAATTCACACCTTGATCCACCAGATCAATGGTGTTTGCCTTCGCGAGCTGCGTCAGGACCTTTCGCGCTACTTCCACCGCGCTCTGGCATCGTCAGCGCAGTATAGCCGATTTTTCCACGTTGAATGGGTCTGTCATCCTGTCATGTTTAATCATGATTAATTTGAATGCGGCCTTCCAGGACGGTTGCACCGTGCACAACAGCCCAAGATACTTGGAGGATGTGGAAGTCCGCTTGAAACCAGACGCTCTCCAACAAGCATTGCCCGGCCTGGAAACGTCCCTCCTTCGTCTTTGCGACCCCGATGCGATGTGGGATTCTCCTCAGTTTCTTCGTGTCATAGACGCATATATCCGATGCACCAAGATCCCGGGGTCCCATATCACCGAGCGCCTGAGTGAGCTTGTGTCGGAATATGCGTCGTTATCAAGATTCTTGGACCTCCTCCTGCGCCCGTTCAAGGCGCCTTCCATCCGGAAGTTCTATCGCGACTCTCACATTCATTCCCCGCCCATTCCTCGCCAGCCAGGGTGGGACATCTCGTCTACCGGCATGTTGTACGGAGGCCAGCCCATCTATAGACTCAATTTTGCTCGCCGCATGCTGGAGAAAGAATTTCATAGGGAGGCGCCGGATTGGCTCTCGTCACTGTGGAAGACCATTGACGATACATACGTCGAGAATACATCCAAGTCGATCAACGATTATTGGGAGATTGCATCAGTTGAGGAGCGGCCGCCGCAATGGCACGATAGCCGAAATCAAACCAGCAGTGCAGACGTCGCGGTTCATGCAGTGTATGAATTACCGAGGAAAACTGTAAAAATTATACATCGCGTACTCCGGAACCAAGATGGCGGAAGCGAAGACTCGGAGGGCAAGGTGACGTGGAAGGATGTATGCAAGGTTCGCCCGTCTTCGCATATGCCAAATCATTCCGCTGATCAACCCGCAGCTATTCCGATCCTTGAATTTTACTATCGATGACAGCATACCTGGTTCCGCGGTCAATTTCACACCCCCTTCGCCCAACGACCGACCCATAAAAATTCATCGGTGGGGTCCAATCTGCGGTTGACGTTGGTTGCTAATAGTGTCTTTAACTTTTAAGACCTCACCCAAACCCCGAGCTCAGTCCGTTAAAAATCCACCAGCTTGGTGCACGTCTTCGGCGCGTCTATGGCTGGTCGGAAGACTGGTTCAAGATCTCGAAGGCGGCTGAATGAACCGCCGCCGTTGTCTTTTATTTTCTTGCATGTCCAAAAACTGCCGGAAACCTTTGAACGAGTGGAATCGGATCTAGATGGGTTTCCTGGCACGTACTTACAGAAAAGAAGAACTCGTGTATATAATGCGATGAATCCGTAGAATTTGAACATATTTGCTCGGCATCACGGGATCGCGATACCCGGGCCTCGTGGCGGCCGGAGGCGCGTGATTGTCGAATTACCAGCTGAATCCCGACGTCGACCCTCCGCTCTCTTCTCCCGCCTCAAACCAACAACCAACTATGCTGAGAACTGGTATTCGCGCACTATCTTCCGTCAGGACCCGCCCTGCCATTTCCTCCAGGTATTTCGACCGTTCTCGGTGTCTGATGACGACTAGAAGCGCCCGCACAGGTTCTTCGCTTCTTCGCGGTGCATTCGCTCCGAGGCTCCGCCTTTGAACTCGCTAGATGTGTATACGGAGGAGGAGACCATGCTCCGGGAAGCTGGTGCGTCTGGGGGTGCAATTTGTGTGAAATAACATACTCATATCTCTCTAGTCCAACGATTTGCGACGGACGTCGTGGGCCCCAAGGTCCGGGAGATGGACGAGAACGAGCAGATGGATCCTGCAATAATCAAGGGGCTCTTTGATCAAGGAGTACGAGATCCGGTCCATGCGTCTACAGCGAATGTACTGATCTTTCGTTTAGCTGATGGGTATCGAAACCAGCGCAGACCACGGTGGTGCCGAGTCGTCCTTCACTTCCGCCATTATTGTAATCGAGGAGCTCGCGAAGGTCGACCCCTCTGTTTCCGTTCTGTGCGATGTGCATAACACCCTCGTGAACACCATCTTCCGCAAGTACGGGACCAAGGAGCAGCAGGATAAATGGCTGCCGCAGTTGGCCGAGTCAAAGGTGTGCTTTGCTTTCTCATAACTCCAAGTCGTGTTTTGACGCCGTCTTAGCTCGGGTCGTTCTGCTTGTCCGAGGCCGCATCAGGTTCAGACGCATTCGCGCTCCAAACCCGCGCCAAAAAAGACGGCGACTCGTGGATAATCAACGGCTCTAAAATGTGGATCACCAACTCTTACGAAGCCGAGATTTTCCTGATTTTCGCGAACGTATGTTGCTTGCCGCATATTCCTTTTCGTTTCCGCTGACGGTTAGTATGTAGATCGACCCGAGTAAAGGGTACAAGGGCATCACTTGCTTTGTGGCCACGAAAGACATGGGCATCCAGATTGCCAAGAAAGAGCAGAAACTGGGCATCAGGGCTTCCTCGACGTGTACTCTCAACTTTGACGACCTTAAAATTCCGGCCGAAAATGTCATTGGCGGCGAAGGCAAGGGCTACAAGGTCAGTTTCTAATTCATTATTCCCGCCGCACCTGTTAATTTTAGATTTAGATTGCCATTGAGATCTTGAACGAAGGTAAACCAACACGTGCATGAACTTTCAAGGAGAGCACTAATGCTTTGAAACTCAGGCCGCATCGGTATCGCGGCGCAGATGCTCGGGCTCGCGCAGGGCGCCTTCAACAAAGCCGTACCATACACGTACTCGCGGTCCCAATTCGGGCAGCCCGTCGGCACGTTCCAGGGCATGGCGTTCCAGATCGCCCAGGCGGCCATCGACATCGAGAGTGCGCGGCTCCTCACGTACAACGCCGCGCGCCGGAAGGAGGAGGGCAAGAGCTTCACGAAGGAGGCTGCGATGGCGAAGTACTGGAGCAGCGTCGTCGCGCAGAAGGTCTCCGGACAGGCTATTGAGTGGGCTGGCGGTGTGGGGTTCACGAGGGAGACGGGGATCGAGAAGTATTGGCGGGATTCCAAGATCGTGCGGCTTCCTTTCTGCTCTCATCTGAAGGCGTTTGCTCATGAGGTATTTGTCCAGGGCGCGATCTATGAAGGAACGTCGAACATCCAGCTGCAGACGATCGCGAAGTTTGTCCAGAAGGAGCATTCATAGTATCTTTATTGTACACACAATGGCGGAACCATTATAATAATCAACCGACTGCATCTTTACTGGTTGAAAAACGCGCGGTGACGTTTCGCCCGTAGTACTGGGCATGTCCACTGCATCATGGAAATTGTTCAGTCGAATTTTACGCCCGAGGTCGCAGGCGTTGAAGGGGTGGGTGCTGTTATACAGTGTGGCCGAAACGGGGCAAAAGCGGCTCGGAGTCCGTTTTTTTGGGGGGAGGTTGGTTCAATTAAATCGAAAGAACACGCGGAGGTATGTCATGTTGTCCTGCGGCAACCTATATATACAAAATTGAGATTTCATCGATTTATCATTTGCAACCGTGGGAATTGTGCCGCAAACAGAGATAGAACGCAAAAGCTACATTTAATTGCCTAGTCCAGCACTTTTCAAGTTGTCGAGCCACTGCTGCTTCCTGAGTAATCAGGATCTTGGTAACTCATTAGTTCAACCCAGAAAGGTATAATTCGAGAATGTAGTTTTTTTTAACGATTTCGAATTGAGTGAGCGAAATTCGACTCGATTGAAACGAAACAGGGTCCCGTGCCCTCGAAAGACGCGTCGCGTTAAGCATGTTTGGTTTGTGTCAACAGTACAGCCACCGGGTCTGTGGCTGACCGGGTGGTTGACAGTCGTTCTCTTCTTCTTCTTCCATCATGGACATTGGACACCCCTTCTTGCCCATCTTCACCGACCGTTGTCCTTCCCCACATCTTCCGTCGACGTCTCTCCCTCCGCTGAGCAGCGACATCTCTCCCTTCCGTTCTGCCAGCCTCTCCTGTCCTCGCTACTGCTCACTTTGTTTCCCTTCCCAAATCGGCCTCTCACCCTTCCTCCTTTCCAGCTTCTCTCCATTCCTCCCCACCAACTTCTCTGCCTCCTACCGACCGCTCCCTGCGTCTCCCCCTTCCTCGCTGCCGGTTTCTTTCCCTCCTCAAGTGTTCGACCTCTATCCCTGCCTCCCAACGACCTCTCTCCCTTCCTTTCTCACTCCCCGTGCAAGATCGGTGTCTTCCCCTTCCTCGTTTACCGGAATTTTCCCCTTCCCTCCAACGTCCGACCTCTCTCCCTTCCATACAAACGCACTCTTTCCGTTCTTTGAAGATTGGCTTCTCTCCCTTCCTCGCTTGTTGGCGTCTTCCCTTCCTCAACGATTCCGACGTCTTTCTCTTCCATGATGATTTCGACATCTCTCCCTGCCTCGCAACAACTTCTCTCCCTGTCTTTCCCTCCGTAATATTGAGGTCTCCCTTCCTCGTTCGCCGGCATCTTCCCTTCCTTAGCGATTTCTACATCTCGCCCTGCCTCACAGTGAACTCTCCCCTTTCCCCATCGAATTCTCTCATTATCGCAACTTTCGGGATCTTTCCTTTCCATGATGATTTCGACATCTCTCCCTGCCTTGCACCCCAAAATCGACATCTCTCCTTTTCTCCCTTGCCGGCATCTCCTCCTTCCCTTAGCGATTTCGACATCTTTACGTTCCCTCATGATTTCAACATCTGTCCCTTCCCCGGCCCTCAGCGCTTTCTCCCATCGACCTTTCTTCCAGCCTTGCCCATCGGATTCTCTCACTTTCCCGCAACATCGACCTCTTTCCCTTCCTCGCTCGCCGAAATCCTGAGGATTTCGACTTTTCCGACCTCTCGCGCTTCCTCGGTTGCCAGAATTCTTCTTCAACGACGTTCGACACTCTCCCTCCCTTTCACCGCCCTCTCTCCCTTCTCCGACGAATTCTTCCACTTCCTGCCCATTGGAATCTTTCATTCTCGAAGTGTTCGAAATCTTCCCTGCCCTTTCTCGACCGCTCTCCCCTTTCCCACTGACGCCCAGTTTCTTTCTCTCCATCCTCCCGCCGGACTCTCAACATATCTACCTCCTTTCCTCCTGCACACTATCCCTTCCTTTCCCACCGAAATCTCTTTCATTTTGACCGCTGGATTATATCAAGCTCCTCCTGCTCGACTTCAACTCTCTCTTCCTTTGCTTGCCAGCCTCTCTCCTTTCCACGCCACCGAATCTCCCCGGGGGCGGGTGTCAGCTTGTCTCCATCCTCGTGCTCCCTTGCCGTGGGCCCCGGGCTTGACGCTTGCCCCTTCCGGCCCAGCTAACCAAGTTCACGTTAACCAATTAATCGCCTTCTCAACTCGGAGTGGCTTCGTTTCAGATGCCGCATCCCGCGTTCACCTCTTTCAAGCCCAACTTGTTCCAGAGTCTCAAGATCAAGAGGTCCTAGTCAATGTATTTTGCCTCGCCACATCGGAGTTTGACGCATTCAATTCCTTCAAGTATGACGGAATAGCTTCGGCAGTTGCCTTTCGTACGAACCCAGATTCCACTTTGGCCGACGAATGTGGTCATAGTCGTCTTCCCCGTTTCCTAGACGCTAATATACAGCGGCACCCATCCGTTCAACTCTTGCTACCCCTTGTTTGCCATTTCCTCAGAGCAGGAAAAGACTTGAAGCTATGCACCTCGTCAAGGAACTCAAGGATTGTCTGTCTTTTGGGGGGATCATCGCAGGTTGAATTAAATTTACAGGACATGCAGAGTATGCAAGAACATTACCCCTGCCAAGCCCGTGTGAAGTTGAGAGTTTATCGATTTATCGTTTGGAACCGTGGGAATTGTAATTGAACTCCGCAAACAGAGATCGAACAAACACGATTTCGTTCATGAACCACAGAATGGGAGGAGTAAAATTCTCCGAACACGTTTCACAGATAGTTTATAGCTTATCATGTCGAAAACAGTTGCCCCACTGTCTTTCAGCTGCTAGTCGAACCTCTATTCATCGCACGCCACTTCAAACTCCCCCCCTCGCTTTTCTCATCCGCCAAAACGTTCCATCCAACGAGTTCGAACCCGTTCTTCTCGTATAGCCGTACACCGTTCTCACTTGATTCCAGGTACACTTCGAGCGATTCCGCATCTGCTTGATCCAAACCCCACTGCAGCAGGGCTTGGCCGACGCCCCGATACTGATATGCGGGATCCACAGCTATCAGCGAGAAAAACCTGAAAAACCTGCGACTGAGAAAATCCCAAGACGACGCTGTTGGCGACGCACCAATATTTTTTATCCCCCATGGTCTTGTTCCGCAAATCCGTGGAAGTCAGCCCCACCAAACGCCGAATTTCGAGATCGACACCTTTCACAGCAGCCTCTTTCTCCTCCTCCGTTTGCTCCCTCGCCGGAGCGGGAGTTATTATAACCCCATCTTCGACCTGCGCTTTCTTGTCGCTGATCAATATCCAATCCGCGATACCCGCCACCTGCGCGTCGCCTTCCGAGTTTAACACGGCCTTGACGATGCGGTGGGACCCAGCCGCGAGCATATCCCGGAACCCCTGCGCTTTGATCTTGATTTGATCGGGAAGCGGCGGTCGCTGGTCGAGCGGTTGGATTCGCAAGTGAACTTCATGTGAGACCATCGCGTTTACTTGGACGGCAGCGGCCACATTTACGTCGTCGATGGAGAGCCGCGAAATGAGGGGTCGGAGTTTGGCTTTCTTTTCAACAGTGGTTAGAGACATGTTGGGAGGGTGGGGTATTTGTGTTCTTGGCCTCTCCAGTTACGACTGCGTATGCCGCGGTGGGACCGGCACCGCCAATGATTCGCCTAAGGAGTCACCTCCCTTAAATGGTCACGTGAGGGTCCTCTTCGGTGGGTTTCTCCAAGGTTTGAAATTTCTTTGTACTAGTTAAACCAAGTTAAACCTACCTTAGAGGACCAACTCCGGCGGCAGACCCCGCGCTTCTGTTACATAACCGGCTTCTCGTCGGAGGCGGGTCCTTCCCCGCTGTTGATGCGATCAATATCTGAGCGTGCCGCGTCGGCGCCGCCGTCGGGAATCGGCCAGGCAGCCTCCCCGATCCGGCGATCCCCTAATACTCGCCAATTTTGCCCCAGTAAATGCCTTCTTACACTTCTGTATGTATTTGGCGTTTTCCGGGCTCTTTTCAGCCCTCTGCATGTAAGAAATCAACACATTTGGATCCACTAGGTAGGTCTCCGTCGGGCGGACGCCACCGGATAGGCTTGCATATATAATACTTAGCTCACTTTCTGTTGGTTCAGATATGTAGTATTTTCAATTTCTGTTCACTGGATGCATTGGTGGCGTTTGATTCCATATGATTGTGTTGAGTTCGATGCTATGGAATGGAGTTCATTGGTTAAGTGTTGTTCAATTCAATGGGAACCGTACAGAGTCTGGTGTCGACTGTCGATGTTCAACCTCCTGGCCAAGGTCATAATCTTTCATATGAAGCAAGACTTAGCAATTCCGAGGTACCTAGGAGAAGAGGATGTGCGACTTACATAATTAAATTTATCCTTGTGGTATTCTCAACAACGCAAAATTTGGCGAATTCTTCTAGATTTGAATAGCAACAAACTGCACCATTATAGGCTAGTAAATATGGTTCTAAGTCTTGGGAACGATTTTATCGTGTATGCGTGACTTACCACTCACTCGCACGATATTACTACCGCGATTCGCAGGCCCTCTTGCAATTTGGGAGGCCTCCATTCAACATTGGGAGGCCGCCGTTTGTCAGAATTTACGGGTCTGTGAATAATTGTCTGCTGAAATCGGGAACTGGAAATATCATCAGAACGATTGAAACACTCACCTGTGGGAAAGAGATAACTCTGAGCACTTATATGATCACTTTGTTGATTTCTTGACATGTTTCCGCCCCATATTTTGTTCATATACATCTCCGCAACCTTCTACGCCCATTCTAATTCATTGTGGATAGGTTACACAACATTTACTATGATCTCACACGAGGTAGAAATTTATTGGCCTTCTTGAATGTAATGTCCGTGTAACGTACCCGGGTTTCAACATTTGGATTCGGTGCTTTTCAGTGCACTAGGGGATTTTTTTTATGAAGGTTGGCGGTACAGTATCTCTGCATTAATTCGATATCCGGCATCTATAATCTTTGATTTAAGCACCGGCTCCAATTTTTTAGAGGGATATATGCATGTATGATCTGATTGGTCGATCACTCACCGGGCCGGTACCCACCGTACCTCTCGTAGTCGAACTTTGACACCCAGTACAGTCTCTGTGCTGGTGTTCTGCTCACTGGAGACTATCTTTATTGTTCATTTCAAGGCTCATAGTGTTTTTACCCCCAAACAGGAGGCCTCCACGTGAACGGAGACCTCAGAATTTCGGCTCATCGTGGTTGAATCGTGTACAAAAATAGTAGTAGGATCATAACTATAACTTTCCACCAGCTTCATAAAGTGACCGATGATCCCTTTACTGCCTGATAAGAGGTCTCTGAGTCAACGAAGACCACTGAATATCCGCTTCAACTTCTCTTTCTGTTTCTCAATTATGGTTGAATGATCTTCAAAGTGTTTTTGTTAAAACCAGAACATCGAACCGTTGATTCTGAACTACCTGCCTCTAATATTTCTATGCACCTGGTATCAAATTTTCAGGCTCCTTCCCTCCGATCTTGAGGTACAAACCTACTTCCAAGGCTGCTCATAATCAGTAGACGTGTGCTCAAATTTAGCAGGACCACTAGTGCTTTCGGGGCTTCCTAATCGCACACTGGAGGCCACGTCATGCACGGATTGTTGAATCGGGGTAAAGTTCCAAGTTAATACATGTCTATGTTTTGTCTATGTCAATTATTCCGGCCTTGTCAGTAATACCCTTGTAAGTTCTGACATACCAATCCACAACGCAAGAAGGTGGAGTTGAATAAAATCAAGGAACTATGGCACTGGTGGAAGCATGGGATAGTCGTCGACCCACGCCATAAGGAAGGGTTCGGTCAGCGCGATCAGCGTCGAGGGTGAGATCGGGCGGATATGCGTCCGCCGAGCAGCTTTCGGGGTAGTGCACTGTGATGGCGCAGCGCGTGAATTGCTGCGGTGCAGACTCCGAGAGGAGATCTGGGCGTGGGTTCAGAAATACAGTAAATAATAAGCGCAGGTGAAATGAATACCGGTATGGAGCATACATCGCTCATGGTGACGTCTTCAGGGAAAAATGAGGAGTGAGTTTGTTTCGAGTCTGCAAAAGGCGCAAGAGCAGATTGCGAAAGCATCACAGTCAGCGAGATCTGGGTGCGGGTTCAGAACTATAATAACGGATAAGCGCAGGTAAAATAGTTACCGGTATCGAGCATGCGTCACTCATGGGGACGTCTTCAGGAAGGTAAGCTTGTTTCGAGTCTGCAAAAGGCCCAAGAGCAGACTGTGAAAGTATGACAGTCAGCGAGATCTGGGTGCGGGTTCAGAACTATAATAACAGATAAGTGCAGGTGAAATGGCTACCGGTACAGAACACACATCGCTCTTGAGAGGTCTTTGGAGAAAAAACGAGGAGTAAGAGTCTGCGAAGGACCGAAGAGCAGGCTGCGAGCTTCTGGAAGGTTGAACGGGGGTGATGAGTGATGCTAGG
The DNA here is from genome assembly GCA_029281465.1 of Mycena epipterygia. Lineage (NCBI taxonomy): Eukaryota > Fungi > Basidiomycota > Agaricomycetes > Agaricales > Mycenaceae > Mycena > Mycena epipterygia. Next base: position 1,368,417 of record JARJCQ010000019.1, read on the forward strand.
ACCTCTTTGCTGCGAGCAGAATAGAGCAATGGAAGAGGGGCAACGATTGGTTCAGTGTGTCGTGTAACTTGATAGAGTTGCGGTGCCAGGAGCGGAACATATTCATGATATAGATTTGCAGCTTGAGACGACATAGCATGATATTCACTCTTGGGTTCTTCGTGCAGCATATCAGTGCGTGTCGAGCAAGTTTCATAAACTTCAACGGATGCCATAGCACGCTGAGACGAGAGACTCGGAGGATAAGAATCAAGGGATACGGGATATTGGCACATTGTGGTTGGCGCGTTTGCATTTATATTGTCCCAGTAAGGCGAGACCGAAGAACGAGTTGAAAACTGAGGGAAATTCATGTTTGGTAATGTGTTCGTGGCGTGAAAAGGAGATTCTAGGTTCGTGTAGGTTGAGCACTTGGTCACGAGAAAGTAAAGTGAGTTGGAGTTGAACACAAGGTAAAGAAGGGCGAACGTTGAAGCATCAGTTTGGCATGGGACTCGTTATACTTCGTATTGTACCTTTCGCGAAGCGGGTGTCGTTGCTTCAGTTCTGTGGAAACGAATCGCGAGAAGTGAGTATTAGTAGACAACTGGCAAGAACCAGAAACGCGTATTACTGTGTCGTTGGTCGAGAATAATCTCCATTGGCTGAAAAACAGAATTCTCGCTTTTAAGAGTCATTTCCCTGAGATGTGGGGCTCGGAACGCGTATTAGCGGGTTTGAGGCAGGTGGTGGCGAAATTCGGACGCGTTTGTTACTGTGACATTGCCATTTGTCAGCGTGACGTCGTGATATCAGACCAAAGCTCGGACCGCAGACAATCCGCTGGCGACATAAATTCATGGAATTCTTCTCGCAAACATATGTCGCCCTCCGGGGGCCTACGGGGGCTCCTCAGACCGCGACGGATACCATAGCTCGGCTAAGCGATAGGCTGTCTCCTGCCACCCTGCTCGCCGATAGACGGGCGGCCGTCCAGTCCTTGAAGGGCCTTGCGCGCGATTGGAAGCAGGATGTTGCAGAGCGCGCTCTTCCTGGCCTCTTGGACGTCCTCTCAAACGATGCAGAAGTAGATGCGGACATCGGCAAGGCCGTACTGGAAACACTCAATATCCTATGTGACGTGGAGGAGAGCAAGGAATTGGGCTTCAAGCACACCGACTATGTCCTGGCGAACGATAAGGCGGTCCACACTCTGTTTGCGCTGCTAGCAGACAATAGCTTCTACACCCGCTTTGCCACGCTGCAGTATCTGTCTACCCTGTTGCACAATCGGCGACAGGTTGTGCAGGGCTATTTTCTGAAGGCATCTGCCGGACCTTCAAGCGTGATCCTGGTGCTGGAGGACAAGCGGGAGATTATTCGCACTGGTGAGATCTATTTCTTCGCGGCTCCCCGCGCTGGGTGCATCGATACCCATTTTGCATAATTTCCTCCGTGTCTTCGGATTGCTGATGATGCGTTTCTCTGACAGAGGCTGTTACAATGGTCCAAGCCCTGATCTCCCAGAGCGCCGAAATCCAGAAGGTTCTGGCGTTTGAAGGAGCTTTCGAAAAGCTCTTCAATACAGTGACGCAGGAGGGCGGTGTAGAGGGCGGGGCTGTCACCCAGGAGGCTCTGGCGTGCGTGGACGGGCTCCTTCGGTTTAATACATCGAATCAAGTATGTATGCGACCACCACATTGCTGTGCGCATTCCGGATGGTACTTATCATCCGCTATAGAGCTACTTCCGCGAAACTCCCCTTCCACCTGTGCTCTGCTCGCTTCTTCTCTTCCCACCTAGTCTGCCGATGCACGAGGCGGCGCCGCAGGAGTTTGCCCTCCAATTCTGGGACGACCAAAAGCTTTCGAACGCCTCCTTTGTGGTCGGCATCATGGGAATGCTGATAGGTAGCTCCAAAGGGAACAGCGTTCGTCGATTCTCTTTCTCCGTGAGCATCATCTGATCCCCAACTTAGACTCAAGAAGTGTCTGCCTTCACCCGCTGTCTGGTCGAGATCGCCTTGGCGTCCAATGCTCCTACGCCACTCAAAACACAGGTAGTTCGGAGCCCGGTATCTCATTCGTAGGCTGACAGCCGTTCCGCAGGCCCTTAGACTCCTTCCCCCCAACCTTAACTTCCCGCTCTCGGACATAGCGCTCACTCCGTATTGTCCGGTTCCCGACACAAACGGCGAAGAATGGGACCGCCTCGAGCCGGCCTCTGCACTAGATGCTCTCGTCGAGCTTGCCTTGAACGGAGAGTACAACGGTGTGGACAGTGAGAAAAGACTGAAAGAAGGGCTGGAGCTACGGGCGGCCGCTGTTGGCGTGTTTGAGGTATGCTAGTCTTTCCTTGCCATCCTCTTTTTCACCGGCCTGCAGAACTTTGTCCGACAAGACGAAGTACGACTGGCGATCCTGCAAGGGATGTTGCCTGCAGAAGGTGCTAGTAAGGTGTTTCTCGCTTCTCCGTCCATTCTCGTGTCCAACAGGTCTCCAGGTCCTTCAGAAGCGCCACCAATAACGCCTCTCCTCCATTCCCTTGCCTCCCCACCCAATTCATCCGCTTCCCTCGAACCGGCTACTGTCAACTCAACGCATCTCGCTACCCTCCTCTTCTCCCATCTCCTCCGCTCCTCTTCCCGTGCTAAATCCCTGGCCCGCTCCATAACACCACCATCCCTCCCGCCCATCGGTGAGACCGGCTCTGGAAACTTCTTCGTCCCTGCAGATGGCGCACCGCCAGAAGAGCCTGCTGCGCCCGAGGTGGACGACGACGACGACGACCCTCCACAAGCATTGCTTCAGATTCTGAGCGAGAACCTGTCCCTGTCCTCCCTTTCGCGCTCACGCGCCGACACATCTGAGCGAGAAGCTCGGGAGTGGGATCGCTTAGTCGCGGCGTACCTCTGTTTGCTGTCTCAATGGCTGTGGGAGGACCCGGGCGCCGTCAGAGAGTTCCTAAACACCGGCGGGCTGAGTGTGGTATGTCGTCCTCTGTCCCCGCAAGGTCTCATTAACTTTCGGAGTAGTTAGTCGAAGCAATTAACCAGACGTCTGAAGTGGACTCCATTGTCCCCGGGCTCTGCGCGTTTCTCCTTGGGGTGTGCTACGAGTTCAATCGCGAACCCGGTGAGATTACTCGGTAAGTATTCGGAATACTGTCAGATGTCCGATCGCGACACTGACGTGTCTTCTTTATCCTCGGCTCCGCCACCAATTAACCACTCATTGCTTGTGTCTGTAGTGCAACAATACACCCAATCCTTAATCGGCTCGGCGTCGAGACGCTCATCGGGCGCATGGCTAGGCTGCGGGAAGACGATCGCTTTAAGAGCGTCGGTCCCGATACCGTTGTTCTCCCGTACCCGACCCCGCAGCATCTTCTGCAGCCCGGGCTGAAGGGCGAGACCGAGAAGGAGGGTGAAATATGGTTTGATTGGGCGTTTGTGGACTTTTGGAAGTCGAATTATTGTGAGACAGCACGTCCCTCCTGTGCTTCTGGCTTTCTGATCTTTTGGCATGCAGATACCGTTCAAAGAGGGCTCTCTACTGCGCCGGACCAGCTATCGTCATCCGCTTCTGGTCAGCTGCCCCACAACCAGGCATGATTTACCCTAATTCAATCTGTCGATAACAGGTCAAAGCGTAGAGACCGCCATGCTGATTTCGTCGCTGCGCGACGCCATTCGTAATCAGACGCAGGAGATCGAGAGGCTGCAGCGGCAGTTGACAGAGAAGACCAGTGCAGGCGCAGATGAGGTAGGCTTGCTCACCATTTCGTAGCAATGGTATCCACTAACTCTTACCCAGCTCAAGACCTTGCGGGACCAAGTTGCGAGCCTATCGTCGCAACTGGAGACCTCGGAAGGAAATCGAAAGGAGGTCGAGAAGGAGCAGGAGGATCTCCTCGTCTTGCTGGACGAGGTCAGCGCTAAGCGGAAGGCGGATAAAGCCAGATTACTGGCGGCTGGATTAGACGTCTCAGAGGATGAGGCAGACGACGATGTCGATAGTGTTGATGAGTAATCATATCTTTTTTTTTTTTTTCCACTGGGATTGCGGCGATCTTTCGACCTCGACGATTTCATGCAGCGAATACCGCCACTTATAAATGCATTAAGGATACAGGTACTTTATATAATTGTAACTTAAGGTATGTACACGCGACAAAGCGATAGATGTAGCTAGAAGAACAAATGAGGGTGATACAACAGCGGTGCGAGGTGAAGATACAGTGTATGCGGTAGAATCCAGAAGGTAAAGGCGGAACCCACAGAACATGTCCATCCATTGTCCATTCCATCCATCCGTTTATCCGTCCGACCTTCCACGAGAGAATGAAAATCCGAAAAATAAACGATCAGATTGCTTGCCCGATCCCCGACGCGTCCATATAATGATCCCAGAGCACGGTGCGCGTCTTCTCGGCCGCCATGAGCCCCGCGAAGCGTATAACGGTCCACACGTCCTGGAAGTTGCTTGCGAGCCCCAGGCTGATGCGCACGACGCCGAGCTCGTGCCCCACGGCGCGCTCAAAATCCTTGAGCGTCACACCCTCGTACAGGCGCTGCATGTCGTCTTGGATGCCGAGGATCGCTGCTGCGCCGCCGGGGTTGCACATGCATCCCGTCCGCAAGGAGAGGTTTAGTTTCGAGGCCGAGTACTCGACGAAGGAGTTTGGGATTATATCGCCTGAGGGCTGGGGGAATTGTCAGGGTGGTGAATTTAATTGGCGGAGAAATGGACGGACAGAGAGGAATACTAAAGAAATGATAGAGCCTGTGTCGGATTGGTCTCCTATGGACTTTAGCCGTCGTGAGGGTGTCGCGGAGAGGATGCGAACTGCGGGAGTTCCCGTAGTGTCGTGCCGTAACTTGGACAGGGATGAAACGAGATAATGCATGAGGCATGAAAGGCGCAAGGGGAGGAAAGGGAGATACGCGGCGAGGAATCTGAGCCCGTCAGTGACGGCTGGTAGTGTCAGATAATTGATGGTGCCGTCCTAATGTGCTCCAGTTAATATTGCGAAGTTAAATTGGGCAAGTACGTACCTCGAACTGCTCGTGAAGTTCATGAGAGCGGGTTACGATGTTGCCTGGCACCTGAACGACGTCGACGTTTCCGCCCGCAAACCAAGGTCGTTTCAGCTGAATCAGGAAGGATTTCTTCACTACCAGTGCTCCGACACCCGTCGGGAATCCAAACATCTTGTAAAAGGACACTGCCATCGCGTCAACGCGGCAGTCAGACAGGGAGATGGTGGAAGTGGCTGCAAGGGCAGCTGCATCCAGGAGAGTGTGGTATCCTAATGAAGTCGCGTACTCAATTATTGAGAGGGAGTTTTTAGTGTTCGAGATGTTGGATTGCCCGGTTAGAGCAAAGAGACATGGTACTGAGTCTCGCGCGCGAGGTCGATTTCGCAATAGAATGTTCTGAGAAAAAGGGTTAGTGAATCGAGTTAAAATGCGCATAGTATGTTCAAATGCCTTGGCGGTCGACGGTTCAAAACCTCCGGTGGATGTTGGCGGAATATAACAGACCCGAGCGCCCCGGGATGTCGCGTATTCTCGGATGCCGTGGACGCTGTTATGAGAGTCGCACGAGAGAACGTAGCTGCTGCCCCCGCTGAAGGGATACGACTCTCCCACTAATTTCAAAGCCCCGGTAGCGTTGGCGGTAAAAATAACCGTATACTCGTCCGAACTAGCCCGAAAAAATGATAGCACCGCTGCCCGAGCCTCGTCGGCGCATTTTAAAGATAATTTAGAGCTGTGCTTCGTGTCAGTTTTGCCTAATTACCTCATGGTGCTAAATCATCACCTGTTGCTGACCGAATGGGTGTTGCCGAGCACACTGCAGTTGAGAAACTCCGTATGGACACGAATCAGGCTCTGTGGATAGATTGCGCCACCCATATAATCAACGTAGGTTTCTCCGGTAGTCTCGAGTCTCCCGTAATCGCTCCGGCGGAGTGTGTCGAGAATCCAAGTGAGTCGGAACTCTAAAGAGTATTAGAAGCCTCGTTTATATGGACTATGAGTGCGGTACAACGCACCGGGGAATGTAGTGAGAAAGTCCTGGTAGGCGGTGGTCGCGGCATCTGATATGTTATCCTGTCCCGGCGCATAGGCTGCAAACGAAGGTGGGTGGGGTTTCTCTGGCGGGTCCTCTCGATCTCGGTATCGCGATTTTTCGTGTACTAGACTGTAGGTTTCCTGGGAATGGGTGGAGATTGAGTCGAGCGAGGCTCCCGACGTGCAGGGCAAGCTGATTCGCGTGAATAATGCTGAGCGTTTTCGGATAATTACGGGTTGGTGAGTGGATGAAACGCTGCCCATGGCGGGGGGGAGAAGAGAGATAGCCTAAGAGAGTAAGGCTCTGCGGGCCTTTATAAGACGGCGGACGGTTGTTTGGCTGGAAGGAGAATCTGGCATGAACTTAACTGGATGAAGGTGATCGCTTCGCAGTCCCAATTGGGGGATGATCGAAGATCTGCCGTAAAGTTGGGGCCTTTGTTTTCACACGATAATTATACAGGTGTCCGTCTCCACTTTTCGCGCCCACCGCGCACCACTTGGTATCTCATTTAACAATGCTCCTTGTTCAGAATTAACGGGTAACTCCAGCCATGTATTTACAAATTATGATGTTCGTGCGCTGCGTCAAGCTTTGACGGCTAGTGTCTGGAGTTTACTAAAAAATGGACAGTCCTGCGCAACGTCTCAAAGCCTTCGTTCAGAAGAAATCGCGGGAGAAGACCCAATTAGAGGCTCGACAGAGTTTGCCTGACCACTGGCACGGGTTGGATGTGGGGCTTCGGGACGGGAGTCCATCACAATCGGAGAGTGAACTACCCCGTTTAGTACTCTTGGCTAATGGAAATGTTACTGTCCCGCCGCACGGAAATTCATCCCTGACTTGTATGTTTTTCGGAATCCGGATTGCTGGGCAGTCAAAATTGCACTAGTTTGAGGTGCCGAATGGTTTGCCGCTCCGTCGCCGACTAGTCCGGAGATACCTGAAAACAGCCTAGGTGGGAAAGTACCCCTCGGAGCGCGATACAGCGCGTTCCTGGGCTATGTCGAAACTTGCAGTCGCGGACCAGTTCCAAAACCGGAGAGCTGACCCTAAGTACTCGCGTGATAATCAAGTGGGGGACGTAATGCGGTGGTTTGACTCGAAAGATGCCTCGGACTGTATGGATGTTGACAATTGCTGATGTCGCCACACGATGCGTACGCGAATATGCGGCCTAGTTGCTAGCCACAAAGCGTAAATGATGTGGAGTCGGAATGGCCGTACGTACAGAATTCAGCGTGTGTGAAACAAAATGTTGCTGCACCAAGATGCTGTGTGCAATGACGGGAGCCGGGTCAGTGCGGACAATTCCCCAATACAGTTTACGCTCAAGTACCAAGTTTTGTTCAGCCGGGATACATCGGAGTCCGTGTGTCGCGGCACAACCAGTTCGGATGGTTGGTTCCTTCCAAAGGGATTTTGTTTGTCTCCCGAAGCTATACGAGTTTCCACCCGAGATGCCCTGTGTATATTTGAAGGCCGAGATGAAGGCTACAACGTCACAGTCTGAATCCGCGGTCCCGAACGCTGTACCTGGTCCCTTCATATAAATCTTAACTGTCAGAGTTACCGCGACCACAGGCGACCACACGGGAGTGGAGGTACAAACGGTAGTTCAATTATCGCGACCTGGAAACTGCCATCAATGGTGCCATCCATCTGAGTCGCAGATAGCATTACTTACCTGAGCAGTGGTTGTAACTTGTAGCAGCCGCGGGGATGTTGCGTCGGAGAATCAGCTGGGAACGAGGTGGCCCCAGTCTGAGCCTGGGCATGATCCAGACGCGAATAGAATAAATGCGATGCACAAAGTGGAGGGAGGAATCTGTGGAGTCGAGAGGCCTATCCGTTGTCCGAGCATGTTCGACGCAAGTGTCGTCGTCAAGTGTCCAACATCGAGTAACATGAATCCTGGTCACAATGCCGTGCGTCAACAACGAAAGCGTTACGCTCAAACTTGGTACCGCGTTTTGCTGCTTTGTTTTGCCGCCATGAGCGTTCCGATCAAGAAAGGCGTCCTCCGATGGATTCGGAGTGGTTCCGACAACTTACAGATGGCTCTACCGAAATTCCGTACATTGGGATGTTGTTGGATCCCCTTGGTTGTATTTTGAAAGGATTGACTCGGGAGCGCTTGAGCGCTTTGGGCAATCCTGATTCCTTTTGAACAAGATTACCAGAGTGGCCTTGTCAGCCTCCGGCTGAGAGCACTCACCGATTCGAAACACATCTACTGTAGCCCCGCATTTACGATAATTGCGTGGTCTCAGCTTCAGAAACGTTGACACCGCAACGTTCCCAAACCTTTTTCGTCGCCGACGGCCGTTGGAACTAGTCTCTTATAAACAGACGCTACAAACGTTGATGCTCGTACCTCGCATGTTTGTAGTCTGTCGTTTACCCGAGACGTTTGATCGGAGGTGGGCCTTATTATATAATCATCGGAGTTGGGAAAATTTGCGCGTCTTGTCACACCCGTCACAGACGACTTCTGACGCGTCTTTCTCGTCTTTGACGGTCGACATCCGCTCAAACGACGCGTTCATCCATCCAGAGGATCCACTGGAACCACATTATGGAAGAAAATCCAGGCCAGGATGCTCCGGCTGGGCCCGCTGTCGCCAAGGTCCGCGCGTACAAGCGCATCCCTACGCTCACCATTCCCACCATCCCTCCCTTGGCGTCCCAATCCCCATCCCATTCTCCAACACAGAATCAAACACCAATTGTTCCATCTGGGGCTTCTACGCAGCTGCAGCTACGAGCCACAAAGCGCAGCAACTGGGAGAAGATGGATGCTGTTTTGGACACCTACGGCTTCGCCAATCTCGGTGACTTCCTCAGCACTCTATTCTATCATCACCAGCGCGGAGAGAAGGATCCTCGGTCGACGCGTCATCAGGCTGCCGTCACTCGGTTCTTGCAAGGCCGGACGGCCTTCCAGATGGGCCATTTAATCCAGATGGTTTATGCTCACCCACAAAGCCGTCCCAAACTGAAACACCCCGACCAGCGGGCCGCCGCGTTCTCCCCTCGTAAACCCCTGACGGAAATTCGCTATGCTCAGCCCTGTTTGTCTGCGTGGGCAACACGACTCGTCGGAGATGAAGCCTGGCGTCGGATTGGGCGCCTTGCGACAAAGAGCGACGATCCTGAGAGCCGCACCCACATCCGTGCTACAACCAATGGCAGGAAGCCCGGCGCAAAAGTCGCGACCTGGGAGAATATACAGTTTACAATGCAGGGTCTCGTGGATCAGTATAGCCAGGAAGAGCTAATCTGGTATCTCACGGAATGCATGGCAGCTCCACGCGTGAAAGGTGTTGTAGTTATACGAAAGCGACGTCCTCACCCTGTCGTGCGTGATTGTACTTGATACATCAGCCTTCCAACTAACTCACACCATCATATAGATCCAAGTCGGTGCTATCAGTTCCTTCATTGTCAGCCGCAATTCGTATGCGAGCGGTGATCTGGCACTGCCGTTGGGTATTTGGCACTTCGCGTGCAAATCTCATGTTGATGTTAAACGCGTATATTCTCGCTTCGGCTCCACCATCGCCAACAGCACTTGCATCAAAGCCCTACATTCTATGAGCGATGCGAGCATGGGCGACCTGCAAGAGAGTGTCAAAGCTGCGACCGCACGAGACGAAGTGGAATGGGGGAAAATACTCGACAATGTGCAAGAGTACTCCCCGGTTTACGAGCACGGTTTAGGACGCGAGAACCAACTCAAGGTCGGGACCGCATGCACGGCGTTCCGCTATATCGACTGTAAACCGGGTGCATGGGATGCTAGTGATCATATTGCTCGTGTCATCAAACAGGAACGTCAAACGATGACCGCAGAGAACGTCTTCGACAACATTGATTGGTCCCAGAATCACAATGTTACCGACTTGCATTTCGTCCGCGTCCTTTCAGAGTTCTCACCGCATTTACACCCTCTCTCCACCGAAATCTCGGCTCGCTTTCGAACCCCCCCCATCGCTAAACATCGCCTGCGTGTGTGCAAAAGAGTCGTCCAGCCACTGGCAACCAACAGCGAACGAGAAGTGGAGACGGGAGGGATGGCACGCGCGCTGCTGGACTTCGATGAACAGATGGGTGTTGAGCCCGAGAAATCCGACAATATTTTGTCTTGGGTTCGCGGAGATGGCGCATCGCACGCCACCATTATGCGTCTGAAGAAATATCTCGCTGTGACGCAGGACGTATACAAGTCTTGCCGGAACATCATTAGCACTCCCGAGACATGGCATACCAAAGCCACCGACCTAAACTCCTGCGCGTCTAATCACTACGGACCGGCTGCGTCGAAAGATCCATCATCCCTGTCCCGCAGTTCAAACGCCGCGAACATGAAGCGACCCACTGATCTCAAAAAATGCGACTTTTACCCAACAAGTCGAAGCATGATTATGATCTGGGAGGCTCGAATTCTCGATTGTTGGCGGTACTATTTTTCAATTCTGCCGCATGGCTTTATTCTGATTACAGCTTTTCAGCCTTGTCTTGGGAGTCGACTCGGAATCCGACCTCCTTATCCATTTCGATGAGCTTGCAGCCCACGATTGTCTGCCGAGCTTGGATGATCTTCTCGATCAAGCAAGTATTCTCCGCGAACGTTACGCTTCCCAGGCAGCATACGAGCAATCACTATCGCGCGAAGAGTACGATCAGGCGAGCGCACGCACGAAAATCCCCAGCGGCTCTCCTTGGACTCCAATGGGTGTATCGCAGGACAACCCTGGCGCAGACGAGTCTGAGCCGCTCATCGCTGATGATATGCCTGGCTTGATGGATATACCAGACGACTGCCTCCCTCCTGAAACCGAAATTCCGGACGATGATGATGATACCCCGGCGGCGCAGATTCCTCAGCCAGCCAAATCTAAAAATACATCCAAGGACGAAGACGAAGGGCCAAAAATTCACAAAGAAGCGCCGGGATTTGATGGCGACCGAGTTATGAGCAACGCTATTTTATTCATCATGGAGTTTGGTTGGTGGATTGAGCTCAACTACGCGATTCCAGAGGGTGATATTGGAAGGGTGATGGAAATCCTAAAGGTGTGCAATTAAAAGCAACTTTGTGTTTATCGTCAAAGTTAATCTCAAACTCCAAGATATACATCTTTACATTCGCGGGGACATCTAACCAAAACTATATGGGGTACATGCTCGACCTCTACGCTCTGCTCCAATTTGAGTGCTCTCCTGAGCTCAAGGAAGCGCTTCTCAACAATTGGCTGATGAACATCAAAGGCGAAATTGGGAAGTTCCTCGAAGGTGATCTTTTGCAGGAACATTACAATCGCTGGCTTGAAGACATGGTCAAAAGACGGGGCGGTGATTTTGACGACAAATTTTACCGCAAGACAATCGCCCCCAACGTCCAGCATTTCCTTCAAATTAAGGAGGATATCGAGTCTGCTTTCGAACTAAAACGCCGCAGCAAAGCGCACCCCGAACCTCATCTTCGGGATGAAACGAAACTGCTCTTGCGCATGTATAAAGACGAAGAGCTCCACCAGTTTCGATCCGGACGGAGCATGGGACATGCGGCAGTCAATCGGTTTGACCGAGGCTATCAACGGCTCGAGGAAGGGAAAATGGTCGAGTTCCTGGATCGTAGTGCAGTCTACGCCGAAATCGTGCGCGACATGGAAGATATTCGCCATCCCACCGACGCACAAGGCATGGATACGGATTCTGACCGTGGTAGCCCAGTTCCATCGTCTCCATCTTCTCGTCCCAGCTCGGCCGGCTCCAACTCCAATCCCTCTCCTCGCCCCAGCTCCGCCGGCTCTAACTCCAATCCCTCGTCTGCTTCCAGCCGCCCTTCGTCGGCTCGTAGTTTGCGTTCGAGCGCTTCCAGTGCATCTCGTGCCGCAGCAGATTCAGTGCAGGAATGGGATTTGGTTGATCGCAGTGACGAAGATCTTGTCAGTGGATCCGATCTGACCTTCACTGTGGACGGCGAAACAGGCCGAATGAACGCGGATTGGTATGAGGAGGAGGAGTTTGAATCGATGTTGGAAAGGTTGTGTGGTGCGGAGGAAGATGAGGTAGACTCGGAATGTGAGGACGAGGCTGTGGACACAGAGCCCGACAGTGAAGGAGAAGACGAATCGGATGACGAGTAGTAGGGTCAATGTTGAATAAATTACAATGAGTACAACCGATAAGATTAATTTAGGCAGCCCCTGCACCTCGCCTACGCGATGTTCGATATTGGGGTCGATACGTCTCCGATACGGCCGCCGCACTTTCCAACGCCTTCTTTGGTGGCCGAGCACGCGGAGGACGTTTCTGATTAGTAACCTCCACCAGTGCGGGTTTCGAACGTTTGGCCGGCGGAGGTATGGGCGATGAGCGGGAGTGTTCTTCTGGTTCGTCGTCGGTGCTGCTCACCCCACTCAACTCTTCGTCTTCCTCCTCCGAATCCATATCCCGAGCTGATTTCTTTGCGCGGCGAGTCGCACGCTGCTTTTCATTCTTCTTTATACGTGCACGCTCACGCTGGGAGTCGATCTTTTCCCGAAGCTTTTGGACGACGATGTTGAGTGAGTTGATGTATCCAGAGGAGAAAACCCAAGATTGAACGACAGTGGTGAGGGCTGCGAGTGAGTCGAGGGTGAGAAGGTTTGTAAGAACAGCGTTAACGATAGATGTGGGAAAGAATGAAGATTTAGGGCGATGGTCGTGCATGCTATGCTTGCGCTCCGCAATGCGAACAGTCTCTCCAAATTTGATGAGCACTGGCTCGGCCTCTTCTCTTTCTATCTTCGTTAGTCTGAACTTCTTGGGTATCGGCTGGCTATTAGTCGACTTTGACAGCGAAGGGTCGAATGGGGGGAGCGTAATTCCTGGTGGAAGCGGCGGAGCAGGGAATTCGAGCGTGGCTTTGCTGCGTGTAGCGCACAAAGAGCAGGGGAGAATGCGTTTAGCAGCAATGCAGTCAAGGTAAGTTACGCTCTGTGGCGGGTTTTGATAGACTCGGTTCAGGGCGGCGATTGTAACAGTTTTTTTCTATGAGGATAAGCGCCTTCGCGCGTTCCATCGGCTTTGGTTTCTTCTTGTACTTGGCCTTGCCTCCTCTTTTGGCAGAACTCGAGACGGTGTCGGTAGAAATTAGACCTAAACGCCGGAAAATCAGCATATATTTGCAGTCTGTACCGAGTGCGTACCATCAATTTGTTTCTGTGCAGCAATGACAGACTTCGGCTGAAAGAAAACCACCCCACGTGCCGCCGTATCGGGGTTCCTCCCAACGCGACCCTTCTCCTGCCAAAGCTGGTCGACTGTATCCGGGAATCCCAAGGACAGGCTATCCAATAGAGCCTTGACATTCAAGCCGTTCGCAAAGGCGATTGTTGCAATGACAATCTGGCAGCTGGGATCTTCATCGAGGAGCCGCAGGATTTCCTCATTGTCTTCGGACGAGCGGAGCGAGTGATACATCTGAACGCGTCGCAAGCGATTCGGTCCAGGCACCTGAGCCTTCCAGAGATAGACAAAAAGACGGAATACGTCGTCGATTCTGCGGCAGTGAACGACGGCTTTGCGACCAGAGTTGATGTATCGAAGAAGCTCGGGAAATTCGTTGCCTCCAATTCCGTGCTCGAGAGGCTCCATGATAAATTGGGTATTCGGACGTTCATTCGAAGAGCGGAAGATGTGGAAATCGTCGCCGGACATGCCAAGGGTTGTGCAAATGGCGTCAGATGGTGTTCCAGGCTGGAGCGTGGCGGAGAGGGCCATGATGGAGGCGGAGGAGGGCAGACGGCCTCGGAAGAATGCGCCGATATGCTTGAAGAGCGGGCGAAATTCAGGACCCCATTCATTGATTAGGTGGGCCTCGTCGACGCATCCGAAGACAATGTTGGTGCGGAAGATATCGAAGGCTGAGATTTCGCGCCAAGCTTTGTCTCTCAGATGTTCCGGATCGACGCAAACGATGCTCCACGTCTTGCACTCTTTGATGTCGCGCACGAGATTGCGGCCATGCTTGCGCGCGTGAGTGACCGTGTCGTGGCAGTAAGAGAATGCTGGAACACGCAGTTTCTTGAGCTCGAGGACCTGTAGAGAGTTCCCATGAGAACATCGGACAAGCTGGGGTCTTACGATGTTTGCAGCCAAGCCCTTCGTCGGCGTTATGACGATTCCGATTGGCAGCGCGCGAACAGGCAGATCCGGGTACAATTCAGGGTTGCGCGCCATCTCTCTGAGAACTATTATGGGCACCGCGAACATTGCGGACTTGCCTCCACCAGTAGCCATACAACAGAGCACATCTTCGCCGTCGAGGACCCGTACGACGATACTTTGCTGTGAGGGATAGAGGCCATTTGTCCACTCTGGTATTTCCTTCTTCACGATTTGAGCGATTGTGCGGGAGCCTTGCGGGTCGCGCCAGCGATATCGTGGCGGCATAAGAGCATGGGGCCGCCAGTAGAGCTGGAAAGAGCGGCCGAGGGAGGAGAGTAATGAGCGCGGAGCGTGGGAACGAATTCAAAGTCCGCACTTTACGTAATAAGGTCCACCGCCAAGCACCTGCCACGCGGTAAACTACAGACTACGTTGGAACCAAGTTGGGAGTGCGTGACTGATGACTGAGCGTCACATTATTAGAGCGGAACTCTTTCCAAGCTCTCCTCCGACCGTTCAGAAATTCAGAGGTAACCAAATGGCAGCATCGAGCTTACCCCCACCCTTCGTGGTCATCGAGGGACTTATAAATGTCCGATCTGTCGGTGGATACACCACCTCCGGCCACTCTCTCGTCAAACCTATACTTCTATTCCGCGCTGCGGACCCCTCGCGCATCACACCGACAGGGAAAGAACAGCTTCTGGCCCTTGGAGTACGCCGTGTCTTTGACTTCCGCGCGGACGACGAGATTACGAGCTATAAAAGCGCCGCCCCGGAGATACCAGGCGTCGAGTTTGTCCGCGCACCTGTCTCTGAGAGCCGCGCTTTCGATCCTGTCAGTTTGTCTGCGCGGTGGGTACCTGCCTAGTTTCCTCGTTATGGGTCTACTCATCCGACCATCTGATTACTAGCATGCAAGAATTTGCTGGAAACGAACTAGAGGTGCTCCTCAACACCCTTTTTAGATGTGCTCTGTCTCATTTCACCAATCAACACTGAAGACGTTCGTTACCCTCTACCATGAAATCCTGGAAATGGGCGGCCCTGCATTCGAGAAGGTTCTCAGGCATATGCTTGACAGACCCGATGAGCCTTGCTTAATCCACTGCACAGGTACTAGCAGTCCTTGCATTCCCCGAGCCTCGAAGTTGATTATTATCTTTAGCCGGGAAAGATCGAACGGGTCTCTTCACGGCCATCCTTTTGATGGTGCGCTACCCCGCCCTTCTTGCGTGCTCTGACTAGACCCGGTTGCAGCTCCTCGGAGTACCCGACGACGAGATTATAAAGGAATACGCTTTGACAGCTGTCGGCCTTGAGCCGTTCTTGCCCTTGCTTATTGAACGCTTCAAGCAGCAAGTTGGGGACGTAGAGAATTTCGATGGAGCGCTGAAGATGGCAAGCTCCAGGCTAGTTTCATTATTATTTCGCTTCCGTCTCTTCTTACTTACGTTTTTTCGCAGACCAGAAACAATGATTGCTACCTTGAAGATGGTCCGAGAAAGGTATGGTAGCGCCGAAGGATGGGTTGCAACGCACACAAGTCTCACGGAGTCTGACTTGCTGGCACTCCGCCAGAACTTTCTCGTAAAGGCGTGAACATCATTTTTCAACCGTTGTATTTTTTCCCTCAGCACTAGACTTGAACCACTACTTACCTAGACGATATTGACCAACCCTCATTTCACTACTCCGCTGTTTGACAGAGGTGCGTACTTGTGTGTTTGTTTGATCCCTGATACCGTACATCCTAAGCCAGCCTAAGCTTAACCCAAGCCATTGATCTTAGGGATTTTCCGATAGTGACTCGTCCGAGTCTAAGTATATCAGATTTGGGTAGATTCTTATCACCGACAGCGAGTCATAAAAGATGTATCTCCGAGTCGAAATACCGGCCTCGCATCATGTCCCCTCTTCCAGCCCTTTCTTCTCCACCCTTCGTTGTTGTCGACGGCGTCATCAATATTCGTACTCTCGGCGGATACATAACCGATGACTCTACTCACATTGTCAAGCCCGGACTCATCTTTCGCTCAGGAGAGACGTCTGGAATCACTGAAATGGGAAAACAACAGCTCATTGCTCTCGGAGTCCGCCATGTATTCGATCTGCGGACCCAGTTAGAGATCAGCAGCTACAAAACCGCTTCCCCGGAAATCCCAGGCGTCGAATTCGTTCGGGCTCCTGTAGGCAAGGAAGATCCGTGGGATGCGGGGAGCGTCGAGATGCGGTTTGCATTGAGTCGCTGACGTTTGCGTTGAAGCATCTGAATCCCGTTCTTCCTAGCTTGAAACGCTACGAAGAGAACGAGTTGGAGGTATGTTTTCGGCCTTTTGACCTGTAAAGTTGAAACGAACCCACATAGGCCTTTGTGAAGGACGCTGATGGCACTCTCGAGATCGGAGCACCTGCGTTTGAAACCATCTTCAGACATTTCCTCGACAGGCCCGACGAGCCGTGTTTATTTCATTGCACAGGTTAGCAATCGTCATCCAACTCCCAGGTTAATTCACCGTCTTTTCCGACAGCGGGAAAAGATCGAACGGGACTTGTGGCCGCTCTCATCCTGATGGTAAGTACGCACAGTCGCTCTACACAATTTCCGCATATCAAGTATTTCAGCTTCTGGGAGTAGACGACGCCGCGATCATCAAGGATTATGCGCTAACAGGCGTGGGACTGGAGCCCGCGAGTGCTGTGCTCAGTGCGCGCCTCCGCAATATTCCGGTCTTTCGGGACAACTGGATGGGCGCCACCAATATGGGGAGCTCGAAGTTTGTTCACCTCACATATATTTCGCGTCCGTCCTCATGGATGTATTTTCAGGGAAGAGTCCATATCTGCGATTCTGGCCATGATTCGAGAGAAGTATGGCGGTGCCGCAGGATATTTGACGGCACACACGAGCTTGCAGGAGAAGGACCTGGATGTTATTCGAAAGAACTTGCTCACCAAGGCTTGAGATGTCAGATGTCTATTTCATTCTATGTCCACTAATCTGCCAAAGTTCAAAAAAATATCGAATTACATGTCAACGTGGGCTTCAAATTTTCAACATGAGGCGTCTGTCTGGTTCAAAATTGCAAGATATTAAAATGCCATTAGTAATAGAGTACGTCCACCACTTTCAACTTGCGTCTTATATTTTCGTCGCAAGAATACTGGCGCAGGTGGAGTCAAAGCGAAAGTTGAACTTCGATTCGGGAAACGTGCTGATCGGGCGATGGGATCATTGATGCGATAGTTCGGATATCGCCGAAGCACGCTTTGCCGTCTCCCACTCGCGCGCAGGCATGCAACCTTGTACGGCCCTCATACACGTTTCTCTCCCTGCCGCTCCAAACTCTTATTTAGGCGGTACAAATCCTAGGCAAAGGCAACTCGATGCGACAATGCCAGCTACTTAGCGGCAGCCCGTACGCTTGCGCATAACCTTAAAGAAGCCGTCTTATCCCGATGCCTACTGCTCGAAAACCACGTGTGATCCGGCAAGAGAAGCAAGACGTAAATGGTAACTCGCCATGGCCACCTTTGTGCCGTTACATTGTGTGTTCAAAGCGTTCTTTGTGCCACCTTCCCACTGACTAGTTTAAATCAGCTTGGTGTCTATCAATGACGATTGTCTCCTCTTTCCAACCGCCCATGTTCCGTAAATTCTCAAAGTCATCTGCGTCCTCAAAGCCGCCCACCTCACAAGCAGCTGCTGCGCAGCCTGTACCCTATCAGCCCTACCAGCCATGGCCACGACAACGGCTAAAGACCGCATCGGACTCAAATCTGCCGGCCAGCAGAAGGAACGACAAAGCCAACGTTACCTTGGCTCCCAAACCGGGTGGCATAACAAAAGAAAGTCGGCCCCGGCGCTCAACCATTGCCAGCAGCGGTCCGAGTCAGCGTCCAGCCGTATCATCTCCGAAGCCTCTGCCTGCTGTTAGTCACCTGATCCATTGAGACACGGAGAAAGCACTCACACGTATCCGCCTAGATTCCTGCCAATGCGAGAATTGGCCGCAAAATCGTTGAATACATGCCTGAACTCTATGAAGAGGTTGACCCCATCCGGTTAACCGGCCGCTTTTACACTTGGGAAGATCCCTCATGGCTTAACTACGTGCCACTTCCGCCTCCCCCACGGAAGAACGTAAAATTCGGGCGGATTTTGTCGAAGCCGAAACATGAGCCAGGTGTATGTCCGTGAGTATCATTCATACATTCACAGTCATGACGTTAGAATTAAAAATGCATACAGAACGTGCACCTCCAAGAGAGGCTTCTCTTGCGGAAGCTCTCACCACGAGCCCGAGATACCTGCTCCGCCACCGTCGCCCAGTTGAAACCGAAACCATACCGGCGACTCGTTTCCTGCAAATTACTCACTGTAAAATTAACCTTCACTCGCATGTCGAGCCTAATATGTAAATTATATGGGACTCCAGAAGCAAATTTTTAGGGTTACATATTGCGTTCCTCGTATTTAAATGGCAGTGGCAATTCGATGGCGTGTTTGGTCCGACTAGTCGCGTCGCGTCACAAGTGTGATTATCGTGTGACGTCTCGCGTCAAGACTCAAGACCACGCACTCCGTCATATTTCTGCATATCCCTTCGGCGACGACACTCGACTTTCTTACAACTCGTGAAGTTCACTCAGCGCGATTCTTAGCCGAATAGCCATCGTCTTGAATGGCTTCAAGTCATCGATTCCAAAGCGGGTACCCTGCTGCTAGCACACCTCCTTCATCCCTCAGTTTCAACTCGCGCGTCGCACCAAATCGTCTCTCCTATTCTGAGTCGTTTCCGAATCCTCTCGTAGAACCATACTCCCTCACAAATTCTTCCGGGGCTCCCAGCCATTTTCGTGAGACACCTCCGGATCCTTCATCCCTCAGTTTCAACCCGCGCATCGCATCAGATCATCCCTCCCATTCTGCGTCATTTATGAATCCTGTTGCCCAACGATATTTCCCTACAGATTCTTCTAGTCTCCGGGCGACCTCATCCAACCATTACGAAAACAGTGGAAACAACGGCTCGAACGCTCCAAGGGTACCAGCTCCATCCCTCAGTTTCAACTCGCGCATTGCACCGAATTGTGCTTCCTATCCTGCATCGTCTCAGCATCCTCCCGCCGAGCCATACTCCCTCACAAATTCTTCCGGGATTTATGGCCGGTTGGATCATTACGAATACAGCGGAAACAACGCTTCGTACGTTCGTCAACAGGAGGATGTTCGCCATCCCGTATACCTTGAATCTCCTTTCAATCCAGAGATCCAGCATGAGCCACATTTCCTTGCAAACTCTTCTAAAACTCCCTCGACTCCCTCGGATTACTACGACGAAGACGCCGAGAACATTGATCCGAACGCGAATTCATTGGAGGAGAAGGAAGAGCCGAACTATCGTCCCATTTCTGCTCGTTATCGGCCTACCAATATTCTATGCGACTCACAGGCTCATCCCGTTTCGTCCACCGTCGCCCTCCCACATTCGCATCGTGTTCAAGAAGACGCCGAAAAAATAGCTGCGCCCGTACCACTTCCCTACTCTGCTCGCAGCAAAGAAGTCCTGTCTGCGATGATCTCCCCCATTCAACCTCCCGGATTCCCAAGTACGCCGGCGGATATATATTTTGCCCCCACTAATTTCTCACCCTTCGTAGTGCCGCTCAACCTCTCCTCTGTCCCCGAAGAACGCTCATATCCCCAATCATCCCAAGTACCGGCAAGTACCCCCCACGTTGGATTATGGACGCAATTAACGTTGCAAATGTGCCCAGGCCTCAGAGAATTTCAGCTCCAACGCCCCGAAGGCCCTGAATTACAACTATTCGACACGGTACCCTGTCGCCAACGCCGGTCCGCGCAAACACATCCGCCCGATCACGCCCTCGACGCTGATCGCACTCACGGAACCATTTCTCATGGCGTGGGTACGCGACTACCCTATGCCACAGCCTCGACCAACCGTGGTGCCGACGCTGCCACCGTCCACGAACCAGTGGGGATATTAGCTTGGCCCAGTAATTTTGTACAGGATGGCCGGACATTGGAGGGGCATTGTACTTTTAGAACAGTAGATTATTGCAATTACAAAAGTGTACACTGTATGTTTTTATGCGTAGTTCGGCCGGCTTCTTCGGATTTGAGGGACAGAGTGTCGAACTCACTGGCTTTAATCGCACGGTTGCCGGCCCTGATGTGGTAGAATGATAGGCGTTCACAGACCTCAGTTGGATATTTTTAGTAAGACACTGTAGCCATGGTTGAAGTTTATTCGCCAACTGACTTACACCGGCCATGTCACCAACACCCTCAAAACAGTCTTGGGAGTGTCCGAGGGTTGAGAGTATTGGAATAGCTTTTGTTGCGGATCCTCGGAACTAGTTCAAAAGGATATCTTCCTATAAGGGCCGTGTCCTAAGCGAGGCACGAGCTTCATTTGTTGAAGCGTCTGTCCACGAGAGACTAGCCGTGTCCCGAACGTGGTCATGGCGATTTCGTTTGCTCCGAGCACCGTGCTCTGTGTAAATGTAGATGCCGCCAGCGAAATTGTGCATTGTTAATAACCGCTTCAATTATATGTCTTGATTTTTGGGCGTAGAGGCCGGTATGAAATTCAAACAATATTCCCGAGATTGTAGATCATTATTCGAGCGACCGTAATACGTATCACCGGCTGGTAGCACCCGGTGCTTGTCGAGCAGCATGACGAGGTCTTGATAAGTGGTCGAACCTGCGAAGCGGCTGGGGAATGCAAGGAGCGCACATATTCCCGGATAAGGTCAACATAGTCTAGCCAGGGAGGTTCGAACAAGTGTCGATCTCGACTTAAGAACAGACTGGGAGTGCAAGCGAGGGAGGCGATTTTACTGGATATTCTGCGCAGCATTTTAGACGAAAGTCCGTTGTTCGTAGGCCACATACATTATATTGATGATCGCGCAGGTGATTTTATGGATTTACTCGACCATTCACAACTTGAAGCACAGTTCCTGGTTCGTTTTCACGACCTGAACAGTGGTTCAGGATAAAAAGGCTGATCCCTGCGACTGGACTCAAAAAGGAGATCAATATCTTCCGCAATATCGCTTAGATGCGGTGAAGAATGGAAAAGAATGCTTTGGTTGCATGCCGGTACCCTCGGTCCGTGAATCGTGATCTCGGATCGCTCCGTGATCTGCTCTGACTTTCAATGTTCATTGTTGAAACGCGATACAGGGGAGCCAATTGCAACGTCCCGACTCACCAAGTTTCAGTGATCTTGAGTGTCCAACTATAGGCTGCAGCCAGCCGCAACCATGTTACGCCCATCGACGTCCGCCCCCAAATTCTGGCTGCTTCCTTGTTTATGTATCTGTCCCGGGTCTTCCTGGCCTGCGAGTCCCACAACGCGCTCGAGCATCCACACATCCTTTAAATCGGTTGACTTTCCGTCGAGGATGCCTCACTAAATAACGCTCTATCGACAAGTCACTCACACCATGTCCTCCCGCAGTATATTCGACTCTGCGGACCCCAAGACGGGTACAGAACCAGCATTCCACTCGACGAGCCCTGGGCGTGCACCTGGGAGAACTGGACAACGTGGACTACTTCCTCCACCCCTGTGGCCTGTCGCCCCTAGTGATCCGCGAGACGTGGGGGCGTCACCGGGGAGATCCAGCCACTTGCGTTCCTGCCCGGGTGGCACATGTCCGAGCCGACGTATTCTTCGTCTCGGACGGGGTATACTACTGGGCCACTTATGGTGACCTCAAGCGGATCGACGGCCTGTTTGCGTCGCACGACGATTTTTTGCGGCGCCTCGGGGAGGACGAGGGGTGGGACGGAGGTGACGAATATCTTGGAAACGGAGACTGAGAATTTGGGACAACTCCTTTGCGCGCCATTGTTGCTTCTAACATCCATTTGTACTGAACGTGCTTTGAGAGAACGCCTTGAGGATTTGGGAGCACCAGCATTTTGTTAGTACAACTTGTAAATGAATCGACTGCCAGTGTGGCTAGAAACTCCCGCGCAATTTTCACACCTCGTCAAAGAAGAGGAGCAGCCTGGCGGTTTGTTGCTCTTCATTCCAGCGTCGAGTTCGCCAGCGCTGGCAAGGTGAAATATTTTTCTAACTAGTAAACGGTTGGTTGTTTACCGACGATTGCAAGCCCATCCAGTCGGCGCATCGGTGCGCTTGCTAGGCGTTTCATCGTAACCGACCGTCTGGGGGTCTGAGATACGCGTGTGAGGATATTCGAAATTGTCAACTTTGGTACCTCGCCTTATTTGCGAGCATGACATTATCAACTTGAAGGCAACAAAACCCAACAATTTCTCCCGTCCATTCTTCACACATCCCAAACAAAGTGGAGACTCTTGGGGACGTGCATCCGAATCAACTTTTCAGGGTCGATGGAATTGGCTCTAGTTGACTCCACGCATTTGAAATAGAGTGAAATATTTCGGAGATACTACGTTTGATCAGCCTTTCGCTTGCCTTGCATTAAACCCGAGAGTCAGAGATGCACGTCGACTACCGGCCTTGTGTCACGCGAATCGGCGTAGTGTGCCCGTTGCTGGACGGCGGTGTTCCGGTGGACGTTGAATTTTGTCACGGTTGCCCGTGGCCCCCGCGTCTGATGATTCTGGCGTAGAATTCGTTGGTCGCTGTAGGCGATAGTAGATACGCTCGAACAGTCGCAGTTCGCAGACAAGCCGTTGTATCATTTCGTAAGGCGTGATCATCTACCTGTCCATATCGACGTCCTGGGATTATTTTTTGGTCTTGTTTTTGGTGAATAATTTGAGAGGACGATGAAATGGCAAAGAGGACGCGTGTCTGAAGCTAGCTATTCTCCGCGTCGTTGTTAGCGAATCTCCTAGTGGATGAATGTTATTCTATAGACGACGACTAACAGAATAGAAGACCTACTCCTAAGGTCTTCCACGCGTGGGATTAAATCAGCTTGACAGATGCCCGGTCGTCTATGTCAACAATTTTGGCGTAGCTTGATACTAGCCATCCTTCTACAGTGCGGGACGTCCCGCACCGTCAGCCTAAGGCGAGTCGAAGTCTCTTGGCAGGCTTCCTCGGTCGTCCCTCGTTCTGGTCAGTGTGCGCGAACTTACAATGCTTGAGCAGAGGTCGTCGCATCTAATACGGGAGCCGTGGGCGTGAGAAGTGAGCACTGAGGATTGAAGTATTGTTGCCTGGTCACTCGCGTACTTATGCGGGCGAAATTCCCGTTCGCGCTTAGTTCGCGTAGGCAGAATTTTGTTGAGGAAACCTGGCACATCAAGATGATCAGTAAGTCGCATGGCTCTCTGCATTTGCCGCTGGGTTGCGGGATTTGTGCGGGATTGAACAGAATTGATGCATATAGCGGATAGGAATTCGAGGAAGCGCCTACTGAGCTCTACTGAAATACACAGCCCACAAGAGCGGGAAACGTCAGGGTTGACCGCCTACTCGCATTTTGGCCATCTGTCCATCAGCATCCTCTATCTCAATTTCGATACCCTCCGCAGGTAGTGCGACATCATCTCCGTCGGTGACGTCGGCTTCCCCTTCTTTCACGTCTCCTCCTGGATCGAGTTTCATCATCTGCACCAGCCACTGTGCTCCCTCATCCCATCCAGCGAGCTCCGCCTCTGCAAGTGGCGATCGCCCCGCGGCATTCTTGATGTCGATCAAGTCAATCCCGGGGCCTCCCTCGAACTGGACGAGTTTCTTCATGACGTCCAGATGCGAATTCACCGCTGCCCAATGCAATGGTGTGGACTCGGCGCTGTTCTGCGCAGATAACAGCGCAGGCGGAACGATGGGCAGCAGGTAATCCAGTAAATCTATGAAAATTCTGTAAAAATCAGATTTTTTGGATTGGTTTCGTCCCTCGTTCAGTACCTGTATGCCCGTTTCCACAAAGCATGTGCAGCCCGGTGTTACCGTTGTCGTCGCGAATTTCCGCAGCGACATCGATGCCGAACTGGTCTACGAACTGCTTAACATCGTCGAGATCGCCGTATCTGCAGGAGAGGATGAACTCGTCCTTTTCGTCGGTGGTAGGAGCAGCCATCTTTTTTCGCGTAACACGTGGAGAGTGATTGGATCAATATCATTCCCAATTAAGACTCTTCAGTCCCACCAGCTCTTCCCGGAAACCAGTTTTCTTCTTCTCCAACAAGGCCCCCAATCACCTCCAGTCACTCACGTGTAACACCTCCGGGCTGTAACGTAAATCAACGACGATTTGAAAGGTCTGTTTCCGAACCAGCCAGCTGTAGAAGTTTTTACTCTTCGCTGTTTGTGTGTCCAAGGCACTCGAGAAACCTGTTTCATCCCACGCCCCGACTGTCGGGACGGCCCCAACGTCTCACCCCGCATCAATGTCTGACGATCTCTACGGAGCTTCATCAATCTGGCATGTATCATCATCATGTGCGCAAATCATATATATGCGACAGCACCTAATTGATCCCTCTAGACTGCTCGAACTTTCTCCTGCAGCCTATACTTTTCTTCTCGCCGGCTCGAGCTTTCAGACCGTCGGCATACCCAGCTTTTAATTTTGTGCAATGTCTCACACGTCTCCCGCAACCTATCTGGTATGGTCGATTATATCATGCATCGTGAGTCCCCCCGCATCATGTTCCTGGATCTTCCGCTGAGAGAATCGTAATAGCTCTTCGCGTTCCTGGTGTTCCATATGTGGTCTTTCGACCGCTTCAAGTGCTTGAAGTGCGTTCCCGACGATCGTATATAACTGCTGCTGACCGCTCTGAAGGTGGAATAATGGACCATATTCTGGCGCATTTAAGAGGATTATGACGGTACGCATTACCAGTCCTGATCCCATGTCGATCTCGCTGAAACCCTGCCCCAGTATTCGTACCTACTGAGCGTACCATTAATAATGACCTACGCTCTCGGTTTTGCCATCATCAAATACCGACAAGGTTTCATTGAGGTCGACGGTGCCAGTGGGTGACACGCTCTACGTTGCATGCGCCCCTCTAACGCGCACCCAGTCATTCCGAAGCCGTATTTCATGTGGCCTGAGTCCGACCAGCGAGCCATCTTCCCCTTGATGCTCGCATTCACACTAGGGTGGAGTTTTGAAATGTGCGTGTACGCTTCCTATCTTTGAATCCTAGCTAAGCCCGCTGCAGTATCACGCATCTGGAAGGTACATCATCCTCGCTCTCTATTCGCCCGGGCCGCGTTTCTGACGCCATCTGCAGAGCTCTGTTTCTGGCTCTTCCTCGTGAACTCAGGCTCTGTACAGCAGAATTGGTTCCGCAGCTGGTATTTCCGTACCTGGATCTTCGGCTCCGTCGTCGCCATCGTCTACATGCCGCTGCTGACGATTTTAACGCGGTCGGATCCTATCAAGGTGCGTTAGCGCCTTTCTCTTTTGCAATTTGCCCTCAACATCCATTCCAGTGTGAAGCCTATACGTTCTTGGGCGGTAGTCTCGGCAGTCTGTCGCTCACCCTGTGGTTTACCCCCATCTTGTGCGTCGTTATCGCTTCTAGAGAAGAAATAATGTCCCTGACTGGAATCTAGATGGGCATTCCCGGCTTTCCTTGCCAGCTTGGTCCGTCCCGCTCCCACGTTTGTATTTTATATCGCTCATTTTGATCTAGAAAAGCGAAGGCGTCGATACTGCAACGATTGTCCGCTTAACGAAATTCCATGAACTCAATGTACGTCGGCAACCTCATTCCGCGAAGGATTCCAGCACTAAAACGCTTGTAGATGATCCGAGTTGTTTTCCGCTTCATTTTCGTCGTGCCTTTCGTCATCCTGGGTTCGGACGGCTTAACAGTGCACACCCACATCAACGAAAGCATGATGTGGACTGGTGCGTGGCGTTCCTATCTACCGCGGCCATCCACTGAGGGCCCTCTAGACTTCCTCACTATGATCGCCGCGTTTGGGTGTTGTATATCCTCCGCCCTGACTCTTGTCGTAAGTATACATTCCGTCCGAACCCGCGTGTCCTGATCTCCGCCGTTAGATCTTCTTCCCCCGCTCCGTGGAAGGCGAGATCGCCGCCAAGGATGCTGCGCGCGAAAGAAAACGCAACCGGTCGCACGGCGGCCGCTCCAGCATGGGAGTGGAATACACCCAGACCCAGACGAATATATCCCAGGACTCGTTGATCGCGCGCCCCGGGCAGTACGTCTCCTCCTCGGCGACCAACCAGCGCTACAGCTTCCCGCCGCCGAGTCAGAACGGCGGTCCCATTGCATCGCCGCAGTCCGTGCACAAGGAGTGGGCGTACTCAGACGAGGAGCACGACATCCCCACGCTGCCCAGAGCGACCCCCGTGATGCGGCCGAACCGGCGGCGCGGGGAGGACGTCGAAATGGGCGGCTTCACCGGTCTGACGGAAGGCAACATCTCGCAGCACAACCTGTACCGGCTTCCCTCTGGAAAACTCAATCCCCTGGTCCACAACTTCACGTCTCCCATCGGTAGGTATCTCCATTGCTTCTGTGGAATTACCGTGCTGATGGTCGTTTCAGATCTCGTATAGGACGGGGAGAGGGCTCCGCCCCGGCTGACATTTACGCACCGCTGATAGCCTTTTGTTATCTCTTACTTCGTTCGCTTCGCAAATTCCTTGTACATATACAATTACCCAAATATTTACCTCGCGGAGGTCCACACTCTCGTTTAAAACTTCAAGTACTATAGGTTCTCTTAGTAAGTCGGTACTGGGTTACCGGCTGATGTGTATATAGTATGCTTCTATAATCGTTCTGCTTCATCGTGTGGCGCCGTCAAGAGATGAGTGTCACTGTTCCGTGTTCGAGGGATTATATATGTGCGTAGAAGAGACCATGTGCCATGCGCTCGCAGCACCATCTGACCGGCGAAAGTGCGTCGTATCAAATTCTAACGCTCTAACAGTGATAGCAGAATTCATCGAATATCCATCAGCAGAAGTCCATGTACGCTGGATCTTGGATATATGGCTAAACCCGCCGGAAATATGGCACATCCAATGATC